>OY728150.1:1143304059-1145804059 GCA_963277665.1 Viscum album | reverse complement strand
CTGGAGACATATACAGGAAGGATTCCGGACTATATGGTTTTATATGAGAATGTACAAGTTATTTTTAGATCAAATTTAAGGATAAATGTACACTAGTATTCAAGGGAACACAAACTAGACTTACTATGTATCAAATTATATAATATCATAGTTTTTCTAAAAAAAATGGTAAGAAGATGTTTATTGAATACATTGGGATCCGTAGCTACTGATATTCAGTATGTTGTGGCTTCTAATGTATCCATGGAAGTATCAAATATAAAAACTGATTTATATAGTTCAAGAAATTAATAATAAATAGTATATGACTATCATAATATAGATTAAAATACTTTTCTAAAAACATCACTAGCCAATATATATTGTAAATGATATAGGAAAAAACAGATCATCATTGGGTTGTCACCTATTGAAAATTTTTACTCAAAGTGGTGAATTCATGGATTTTATAGTGTAAATATAAGATAAATTAACAGAACTAATGAATAAATCTATTAAATATAATAATCATGGCCTTATCATTTGTGAGATAACAAGTTGATGGTTAGTAAGTTAAATCTACTCCAAGTAGGAGTGTTTTGAATGTGGATACCCAAGACCCATGATGGAAAATAATTTTCTATTAAAATATCTGGTATTCAATGAGTAATGAATAATGTATTCGTACCATTTTATTATATATACTTCCTCAACCACTATTTATATTTTAATGTCCTTATATTATATTTCTTCTCTACTAGCTATATGGATTCATAACTATATTTAAAAGCATGAAAAACATAGACAATACTCAAAAGTGCATGTCATATAGTTTATATACTACATACTTAATGGAAAAATATGATGTCTGGCTTACTGGTATCATAGGCTCGTAAACATTGAGACATATTCTCACGAATCTTTCACTTGGTGGGTTGATTAAAGGGGGTAATTAGAACTGATCCAACAATAAAAACACAACATGTTTCATGTGTCAATGGTTGTTCTTATATGTGGTCATGTGTGTTGATATTTTAGATTTAGATCATTATATATGTTTAAAATATGATTATGTACATTAATGAAATTTTAAAATCATTACATTCATGTAATAAAAAGGAATGTTGTATTAGGGGCATCATTATTGGTATGAAAATAATTGAGTGATAAAGATATGAAATCTCATTACAGAAATGATATGATTAATAAATCCTAATTGACTGGGATAGTATAAAATTTAATAAATCCATGAAACTTATAGAATAATTTAAGTCCATGTATTAAGGTTATATAATAATAATGTAAGAAAAAAAGAGAAAACCACATTTGTTCCCTACTTTATGAGAAACCATGAAACAAATAGATTTAATTTCTTGTGAAACATTGTAGGTTTTATGACACACTATATTTTCATAAGCTATCCATCAATCATTCATATAAAATTGATTCTCTTCTATTAAAATATTTAAGAATAAGTATGAGGTAAATCATAAAATGACTATATTAAAAATAAAAGGGTACGATAACGGTAAACATATTATTAGCTATGAATTATTAGCCTGTAGTTGATATAAATGATGTTTTTCTATATAAAAGAATATTTCTTCCTTTTAAATAAAATATTTTTAATTAAATGAAATTTTTATATTAAATAAAAATTATGACATGAAAATATAAGTAAATGAAATAAAATCATTCACTGATTTATTTTTCATTCAAAAAAATATTATTTTTAATTATGAAATTTTATTAAAATTATTATTTTTATTAATTGGTTTCAATAAAAATTATTGATTAAAAATCGGTTTATGATTATAAGAATTAATTAATAGGATCTAAGAAATAGTTATGGAACTATGATGAATTGTAAATTAATTAATTATAGCCATTAATTATTCTTTAATTTTTTTAAAACGTATATATTATATAATTTTAGTAAATTTTGAAGACTCCCATATAATGATTATAAATCTATATTAAATTTAATATTTAAATTATCCAATGAGTAAAAAATTATTTATTAAGTGTTAATTGGTAAAAAATAAATAAATGACATTTAATTTTTTTGAAAATATTTTTTAACATTTTATATTTGTGTAATATATTTTATATGTTAATTAATTAATTAAATAAATGAATCCAAGTTAATTCATTTGAAAATATTATACTTAAATTTAATATAATTTTATTCTCCAAATTTGATAATTTTTACATTTAATATAAAAATATAATATAAAATATTAATATTTGATAAACCAAAAAAATTAGAGGAAAATAAAATAATAAATTCATTTGAGGATAACAATACATTTATCTAAAAAATTTTGTTTATGCCTTAAGTTAACTCATATAAAAAATTATTATTTAGTTATATAAATTCCATCTGATAACTATTTTTCATATTTGGAATATTATTTTTAAATTTATGTAATAATTAAAATTTAATTTTTATGCATTAAATTTATTCTCTAAGGTAAAAAAAGGTACCATGGTAAAAGTAAATTATTTTAAAAACAATTAAGGAATTGTTTTTAAAATATATCAAAAATTATACATTAATTTTGTGAATGATATTTTAATCAACAAATCCTTATTGTTTTGTGATTACCTTTCGAATCATTGTTGGATTCTATAAGAAGTGTTATATTTACTAAAATGTCACCAATTTCCCTTAAAAATAATCTATCACCAAACCATTTGAGCCTCAAATAAAATTTGAATCCATATATTTTATTTTACAAATTTACTTTCTATAAATTCCAGAAAAAATCTTCATCCCATCATACAATTATTAAATTCCAAATCATTCAAAAACAATAGTCCTTCAATAAGGAGATTTGATTTCTTCTATATATGTATTTATTTATTTTCCTTTATTTTCAGTTATCATCATCACAAACCTTTTAATTATTTAGATTTATCACATTAATGACACATAAATTAGAATATTATATTTTTAAAGTGACATTATAAATATATATCATCATAATCATACTTATCCACTGATTATAGACTGTTCTTTTTTATATAATTTTGACCTCATATCTGGATATCGATATAAATTTTTATCATGGATTAATATGGAAATGTTATTAATATAATGATATGATATAATTGATTAAATCCTATTTTATTATTTCATGAAACACTACCAATTTACCCCTCTTCATTCATTATCAATTACTGAAACAATCTAGTTGTCACGACCCATCCCCCGGGGCCTGTGTCGTGACTACCCCAAGCCCATCTTCTATAGGCCAGGGCCTGGAGACAAGAACTAAAGGAATAAATCCTTATAATTAGGAAGGCATTGCCTTTATAACTAGAAAACGCACACAATAGAGTACAAGCTGGAAGCAAAACACTAATAAAAACTGTATAAAAAAAGAGTGATCAAAAGTAAAAGGGGGGCTAGAAATATAAGCCCAACTATAAAGTACAAGGAACTGGAAGTACAAGTACAACTGATGATAAGAAAAACAACTGCTGGGACATCCTCCGAGATTCCTACTTGAAGGGTGGGTACATATATCCTCCTCAGCACTCCACGTTCGTCCGTCTCTTCCGTGTACTAAATTGTTGTATGGTCCACCTCCGGGTACCGTCCAGTCATGGTACTCTCAACCTCGATCAACGATGTCCATAGTCTGCATCCAACAAAACGAGGCATGGGCATAGCACGTGAATGAGTGGGTATAACGATACTTAGAAGGGACCCCGAGACCCTCATGGTCTCAGAAAATCCAACAATGATAAACAAAAAAGTATGAAATGAACATATAGACCCACATAGGTATATGCCCATACATATACCTAATTTATCATGTAATCCATCTCAATCCTGAGGAAAACACAAAATTAATAGACTCAGCTCACACGGGTATACAACTTCTGTAGAGAGTTAGAGATGACTAGATGTTGCCACTAAATCATCTATTCTTCAGACCCATGTAGTATCTAGGAATAGTAGTCAGAGCTATCGACCCCACACAGTATCCAGGAACAGTAGTCAGAGCTGTCGACCCCACACAGGATCCAAGAAAAGTAATCAGATCTATCGAACCCACAAAGGATCCAGGAACCATAGTCAGAGCTGTCGAACCCACTCAGGATCCAAGAATAGTAGTCAAAGCTATCAAACTCTCACACGATCCAGGAACAGTAGTCAGAGCTGTCAAACCCACACAAGATCTAGGAATAGTATTCAGAGCTGTCGAACCCGCATAGGATCAAAGAACAAAAGTCAGAACTTTTGAACCCACACATAATATAGGAAAAGTAGTTAGAGCTGTCGAACCCACACAGGATCCAGGAATAGTAGTGAGAGATGTTGAACACATATATGATACAAGAACAACATTTAGATATGTCGAACCCACATAGGATCCAAGAACAGTTGTCAGAACTATCAAACCCACACAGGATCCAGGAATAGTAGTCAAGAAACAGCCAGCCACAGGGTTTCCACACAAAGCTTTCTTGATTCGTGGATGGTCTTCTCCTCAATACAAGTGTCGAAACATCAACTACCACAAAGTCTCACAAATAAGTATCTAAAAGTTCATCCACGTCACAAGGGTCTCAACGTAAAAGACGATACATAAATCAACGCCTGGTCTGTGAGTTATTACACTTTTAATCCCGGTGGCCCGGTTGGATTCGTGCACGATCTAACCTGACCTTATCTCAACTATACCTCGAACTCCAGTGGGGTATAAAAAAGGGTCTATCACCCTCTATGTTTTCTAGCACTGCTGACGGTTCATCAAACGGACGTTCGGTTCCAATGATATATCCATAAAAAATTAAAGGGTTGACAGTGGGCTCGGGTCCGGTCCGACTAGGTCGGACCGACATAGCCCATCTTAGTATGGGCTGACCTAGTTTGGGTCAATCCAGCCTGACCCGTTGGGCAGCCCATCCCATTGTGTTCGACGTGGACCGATGGGCCCGGCCCAGTCGGCCGTGAGGGTGTTCAGGCCGGGGCTTGGGGTCGGTTCATCCCGGAGGGCCGCGAGGGCGCAGCCAGCCGTGGCTCGGACCAGATGGCACATCAGGGGTGGGATCGACCAAGGATCTGTGATGGGGGCCACTACCCGTCTCGGGAGGTTGGTGCGATTAGGGCGCTGGTTCGTCCAGAAGGCCAGCACGACTCGGTAGTTCGGCCAGGGCGTCGGTTCGGCCTGGAGCCAGGGGCGGCTCGGGAGGCCGTTCGGCCGGGAGCCGAGAGGCGGCCGGGCATGCCGGGTGGAGGAAGGGCGGGCCAGCGGGGCTAGAGCAGGCCGGCGAGTGGTCGGGATTCGGCCGAGCAGGCCGACGGGGAGGCCGGCGGGCAGGTCGGTAGGCAGGTGGGGAGGCCGGTGCAGCTCGGTTCGTTGGGTGAATAAGCCGACGGGCGAGGAGCGACGCGACCGGTGTGGCTCGAAAGCTGGCGGGTAGCATAGTTCGGCCCAAGGCGGCAGATCTGGTTCAGACGGGGTGTCGCGGGGGTGGTGCGGTTCTCGAAGGCCTTGGTTGGCATAGTGATTGCCTTCGTCTTCCTGTCACCTCATTTCCATGAAAAATATCATCACAAACAAGAATGACGGAGGGGCCATGCCATGTTTGTTTGTCCCGCACACTCCACATTTAGGGTGGTAAAAGTGTCTCATCAAGTATGAAGAAAGATGAACTTCAATTTTTTTACAACCCCTACAATGATTCCTTTACAACCGAAGAATAAAAACAAGGAATGTAAGATTACACAAATAAACCCCCTACCTTGATCACTGGTCTTCAACGAAGTCGCGGGGAAGAATACGGAGTTTTCGTTGTTCGTCGCGTCCACCACACACTTCTTACCCCAAGACAATGTGTCGGTTCATTGACGATGATGAGGAGGGAAGGTCAGTCATCGAAGAAGTACCATTTTGGTAGAAACTTTGAGGAAGAAATCGAAGAAGGTCGGAGTTCTTTGTAGTCGAAGGCATTCCTCGTTGGCGTTCATCGTCAGTGGAGTGTTCTCCATTCGGAGCATTCTCCTAATAATCCTGCTCTCAAAAACACCCCAGTGAAAAGTTGTGCAAAATTATAGATTATAATATCTATTATTTCATTTGAAAGAATTCAAAAATAATAACCAAACACTTGGATGGAACATTAAAAATAATGGGGAGGATTTAACACCATTAATTTGCTGTGTTGGCAACATTAATGTGGAGGATGCTCAAGAGGCTCCTCCACCTTAAAGAGGGGGGGTTGAGAGGTTTTCCTCCCCTCCCATTTAAAATGGGTCAAGTGGTCCCTACCCCTAATATTAAAATTGGGAGGTTATGGGGTCTCAGGTGGTCCCCACCACCATAACCTCTCATGGGATGTTATGGCTAGGTGGTCCCCACTTCCATCCTTCAAATGGAGGTTATAGTTCCAGTTGGTCTTACCTTCCAACTTCCACATGGTGGCTCAAAAATCAAATAAAGTGTAGTTCATTTTATTTTATTTATTTCCACAAAAAACCCAAAAACTAACTTTTATTTTCGACCCACTACCGTCGGGGTGAAAGTCCTCGTAAGGGAAAACTGGCGTTGTGAGTTCAACAATTCCTTGGGATTTCAATTACGAGAACTGGTTCAAAAGATATAAAAAACATTCCCGTAATTTTACTAAAATGACCTGAAAAAAACTTCATAAATTGATTCCATGCACACCGAGCCACAGAATCATGCACTGTCAAATTTTTCGGACTCGTAATATTTCCATTTATTTAAGAAATAAAATTCCATGGGAATTATGGGTCTTTAAATTCTCCCCTCCTCAGGGATTTACATCCATTTAATGTATAAATCAAACAAAATAAACAAGTGGGTTACTGAGCACGCACTTGAGCCTCCCGCTCCCATGTTCTCTATTGGAGGTTCTCGTGCTGCTCGCAAACGTGCCCTAGAGTTATCGACCGTCCACATAGGACCCGCTCTTGTCGATCCTCAATCTCCCCTAGAACCTCCGTAAAAGTCTCCCCATCATCGACATCCAGATCTTCATGGTCGATGATATGAGAAGGGTTGTGCACGTGTCTCCTCAGCTGGGATATGTGGAAGACGTCATGCACTTGGTACAATTGAGGTGTAAGAGCTATGTCGTATGCCACATCTCCAACTCTACTGAGGATATGAAAAGTTCCGATGAACCTTGTAGATAACTTGACGCCCTGTCCAAATCATCGTAGACCCCAACGGGGTGAGACCCATAGAAAGACGTGGTCGCCATCCTCAAACTCCAGAGGTCTCTATCTCCTATCAGCATAGGACTTCTGTCTACTCTGTGCAGTTTTCATATTCTCCTAGATCATCTGCACCTTCTCCATGGTAGCTCGTACCATCTCTAGTCCCAGTAGTGCGGATTCGCCAGGGTCAGTGCAGCACAAGGGTGATCTGCAAGGTTTCCTGTATAACACCTAAAAAGGTGTCATCCCTATCGTGGAGTGATAGCTGTTGTGGTGCGAAAGCTCCACCAAAGGTTAGTGGTCCTCCAAGCTGCGGCCTAAGTCGAGGATCCATGCACGGATCATGTCCTCGATATTCTGAAAGGCCATCCTAGTCTGGCCATCTGTCTGAGGATGGAAGGTGGTGCACAAACAAAGCTTTGTCCCAAAAGCCTCCTGCGACCCCTTCTATAGCCGAAAAGTGAAACGATCGTAATGATCAGAAACAATCATCGAAGTTACTCCATGTAGTCACAGAATCTCCTGCACATTGAGTCAACCCAAAATCTCTACTGAACCCTGCTCTCTGATAGGTAGGAAGTGGGCCAACATGGTGAGGTGGTCGACGATCACCCAAATCGATTCATGACCTCTGGATGTAGGTGGATGTCTTGTCACAAATTCCATGGATATCCCATCCCACATACACTCTGGGACCTCTAATGGTTGAACCAAGCTTACTGGTACCTAATGCTCTGCCTTCACTTGCTGACAAATGTGGCACAAAGAGACAAACTCAACAACTGCCTTCTTAATTACCGGCCACTAGTTTTGTTGCCGGAAATCCTGCTACATCTTCACCACTCCTAGAAGTACCACTAGAGGGGATGTGCGGAACTCTCTCAACAAATCCTCCGTAAGTGACACTGGAATAAATTTACATCCTTTAAAGAAGATGACATGCTCCCCACCTTCAGAAAATCCTTCAGTTTCCTGCCAGGTGGATATCTGATCATGACGTGTCTCGCAGTCAGCATCCCCTTGTTGCGCCTCTCTGAATCGCGTATGAAGTGGGGGAGTTACTGTAAGAGACTGAAGGAAGACTGCCCAATATCTATCCACGAAGGATATATGCAAACAACCAGTGGCTCTGTCGCCTGACATAACAGCTGTATACCCGACCTCTTACTGAGATCATCTGCAACAAAGTTATCCTTCCCTAGAGTATATACTATCTTGGTGTCAAGTTATCCTTCCCAAGAGTATATACTATCTCGAGGTCATTTTCCTCGAGGAACTCAGGGCAATGTTGTTGTCTCAGGTTCATGATCATCTATGATAAGATTAACCTGAGACTCTTATGATCATAGTACACAGTAAAACATTCTCCCTTCAGATAGTGTCGCCGAATCATCAGGGCAAAGACCACTGCTGGTAACTCCAGGTCATGGTTAGCGTAGTTCTGGTCATGTTGTCTCATTTTTCAAGTACTATATGAGATCACTGCTCTCTCCTGCATCAGTACACACCCGAGTTTGGCCCCTAATGTGTCGCAGAAGACTACGTACCCAACACCTTCCTCTAGAAGCCTCTAGATGGGGGAACTAGTCAGCCTATGGATTAGCTCCAGAAGGAACTTTTGGAATCTCTCTAACCACATGAAGGGTTTCGGCGTCTTCATCAAGGATGATAATGGTGTTGCAACTCAAGTGATGTCTGGTACGAACCTCCGGTAAAAACCCGCCAAACCCAGGAATCTTCGTACCTCTGTCACACTCCTGGGTGGATCCCAAGAATGTACCACCTCAATCTTCATAGAACCTACTGCAACTCCATCCTCCGAGATGACATGTCTAAAAAATTGAACCTCTCAGATCCAGAACTGGGACTTCATGAGAAAACCATAATGCTGGTGGTCTCGGAGTGTGTCCAGTACTACCTGAAAATGGTAGGATTGCTCTTCCTCAATAGTTGAGTAGATCAGAATGTCGTCTATGAAGCCTACGATAACGTGATCAAGGTATGGCTGGAAGATCCTGTTCATGTGTCTCATGAACACTGATGGAGCATTGGTTATGCCGAAAGGAATAACCAAGAACTCATAGTGGTCATACCAATATCTAAATGTTGTCTTCTGTACATCCTCATCTCAAACACTGAGATGTTGATAGCCTGATCAGAGTCCTATCTTCGAGAACCAACAAGTACCCTTCATCTAATCATATAGGTCTTTAATCCTCGGTATTGGGTACTTGTTCTTCACGGTCACCTGGCTCAGGCACTAATAGTCGACAGAAAGCCTCAAGCTCCCATCCACCGTCTTGAAGAACAGAATCAGGGCTGCCCATGGAGAAATACTGGGCTGGATGAATCCCTTCCCCTTCAAGCCCTCTAGCTATACTTGCAGCTCACGAAGTTCCATGGGGGCCATCTGATATGCTGGTGTAGATATCAGTTTTTTCCCGGTATTCATGTCCACATCTCTATAAGGAGTTAGACCTGATACATCATCATGGAAAACATTCACGTACCATTCGACCACTATAGGATAACTAGGACTCTACAAATCAACTGTTCTGAGGGTAAGGCAGTCCAACTGATGAGTGATTGGATGCACCCTCCTCCGATTAAGTTTTTACTGTGCTGAAAAGGCTCCCTTCAAACCGATGAAGGTAAACATGGTTCCATCCATGTGGTCACACCGCACTTTGCGCCTAATATAGTCAATCTGAGTATGGACTATAGAAAACCAGTCCATACCCATGATGAGGTCGTAAGGCCTCAATGATGCTACTAGGGGATCCCAACCGGATATCTCCCCTCCTAGAGTATGCTCGCAGTACCGGGACTAGTGCGTAATCGTCAACTCTTCTCCCGTAGGAGTCTCTAGCCATATGGTTCGAGCCAACATCTCTGTCGGAATCTATGAGCTCTAAACGAGGACAGTGGCAATGAAATAGTGACTGTAACATGTGTCTATAAGAACAATAGGTAAGGTGGAGTAGACACAAACCTTACCATGATTCATCTCTAGAGAGCCATGATCGTAAGCCTCAGCTGACTTAAGCTGAGCTCTCGCATGTCCACCTAATCCCTACAGTTGGGGTGGACATCCTGGTGGTGGTGGTCGTAACACCTAAAAACTTTATCCACCACCATCTGCACGACCATCTCCTCTGCCATGTCTGCTTGCTCCCTTCATAACACCTCGATCGAATCTATGTCTCTGCCTGGGCGGTCCTTCGATCGTTTGGTGATAATCTGAACGACGGGTCAGACAATCACAAGCCATGTGACCCTACCCACCGCAAGAGTAATAATGCTCGCTCCTCGTATGACTCGCTCTAGCTCGTGTGCCTCACTCAACTGAACATGTGTCATGTGGTCTTCCACCTGTAGTTCTGGTCCTCTTGGACCTCTATGACATCTGTTTGCTGCCAACTACAGATGACTCCGCTACGTGACATCTGGTGGTGGTTCGATCTGCTAGTAACTTCTCGGTAAGGAAACTATCAACTAAAGAGGCTCTATACAACACCCCTACATATGTAGAGAAGCTGTGGGAGATCATATAAGCCCTAATATTTCTCCTAAGCCCCTTCTCGAAGGTCTGGACCATGAATAATGGGTCCCAAACCATATATGTTGTGTAGCGCGAGAGGTCAGTGAACCTCATGGAGTACTATTCCATCGTCATGCTACCCTGTTATAGATGAATTATATCATGTATCTGCATGGCACGTAGGGTGGCATGGACAAACTCTACACGAAACAAGCTCTCGAAGTCTTCCCAAAGAAGTCTTTCCATGTAATGCACCTAGAGCATCAGACTCCACCATATGCATGCTACTTCCTGAAGGAGACTCGCGGAAAATATCATCATAAGGTCGGCTGGTGTCCCTACAAGTCAGAATAATCTCACCAAAACCTCCATCCAATCCTCAGATTCATGAAAGTTCATCTTTCCCCTGAATCTAAAAGGCCCCTGGCACTGGAACTCGTTCAATGTGCTCAGGCGGCACGCAATCTATGTTGTTGGTGCCGATGGCATCGGTGGCCCAACAGAGAGTGGTACCGCTGGTGCCTCCGCTGTGATAGGGACCTATATCGAGGCCTCGTTGCTCAGTGGGATGCCATAACATACAATGCCTGGAAACTTGGTTAACTGTCTGCATGGGACCATCCTGGAAAGAAACATCAGCGCCATGATCAATAATTTATATTTGGTGAGTTGACTCAAATAAAACATTTGAAAACAAACACGCAATTAGTGTTTTCGTGCACTGAGTCCAAAATTAGAAGTCAGGGTCCTTGTATATAGATATGTCGCCCGCCGCACCAACACTGTACTCCATGAACTGAAAACCACACTCAGTAACCCTAACGCTATTGCTTCACAGAAAAGATCAGAGTCCTAAGTTCTTCGGTAGAACTGACTCCTCTTATAATAATTTGTAATGTCCCATTCCCCATGGCTCGTGCCGTGACTACCCCAAAACCACATTCCATAGGTTAGGGGCTGGAGAAAGGCATCAAATACATATATCCCTAAATCTTGGAAGGCATTGCCTTTCTAACCAGAAAATGTAGACAACAGAGTACAAGCTAGAAGAAAAACACTAAGTAGAACTGTATAATAAAATAGTGTTGGAATGTAAAAGGGGGGCCAGAAATACAAGCCCAAATGTAATTTATAAGGAACTGGAAGTACATGTACAATTTTTGTAGGAAAAACAACTACTGGGATGACCTCTGGGATTACTACCAGAAGGGAAGGAACAGATAGCCTCTTCAGCACTCCACATTCGTTAGTCTCCTCTGTGTACTGACTCAACATATGGTCCACCTCTGGGCACCATCATGTCCTGGTACTCTCATCCTCGATCAGCACTACTTTTTCCTCGGCATCTAACAGAATGAGGTGTGAGCATATCCTGTGCAGGGGTGAGTATAATGATACTCAGTATGGACCCCGAGACCCTTATGGAATCACAAAATCTAACAAGGATAAACAACAAATTAGGAAATCAAAATATATCCCCACATAGGAATATGCTCATACATATACCTAAGTTATCAAGTAATCCATCTCAATCTTGATGAAAACACAAAATTTACTGACTCAACTCACAGAGGTATACAACTTTTTTAGATAGTTTGATATCATTAGTTGTAGCTACTAAATCATATATTCTGTCGAACCCATGTAGGATCCATAAACAGTAGTCAGATCTATTGAACCCACACAAGATCCTAGAATAGTAGTCAGAGCTGTCGAACTGAAACATGTTCTAGGAATAGTAGTCAGAGCTTTCGAACCCACACAGGATCCTGGAACAGTAGTCAGAGCCGTCAAACCCACATAGGATCCAGGAACAGTATTCAGAGCTCTCGAACCCACACTGGATCCATGAATAGTAGTCATAGTTATCGAACCCACACATGATCCAGGAATAGAATTCATAGCTGTCAAATCCACACAGGATCCATGAATAGTATTCAGACATGTCAAACCCACACACGATCCAAGAACAGTAGTCAGAGGTATCAAACCCCCACGAAATCCATGAATAGGAGTCAGAGCTGTCAAACCCAAAGAGGATCTAGGAACAACAGTCAGAACTGTCAAACCCACGCAGGATCGATGAAGAGTAGTTAGAACTATCAAATCCACATAGGATCCATGAATAGTAGTCAGAACTGTCGAACCCACACAGGATCCAGGAACAGTAGTCAAAAAGCATCCAGCTATGAGTTTTCCACAAAAACCCCACTTGATTCCAAGAGGGTCCGATCCTCAAGCAAAGGCTTGATACATGAACTAACACAAAGTCACACGAAGAAGTATCCCAAAGGTATGCTACGTCATAGGGGTCTCAATGAAAAATATGGTGCATCAATCAGATTCCTGGTCTGTGAGTGATTAACAGTTTAGTCCATGGGGGGGGGGGCAGTTGGATCCGTCTATGATCCAACCTGACTGTATCTCAACTATACCTCGAACTCTAGTGGGGTATACTCAAAGGGATCTTCACTTTCCATGTTTTCCAGCGCCGCATATGGTTCTTCAAATGGACGTCTGGTGCCAATGATATGAACAAATGAAAGTAAATGGTTGGTGCTGGGCCCGAGTCCGGATCGACCCCGTCGGACTGACTCGGCACGTCTTAGACTGGGCCAAACCGGTTTGGGTCCACCCGGCCTGACCCGTTGTGTCCAGACCAACCCGTTTGATGGGCCAGCCCATTGGGTTTTGTCGGGCCCACTTGGCCCAGCCCAGCCGGCCGCGAGGGTGGTCGGCCTGGTCTCATGGCCGGTTCAGCCCGGGGCGCCCCGAGGGTGCAGCCCAGCGCACCTCGTCCCAGAGGGCGCTACCAAAGCCGATTCAGCCAGAGCATCATGAGGGGGCCGCAGGCTGGCTTGGGAGGCCGACACGGCCAGGGCGCTGGTTCATCCGGGAGGTCGGCGCGACATGGCCGCTCGGCAAGGGAACCAGTTCTACCGGGAGCCGGGCGGCATCTCGGGAGGCCGGGTGGCCTGGATCCGGGAGGTGGCCGGTCAAGACGGGTGGCGGCCGGGGTGTCTGGCAGGGCGCAGGCAGGTCGGTGGGCGGTCGGGCAGCCTAGGAGGGCACTGGCAGTCCAGCGGGCAGACCGGGAGGCCGGCGCAGCTAGGGCCGATGGGGGCCCCGGCCGACAGGCGGCGCGGCCGGCGTGGCTCGGAAGTTGACGAACATCACGGTTCGGTTAGAGGCGACAGAGCGAGTTCAGCTGGAGTGCCGCAAGGGCGGCGCGGTTCTTGGAGGTCGTGGGTAGCACTGTCGATGCCTTCTTCATCCCGTTGCCACATCGTCATACCAAAAGATCATCACAAACAAGAATGGCGAAGGGGTCCGACCATGTTGGTTTGGCCCGCACCCTCCGTGTTTAGGGTGGTAACATTTGGCACATCAAGTAATAAGAAACATGAACTTCAATTTTTTTACAATATTCACAATTATTCCTTTCCAACTAAAGAAGAAAAATTATGATTGTTGCATTACACAAATAAACCCCCTACCTTGATTGTGGGGCGTCGACGGAGTTGCGGGGAAGAAGACAGAGTTGTCGTCATTCGTTGTGTCCACCGCACACTTCAAATCCCGATCTCCAGCATCGGTTCCTTGATGAAGATGAGAAGGGAAGTTCAGTTGTCGAAGACGTCCCCCATTGGTAGAAGCTCTGAGGAATAAGTCGAAGAAAATTGGCGTTCTTCGTAGTCGAAGGCGTTCTTCGTCGGAGTTCCTTCGTCGATGGAGCGTTCTTCGTCGGGAGCTTTCTCCCAAGAATCCTCCTCTCAAAAATACCCCAGTGAAAAGTTGGGCCAAATAATCGATTATAATATCTACTATTTCATTATAAATAATTCAAAAATAATTAAAAAACACTTGGTTGGGACATTAAAAATAAATGGGGGGGTTTAGCACCATTAATCTGGTGTGTTGGCTACATTAATGTGGAGGAAGCTCAAGAGGATACTCCACATTAAAGAGGGGGGATGAGAGGTTTTCCTCTCCTCCCATTTAATAGGGGTCGGGTGGTCCCCACCACTAATATTTAAATTGGGAGGATAGGTGTTCTTGGGTGGTCCCCACCCTCATAACCTCTCATGGGAGGTTATGGCCTGGGGGTCCCCACATCCAACCTCCATATAGAGGTTAAAGTTCCAATGGGTCTTAACTCCCAACGTCAACATGGTGGATCAAAAATAAAAGAAAGTAAATTAATTTTATTTTATTTATTTCAATGAATAACCCAAAAACTAACTTTTATACTTGACCCACTACCGTCGAGATGAATGTCTTCTTAAGCGAAAACCGGCGCCGTGATTTCAATAGTCCCCTCAGATTTCAATTCCGAGCACCGGTTCAAATGTTATAAAAAACTTGCTCGTTATTTTACTAAACGTACTAGAACAGAATTTCAGAAATTGATTCTGGGCACACCGAGCCTCAGAATCATGCACCGTCAAATTTCGCGTACCCGCAATATTCATATGTATTTAAGAAAAAAAATTCCACGGAAATTCTGAGTCTTTACAGTATTTATATATTTCATCTTTGAGAAGTATACCTAAAAACCCATAGAATAAACCTGAATGTTCATAACTAATGTAAGATCTTCTATTTAAAATAGAATTAATATTGTGCATATTATAATATCATTAAAATATAATGTTAATCTAAACTATTATAAAAAAACAAAATAAGACAAATAACTATTAAGATAGAAAATAACTGATGATCTATTTTTACCACCAAAAATAATATATTTATAATAAATGAATATAAAATATTAATATAAAAGTAAATATATACTATTTATGTTCATAAAATGGTTATTGATTACTCTTAGTTCTTTATATGGGGTTATAGAATATGTTGAAGCTAGTGAAAAATTTAGATAAATTGTTTTAATCTCAAATTCTATTCGTTAAGAAAAGTTTCACACCTATAATGATTTATATGGTTTATAGAACACCGCATGAAAATATTTGACTATAAATATATTCTTATTCATGGTAATAATAGTTTAATTTCATTTTGTTTCTTTTAATGAATTTTAATTTAAATTTTACCAATTTTGTAATGTTATTTCATAACTCTTTACCATTAATTGAATTATTTTCTCCACAAACTCCATTATAATAAGTTTATATTATTATCCTATTATTATTTTAAAATTTATTTCCAATTTATTTTACAATTACTTCACTTTAAATCAAATCTCATGGATTTTTACATCAAATATTATGATATTTATAATGGTTTTATTTACAGTACCTCATCTTAATGAGTTATAATCATTATTATTGAACTATTTTATTACAATGAATACTTTTTAAGAAGTTATTTAGTTCATATAACAATATATATTTATTTTATGTAATTTATATTTTTAATTTAAAAAATCCTTTTTAATTAATTACTTTTAAAAATAAGTATCATGGTTAAGAATAATTCTCATCCTCTCCAATATTTTTTTTTCTAAGATGAAAATATTTTCCCATTAAACAAATTATTTACATTATTTTATTTAAACACAAATATGATTTATCAAATGTGGTCATTATAATTTTCATTCTTACAATCCCAAATGGATGTGTTTTTAATATAGAGGTTTAATAAATGTTATCTAAAATATTAATATGGATGTTCCTTTTACATTCATATATCATATCTTTAAATCAATAATTATTTACCAAAACATTAACATTCATCATGTTCATATTTTTTGGGTTTATTTATAATCAATAATTGAAAGATAATTTGTGTTTACCAATCAGAAATAATCATCTTGGAAATAAATTTTAACTTCTCATCTATAAAACAATGTTAAAAAATTGTTTTTAAAAAATTAATATTATGATGTTGCATATATTTTACACTAATACTAAAAATTATCCGTGCACTTTAGAGTTATGTGTCATTCATCACCCAAAAAATTATCTTATGTGAATATTATACATACATGACTTCTTTCATATAGGTTATATTCTCTATCACACTCCATCTCCCCCATTATTTTATTTCTCTCATTCATGTCCATATTATTTGATAACATATATGTATTCAGTATCATTTCCATTATTTACATAACCAAATATTCAATACTCTATATTTTGTGATTACATTAACATATAATTATGTTTATAAATAATGTTATTCCATTTCCATAATAGGAAAACATTTATATTTTATTTACTGATTTTTTTAAGAAGAATGTTTATGGAATACTAAATAAAAATTGTCATATATTTTTATTCCAAAATTTGATGAATTAATTGAACTTAATTTTTGATGGGTGATGCCTAAAATTATACAACTGAATGATAAATTTGTAGGTCTCATGTGACAATCATGCTTGGGTAATTAAGTCAAAGTCATAAAAATTTATTAATGATGTCTTGGCATGAGTCCTTGATGCTAAGACTATGATATCTGATATTATTAATCCAATCCCAATGAAATCAATTATTATTAAAAAAAATTATTATATATATTGTTATATTTTCCATTGATAAATAATGCTCAAGTTATCAATTATATGGAAATATTTTATTATAATGTTTTCATGTGCTATCATTCATCCCTTATTTATTCCATTATTTATTTTTGTAAAGACATAGAATTGCCATGTAATTTTTTATATTAAATGGAAATTTAATGTGTCCGCAAAAATTAACAGTTCGTGATTCTGAGGCCCGAAGTGCCCTGAATGACTTTCTAAACTTTTTTTTGGTTATGTTCAATAAACGTGGGAGTGTGTTTTTGTAACTTTTGAACTGGTGCTCAATATTGAAATCTGAGGGCACTGTTGAAGTCGTATCTCCAATATTCTCTTAAGGAGACTTTCACCTCGACAGCAGTTGGTCGAGAGTGCAATAATTTATGGGTTTTTCATGAAAGAATAAAATAAAATAAAATTTCTGTAACATTTTATTTAAATTTTTTTAGGATCTCTTATGTGGATGTTGAGAGGTGGGGACCAATTGAACTGAAACCTTTCTACATAGGTTATGGTGGTTGGGACAACCCGACCCTAACCTCCTATATGGATTATGGTGGTGGGGACCACCAGAGTCATAAACCACTTGAACTCCCCTCTTAAGTGTAAGAAACCCGTTGAGCTCCCCCACATAATTGTTCCAACCATTAACTTAATTAATTAATACAACCCATCAAATAATTTATGAATCTCATTAAAATTTAGGCCAATAACTTAATAGATAGAATAATATATTATTTTGGCTATCTCTTCATTTTGGTGGGATTCGGAGGAAGCAGCCTTGGAAGAAAAGCTCTCCAACGAATAACGCCAATGAAGAACACTGACATTGACATCAAATTCTTCCTCGAGATATTGGTTGATGTGGAATGTCTTCAATGTCAATGAACCGACATTTCAGGGAATGTAGATTTCACCGAAGTCCGTCTATCCCCGACAACGTCGTCTCCTTCTTTGTGACCTCCATCAACGAATCAAACTTGGTAGGGGTTATTATTTGAATTCATGAATTCTATCGATTAATTTCCTCATTCTTGGAAAGCATGGAAAACATGGATCAACCAAAAAGAGATGATCCACGATTCATATTAAATTATAGAATCTGTTGTTCTTGACTTTTGTTTTTGTTGAGCCGCTTGCTACCACTCTAACGTGGAGGGTGTGTGCCAAACAAACTAGGCCTGACACCTACGCCGTTCTACTTCTTTGCTTTGTTCCTCATTATGGAAGAAGGTGGCGAATGGTGTCGGCGATTGGCACCAATGGAACTCAAGAACTGCGAAGAAGGAGATGAAGGAAATGGCGCCACCCCACGGCCTCCGCCACTCGCGGCCACCACTGCCCGTAGCCCTGAGGTGCTCTACTGCCCACAACCCCATACCCCATGGTGCTCCGCCACTCGCGGCCTGAAGTGCCACCCCATAGACTTGCCAGATTTCCATGTATCCTGTAGTGCCACCCCACCACCTAGCCGCACCACCTGCATCCCTACAAGCCACCCCGCGACCCTGCGATATGCCATGTATCCTCACGTAACTCCCTCGAGCGAGCTGCCCTCACGGCACCCTCTGTTGATGAGAAACCCTCGCGGCACCCCCACGGTCGAGCTGCCCCGCTTCCTCGCATCGTCCGTAGTCAAACCGCTCCTCGTCCCCTATAATACCTCGCAGCCTACCAGACCGCCCAGCATGGGATGATCCAGGTCGACCTAGACCGGTTCGGCCCAAGCCTTGTCGGGCTGGGTCGGATCCGTCCCGGACTCACTTTGAACCATTTATGCACTTTCGGCCATATCATTTCCACTGGACATCCTTTTGATAAACCGTTTGTGGTACCTAAAATTTTGGAGTTTGACTGTCCCTTTGGTATACCCCACTAGAGATTTGGATAACGTTGGGGAATGGTCGGGTTGGATCGAGCACGAATACAACAAGTCCTCCATGACTAAAAGGCTAATATATCACAGACCGTGTGTCTGATTGACCAACCTTCTATTGTGTTGAGACCCCTATGACATGGAGGTCCTTTGGGTAACTTTTTTATGAGACTTCATGGTAGTTGAAGTATCAACCAGTGGCTTGTGGAGAGGACGCTCCCGAAGACAAGCAAGTGTAGTACGGGTACCCAGTAGCTGGTTGGGACGTGAAAAATGAAAAGTGATCATGTTCAGTTCAGTATCTAGTGATCTTGTGTGGATCAACAGCTAGCGATCCTGTGTGGGTCATCACCTGGAGATCCTCTATGGGTCAGCACCTTGCAATCATGTGTGGGTCAAAACCTAGATATCCTGTGTGGGTTAGCATCTAGTGATCATGTGTGGGTCAGCATCTAGCGATCCTGTGTTCGTAATCATCTAGCGATCATTTGTGGGTCAGCATCTAGAAATCCAATGTGGGTCAGGAGATAGAGATTCTATGTGGGTCTACACCAAGAAATCATGTGTGGGTCAGAATCGAGTGATCATGTGTGGTTCAACCCCTAGTGATCCTGTATGGTTATGTCTTTTTATAGATTTAGATGATTCAGTAGTTACATCTAATCACCTCTACTACTGTACATAAGTTATAAATGGTGTGAGTTGAGTTCGTACTTGTGTGGTACTTTTGTCGTGGTAATAACATGGTGGTATTCTTCTGTGTGGGATTCCTATGTGGTACTTTCCTTTTTGGTTTTCCTTCTTTTGTGGAACAGTTGAGATTTTGGCTTTTGGGTTGGACCCTGTGTTTTTTCATGATTGATATGGGTATATTTGATAACTTATGTATATATAAGGGTATATAACTAAGTAGGGTTTACTGTTGACTTCATGCTTTGAGGTTTATCCTTTGTGAATTTTGAGAGACCTTGAGTGTCTCAGGATCCTTATTGAGTATCATTATACTCACCACTACACATGGTATGCTTGAACCCTGTTGTATTTGGTGTAGACGACAGATACCATTGATCGAGAGTGAGGGTACTAGGACTAGACGATGCCTAGTGGAGGACCTTATAATGTGTCGCTACATAGAGGAGACGGATGAACTTGGAGTGTAGAGGAGGAGAACCGTACCTACCCTTCAGGTAGGAACCTCGAAGGATGACCCCGCAATTGTATTCATTTTTTTCTCTAGTTTACATGTTCTTTCAGTTTCTTTTACTTTCAAGTTGGGCTTCTATGTTGGCCCCTTTTCTTACTGTACTCACTCTGTTTAGTGTTCAGTTTACTTGTGTTCGTATCTTTCTGTGTGCTTGGTTGTGTTTGATTACAGGTTGTAAAGGCAATGTCATCCCAGTTTTAGGGATTACGCCTTTCGGTGCAAGTCGCCTTCCCCAGGCCTATGGAATGTGGGCATGGGGTAGTCAAGGCACAACCCTCGGGGGATGGGTCGTGAAAAATTGGTATCAGAGTGGTTAGTTATATCGTAGAACATATGAATCTAATCTTTTTAACGGGAAGAGATTCATGTGTGGTGAGTGTGGTTATCAGTTTAGGGAATCCAGTGTTGGGGCCGCGGCTGACGTATCCATACACCAGGACCTTGACTTCTGATTTTCGACTCAGTGCACGAAAACACCAACTGCGTGTGTATTTTAATGATTTTTCTTTGTGATCACTATGAGTCTGCTCACCATGTATAAATTTTTGACAATGGAACAACTGTTTATTTTTAATATTACTCCATGCAGACAACTAACTAGGGTTCCGAGAGATGTACACACTGATAGCCCACTGAGCGATGAGGCCTCGGTGCATGGCCCTCTTCCAGTAGAGGCACTAGTAGGGGAAACATAGGTACTATTATCCTTTGGTCCACCGATGACACTGGCTCTAGTAGTAGTGAGTACAAGTCGCTTGAGCATGTTGCACAAGTTCCAGTACAAGAGGCCACCCAGGTTCAGGGGAGAGACGGACCCACATGCAGCTGAGGATTGGCTGGAGGCCATGGTGTGAGTTTTACGACTGGTAGGGACACCATCTGATCTCATGGCATTCCATTATGCCAGCCTTTTACAAGTAGCAGCAGGTAGATGGTGGATCTTGACGCTCCAAGTTCACAATGAGCTGACGCTTCCCAGGGCAGACATTGAGAGCCTGTTTCAGGAAGAGTTTGTTTCAGTGACTCTTCGCACAGTGCGCATTTAGAATCTACTTCATCTGCAATAGGTCAACATGACTCTGTCTCAGTACTCAGCGTGGTTCACTGAACTCTCACGCTATTCCACAGATATGGTTTGTGACCCATTCATCAAGTCCCAGACCTTGAGCAGGGACTCAAGTGGGAGATCAGGGCTTCGATGATCTCACTCAGCATCAGGATGTAGGTGGGGTGTTAAACAGAGCCCTTTTATTAGAGAGTTTCCAAACTGAGAAGTCACTAGTAGAAATACACCCCACTAGTCGTCATGTAGCAGAGTTTTCTGCATCTGGTAGCATACAGATGACACAAAAGTCCTAGAGAACCATACCTATAGGTGGACGACCACAATATTCAGAGTTGGTTGTGTGGGGAACCTGAGCTAGAGCCAGTTATTCCAGGAGTGGGAAGTGTTTTTCTTGCAGTGGCAAGGATCACATGGCTAATGACTATCCAACCAGCCATATGGACGATTAGAAGATGGTCGAAGGACTCCCCAGGAAGAGACACAGATTCGACCAAGGAGGTCCGCAGGGAGAAGGAGGATGTGGAAGAGGAGCTAGTCATGTGGCTGGTGGTGGGCAATGATTTTTGATGTTACCGCCACAACCACCAGGAGGTCCACCCCGACTGCAAGGAGAAGGTGGATATAGGACATCCCAAATCCATGTATCTCAGACCTACGATCACGGCGCACCGAATATGATATAAGGTACGATTTGTGTCTATTACAACTTAGTTGTAGTACTTATTGACACAAATTCCATTCATTATTTTATTTCCACTACCCTCATTTAGTGCTCAGATATTCTGATGGAGTCGTTGGCTCTATCCTTATAGTTAGAGACTCATAGAGGAAAATATATAATGATTACGCACTGGTAATGGCAATGTGAGCTTACTCTAGAAGCCAAGAGCTTCGGTTGTGATCTCCTAGTAGTGACATCGAGGCCTTATGACAGAGTCTTGGGTTTGGAATATTTTTCTATAGTCTATGCTCAAATTGATTGTATTAGGAGAAAAGTGAGGTGTGTTCGCACGGATGGGACAAGGTTTACCTTCACTAGTGAGAAGGGAGCCTTTGCAGCATAGGATGGACTTACCCGGATGAGGGTGCAGCTGATCACTCATTAGTTGGATAGACTTACCCTAGGATAAGTTGACATGGGGAGTCCGAGTAATCATGTAGTGGTGGACTAGTATGTGAATGTCTTCCCTGATGATGTTTCGGGTCGACCTCCTCACAGAGTGGTGGACTTTTACAATGTCTTGTTCATAAAAATGGCACTGATATCTACACCAGCATACTTTATGGATCCTGCAGATCTTCGTGATCTGCAGGTACAACTAGTGAACTTGCAGGGTAAGGGATTTATTTGTTCATGTGCTTCACCTTGGGCAACCCCAATTCTATTCGCATAGAAGGCGGATGGGAGCTTGAGACATTGTGTCGTCTATCGGAGCCTAAACCAGGTGACTGTGAATAACATGTACCCACTCCTGAGGATTGATGACCTCATTGATCAGCTAATGGGAGCAGAATTTTTCTCAAAGACAGACCTCAGATCAGGCTATCACCAGCTCAAAGTATGAGATAAGGATTTTAAGAAGACAGAATTAATAAGTTGATACGACCATTATGATTTATTGGATATTCCATTCGGTGTAACCAATGATCTAGTAGTGTTCATAGGACTCATGAACAAGATCATTTAGCCATACTTCGATCGTTTTGTTATAGTCTTCATCGATGACATTCTGATCTACTCAGCTACAGATGAGGAGCATGCTTATCATATGAAGATAGTTCTGGACACACTCTAAGAGCACCAGCTTTATGGTAAGCTCTTGAAGTGCATGTTTTGGATCTAAGAGGTTCACTTTCTGGGATATGTCATATCAAAGGATGGAGTTGCAATGGATCTGGCGAAGATTGAGGCGGTACATGATTGGGATCCACTGAGGAGTGTGACGGAGGGATGAAGTTTCTTGGGTTTGCTTGGATACTACCAGAGGTTTGTGCCAGATTTCTCCAGAGTTACAACACCACTATTAGCCTTGAAGAATAAGGGGAAATCATTCATGTGGTCAGAGAGATTCTGAAAAAAAATTCTAGAGCTCATGTAGAGGAAGAGTAGTGCCCCCATATTGAGGCTTCTAGAGGTAGGAATAGGGCACATAGTCTACTACGACACATTAGGGGCCGGGCTCGAATTTGTCCGGATGCTGGAGAAAGTAGTTATTGCATATGGTTCTTGGTTTCAAAGACAACATGAGCAGAACTATGCAACCCATGACCTGGAGTGAGAAATAGTGGTCTTTGAATTGAAGATGTGGAGACATTACTTGATTGGGAAAGAGTCTTATAGTGTTCTCTAATCACAAGAGTCTCAGGTATATCTTCTCTCGAAAGGACCTAAACCTGTGGCAATGCCTTTGGCTTGAGTTCATCCTGGACTATGACTTGGAGATAATATATACTCATAGGAAGGGGAATGGTATAGCAGATGCACTCAACAAGAGATCTGTTATACAACTACTAGGTGAGACGATGAAGCAGTTGGCCACTCTGCTGATATCCATTATGGATATCTATGGAGCAGATTTTCATCAGTATCTTACAGTAACTTCCCCACTTCTATAGAAATTCAGGGAGGCCCATCATGGGGACACTGACTGTGAGAAACGACGTGCTCAAATATTCACAGGGTAGGCACCTGATGGATTTTCTAAAGTTTGAGAGCATTTCATTTTCTTTAGAAGACATACCATGGTACCAGTGTCACTTCAAGTGTAAGTGTTGATGGAGTTCCACACATCCCCTCTAGAGGTACATCCAAGAGTGGAAATGAAGTACCAGAATATCTGATGATAACACTGGTGGACGGGAATGATGAAATAAGTAGAAGAGTTTGTCTCTCTATGCCTCACATGTCAGCAAGAGAAGGCGGAGCATCACATACCAGCAGGACTGGTTCGGCCTTTATAGGTCCTAGAGTACAAGTGTTTCGAGATATCTATGGACCTCTAGAGTTCAAGGATGGTGACCATGTATTTCTACGGGTCTCACATCGACAAGGTTTGTGAAGATTTGGCCAAGGTGGAAAGTTATCTCTGAGGTTTATCTAACCATTTTAGGTCCTCAGCAGAATTGGTGAGGTGGATAACCGTCGAGTACTTCCCCATCAGTTTCACCAGGTGCACGATGTCTTCCACGTTTCTCAGCTGAGGAGATACGTGCATGACCCTCTCACTTCAGCGACCATGGAGAGCTGGATGTCCAGGATGGGGTGACATTTATGGAGGTTCCGTTGGAGAATTAGGATCGAAAGAAGTGGGTCCTATGTGGTCGTTCGATACCTCTGGTGCGTGTTCTCTAACTGCACAGAAACATCTAGGAGAGCACATGGGAGCGGGAGTCTTAGATACATGCTCAGTACCCCCACATTTTTCCTAGTTTTTTTGTTGTAGATTATGTGGATGTAAAGCTCTGAGGTAGGGAGAATGTGAAGAACCTGAATTTTAATGTAATTTTTTAAATTAAATGATAATTTTATGAGTTCGTGAAAATTGACGGTGCGTGATTCTGAGGCCCAGAGTTCCCAAAATGAATTTCTGAACATTTTTAAATGTATGTTTAGTAAATGTGTGAGTGGGTTTTTGTAACCTTTGAACTGGTTCTCGGAATTGAAATTTGACGGCACCATTGAACTCGAAGCACCAGTATTAGCTTAAGGAGACATTCACCATGATGGTTGTTGGATGAGAGTGAGAGATATTTTTTGTATTTTTCCTGAATGAATAAAACAAAATAAAATTAGTGTAAAATTTTATTTTATTTTCTTTGAGATCTCCCAAGTGGATGTTGAGTGGTGGGGACCACCAGAACTAAAACCTGTCAACATAGGTTATTGTGGTGGGGACCACCCGAGCCTAATCTCTCGTGTAATTTATTGTGGTGGGTACCACCCGAGACTTAAACCTCTTTAACTTCCCTCTTAAGTTTAAAAAACTATTGAGCTCCCCAACTTAATTGTGCCATCCCTCCGCTTAATTAATTAAGCCAACCCATCTAATAATTAATGAATCTAATTTGAATTTATGCAAACAACATTATAGATAGAATAATATATTAGTTTGGATATATATTCATTTTTGTGGAATTTGGACAAAGGAGACTTGGGAGAAATGATCTCCAAAAAATAACGCCAACAAAGAACACTGACCTTGACTTCCTCCCCAGGACATTCGTTGATGAATAAATTCTTCAACGTCAATGAACCTATGATCAGAGGAACACCGACTTCACCGACATCTGTATATCCCTTACAACATCATATCCTTCCTCGTGTCCTCCTTCGACGAATCAAACAAGGTAACATGTTATTATTTGAATTCTTAAATTCTCTCGATTAATTTCATCGTTTTTAGAATGCAATGAAAATGTGGATCAACCAAAATGATTTGATCCACAATTCTTATTCAATTGTAGAGTTTTTCATTCTTGACTCCAATTTTTGTTGAGCCTCTTGCTACCGATCTAACACGGAGGGTGCGGGCCAAAAAAACATGTCGTGACCTCTCAAATGTTATGCTTATTTGGTGTGTTCTTCGTAATAGAAGAAGGCGACGACCGGTGTCGTCGGATGGAACGGGTGGAACTCAAGAACAGAAAAGAAAGTGATGAAGGAAACAAAGGCACTCGCATTGTCCTGAGACCCCCGCCGTCAGCGGCCCCCGCTGCCCGCTGCTTCACTATCTGCCGCTCACGCCCCTACCTGTGGCCTCCGCGCCCCATGATGCTCTGCCGCCTGCCGGCTCCGCGCAGCCCCGCGGCCTCCGAGCCTTATGGCGCTCCACCGCCCACGGCCTCTACGCCGCCCCGCAGCCAAACCACACAACTTGTCGCCCTTCGAGCCACTGCGGCCCTCCGTGCCGCCCCATGGCCTCATGTCGCCCACAATTGTGCCGCCCACACGCCCTCGTGGAACCCCTGCGGTCAATTCGCCCTCGCAGAACCCTCCACAGCCGAGATTCCCCACGGCCTCGTGCCCTCCGGGGTCGAGCCGCCCCAAGTCCTTGCACCCTCCGCGGCCGAGCTAACCCACGGCCTCGCCCCTCGCGCCCTCGTGACCCCCCCCCGACCGAGCCACCCTCACCGCACCCCCACGGCCTCACGCCGTTCATAGCCGAACCGCTTAGCGGCCCCTCGCATCCATTGCAGCCTGCTAGGCCACCCAGTGGGCCGGGTTGGACACAGCATGTCAGACCGGGTCGACCTAGACCAGGTCAGCCCTGGTTGGGTCGTGCCGGGTCGGACATGACCCAATCCCACTTCAACCCATTTACTCAATTTCTCCCATATCTTTAGCACCAGACGTCTGTTTGACGAACTGTATATGGTGCCAGAATCCTTGGGGTGAGATGGTCCCATTGGTATACCCCACTAGATATTTGGATAATGTTGGGGAACGATCGGGTTGGATCAAGAAAAAATCCAACCGGGCCCTCGGGACTAAAAGGATACTAAATCACAGACCAGACGTCTGATTGATGCATTGATTGTTGTGATGAGACCCCTATGACATCGCGCTCCTTTGGGATATGTCTTCGTGAGACTTCGTGTTAGTTGGAGTATCGACCAGTGGCATGTGTAGCGGACCCTCCATGAGACAAGAGAGCCTAGTACGGGATCCCAGTAGCTGGATGTAACGTGAAAAAAGAAGAGTGATCTTGTGTGGGTCATCATCTAGCGATCCTGTGTGGGTTAGAAGCTAGTGATCCTATGTGGGACAGCAGCTAGCGATCCTCTTTGGGTTAGCAGCTAGCGATCCTATATGGGTCAGAACCTAGAAATGTTGTGTGATTCAGCATCTAGCGATCATGTGTGGGTCATCAACTAGGTATCCTGTGTGGGTCAGCAGCTAGCGATCCTTTGTGGGTGAGCAGCTAGCGATCTTGTGGGGGTCAGCACCTAGCGATCTTGTGTGGGTCAGCACCGAGCAATCCTTTGTGGCTCAGCACCTATATAACCTATGTGGGTCTACCTTTTAAAATTGTAAGATGGTTCAGTAGTTAATTCTAATCATCTCTACTATTGTAATTAGGTTATACCTTCGGTGAGATGAGTTCATACCTATGTGGTACTTTCCTTTATGGAAATACCTTGGTAGTATTCTTCTATGTGGAATACTTTTGTGGTACTTTCCTTTTTGGTTTTCCTTCCTTTTTGGAATAGTCCATCTTTATGGTTTTTGGTTGGACCATGTGTTTCCTCAAGATTGAGATGGTTATACTTGATAACTTAGGTATATGTAAGGGAATATACCTAAGTAGGGTTGAAATTTGACTTCATTTTTGAGGTGTATCATTTGTAGATTTTGTGAGACCTTGATGGTCTCGGGGTCCCTACTGAGTATCATTATACTCACCCCTACATGGGTTATGCCTGCACCTTTTTGTGTTTGGTGAAGATGACGAACATCGTTGATCGAGACTGAGGGTACCAGGACTGGATAGTTCCCAGAGGTGGAAATTAAGACGAGTCGGTACATAGAGGAGATAAACAGATGTGGAGTGCTAAGGAGGCAAACTCTACCTACCCTTTAGGTAGGAATGTCAGAGGAGGACCCAACAATTGTCTTCTTTTTTTCTCTATTTTACTTGTACTTTTAGTTTCTTCTACTTTCCTGTTGGTCTTCTAACCTAGCCTCTTCTTATTACTTTACTCACTCTGTTTACTATTCAGCTTACTTGTGTTCGTATCTAGTGGTGTTCTTCGTTGCATGTGATTACAGGTTAAAGGCAATGCCTTCCCAATTTTCGGGATTACGCCATTCGGTTCAATTCTCCAGCCCCTGGCCGATAGAAGGTGGGCTTGGGGAAGTCACAACACGGGCCCTGGGGGTCGGGTCTTGACGATTTTGATGTATACTTCCCCTTACTAATCATTTGATCTATCCCATTACATGTTTTCATTTCCCCTTTGTTGTAAATACTAGTATTATGTATGAAATGACAATATGGGTACTTGTCTGGAGAATTTTGTTTGAGATTTAGAAGACTTATTATAAAATAAAGTATCATGTGTTTAGAAGGAAAACTCTCATTGGATAAGAATGAGATGAGATATATTTGATAATAGTTTTTCTGAATCCTCTATAACTCAAAAGCTTATTTTTCAATGGTGTGTGAGTGTGTCAATAATCATTGGTGATATTTAAATTGTGGAAGGTTATTGTCAAGTCTCCTCAGTTAATTACATAGACGATATGTGAATAATATGTTTATTAGTAGTAGATCCTGGAGTGATGGCCATGTATTGGAAGTTGGCATAAAATTAGGGTTTAGAAAACGTTATAGGATATGAATTTCACAGGATGGATATATTGGTAGTCCTTAGGATGTGTATACGATTTTTTTAGGAAAATTTTGGTTTTATTATGAAATATTCATTAATTAGTAATATATTTATTTATATGACATTATTTTTGGTTCAGGATGAAGGTAAATTTTAATTTTTTGAGCATAGGATTCCATGAAATATTTTGTTTAGAATTATCATTATTTTATTACAAACTAGTACTATAATTAATTTTTTTAATCCAAAAAAAAATATAAATTTTTTTAAAAAAATATTATTTTTGTAATGTGTAGTGTATTTGTTTTACTAGAAATAAAATTCATGATTGGATTCAAGTAATTGGACATAGGCTCTAGCATATACACACCTAGGAAAAAATACAAAAAATGTTGGTTGAGTGTTTACTAAACCATCCCTCACTAGATAAAAACTATTCCAAAGAGGCCTCTTGTGAATCTCAAATGTTATATACTTTTTGTTAATTGAAATTCAATTTATAAACCATTATGAAGTATTTAGATTAAATGTGAGGATGAAATATTTAATTAGTGATGTTAATGTACCTCAAATGAATATAGACATGTTTAACCAAGATTGAACCTTAAAAATTATTCTTTTAGGGTGTATTTGTCATTTTATATGGAATAATATAATTAGTTTTCCATAATTTTATGATATATACTCATTAAATTTTGGTTTGACTATTTTTTTGGATATATGGTCATGAAAAAAAAGTTGTAAAAGGAAGGTCTTCGGAAAACCATGAGTCTTATAGAGAGAAATGGAGGCATATTTAGAATAAATAGATGAGAATATCAGTATCGTCCTATTATAATAGAAAATATGGATTTTATAGTCGTACCCATGATAGAAAATTTGATATTATACCTTGATTATGGTGGTTTATCTATTTTTCATTAGTGAGGAATAATAAAGAAATTATTAAATAATTTTTTTAAAATAGGGGATAATGTAACACACTAGGTTTTAAAAAATTATCTCCTTAAACCATATGTTTATCATTCATATAAATGTATTTATATTTTGTTTGAATATCTCAACATAAGTAAGTAGTAAATAATAAAAGTTATGTATGGAAATTAAAGTGGTATAATACTAATAATCATATTACAAGTTCCAAACTATTGATATATAGTTGACATATAAATATGGTTTAGATAAAAATATATAATTTAATTCTAATTAAAATTTTGTAAATGAAATAAAATATTATTTAAAATATAATAAGATTAATTTCAAATAAATTAAAAGTTTGCCAACTCATCCATTTAAATAATGTTACACTATATAATTTTTTGTTATTTAGGATTTATTTAAATTTATTATTTAAAAAAATGGATTTTAATAAAATTTATTTATAAAACAATTATGAGCTGTAGAATAAAAGAACAACGAAAAAATATCATGAAACTATAAGGACATATATTTTATTAATGATAACTAATTAATATTTTCTTTATTTATTAAATGATTTTTATTATATATTATATAATTTTATTAAAAAATTAAAACTTCTTAAATCTTGAGTTAAAAAATACAAAAAGTATAATTTAAATTCTAAAAATAAATAAAGATCGATTCATTTTTTAATAAATTCTTAGAATTAAATCTAAAAGCCATTAGTATTAAAAAGACATATTTTTCCAAAATTATTAAATGTGTGTAATTAATTTTCCATAATAATTAAAGAAAATAATCACTATTAAAGAATTATTTTATTTTAATTTATATATAATATAGAAAATATATAAATTTTACATTTATCATATAGTTATTGCAATAAAAATATAATATATTAATATAATGTATAATAATGATTTTATTCTGAAAATTGTGTGTATGTGTTATGTGATATAATATTAAAATTATATTTTTCTAAACTAAATAAATATAGTATCAAAAAATGGTTTTCATTATTATTATTATTTTTAAATTAGTTAATCGGTAAATTTCATTTTTATGCATTAAAATAAGATACCATGTTAAAATATTGAATTACCCCAATAAAAGTAAATTATGGTAGAGTGATAAATTAAGAGGAAAGGCGTATAATATCTCAAAAATTATCAATTATTTTTTATTTAACATACCTCTTTTTTTGAATCATACTTTATTGATAATTTTAGGTGTCTTCATTTTTTTATATTGTTGTCTTGCGCAAGAAAAAAATTATATTTACGGAAATTCCACCACTACATCTTACTATAGGATATCGTAAAAAACCCTTAAAATACTCACATAAAATTATAATATTTCCCTATAATAAATCAAATTTGATTCCAAATGAATCCTTTTACATTTTTTTGGCCCTCGGTCCCATGATTATTCACTAAATCCATTAAAACATCAAAGCGTCAAAAAGAAGATTTGTTTTCTTCTTTTTAAGTGATTATTTATTATCTTTCATTTTAACATAAAATATTCTTATACATAATTATAATTATTACATATAAGATTAATATCACCTAAATATGATCATTTCACTTATTGACTAAATATTTTATAAATATTTAAATCCATTTTCATACCTATTCTTCTATAGTAACATTTTCTATTTAAGGCATGTTTATCCAACAACATTAATGATATAATAAATTATAATCATAGGTAACTATAATCATAAAATTAAAAGTAACATATGATAATATTGAGTAAATACGTTTTTGGTTATGTTATGGTTATATTAATATATACCTATTTATAATGATATTACTTTTCATTTGTTAAAAATTACCGAAATAATACCACTAGTGATTTCAACTTAACAAATCATACCTAATAATCCGATGTCATAGACTTAGATGTTCATAACACATTATTGATAATATATTTAAATATATTTTATTCATGTAACATCATATAATCATGAACAAGAATTAATATCATAAATCTATATATTGATGAATAGAATACAAGGAATAATTAAAACGCTAATATCCAATGATTGATATTAACCAAATAAATAAATATGTAGTAAATAAAAAAAAATAAAAAAAAGTTTATAAATATTAATTATATTAATAAATATATGTTTTATCAGTCCTAGTCTTTATTCAAGGTTTTATAGTTTCTCTTTGAATTAATAAATTGAATGTATGTGGCTTTTATCTTAAACTCCCTTAATTGAGACATGTTTCTCTCCTATTTTCATTTATATTTTCTATATACTACAAATTAATCATAATTATTAACAAATATATACTTGTTCCTTGTATTTAATCATATATTTCATTTTTTTCTCTTTTAAATGTGTTTTAAAATAGTTATGAAAGTCATAATAATTTTTCATAAATAATTATTTAATGGAGTTATAATCATTCTTTTTAAACCCCTTTCAACTAAGTTTGATATTTTTAATCCTATTATGGTTTTATATTTTATTTCCCTATTCTTTTCTATATATTTACAATTTATTATAATTATTTAATTTAAATAGGAGTTTCAAATGAAATATTATGATATTAGTAATGTTTTTGTTAACTTAACCTCGTTTCATTGAGTTATAATCTATTTTATAGAACTAATTTATTATAATTTTTTGATATTGAAACTATTAATTATTTCATAGAAAATTTCCTAATTATATCTACGAAAAATAACTTTTTAATTCAAAATGTATCCATTAAGGATTATCATTCTTTACTAAGAAAAATATCATGGTCTATACTAATTATCATCCTCAATAATAAGGTTCTAATATTCCATTAAAATGTTATTTCATTCCACAAAAGTATTCCATTATAATTTTAAAAACAAAATATTAATTATAAAATCTGATCATTAAATTTTTACTTATATATTTTAAAATTGTTGTTCTATTTGTAACAAACCTCACTATAAGAACCTAAAGAAGTTTTTAAGTTTATTACATTAAAATAATCTAAAAGGATTTATATCAATAAGGATCGATTAGTTTTCATGTATTTGTAAAATAGATTCAAATATTTTTTTCCATATAACATTTTAGAAAGAAAATAAAAGGTGTAAAACATTTTTAAATCATCAAAGGTATTTCAATGATCCCTTCATCATATCCTAGGGAATTGAAAATATAATAAAGCATGCTATCAAATTATCAATAAGGGAATAAATAAAAAATATATATCATGAGTGGGCATGAAATTAACATTTCTTTAGAGTTCAAAAGTAATATATATCTCATTTAATCAATAAATTTATCCTCAAAATCTAAACATGAAATTGTTAATATAATAATCACATGGATAATAAAAAAAATTAATTGGTTGAAATGAATAATGGAAGATGTCATGATCATTCCATAAATTCTTCATTCAAATACAATATTAACAACAATGTGAAGTCCTTAAACCAAAAAAAAATTCAATGAATTTTAAGGTTTACACTAAATACCCATTTAATTTGGGAAAATATTTTTCTCATGGTAATTATCGATTCATCTAGGGGATATATGTAACTTGGACACATCTGTAAATTACACATGTCCAATGCATTACTCGTATATTGAATCTGTAATACCTTATTAAAATTCATTATCAGGAAAAGTATTTATTGATATAACAATATGAAACATCCATTTTTTCACAGTAAATGAAATAATGTTACAAAAAATATCATTTCAACAAAAACCATATATAGTTATTGAATAAGGTAAAGATAATATTTAAATGATTAATATATGAATGGTAATAATGAATATGAATAAGAAATATAAAATTAATTTCCAATAAATATTGTACAACGATAGAGGACATGATTCAAATAAAGTGAACAATCATAAAATAATATGCAATACATAAATAAATAATGTATTACAGAGGAACATAAATTCATATGAAACAAACATTTGGATAAAATGAGTTTGTTTTTTAATTATAGTGTAAAATGGGCTTGAAACATTCAAAATAACATTACAAAAAAATTTCATATCTTTGGAAAAAAAGTTATAATTTATTTCATAAATTCCTTTGAAAATTGTAAAAAATCTTACTATTTATAAAAACATAAAAATTAAAATCTCATAGAATAATAGTATCACTTTATTCTTTGAGAAACCACAAAATATATTAGTGTGTTATTTATAATGAATAATTTATATAATGGTGGGAAAATATTCTGATGTTGTATATGTTAACAATAATATTCCATTCACACTTTTGTAATGTAAAAAAACCCTTTTTAAAAACATTTACATAATTAATTTTTTTAAAAAAAATTACTGAATGGTTGTCAATTAAATTAAATGATAATCTTAGATAATAATATTATATTTTTAAATCGTTTTAGAAATTATAAACATTGGATAAAATTATTCCCAACCTAAAAAGAGAAATTAGGTCAGTTTTTTGTCATAAACCAATCTTTTAGGCATTGAGTACAAAAGATTGTGAATGTTGAAAAAAAGTAAAACCAATAAAAAACTATTTCAAAAAATAATTTACTTTTTCTATGAATATAAACATAATATTATTTATCCTTAACAAATTTAAACAATAACAATCTAGTATATGAGTGGTATTGTAAAATGAACACAAATTATATTAATAAAATATGAATAAAAAATTATTCAAATGGGAAACATGAATTGAAACACAAAATAAAAAATTAGTGTGTAATTAATAATATAATTTTTAATATGGGATGTAAATACACCATATAAAAATTATATTTATCACATAAAATATTTACCCATGGAGTGGAATTGTGATGTAAAACTCAAATTTTGGATTCCTTCGTGGTTGGACATATTATAATGCTCCAAAATAATACATTTAAATTTATAAAATATAAAATTAAACAAATTAATCTAAAATTCATTGTATTGGCCCTTTAATATTTGTTGGACATCCGTTCCTTGGATGGTTTGTGCTTATGTTGAAATAGTCAGTTCCCTAGAACCAATAATTCAGGGTTTTGATTACCATATTCCGTATAATGTTAGCTATACATGATGTCATATTACCATTATAGTGTATACTTTTCTGCTTTCACTATTGAAATGTTAATGTCAAATTATTAATTAACGTATCGAGAGGTTATAGCAGATCCTAGGCTATATTGAGAACCTCTAGATACAATGACACTAATCTTACATATAAGTTCTCTGGTCTATAAAAATATTACTGATTGGATGAGGGATCATAATCATCAAGACTTCATCACAAGAAGTTCGCACTTGGTGATCTCATGTGGTTTGATCGTGAGGAAAAACCAGCAAATAGAAATGTCACCTGTTTCTGGTGTTATTAGATGCTCCTATCTTCAATAATGTGTAATGGTATCCTCAAATTAGATCATTACCAATGTATATAATTTTAGTTCATACATTGAAGCAAGATGAAAACCATGACAATGAAGTTGTGGAAAGGTATTTTGTGTTGGGTACGTCATTAGTGGTATGGAATTTTTTCAATGGTCACGAAAGAAATTTTCTCTTCTGGGTTATGGAGGTAATAGAAATCAGGCGATGTTGATATGGGTGGCAGTACCTTTATAAGACCATGTCCATGGAAATCGATTATAAATCAATCCAGTTAAATCAACAAAAAATAAAACCAGATAAGGGGAGTGAAACGTGAGTGCATCCTACTTTATGAGATATTAAATACAAAGAGATTATATTACAAAATTTGTTTTTGTATTTTGGTTGTTGCTGATGTGACAATACTTATCTTTTTAGGGACCATGATGGGTTGCTAGATTCTGATCTTGGTCTATGAATAAAATTCACTATGGTTAATATATGATCCCAGATGGTCACCCAGAGTAGTGTATTTAAGAATATGACCAATTCAGTTGAATAAGAGTTCTGGACATGGAGGGACCCACCACAAGGGTTATGGATTTGTCCAAGGTAATACCATCGACTATGAAATTAATGAATTCATTTTATTAATGTTTATAATAATGATTACTGAATTTATTTATTGTATTCATGTGTTTTATGTAAATTCATGAATAATATTAATTGACGAATAGTATATTATTCAAGATTCAATTAATATTTATTGGAGTGTGAAGTCAAGTTAACATCTTGATTATAATCACGTAATATATTTTAATATTTTACATGTGAATTATAATAATATTTATGACTCATATTAGAGTCATTATATGGCATTGACAGTGCGCTATGTATCTGGGGTCGGTGAAGCTATATTGTGTATTTTAATTAAGCACTATAAATAGATGTGGATGGGATTTTCCAAATACTATTCGTGGGTATTCTCTCTCATCTGCTCTCTCCCATGATCTAGAGAGAGATTCTCTGGATCCAAAGATCATGAATGGATCTCTCTCTCGGGCATCACTAAGGAAGCGATACGGCGAACATTGGATCGTCGAAGGCTTCGTCGTTATTCCGCGCATGCACACTAATTAGAGATAATGTTGCACCAACAAATTTCGTGAAGTGGGTGTGGACGATCTAGAGAAAATCGACTTCGTATTCTTCGAGAAGAAATCTCCAATTATAAGAAGACGTTGTGCACAACTTTGGAATTAAACCAGGTAATTAACGATTTAATTTTGAGATTAAAATCTTTCGTGTGTGGTCCTCAACTAAGACCAAGAAGTTTTTCAGTGAATTTTACATGATTATGTCAATATTTTGGTGAAAATTTGTAAAAACCCACCTATTTGGTGCTTCAGCTTCATGCCCAGTTCCAACAGCTTACGTTGACCGCAAAAGGTTATTTGGTAAATTTCTAAATAATTACATAATTATATTAACCTCGGTTAAAGGGGTTGTTAAATTGTTCATTTATTTCTGTAATTTTAAAAATATAATTACACTTATATAAATTAATATTATTTTATTTTATATTCATCTAAACAAGAGGGTAATAAAATAATGAACCATGTTTCTTCATGGAGGTGGTAGTATGCACCTATTCATGAGAAAAGTTATAAGTTTCCAATGTATTAGAGGTAATTATGTTAATGGAATAATATTTTTTCATAATCATAATTATTTATTAAGATGACATATATCCAATAAATATATCGTTATAACCAACCACATGATCCTGTCATGTAAACTTATAGACATCACTTCATGGAGGGGACTACACACACATGCACACAAGTGGAGTTTTAAATTTCATTTGGTGAGAGAAGAGAAAGATAACTGATAATCAATCAATATAAATACATTTACGTATATTTATTAGGAAAATATTTCTATATTATAATAGATCCAAAAAAATTAACACGGAAGAAGAAGAAATAAATTGAATGTAATCAGTTAAGATTATTACCACTTCATTGTGAAACCACTATTGGATTACTCTTTATGTGTCAATTAAATTGTATTTTGGTGTGAAGAGAACCAAAATTATGTGTCTAAAAATTTATGGAAGATATTTTCCATGTTTTCGGAAAGATACGTTTCTCAATATATATATATATAAGTTAGGGGAGGATGTAGTCTTTTATATGAATGTTGGGAGACAATCTTGTAAAAACATGATACATATTTATATAATTTATGTCTTACTCATGTAAATTACAAAAATATAAAATATTAAAAAACATAATAATTATAATGTCAAAATTAGTCTTCTAAATGAGATTTAATAATGTGTTTTGTGTTATGTTTGATCACTCTCCCTTTATTTTTACACATTTAACTTGTTTTACCAGTAACTAAGGTGATAATTATTTACCATAGTAACTAGTAAATCTGATAAAAACATAATATTAATTAATTTCTTAATATTTTTATGATGATTCAATACATGGTATCAATTTTACTTTATTCAATTCAAGAAATGTTATGAAATTAATCTTAATAACATTTTACAAAATGTTATGAAAAATATTTTCATGTAAAACGCTTTCTTAAGAAGAACATTTAATTTTAAAAAATAATAAAAATTGAATATTAATACTAGAAAAATGGTTGAATTATTTTAAATAAAGGGGGAATTATTTTTCTTAAAAACCAGTCAAAAACTAAATGGGACATTTTGAATACATGATTAATAGTTATAAAAAAACTAGTTTTAATTTTAATAAAAACATAACATAGAATTTTAAAATGACAAACATAGATTTTAAACAATTTTTCAAATTACCAATATATATTATTAAATATATGTTATATACAAAAAAATTCATAAATATTAATTTTATTCTTCTATCATTATAATTACACAAAGGTGATATTTTTTGAAAATTTGGTAATTTAACTATTCACTCTAAATAAAATTTTTATAAAAAAAATTATTACTATTATCCATAATATAATATTGACAAAATTAATTCAAAAATGAACATTATTTCATGGAATTAAAAATAATGAAATTATGAATTCAGTTATTAATCACATTCTTGAATAATGTTATGTAAATTATGTTATAGTTTCATTTGAGTGAAATGTATACTTATTATAAGTAATGGTTAGGTGTTATATTATTCCCAAAATAAATAAAATCATCTTAAAAACATCTAGAATTTATCCTCATGAAAACATTTTGGTCAATCTTCAACGTATCTTATTAATCTATTTTACTTTTCAATCTTTATATTATTGGTTCTCTAATTCATAATTAATATTTAATTCATATGATTCTATAAAAAATTAACTATAGTTTTTTAAATTTCAAATGTCCCACAACAATATATTTTTTAGTCTCAAATTATATTGATTTAAAAGAGAATTAATTAGCTTGGTATGGAATATATACCCTCAGAAAATAGATATATAATACATTTTCAATTTTGAAGGGATAGGTGGAATTTTCAAATGGAAATTCATAACACCAATTAAATATAAAATCTCAAAAGTCCTGATTTACCATAGACAAATATTCCATTTCATTTGAATACATATATTAACCATCCATTTAGATACCTTTATGAAAATATGATCCACTATTTTTAATTATTTATCCTTCTATTTGTTATTGGAAAAACAGTAATGCCTTTTTAGATGCCTCAATATGACATTTAATAGTTCTTAATTTCATATTTGTATCCTCATAAAGTTACCATAATATAAGCTTTGTTTCACCAACATCAAAAAAATGATTTATAAGGTGGTTTTGGAATTATTGAATAAACGTTATTATTATATAAAAATTTCACCAAATATAAATATTTATCCCACATACAGTGAAATTCAAGAGATATTGAACTAGTAATATAATTCAATGTTTTAATATTCTATTTAGAATTTAAATCTATATAAGGATTACAAATTAATATCAATTATTTCTTGGACTCAAGATCCTTCTGATTATTTTTCTATAATTTCAATTTAATCTCTAAGTCAAGATCATGTATATTCAAAAGCGTTTCACAATGAATTCTCAAAAATTACTTGATATAGATTCATGTGAGTCACTCAAGAGGTAAATCCTCCACCATAAGAAGTAAATGAGTTTAGCTGGTAAAGAGATCAATAACTTATAATATGGAATCATTTTTTAAGAGTCTTTGGAAATAAAAAAGATTATTTTATTATAATAATAATTCCATATGTAATATGAGTATGTTATATGACTTAATTAGGATGTTTTCAATTGATAACTACCTGTGGAAAAACCAATCATCATGATACAAAGTCTGTAATGTCTTAAATCATATTATAAAAAAAATATTTTCTTAAATACCTATAAATCATTGGGATCCCATGGTTTATAGAATATTTTTTGATATGGGACTACTCAGGTAATTTCCACACAAACTTATGTATTATGTAACATATATCCTCTATCCATATTTTAACACTCCATATTCTTAATTAATGCATTCAAATTTCCCAGTATTAATGGAATTAAATTTATTTTGTGAACTATTTTAAAAAAGAATGGATGTTTTATTTTTTCCAAAAATGATTATTTGGAAATAAAATTTGAAAAGAGTAATAATTCCTCTTTCCTAATGATACACATATCTAGATTTACTAACTATTTAAATAATGAATTATTTTCAATCTCCATTTCATTCAGAACTCAATGATCATTCATACATGGCACATTCACCACCACATTTTACTTCCTGATGTGGAAGTATATTAAGAAATCATAATCTTTTTTTATCATTATACATAAAATTTATTTCATATTGATATATTTATTTTGAGAATATATATTTTGTACTTCTATTATCCTAAATAAACTCACATTTTTAACTATACAATTAATGCCTCCATATATACATGGAAAATATTAATGCTTCCAAATCAAAAACATCTTTTTGTTAATTCTATTCATGGATATTTAATTACATTGTTTCCTATGAATAAAATATATTAATTTTCATAAAAAGTATAATTCATTTCTCTAATGAATCACTATATATCACAAAACCATACACACCTTTTTATAATGTGATATTAGATAATTCTATAATCTCTTCCTCAATTCGTCAAAAAATCATTTTATTGTTTAAATAATTATAAATTAAACCATTTATGTGTCAACTAAATAAATTTTTTAACAGATATTAAATAAAATGGATCAAATTGATGACATAATTATACAAATCCAAGGAAACTATGTACATAATTTATGTTCATTGATGAAGTCCATTCATTAATCCATTAAAGGGTGGAGGATTTTTTCATATAAATGGATACAATATTGGTTCATCATGATATGGAATAATATGTTGTTTCATATAGGATAGTATTCTTTCATAAATTGGGTTTTTTTCCCAATAAGGCCGTGATCAGCTAAACTTAAACACCCCCTGTATTTATTTATCCATTAGGGGAATCCTTAAATTGACTGATGCTATTGATGTGGTTTCGCTTTCCTTCAGTATTTACTATCAATAAATAATATCACACTTATAGTTATCCCATAACATTTAACAACCCAAACATTTATAAATGAAATTTTCATTTTAATTAATAAATAACATATCAACTAATGTATTTTCAAAAATAAAATGCACTAATTTGACAATTTTGGACAATTATAAGTTATTTAAAATAACATTTAATGTATTACTATGCATTATGACCATTGATAATATTGTAATTTTGTATTAACTATTATGATCTATATGCATTAAGGGATATGATCAATAAAATTGACCAAAATAACATATTTGATAGCCTTGACATGTAGGATCATACCCAATGAGGATAATTTATCAGAGCATCTACCGACGAAAAAATCATTGGGATTTTTCCTTAAAAAATGTGACAAGATTAAATAAATAATGCATGAGTAAAAAAAATTTAGGAGAAGTTATTGATTATCAAAATCACAACCAAGACCATGTTCGTTAATCCTTCCGAAGAAAGTGTCACTGTCACACACCTTACCCATAGGAGATACACTAATGTAATAGGGGGTTATGTATCAAAATCATAATAGTTGAAATTTATATATTATTATCTATTAAAAAATCATGGTTATATTTATGTTTTATTATATATTTGAAATGACTAAATAAAATGTTTGATAATAATTAGATTTGGATATAAGGAATCAAAATATGTAATTTTGGGAAATAAATATTTTCGATCAATCATCTATTGGATGAATTCAAGAAATTTATAAATAAATTTTATATTAATATAATATTCTTATTAAATAATATTTATTCAAATATAAATTATAATATATTATTATAGAGTAAAATATAATTTCTATAAGGGTAAGAAACTATTATCATTGTGTTGATAATGATTTTTCAGTAAATGGGGATATGATTTTTAAAATTCTAAATTTCCATTTTTAATGAATTATTTTTAAATAATAAATATTATTTTTTCATTCAAATTTTTCAAATAAGGCAATGATTAATAATAAATAATTTTTTGAGAATGAAAATGTTTTGTTAAAATTAAATACTATTTAAATATCCTATAATTATTATGAATTCATAAAATACCAAATGAAATGTAATAAAGACTACAAAGAGTATCATTTAAAAAATTCTACTTCCCCTTTAAAATAATGTTTCTTATGTTATGAGATTAATTTTATAAAGTCTTAATGAATCATCACAAAAATATATTATATTTTATGATTTTATAATATTTTCCTTACAATCATGACTCACATCCACATCACCAAGGGTATTATTTTAATGATTTCATTTATTAAGATTATAAATTAATGAAACCACATCCTCATTGGTAGAAACTATGTTATTTTTTGTGGTATGGATTAAATTAACATATAGAGTCCAAAAATCTATATTTGGAAATTAATAAAAAATACCCCCTCTCTTTCTATAAATACCCACCTATCCACCCATGCTAATTCACTAAAAACCCATTTAACATAAATTTACTCTATATATCCCTCCCTAAATTCATCCCATGTTGTTACCAATATTTTATTATGTATCTCCCATGATTTTATATTTCCCCTATTAAGGTAATATATTCTCTCCTTCTCCCCTTTATTAAAGAACCTTATTTATATTATACATTTCGATTTATAATTGTTTATTTTGGGGTATACTTTCACACATTATTCGTAATATAATTATTATTTTTATGTGTTGAGTTAACCTTCCACTCTCAATAAACCATTCTATTAATCGTTATGTAATGACTAGGACCTCTTTGGTTAATTACTGTGTGGGAAATCCTGTGGGTTGTGTATCCTGGGAGTCCATGGTGACTTATTTCAAAATTTTACAAAATTGCCAGTTTTATAAGATTTCCAAGAGTGTCTCATCCCAATGGCGCCTCTTCCCAATGTTGTCTCACACTGGCAGTGTATCACTAACAGTGGCATGATGACACTGTATCACTATAATAGTGGATCGCTGGAGATGGCTCGCTGGTGGTCTCTTGCTGGTGGTGTATCACCCTAGTTGTCACTTTCTGGCAGTATCTCATATAGGAGGTCTCTTTTTGCTGGTGTATCATTGTTGTAGTCACATTCCCAATAGTGCATCATCCAATAGTTCCTCATCCAGCGGTGTCTCGCCGAATAGTGACTCACAGAATGGTAGCTCCTCTAATTCTAACTCGCGAGAGGATCCTTGTCAAGTGGTGCACTTATTTACATTAACATGAAAGTAGTTCCACATAGAACAGTGCCTCATCCATTAGTGACTCATGAGAAACGATTCAAGTACCATTTTTTCATTTTTTATGTATTTCTGTGACATAAAAATCTTATAATTCCATATTTGAAAGAGTTTGAAACCGACTCAATTATCCTAAATCATATATTTATTTCTCTGATGTCATGGGTTCTTTTACTCAGTCAAATCATTTCATCCTCACAAGATCCAACGTTAATGTAAAATCACAAAAAAAAATTTAAACTGATTCTCTATTTACATCTCATGAAGGATGATTTAAATACCCCCTTGATATTCCTTCTTGTTTTCTCTTGAAATGAGTCTCCCCAAACCACTATTCCCAAAGGAGTCCTGGAATGAGGTTCTATAGTTGGTACAAGTCCCCCCTAAAGTAGTTCACTCCTATACACACCCTCTATTTAGAAGCATCAACTCATGGAAAACGGATTCATCCTACCAATTATAATTCTCCTTCATTTCTCATTATATGTATCATGTGGTTTGGGTTTGTTAGTATTACTACGTTTGAACATGGATTCATATTATTTAGTATATATAATCAAATTGGGTTTAAAAAAATATAAATGGGATGTGAAATTTGACTTGAAAACCTACTAAATTTTTTATATTTTGATGATAGTGGTCAATTTTATAGGCTAAACACACACACAAAAATATTGTCCATTGGGGTCATTTATTTGTGAACTAGTTTATGAGGATGTGGAATACAAGCATGTTATGTGGCCGTTGACTTCACATTTTGTAAGATTGTTTACTGTGTCATTGAAGTTAAAATAAATTGACTCCCAAGGATTATACGGGTTCTTTGATAAATCCCTAAATTAAGTGAAATTGAATAAGGTATTCCCATCTATATATGCAATTATTTACGTATCTATTATGTGTTTTAACATGTTTGGTTAAATTATTATGTGTTTCAGGTTGGATCTGGTTATTTGATGGATGGTATGTGATGGTACTATGATATGTGTGGGTAGTGGATAAGTTGTTTTATACAGTAGGGATCTAATTAATGTAAAAGTGTAGTAGTGAAACAATGATTCAATGATGGGAATGGTATGGTTTTGTAGTGGTTAAATAATGATGGTTAGGGTGTGGATATGCGATAGGGATGATAAAAGGGGATAAAATAATGAATTTGTTATGATGTGGGATTATTGGTAAGAGAGTAATGGGTTTTTAAGTGGTTCTCCATTCCATGTTTTGGAAATTTTATTATTTGAATTAATTATAGTATCATTAGATGTATGGAACAATAATGGAGTATCCTCTCTTGGGAATAATCTTAAAAAATGGTTTATCTAAAATGGAATGTGATATGTTAACCACTAATGAATGAATGATATGATGCTGTAATTTAATGAACCAATGTGTTGTTAATATGTGATTATTCAATATTTGTGAAATATTTCAAGCTGTTAAATGTGGATTAAATCTATAATGTTGATTATGGATTATATTATACTTATATGTTGTTATTTTATTTTTGTGGTCGAGTATTTTGTATGTACCCATGTATTAATGGAATTATTATTTTAGGTAAATAATTTCAAATAGCAATGTTTTGTGAGAAAATTTATGATGGGTTATGTTTATTAACTAATTCATGTTTTTGTATAATAAAAATGAGTCGGATTTATGAAATAATATGCCTTTTTGAATTAAATGGGGTTTCAATCAAATGTTGATTTCCCAGATCAATGTGGATGATGAAGTGGGAATTATTGATTATGTGGGACTCTATAATATGGAATCATGATTTAAAAATAATTATTGATTGGGTTTTTTGTTTGTGATTTTTTTCATTTACATTTAGCAACAATGTCGATTGTTTTGAGTGCTGGTTGTTTATTTTAGAACCCATTTTACGGGCATGACTATTTGGTATCATATATGTATGTGTACATTTGCTTTCCTTGTGATATATATTTTTCAACCAAACATAGTTGAGAACTATGTTCTGATCACCCCTATCATCATAGGGGAGGGTGCCTTTCTCAAACATAATGTGAGGGGATGGATGGCTATAAAACCATTCATTCCAGATCCCTCTTCCAGATGGAGATTTCCTAATATTCTTTGAGAATGTTATTTTTTGCGTTTCCAAGGTTCCTACCGGTTGGTCATGTTTTCCTAGGTGTTTTCAGGATGATACGTTGTGTGCATTCCAAGCTGTCTTCATGATGAGATACAGTTTTTTCCTAAGGTGTCTTCTGGAAGGTTGTGTAGTGGTTAGTGGCTCATGTGTACGTGGATGGGGTGTGATGTGTTTTGTGAGGCCTACGTGTAAGTGACTGGGGTCTTATGGGGTTTGTGAGGACCATTTGTGTCCGAGCGTTTTGTGATGTTGTGCATTCGGAAGAGCTGGGAGCATGAGGACATTTTATATTATGAAAGAGAGGCCAATCTATGGGAAGTAGTGTGGGTAACCATATCATTATTGTGGTCCATTATAAATTACATGACATTAATTAATTTGGTCATAATTCCTTGGTGAGGTTCTGTGGTTATTATACATGAATAAGTAATTTTTGGTTCTACTACCTTCACACAGGTGCTATAGTAAGCACCTTTCACATGTTCATGAGATACATAGGTTTTCCAACTGAGTATACGAGTATGCTGACCCAACATATATAAAACTATTTTCCAGTTTATAGGAGATATTTTTTGACCATTATGGTCATTTCTACTTTGGTCCTTTGATATGTTGTTGTGTTGTTTCCTTCTATTTTATTATTTTTGGGATTTCATTTGTGGAATTTTATATGTGTCAGTTTAGATTTATACAACACTGTGGGATGGTTTGGATTTTTTTCTTTAAGCTGTTATTGTGTTGATTTTGGTTGATACATCATATCTCTTAGTCATTTCTATTTAAAAATGGTAATGCCTTCCGTATTGTGAGATATTTATATCCTCGATAATAGCTGCAAACCCAGGGCCTACTAGTGGGGGGGGGGGGTGGGGGATTGGGGATTATTATCTCTATTTTTTCTTTTTCATCCCAGGAGGGTATCTTTGGAGGGAAGGGGTACTGATATAATGGAATCATCGTTGATTATTGAGGGATAAGGTGGAGTTTTGTGTTAAAAATAGTAAGGAATTCAGTGGTTGGTATGAAATCGTAGGAAGTTGAACTTGGTGGATGACATTGGTCTGGGAGACCGGCTATAAGATGAGATTTTAGGGTCCCCATGATCCAGTGCACGAACTATGAGCCTATTGAACAACTGAGTGAGGTTGCACTACATGCATGGTAAAGGCCTAAAAGAGGTACATGAATCATAATAACTATTATTCGTTTTTGAAATCGAATGATTTTGTGAAGTTATAATTAATTAAATTAATCCTGAAATTTAATGTGTGATTCTATGACATTTCACATACATCTATTTATAATAAAGGGTAATTTTTTTCTATATATTCAAATAACATAAAAGGAAAGAGTAATTTCATATATAATTAGTGTGTAATGTTTATTTGAAACATTCATTATGATTTAATAAGTTGTTTCCTTTTCTATTATAGCATCATTTTTTTATAAATTGGATTTTGATTCCATATTAAAAATGCATAAAATGGCACACGATTTTCCCCAGGTTTATAATTTTTAGAAAAGCATGAAAAGAGTATTTTATTATGATCAATTTTTAAAATATTAGAAACCCTTATAATAAATATAACCTCAAAAATAATTTATATCTTTCATGATAAAAATATTATTTTTGAAACCATGCATAGAATTATTCTATATTTCATGTGAGTTAATATTCAGGCATCTATTTTAAATTATAATTTATAAAAAACACGTGTTAATGACTTGTTGTAAAATGGAGCCTTGGACCTTAATAATTTAAAGATTTTAAAAAAGGCCATCATATTTATTGATAATTCCATTAAATTTTGTAACCATGAAAATAATTACTTTCTCTTTATTTTTCATGGTTATAGATCTACAATGTTGATATAAATATATATCTTAAGAATCTGTTAGTGTAGAACTCTATGTAACATTTATATATAAGTCATAGAAATTGATAAGAATTATTTTTCGTTACTTATTTATACTTCAAATTGTATAAGTGATTAAATATATTATTTTATAACTGATAATAATTTTAATGTGAAAGAATAACCCTAACTACGTGTTATGTCACGAGTTGATTGTTATGGGAAGCATGCCTAAAGTTGAAATCATTAGTGTGGAATCTAGGGAAATTCATTTATGAGAGACTTAATAATGTAGAATTTGTTATATGTTACATTGAAATATTTAATTAAAATAATGTTTTCCTTATTTACGTATATATACATTTTTTATTGAACAAATAAATTATTAACTAATGTTTATATTGATCATGGAAATGACTGATATTTTTTAATATAACATGCTATGTATTAATATTATTATCTAAAAGAATGTTTCATTGAGAAATTACGTGATTTAATAATATTCACCTTGATAATGATAAAGAATGAAACACAGTAATAAAATATATGTTTTTAAAATTACATTATTTGAAATCCATTTTTAAACTGATGATTATAACAGCATGTTGTTTATGCACAATTTTTTTATTAAAACAATAACATAGCTTGAAGAATTTTTTAGATGATGTTGGTATTTTATTAACTTTCTAATAATATGAACCCATAATATCTTGTGTATTCATATTAAACATGGTATATGATATAACATTCGTACAATTATTACTTTAACATGGAAGCATGTTATAAATTTTTAAATTTCAATGAATATTATTTCTCCAGAAATAATTTAGGAATATTAAGTTTTGTTTCATTTTTATCAATTAATTGATTTTTTTATATGACTATCTTAAATTAGATTTTTTTTGAAACCTTGCTGAGTTATGATTATTATAGATAATTTGAGCCTTGATATGACTCCATGATTAATCTCTTAATGTATTAAAAAGGATAATTGCTTATATATTGTCTAATGAACCAGTTCCCCATGAAGAATTTATGAATGTGTTAAATTACCCATGATGAAAAATATGATTATGTAATATAACCCCCTTGAAAATTATGGAAGATGTTGTGTGTTGTTGCAATGTGTGATTGTTCATATTTTGATATCTTGTGTGACATGTGGTTTAAAAAAACTTTCAGTTATACAAAGTGGGGGGAAAACTAATACTTAACTGAGTGGATTTTTATATTGACTTGAATAAAACTGTGAGGGCGAGTCAGTTCCACCCAAAGACAATAATATCTAAAAATGGGAGAGGGAATTTCTTGATTTATGTGCTTGGTTATTTATGTGTCATGATAGTAGAGATCATTTTTTGGGAAATGTAGAAGATGAGGGGGAAAATAAGGTTATGTTAAAATGATGGTTGTTTTGGGATGGTAAGGTAGTGTGGTTTTGTTTTGTTTAAAATATCTAGTGAAAGTTTCATTAGATAGTAAGTTTGGAGAATGGTCGAGTTGTACAGTTTTAGTGATATGTAGTGGTTGAGATATGTGTGGGTTTTTTTAGTTATATAGATTTGTTGTTTTTGTTTTGATATGTTTACATTTAAATAATCCTTAATATATAATAATATGTTTAATAACCTCAAGGTAGAAATAAAACAAACTGAATGATTTTTATAACATCCAATCAATAAATATGGGTTTTCCACCCATGAATAAATCTTTTTATAAATGATGTGTTGAAATTTTTTGAATACCACCATATTGGTTGATTTTTTCATTTTTATTTTATATTTATGGAATTTTTTATAACCTGAATCATATGAAAATAGGTATACTAGTTACCATCATCATGACCCATTATATTGTGACATGTTTCAAATCTATACTGGCGAGTTAGTTTCATCCAAAGAATAAACTATTATTGTATATTGGATGTGTTTCATTGATTTTTTTTCTTTTGGAAGATCTGTATATATTAATATATGATTTTATGTTGGTAGAGGAATGTTATTTGAAACTCTTCAATGTAATTACATACACCGATGAAAAATAAAAACATGAAATGTTGAACACCTTCAAGATTTAGAATAAGTATGTTCACTATCATTAATGATTTGATGAAAAACATTGAAATGTTTTAAACCTGAATAAAATGATATGTTTAAAAATCATTTCATATTTTTTATTGATGCCATTTTTTAATTCATGTTTTAAATATTTGATGTTAAATTGTACAAATATTAACTTGGTAAGAGAAGAATAGAGTTATATTATTAGAATGGAATAAATTTTGTGAATGCATGAACCCTCTCAATTTATGTATGTGGTATTGGGAAACATGTTCAATAACTATGGTTTTAAAATTAATATTGATAGTGTTTTCACAAATAGTATTTTGATAAATTACACACTATAAAAATGAATCAAAAATGGGGTTTTAACTCTAATTGGTTTTCTTATCCTTCTAAAATTTTCTTATAATAATATCATTCATTGGAATAATTATATATTCATGTTTTATTTACAAAGAAATTCATAAAATGAAATGTCGAGATACATGTCAGAAAAGTAATAAATAATTTGAAAAATCAGGCTTATATTTTCAAACTCCTTCAATAATATCACTTATTAAAATTATATCTCATAAATGCTAAAATTTATCATCATGATATTTTAAAAATGATATTTTTTAAATGTGTCAAATTAAATGTTTATTCATTAATAAATGAGGATAATGAATGTATAGATATTCATTCAATGGAATGTCAAAGTGAACATGTTGAAATAAAAGGATTATCAATGTTTTCCTTAATCCGAATCAATTCCTTCCCTTTGAAATAATGTGAAGAACTTGTTTTTTATGTACTCATAACATTGGCGTTGATATAGTTGTTTGATTGTTATGCAATTCACAATAGATTTTTTATACCTATCTATGTGGTTGTTTTCTTTTCTGAGATGTACATTCACCATGATATGGATTTATATTTGTTTTTGTGTCCCATATATATTGAGATCTTTGAGAGGTATCTCGAGGGATTGATTTTCGAAAAATATATCTCATTTCATCATATTTTTGTTAATTATCTATGGAGAAAATAGATTGAATGGTATCTATTGTAATGTAATGGACCTTTTTGTTCCATTACATTGTGGTAAATCTGGTGTTTGGGGTGTCTAGGGAGGTCATGGAGTCTTTTTTTGAAACTTTTAAAAATTTCATGTTTTCCAAGTATTCCAATAGTGTCTCAAAGTGCTGGTGTCTCACTGATGGTGGATTGATAGCGGTGTCTCAACCCAGTAGTGGCATGCTATTAGAGTCTCACAATAGTGGCCACTTGATGGAGGTATCTGAACCAAGTGGTCACCCACTAGTGGTATCTCACACTGGTGGTCGCACTCTCAGTAGTGCCACATCCAGGGATTCCTCATCCAGTGGTTCCTCATAAAGTGATGACTCGCCAAATGGAGAATCACAGAATGGTAGCTCACCTAATGGTAACCCATGTGCGGTTCCTCATCAATTTGTGCCTCACCCAATGGTGAATCATGAGTGGGGCCTCATCTAATGGGGACTCTTAAATAGTGTTTCAAGTTCCAGTTTTTTCTATTTATCAAATTTCTCTGATGAAAAACACTTTTAATGACACATTTGAAAAGTATTTAGTCCAATTAAAAGAAACTAAATCATATCATTATTTCTATAATAGTCTGGCGAATTTTAATCCTTAAGAAAAAATCACCTTGACTAGATCTTTTGTTAATGGAAAATCTAAAACATATCTAAACGGATTCTCATCCTAGATATTTTGATGCATGAGATACCATTACCCTTGAAATTACTTCTTTTTTTATCTTGATATGATATGGTCAAAACCGTTATTCCAATAATATTAGTAGAATGAGGTGATATTTTTTGTTCAATTCCCCCTATAGAAGTTCTAACCTATACACACCCCATATTATTGTGCAGAAACTCTTGGAAAAGGTTTCTTCCTTCAATTTTGGGTTTTCCATCATTTTTTATTATATATGTCCTAAAATATGGGTTTATTATTACCAACTCGTTTTTAAATGGATTCTTCCGAATTAATATAGAAAATTGAATTATTTTAAAATAATATAATGGGGATGGGGAATGTGACTTGTGATCCTAGTGTTTTGTTGATGTTTTTATCAATGTTGGTAATTGTATGGGCTAAATACCCACTAAAATAATGGCTGTATGGGTCCTTGCCATTGCACTATTTTATGAGGATGTTGAATATATGAAGTTTATGTGGTTATTGATGTCACATTTTGTAAAATGGATAACCACATATATTTAGTAAAAAATGGATACCCGAAGATTATATAGTTTTTATTATAACTCCCAAAATTATTTGAAATTTAATAAAGTAATCCCTACAAAATCGAAAAGTTTTTTTCCACATTTCTGTGTTGTAACATGTTTATGGACTCGAATGTGTGATGTTGAATGGCTTCGATGATATAATGGATTGAATATGATTGTGGTTTGATATGTGGGGGTAGTGGATGAGATGTTTTATATGAAGGGTATGTGATTATTTTAATAGTGTAGTATGAAAATGGGTTAGTGACTACGGGTGGGGTATAGATATATAGTGGGGTTTCAATTATGGTTTCGGTGTGGATGTGCAATAAGGATGAAAACAGGGATGTTTCCTTGAATTGGTGATGATGAAGGGTTATTGGTAAGAGATTAGATGGTTTTTTTGTGGTGCTACATTCATTGTGTTGGTCATTTTATTATGTGAATTAATTACTTTATCATGGGATGTATGGAAATAAAATAGAAAATCCATTCTTGAGAAGAATATGGAAAATACTATTCATTTCAAATGGAATGTGGAATGTGAATATCTAATGAATGAATGACAAGATTATTGAATTTAATGAACAACTGTGTTATCAAAAAAAGATTGTTCAATATTTGTGAACTCTTTTAGGAAACTAATTATGGTCTAATTGGATAATTCTACCTATTGATTTTCATATGGTTTCATGATGTTTTTCTTATTTATATGTAGTTGGATTTGTTATATATACCAAATTATTAATGTAATTAATACTGTATGTTTTTATTTTAAAATAGTCAAGTTTAATGTGGAAATTGATGATGGGTCGTGTTGATTAATGCAATAATATTTATGTATAATCTAAATGGGATAGAAATAAGAATGAATAAGTCGTTATAAATGAATTGGATTTTCCATTTTTTTTTATTACATAGAGAAAAGTTGTTAATAAAGTGGAAATTTTTGATAAAAAAAGTCCCTGTAATGGGGATTAAATATTGAAAATTATTTATGGATTGGGTTTTGTTTGTGTGATTTTATGGATTTATAATTAGTCGGAAAGTTGGCAGTTTTGACAGCTGGTTTTTTATTTGAGAACCCATGGGATGATCATGAGTGTTTGGTATCATATATGTATGTATACTTGTATTTTACATGTGATTCTATATGCACCCCACCATAGTTGATCACAACATGATGAACAACCACATCGTCATGGTTGACGACATTATTCACAAACATCTTGATGGCTGGATGGACGGTTGGGCACCATCTCTTTTGTGACCCTCTTCCATGTGGTGGTATTCTAATATTTTTTGGGCAGGTGGTTCTTTTTGAGGCCTAGTTTTTATGGGTGGGGGTTTTCCCTAGTGTTTTCAGGATGATATGTGCTTTCCCAAATTCTCCATGACAAGATATGGTTTGTGGACGAAGTGTCTATGGGTTAGATATTGTGTGGGGTGTGGCCTAGGGGTCTGCAGGTGGGATGTGATGTGGTTTATGAGTAATAAGTGTGTGAGGGATGGATGTGATGTGTTTTTTTGAAGAACAGGTGACTATGGGAGGGATGTGATGTGGTTTGTGAGGCCCAAGTGTGTTTGGGTGGGTTTTGATGTGGTACGTTCATAAAAGGTGGGAGTGCATTGATGTTTTATGTTATGAAAGAGTGGATAGTCATTGTGAAATGGTGTGGGGAACCCTATCATAGATGTTCTCTATGTTATATTAATTTTATTGCGTTATATGGTGTGAATGTTGTGGTGAGTTTGGGTGGTATGTACACTTTGTTATGTTTTTTTTGTTCTAATTCATTCACACAAGTGAAATAGTATTATATTTTCTTATGTGCATGGGAAAAATTGGATTTTTTACTGACTATACTTATTTTCTCACCCTACATATAAAAAAATTATTCTCAGGTTTCAAGTAAGACATTGTGGGACATGATAAACATTTATAGTTTGGGCCATGGAGCTATTGTTTCGTCATAGCCTTTGCTTTGATTATTTTTTGGATTTCATATGGATTTTTTTATATGTTTATTTTTTATTTATACATGCATTATGGGATTTTTTGGCATTATTTTATAATAATGTATGGTTTAGATTTAGGTTTATGCATCCTATATTCTGATCTTGTCTTATTATAAATAGTAATGCCTCCCATATTGTGATATTTTTTAGACCCTCAGTGCTAGTCTCCAACACAGGGCCTACTGGAGGCAGGACATGGGGGTCATTGTCTATATTTCCTAATTCCCAACCTGGTAGGGGTATCAATGGATGAAGGGAGTTTTTAATCAATATGTTCGAATATTATACTGTAGAAATTATCGTGAAATTTTTCAAATACAATAAATTTTATATAGATTAATCATCCCTATTTCCACTCAACGGTAGTTTTCTAGTTATTGAAATACTTCATTGATTAGTTAATTACATATATGAAACCCATAATCCTTAATCGTGGGTTTATATGTGTCGAATTGTTTTCATATTTTATATGAATCATGTGGGACTAAAGTTAATGTACATGATTTGAATGTGATGGATGGACCTAAAATTCAATGGACCTCTAATGATTTAAGTAATGTATTTTATCTCTTTATATTTAATTTATATTGAATGTGATGTTATTATAAGAACACTATGTCATGATTTCATGGATTTTATCCTTTTCGTATTCTTATGATGTTCCATCTTATGTTTTTTCTATACTACCATGTTTCTATTAGGTTTAATTTTATAACATTATTAGATGATAGTGTTTATGAAAATGGAACCACTTATGATGACATAAAATTCATCATGACTCAAATGTACTACTTTTCATTATACTATGATTTTATTATTCTCCTATTATGATTTATAGCTCACTGATTTCTTATGTACAACCCTAGGATAACCCATGCAGTTTTAGAAGAGAAATATATTTTTAATAGCATGTTAATGGAGTTTTAAATGACATCATTATATACATATAAATTTTATATTGTCACCTAGTTTCCCAATGTCAATAGTTCTCAGGATATTATGGGATTTTATTATGTGTGTTATTATGTAATAAAAAATATATTAATCTATATTAGTTTTCATAGTTCGTACCAACGAAATGTAAATTAATATTAATGGGACAGGATAAGAAGCCCCTAAAAAAGAATTAGGTATAAGATGAAACATTTGAATGTATATTAAAATTTTATTAATGTATAGAGGAATTGGATTCTATGAAAAATACATTATTTATCGATACTATAAATGTATACTGCTCTGGAATAATTGTACCCACGTGTAATAACTCTAAAATTGATGATATATGGATCTGACAAAATTATTTCCTATTTCATGATAAAAAAGTTATGAATGCCTATATTGATGTACTTAGTGGATATAATTTGGAAAAATTAGATTCTCTTTAAGAAATTTTACTATGGGAACAAAAATAAACATTTATAATTATAATTGGGAACAAATAATCTATAACATAAATAGAAACTGATACATTCATAGGTTTAGGAATATATATTATTTATGATTTACCCCCTCGATGATCATAATCTATCTTTTATGTTATCTATAATTAAAATTCTCATCCCTAATTTTACATTTTTTGTCAATGAATGGAAATAGGAGAAAATAATTCAACAACCATTGTGAGGTGTAATCTGAAGACTATTCAAATGAGAATACAATCTTAGTGGGAGTATCAATTCGGATCTTCCTGATGATACATTCTCAAATCACTCATGTTTTAAATAGAATCATGAATCCTTGGGGAACCCACATCCCCTTAATAAAGAAAATTTTACAATTGATGCCTTTATAAGACAAATGTATATGAATTCCTATGGATTTTATTATCCCTTAATTATTTAATAATCTATCAACTTCCTTGAAGAATATCTTCTACATCCTTCAACCATTTGAATATGAGATGTTTTTCTGTGTTTATTATCATATAGAAGAATAATATAATCAATGCTGGATAATTTTAAACTATATAAATTTCAAGGATGTTATCGAAGTGATGGATTTCAAGGAATTTTAATTTTTTTTCAATAAATGTTTTCCTCAAACTCACCAACTAGAAATGAGTTGGACTTCCTTGGAATGTAGAAAATTGATGATGGATCCATCTATGTGTATGACCCAAACATTATATAACATTCATGATATTCCAAATGAATTAACATTCCACCAAAAGAAATTTTTACAACTTCATTGGTTGGATAGAGTCACATATGTGAACAAATTCTTTGATTCAAGGTTTTGAAAACATTAATGAAATTTTATGATGTGCCCTCAATGTCAAAATGGGGAGTATTTAATGTTATGGTTGTCATTAATTATGATATAGAATGTGTAGGATGAAATTTTATTCTTGAGTAATTATGTAGCAAATCACTATGGAATGATAGACCAACACCCATCATTCCAAATGTATGCAAAAATTAACATGGAAATTTCATAAAGGGGATAAAGAAGTAATTTAGGGGTAGGAAGTAAGGGAACATAGCTATAGAATATATTTGGGAGAAACATTTAAATGTGATGGGATGGAGGAATTCTGTTATCACCCATCAACCAAATTTTTTATTTCTCTATAGAATGGAATAAGGGAAAATTGTGAAGTAATGCACTAAGATAAAGTTTTTTGATGAAAACCAAATATAATTACATCCATGGCCTATATATAAAGTGAAAAATAATGAAATAAAAAATACTAAGGTGGATCCTAAAAATGACTTGGTGACATGTTTTCCAGTTATTCATTAATGGAAATAAAGTGTACTATATGATATTATTTTTATGCATTCATTCATATCATTAAATATTCATATAATTATTCTAATACCACTTCAAAACATGGAATTAATGCAATCAAGAAAAACATAATATTGGGAAATTATTTTATCCCTATTATATAACTTCTCCCCTATCCGTATTTGTGGAATTAACATCCCAGTGAACCATGTTAAAATCACATAAGTGTAATCTTATGCTATTATGTATATATATGGGATTTCAATTTATAAAGAAAACATAAATTACTGAGATAAGGAAATCACCCTACGAATTAGAAATCACCGTCATGTTTTATATAAGAGAAAATAGGTGGATGAATATCTTTTGGTTTTATCATCTCAATCATGCTTATATTTACCTTGTGATAAATAATATCTGGCTCAAATGATTTATACAATAGAATATATCATCTTCAATGACATTCCCATTTTTGGGAAAAATTATAATGTGTATATATGGAATTTTCAATTCATCATCTTATCCATGATGTTGAGTTAAAAATAGAGCTTATACCTGGGGCTTCAGTAATATCTAGGAATCAATATTAGATGGCCATTGTTGAACTGGATGAGTTGAATAAAAAACTATAGGTGAATCTGGATAAAGGGTTTATACGCATAAGTGTTTCACTGTGTGGTGAACAGTCATCTTTATCAAGAATAATGATGGGTGAATGCACCTCTGCATTAGTTATCATCTGATTAAAAAGTGAATTATAAAGAATAATTATCGTCTTCCATAGAATTATGTATTATTTTATCAACTTCTTGGAGCCCAATAATTCACTGTGTTATATCTCACATTTATATAATAACATTTAAATCAAATGACGGAGGGAATCCGTGAGAATATTTTGTATACATGGTTTGGGCTATATGATTTCATAGTGATTTGATTTGGACTTTCTAATTCTATAAAAAATCATTACTCTCTTTGATGAGTATAATATCTAGGGATTATAATAAAAATGATTTAGTGGTCACTATATATGATATTTTTATCTACTCCAAATGAAATTATTATCATGGGGATGATTAGAATTATATAGTATATACATTCATAAAAGAGAATTTATTTTCGACTTATAGTAAATGTGATTCTTGTATGTGTGACATAACATTCCTATAATGTTTTATCACTAGGGATTTGATATATGTGGCTCCTTCAAAAACTAAATAAATTTAATGTAGGCCTCCACCAACATATATGGTGTAGATTCATATATCCCATGAAATATCTAGGCAATATCATTAATTGATTAAAAAACATGTAATGATTTTATAACCAACTAACCAGTCTAACATGGATGGGATTCAAGTTTATCTATACCAGTGAATCTGAAAATATCATTTAAGAGTAAAATTTTAGATAAAAACTACATATGTACTGATGTTAACCACAAATGGTGAATCATTTGGGATCAACAGTGATGTTTCAAAAAAGGGATTTGGTGGTGTACTCATGTATGATGAAAATGTGATAGAATATTTCCTCAATAATTAATGATCCATGTTAATAAATTCCAAAAATATGATGTATAACTGGATGAAGTGATCTTTATATAGAATATTTTATGACATTAACTCTATAGGTATAAGTTTGACATCTATACAGATCATAAAATACTCATGTATATATTAATGAAAAAGGTGAAATTTTTTTACCCATATTGGTGGTTAGAGTTGATCACGAATTATGATTGTTTAAAGAATTACCATCCTAGGATGTTAAAAAATGTTTTCGATGTTCTGTGTAGAGGGGATCAAGAAACACTATCCAAGATGAGGATTGTAAGGGATTTAATCATATTGGACAGGTTGTGGATGGACATGAGTCTAATTAAAGTAGCATCATGAAAACTTTTTCTGAAAACTAATTAACCATTCATTGTTGAGATACTAAAGGTGGCCCATAAAGTGGATGATGTACTATAGAAATATTTGGTGAATATTATAGAGTTAAAAATTTTAATGATTAAGATATAATCTCTGAATGTCAGATATGAGTTCCATTAATACCAAAACTAAAGAGGGAAATTTTGGATGATTCAGACAACTAATCATTATATATTCATTATATATATAGTAAATTATAAAGAGATATAAAAAACAAAATTGGGTGGCATAACATGGAGATAGTGATTTTAAAAATTATCAAACAATTCTTCGTATTCCAACAATTAAAGTTCAAACTATATATGTCATTGGGTCAAATGAAACCATTTCTCATAATGATATAGAAATAAGAAAACTAAATCATGTGTTTATTCATATGAAACTATTAGAAAAATAAGTGAAATATTTATATTAATGTGGTAGTAGATATCCATATACAGTTTACATGATTCATTTCTATCAAAGATTATTTAAATCGTGGACAAACCAATAAAATATAATAAATATAATTGGTCTTATTTTATGGAGTTCCACTCTCAATTGTATCTGATCATGATTTTAGGTTTATCTCAACAATATAGATAATCCTTTTGCAATAATAGTAAGAGGATCTACATTTTAGTACTTATTTTCACTGTCAGAGGGACCATAAATCTGAGATAACCATTAATACTTTATGTGCTATTATGGGGTCTTAATCTATGGATTTCAATGGATTTTGTGATCAACTTCTTCCCTATTAGAGTTCACATATAAAAAAATATTCAATTATAGTGCTCAATTGGAACCTTATGATGATATGTATAGAATATTTTTGGGAGTGAAACATACTCATATTATGTTGGAGATATGAAATGGTGACGATTATTCAACTAGATATTCCAATAATACATTGATTTGGTTTATACATGTATGTTACCCACACACTTTAATCATAGAGTAAAGAGTGATGATAGACATACCTATGTTTTATGATATATGTGGGATAATAATTCATGAGAATAATATAAATGTGATCTATTTGAATAGAATAATATTGTCCTCTATTGTATTGGAAAATATTTAAAATCTCATCCAATTCAAGGTATTCTATATTGGATGTCATCCTAAACACAACATCTTATTATATATTGGTAGTTATCATTGAATTATACTTATAATGTATTATTTTATTTCATTGAAAAATTCCCTTATTGACATTATGTTTCACGTTATATCAATCTTATATGTTCATTTTTATCGTTATCACCCTCATATTCTACCTTGATATGCTTCTTGGCTGACATTTATCGGTTTATGTTATGATATTATTTGATTGTTACTTTATTGGGATTTATAGGTAACCCTTATTTACATATGACTTCAGGTTATTCTATATAGTTTAAGAAGATAAATGAATTATTATGATCATGTTAATAGTGTTTTAAAAACTAGATTTGTATTCATGTTAATGTTATTATGTTATATTAATAAATTCCCAAACACAGTAGGACTCACTGTCATATGAAATTATATTATCTGGGGTTTTCTATAATAAATCATGAGTGACAGTGTATAATATATATGAGTAGTAATATTACTTCATCAATATTGATCCATACCATAAAAACTATAATAGTACTGAAATTTTTTGGTTTTTTTATTTTTCATGTTAACTATGTTATTCAACACACTAGTTTACAAATGTCATGCTAAACTATCATTAATATAAACGATAACAACCATAACTCCTGTAACCCTTATCCAATTTTTATATTATTACATTAACAATATATTAATGGGATCATATCAATAATGGAAGATCAGTTTAACCGTCTTGGGAGACAATATACATATATTATATCCATATTACATTATAATAAAATTGCATAAATATCATTTTTAAATTCATGAAGATCATTCTAGGATCTCTTTTTCTAATCCTTAGGAAAGGAAAACGTAATAATGGTTGAGATTATATAACCAATAATGGAATGTATATAATTTATGATATCATGGATAGATATGTTATTATCAATATGGAAGGCTGGTTAATCAATTTGTTTCCACTTAATCATAAATTGAGAATCAAAATGAATCTATGAAAAATATCAACATAATAATTACATATATTATAATAAACTAAATAATAAGGAAGGAAATATATATTGATAACTGTCATGATATTTCCACCAGGAGATAACTCTAATGCATTATAATCCATAATATCATGGTCTTATAATAATGAATTTGAATGAATGGGTAGGTATACACCAAATAACAAACTAAGTCTACAAATAATTTATCAAAGGAGACCCATCAATTAATCTATTAGAAATATAGAATTAGAATCAATTCATTACTCATCTATAATAAATTAATTACTCTTATATTGAATCAAATTACATAATAAATATTCCTTATAAATAAAGGTCAATATTGAATCATGAATACATATCATAAATATTTCCATAGTAAGTGAAATTACATCCTTAATATGATTTTGTAATCTAAATCCTAATGAAGTAATGGAATATTGTTTTGAAAATATTGAAATGATAAATATATAGCTGATTTTTGGGTCCTGAAAATTCCACATTTAAGAAGTGAATTATATAAGGATTAAAAAAGGATATAAATGAAACCTAGATGAAGATAGAAGAAAATATTCAAAGGGATGAGACCATGAATCAAAAATCAATTCATGGAACACCTCTTTGCATGGTGTTCCATCATTTTTTGAAGCACCTATGAAATAAATAGCTGAGGGGATGATACAGATTATGAGTTCCTACAAATTACATGATGTTTTTTATGGTGTATAGGTAGTGGTTTTCACCCTTGAAAATAATGATAACCTCAGAAAATGACCTCTCACTATTGAAATATTCAATCATGGCCTGGGGAATGCTTACTAGGCTCCCAAAAAATTAGCCTAGAGGCCAATCATGGATTACTAAACATGAACGTATCATGTCCCTATATTACCCTATAAAAGGACTCCAAGTGAAATCGAAAAGGGTATGACATGAAGGAGAGATGGATAAAATTATTAGGAGGATGTGCTAGAGAAATCCCTCTTATAACCAAAACACTTTGTGGATGCCATATCAAGAACCATATGTGGGTGGCCCTTCTGATACTCCATCCTATAGACCAGATGAGGAAGATCATCAGAAGAAGATTTGATGGAGAGGCACTGTCATTTGGGAAAATGAGGTTCCATTTTCCTATCATGTGAATGAGTAAATTTACTTGTAGATGAATTATATCATATACACTTGACTTTAAGCTATATAGAAATACTCCTAGCTATATGAAATTAAACTATAATTTACCATATATGAAATATTTAGGATTTTTCATATGAGAAGAATGAGATGAATTATGATCTATACTTATGATAACTCATGTAACAATGATGAGACGACCACCAACCAGTTGGGATCTCCTCCTGAGGTAAGACCCTAACCTTTCTTCTAGGAGACATCACATTTGCTTCTCTTCACCTATGGCTGGCACATTTAATGATATATCACCGAATGTAACTTTCTTGTATATAAAAATATGATATGAAATGGTAAAACTCATATACATTTCTTTGTCCATTTGTGATCCCAATCCATCCATAAATAGATAAAGTAGGTAATACAATCTTTAGATGCACTGTTTCCTCATGTTTTTGACACCAAGAACGACTCATCTATCCATAGTGGATAGTGGTCATCTTGACAAACGCATGATCCCAATACATAAATGGGTTTCTTACATGTGTAATCCCAAAATAAATAAATCAAAATTGATGGAATCAGAGAATTATATCAAACCATGTCACTTTGAATGAAAGGAATCCGTCTGTAATCCCCAACCATGTCCTATCAAGTGGGTATATTGCATTAATAAGCCTAAAAAACATAAATAAAAGTGGATAGCTTCAATTCATAATCCAAAATCATCCCCCCATGTAATTGGGCTTCTCCATAGATCTAACCCAAAAATAAAACTAAAATATATATGATTTTATTCACAACTAACTAGGATATGTAGTAATTCTCTATGATATCTAAACCCAACATATGCATCCATCATGATTTCCTTTGAACCATAGCCATGAAAAAATAATTCCCCAACCAAAGAGACTACATATGATATGGGCCCCTCAGTCTATCTCAATAGAATTCCAACATTATCCTTTTCAATAAACCCTTCTCCTATACATCCTTTCCACAATATGTTAAAATGCATGGTTAGATCCATGTCACATGACCTTAAAAGGTGATGTGTCCAGTTAAGCAGTGTAAGAACCTTGTTATTATTTGAAGTATAAATATTGTTTTTTCCATTAATTCTCAGATTAATTGCTTAAATATTCCCTAATATAAATATCCATTTGGTTCAAAATGGGTTTAGTGGAGTCCTAGGATGTTTTGGAGACTAGAACATGTGTTTTGGGTGAAAAGAGGGGCCACACTATTAGGGTAAATTATGCGGGTTGATGGGCACAACTATGTAGAATGTCTACATTTTTAGCATACATTGATAGAGGGTTTTAGCATGGGTATTTCACAATAAGTAAATTGTGTGGGGTGTCCATATGGGATCCCCAAATCTACAAGAAACCATGTGGATAAATCGTGCGACCCCAACTGTGTCTGAAATTTTAAAAAATTTAATTAATATAAAAAATATTTTATAACTTAATTTAGGTTTATTCTTCATTTGCATAGTATAAGAAAAAAGCTGGAAAATCTCCCATGCATGAATAAGATGTGATTTTATATGTATTCCCCATGTGATCTCCAATTCGAATACAATTTGTCTCCTTGGATCTGTAATAGTTACACCTTAATTCATTTTTAGCCTTTCTTAATTCTTTGGGACAATGACTGCTCTATATAGATTTAGGATCATATGCCATAATTTCTCTTTCATAAAAAAATATTCATATTTATTTAAAACTAGGGTGATCGGAGCATAATACTGGATGAACAATCAAACATGAGCCTAAGGTAGGTGGTCATGTGCTTTTTGTTGAAATTAAGATCATTAATACATGTGGTCATCCCATACACCCATTTTTGGGGCATCACCTTAAATTGAAATTGAATCTAGGTAAATCCTTTCATGATTTAGGTAACTTAATAGGAGTTTTTATACATGATATAGGTTTTTAACATGAATAAGGGCCACCCAAGGGTGATTTTCCTTAAATAAAAATTTATGGCTTTTATCCTTGGATTCCCAAAAGGCATGCCATTTACCCCATGCATGGGGTGCCAAAATATGAATTAGCCGATAAATTAAATTTTAATAATTCAATATTGTAATTAATTTTTATTAAGGGCATGTGATGGATTATTTACCCTTGACCCATGTAAGACTTTATTTTTTAAAGCCTGTTTTTATTTCCCATGTGAGTATGTAGGGGTAGTGACTTGAATTGATGAAATTGGATTTAATTTCCTTAAATTTTGGTTTTATTAGGTAAGATATATGGTAACTAGTCACTTGGGTAGGTAGTTCAGCATTCATGGTCTGTTTTTATAAAATATCCCATGTGAGTATTTAAAGGAAAGACCATGGGATTTTCCTTATTTTGCAGTTTCCATAAGAGGAATGAACTAGACCTTTTAGTTCTTTTCTAAAGTGTGTTATAAGATAACCAATACATATAATAGATTTCTTTGAATATTAAACTAGTTATATAAAATATGACCAAGTGATTAAATGAATGGCCAATCCTTATGAAGATGGTTAATGCTTGAGTTACCCTGTTGAGGTTGGATTGATAAAACATGCTCTTGGTTTTGACCTTGGCATGTCTAATGAAACAATTAATTAGATTTAAAATATTTAAATGATAAATATACATGTATTATTCATGGATTCAATTTATAATTACATGAAAAAACACATATGAATAATGACCTTTATACCTTGTGTGACACATGGATCCACTATAGGATTCAATGGATAGACTGAATTATTGATATTATTTTATCAAGAGTCATACATGGATCCAAATGAAAGATTCCATGAAGGGACTCATTATGTCTATACTAATATATTGACCGATACATTGGTTCTTATGAAAATTACATTGATGATCACATGGGGCATTTGACTATTATAACAAGGGTGATACTCGAGCTTATGTTGAGGATCACTGAGGAAAAACTAAATTGGCATGGATATTTTACCTCATCTAGAGAAATATCTAGTTCATTAATGGTTTTCCAATGATGTACTTGTAGGGTGTTTCATGATATTTCACAAGGAGAGATACATGAATTAGAATGTTGAAATTTCAAGGACAGACACTAGTTCTGAATTTAATTAAAAATAAATGACTTATTAAGAACCTAACAATCCAAATCACAATCACGGATTCTTTAATTACTTGTACTTGTTTATATTACCACGTGAGGTATCTATTGTGATACCAATTACATGGGAGATGACGAGTTTGATCTGAATATCAATACTTAAAAATTAAATCCAATTTAAGGGTTAAAAAAATATGAAATGAATTTAGGTGAAAACTAGTGGATGTAGGATATTTAATTTTGATTACATCAATGCTTATTATTTTTCTTATTTCACATTTCCTTTCATATATTTTCAAGGACTATATGGAATACACCATGGATGGTTTCATACATTGACTTAGAATCACACCGTATTTGGGTCATGTTTTGTTTCAAAAAAGATTATATGATTGCATATAAGGATAAGGTAAAGAACCACCTTTTGATACTTGATATTATTCATTGAAGTAATAGAACAAGGGATAATGCGGAGGTTTTCAATTAAATAGGGATTCTTTTGGGATTATTGAACTTAATATATATATATATTACATATTCTATGTAATCCTTTTTTGTATACTTTCTCATAAACATGTGACACATGTCATCATCTATTATATGAAATGATTTCTGACATGTTTATACTATCATTCTTCAACTATTTACATCTATTGTATGGTTTACTACATGAAAAAATTGTATCATGTATGATATTTCTACAAAAATACACATTTGCAATGATGAAATAGTCTCCCCACTGACTTTCCCAGACCCTCGCTACTACTCGACAACCTCTAGCATGTGGGGAGATGAAATTGAGGTCATGTGACCCACCGGGCTTCAGGCACTGTTCATTGGCATCCGGGTTCAGGATGACACAAAGTGGTTTTAGAGGTTCTGTTCTGGTGTAATTTAATATTTATATACAATATAAAGTGATAGGATGGAATTTATATTTGGTAATGAACTATACCCAGAAGTAGCTAACCCGCGAACATGAAAATGCCAAATTACCACCATTTAAATTTCTATTTTCTGGATATTGATAGTTACAGTTGATTTGATTCACTTGTTGGATGATGCAGATAATTTATGCTATTATTTTTAGTTATATTATTTTACAACCCAATGATATGAGGGTATTCTATCTAATTCCTCATATAGGCACCTGCTAGACTTCAAAATTCAAGCATCAAGTCATGTAATTTAGAATGAATTATTGTTTTACTGATGTCATTATATGTGTTGTGATACATATGCATGTTGTTGTGTTATGTATACTCTTATATATTATAGTGTGAAATATTTGGATGTAAAGCTTTGGTACAAAAGTTTTATGGTACCTCTTTTATTTGAATTTGGAAAATCATTATTCATCCTTAATGTGGATTATGTTATAATGTTCCATAGGTGTATGCTTAGATTTTATTTCTTGGTAGTATGCCCCCCCCCCTGAATCATAATTCATCATACTATTGGTTTTCCCTTTTAATGTAACTTGATAATATTGAAATGGATATTAGTTCAGTGAATGAGAATGTTGAGTCAGTTTCAAATAAAGTTAATATGATGGAAATTGAAACTTGAATGGATTATGACAGAAAAAATGATTAGATCCAAGATTTTTATTGGGATTTTTGTAGTGTCTCTTTTTTTTATAAAACCCAGACCTGACCCATGAGGAAAGAAGATGTTTTGGTTATTATAGAGGAAGGTTTATACTTATCATTTTTTTTCTGATTTCGAGCTAAGAACTCTTTAATGAACATAAACTGAGGCATATGTTTGGAATTTTAGTTCCATTCCACCATGATGACCTATAGTTATACAATAGAAGGGTTGATATGATCAAACACTAGAGGTTGTAGGACATTGGAAACTAGTGGATCCCCAAGTCATAATAGTTGTAGAACCAGTTTTTATACCAAGCATAGGTAATGAGGAACAACTCTGTGAATGATTTTTGTGGTTTATACAGACAATTTAGGGAGCACGGTGACCTTCCCCGACTATAGAAAAGTTGACGTTTGAGTTTTAGCAGTAACATTAACCCATGATTTTGGGGGATGGGAGAACACAAGCTATAGAAACATAAATGGATTCCATGTTTTCAATCTTCTAGCACATAGAGATACCTTTTAGCGGAGGGTAATTATTTATACATAGATTCGTTGTTATTTTACCAATAGATCATGGGATATAATCACTGAAACTTATCATCATCGCAAGATGGCCTAGATTGAGTTTCATATGGTATTCTATGATTACTATTATCCTAAGATTTTGAGGGATGATAGAGCAAGGTAGTTTTTACATCTAGATCATGGTGTATAATCAGTCATGGACTATTTGTCCCATTTAATTATGCTCTATCACTTAACACCAATTTTTATAGGTGAAAAGTTATCAAAAGCTATGTCATTTGAGGATGGTCTCATATACAATATATGATTGAAGGGTAATGTGTTATGATGTACTATTATTTTTGGGATTGGGAATCATACCGTAATCATAGAGTATTACGTGAAGAAATCGGGAGGAGTGAGCCATGGAGGTTTTCCACCTATGTCTTGTTCTGCATCGGCCAGTAGTAGGAAGCATCATTTGGGGCCTCTACACTATGATAATTATATTAATAGCATTCCTTCATGAAATAAATTTATGTGATCCCAATGCATTAGACTAGGACACACGAGGATGAAATGTACAAAGGACCATCTCAGGTGCCAATTTTATGGCAAGATGTGCTATCTACAGTGGTTCTCTAGAACATTTCCTCCAGCAGAAAGTGTCTGAGGGTCCGCACAGACTCCAAAATGAGGAGTAGGGTCAGAAACATATCACTAGAATGGGATCTGGGAGATTTTAGGCTGATCAGTCTATTGTGGTGGTTGTGGATGTGGTAGGTAGACTACGGGTTCATAGCGATAGCAGAGGAGATCAGCTCAGGGTATCCAAAATACCTTACAAGGATATAGTTCAATCCAGGAATATGCAGTGAACCGACCAAGTAATAGAAGGATCATAGAAATCCTACTATAAGATGTAATAATCTAGTATCAACCATTTTATCCTAATGACTTTTTGATATAGGGAGTTCATATAGATTTATATCTATGACCATTGTGGAGTTTCTTGGGATATATGACTAAAAGTTGGTTATTTTATTATTATAGAGACTCTGTTAGGGATCAGGAAAAAATGTGTGTATCCATGTTGGGAGTTCCCCTTATGGTTGGTGGGTGTCACATTGTGTGGGGCCTCTAATTCCTCAAGAATAATGTTTTTTGTATCATTTTAGGGTAGAATGTTATCATCCATTTCTATCCAATATTTATTTCTATCACCGTAGGGTGTGTTTTACACCACTATAGGGTGGGGAGTTCATTTACTATGGTGAATAAGATGTCTTGGATGGCTGAGCTTGACCTGCGCATCGTGGGATGTGAGGGATGTTATCCCATACAGTGAGTTTATATCTAGATGATCAAAAGAATAATTAGACTGATATCCTTATATTTTTTTGTCGTATTCAGGATTTCTTCCTAGACGACTTATCAAAATTACATCAGATTTTAGTGGTATAGTTTTCTATTGTGATATTTCTAGGAGGTACACCAGTATTCATTCCACTTTATAGGATTGATATGAAAGAGTTGAATGAGATAAAGAGGAATCTATATGATTTAGATTCAAAGGGTCTTATCCAACCCATTACATCAATGTGGGGTTCTCGAGTCTTTTTCTTAAATGTGGACTCTTCCCTTAGGCTATGTGTGGACTACCAGAAATTGATCTACTTTATGGTTAATAACCATTGTAATATTCTATAGATAGATGACCTATTCAACCATTTTAATGGACCTCAGAATCATCCAGTGCATGTTAGACCATGAGGAGTATCAGTGGACCTATAGAAGGTGGGTGTTATGGTTACTTAAGAGAATCCTAAGAACGTATTTGAGGTGTAGAGTCTCATAGGTTTGGCTGGTTACTACTTGAATTTCATAAAGTAATTCTCACACATGGAAGCTCCATTAACGAGAATGACCAAGAAGGATTTGAGGTATGTATAGTAATATTTCTATTAGACAACCTACCTAGAGTTGAAAGGGAGATTGATTTCAGTGTTGATACTAATTTTTTCAGATCTTACAAATAGTTACTATGTGTACTGTGATGCATCAAGTATTAGTATAGTATATTTTCTTATATGGGGGGGGGGTTGATTCCTTGAATATCGGTCTCTATAGAAGAGTAAAGATGATAAGAATTACCCAACACATGATCACGAGTTAGCTGGGGTTGTTAACAAATTGAAACGTTAGAGATATTAATTACTGGTAGATCGTTTTTTTGTTTACACGGCTAACAAATTATACAACAACATATTTTCACTACATGATCTAAACATGATACAGTGATAGTAGTTTGATTATATTCAATATTTTTTTTTTCATACATTCCCTGTAATGGAAATTCATTGATTGGCCTTTTAAGCAATGGTACTCTGTTACAAGTAGTGAAAAAGTATAGTAGCGAGCAAAAACATATGAGGTTTTTCCCAGAAAAGAACATGGATGTTCGTGATAGTCATGGAAAGACATTTCTATCATCCTTATATGATATATCTACACCTCTGTATAGATTGGGGTTGAGGTGGATATCAGACTCTAAATGCCTAGTTCTATGGAAGAGTATGGAAAGTGAGTTCTCTTATCTTGGTTGGATTGTAGTCGATGATGAAGTTCTATAGTTATATGGTCGTGTATGGGTTTTAGTAGATATGTGTGAGGAGTTTATGTGAGCCATTCATTACTCTGTATAGCTAGTGAATCCTAGTTTCACCATGATATATTTGGATTTAAATCATATGTATTGATGGATTAATGTGAAAAGATATTTGGTTTGTTATTTGTATGATATGTTCAACTGGTCAGTGGGTGAATGTGGAACACTTCCGATGAAAAATTCTTTATCTTCAGCTATCCATTACTCGGATGAAATGGAATTACATAATTATGGATTTTGAGATAGGTTTACTAAGATTACCTAATGTTGATGACATTATATGGGTGTTTATTTATATGTTAGGAAGGCCTCACATTTCATATTAATCAAGTTAACCATCGGTGTTTATGTACTTGATTGTTGTACATCCATGTTATTGTATGATGACATGAAATCACAGATTCTATCTGTTTAGAGAGTGATGATAGGCTTTCATATCCTTTATAAATGGGATACATATGAAACTAGGTGGTAAAGTGATTTTGAGCATGGTGTACCACCCCCTGACAGATAGACAGTCAGAATAGACAATTCATGTGCTTTTGGATATGTTGCAGACATACATCATGGATTTCAGGGTCCCTTGGGATAGGAATATACCCCTTTTTATTTAACCTTCAGAAATATATTTCAGGATATTATTTTGACGGATCTAAATGTGTCCTTTCATGGTAGTCCATTTAGATCACCCCTATGTTGGGTGGTGGTATGAGAGGCAGTTATTAAGGACCACATCTTATCCAAGAGGCCACAAAGTAGGATCAGTTGATCCAAAAGTGGATGGTTACTATGAAGTCACATAAAAAATTTTAGGTGATCATAATTGATGACTTCTAGAGCTCAAGGTTGGGGGTCATGTTTTCATATGCATTTCATTGAGGTTGGGAAATTTTTTTGCAAAAGATATATGGTATTATTTTCCCTAGATATGTTATTCTAGAAAGATTCAGACAGGTATCCTATCGATTGTAGTCATCTCTAATGTATCGATATGTGCAAGAATTACTCTAGGTTTCACAGCATTGAATCTACTTTTAAAAACCATCTCATGCATTTCAGTCCGAGGATGTTGAGCATCATATAAATTCATCCGTTGAGGACCATCCATTACAAATTATAGATCATAGCATGATGGTTCCACTAGGTCTACATGTTCCATTAGTATGAGTTCCATGGATTTATGACATAGTGCAAGACATGACATAGGGGATGAAGGATGATGTATGATCATATTTGATGGATTTTTAATCTGATATTATTTCACCGCACATGGAAGAGAAATTCAGGGATGAATTTCTTTAAAGGGGGAGACTATATGAACCCAATTCTTCATTGAGTTATGATTCTTGGGTTTTTATACAATTCTCAGTTTAATTTTATATATATATATTAATATGAAAACATTTTGTGGTCATAATGTTATTGGGGTGTCTTAGGCTGGTTTGTATCCCAAATCACATTTTGTTTGTGAAAAGAGGAGGTTGCACAGTTAGCGTAAACTATGCAGGATGAGCTGCATGATCATTTTAGAAGATTGAATTTTTACCCTATATTGAACGTCTGTTTTAGAATGATTTCCAAATGGTTAGTAAATCGTTCTGTGTAACCATGCAGGTTACTCAAAACTATAGTATTCTATGTAGAAAAGCAATGCGACCCTACAGTTTTAGAAATTTTATAATTTTTAATTAATTTAATGTTATTTTTACTCCAAATTTAGGATTAATATTCATTTTAATAGTAGAGGGAAATTTTGTAAAATATCCAAGTTTAAATAATCTTTAATTTCATATTACTTCTCTTTCTGTTCTCAGGTTCGAATGTACCTCATCTATTTGGAGTTTTAATGTTAATAATGTTATTCCATTTTATCCGTTCTCAGTTATTCTTAATATCGGCTATGCTATTCAGATTTAGGCTCATATTACCAAAAATATAATTCTTCAATCATTATTATGAATTCATCCAGACTAGGGAGAATTAGAGTGGGATGCTAGACAATCTATCAAGAATGAGTCAAAGGAAAGTTGTCAATTTCTTTTTTCTGAATGTAAGATCGATTATTTGTGATGGTATACTGCACGCCCATTTTTTGGGCATGGCCTTTAATTAAAATTGATTTATATAATTTTCTATAATGATTTAGGTAACTGAATTGGAATGTTTATACCTATTATTGATTTAATACCTAGAATAAGGACCACCCAATGGGCGAGTTTCTGTGAATGACCAGTTCTGGCTTTTGGGATTAGAATCCCATGAGTAAATCCTTTTATCCCATGTCATGGGATGTAAAAAATATTATTTTTAATGTGAATTAAATAAAATTTTTGTTAGATTGTAATTAATTTTCATTAAGGGTATGGGATGGATGATTTCCACTTGAACCATGTTTTCCTTTATTATTTAAATATTGTTTTCCTAACCCATGTGATAATGTAAATGATATGACATGAATTGATGCAATTGGATTGAATTTTCATAATTTTTTGTTTTCCCGTGTGACATATATGGTAACTAGGACCTTGGGTAGCTAGTTAGGCATTCTAGGATTGTGATTCTAAAAGATCCCATGTTATTATTTAAATGAAATCCCTTGATCTTGTATTTGATTTTCAATTTCCTTAGTAAGAATGAATTCCAAATTATAATACTTTTTCAATGTGATTTATAGTATAACCAATCCATGTAGTATATTGTTACAACCTTGAACAATTATTTATAAATTATTCCCATGTTAGTAAATGAAAGGTCATCCTTATGTGTTCGGAAAATGCATGATTCACCCCCTTGTGGTGAGATTGGTACTAGATGCTCTTGGTTTTGACATTGACTTGTCTAATGAAATTATAAATTTTAATATAACCGGAAAAATGATAAATAGGTTTGGGTGATTAATGGATCTTATTTATCATTCCATAGAAGGAATCATGAGACTATTTAATGTTATACCTTGGGTGACACATGTATCCACATTGGGATTCCATGGATAGACTAAATAGTTGATTTTATATGGTCATGAGTGATACGAGGATCCAAATGAGAGATGACATAGAAGAACTCATTGTGGCTAGCCATATATGTTGATTTATTGATAAATTCATATGAGAATTATATGGATATACTTAATGGGAATTTGTCTATTATACCAAGGGTATCCCTCGATCTCACATTGAGGAGTGATAAGGATGGACTCGATTGGATGGGACAATATACCTCACATAGAGTGATACCGAATTCTTGAGAGGTTTTTCTCAGGATGGGCTTGTATGGAATTGCTTGATATTGAGCTTGTAGTGAAAGATGAATTACAACATTGGAATTTAATGGATATTCATGGGATCTAAATTGAATTATAAATGGATGAATTATTATATTTCTTCTATGCCAAAGCAGAAGATTGGATTCTGTCTTCACTATTACTTGTTTAGATGACCTTCTGAGGAATCTGTTGTGCTAAAAATTTCACAAGGGATTTTGGTATTGATATAGGTATCAAGAAATATTATTTCAATTTAATTGAATTATAAAATAAATATAAAATGAATGTGTGTAAAAACCAATTCATGAAGGATGTTTACTTTTGACTAATTCCTTCCTTACTATTTTTCATATTGCACGTTGCATGTCATATATATTCACTGACTGACTGTCAAATAACATGGGAGTTTTACCATTGATATTTAGTATGAAACCCTTTTTTGTTCATGAGTTGGGAAAAAATAGATTATATTATTGTATATAATGATAATGAAATGTTCCCTCCTCCAGGTACATGATATGCTTCTTAGGAGTAGGAGAGCATGGGACCAAAATGACGCATGCGATGCTATGGGGATTTTTTTTCCTTTTCTACATTTTTATATGGATTTTACAACATACATGTAATCCTTTTTTGGATATTTTATTATAAATAGATAACATATATCAACATCTATTGTGTGACATGATTTCTGACTGGTTTAAACTATCATTCTTCAGCTATTTACTTTTGTTTTATTTTTTAATTCTTTTCTTATCAGTTTCATGTATGATATTTCCACCGAGATACACTCTATTAATGAGGGAACATTCTCCCCACTTACTCACCAAAGTACTTACTAATATTCGGCAGACATTGGAGTTTGGGGAGATGCACTAGAGGCCGTGTGACCCACTTGGTTCTTGGCACCGTTCAGTGGCATCTGGGTCCAGGATTTTTTAGGATGCACTAAACTACGTGTGTTTTGATTTCTCTCATGTGGATATATAGGATTCCCTTTTCATGGATTCGATCTGAACATAAAAATAATGCATGTCCCCCCATAGATGACGAAAAACATTACATCACCCCATAAAATGGCTTAAATCCATCATTGTCCCAATAAACAACAAAAGGATATTTGATCTATCCCTACAATATCTAACATTGATGAAAAAACATTGATACATAGAAATCCCTACATTGAATTGGGAATTGAATAATCATATATGATTATTAAACCATGGATAGTCTCAATGAATCATTACCTCATGGTAATCTACATATGCATACAAGGAAATAAACTATGTATTCATGAACATATCATAAATATATATGAGCATCGTAAAATTAGAAATAGTTTCCTCTAAAGTATATGATTATATAAACATCCCATACTCATGAACAATGTGAGTTTTTATGTGTCATTCCTCATGCTACCTAATTAACACCTGTATTTGGAATGTAGGTCCATGAATCATGGATGTGAGAGCTATTGGGTGTTTCTAAATCCACGAACAAACCCATTGGATACTATTTAATGATATTATTCCCAATGATAGTAATTTCACATCATTTGTACTAATGAAATCAATCAACCAAAGTGAACACAGTTTGTCAATATAAATCAAAATGGTAAACATGGTGTGAAAGACATAACTACAACACCTACATATAAAGCTAAAAAAAGATATATGGACAAGTCCATGTTGAACCATTCCACTCCTCACCGAAGCCCATCTTCATCAGAGACAATAATACCAATTAATAAGGAAATGAAATAGGGAAATAATTTCCAATGAATAATGGGATTTGATATAGAATATGATCAATTAAATATGAATAATATAAAAATTAGTTGTTATAAATATATCTGTAAAGGATGGTAGAAGTTCATCAATTCAAAAAAAATGATTGTGTTTAATAATATAATCTCATTTAGGAATTATAGAGTAAAATGGGATGGAATATTCAAAAATATAATTCTTTAAATATATTTCATGTTTGTAATAATATTATTCTATGAATCATGAAAAAAATTATTTTCATAATTAAAAAAAAGGTATGTTTCTTTATTAATTTAAAATATATAAATTCAAAAACAATGGGAATTTTTTTTTTTAATTCCACAGAATTTTTTTAAGGATTCTTGATAAATAATAATAACTCTCATAGTGGGAAATCGTAGCCATGCTGTATATTTTTTAGAAATAAAGTATTTCAAAATAAAATTAATGAATGAAAAAAATCTATTTTGGAAACATTATAAATATTCCATTTTAATACATTATAAATAAGGTCAATTATTGTTGAAATGAAATTATACAATCATTAGTGAGTGTATAATTCTGTTCTTGAATAATTTTAGAAAATATCAATAATGAAATAAAATATTCCCTATCGAAAAAAAGAAATGGGTTTTGTTTTTCCAATAAAACATTAAATTGATTAATGAGGACCACATAAGGAAATAGTTTAAAAAAATTAAAACCCCAAAAATAACTAGATTTCATAATAATATATTTTTTAAGAATTCAATAGTCATATACTTCTTCTAATAATATTTATGTCATGAAAAATATCAAATTTTAGTGAGACTATATAATAAAATTTTATGTATTTAATAACTAGAAAATAATACCCCATTAAAAGAGAAAACATGAATTGAAACATCTAATACAACGAATAATAATAATTTAATTATATGATAATTTAATTTATCAATATATACACCGTATAAAATAAATAAGGTGCATCAAGTAAAATATATCCCAATTGAGTGGAATTCAGTTGAAAACCCTTTACCTTGGATTGAAGATTGGTTGAATTCATTATATCCCTTATGAATATTAAATGTAAATTTATTAAATACATAATTATATAAAAAAATTAATCTATTTTCATGTTTTTTGTGGTTTAATTAAAATCAATTTACATCTATTCATTCAATATATCTTACTTACTTTGACTACTTATTGTTGTTCAGTCAATTTATCTGAAATTAATCATGTATATAGACCATTGGTAAAGAAATTATGAAATTATTAATTCACCATCATAATGTAAATAATTTAAAGAATAACATATTTATTGAATTTTAAAAAAAATATAATCATACATTTAATTAGTTAAAAGAAAAATGAACTTCATCACTTCATGGAGGTGGTAATCCACAAGTTTACCTAAGCAACGTTATGATTTTACAATAGATTGTAAGGTAATAATTTAGATGATATCTTATATTTATAGAACCATAAATATATAATAATCATGATATTAATAAATTAAATCCATATTTGTAACCAAATATATATGATTGTGATAAAAATTGATTTATTTCTTCTTGTGGAAGAGGTAGTCCACACATATTCATGAGTGATGGTTTGATTATCAAGATGATGATAGGTTAAGATGATACATAATTCATTGTATTTCCAACATAAAAAATCGATAATAATAATAATAATATATATATAATAATTCTATATAAATATCCATTTGATAGGATGATGAAAAAGGATTCACATTTCATGGTGAAGCTTGAAGTCCAAACGTATGTATAACAGATGTTTTAATTTTCTATTTGACTGATAAGAGGTATAAAAATAATTATTCCATTTTATGAATAAAATTTCATTATATTAATGACACTATTTTAATTACATTATGATTGGTAAAAAATTAATTTCCTATAAGATGAAATAAATATAAAGGAATCAGTTAAGATGATTACATCTTATTTGGGAAACATCCTTTAGATTAAAACTTATGTGTCTTTGAAGTTTTATTAATGGAAGAAATAATTTAATGTATTTGGAAAATGATTTTTGTGGGATATTTAGGATTTTTTGGGTTGAGATAATTAGGTAAATAGGTGTGGATATGTAAGGGGGGGAGGATCCCTATTGTAAGTGAGGTTGGTAGAAAAGTTTTAAATACACGAAACATTATTATATATTTTATGACATACATAATTTATGTGGTTCAATATATTTTTGAATATGGTAATATTAAGGTACAAATTAAAACAAAAATAATTTTTAATAATGATTTCTACTTTATATGGAGTCCTTATTCAAATATTTCAACCCTATTATCTCATTTTACACTTCACCAAATAGATAAATATTTAACAAGGTTACTATTAATTATATTTAAATATAAAAAAGATATTATTACATAATATTAACTATGAATATTAAAAATAATTAATCTATTTAAGAATATTCAATTCTTATATGTATAATAAATTATATTTAATGTAAATTTAAAAAATGTAAAAATATATTATTGGATAAAATCTCACTTATGAAAAATTATGATTTGGCAGAAAAAGAATGAATAATTATGATTCCCATTGAATTTATTTGATTTTGTTAAATAAAAGGAGCCTTATTTTTCATTCAAACGAAATAATAAAATAAATGACCCTTTTGAATACTTGAGTATTAGAGAATAAATATAAAAAAATTTCTAAACAAAATTTGCTTCAAAATTTAAAATATTAAACACATACTTATATATTAATAATTATAATTTCAAATTAATTATATTAACTATTAAATATATAATTATTATACAAAAATATTTTATTAAAAATTAAATTTAATTTTATATCCTGATAATTTCATAAAATTTAAAGTATTTATAAAAGGTTTATTTTTCACAATTCAACCAAAAAAATAATATTCACTGAAAAATGTCAAAAATTAATCATAAATATAATTTTTACATAATTATTTAACAAATTAAAATAATTTAATCAAATTAAATCTATAAAATTTAGTAATTCATGGTTTTCAAATATTAATGAATAAATATATGTTTATCATGTAATAGATTCTTTAGTTTTTAATATTTTTATTATTATACTCTTTATGATGTGTCTTTTAATTATTGTATTTTAAAATATTAAAAATTATTTTCCATTCATTTTAACATATATTATCTTAAAATGTAATCTTTTTTACCTATCCTATATTTCATTTAAAAGTTCAATTAATGGGATTCCATTTAAAAACGTATTTCAAAAATGAATCATGTCACTTATACATGAATTGACCTCTGAGAAATGACTAATATCTTTATCTGTATAAAAAAATAACAATAATGTCATAAAAAAACCATTTTTATTATTTCACGTCAAATTTTCACAAATTCTCTAAAAAAATAAATTTTTTGGAGATATATATCGTGTATTACTCTCTAAATTATATTATGATGTTATGGTTTATAAATATACTGATTTATAAGAGTTGTGGTCTCTAATAATCTTCAAATATCTCTTTATAATTTTTTATCCTTCTTGTCCATATGAATTAATCACATGGCTTTATTCTATATAATTAATATTGTTATGTACACTACATTTTTATTGCACTATTTTTTATGAATAACATACAACCAAAATGGTGTTTACCAAGAAAGTTATTCAATTTATTGACATGGAAAATATTTAATGTTTATATACATACTAATTTAATATGAATTTTTATTTATTACTATGTCACAATGGTAATATATATTAATTCTTTTATACGATTAAATCATTTGAAATAAAAATTATAAGATAGGGCCTAAAATTAAATAGTCACTTGATGTAGTGGTGGGTCTAATGAGGAAAATTACATTGGATAATTGGGTGTATTCTGTATAGATTTATGTGTGATATTTTGGAACGAGTTCCTACCATTATCATAATGATGATCGTAATTAGGAATTCCATCACCGTGAAACTATTTATTATTAACCATATGATTATTTATATATATTATCGATGGATATATTACATTCTAATGTTATTAGTTATATAGAATAATTTTTTTTATTGTTTTCCAATAATATTATTCATTCCTTGTTTATTCCAATACAGATTATGTAACACACTATAACTTACTAGGATCTTAACCTCACACTTCTTATGTTTTCCTTTTCCCATAGTTATGAAGTAGAGTATTGAGTATGTAATATTTAGATCAAAATTTGGTCTGGATAATTTTATGGGAGATATTGATAAATTATTATATCATATGGAATCCTTAGATTAGATAGAAAATTAATATTTGATGGCAATGTTATGTTTTTTTAAATAATAATTTTTCATAACTCTCTAAAACTCAATATCTACAATTCTTTGGGTGTGTAAGTGTCTCAATATTTTTTTTTAATATTTGTAAGTATGGAGGGTTATGTTTGGTTCTCTTCAAATGTTTTCAATGTCTGTATGTAAGTATTATATTTATTAAAATATTATACAATAGTGCATGATTTTGGAATTGATGTCGGTATCATAAATTTTCTCATATAACATTATTATTTTAAAAAATACATGATCATGGAATATGTATAGCTTAGGTTAAGAATGTGATTTGAGGTTAAGGAAATTCGTGTTATTCTTAGAAAATTTTAGTATAATTTACGTGTATACAATATGAAGTTATATATTGACATTTATAGGATTTTATATAGTTTTTAGGACAAGGGTATTATATACGTTTTGTATAATATGATTCTATAAAGCATGAGATTATGATACAGTATGAAGTATATTCATTAAAATATTAATTTAAACAATACTAAATTAGTGGAAACTATAAGAATAAATATAATAATTAGGAAAAAATCTGACATTTTGGAAATATATAGAGATAGTGGTTTCCTTAATATTAAATAATTTTTTGGATACAAAAAGGTTGATGCATTCTCAAAATCAGATGTATCATGCTGTAATAATCATAATATAGTTCAATAGAGTATGAACTCGATATTCACTCAGTGCACAAAAAATGGGCCTAAATGAAAACCTATTTTAAAACTCAAGGGGGATATTATTTAGGTGATTCACATGGCCTTTATACACTATTTTGAAGGATTAAAATTTATTTTTGGATTTAAAATATCTCCATGAGATTAAAGAACCTTATATGAATACGAACAATGATAACCATGATTGTAATGTATAAATTCATAAGATATGGTTTATGTGTCATTTGTTATGGAACCATAAAATCATATTTATATTATTTGTATATATATTATCTTTTCCAATTTGGTTTTACTATTTGTTTGGAAACAATTTTATGAAAATAATTATTTGAATGGAATGTCTCTAGAAACTCACAAGACAAATAGAGAGTTATATAGGAATATTTGGAAGAAGTGGTCAAAATTTTCAGTATATGCCTATTATAATGGAATATATGTGTTTTATAGTATTATCACTGATATTTATTTTTTAAATTATATATTAATTATTAAAATTTAACAATTTTTCATTTGAGAGGAGTAATTAAAATGCGAGGACATAACATATTTAATGGGGTGATTGTAACCCCATTGTATTGAAGAAAAATTTTCTTGTAATAAACTACAGGTTCTTAATTATTATATATATTCTTCTAATACATTAAAAGAATTCAAATTTTTCTTGTGGGAAATAAAACATGTTAATAATATACATTTAAATTATATAATACTTTTAAACATATTACTAGTTGATAATTATCGATATATAGAAGATATAAAAATTGGGTTTTAGTTCAAAAACAATTTTTTTTAAATAAATAATTTTAACTTAACTAAATAATTTTTATTTTATAAAAATTAATGACTACGTAAGATAATAAAATTACACTAAATCTTCTATAAAAGTATTTTTTATTGTTAAAAAGTATTATTTGTTAAGTTATTTATTTTTAAATTTTTATTATTTATAAAAATATTTGTATTAATATGGATTGAAAAAAATCAAGTTATGATTATTATAATACATTATTAATTATTATTAAATAAATACATAAATATAAGGAATTAGAGATTAATTGATTATGGGAAAAAATGTAAAATAATTATTTTTATTATACGGTATATATATTTATTAAAAATTAAAAAATCTAAAATATAGGTTATTAATATATATTTAATTTAATAATTATATTTTTTAATTGAATAAACATTTATACATTGATTATTAATTTCTTATAAAGAAATATTAATTTATTTATTTATTTTAGTCATATATTTCACAAAATTGTTTTCATATGTGTAAATACATTTATAAAATGATAAATTACAAGAATAATTATTAAAAAAATTATTTTTATGGAATATATTAATAATATATGAAATAAATTAAATTTAAAATCATAAAATATTTATTATTAGGTTGTTAATAAAAATAAATTAATTTTATGTTTAAAAATAAAAATTTATACAAGTTTCATTATATGTTAGGTGATGTTGTGTTAAAATTATTTTTTATAATCTCATGAATTTTAATTTTAGAAAATGTGATACATATCTATAATCAACATGATAAAATTAGTTATCTAGTAAAAATTTATTTATTTATTAAAACTAGCCTTCGAGTAAAATAACTAGTTACCCTGGTAAAAGAAAATTATTGGAAAAAAGATAAATTTAGGGGAAAATTCCTAAAATAACTAAAAAAATTATCTTTCATTTGTTTTATCATTTTATTATAGTATATGTCTCATTCGTTATTATTTTGGGTTTTCTAAAGAAATTTGATAGGATCCCATAAAAAATAGTTCTTATGTTTAGAAATATTATAATCTTCACTTATAAAAGGATCTCTTCACCTACCCCTCCAAGACCCACAAAAATTGTTAATTTTATCTATTATATGTAATTTTTTATTGAAAAATAGTCTTATCATACATTTAATCCATTGGAACCTGGAATGTTCCCTATATCCTTCAAGAATAATAATGCTTCAAAAAGAAGATTCAATTTCTTCTTTGTAAGTATTTAATTTTTATCCATATTGTTCATTTATCATATTCATATACCAATTATAACATATAAATAATTTAATTAATAACACCTTATTATAATCATTATTCATCTATAATAATGATATTTTAACTAACTCGTTTCAAAATCAATAATATCCACTGATCACACAGGTTCTTGTTTAAGTAAGTTTTACCACCCATATAGATAATGATATAAATTTATAAAATGCATGATTTTGGTATCATAATTAATTTTATGATATGATATAAATTTGAAAATTATATTTTGAATTATTTATATAAAAAATAATTTTAATTTTTAACTCATTATTATTAACCTACTATTTGTTAGTTTGAAATCAATGAAACAAGATCGTTGTGGATTTCCACTCCAGGAATCATATGTAAAATACCTCAAGAATAGATCTTGATGTACAATACTCATGATGAAAAATGTATTTAATTATAATAATTATTTTAATATGATAATGTCATTAAAATTGGATGCTAACCAAAACTATTATACCCCAATATAATATGGATGGTGTTAATTAAAATAACTAATGATCAAAGATCAATATTAACAAAAAATAAGTACTGAAAATATAATAAATTAATTTAAAATACAATAAATATAAAATAGTTTATAAAATATTTTTTTATTTTTATTAGCTTGTTATATGGGGTATTAGATTATGTCCATGTGAGAAACAGTTCAAGGAAAGGGGTTTTCATCTCAAATTCTCTTCATTGAGAGGTATTTTTCACCTATTAACATTTATATGGGGTATATACCACCACATAGACATTATATAACATAAATGCCTTTATATTCTGTTAAATAAATGTTCTATACCAATTTTCTTCTTTAAAATGTTTTTACTTCTAATTTGTAGACATCATAAGGGAATTTAATAACTATATTAAATTTCTGTTATTTATAATATTTCCTATTAAAATGAATTCATATAAATTTTATTTTATATAAAATGATTGATTTAATTTATACTTAAATTTTTTTATCTATTTATTTAAATTTATTTCCAGTGAATTCTCTTATAATAGATTGTAACATCAAATTTTATGACATTTGTATTGGTTTTGTTGACTATAACCCCATTAATTGGGTTATAATTTTAAGTTTTGAAATTATTTCATGTAATATTGTAATATTTATTCCATTTATTTATTTTATATCTATTTAATAAATTAATTCATTCAAAATTTTATTTTTAATAAAAAAAATTATTCTTTCTGTACTTTTTTTCTTCACTAATAAAAATTTTGTCATCATGAATAATTCACATCCTCTGAAATAATTATTTTCTCTTCCATGTAACTATTATTTCATTAAAAAGGGTTTTAAATTGTAATATTAAAATAGAAATATATAATTTTATCATGTTATATTTATAATTCTAATTAACACATTTCAAAATTATTTTTTTCTTGTTTTTATTATGTGATTTTCTATGATGGTATCTTTAAGAATGAAAAAAGACTCTTTTTTAGGTTCATCTCATTTATGTTCCTCTCCACTTTTAATAATATTTTAAATATTTATTTTAAAAAATAAATTATTGCTACTATATTATAAATAATATTTAAAAATGTATATATGTGATCTGATTGGAAATGATTTTTTCAAATGACTCATAACTTCATCACTTTATAAAAATTTTATAAAATGTTTTCAAAAAAATAATTTCAGGACTTTACTTTCATTTTCATCCAATAATATAAAAAGTAATCTCCTTGTGAGTGTCTCTTCCTATATTAACTTTTAAATGTTCATATGAATTTATACTTCACAACATACATAGTTCATAAGGGTTATGTTTCTATTACTGTCATATGTATCCAGACATTATTTTTCACCATAATGCCAATATTATTGAATATCATTATCTATTTTTTTATCATTAAAATTATTTTCTAGACTATATATATTTCTATATATGGTGTGAATACATTAAAAATTAAATGGTGTTCATTTTTAATGTTATTTGATATATTGGACGGTGAAATATTGACCATTTGTATAATTGTTATTTCACTGTGGATGTTTACTGATTACCAGTTCATTTTTTATGTATATTAACTCGATCATATGATTAATGAATATCCCATAATAAATTATCCATAGAACCTAGAATCACATATCACATCATTTCAATAGTATGAATCAGGAGAAAAACTATGTTCATAAATTTTCATATGACATACCCATTTATGAATGATGTCATATAACGAAGCTTTAATGGTAATATTCAGATGTCTGAAATTTTAAATTACATCATAATGAAATTATATATTTATATACATGGTATAATTTAAATATATAATTTATCCCAAGGATTTATAACTTTTTATTTCTATTTGTAATATGGAATAATATTGTTATTATTTATTCCAATCATATGATCCATTCATTTTTTATTCCCTAACATCATATGTTGTACACTATCATGTTCTATGAATTTTTTACCACCCTTATTATTTTTCATTTCCACATGTTATAAACTATATTATAAAATATTATATTCCAAGGTTGGAATCGTGTGTGGAGAATTTTATTTGGATATTTTGATACAATGTTAAAAAAAAGAATCCTTTGTTTAGTGGAAAAAATTATCATTATTTTGGAAATATATTAGTTTTTTGTTAATTTTTTCATAAAACATTATATCACTAAAACTTCAAGGTCTAAAATGTATATACGTGTAATATTATTAATTAATTTTGTAGTTATGGGTAGCTAAATATTCTTTACTTGAGTTGGTTTCATTATCGGTATGTAAATCACATATATTTCTTACCATCAAATTTGGGAGTCATTGTCCTTGCACCACAACATACCATATGTTCGTAATAATTTTATTCTACATTGAAAAAATATTATCTTTTTATGGGAAATGATGTGTTTATTGACACCATTCTTGTTTTGTGAGTAGTTGCCACTAATATGACGAAATTGACATATTTTCAATAACACCAATCACATCCATATGAGTTTTCAATTTATGTGATTTGATGTTTAAAACATAGAGGTCCTACATTGGGGGGTAAGATATACCTAATTTTGAATGTTCATAAGAAATAAATAAATTAAATACAAATAATTTTTATACTAATATAAAATGATTTATTTCTCGTTGTATTTATAGGTTTTATTTTAATATAAGTAATAATATTTCTGAAATGAATTATTTTATTCAATGTATATAATATATTTTTGTGAGTGATGAGTTTATTTAATGTCTCATATTTTATAATATAGATTTCATATTACTGGTATGTGATAAAGTTTTATTATTTATGAAATGTTACCTTTTTCATACATAAGAAAATATGGATGAATTTAATGGTCTTCATTTATAATTGTGATAAACTGTAATTTTCATTAATGTAAAAAAATGTTTTTGGAAATTGTTGTCACTATATTCAAATTATATTCCTCCAATGAAATTAATAGGATCACTCTACACTATCAAAATTTCAATGAAAATAGAGATTTGGGATGACCAGATCCAATACCGTTATCCTAGATCGATGCAATGGTGGTCCCATGACAGTTTGGAAATTAATGTAATAATTGATTCTATAAACTATAACATCAAATTTGGAGATCGATAGAGAATCTTGAACATGAGTGGATGATATAGAAAGTCTTAGATTTAGTTCTATTAGGATGAATCCATCTATGAAAATACAAATGAGTTTACTTTAAGACTAATTTTTTTACCATTTGGATTATATTTTATTAATTTCCGATATTTTTTGTTTAATTTTAATTTTGTAAAATTTTGGGCATTTAGAATTAATTTTGTAGGTTTAAATAATTTGAAACAATATTTTTTATTGAAATAATTAATTACAAATATTTACATTTTTAATATTAATTAAAATGATTATAATGAAGAAATAGAAATAAGTGGATCCCCTCCCATTTCATCACTCAACAACAAGAGGGACCCCCCCTACAGGACACACGTTTCATAAACACATCATATCTTGACACTCTACTCCCTCCTTCGGTTTTCCATCATCTTATTCATTTCAGCGGATTCTATATCTGAATAAGGATCATTATATTATTTTCTATCCCTCTAAAACTTTTTTACATGGATATTTGTACCCATCATATAGAAAGCACCATGTTTGAACCCTATGTGAGTTTTAAGACCCATAATTTTGTAAATCCTGCACGTAGGGTGAATGATATCTTTATGAAATCTGATTATCCAATATACCATCCTTTAGGACATCCACTGAGGATTATTTTTAGGTTTTCTTATTTTATAATCATTGATTTGAGATACTTATATATATATATTACTTTTATTATAATTTCTTCACAAGTTAATGATATAATTAGTTACTTTAATAGATTATTTGTTCTTTAAATTTGTTAATATCATAATATCCATTAGAAGGAGAAGGTTTTATATTAGCATTCAATGGTAGGGATTACTTGTATATGGAGCCTATATTATTGATATTGGGATAAATGGATAATTCCTTTTATGATATATTTACTAATGGATCGTGTGGTATTTAGTTGGTTTGGTCAATTCTCCTATACAACTAGGGATCTAATACTGTGAACCATTTTAGTATTTTGATATAGCATGAATTGTGTTATTAGCTAAGAATAAAGGATTATAGATTTAGTTATTTATATACATGGGTGGATAAATCCCTTATGTCATTATCTATATACCAAGATAATATAATATTACAATATTAATCTTATTATCATAGTCATCAAAATGTGAAATGATTGAATTGAGTTATGATCAAAGAAGGTATTCTATTGGGTATTGATTATAGGGAAATAATTTTCATCCATGTGTAGTTACCTATGCATAATGAAATATTTCAATGTCCAAAGAACATATGGGTGGTGCTCATGGTTTCCAACTCAAACCTGACATCCAAGCATGTATTAATTATATTCCTTGTGTGTGTTTTTTATCATTAGTTATCCAAAGTTTAATAATTTTTAATTTAACAAATTAATGGATATTGTTTTATAATTTCTATCATTTTTTGTGTTTTTTGATCATAATGGAAGATTTCTATCATGGATTCTAGTTTCTTATTTCATTATTTAGTGTATTTTGGAATTATGGGGAGAAACAATATCAACTTCCTTTTTCTCTTAGGTGTAAAACTATAACATCTTATTGTAGACATATATTATAAAAAATATATTTCTGGGGAATAAAATCATTATGGTTTGAATTTTTTAACACCAATAATGTTACTATTTATATTATTTAATATTATTCAATAATTTTCATTATGTGATTTAAATTTTATAAATTTTTATTTATTAATTAATTGTTTTTCTATTTAAATAATAGTATATAATAAAATTAAATTTAGAAAATATTGATAAATAGTATTAATAACAATGTGGGAACCCTCGTATAGAACAACACCAAATGAGAGGGCCCATGGGGTTTCCTCTTACATAGAAAACCAAAGACACCCCACCCACATACATATACATTTACATTCATCCCTCCTATAAAATTCCCTCTTCCTTATCATTTTTAGTGATTATCCATCCAGGTAAGGATACTTCTCTTATTTCCTCTCTCTTATCTCCTTTCCTCTTTATTTCTCCCCATCTCGATTTTTCCTCCATGGTCGAACCCTATATGGTATTTCAATCCTAAAATTCATGTCTGTCATTCTTCTAAAAAGTGTGATCTCATTTCCATGTTTTGTTTTTCTATTAAAATGATATTTTGACATTTAGTTGATGATTCAAGGTTTTTTTATTCCATAATCATTAATATAATATAATTCAAATTCTAGTTAATTTAATTTTTTTTTCAGTTTTATAAAATAACAATTCGTATCTATTGAATTTCAATGGTATAAGTTGTTTTTTACCCTATATTTAATTTGATGTGAATGGATTTAATATTTTAAAGAATGGTTTAAATGATATTTTAACTATTTGGACAGATATAGTGTTTGTCAAACATCATGGGTGGTCCATTCAATTTTTTATTATTGTTGAAAATGATGTCCTTGGTCTTAAAAATGGATTTTTAATTAAATTTTTGAAATTAGAAGGGTATTTTTGTTTTGAAACATGATGTTTGAGTTTCTCAAACTATCATAAATATTTGAGATACCCTCTTGAAATATTTATTTGAAACTGTTTACTTATATAAATTTTTTTATTAAAATTATAAGTGTTTGAAGATGGATCCCATTCAAAAATAAATATAAAAATGTTTGTGTATATATATTTGTGTAACCATTAATGATATTACATATGAGTGTCTTCATAGAGATATTTTGAAATATATACATGTAAGTATATGTTTATATAAGTATGGTAATAAATGTGATTTTGAAATAAATGTGTCACGTCTATTTAATTTACATTTAAGGATAATGACCATTTACATTTAAATTATTTTAATGGTTTACATAATTTCAAATTAGTAAAATACATAGAATAAATTATTTCGATATTCAAGAAAACATGATTGGAAATATAATTTTTTTCAACATTGTCTGTGCATGTGAAACCCTTAATATCTCATGGATTCGTTCATTTTACTAATATCTTCATTAGGGGCCATGATAAATTTTATATTTCTGAATGATGAAGACAAATTTATTTAGTTGGAGGAGAAATTAAATTTTTTATAATTATTTTTATGTGTCGTAATTTTCTACCAACGTCTATTTCACTTGAATATGAGAAATATGATAAATATAGAAGATATCATAAAGAAAATATAAAATGTGGATTATATCCCAACTAGGGTGATGATTCCAGATAGAATAAAAGATCTATCATTATTTCCCAAGAGGCCAATAATTTAGTGTTATTCCATGATGTCTTACATGGGAAATGTTAGTTCAAGTTGGGGGTGCTAATAGGTAAGGACATTTCATAGGTCTAACATATGAAATAATTCCATTAATTGAAACAATATATTCCTTTTAATAATTTACCAAGATGGTGGTTTACTAATATTGCAGTGGTCCATGACATGATTCTTTTGGAGTTCATTTTTATATGGGAGTTTGTTTGTAGTATGAATTGAGAGTTATTTTTTATTTTATTACATTTTCTCTTTTTATATTCATATCTAATTGTTAGGAATATTATTTTCGGGTAAGGAACATATCTTAAACATTACGTAATATTAATTTTTTAGTCAAAAAATAATTCAATAAAATTATTATGATATTTTTTGTTTAAAATTTAGAGAATTATTCCATGACCCATATATTAATAAATAACACATCATAGTGTCTTCAATTCCACATAGAATCTATTTTCCACCTAAACAAAACATTTATGATATTAGAAGTTTTATTTTCATGAAAAAGAATTTAATTATCATATTTACTATTTTCTTATACTTATCCATTTATGAAACCATATGAAAATTTATTTTATAAATTTTAATAAGCATACAAATCATAGTAATTGACATATAAAATGAATGAAATAAAAAAGTTTTTCAATAAATATGTATAAGATATTTTCTTTTCAAAACGAACTTTGGACCCAAAATAAAAAATTTCTTATACATGAAATATACCTCTCATCCAAAATATTTAAAAAAAGATTCAAAATAAACCATAAAGTAAAAAAATAAAACATATAATTCGTTCCTTGCATATGTGGGAAACTCATGAAATTTTTTTCTAAATGAAATACATGCCACCCTTATGAATTAAATAATATATTCTTTAAATATTATAACATTGGATTTATTTTTTAAATCAAAAGAAATCGCTAAAAAACATATAAATTATAAATAAATAAAATGGGATAAATTGTCTATTATATTCTATATCACTCATAGAATTTGAATAAACTATATAGTCAACTTCCACTATAATTTTCCAATAAATTAATGTAATATAAGGCACCCACATGTACATAATATAAAAGTCACCACCCATACATGGTTTGTAAGACAGCAACCCTTAATTATATTATAATGGAAAACCTTATACTTGGTTTATTATATAATGAAAAATAAATATAAATAATTCTTATAAACCATTACATAGTTATGACACATGGAATCTTGCATACATAAAAAAATATTCATTTCACCCATAAAAAACATTTCTATAGATCGACATATCCATTCCACTCAATTTTTAAAAAATTACTTGAAATTGTGATGAATAATTTCACTTTCAGGAAAACATTGAACATTATAATGGAATCAAAACATCAAATAATGGTTTCCACGCCTAAAAAATATGTTAATTTCTTATATCTTAAATTAGAACATTCTGTTTTTTATTTTGAAAATAAATTCAAACATTTCATAACAAGATTAATTTTGAAATCTATTTAATGAATTAAAAAGAAAAATAAAATTTCCTCTATAATTATTTTATTTCAATCCATAATGTAATTTAAAAAAATATACATGAAAGGAAAATATTTTTTAAATTAATATTTTAAATATTTAAATTGATGATTTAAGATAATTATTCCCTTGCCTCATGTTTGACTCAGTATTCCCATTATTGATCTTCCTATATAATATTTTTTTAATTATTTACATTATTAAGAACAATTTTAAAATTAATAGTTACTTCTATTTTATTTATTTCCATGTTATATTCAATTACATAATCATTTATGTTCATTTTATTTTTTTATAATACAAAGATAATATATACTAAATGATTTGGGAAGGTTAAAAATTTTCAAAGAATTCAATATTCAATAATATATAGAATACTAATCATAGAATAAAAATAATAATTATATATAAATTTAAATTTTATTAAAAAAACCTTGTAATTTGGTTATTATTAATGAACAGTGTTACAATCTTGATGTTGTTAGATCTCACATACGAATAAGTAACATTTGAAATTTAAACAAAAATTATAGAATTAGGATAAGTATTATTCTGTCAATATATAATAATAATTATGTAATATATACCATAAAATATTAAAGACATATATCATCTATATGATGTGGTGATGAAAAATGAATAAAATCACTTCGTAGAAGTGGTAGTCCACATGTATGCTTGAACAATGTTATCATTCTCAATGATGTAAATTTATGAAGTTAGATTATATATTTTCATTCCAAATGATAAATATGAAATTAATATCATATATATAAATATATATTAAATACATATTTATAACCAACCATGAGAGGTGGTGATGAAACATGAATTACCTTAGGTTTCGAGGTGGTAATTCGTCATTCACAAAGAATATTGATTCATTTCTCATTTTAAAGAAGAAAAAAAATGTTTATGTTTTGAAACTAAATAAAAAACAACATATTATATTGAATAAATAGATGTACTTTGTTATGTATTTACAACAAAAAATATTTTTATTTAGGAATATATTATGTGTGGTTTTACCCTTTTATAATTTAGGGGAGGGGAACATTTTTAATTTCATAATGTATAAATTTAATATAAATTAACTTTCAAACAAATCCAAATTTGGATGATTCAAATATAAGAGTATAATTATCCAAATAATCAAATAAAACAATCATTTGACAATTATATATGATGTTTTTACCCATCCCTTTTTCGTTTTAAGTCGCATTATCTATTTATCATAATTACTGTGATAAAAAATGGTTTTCAGTCTCAAGGGGTCATGATAATTACTGTAAAAGGAAACTAGTAACTAAAATAAAAAATGTTTAATATGTTAAACCATAAAATAATACCTTATCATAATACATATTTTTTATGAATTTCATATAAATTAAAGAATTATTACATGTAATAAAATTTATTTTTTATCATTTTGGAAATACATGAAATATTAAAATATAAAATATTAATAATTCCAATCAAATGTGTCCAAAATGAGTTGGATTAGAAGATAATAAAAGTATGGACTTAATAAAATCTAAAAATCGTAATTTACTGTTTTATATGTCCTCTTAAACCTTCTATTTTCATTTAAAGTATTGAATGTCAAGTTTTAATATTAACCATGGTTATTATTTTTTTAAATATTAAAGGGTTATAATTTTACATATGAAGTGAAAATAGGAAAAAAATAAAAAATGAGTGCTATTTATAGAAATTTATCAACCTAATTGTTTTCATGAAATATTTTTATAGCTTTTAAATACTTTTGTAAAATTTATTTAACATATAATATCTTTAATTTAATATTTCATTTTAATCTATTAATTTTTTATTGAAATAAATAGGATATAAATTGATTTATAATATTAAAAAATTTAAAATATAACAGATATCTTATATTTATCTGAAAATACATTATAAACAAATCAATCAAATTATATTGATTTTAATATTTTTATTATAATATTTTTATTTATTGAATAAAATTTAAGTCGGTGTCATGTATGTGTTTTATGTATTTATTTCATCACTAAAAATTATAAATATATTTTCCTCATAAAGAAATAATTTCATTTTCAAACAATACATTATAACTGATCATTAATTGTTTTTTCCCTTTCATAAAATCTTATATATATTAAAAGTATGAAAGTAAAATTTTTTACATTATCCTTTACTAGAAGGATCAAACATAAATTTTAAAAATGATGAACAATATGGCCATGTGATTCCATATTTTCAAAACATGGATGCACTTGGCCTTACTCCAATAAACCAAAAATAGCGACCCTACCTTTTTTACATTTCTATTACATCAATATAATGATAAATAACATAATATTACTACACATATAATATCCAACTGTTAGTGTCTTGGAAAAACTAGGACCATTCATAAATTTTACATCATAAATCATAAACAATCAATTAATTCTTTATTCACTTTATTTTTATTGGCACTTTCCCTCTCCTTAGTACATGTAGTCACATGAGGATATGCATCAAAAAAGTGGTGACCTAAAAGCCTAGTAAGAGGATAGATAAGAACAATATATCATGGGGTTAGTGTAATAATATCATGGGAAAAAGATCATGAACATGAAGGAAACATAAATATAAGACATGAAATGTGGAAATGCATTAAAATAAAACATCTTGTCATAGTGGTTAACTACCACAAATACTTGTGAGCCAAGCAAGAATCTTGTTCAAACATCATTTCATATTTACTCATGAGGTTCATCACTTTAACCAATTCATTGGAGTGATGTCTAATTCCAAGTGCACCCGTCACATTCAATCATTTATATTGCGCAATATAATTTCGGGCGCACCCGTCACATCATTACATTATCATTATCATGCTTTCCACATGGAACATATATCAAAAGTGAGATTAACTGACCCATGGTGAGGAATGGGTTATATCTCATAATAACACATTAATTAACATTGGGTTCCCAAAAGTAATAAGGAATAACATACATGTTAAAAGAACTGTCCACTTAGAAAGAGAAGTAAATGGTGCGTTCTTAAAAGAAGTGTTCTTTTGGAAAATTGTTTGTTTGACATAAAAAGAAGTTAAAAACATGTGAATCCTAGAAAAATAAATACAATTATGGTGAAATTATCTTTAAGGAGAAACCATATCAAAAATCGAGTGAATGAGGGAGAACCCGAAGGATGAATGTTGGGTTTGAGAATTTCCCCTTACCATGTATCCAAATGCTACCTTCTCTTTAATGTCCTATTTAATTACATTATATTCATTAAATGTAAATTATGAAACCTTATATACATGAATATGGTTCTATATAGTTTCATTATGTCATAATATTTTCATTTGGATGACATGTAGAGTTTAAAAACATAGTTCGGGGATGTTCTTTTTTATGGTTTTTCATGGGTGGTTCTCTTGTATTCATAAATTGAAGTTCGGGTATAACATGGGTAAACATCCAGAAATAATATTACATCTTATTAATGACATTAAATAATTTAAAATTATATTTTAATGAGTTATATTATATACCATTTGTATGAAACAATAGATAAAAATTAAATGATGATTGTTTGGGATAATTTGGGCGCTCGTTCGATCACAAAAAACTTGTTTTAGTTTATCACGTTGTAATATGTACATAAGTCAGTTATATAACTTCAAATAGGAAATAATACATATAAAATATTATATTTCAACCATGATAATGGTTTCATGACCATATCTGAATGTATAAATGGAAGAAGAAAACATGTCAATCTTGAAGGAGAAAAATTAACACCTCACGAACAACGTTCTCTTTAATAAAATAAAAGGAAGAGGAAAAAATGGATGGATGATATAATATCTCATTATCATCCTAAAATTACATTAAATTTATAATAATATAGTTAAAATATTATTTTAATAAAGATAGGTGGTGAGAGATCAATAAATCATCATGAACATGAAAGGAAATTAAAGGAGAAGAGGGAGATAAATCACCTCTTAAATCCTCCTCTTGAGATCCTCCTTAAGGAAGCTAGGCTTGGTCTTTTGATAAAAACAGAATCTCTATTATGTGGGAGAGTAGAGAGGTATGATTTTTGGTTTGTGTTCAGATATGACTTGGATCTTGAGAGGTTTTAGTAAAATAGGGTGTGAAGGGTGGTTTTTATAGTGGAGGGGAGTGGGGTTTTCTTAATATAAAATTCATTAGTATATGATTTCCTCTCACGACATGGAATAGTGAGTCATCCATGACCAATAGTAGTGAATAAGTCATGTGAGTATGTGATTTTGGTTCTTACATCACTTGTGATGTTAGGAATAGTGGGTTTTAATTATAATGTATTTATACTGTAAATTAAGGTATTTTACTATTCCCAAAAATTCATGTATTTTAGAAAAATCAAAAAAATTCACCCCAACCATTTATCGATGAGTAGAATCAAAAAATATAGTAAATGTTTAAAAAATAAATTTCTATATATTATTAATTTAACATTTATTTAATATCATAATTTACATAAAAACAGTTTTTTAAATTAAAACTAATTTTATAGTGCATTCAAAAATTATGTAGGGTCTTATAAAATTATCTAAAAACTATAAGACATTGATGTGATAACTTATGAACACATTTTAACAAATTACATTAATAAATTGATTATAATTAATTATTTATGACTTATAAAATACCAAAACATTTACTAATGCCAAATTGTCACTTTTTAAGATGTCTAAATTTTATTTAATTATTCATTAGTAAGGTTACCCTTATTTTGGATGAAATACTTTTCATACGGGTAATATTACTACTCATACGGGTAGGTTTATATTCAGAAGGGTATGATACTATTCACCAAAAATTATTTTTGTTTCATTAGACTCCAAAAATCATCTTGAACACAACAGTGTATGTTGGATTTTCGAAATTCCAAACACAGAAGTGACAAACTTATGTTTAATGGTCACCTAGAACATATTAGTTCATTATGTTGTGTTTTAATGTGATTTCATTACATAATTATAACAGGGGAATTTCCATTGAAAGAATTTGGATCGTTACATTCTTCCCCCCTTATGAAATTGAACCCTTGAAATTTTGTTTTACATAAAGAGGTGAGAGTACTTTTACTTCATCGCCTCTTCTAGATCCCATGTTTCATTCTTGAACTTATGGTTCTTTCATTAAACTTTGACAAGACAGGTTGTCTTGTTGTGTAGAATTGTATCTCTCCGATCTAGAATCATTACTAGCTACTCCTCATAGGAGATAACATATTGTAGCAGCACTACATCTGAATTTAGTACATGTGAGGGATCAGGTATGTACTTCCTCATGAGTGATACATGAAAAAATTCACGAACTCGAGCCATATTCGGTTTATGTGCAAGCTGATAGGCCAGAATCCTATGTAGTCAAGTATCTCAAAGGTTTCAATGTACCTTGGTTTTAGCTTCCCTTTCTTTACAAACTGCATGACTCTCTTCCACGGTGATATTCTATGGAGTACTTTATCTCCAACATCAAACTCCAAGTTCCTTCAACAGTTGTCAGCATATCGCTTTTGCCGACTTTGAGCATCATTGATGTGTTTCTGGATGACATGAATCTTCTATGTCATTTCTTTCACAATATCGTGTCCAAGTATCTTTCTTTGTCCAACTTCATCTCAACATGTTTGAGTTATACATCTCTTTACATACAGAGATTCATATGGAGCCATCTGAATACTCAAGTGGAAGTGATTGTTGTATGAGAACTCAGCCAATGGGAGATGTTGATCCCAGCCACCTTTGAATTCAAGAGAGCAGGCTCTTAGCAAAACTTCAAGGGTATGAATAGTCCTTCCTAATGGGACATCAGTTTGGGGTGATAGATCGTGCTAAATTTTAATTCAGTACTCAAATCATGTTGGAGACTCCTATAAAATTTAGATGTGAACCCTTGATCACAGTCAGAGACAATCAAGAGTGGAACTCCATGTAGTCTCACTGCTTCCTTCACATATATCTTTGCAATTTGTTCAAGAGATATATATTTCCGAATAGAGATAAAATGGACAGTCTTGGTGATTCGATCAACCACAACCCATATCGCATTATTTCCCTTCGACGTATTTGGGAGACCCATGACAAAGTCCATAGTGACAGTTTCCCATTTCCACATTGGTATAGTCCATAGTTTCATCATAACATTGTAATTTATTCACTCAGCATTAACTTGCTGACATTCCAAGAATCGTGATATATATTCTAAAATATTCTTCTTCAATTTATCCCACCAAAAGTGTTCTTAGAGATCGTGCTACATCTTTGTACTCCTAGGATGGATATAGAAAGTTCAGCTATGTGCATTGTCCAATAGCACCATCATTATCCCGGGTGATGATGGAACAAAAATACGCATTCCAAACCAAATCAAAACATTATTGTCTATATGGAACTCTCGAATCTTTCATTCCTTTACTACATTCACCCTCTTTTGAATCTCCACATCAACCCTTTGTGCTTCCTTAATCATTTCCTAGATCGATGTTTGCGAAATCATTTTGGAAAGGTATGATGTATCCCATGACCCTATGATTTCCAAATCCATCCTTTGCATATCTACGAAGATATGGTCTTTCTCAATTTGTAACATGGATAGGGTATCAGGTTCTTTTCTGCATAGAGCATTAGCTACCTTGTTCTCCTTTCTAGGATGGTAGTGAATAGAGAAATCGTAATCCTTCATTAGCTCTAACCATCTACTTTGACGCATGTTGAGCTCCTTTTCTGTGAATACATAATTTAGGCTCTTGTGGTTGGTGTATATTTCACACATATCACAATAATGGTAGTGCCACCTGATTTTAAAGGCCAAAATCACGGCTTCCATCTCTAGATAATGCATCGTGTAGTAATGCTCATGGATCTTTAACTACAAGGAGGCATAGGCTATCACATTGACATTTTTCATGAGTATACAACTCAATACTTTCTTAGAAGCATCACTTTATATCACAAAACATCCTCCACTTTTGATTCGTGTGAGTATATGTCACATTATTCCATCCAAAAATACTTTACTCATTTCCTTGTAAACTTAGTTAGTGGGATTGACAATCGTGAGAAGTTTCTCACAAACCGTCAGTAGAACCCAGCTAATCGAATAAAACTACAAATTTCTGTGACATTAGAGTGCCTGGGCCATTTCTCAATCGCCTTTGTTTTTGATTGATCCATATAAATTCCCTCATTTGTGATAACATTTCCAATGAACGTGACGTGCTTCATCTAGAAGGAACACTTTCTAACCATGGCGTACAACTTCTCCTTTCTCAATTTCACCAACACAAGTCTTAGATGTTTTCATGTTCCTCCTCGCTCTTGGAGTAGATGAAGATTTCATCAATAAAAACTTCCACAAATTCATCAAGGTAATGTCTAAAGACTATATTCATCAAATCCATGATTATTGTAGGGGAATTAGTAAGTCCGAAAAGCAACACAAAAAACTCACAGTGTAATACCTTGTATGGAAGGCAGTCTTCTGAATATCTTTTTTCATCACCCTTACATAATGATATCCAGAACGAATATCCATATTTGAAAAGTATTGAGCACCTATTAACTAATCGAACAAGTCATCAATCATTGGGAGATGATACTTTTTCTTTATATCGATCTTGTTGAGTTCTCGATAGTCGATACATAGCTGCATTGATCCATCCTTCTTCTTCACAAAGAGCACTGGTGCACCCACAGGTGATGCACTAGGGTGTATGAACCCTTTATCCATATTCTCTTACAACTACTTATTTAACTCCTATGGTTCTATAGGAGCCATCCTATAGGGACACTTTGATATAGGAGTGGCTCCAGACACGAGTTCAATTGAGAACTCTACCTCACAATCCGGGGGAATTCCATGTAACTCTTTAGGAAGTACATATTCATATTCCCTCACGATGGGAATTTCCACAGGGTTGGAACAATCCTTCGACCAAAACATTTGGGAGAGGTATTATTCATCGAAGGGAATCGACACCCACATTGATGAAGGATTTTTAAAAGGAGATTTATGATATTATTTTCATTTGTAGAGGAGCATGGGATGGTTCAAAATATGAACTGATATTTCTTTTTCCCAAAAATTCATATGTGCTTTATAATGAGAGCCAATAAATTCCCATTATTGCATCAAATTCCACCAAGGGAAGTATTATGATATTCTATACAATAATCTTCCTACATATGCCAACAGGAGAAGAGTCAAACACTTGGGTTGCAATGATTTCACCACTTGGTGTTTTTACAGATATCTCTACTTCAAGGTTTTAGAGCTTCAATTATATAGTTCTAGAAAACATGAAAGATATAAAGGAATGCATAGAACCATAATCAAATAAGAATTTTCCATTATTGATTTAATAGTAATTGTACCATGTACGACTTCATTATCTTGCTCCACATCTGCAGTAGTGATGGAATAAGCCTTCCCTTGTTCCTCTGGATTTGGTAGCTGATGACGCTGATTACCCTTGATAACCTGAGGTTCAGTGCACTATCTTGCATAGTTCCCTAGCTCCCTATAGTTGTAGCATTGAACCATGGGTGGTTATCTCCTTTCTTACACTATAGTATCCTTCCTTTTCATGTCTTTTCGACACTCTTGAGAATGATGTCCTTATTTCCCAAACATGATTCATTTCCCCATCCTGTTGAGGCAGTTCCCATGGTGCAACATTCTACATTTTTGGCATGTGGGACGTTGTGTTTTCTTCCCACCTTTATCATTAGATCCACTGACTAGAAACATCATCTTTTGTTTCTTATCACCTTAGCCATGGGTCCATTCTCCAAACTTCATCTCCACTTTGATTTAACACTGAACAACTTCTTCATAACTTCCAATGTCTTGAATTGCATGAACCTTGCAATGGTGTGGTTTTAATCCACTAAATAATCTATCAATTTTTCTATCATTTTTATAACAAAACCCAAAGTATACCTTGGAAGAATTTTGAAATTTGCTTCGTAGGTTGTCACATATTCTCCTTCTGTTTTTGAACTCTATGAATTATCTCTCTATCTTTGTACGAAGAGTTCATGTGAAATACTTATTAAGAAACATTATCTTAAAGTCTTCCAATTCCATCTCTTTAATTTCAACCCATTGGTTTGGTGTTCTTAATCAAATCCCACCATTGATATGCTTCTCTATCTAGATGATAAATGACTAGAGTCACCTTCTCTATATTAGAATATTGAAGAACAAAAAATATCTTCTCCATGGAGTTGACCCACGGTTCAACAACTAATGGATCAGAAGATCTACAAAATTTCATTGGATATTGCTGTATAAACTCTTCGATAGCCAGTTGCTCTCTCTTTGGTGAAGGCGGTTGTTCACCATTATAATGGCTATTTTTCATAACCAGAGATAATTGGTTGCAAATCACCATGATGTTTTCTACTCCACATCCCAAATCATTGGGGATGTTGTTCGGGAAATCATTGCATTGGCCCTTGCACGAGTTGTTGGACAGGTTTCTACTGGTTCCCACCATTTTCTAAATTATAAAATGTTAGAAAAAAAAATTTCTACAATTCATGAATAAATAACTTATTAATCTACAAAATTTCTACTAAAATCCTAACATATGGGATCTCTATGTAAATATTCTTTTGTGCCTATTTTTACATAGTCTCATGCTAGAGGTTTTCTCTAGGGTTCACTAATCCTAATTCACAAATTAATTAATCATTTCCTTTGATACCAATAATAGAGACACAACATTTTTTTACATTACATTAACATAATTTTAAAGTTAAAAAACATAATGGTATTACTCATAGTGGATCAAATGGTTTAGTTTCTTGGGAAAACTAGGACCATTAATAACTTTTACAACATTATTCATAAACAATCATTTAATTCTATCTTCAATAGCTTCTTATTGACACTTTCCCTATCCTTAGTACATGTAGTCACCTGAGGATATAAATCAAAAAAGGGGTGAGCTAAAATATTAGTAATAGGATAATAAGAACAATATATCAAGGGGTGAGCATCATAATAACATGAGAAATAGGTCATGAAAATGAGAGGAAACATAAATATAAGAATTGAAATGTGGAAATGCATTTAAAAAACATCATGTCTTAGTTTTTAACTACCACGCATACTTCTGAACCAAGCTAGAATATTTTTCGCACATCATTTCACATTTACTCATGAGGTTCATCACTTTACCCAATACATTAGAGCACTGTATAATTTCGGTCACTCCCATCACATTCAAACTTTCATATTGCACTATATAATTCTGGGCACACCCATCACATCATAACATTATCATTATCATGCTAGCCACCTGGAACATATATCAAAACTAAACATAAATAACCCATGAAAAGTAATGGGTTAAATCTCATAATAACACATTAATAATCATTTGGTTCCTAATAGTAAGAGCTAATAACATACATGTTAAAAGAACTATCCCCTTTGAGAGAGAAGTAAAAGGTGTGTTCTTAAAAGAAGAGTTCTTTTGGAAGAGATTTTGTTTGACATAAAAACTAGTGAAAAACATGTATATCCTAGAAAATAAAATACCACTATGAATAAATTATCTTTAAGGAGTAACCATATCACAAATGGAGTGAAAGAGGGAGAACCCGAAGGATGAATGTTGGGTTCAATAATTTCCCCTTACCGTGTATCTGAATGCTTCCTTCTCATTAATGTCATGTATAATGACATTATATTCATTAATTTAAAATTATATAACTTTTATCCATTAATAGGGTTTATTATGGTTTCATTATGTTATTCTATTTTTATTTGTATGACTTATAGAGTTTAAAAACATTGTTCGGTGATGTTCGTTTTTATGGTTTTTCTTGGGTGGTTCACTTGTATTCATAAATTGAAGTTCGGGTAGAACATGGGTAAAGATAAAGAACTAATATTACATGTTATTAATGAAATTAATGAATTTAAAATCATCTTATAATGAGTTATATAATACACCATGTGGATGAATCATTAGAGAAAAATTAAATGATGACTCTTTGGGTTGAATTGGGCGGTTTTTCGATCACAACGAACTTGTTTTAATTTATCACTTGGAAATATATACATAAGTCTGTTCCAGAAATTAAAATAGTACATAATACATATAACATATTCATGATCAACCATAAAAATGGTTTTTTTACCATATCTGAATGTAGAAATGGAAGAAATAAAAGATGTCGTTCTTGAAGGTGATAAATTAACACCTCACGAACAACCTTCTCTTTATTAAAATAAAAGGAAGAAGGAAAGGGGTTGGATGATATAATATCCCATTATAATCATAACATTATAGTAAATGGATGATACTGGAGTTACAATACCATTTTTATGAAGATAGGTGGGGAGAGATGAAGAAATGAACTTGAACATGAAAGGAAATTAAAGGAGAAGAGGAAGAGAAATTGCCTCTTAAATCCTCCTCCTGAAATCCTCCTTATAAACGCTATGCATGGATTTTTGATGGGACTAGAAGCTCTTGGAACTGGGATATGGGACAAGGAAGATGTTTTGGAAGATTTTATAGATGTTTTGGTGCTTGAGAGGTGTGATGAATTGAGGGTGTGAATGGTGGTTTTTATAGTGGAGGGGAGAGGGGCTTTCTTAATATAAAATTCATTAGATTATTATTTCCTCACAAGACAAGGAATGGTGATTCATCCATGAAAAATAATAGTAAATAAGGCATTTTAGTTCAGGATTTGGGTTCATCATCACTTGTTATGTCATGAATTGTTGGACTTTATTATGATGTATTTGTACGATAAATTAATGTATTTTATTATTCACCCAAAATTCATGTATTTTAGAAAAATCCAAAAAATTCACCCTAACCATTTTTCAACATCTAGAATCCAAAAATGAAGTGAATTATCCAAAAGTAATATTCTAAATATTATTAATTTAATATTAAATTAATGACATAATTTACATAAAAATAGTTTTTATAATTTAAACTCTTTTTATAGTGATTTGAAAAATTACTTAGGGTATTATGAAATAATCTAAAATCTATAAGACATTGATTTGATAATTATGAACACATTGTAAGAATATAAATTAATAAATTAATTATAATTAATTATTTATGTCTTAAAATATAAGAAAACGTTTACTAAGGTCAAATTGTCACTTTTTAAGATGTCTAAATTTTATTTAATTATTAATGGGTAAGGTTACTCTTATGTTGGATGATTTACTATTTATAAGTGTCATATTACTATTAATAAGGGTATTATTATATTCACAAGGTTTTGTTACTATTCACCAAAAATTATTTTTGTTTCATTAGACTCCAAAAATCTTCTTGAACACAACCCTGTATGTCGGATTTTCAAAATTCCAAACATAGAAGTGAAAAAATTATGTTTAAAGGTCAGTTAGCACTTAGTAGTTCATTATGTTGTTTTTTCATGTGATTTTATAAAATAATTATAAGAAAGTTATTTCCATTGAAAAACACTGGGTCGTTACACCAAAAGTGTAAAAAAAGTAAATGGATCATTGTTTATTCCATTTCGTATTCTTTTTAATCATAATTTTTGCACTGGCCCCTACTATGGTTACAATTATTTTCTATGGTTACAATTCATAATGACCAAATGTAAAAGTTTTAGAGACCCGTAAAATTCAAGATAATTTTTTTCCTAATTTTCATTGTAATTTCAAAAGAACGCAGTTTCTGACGATGCCTGATTCCGAGGCCCGGTGTGCCCGGAATTAATTTCCAAAGTTAGGCTCGGCTACGTTCAGTGAACGAACGAGCAGGTTTTCTAACTTTTAAACCGGTACTCAGAATTGAAATATGAGGGCACCGATGAACTCGCAGCACCGGTAATTTCTTAAGAAGACCTTTTATAGAGTTTCCTTTTGATGTATGTGGTAGTTAAAAAATTCGAGGATTCAATAAGTATTAAATATAATTTTTGTGAAACAATTTTATTTAAGTGGATGTTTTTCCCTCTAAAAGGAAGTTGGAGATGGGGCTCACACCCCACCTAACATCCCATGGGAAAATATCTATGGTTGGTGGATCCCACACGAGCCCCAAACTTTCCACATTCCCTCAACTCCTTGAAACACCTCATTAACTTTCATTGTAATTAATTGTGGAAACTCTTCCTCTCCCTCTCTCCCCCACTTAAATGTTTCCAACACAAGTTAATCAACGAATTATAACTTTTAATTAATTAATTAAGTTGTTTGATTTTTGAATAACTTGGGTGAAGAAAATAATGGCATGCCCATTATTTTGTTTTGGAACTTGTTGTGTTGGAATTTTAGGGGAAGCTCTAGTGAAATTGAGAAGGGAGTTCGTCTCATAAAACTAAGAACACCGACCATCCAATGAGGAACATCTTCTCCCGGTGAAGAATTCTTCACGCCTCCAACTCTTCTTCGTCCACCGCATCAAGGGAGAAGGCACCGTTAGTGAGGAGCATCATCTTCAACAACGTCTCCTCCTTCGACAAAGATGGAATCGACACTATTCTTCTGTGACACCCGACTATCGTGACGTTCGACTTCCGTGACTCGACGACGTGTGATGTCAATTTCGATGTAGGGGGATTATTTTGAGAATGATATTTTTCCCTTGGTTGTTCCTTATAAAACAAAGAACCCAGATCAAATCATCATTAAGTTGATCCGCGAATGTTTTATTTTGCGGGTTGGAAATATTGGTATGTTTCTTTTTATTTAAGAAGTTGTAGGGGAATCTCTTTGGTATTCTCTTTATATTTTAGAAAAGAACGACTAGAGTGGACCAACCATTTATAGGTTGATCTGTGGATCGTTCGTTCATGCAGGTTGATGTTGGGGTCAATTGTTTCCTTGCCGTACACTGAATTCTTTTTGTTGGCCGCTTGCTATCATTATAATGGGAGGAGGTCGGACTGCACTAACACGGCCGAACCTCCCCCCCCCATGTTGTTGATTATGTTGTGTCACGAGCGAAGGCGGCGCGGTGCAATGGAACTGCGTGGAAACATGGATAATTACAGCAAGGATGTGTGGCACCGTCGTGCCATGCCATTGAGACCGAGTGAAACTGCGGCCGGAGTCGGGGTCGCGGAAGAGATTCGAAGACTCCACTGGTTGAATGTTGTCTGTGGATTGATGGGTAATGAAAAATGGGGCTGCAAAGTCATTTTGAAGCCTCTGTAGTGAAGGGAGGGTCCCGGGAGGACCATTGGCGAAGGTGGTAAGCAAAACGGACCACCGGAGCGCGTCCGGTGTTCCGCAGAAGGTCGCGGCAGTGCCCCTCCGGAAATTGAACCGCCGCATCTCAGCCGCGGCGGCAGGCCGAACCGGAACATCTTATCCATTATGGAGGCTAAGGGGTGTGGATTTAAGTCGTGCTGATTTGTCGTCCGTGGGGGGTTGTAACCCCCCTCCCCCCGAACCCGCTGGCCACGCGGGCACCGCTGCAGCGCCAGCGCGGCAGGCCAACCGGCCGTGCTACCTAGGCCGGACCGGGCCACGCCATTTTGGGCAAGTCCCGAACTCGGGTAGGGTCGACCTGGTTCGGGCTGACCTAGGGGGGTCTCGGTCCGGGTCGGACCGGGCCAGAACCCCCTATTTTCGGCCAGTTTCCGTTCAAATGCCCATATCTTGGGCTACGGATCTCCTATCGACACACCGTTAGTTGAGATGCAATCCTTGGATCAAGACGGTCGTTTATGTATATTACATTCAAGGTTTCGGAGAACTTTGTGTATGGACGAGTTGGATAGAACACGAGACCCACCAGGCCCTCGGTGCAGAAACGCTTATAACATGAGCTCCGGACGTCCGATTAACGTGTCGTCAACTTTGTTGGATTCCTCTTGATGAGACAGAACTTTTGGCATATTTCTCCTGATTTTTGGTTGCATTTGGATAGTGTCCGGGTTGGATTGTACCCAAAATCCAACCGGGCCCCTAGAATGGAAAAGCTGATAACTTTCATACTAGACGTTCGCTTGACGAACTGTCAGCGGCGTTGGTGATAACATTGGGAAACAGTCCCTATGAGTATACCCTATGATAGTTTAGGGTACATTTGAGATACGGATGGGTTTTTTCGCACATGAAACCAACTGGGCCCCTAGGAAGAAAAGGCTAATAACTCACAGACCGGGCGTCCGATTGACGAACCATCTATTGCGTTGAGACCCCTATGATGAGGCGGTCCTTTGAGATATGTTTTCGTGGGACTTTGAGATACTAGGAGTATCGACCTTTAGCTCTTGGAGCGGACCCTACTGGAGACAAGCGTATGGAGTACAAAGACCGTGTAGCCAGCTGAGACCTGACGACTTCTTGACCGAATCAACTTGGAGTGAGTCGAATAGCCCAATGGACGAAGCACTGCTTTGTTTTGGTGTAGACCCATGGCGGATGGAGCACTACTGTGTGACAGTGCAGACCGACGGTACTAGTCCGGAGAGTACCTCTGCAGGCTATTAGGGGTGTGCACTACTATGTTGGGGTGGCATAACCCGGTGGGAAGCACTACTATGTTTGTGTGGCTGACCCGCGGTACTCGACATTAGTAGTACCTCAGTAGTCTTACGTTAGTGAGTAGTACCTCGAAGTCATGACAGGACCACTATACACTCCAGAGACGGGGCTCTTTAGCAGTTACGGTTTTGATAATGAAAATCCTAGTTTGAGGTGAGTCTATGATCTTTGTGTTTACCTCATGATTGAGATGAGTCACTTGATAACATAGGTATATGTATGGGAATATACCTGGGTAGTGGTTATCCGTTGATTTCATAATCTCTGTGTTTCCTCATGATTGAGATAGGTTACTTGATAACTTAGGTATAACTATGGGCTTATACCTAAGTAAAGGTTATCTATTGAGATCATAATTTGTGGTTATCCTTGTTGTATTTAGTGATACCTTCAGGGTCTCGGGGTCCCTACTGAGTATAGTATACTCACCCCTGCATGGGCTATGCACGCACCTCGTTGTGTTGGTTGTAGACGACGGGCAGCGCTGACAGAGGCCGAGTGTTCGAGGCCTGGATGGTACCCGGAGGTGGACCACACGATTAGTCAGTATTCGGAGGTGGACTTCACGGTGAGATGACACTTGGTGGAGGTTGACGGGAGAGAGGGTTGTGGAGGCTATATGTACCTACCCTTTAGGTAGGATCCGTGGTGGAGGATCCCAGAGCTGCGCTATCTGTACCTACCCTTCAGGTAGGATCCGTGGTGGACGATCCAGGAGTGGCACTATTTGTACCTACCCTTCAGGTAGGATCCGAGGAGGATGACCCGGGAGCTGTGTCCTTTCTTCTAGCTGTTTTCCTTTTTTTGTTTTACTTTCGTTCAGTTGTAGCTGTACATTCAGTTGGGGTTGTATTATGGCCCATTTAATTTTCATCACTTTCTTTTGTACTTAGTTTTTTACTTCCACTTTTATTCTGTGGTGTTTTGTTTACTTTTATAAAGGCAATTACTTCCCAGTTATCGGGATTTATTCCTTTGGTGCTAGTCTCCAGCCCCTGGCCTATGGAAGGCAGGCATGGGGTAGTCACGGCATGGGCCCTGAGGACGGGTCGTGACAAATTGGTATCAGAGGAGTCGGTTCTACCACAGGACATATAACTCTGATATTTTATTTTCTGTGAAGCAATAGTGTTAAGGGTACCGAGTGTGGTATTCAGTTAGGGAGTCCAGTGTTGGTGTGGCGACCAACGTATCTGTACAACAGGACCCTGACTACTGATTTTCGACTTTGTGCATGAAAACACTGATTGTGTGTGTGTTTCCTAATGTATTAAAGTCAGCTCAAACCAGGTCAGCTCACCAGGTATAAATTGTTGACTGTGTCGCATCTGTTGAGGATTTCCCCACGTAGACAGTCAGTTGGAGTTCCGAGAGAGTAGTCGATGACAGCCCACCGAGCGGTGATGCTCTGGTGTGGGTCCCTTTTTCTATGTTGGCACCCTTGGGTGGTGTACCAGCAGCACCATCACCTATTGGGCAGAGGATGCCACCAGCCTTACTAGAGAACTATGCATGCTGGCAGAGCATGTTTCATGAGTTCCAGCAGCAGTGGTCTCTAAGGTTACGAGGCGAGGCAGATTCCCAGACAGTATAGGACTGGCTGGAGGCGATTGCTAGAGTTTTCCGCCTAGCTGAGACATCAGTAGAGTGGATGGTGGACTTAGCTACTAGTTTTTTCCAGTGAGTGACCATGAGGATGGTCCGCATATAAATGAGGCTTCAGTAGGTGGACCAATGCCCGAGATAGTGCCTTCGGGTAGTGTATCAGCTATACATCACTACCGGTTGTCTGCAGTTACAACCGGTAGTACCGGTAGGTGACACATATAGGCTTACAGCCTTACACATGTTCTAACATCAGATACCCTCATGTTCTGAGGCAATACTGACTCATAGGCGGGAGAGGACTGGCTTGAGGAGGTGGCTGAAAGTTTTCTTGAGCCTATACAGCTTCCGCAGGACGACAAGTCAGAAGCTGAGTATTCATCGAGGCGTACCGAACATTCCGGGTACTCGATGAATAAAATTCGATTAGTGCTATAGAGCTCGGACCTTTGAGAGAGTTGTGTATTAAGAATTTCTGAGTATGTACTCCTTTCTATACGCATACCTAATTATGTTAGGGTGCTGGAAAAAACCCATGTGGTTGAGAATTCTTTTGTTGAATAGATGGAGTCAGTGAAGGATATCAGTGTGAAAGCTGGAAACTAGCACCAGTCTCAGAGACTTGTGCGTGCGAATGTTTCAAAAAGAGGAAATGTTAAGGACAGAAGAATCTGCAGAGTAGCAAATGTGGAGGCAGAGCAAAGAGAGTAGCATGAGGTGGTGTACATATCAACATGTTACAACCACGTACCTTTGTTGTACCCTACATGCATAGGGAGTTGGTGGGTAAGGAAAGAGAGTAGCTTCATGCGGTCAAGGAGAGTGACCCAATGGCTCTAAAAATGATTTGAGGGATAATTTGTATCCACTAAAAGCTTCCGTAGTAACATATGTTGATACGAATCATTCCTTCCTTCCACGAATCTTTTCCCAGTCCTAGAGTTTCCAGTTAAGCCGTTGACATGACCCTCACATCTGTAGATACCTTGGGAGGAGACTCGATAATCACACTTACACCAACAGTGTGATCTGACCCATGAGGCGAGAGTTTCGGTTGGAATCTCTTGGTGTCAGAGTTGAGGCCTTACGACGTTGGTCTGAGTATGGATTGGATCCACAGTTCATACACGGATTGACTGTATTATGAAAAAAGTTTTTGGTTTATCTAAAATGTTGGGATGGGGTTTTTCTTGGTTGGCGAAAAGGAAAACCCAGGCAGCACAGTATGGAATCATGCATAAGAGGGTGAATTTGATCACTCAAGATATGTCCACACATAATTTTGTGCCAAAATTTTCTAGAGTTGCAGCACCACTTCCAGAAGAGATTTCAGAAGCTGGGTTGATCAGTGCGCCCAGCTTGTGGGTGTTGGTTACATAGTTCACTGCGATGCATTAGGGACCGGACTTAGGTGTGTCCTGATGTAGGAGTGGGAAATGATCACCTATGGATCACGACAGGTGAGACAACACATAGCTTACAGGAAGCCTCTAGAGTTCAAGGATTACGACCACGTCCTTATACGAGTCTCACCTCGACGAGGTTTACAGAGATGTGGCCAAGGCAGCAAGTAATCTATGAGGTTCAGCGGACCATTCCAGGTCCTCAGCTGGGTAGGTGAGGTGGTTTACCGCTTGAACCATCAACCTTAGTTGCACCAGGTGCACAATGACTTTCACGTATCTCAACTGAGGAGATATGTGCTTGACCTGACACATGTCATCGATCATGGGGAACTGGACTATGGTGATGGGGTGACTTTTGTGGGGTTCTAGTAGAGGTTGAGGATCGACAGGAGTAGATCCTATGAGGACGGTCAATTCCTTGGGTTAGTTTTCACTGGAAGTAAGGGAACCTCTAGGTGAGCACATGGAAAAGGAAGGCTCGGGTGCATGCTTAGTACCACTTTTATTTCCCTAGTTTGTGTTGAAGCTTTACGATGACCTAAATCCCTGAGGTGGTAGTAATGTAGAGACCTGTAAAATTCAAGGGAAATTTCATTCCTAATTTTATTTGGAATTTTACAAGAACGAAGTTTCAGACGGCGCCTAATTCCGAAGCCCGGTGTGCCCGGAATTAATTTCAAAAGTTAGGCATGGGTAAATTCAGTGAACGAACGAGTGGGTTTTCTAACTTTTAAACTGTTACTCGGAATTGAAATCTGAGGGAACCGATGAACTCACAGCACCGATAATTGCTTAATAAGTCCTTTTCCAGATTTGTGTTTTGACGTATGAGGTAGTTAAAAAATTTGGGGATTCAATAAGAATTAAATATAATTTTTGTGAAACACTTTTATTTAAGTGGAAGTTTTTTCCTCTAAAATGAAGTTGGAGGTGAGGCTCACACCCCACCTAACTTCCCATGGAAAAATATCTATAGTTGGTGGAGCCCACATGATCCCCAAACTATTCACATTCCCTCAACACCATGAAACCCCTCTTTAACATTCCTTGTAATTAATTGTGGAAACTCTTCCTCTCCCTCTCTCTCCCACATAAATGTTGCCAACACAAGTTAATCAATGAATTCTAACATTTAATTAATAAATTAAGTTGTTTGAATTTTTAATAACTTGGGTGAAGAAAATAATGTCTTGGCCATTATTTTGTTTTGTCACATGTTGTGTTGGGATTTTAGGGGAAGCTCTAGTGAAATTGAGAAGGGTGTTCATCTCTTAAAACTAAGAACACCAACCATCCAATGAGGAACATCTTCTCCCATAGAATAATGCTTCACGCCTTCAACTCTTCTTCTTTCTCTGCATCAAGGGAGAAGGCACTGTTATTGAGGAGCATCATATTCAACAACGACTCCTCCTTCGACAACGATGGAATCGATGCTATTCTTCCACGACACCCGACTACCGCGACGTTCGACTTCCGCGACATGACGACATGCGACGTCAATTTTGACATAGGGGTTATTTTGAGAATGATATTTTTCCCTTTTTTCCTTCTAAAACAAAGGAACCAGATCAAATAATCATTAAGTTGATCCGCCAATGTTTTATTTTGCGGGTTGGAAATATAGGTATGATTATTTTTATTTAAGAAGTTATAGGGGAATCTCTTTGGTATTTTATTTGTCTTTGAGAAAAGAACGACTAGCATGGACCAACCATTTCTAGGTTGATCTGCGGATCATTCGTTTATGCAAGTTGATGTTGGGGTTAATTGTTTCCTTGTCGTACGTCGACTTCTTTTTTTTTTGGCCTCTTACTATCATTATAATGGGAGGAGGTCGGGCCGCACAAACACGGCTGACCCTCTTTCCCCTTGTTGTTGATTATGCTGTGGCATGACCGAAGGCGGCGCTGTGCAATGGCACCGCACGAAAACATGGAGAATTATGGAAAGGATGTGTGGCACCGTCACGCCATGCCGTTGAAACCGAGCAAAACCACGGCCAGAGTCGGGGCCTCGGAGGCGATTCTAAAACTCCTCTAGTTGAACGATGTGCGCAGATTGAAGGGTGATGACAAATGGGGCCGCAAAGTCATTTTTAAGCCTCCACAGTGAAGTTCGGGTCCCGGGAGGACCATCGGCAAAGGCGGTGAGAAAAACGGACCACCGGAACGCGTCCGGTGGTCCGCGGAAGGCGGCGGCGGCGCACTGCCGGAACAGGAACCGCCGTGGCTGAGCCGCTGCAGTGGGCCGAACCAGAACGGGTTAGCCATTCTGGAGGCCGAGAGGCGCGGATTTAAGCCACGCCGGTTCATCGTCCGCGGGGGGTTGTAAACCCCCCCCCCCCCCCCCGCACCACTGGCCACGCGGGAGTCGCGACCGCGCCAGTGCGGCAGGCCAATGGGCCGGGCCACGCCCTTTTGGGCAGGCCCGGACTCGGGTCGGGTCGACCCGGTTCGGGCCGACCCATGGGGGGTCTCGGGCCGGGTCGGACCGCGCCCGAACCCCATATTTTCAGGTAGTTTCTTTTCAAATGCCCATTTCGTGGGATACAAACCTCTAATCGACGCACCGTCAGTTTCGATGAGATCCTTGGATCGATGCAGTCATTTCAGTATACTACACTCAAGGTTTCAGAGAACATTGGGTATGGTCGAGTTGGTTCGAACACGAGACTAACCGGGCCCTCGGGTCGGAAAGGCATATAACTTGAGCTCCAGACGTCCGATTGACGTGTCGTTGACTTTTTGGGATTCCTCTTGAGGAGTCGGAACTTTTGACAAATTTCTCCTGAGTTTTGGTGGCAGTTGGATAGTGGCTGGGATGGATTGTACCAGAAATCCAACCGGGATCCTGGACCGGAAAAGCTGATAACTTTTAGACTGGACGTCCGTTTGACGAACCGTCAGCGGCGTTGGTGATCACGTTGGGAAACTGTCCCTATGAGTATACCCTATGAGAGTTCGGGGTACAGTTGAGATATGGCCGGGTTGGTTTGCACACGAAACCAACCGGGCCCCTGGGACGAAAAGGCTAATAACTCACAGACCGGGCGTCCGATTGACGCGCCGTCTATTGCATTGAGACCCCTATGATGAGGTGGTCGTTTGATATATTTCTTCGTGGGACTTTAAGATACTTGGAGTATCAACCTGTAGCTCATGGAGCAGACCCTCCTGGAGACGTGCGTACTGAGTATGGAGATCGTGTAGTCGCCTGAGACATGACGACTGCTTGACCTACTCGACTTGGAGTGAGTCGACTAGCCCAGTGGACGAAGCACTACTTTGTTTCGGTGAAGACCCATGGCGGACGGAGCACTACTGTGTGACAGTGCAGACCCGCAGTACTCGTCCGGAGAGTACCTCTGCAGGCTATTAGGGGGTGTGAACTACTGTGTTTGGGTGGCATTCCCCGGAGAGAAACACTACTGTGTTTGGGTGGCTGACTCGCTGTACCCGACAGGAGGAGTATCTCAGTAGTATTAGGTTAGTGAGCAGTACCTCGAAGTAGTGACTAGACCACTGTACACTCCAGAGATGGGGCTTTTCAGCAATTACGTTTTTGATAATGAAAATCCTGGTTTGAGCTGAGTCTATGATCTTTGTGTTTACCTCATGATTGAGATGAGTCACTTGATAACATAGGTATATGTTTGGGCATATACCGAGATAGTGGTTATCCATTGATTTCATAATCTCTATGTTCCTCATGATTGAGATGGGTTACTAGATAACTTAGCTATAAGTATGGGCTTATACATAAGTAAAGGTTACCAGTTGATATCCTTCTTTGTTGTTATCCTTGTTGGATTTAGTGAGACCTTGAGGGTCTCATGGTCCCTACTAAGTGTCGTATACTCACCCCTGCACGGGCTATGCCCGCACCTCGTTGTGTTGGTTGCAGATGACGGACAGTGCTAACAGAGGCCGAGTGTTCGAGGACTGGATGGTACCCGGAGGTGGACCACACGATGTGTCAGTATCCGGAGGTGGACTTCACGGTGAGACGACACATGGAGGAGGTTGACGGGAGAGAGCGTTGTGGAGGCTATCTGTACCTACCCTTCAGGTAGGATCCGTGGTGGACGATCCAGGAGCTGCGCTATCAGTACCTACCCTTCAGTTAGTATCCATGGTGGACGATCCAGGAGCGGCACTATCTGTACCTACCCTTCAGGTAGGATCTGAGAAGGATGAAACTGGAGCTGCTTCTTTTCTTCCAGCTGTTTGTCTTTTTCTTTTTTAATTTCGTTCAGTTGTAGTTGTACTTTCAGTTGGGTTTGTATTCTGGCCCATTTACTTTTCAAAACTTTCGTTTCTACATAGTGTTTTACTTATTCTTGTACTCTGTAGTGTTTTGTTTACTTTTATAAAGGCAATGCCTTCCCAGTTATCAGGATTTACGCCTTTGGTGCTAGTCTCCATCCCCTGGCCTATGGAAGGCGGGTTTGGGGTAGTCACGGCACGAGCCCCGAGGACGGGTCATGACAAAAGTGGAATATTTAAAAAAATTGGGCATCCTTATTCTACATATTTAATACATTTTTTGATTTTAAATTTTTACATGTCATAAAAGTTAAATTAATCATAAAATTCTTAATTTAATTAAAAATAGTTTTTCCGAAAAAAATTTGTATAAATATGTTTCTACAAAAAATTAAAAAAATATTCCCATAAAAATAATATAATTATTAACTATATAATTAATTTAATTTTAAATGTCAAAAAAATTTAAAATATTTAACTTTATTAATAATTGAAACAACAATCTAGTATTTAATGAAAATCAATATTGTTCACTAATCGTTGGTAGTCATTTAGTGGAATCAAACCAATTCACCCAAATATAATTTGACATGATGATTATGAATATTTTATTATTTTTATAAAAATAAAATATTTAAAAAATATATAATTTTATTATAATATTTTCACTCAAAAAACAATTATTTTTTTAAAAGTTAATAGATTTTTTGAAAGAATAAAATAGTATTTCTAAAAGAATAGTGATTATTTCAACATCATTATTCAAAACATTTGAATTTATTTGGTGAATTATATATATTTCATAATGTGATTAATCTTTTTTATATGTACCAATTGAGTGGTTATTTCATAATAGCCACTTTTCTAATATAATATTTTTATAATTCATCCTAATTCACATAAAGATTGTTTTTCCAAGATAAGAAAGTTGCCTAATATAATATTATTTTAAAAACTGAAGGTGTGGAATTTCCCCCAATTAAAAAATTTATAACTCACTATCAAAAATTTATTTTGGTAATCAAGGGTTTGACATTTTAATATACAATTTATGAACAGTCACATCGTCAAAATGGTTAATATTTTTTTTAAATAGAAAACGAGAAATAAACATGACATTTAGAATAATACAAAACTAGGCTTATAAATATGATATAATTGATTTATGGAAAATTATGAAAATTATGAATATATTAAAGTATATATAATGATGTATATTGAAAAATATAATTTATCATAGGAAAGGGAATTATTATGAGAAATTAAATAACCCAAAACAATAAACAAATGATGTGTGAAAAATACAATCTATTCATAAAAAATGAAAGTAGTGAGATAGTATTTTAGTTTCAAGATCCTTTACCTTGTGTACATAAATTAATTTTCCATCAAGATTTAAAATATAATGAAGTATAGTAAATTAATTATTATTATTTCATTCTATAATAACATTCTACAATAATTTAATATTTTTCTGTAAACATTGAGTATTAAAGATACATTTTTTCATAACTTCTACGTTAAAATCAACTTCTAAGGGTTAAAATAATTCCATAAAAGTATAAAAATAAATTCTTCAATCATTTATATATTAACCAATACCAAATTGTTTAGTTCAAGGTATGAAATTCCAAAAACTAATATTCCTTTATATGCATAAATAATACACTAATCCAAATAAAATATACTGTAATTCAAGAATTTCAATCTAAATAATTACATAAATAACTAAACATAATGCATATAAAAAAATATCCAAAATTTTAGAAACAAAAAGAATTATAAAAATATCTTCATATATTCTTCCAAAATTAATTTAACATTTACCCCCATCAATATTAGTAAATCCTAATTTTATACAGCCAGAAATGTAAATATCCTAATAAAATAATATCCAAAATGTGCAAAAAATTTATATAAATATCTTGAATCAACATAAATTCAAAATAATTTTATATATACTATTATAAGATCATTCAAAAATTATTCCTAAAATAAAATATCATCTTAGAGTTATGTATTTCTATTTAACATAATCATATAGAGTTCCTAAAATAGTTAACATCTCATTAAATAACACTAATCACATACTCATAAAGTCACTTTTCAAACACGTGTTCAAAATATTTAACAAATAAGTTATCCTAATTATCAATAATTATATTAAGATTAAATAATTTATTAACACTAAATATTTTAAATATCATATAAAATATTATAAAAAACTATGTGTACTCATAATGGAAAAAATAATTAAATTAAATTTTTATCGTGAGGGTATTATATAACTTAAACTAAAAAGAAACATCACAAAAAATTTCATTTTTCACATTAAAATAAGCTCTCTTAGAAATTGAAAACAGGATTCTATAAATTTGAATTTTTAATAAACATTAAACCTATAAAATCATGATGGTGTAAATAATACATAAGTTAACCACATTTTAAAACATTTTAAACTCAACATTTGTCCAAACATTTTCAATAATATAAACTATACGGTCCCATAAATTAAACATTACATAATAAAATGTTTTAATTAAATAATTCAGTATCTTAAAATTGATGATATTACTGGAAGGGAATTTTACGAAGCTATACAATAACAAATAAATTTATAAATATTATATCAAAAAATGAACACCACTACATTGTAAAAGTTGTTCCTACCAAACGAAACATTTAGTTTATTACATGTTTTATTTCATGATATATATTCAAAATTTTCATTATGTACTGATCCTTTGCCAAACTCATCCATTAACCAACTGATTTTTTTAAAGTGGGATGTGAAAAAATAACATTAATGGGCATATAAATATAATTAATGAAAGATATAATTCTAAAAATACTTATAAAATTTTCCATTCGTAGAAATAAAATACATTATCAAAATAAGGATATTATTTCTGAATAAATAGACTTATATGTAGAAAATATATTCATAACAAATTCATAATAAATATTTAAGGATTAATAAAATTTATGATGGATTATTTCCAATCACTGAAAAATAATAAATTTTTATTCTAATAAGATACAAATTTTACCTTTAAGGTGTAGTAAATAAGTAACTTTAAATATATGCTTGTTATTTTATGTTTTGATATCATAATATTTCTATAAAATCATAGAACGAATAAAAAAATCTTCTAGGTTTATTGGAGAATCATTTTCCATATCACTAAAAAATGGGATTACCAATGTATTCAGTTTCCTCTATCCTCACCCAATGCATTGGAGGGTTATAGAAGAGCCACCCATCCTTGGTTTATAACACAATCACTAGTCCTTTGTTTGTAACAAACCACTAATCCATGTGTTATTATTGAACCACCCATACTAGGATTATAATGGAACCAAAAAAAATTAAAATTCCCGTGAATCATAAAAAAATATGACACATGAAAACATGTATACTTATTAAATAATTCCTTTCATCCATAAGAAAATATTTTCCAAATATAAAAATATACATTCCATTTAAAACCATTTTACCATATATCTAGAAAATAAATAAAAAATATATTTATTTGAATAAATCATGGAATCATAAAAAGGAACCCATAAATCAAATAATGCTTATATTATTTGGAAATTTCATTAATGTCATATATGACAAACTAAAACATTACATATTTCCTTTTGTAAATTAATGAAAAACGTTCTCAAAAAATTTTCCACTTAAAACTAATTGAAATATAGTAAAAATAGTTATAATTTTTTTTGTAATTAATTTTGTCAATCCATATATTAATTTCAGGAATTTTTATATGGAAGAAAAAAGTTTTGAAAAAATATTTAAAACATTTAAAATAAATGTTTAAGATAAAGTATACCTTTCATCGATTATGAATCCACAAATACATTATTTATCATCCTGAATAATAAACTTATTTTAATTATTCACTTTTTGGAGAACATTATTCAATTTAATAATACCTTTTTTTTATTTTTTATAATTTCATGTTTAATTACTTAGTCAATTATGTTCATGTCTGACATTTTAATGATATTCAGCTCATATGCCCAAAATGAGTTTGGTTGAATGACTATCGGATAAGAATACATTATTAAGTAATTTCTAGAAAAAATATCATGAATATTTCATCATATTTATGAAAAAATTTAATATTTATTGTTATTTTTTGATAAAATAACTATGTTCCCATAATGGAGATGGTACATCCTACATATACCTGAGTTACATTTCAATTTTTCAGGGATCATCATATAATGAATCCATGTGCTCTTTACGATTTATACAATGATTATATTTTATAACTATAATATTATCTATTCTATATATAACTTCGATACGATGTGGTGATTAAAAATGAGTCACAACCCTTTATGGAGGTAGTTTTCCACACATACGCATGAATGATATTTTCATTTTTAGTTAATTGAAATGTAAGAAAGTATATGATATATTATCTTTACCAGTTGTATAAATATTTTATGAATACCATATATATACATTAAATCCCACATCACAACCATATTTTAGAGGTTGATATGGATAATTATTTTTGTTCATTTATGGGTAGGTAGTTTTTCGTACACATGAATGGTGGTTTTGATTCTTATTTGATGGAATAAGGTGATGGATATAGGTACACCATTAACATAATAACATCATAGTAAATAGTTGATTCAAATATTTTTATATGAGTAGGGATTAAAAATATTTTAAGGAATTTTAAAAAGAAATATATTGAAGATTCAAAGTTAATAACTCTATCTCTTTTTCTAACATCCTATAAAGGCTTTCACTAAAATCACTCACTTGTTGACTTTTTGATAAATCCAAAATCTAGGAAATATGGGGAGGGATGAAATTATGGTATTTCTGAAGGGATTTTCATTAATAACCCATATAATTTTATAATAAATAAATTTTATGTCTTATTAGTATACATTATTCATATTTATAGAGTTATATTCATTATAAAAATATTAGTAGATATTTCAGTCAAAACGAAAAATAATTATTTCATACTAAAAAATATTTTTATGCATTATATAGTTTTATTTAATATTTTTATGTAAAATTTAAAAAAATTAGAAAAAATTTAATTAATTTTTTAATTCCTAATATCAAAATTATCTTATGAAGAATTTATGATAACATTTTAAGAATATTTAATTTTTAATGCATAATGAAAATTACTACTCTTATAAATATATGTATTTTATATTAAATTATATAAAAAGTAAAATTATATTATTGATTGGTTTTAAAATTTAATTACGTATATTTATTTATAATAATATAATTATTTTTTATGAATTTAATTTTAAGCATAAATTTAGTATAAAAACATTTTATAATTAAAATTTAATTATCTTGAAAAGGAATTAATTTTCATCAGGTTTTTATGATATAATTTTTATTGTATTATTAATCATGTATGTTTTTTATATGGAAAAATTAATTCCATTTTTTAATTATGGGATTAAAATTCGAAAAATAGGTGCATTTTATTTTTTAAATATATGAATATTACCTTTAGAAATTTTATTACCATCATAACGTGTACATGTAATTATGGGTTAAAACAAAAATTATAAAGTATATAATTAACCCTAATTTATCCATTATCCTATATTATTAGTCTATTTCGGAAATTTCAATCCAATTTTAGATGTAATAGAAAATCAATGAAATATTTCTTTAGTTTTCCCATTATAATATTTAAGGAAATATAGGGCCAAAAATGGCACACTCTTACTTTCAATGACAATAATAATTTTTAATTTGGGATATATAGTGGATATGTTAATTTATAAATATTTATTATTAAGATAATTTTATTTATAATGTTAATTTAGTTATATATTTTATGAAAAAATAATTTCGTTAAAAGCATATGTTTTGCTAATTCATTAATAATTCAATTAATTAAAAAAATAAAAATAACCATTTTTAAAAAATATTTAATTTATCATATATTTTAAAAAATAATTGTGTTACATAAATTTTTAGATAAATAAATCATATGAATGATCTGTTAATGTATTGTATTAGAATTCGATAATTATATTCAAGTCTTTAAGGTTAACTTAAATGAATTGATCTAAAATTGACGTCACTAATATTTTTTAACAAATAATATTGTATTAAATGATTAAAAACAAATATAAAACGTTTCTTTAGAAACTTTATTGGTATAAGTTTTATATTAAAAATAATGTTTCATTTCTGGTACATTTGTTATTTTATTTTAAAAATATTTACCCTTAATGAGTAAAAAACATTGTAGTCATGGTAATCGTCAAAAAGGTTTTGATTGTGTTAAAACAAAATGATTCAGGTAAAAACATTATTTAAACATGAAAAAATTTATTAGATGATATGAATTTGAATCATAATCCAATTATCGTAGAATAATATATAATAGGAACCATTTGACCATGAAAAATAATTTATATAATTTTAATATTTTAGGAAATTCCAAGAGTGCTCCTCCCCTCTCCATGAAAAGATGGCCTCCTATCATTTTATGGTCAAACTAAAAATTCCATTGAGTTTAACCAATCCTTTCAAAATTCTGTTTCTTAATTTCCTACCCAAATATTATATACTTTGGTCTGATCATAAATCTAAACTTGGAATTATTTTTCTGTAAACCCGAAGTGGGTGTCCAAAGAAGTGGTATATTTCATAATTAATATTTTTTTAAAATTAATTTTTCCCCATATATAAAATATTGTTAAACCATCATTATATAATCACATCAGTATCTCCCATATAATTATAAGTTATTATGTTGATGGTATAACTAACATCAATCTCCTCTGCTACCATCCGGGAAACGAAACCCTCATTCATGTGTAGAACATGCTACTACATCGTGGACTGATTTAATAAGTTTTCCATCATCTTCACTCAAGGACGTTAGTGATAATGAATTAAATGTATATCTATGATATCAATGACATATTAATTATTCTTAAGAAATAATAATAATTTTTTATTCTTAAATATATATTTAATGGTAAATGATAATGTCACTCCTGCGTACATGTGGACTCTCACCTCCAGAAAGAGATGTGTATCATTTTTCATAACTGAATAACATAGATGATATATATATATTAGTATATTTAAATAAATATATGATTTTTTTATTATTATAATTATGGAAAAATAAAAAATAATTAACTTCTTTTCCATGACGTTAGTTGAAAAATGGAAACATTAATCATGCATATGTACGACCTAATATCTCAACGATTGTAACATAAATCATTTTTTATAACCATCATACCTGATTTATTTGGAAATTATAATTAATTTCCTAAAATGATAAACAAAATATTTTATTATTAATTTTTATTGTATTACATAATTTTGTCTTTGAAAAAACTAATCATAACAAAGTCATTTCGGTCTTTTGAATCAAATATTGTAAAGAACGTCAAATAGGAATTTCATTAATTAAATAATAAAATGTGAAAAAAAATATAAAATAAAAAGAAAAAATGAAATAAAAAATTATTATTATGATAATAAATAGTTAAAAAAATTATATTAGTCATATTGATAATTAACATACCCGGAGATCAAAACCCATGTTAAGGTAATTTCATTAAAAAAAATATATTTTAAACACTTTTTTCCAACCCTTCATCTTCCATGTACATATTATTAATATAATTTATCAATATATTTATGTTTAAATTATTGTACTATAAAGGAAATTTTATATATCATTTCAAATTATTTAAAAGGCTTTAAAAAGAAATATTTCTAATGATGTTTAGGATTTCCATTATAAAATACAAAAGGAATGTTATATTTTAATGTATGCGGTGATAATTCATTTTCCAACAACCATGTCTATTATATGATAATTTAATTTAATTTATATTATTTTATGTTTTCTTCAATAATAATACTCTTTATATTTTGATCTATGTAATTTTTTTTTGAAAATGGGATATAAAAATGAAATGATATTTTGATATCAAAAAGAAATTTTAATATGGGATTAAAAGAACTTTTGAGGGTTTTATATTGATAAGGTGAAAGGGTAAAATTTATTATTAATGACATGGTATTTGGTCAATGTTTATTATGAAAATTTACCATAATAGTTCTCATGAATAATAGGTTAACAAAATATAGATTATACGGCAGTTGGACCCATATAATGCTCAAATAAATTGGGTAATTATATTTTTAGTCGATATTAGGGTTATTCAAATTTATAAGTGTTCTATATTGGTTGTATGATTTTGAAATTCCAATTGACCTACATTAAATTTCTGTTATTTATGATTGGTTTCCCTGAATATCATTTTATTTCAAAATTTAAGAAATGATTAATCTTCTTTTGGGTAAAAAATTATGTTTTTTTTAAAAAAAATTCTGAGTTTCTTATGTTTTCTAAATACATTCATGTTTATTATTTTTTCACTAATGTTTTTCTATGAAATTTTTTTTCGAAAAAACTTGGTTATGATAACTGATTCCATGTGTATTTGAATGATTATTTGATCTCATATTTTTTCATCTTAAAGAGAATATCTCTTTTATTATATCATATATTTAAAATAAATAAGAAGTTTCTTTTTTCATTTAACATGTACCTTATTGATATTCGATTCTCACATCGTATTATAATAATTTTTTTCATAGGATTTATGGATGGTTATGGATAAATATAATTCAATTTTAATTCAGGAGAATTTATAATGAAAATAAAAGAATTATTATTTTAAAAGATTTTATTTTGGGAAAAATGGAAACTGTGTAACACTTTGCAATATATGGAAATTTTAATTCATGATTCATGACCTAATTATCCAAAAAAGTAAACCTAAAAATATCCACAAATGTAAGAGTTTGAATTCTCCCTTAGATATTCAGTTTATGGAATGATTCAGGGATGTGTCCTAATAGTTGGTTTTAGAGGCCTGTTTGAATAAAAATATAACTTATGATAATGTTATTAAATCACCGTTCAAATATTATACTACATAGTTAAGTAAAATATATAGATAATTTGAATATAAATATATTTCTTCATCTAAACTACATTCAGTTATAATAGTTATCTAAAATGGAAAACAAAATATGTATTACGAAGGAACCTTGTGTAGAGTATCCTTCAAAATCACTAACCCACCATGGTTGGATATTTAATACAATTGTTTTATCAATGATGTATTAGTTGAAAATATCTATAAATGGAGATTGCATCCATTTGTGAGAGAAAACATGTTCACCATATAAAAAGAAGACTATATTGGCGAATTTCATGAAAACCCCAATTATAATTGATCGTATATTTTTATAGTGTGATAGTTTAAAGAAAGATTAATGTATTGGAGATAATATTTGACATTATAGGTTTTTTAGAGCATCAAAAGGTTAACTGTTCTATTTATCATTTTGTTGTTGAATCGTACACACGGTGGTCAATGATTAAGAATATAAAAGAAATTATGAGTTTTCATTCATCAATTGTGTTGAATTTAATAATATTTTCTTTGAAAATTATATTCCAAATGTTGTTCGAATTTGGATAGAAGATAAATTGACAAATTTTAAACAAAATTATAATGATTTAGTAGTTTTTTACAAATAAAACACCACTTACATGGCTAGGTACATGAAAATTTTTATCTCATATCATTCAAGTAAAATTAATTTATTTTACTTTATATAGAAGAAAATATATCAAATATAATTGGATTACCATGAATTAAAATTTTATGATAAAAATTATTAATATGATAATGTGAAGATATAAATGGATTATATCATTTATTATATAATATATGAAAAAACAGAAGAAGTGGGTTATAGGGAAGGAAATTGGGATGCTTCCATCAATGAAATATAGGTAAGAGAAAAATATATTTTTCATATGATGATATGTGTGGTGAAAATAATCATGGTGAATTTATTATAAAATTTGGTATGAGTTATAAATGTGGAAGGTATGGAAATTTGGCTTTTTACTATAAGGAAAATGATCAGAAAATAAAAAAATGTGACTCTATGGTATTTTAATTACCCGGAGTAACAATATTATTCCAACATGATTCTAATGTAAGTTACTCAGTGTAGAAATAAGCAATACTAAATTAAAAATTGTTCTTCAAGTCAATTTATATTATTATAATTTATGTTGGAAAATCCAATGAAATGATGATATATATTACATGTTTACTATATTATTCCAATTCCCTACTTAACTCATTAAATTCAAATTGTAACATTATTTATAAATTTTATTTCAAAATAGAAATATCAACTCATGAGAAAAGGATATTTCCTTTAGTGAAAAATCTTGGTGGAATGACTAAAAAAATAATGATTTATAAGAATCATCTTATTTTTTAGTAGGATCATCATTTTTGTGAATCTTGTTGAGCTTCACACATTGTAGTACAGTATATTTGTTTGGATTTATTGGATTTCAATTTAACATGATTATATGTATTTAAGTGCCAATAATGTTTTATTCAATTACTTTATATTGTTTTTAAATTACCGAGAACATTTAAAATTGATTAGATATGATAGTGAAAGAAACACAGTACATGTTATTGAAAATAAATAAATTATTTTGGTTAGAGATGTTTTAGTGGGAAATAAAAATATTTGAATAAGTTTTTCAAGAATTTTATAGTGTTATTACTGATTGGAGGGTTGAATTTTCTTCTAACTTAGTGTATGATGTTGATCTTATTTGAAAACCCCTTTACTTAATGGCTCAAGTATATCATTCCAAAATTTAATAGAAGTTGCAATAATTTTTAGATAAAAGTTTTATTCATCCTTGAACTTCACCATATGGTGTAATAGTTTTATTTGTTAAAAATATATATGGTTCAAAAAAATTAATTGATTAATGATCCATGAATAACATCCTTGTGATTAACATGTACCATTTTTTTGATATCAATTTGTTTTTTCTAGTATTAGGGGAATCAATACATTTCAATTATTGATAATATGTGGGTGAATCAATAGTATAGGATAAAAGATTATGTTATTATGAAGACAACGTTGCAAAAAATACATAGATATTTTAAAATTATTATTATACTGTTTGGGATTTCAATTTCACCAGTTGTATTTTTTATTTTTATGGATAGAGTTTTTTCGGACTACTTATACTAGTTTCTGGTTGTGTTTATTGATGAATTATCACTATGTTATAGAATTCATCAGGATCATGAGTGAATCATTATTATTATTTTTAGAACATTAAATGAAAACAATATATATGGTCACATTAGTATGTGTTAATTTGGTTACAACATATTTATTTTTCTCATTATATTTTTTTGTAAATATATTATAATTGTTGGCCTAGATAATGATAATGTTTTTATTAAGTTTCCAATTACTAACAATTTATAGAGATTGTTAATTTTCATGTATTATTTGGATACTAAAATAATTATGATTAAATTCATTATATGTTTTCCATCCCCTAACAAGGTTAACATGAAAAGAAGTTAAATTCATCTTGATGAATGAATGTGATGATTTTGTTCATGAACTAAAAATAACATAAATGAATTCTTTATTTTTGTCGTGATCAATAGAAATATTGAATTTATTTTTCAGATTGATGCTTCTTTAAATGATCTTGGTTGTTTCATAATGAAAAATAATCTTGTAATTGATTATTATTTCTAGAAAGTAAAGACATATAAGTAAAATTATTCTACAAATGATCTAGAATTTGAATATATGGTTGATTAATTAATAATTTAGAGGCATAATTTTGGTGCTTTAAAATATGAAATATATAATTATCAAAAAATGATGACATATATAATTACACAGAAAGAGATTAATATGAAGAAAAGAAGATTTCTTGAACTGTTTGTGGATTATGAATCCATTTTTCATTTTCTTGCAAGAATAATATAGAAGATGATTATTTCATATTTAATTATAATGTTTCATTAACCATGCCACATTTTGAATATTCCCCTTTGGTAAATGATTTGATGAATTTTGGAAAAGAAATTGTGCGTGATTGAAATTCATTTATTTTGATTCAAGTGGAAGTAAAATTTCCTCTATCAGAGAGAATTAATCAAGCATTGAAGGATGATAATTTTCTATAAGAAAATGTAATATTTATTAAGAATGGTATGTTAGTAGTGGTTAATGTTGAAGAACATGGTTTTATGGAATTCAAAAAAAATATGTCTGTCTTTTGGTGCTCCTTTGGATAGATTAATTTTGAGTGAGGATCATAGCTCTTCATTTCCCATTATTCCTAATAATTCTTTGATTTATTTAGATCATTGGGTGTATCATTGGTCATATGGAATTAAAATAGATACAATTTACTTAACAGTTAAATGAATGAATTTTTACAATGATAACGATGAAAAAAATATCTTAGGATATGATTTAACTTTTTCAAGATCTAGTGTGGAAACAGGAGTATATATCTATATATAGATTTTGTGGTTAAATTACCAAATACAACATGAGGTAAAAATGTGATTTGGGTTTTTTTTTACCAAATGAAAACACCTATGAATTTAGATCTCATTTGATATATTATATCATAAAATCTTGTTTCATGACAGAATCTCAAACATATAGTTCGGTAACTTGGAATCCCTCAATCAATTATATTGAACCGTGATCACAAATTCAATTCTAATTATTGGAATGAACTTCCCATGTTTTTGGTTACTATCTTAAAAATTAGTACCACCATTCATCCCCAATCTGATCGATAATCATTGTGAATTATTTTGACCATGGAAGACATGTTTTGTGAATCATCAATAGAATATTGGGGAATTTGGAAAAAACCTATTTTATCATTTTGGTTTTATGTTAATAGTAATATTTATTCTAGTATACATATGACCCCATTTTAGAAATAATATTGAAATCAATGTCAGATTCCTATGTTTTACGATAAGTTATTAAAAAGGAAGATGAGACTAGAGTTGTTAGAGGAAATAGTCAAGAATATGTTTTTTTCATCAACATATGTTGTTGGGTAAGAGTTATCCTAAATATTATGTTGATAACCTAAGGAAAGATATTTATTTTGAGGTATGTGGAAATGTTTTCATAATTATTATTCATGGAAAGTGTTGTGTTTTTTGGTAAAAAGGGGAAGCTATGTCTGGGGATTTTGTAACGTCCTGGATTCGGAATCCACACAATAGGTGCCCTAAACACGGTTGGTCACATGACCTCAACAGCATTTCCCAAAATTCCAGAGGCTGCCAACTAGTAGTGAGGGACCATGTATGATAGTGTGGAAACTATGCCCTCAATTTTTAAAGTGTAGAGCAGTGGAAAAAGAAACATACATTCAAGAGCGGAAGCAATGAACAAATGAACTAGTAATGAACAACTACAATAAAAGATAACCAACTGTTATATATAAAAACATAGAATTCCACTATTTATATTAATGAATCCAAAACAGGATACACTATAATACAACACAATACAACTCAAAGTACAAGGTACAACAAAACAGAACAAAATAGTGTAAACAAAATGCAACAGCATCACAAGCCTATGATCGGTCCCATTCTCTCTTACTCCTCTGCTATAATCATGTACCTTTATAGAGACCCATTCCCATGTCAACACCTGCATCAATATAGTTTGTTTGGGCTGAAGACATAACCCCAATAGGGTGTGAGAAATAAATCCTAGTAGGCACCCACCAAAGGCATGTTCCCAACTGTCGTTGAAAATGTGAAATAGCAGTGAAAAAGTAAATGTAGTAAACTAGTAAGTAATTAAAAGTAACTGTCACAACTAGTTTCATTACCATTTTAATATTTTTTAATCACTCCCAATCTTGTGCTTTTGCTTGGCATGTACAACACGTGAAAATCACCTTAGTGAACATTCATGGTAAACAATGTCCTCAAACATACCAATCCTTACCCTTAGGTAATCAGAATCAAATACCTGTATGTGATTTCCCTCAGGCATAATGATCATTGTCCTCTAGCATACATCATATTTCCCCTCAGGCACAAAAACTACTGCCCACATGAATAAACAGAGGTTACCCTTACGCTAACCAAACATTGACCATAGGCTAATAGAACACTGCCCTCAGGCTAATAGAACAATGCCCACAGGCTAATAGAACAATGCCCTCAGTCTAAAGGAATACTGCCCTCAAGCTAAAGGAACCAGGCCAAGCCTAAATCATAAAAAAGAATTTTATATAAACTTTATCTCATGAAAATCTAATTCATATTATAATCATGTCATAACCTCTGGTATCCTATCCAAATGGATAAACAGAGGAACACACCCCCGGGGTGGTCTTGGATCCAAGAAATGATCCCAAAAAGTAGTTGTACATATTCATTAAATTACCTATAAAATTATATGTATTTAATTAATCAAGGCCTCAGCCATATGACACCCCAAACTTTGGCGCGTAACCCAATGGTACACAAAAACACTTGAAAGTTAGAAATAAACTCCAGACCACTACCTCGATCTCCACTGATTGATATATGTGAACGAATCCTCCCAAAACAACCGAGAATGTATTATATCTTGGATAAACAACTAAACATTCAACTTCAAATAGCATATCATTTGGAAATAATTGGTAATAAAGGATCTAGGAGAAGGAATATATTACCCGTGAGGATCAAAAGAGATCGATGGCATAGGAATCGGGTTCTTGGTGTGCAGTCAGGAGAACTTCCAAGATCAGGTCATCTCTCCCACACTACAAACGAACCCACTGCCTCCTCTTCCAAATGAAGAGGATAATGCCCATTTGAAGAAAATAAAATAAACTACATGGTGTGTACTCTTAAGTACATGTCATGTACTTTTCATCATTTAATTTTTCCCCTGGCGGTTACTTTTCACCGCCACACTGGTCACCTATTGAAATGAGTACACGACATGTACTGCCGCTCCAGAGGTTGCTACTTCCACTGCCTTACTATTCACCTGCCGACTGATTAAATGGTGTATAAATACTAAGTACACAGTGTGAAGTAAGTTTTTACACCTTTAATCGCTGACATGCGTACATGCCCTGTGTACCAATCCAACACGGCCAAAGTACACAGCGTGTGGAAAATTACATGGCGTGTACCCACAAAATTTCAGATTTTCCACATTTTCTTATTTTCACAAAAAAAATAAATGAAAATAAGAAAATAAGAAATGCGTACCTCAAGAAAAAGAACCAGGTTCTTACAAAAATCCCCCCTTAAAGAAATTCATCCCTAAATTTCTCTTCCAAGGGTGGTGAAGAAAACGTTGTGAACAACTCTGGCCACTGGGAACGTATGTCGGTCTCCCGCTCCCAGGTTTCGTCCTACACTTGGTCGTGCTGTAATAACCCCTATACGAGAGGAACTGACTGGCCTCAGAGAACCTTTCATCTCCAATCTACAATATGAATCGGATGATCCTCAAAGGTTGTATCGACCTGAAGATCAACCTCAATGGGCAGAAAAATGGGAGATGGGTCTGAGGGATAATGGCGTTACTGAGATACATGGAAGACATCGTGGATGGTCTGGTACTGCTGTGGTAACTGCAACTGATAGGCAGTCAGCCCGACTCTCTCCAGAATCTCATACGACCCTACATACCTCAGTAAATGTTTACCCTATCTCCTAATCCGCTTGTGTCCCACCCTCAGTGAAACACGTAAGAAAACCTGATCCCCGACCACGAACTCCAATGGTCATATACAGCAATCAACATAAGATTTATGTCGAGACTATGTAGCATCCATCTGTTTTTGTATAAACATGACATGCTCTGAAGTTTCCTACACGAGACGTGGTCCTAGTAAAGATTCCTCACCTACCTCCAACTAGCACAATGGTGATCGGTAGGGACTACCATATAAAGCCTCGTAATGTTCCATCTGAATAGTTTACTAAAAGATGTTATTGTAGGAAAACTCAACCACGGTTATGTGCTTCTCAAAATATCCCTCAATGTCTAGGATACATGCACGTAACATGTCCTCAATCACTTGTATCATACGCTTTGACTGGACATTGGTCTGATGGTGGTAAGTTGTGATCAGAAGAACCTATGTACCCAGTGCCCTCTGAAAACATTTCCATAAATGAGATGTAAAATGGGAAACCCTATATGAAACGGTATAACGAGGCACCCCATGAAGTCATACTGCGTCTCAGATATACATCTTCCCGATCTTGTTAACACCGAAGGTATATTGATCAGAAAAAAAGTGATATACCTTCCTATGTCTATCTACAACAACCCATATGGCATCACTGCCTTGAGGTGACCTCAACAACCCAGTCATGAAGTCTATTGCGACATCATCCCATTTCAACTCTAGAATGGGTAACTGCTATAATAGTATGACTGACCTCTGATGCTCTGCCTTCAACTGCTGGTAGGTGGAACATCTAGTAACAAAACTATAAATCTCTACCTTCATACCCGTCCACCAATACCGACATCTCAAGTCACAATACATTTTGGTAACTCCGGGGTGAACTTACCAAGATGAAGAATGAACCTCCCATAGTAACTCCTTGTTTATATCCCTTAGAACTCACACTCATCCTTGGAAACGTAGAACCTCCTCATCGCTTATCGTCCAACTAGGAGGAGGGTCCTCACTTTCCTCCGTCTCCCATAGAACTAGGCCATCAGAGTCTGATAGCTATCTCATCCTTACTCTATCCAGGAGGGTAGAATTCACAGCTAAGGGTGAATGATAGGCTCGTCACTGACTATTGTGCACCACCAAATACATCTCAGAGAACAAAGACATAATCTCTCACTCTCCACTAGTCTCTTGCAATGCCTGTAACGGATTCCTCCTACTAAGTGCATTGGCAATAGTGTTACCCTTACCAGGTGTATAAGAAAGAACAATGTCGAAGGACTGAAGCAATTCATCCCAAATTTGCTGTCTAAAATTCAGGTAGTGTTGAGTAAAGATATATTTGAGACTATTGTGGTCTGTAAACACAAAAAAAAATTCTCTCCCAATAGATAATGACTCCAACATCGTAACTCATTTACAACTACATCCAACTCTGGATCATGCGTTGGGTAATTCATCTCATGTGGTCTCAACTACCAAGACTCGTACGCAACTACTCGATCTTCATGCTTAAACACTGCTCCCAGCCTAATACCAGACGCATAACACTAATCTGTATAGCTCTTCCCTTTCTCTTTAAGTATTAGGAATGGTGCTGATGTCACCCTTTTTCCTCTCCTGAAAGGTTGTCTCGCAAGCTTCGGACCAAACGAACTTCACAGCATTCTTAGTCAAACCCATCAACTACACTACTAAATGAGAGAAGTACATTATAACGCACCTGTAGTAACTATCTAGACCTAAGAAACTACATATTTCAAACATGTTTTTAGGCTTCTCCCAAAAAAATACAGCTCTCACTTTCTATAGGTCTACCACAACTCCAGCCTCTGAGATAAAATGACCCAAGAAGAGTATATGGTCCATCCAAAAGTGGAACTTTGAGATATTAGCATATAAATAATGCTCTATCAGTGTACTCAGTACGATCTCAAGATGGGTGGCCTGGTCGTGTCGAGTGTGAGAGTACACCAAGATATCATCCAAGAAGACTACCACAAATGAATCCATATATTGATGGAACACAAGATTCATTAAATCTGTGAAAAATGCTAGTGCGTTCATGAGTCCTAATGGCATGACCAATTACTCATACAAACAATATCTACCCTGGAATGCTGTAAGTAGTAAATCTGATGGTCTAACAAGAAACTGATGATATCTGGTTCTAAAGTCAATCTTCGAGAACACTCATGCACCTCTAAGTTGATCAAAATGATCATCAATCCTTGGAAATGAATATTATTTCTTGACCGTCAACTCGTTCAAGATTCGATAATCCACACATAGTCTGAGGGTACCATCTGCCTTCATAGAAAACAGGATTGGAGAACCCCAATGAGAAGTATTGGGTCTGATGAAACCCTTTTCCTACAACTCCTCCAACTGGATCTTGAGCTCCTACAACTCTGGTGTTTCCATCCTATGAGGAGGAATAGACACTGGTGCTACTCCTGGAACTATGTCAATAGAGAAATCCACCTCTCGCTCTGGGGGGAGGCCTGCAATGTTGACCGGGAAGACATCCCAGAAATAATCAACTACTGGAGGGAAATCCATCTGAGATGATCCTTGTTCATCCATATATATACTCACAATATGGCTGGTCACTCGACCATGCCCATGATGCTCGGGTCCTGATCGGCTCGCCTGGACATCCCATTCTCCCTTGTATACAAACTCCATGTCCTCTGGTGATGTGAAAACCACCCTACGACGATAGCAATCTACAAAGGATCGATAGGGTACCAACCAGTCCATCCTGATAATGACATCACAGCTCATAATCTCGAAGACATAGAGGTCCCATAGAAAGATACATCCAACACCCTCTTGGGGGCACTCCCTGCTCTGACGCACACCAGCCGTTCTAGTCCCCAACAGAGTGTTTAGTTTCATACCATCAGAAGAAGAAGAAACACAGAGACCAAGGCTCTCTACAACCAGAGCATATATAAAGCTATGTGTAGCGCCCAAATCAAAAACTACTGAAGATAATGTAGAAGAAACTAGAATAGTACTTTTGACGGTGGATGGTCTAGGATCCTACTCCTCTTGGGTCTGTTTCATAGCATATGCCTGCCCAGTGTCGTGGCCCTACGACACATCATGGATACCATCAGCTGACCCGCCCTATAGTCTCTGAGATCCTGGTGTCTGGAAACCACAACCATGACAACCTCATCTTAATTTATGTCTTGACGTATCCCAATTTCCTAAATGGTACGAAGTTTCTAGCCCTTCTCCCACCTGCAGAATCTATATAGAACACCTCTCACTAGCCACTGGTGGAAACACCCTGCAAAAACGCTGGAGATGACCCATCCTACCTCATTCTCGGCACCCCACTGTGTCTCGTGGACACTGAGGTCTCTTGTGCCCCTCTCTACCACACTGGTAGCACATGACCTGGCCATGTGAAGAAATATTTTTTCTAGTACTGCCACTATTATACAAATCCATATGTATTTTCTTATTGCCTATAGAAATTGTATCATAAACTGGTCCTAAACTACCCTAGTTCATACCACTAGCCTTCCACAGGTTCTGCTCAGTAATTAGTGCCTGGTTCACAATAGCATGAACTGTAGGCAACCTGAAAATGTTCACCAGTGCTTAGATGTCATATCAAAGACCATATTAAAAGCGTCTAGATCTCAACGTCTCATCACCCACCAGAACATGTGCAAAGTGTTGTTGCTCGGTGAAGTGGGAAGAATAATCCATCAACAACATAGTGCGCCACTACAGATTAACAAACTATTGAGCTCGATCTTCCCTCAGCGTCTCTAGAAAGAAAAATTCATAGAATACTTCTTGAAAATTTTCATACGCCATGTCTCTGTGATGCTCTGTCGGGGTGGTAACATTCCACCATCTCTTGGTAGAATCACGCAGCATATAAGTAGAGAGATTGACCCTCCGCCTAGGAGGCATCTCCAGATGCTCAAAAATATTTTGTATAAAACCCAGCCAAGACTCTGTAGCATGTGGTCCTCCATCTTCTGAAAACGTAGGTGAATGTTTCTACTATAATATACCTGTCAGCTCTACCATAGATGTGGAAGCCGACGGTGCTCCCTGGATGGTCTGTATAAACCGCATGAAACCTTTACAGAACTGTACTTATGCTCTTGTGTCCAGTATAATGGTCGGTTCCGCATCTGGCTATACTGGCAGATCCATTGGTAGCCCATGACCTGCCACCTCTGGAGAATACTCGTTTCCACTCTCTTGGTGAACAACTCTAGGTCATCTCAGCGAAATGACTCTACAATGTCTAGCATACGCCTTATATTATGATCATCAAAGACATAAAAATGGTGTGTAAGAAGGGAACATGAGAATGATACCATTTATGTTTGACAAAAAAAGACTACACACTGTGTATAATAACTACATGGAGTGTTCCCTCAAGTCATTCAAAATTGTGTGTACTCTACCAAAACTGGTCGTGTAACACCCAAAACACACGGTTTGTTTTCCACACACAAGGCATGTACTTGAATTTTCTTCCCCTTCCTGAGACCTTCTATATGACATATCCACACAACTCTCTTTTCAACATGACTACATGGTGTGTATAATATCTACATGGATTGTACTAAAAGGGCTTCACCGACCTATTTTGTCTACACACATGGCAGGGTACATAGCTCAGACTACACGGCATGTTCCAGATAGATACGGCGTGTACTTATTAGATTCCGACTACTCGTGTTGTAAGTGACACGACCAACTACTCGGTTGACACTACACGGCGTGTTACACTTGCACACGGCATATACAACACCTCGTTTCCATATCCACACTGACAATTCTACACGGTCTCTCACCGGTCAATACTACACAACATGTCCCACAGGTACACGGTGTGTCAAAGAAGAGGTAACACTGACCCGTGTTGTTTGTTACACGGCCGCATTCCCCATTTAAACTACACGGAATGTGCATCATTGACACTGCGTGTTTAATATAAGGTTCCTTCGTCCGTGTTGTTAGTTACACAAGCGGACATAGGGTCAACATGACACAGAGTCCAAAATCGGTACACGACGTGTGCCCTAAAAGTATTCACTATCCCGTGTTTCTTCCCACACGACATATTACACGGGTAGAACCAATAATGCGTGTACATAGGGTACACGGCGTGAACATATAAATTTTAACTTTCATCCAGAAAAGAAGAGTACATTGTATGTAGTCAAAACTACACGGTGTGTATTATGGGTTTTTCCAGACAGTAAGCCTTAGAAACTACTCCGGAGCCAAGAAAAACACTAAAAACAACACCGAAGTGCCAAATTTCGATCTGTGAGGGCCCATACACCCCGCAAATCAAAGAATCAAATTTTAGAGATATTATAAATGAGGTAAATAGTCGATGATCCACCAAATTCCGGTTAATGAGGGCCCATACTCCTCCAGAACCAAAGTTTGGAATTCATTCTAAAAAACCAATCATAACAATACCCTATCAAATTACAGGTATTTTATCAAGGGATCTATCACAAAAACATGATTTTACTAGATGAAAATCTATCACAACAACATGAAATTTATAATTCACCTACATGTCACGAAATTATGCATGGAATGTGATTCTAACATGTGCCTAAATGATGCATGAGATGGCAGAACTTCATCTCATCTGGTTGCGACTAAATAGGACCCAGTATAAAAATATAACACCACACCACAAATGTATCACGCAACGGTGAAAATAAAATCAACTATAAACTTTTAAAATCAGAAAAACATTCAACACGATGTAAATTGTCTTTTTCCCTTTCCATGGGTTAGTTACTCCCAAGCAGATCTTTTTACCAAGTACCTATTCCATTCTATCCCTGGCCATAGGTGCCAAATATTAGTTAAAGAGAAAATAACCCTGTGAAACAACTTGGTAACATCCGGAATCTGAAAGCCACATAATGGGTGCGCCGAACCCGGTTGGTCACATGACCTCAAGCACATTTACTCAAATGCCATAGGCTACCGACTAGCAGCGAGGGCCCAGGTCAGATATTGGGGGAACTATGCCCTCATTTGTAAAAGTGTAGCACTGCGGAAAAAGAGACATTCATTCAACAATGGAAGTAGTAAAAAAATGAACTAGAAATGAAAAACTGCACTAAAAGATAACCAACAGTTATATAGAAAAATGTTGTATGTCACTATTTCATTTAAGGTAGCCAAAATAGGATACACTCCAATACAATACAATACAACTCAAAGTACAAGGTACAACAAAATAGAACAAACCAGAGTGAATAGAATGCAACAACATATTATGTAACATCCTAGGTAATTAAAGATTAAAGAATTTTCATATTTATTAATATTTATGAATTAAATATTAATTTTAATTAAAAGGGGTTTCTATGTTCGATAGCATACCCGATACGCAACGATGAGTTTCTTTGAAAACTTATGTTGCACACAAGTAATAAAATAATATTATTTTAAATGATAGTTAACAAGTCGCCATTGTACTGGCGGGAATGGATAGAAATAACTAAAATATGATTATATATGTTTTTCAATGTTTTTTCATTTACCCAATAAAATATAAAGGCTTAAAATACGGAAACAGTTCAATTTTAGGCATTTATACCCTAATTTTCACTAAGGGATCACTTATCACCTTTTGACGGCGAACCGTCATTAAATATAGTTTTGATCAATCTTATAAATTCTATTGGACCAAAAATAAATCTTCTTTAGAATCGGGACATCAAAATTTACTTTGTGTAAATTTTTGGTATCTTTCCGATAAAGATCTTTTTTTAATGAATAGTGTAAAATGTTGTATTTTAATTCAAAACCTCTTTTTAATCTAATTTATTTACATGATTATATTATCTTTTGAATTGGTTTTTAAGTGAAATTAGAAAATATTTTTACCATTAAATCCAATAGTGGTCGTTGGAATTAATTTCACTTTGAAATCGGACTTAAACTAGTGTCAATCTTTTGATACTTATTGTTTCATAAAAACACGCTATTTGCTCTGACAGTAGGAATTAATTATTAAATTAATTAATGTGACTTATATGTTTTGAATTTTGTAAAATAGGCACCATTTTTTAATTCTTAATATCAAATATATCTTAGGGTGAATTTTTGGTAATTTTCTGAAAAACTTCAATTTTTGATGAATAGTGAAACCACTAAGTGGTACTTATAAAAACTGATTTTCCGTTTAAATGAAATTTTGCAATCATTGTGTGTTTATTTTCAAAAATCCGACATACATGGTTGTCATTAAGAAGTGAAATGTGGTTCAATGAGATTAAAATAATTTTTAGTGAATAGTAACTTATTAAGTTTTTAATCGCGATTAGAGGTAATTAGTGTAGTTTAAAGTAAAAATAATGCTTTAATAAAATGAGATGAGCTTGAAACATGTCCTAACCCTATTGGTTGTGTCCTGGCCGACCATGAAAACCCATGGGTCGATTTAGGGGACCCCATGGAGCCACTTGGGTGAGATAATGACTTTAATGCCTTTTTTTAATGTAAAAGTAAAAATGACACAAACATAATTTGTTTTACGAAAAAAAATTTAGAAGGGGTTATAAAGATCATATTTTTGATTATAAATATTATTTGGAAAGATAAAACAAATTTCCTACATCATAGTATTTTTTTAATAATTTTTTTGACATCAAATAAATTAAATTATTTATGACATCATGATGATGCAGCGATGACCTCATTATTTAACGATTTAAATAAAATGGAATGATAATGTAATATCTAAGACCTACACTTGTCCAAAACCTATTGGGTGGGTAGATTTCGAACCCTCATCACCTTATCCTCTAATTATATCAATGTGGGATTTTAGAAATTCGAAACACTTTTGAAAATAAAAAAATAGTTTCATGATTTCCAAAAGTGCCCCTCCTCTCCTCTTATAAAAGGCCCCCACCTATACCTCATTTCACACACTCCTCAAGCCTTTGGCTCGGCCATACCCTGACCATTTACTCTCTCCACATCCCTCTCATCATCCTAGAGGATTCCCTTTGGGAATAATCCTTTCAAAGGAAGCCTTTAGGCTCAAATCAAAAGGAGTTACACTTTTAAAGGTAATTCATTCCCTCTTGTTCATTTTTTTTATTTTGCTTCTCCAACCCCCTAAAATATTTTTATTTACTTCTTTTGTAACAACCCCAGTATCTTCAATATACTAGGATGTTTTTGAAAGATTTATTCGAGCTACACTCTCACACAACTACATCAAATGGTTAAAGAACATACGGTTTCCGTGGATGGCGAAATTTTGCCTCCCGAAACGATGATTGTTCAATACTCATTTAACACCTTCAAAGGTGGCCATTATGATGTCACTATTTTTATATATGATATATAATATGTTTATTATTTCCTTAATCTTATATATTTTTCATTTATGGCATACCATTATTGTTTCCATTATGGGTAAACACGATATCTTCATTTTAGGATGTGCGGACTACCGCCCCCTGAAAGTGATTTGATTCGTGAATACCATATGTGGGATGTGTAAAGGATAAAGTTAATGATATTATATATGTTATTATACTGGAATTATAATATACTCTTATATCATTATGATTCCATTCTATAAAATACGAAATAGAAATGAAAGTAGCGTTCATGCGTACGTACGGCTTACCGTCTCCATGAACGGTGCATTTTATTTCTTACCTATAAATGATTATGTAATATTATAAATACATGTATATGCTGGATATATATGATATATATGATATCCAAATCAGGAATGTCAGTCCGGATATAAAGAACCTTTGACCACACGAACAACATGTAATTGTAAGAAGTCCACTTTCGACTTAAGAACCAAATATTGACAAAACAAACATCATTAACTTAAATGGATAATTAATGTTTATAAAATGGAAATAAGTGATATAAAAGGAATAATTAACTTTAAAAAGGTTCTTAATCAAGTATAAATTAACTCCAGTTTATTATTCAGGACGTTAAAGATCGATCGAGTCAAGTCGGACCTGAGGTAAGGGACTTCGTCTCAATCTCCTTTCCTTGGGGCATATTTCATTTTATACACAACTTTCTTTTATACGGTGTATAAACCCCTTTGACTTTTACATTTATACAAAAGGAATCTTTTTCTATGAAGCGTTTTACTAAACGACAAAAAGGAATGTTTTTTACGTACGCGGTGACAATGACCTTTTCTGCCGCCGCGAGTATTATTTGGTCTTTCGCTTCCTCAACAAGCCGTATTGTTTTTAAAATAAAATAAATACCATATACTCTTTTATGTATTTGGGTATTAAAAATGGTTTTGACAAAGGATTCTATTATGTCAATATATTTTTGATATATTGTGATTAAAATGTGGAAATGTTATCATTCCTTTATATTGGTTTTATGTTTTATGATTTTATATTGGTACATGGACATTTTAACGGGTGGTTACGTTATAAACCATATGACGGGTGGTGCCGTGAATACCAGGATGGGTGGTTACGTTATAACCTCCAATGCATTGGGTATGGAATTCGGCTGTATGGCTATTCCATTAATTATGTATGGAAATTGGCCGTATGGCTATTCCATTAAGTGATATGTGTGGAAGTCGACCTTATGGTTATTCCACTTAAGTATGTTTATGTCCCAAGTTACCTTTATATATGTTATGTGTTCTTTATATGGGTTTTATGGTAATCCTTTGGTTACAAAAAGGTATGTAATGATACATTATTCAGTGATGTGTTTTTACTACTTCATGAAGGTGAAGGTATTACTTTGATAGAGTATACATGGTTTACTTGATTTTGAAAAACTAATAGTTTTTATTATTTGTGTATCCCTTACTGAGCTTCTTATGCTCAACCCAAGTTTTTTGAAATGTTTTTCACAGGACTTAATGTGGAATAAGGTCAAGGATGGTATCAAGGGAATGTCATGCAATATAAAACATGGAACTATAAATGTTTCTTTTAAGAGTTTTTTTATTATGGAAACATAGTAGAAGTGACTACTTTGTAATCTTTTGAGATGTAATAGTTATGTTCTAATTCTCTAAAACTCAAAACCTGAAAAGATCCTCAACGTGAATTATTCATTTAATTCAATTTTAAGTAAGGTTTAAGTCCGGGGCCTTATAGTTGGTATCAAAGGTCATTTTAGACAACTTTAGGAGTTAGAAAAGTGAAAAAATAGTAATATGATTGAAATGATATAGTATTTACGGATTACCATGTTGCTTCGCCTAAGATATTTCTATGTTCAGAATGGTTTTCCGCAGAGGAAACAAAGCAGCTATGTTGGGAAGACATCAGGAGGAAGACAACCTTCCAAATCAGAAACCTGAGATGGTCAGAATCAGAACTGAACAGTTTTTTGCAATGATGTCATAGTTGACTCGGGTTATAAATGGTGGTGGTATCCATGCACGAGATCATCCAGATCAACCGCAGAGGAACATGTCAGTGGTTGAACATTTCATGAGGCAACATCCCCCATCATTTAGAGGATCATCTGACCCTGTGCAAGCTGAAGGGTGGATTAAAGCACTGGAGAAGATTTTTGATGTCATGGGGTGTTCAGAACATCAAAAGGTTAGTCTTGTTGTTTACCGTTTTGAAGGTGAAGCTGATCAGTGGTGGTCGATGGTGAAAAATATCAGAGATAGTGATGAGATTGAGGATCTTCACTGGGACGAATTCAAAGGTATGTTTCTTGAGAAATATTTTCCTAAGGTGGTTCATCTTAGGATGGAAAAACAGTTCCTAGAATTGAGGCAGGAGGATGATTCAGTGGCTGATTATGAAGCAAAGTTCACTCGATTGGCAAGGTATGCTCCAAACTTCATACGAGATCTTGATAGTAAAATAAACCATTTTTACTCAGGGTTAAATCCAAAGTATCGAAGGGCTTTAGCTTCTCGAGAGTTAAAAAGTTATGAAAAACTTGGTCGATGTGCAGAGAAGGTGGAAATGGTGTTTGCCGATGATCAGGTGTTCTTTGACAAACAACAGAATAAGAGGTCTAGTTGGCAGGTAAAGGGGAAGAATTCATCAAAGAAGAAATGAGGTAAGAAAACCAAATATCCATCATGTGAGAAGTGTGGTAAAATGCATCCTGGTGAATGTTTATCCAAGTCTGGTAAGTGCTTTCAGTGTGGTAAGACTGGTCATATTGCTCGTAACTGTAAGGAAGATGATCAAGCAGGCAATGAAAAGCCAACAGTAAGATGTTTTTAGTGTAATGAAATGGGTCATTATGCAAACGAGTATCCAACGAAGAACTAAACTGGGTGAATGCAGCCAGACTACAAGCATAAAGGGGTGGTGAAATACTTTGCAACAACTTTAGCAGATGTTGGGCCATCGATTGAAGTGGTATCCGGTACACTGTTTGTTTGTTCAGATTATGCCAATGTGTTGTTTGATTCAGGGTCTACATACTCTTTCATTTCTGAGAATATTTCTAGTAAATTGGAAATTCCATATCAAGATATGAATCCTGAACTTATGGTAAAAACACCCAGAGGGAACGTTGAGACAAAAAGGAATTATAAGAACCTTCCTATCCTTGTGTGTGGGAAGAATCTACTAGAAAACCTTATTGTTTTGCCTCTAGTAGAGTTTGATGTAATTGTGGGAATGGATTGGCTTTTTATTTATCATGCTAAGATTGACTGCAAAGCTAAAATGGTTTCTTTTCAGAAAGATTTTCAGTTTGTGTAGAAGAATGAACCTTTGATTTTGATAACATACCAGGAAGTTGAGAAACTAGTAAAAGATGGAAATGAATGTTACCTTGCACATATTGTTGAAAATAATGGAACTGTTCATATAAATGATGTGCCAGTGGTAAATGAGTATCTTGATGTTTTTCCTGATGAGTTTCCTGGTGTTATTCATGACCAGGAAGTTGAATTTACTGTTGACTTAGTTCCTGATTCTAAGCCAATTTCAAAACCCCCTTATCGAATGGCTCAAGTTGAGCTTTTAGAGTTAAAGAAACAATTGCAGGAGTTATTAGATAAAGTTTTTATTCGACCTAGCACATCACCATGGGGTGATCCTATCTTGTTTGTTAAAAAGAAAGATGGGTCAATGAGAATTTGTATTGATTATAGAGCCTTGAATAATATTACTGTTAAGAACATGTATCCTTTGCCTCATATCGATGATTTGTTTGATAATCTCCATGGAGCTCAGTATTTTTCGAAGATTGACTTGAGGTCGGGGTACCATCAGTTGAAAGTAAAAGAAGGAGACGTTCTGAAGACTGCATTCTGTAGTAGATATGGCCATTATGAATTTGTAGTTATGCCTTTTGGGTTAACCAATGCACCTCCTGTATTCATGGACCTTATGAATAGAATTTTCCATGAGTTCTTTGATAAGTTTGTGGTTGTTTTCATTGATGATATTTTGGTGTTTTCTAAAAGTAATGAAGAGCATGAATGTCATTTAAGAGTTATCTTGCAAACCTTAAAAGAAAAGAAACTATATGGAAAATTCAGCAAGTGTGCGTTTTGGTTACAACAAATTTCTTTCCTAGGTCACATTGTTTTAAAAGATGGCATAACTATTGATACTACTAAAACAGAAGTTGTGGAAGAATGGCCAAGACCCACAAATGTAACCGAGATCTGTAGTTTTCTTGGTTTGGATGGTTACTACCGATGGTTTGTTGAAAATTTTTCACGGTTATCTAGTCCAATGACAAAGCTAACTCGTAAGGGTGTTAAGTTCATCTGGACAAAATAATGTGATGATTGTTTTCAGGAGTTGAAGAGAAGATTGGTGAATGCTCCAGTTTTGGCACTTCCTTCCAGGAATGGTGAGTTTGTTATATACAGTGATGCTTCGTTGAAGGGACTTGGCTGTGTCCTTATGCAGAATGATTAGGTAATTGCTTATGTTTCACGACAGTTGAAAACTCATGAGATAAATTACCCTACACATGATTTGGAATTAGCTGCTGTTGTCTTTGCTTTAAAAATTTGGAGGCATCATTTGTATGGAGTAAAGTGTGAAATATATACTGATCACAAAAGTTTAAAGTATATATTCACTCATAAAGAATTGAAAATGAGATAGAGGAGATGGCTGGAATTAATCAAAGATTATGATTGTACAATTCATTACCATCCGAGAAAAGCAAATAAAGTGGATGATGCTTTGAGTCGAAAAAGTAATTATTCATTAGCAATGCTACATTTGGAACATGATCCTTTGGTTAAGGATTTGATGAACTTTGGCATAGAAGTTGTTGGTGCAGGAAGTTCATCTGTTTTGATTCAGGTATCAGTGAAATCTTCTCTATCAGATAGAATCAAGAAAGCACAGAAGCGAGAGAGTGAGTTGCAGAAAAAGGTAGAGTTGGTTCAGAAAGGTAAGTTGCCTGATTTCAACATTGATAGTGATTGCGTTTTGAGATTTGGGAAGAGATTTTGTGTGCCTTGTGATTCACAATTGAAGAGAGAGTTGTTATGTGAAGCTCATAGTTCTCCGTTTTCAGTTCATCCTGGCAGTACTAAGATGTACAGAGATCTGCGGGAGTATTACTGGTGGGATGGAATGAAAAGAGATATTGCTGATTTTACTGTGAAGTGTTTGACATGTCAACAGGTTAAAGCAGAGCGGCAGTAACTGAAAGGGATGCTTCAGCCTTTACCAGTGCCAGAGTGGAAATGGGAAAACATATCCATGGACTTTGTTGTGGGATTACTGGGGACATCTCGAGGTAATAATGCAATCTGGGTTATTGTTGATCGCTTGACCAAATCTGCTCATTTCCTTGTTATACGAGATACTTTCTCTCTAGATCAACTTTCCCGTTTGTATCTTAAAGAGATAGTCAGGTTACATGGAGTTCCCCTCTCCATTTTATTTGATCGTGATCCTAGGTTCACATCTAACTTTTGGAAAGGCCTTCAGAAGTCATTGGGTACTGAATTAAATTTTAGTACAGCTCTCCATCCTCAATCAGATGGGCAGTCAGAACGAACAATTCAGACCATGGAGGATATGCTACGAGCTTGTTCGATGGATTATCAGGGAAGTTGGGACCAACATCTTTCTTTGGTTGAGTTTTCTTATAATAACAGCTTTCATTCTAGTATACAGATGGCACCATTTGAGACATTATATGGGAAGCGGTGTCGAACTTCTGCATTTTGGGATGAAGTGGGTGAAAGGAAGATGATGGGACCAGAATTGGTAGAAGAGATGGCATAAAAAGTTCAGTTGATTCAGAAGCACATGAGAACAGCCTAGAACAGGCAGAAGAGCTATGCGGATAACCGGAGGAAGGATCTATCTTTCGAGGTAGGTGATCATGTTTTTCTCAAGGTTTCTCCTTGGAAAAAGTGTAATGAGATTTGGTAAGAAAGGAAAGCTGAGTCCAAGGTTTATTGGACCATATGAAATTCTGGAGAAAGTTGGATCAGTTGCTTACCGAGTGGCTTTACCTCCGAGTTTATCTCAGGTACACAATTATTTTCATGTTTCAATGTTGAGGAAGTATATTCCAGATCCATCTCATGTTTTGAGTCCAGAGGTAGTTCAGCTGGAGTATAACCTATCTTATGAAGAACAACCAGTCCAGATTCTTGACCACAGGGAGAAGGTGTTACGGAATAAGGTGATTCATCAGGTAAAGGTTTTGTGGAAAAACCATGTGATTGAAGAGGCAACGTGGGAATCTGAAAATGCTATGAGGGATAAATACCCCAACTTATTTTGATAAGTGAATAAAATTGTGAGGACGCAATTCCCAAAAGGGTAGAAGGATGTAACATCCCTGGTAAATATAGAATAAAGATTTTAATATTTATTTATATTTATGAATTAAATATTTATTTTATTTAAAAGAGGTTTCTACGTTCGATAGCGTACTCGATACGCAACGATGAGTTTCTTTGAAAACTTACGTTGCACACAAGTAATAATATAATATTATTTTAAATATTAGTTAACAAGTAGCCGTTGTACTGGTCGAAATGGATAGAAATAACTAAAATATGATTATATATGTTTTTAAATGTTTTTACATTTACCCAATAAAAGATAAAGTCTTAAAATATGGAAAGAGTTCAATTTTAGGCATTTATACCCTAATTTTCACTAAGGGTTCACTAATCACCTTTTGACGGTGAACTGTCATTAAATATAGTTTTGATCAATCTTATAAATTCTATTGGACCAAAAATAACTCTTCTTGAGAATCGGGACATGAAAATTTACTTTCTGTAAAATTTTGGTATCTTTCCGATAAAGTTCTTTTTTTATTGAATAGTGTAAAATGTTGTATTTTAATTAAAAACCACTTTTTAATCTAATTTATTTATATGATTAGATTATATTTTGAATTGGTTTTTAAGTTAAATTAGAAAATATTTTTACCATTAAATCCAATAGTGGTCGTTGGAATTAATTTCACTTTGAAATCGGACTTAAACTAGTGTCAATCTTTTGATACTTATTGTTTCATAAAAACACGTTATTTGCTGTGACAGCGGGAATTAATTATTAAATTAATTAATGTGACTTATATGTTTTGAATTTTGTAAAATAGACTTCATTTTTGAATTCGTAATATCAAATATAGCTTAGGGTGAATTTTTGGTAATTTTCTGAAAAACTTCAATTTTTGATGAATAGTGAAACCACTAAGTGGTACTTATAAAAACTGATTTTCCGTTTAAATGAAATTTTGCAATCATTGAGTTTTGATTTTCAAAAATCCGACATATATGGTTGTCATTAAGAAGTAAAATGTGTTTTAATATGATTAAAATAATTTTTTTGATGAATAGTAACTTATTAAGTTTTTAATCGCGATTAGAGGTAATTAGGGTAGTTTAAGGTCAAAATAATGCTTTAATAAAATGAGATGAGCTTGACACATGTCCTAACCCTATTGGTTGTGTCATGGCCGACCAAGACAACCCATGGGTAGATATAGGGGACCCCATGGAGCCACTTGGGTGAGATAATGACTTTAATTCCTTTTTTTAATGTAAAAGTAAAAATGACACAAACATAATATGTTTTATGAAAACAATTTTTAGAAGGGGTTATAAAGATCAGATTTTTTATTATAAATATTTTTTGGAAAGATAAGAAGATTTCCTACATAATAGTATTTTTTTTATAATTTTTGTGACATCAAATAAATTAAATTATTTATGACATCATGGTGATGTAGCGATGACCTCATTATTTAATGATTTAAATAAAATGGAATGATAATTTAATATCTAAGACCTAAACATGTCCAAAACCTATTGGGTGGATATATTTAGAACCATCATCACCTTATAATCGAATTATATCTATGTGGGGCCTTATAAATTCGAAACACTTTTTAAAATAAAATAATAGTTTCATGATTTCCAAAAGTGCCCCTCCTCTCCTCTTATAAAAGGCCCCCACATCTACCTCATTTCACACACTCCTCAAGCCTTTTGCCCGGCCATCCCCTACCCATTTACTCTCTCCACATCCCTCTCCTCATCCTAGAGGATTCCCTTTGGGAAGAATCCATTCAAAGTAAGCCTTTAGGCTCAAATCAAAAGGAGTTACACTTTTAAAGGTAATTCATTCTCTCTTGTTCATTTGTTTTATTTTGCTTCTCCAACCCCATAAACTCTTTTTATTTACTTCTTTTGTAACAACACCAGTATCTTAAATATACTATAATGTTTTTATAAGATTTATTCTAGCTACACTCTCACACAGCTACATCAAATGGTTAAAGAACATACAGTTTCCGTGGATGGCGAAATCCTGCCTCCCAAAATGATGATTGTTCAATACTCATTTAACACCTTAAAATGTGGCCATTATGATGTAACTATTTTTATATATGATATATAATATGTTTATTCTTTCCTTAATCTTCTGTATTTTTCATTTATGGCATACCATTATTGTTTCCATTATTGGGTAAACACGATATCTTCATTTTAGGAAGTGCGGACTACCGCCCCCTGAAAGTGATTTGATTCGTTAATACCATATGTGGGATGTGTAAAGGATAAAGTTAATGATATTATATATGTTATTATACTGTAATTATAATATACTCTTATATCATTTTGATTCCATTATATAAAATACTAAATAGAAATGAAAGTAGCGTTCATGCGTACGTACGGCTTACTGTCTCCATGAACGGTGCATTTCATTTCTTACCTCTAAATGATTATGTAATATTATAAATACATGTATATGATGGATATATATGATACATATGATATCCAAATCAGGAATATCATTCTGGATATAAAGAACCTTTGACCACACGAACAACATGTAATTGTAAGAAGTCCACTTTCGACTTAAGAACCAAATAACGACAAAACAAACATCATTAACTTAAATGGTTACATAATGTTTATAAAATGGCAATAAGTGATGTAAAAGGAATAATGAACTTTAAAAAGGTTCTTAATCAATTATAAATTAAATCAAGTTTATTATTCAGGACGTTAAAGAACGATCGAGTCAAGTCGGACCTGAGGTAAGGGACTTCGTCTTAATCTCATTTCATTGAGGCTTATTTCGTTTTATACACAACTTTCATTTAAATGGTGTATAAAACCCTTTGAATTTTACATTTATACAAAAGGAATATTTTTCTATGAAGCGTTTTACTAAACGAAAAAAGGAATGTTTTTTTACGTACGTGGAGACAATGACCTTTTCCGCCGCCGCGAGTATTATTTGGTCTTTGGCTGCCTCAACAAGCCGTAATGTTTTTAAAATAATATAAATACCATATACTCTTTTATGCATTTTTGGTATTGAAAATGGTTTTGATAAAGGATTCTATTATGTCAATATATTTATGATATATTGTGATTAAAATGTGGAAATTTTATCATTCCTTTATATTGGTTTTATGTTTTATGATTTTATATTGGTACATAGACATTTTAACGGGTGGTTACGTTATAAAACATATGACGGGTGGTGCCGTGAATACCAGGACGGGTGGTTACCTTATAACCTCCTATGCATTGGGTATGGAAGTCGTCCGTATGGCTATTCCATTATGTATGTATGGAAATTGGCCGTATGGCTATTCCATTAAGTGATATGTGTGGAACTCGACCGTATGGTTATTCCACTTAAGTATGTTTATGTTCCAAGTTAGCTTTATATATGTTATGTGTTCTTTATATGGGTTTTATGGTAATCCTTTGGTTACAAAAAGGTAAGTAATGATACTTTATTCAGTGAAGAGTTTTCACTACTTCATGAAGGTGATGTTATTACTTTGATAGAGTATACATGGTTTAGTTGATTTTGAAAAACTAACAGTTTTCATTCTTTGTGTATCCCTTACTGAGCTTCTTATGGTCACCCCAAGTTTTTTGAAATGTTTTTCACAGGACATAATGTGGAATAAGGTCAAGGATGGGATCAAGAGAATGTCATGCTATATAAAACATAGAACTAGACATGTTTCTTTTAAGAGTTTTTTTTATTATGGAAAATTAGTAAAAGTGACTACTTTGTAATCTTTTGAGATGTAATAGTTATGTTCTAATTCTCTAAAACTCTAAACCTGAAAAGATCCTCATCCTGAATTATTCATTTAATTCAATATTATGTAAGTTTTAAGGCCGGGGCCTTATATATTAAGCCTAATCTTGGACCAAAGACATGACCCAAACATGGGGTGATAAATAAATCCTATTATGCACCCACCAAAGGCTCATGCCAAACTGTTGGTGAATATGTGCAACAATAGTGAAAAAGTAAATGTAGTAAACTAGTAAGTACTCAAATGTTACTATCACAACTAGTTTAATGTACATTTTAATATGTTTTAATCACTCCCAAGCTTTTGCGTTAGCTTGTCAAGTTCAACATGTGAAAATCACCTCAGGGAACATTCATGGTAAACACTATCCTCAAACGTACCAATCCTTACCCTCAGGTAATCAGAATCAAATACCCACATGTAATTTCATTCAGGAAAAAAAATCATTTCCCTTAGGAATAAAAGATATTTCACTCAGGCATAGAAACTACTGCCCACTGGAAAAACCAGGGTACCCTCAGGCTAACCAAACACTACCCACAGGCTAATAGAACACTGCCCTCAATCTAATAGAACACTTCCCATAGGCTAATAGAATTCTACCCTCAGGATAAAGAAAAACATCCCTTAGGCTATAGTAACTGAGCTAAGCCCAAAGAATAAACAAGAAATTTATATAAACATTATCTCAAAAAAATGTAATGCACAAAATAATCATGGCATACCCTCGGGTATCCTGGCCAAATGGATAAACAGTGGAACACACCCCCAGGGTGGTCCTAGATCCAAGAAAGGATCCCAAACAGTAGTTTAACATATTCATTAATTTACCTATACAATTATAGGTATTTAATAAATCAAGGACTCATCCATACATCACCCGAAACATGGGTGTGTAACCAAATGGTTCACTAAAACACTCGAAAGTTTGAAATAATCACCAATCCACCAACCTTGATCTGCACTGATCGATATACGCGAACGATGTCTCCCGAAACAAAAGAAGTTGGCGTAGATATGGGATAAATAACTAAACATTCAACCTCAAAAAACATCACATCGAGAAATAATTGTTAACAAAGGCTCCATGAGATGGAAGAACTTACCTGTGCCGTTCAAAGGAGATCGACGACGTAGGAATCGGGTTCCTACTGTGCGGTCGGGAGATCATCCAAGGGCTGGCCATCTCTCTTATGCTCTAACCGAACTCACTGCCTCCTCTGCCAAATGAGGAGGCAACTTCCCGATTTATGAAAAAAAACAAACTACATGACATGTACTCTTAAGTACACCACAAGTACTTTTCATCTATTTACTTTTCCCATGGAAGCTAATTTTCACCACCACATTGTTCACCTATCAAAATGAGTACATGGTGTGTATTCTTGATTACACAGCATGTACTTTCACTCTGCTGGTGGCTACTTCCACCACCTTACTATTCACCTGCCGACTGATTACACGGTGTGTAAATACTTAGTACACGGCATGTAGTCATTTTTTACACCTCTCATCACCGACAGGCATACATGCCCTATGTAACCACCCCACATGGCCAAAGTACACGGCGTGTGAAAAAATAAACGGCCTGTACCCACAAAATTTGTGATTTTTCCCAATTTCCTTATTTTCACAAAAACACTAAAGGAATAAAAAGAAATGAAAAAACACGTACCTCAAGAATAAGAATCGAGTTCATAAAGTATTTTTAACTGTAATAAATCCAAGATAATTTTTTATGTGATTATTACCAAGTGTGCATTTCTTTTATTTTATCTCTAATACATAATTTATCTCATTTTTCAATGTTAGGAAAATATTTTCTTGAATTATCTCACAGTTGGATTCCTAATGTAGTTCGGTTGGAAGAGAGCCATTCTAATAAGAAAAATGGTATTCAGATTCATGACCATATAAATAATTTATTTTTGAACAAGGAAATTAATTAGGTTATGGTTTTATAGAAAATCTATAATGTTCACGAAGAAATTTTGAATTTGAAAATTCAATAAGGGAATGATATACCCACTTTTTTAATAAGTGAATAAAAGTGTGGGGACATAATTCCCAGAAGGGTCGAAGATTTTTAAACCCAATTAAGGATATAATAAATCATTTTCATATCTTATTAATATTAAATAGTTTTATTTTATATATTTATATTCATCAGAAAAATAATTATTAATTTTTTCGTCAAAAGAGAAAAAATATTTCCTACTGAATTGGGTTTCCATAAATTATATGGTTTTATTTATAATCTTGAATTATAAATTATAGAATTATAATTTTAATAAATGAAATTATTTTTTGAATTCGGTATGTCAAAATTCTATTTGGATTAATATTTTATAATTTTATGTTAATATTGATTTCTATTGAATTATGAAATATAAATATTTTTTCTGAAATAGTATTGTTTCGATTATTTACAAAGTAAAATTCAATTTGGGATTAGTATTGAAATTTAAAAAGGCATTTATTGATTTTAAATAATCAAATAATTTATTATAAATTAATTTTCATTGTGAATTTAGTATAGAAAATTTTATACTAAAAAGGGTGTTTTTTTGAATAAAATATGATTTTCATCGCATTTTCCGAATTTAATTTTAAATTATATATTTCATCTTTTTTTCATAATTCTAATATTATGTAATCAATATTTAAAATTGTTGGTGAAGTTATTTTTATATTTATTCTTTTTTAAAAAATATTATTATTTATTTTATTTATTTTTTTACCATGTTAAGTGGTTAATTTGGGAGTTTTGGGTTAAAAATTATATTATATGAATCAAAAATAACCCAGAACCTAGAATTTACCGTATTTTATGAGGGGTATTATTCAATTTCAATATAATTATATAAATTATGGTTTCTTGGTTCCATATTTAGTTTATTTTTACCATTATAATATTTAAGTAAATACAAAGTAAAAATGACATTTTCTGTTTTTAAATAACTATAATATTTTAAAAATAAGGATAAAAAAGGATCGGGTTAGATATTAAATAGTTATTTAAAAAATAAAATTATTTTATCATGTATATTTATTTAAAATCATTATTGAAAAAATAATAACCTTAATGTTTTACAAAGTAGAGATGGATTATTAATTCCTTTAATAGAATCAAATAACTGAATTTTAAAAATATTAAAATTAATATAAACTAAAATAATTAATGTTTCACAAAATTATGTAATGATATAAATATAAATATAAATATTTTTTAAATAATAATATTCATATTACCACTTTTTCTTGGATTATTTAATTTTAAATTAATTTTATAGTCCTTAAATTAACATTAATGATATTTTATCGCCAATAACATTTTAATAAATAAATAAAAATTTAAAAATATCCTATAATATTCTATGGGATTAGTATAAATATTAAAATAATACCCATCTTCCATTTGTGGGTAAATTATACTTTTATAGTAAATTAAAAACCTCTAAATAGTGAAAAGAAATATTATCCTAGTAATCATCAAAAAGGGTTATCACATGTTAAAAAAATTATAAGGTTAAAAACCATATAGAAACGTGTCTAAATATTTTTTTGGTATAATTTTTACTCATCCATATATTATATTACACTATTATTAATTTGGATCCATTATAAAGTAAAAATTATTTAGTCTTATTTTAGTATTTTATGAAATTCTAAGAGTACCACTTTGGTCTCTTATATAAGGGAATCACCACCCCAAATTCATTAACATATATCATTATTTTGTCAGTATATCCTATAAAAAAACTCTTTCCTTATTTCCTTAACCTCATACTAAAGGCCTTTTTAATCAAATCCCAACTTAGTAAACATTATTGTTTAACCCTAAGGATGTTGTCCGAAGAAGTGGTTTATTTCTTAGTCGAGCACACTTTTTTATTTCTTCTTCCCCTATAATGAAATAATATTCAACAATGATGATATAATATCATAATTATATCCCATATAGTTATATTTTATTATGTTAATGGAATAATCACCATCCTCCCCCTCTTCCATTAAATGGGAAATATGATGCTCGTTCGTTTGTATCATAGACTACCAACTCAAAAACTAATCTAATTCATTTTAAATAACCTCATATACGAACTATTTTGGATTATGTATTTATAGTAAATTTTATATTATTGAAATATTTACTATTATAGGAAATATAAGTATCATATATTATATTAACTATTTATTGACTAGAAATGATATCTTTTTTCTTTAGTACATGTGGACTGTCGTATCCATAAAATAATGTGATTTTTTTTTCATTCCCATGTAACAATAATTATAATTATTAGTATATTTAAATAAATAATATTATAATTCATAATTATTTAATTTTTAAATAAAATATACCTTCTATATAGAAATATCGTTGAAAAATAAGAATTCATCCAAAGCCTATGTACGACCTACTGTATCCAGAATTGTAACACAGTTCATTTATCGTAACCATTTTTCATGATCAGTTTAAAATGAATAATTGTTGTATAAAAATGATAATTATTATATGATTATTATTATCAAAATGAGGATATAATTTCCCCTATAATCATATTCAAACTACAGAAGTCAGTTTTTGAACAAAAATATCATCAAAAGTGTCAGCATGAAATTCAATATAAAATAATTAAATATAGAATATTATGGGAAAATACTAAAAAGTGTTATAACATAAAAAAATTCATAATCATGTAAATAATTAAAATATTTTTATTAACCAAGAATATAATAAATAAACATTATGATCTAGACTCAATTTAGTGGACTTTATTTTGAAAATCCTTTTTTAATGTCATCATTCCTACTCTTCCAATTCCTTGTACATATTCATAAAATCATTCATTAAATGTATTTATATCAATATAAAATAATTCTATTTTATTTGTAAGTATCTATTTAATTTCATTCAATGTTTTTAAAAGAATATATTTATATATTGTTTTAATATTATTTATAAAACATGACAATAATGTTCAATTTTAACGTATACGTAGGAGATGACTTTCCAATCCTATATAACCGTTATTTGGTATTTTTATTCCTTTGAATTATTTTATGTTTTTTTCCACTATAAAATCATCTTTCCCTTTTAATATAAGAATCATTTTTAGAAAATAATGATTTAAAAGGAATGTAAATTGTGACATCTAAAAGTGTTTTGTATGTGGGTATAAAAGAGATTTTCCAGAAAACTATAATCAAAAGGAAAAACCCATAAAATGATTCATTCATGAAATGTTCCTTGGAAATTATTTTCTTATGATTGGTGAGCCTTATATAGATCATCATAAACTGGTGATCTTGATATATCCTATATTATGTGTGTTCTCAGCAGTGATCCATTGCATTAGGTAATTATAGTGAAAGTCGATAGTGTGATTATTTCATATTGTATGTGGGTTTAAAGGGTTCTTTAAGAGTTTTATAAAGATGATTTCATAATTTAAATTAACTAATATTCATTTATCACATTTAATTTTTCATGGAAATCATTTTATTTCAAATTTTATCAAATTTTAATGCCAATATTTGGGTAAAAATGAAAAATAGAATTTCTTAGGTCCATAGGTTTTCAATGAAATGTTCATATTTATTATTTTTCTTTTATTTTTTCTTTTAAAATATTTTATGAAAAGTTTCACGAAGTAAAGTAGATTCAATTTGTAATGAATTATTATTGGATAACAATTTTTATTATATCAAATGAAAACACTCTTTTATGATATCATATTTTTACAATTACTAGAATGTTTGTTTATTTATTTATATATATACCTTTCAGAGTATTTTTTATACATACCATGATTTAAATAAATATTACAGTGTTTATGTATGGGTAAGGAAAAATTAGAAGTCATTTTGAAATTCTTGAATATTTTCAATATTAATAAAATGTATTTTTAAAATATTTATATTACAGTGAAAATAGATATGAAGTGTATGTGTTAAAAATATAATATATTAGTTTTTAGGTAAGTGTTATATCGTAATTTTTTGAATATATAATCCTAAAAAGGTATTTAAATATAAGAAATTGAATTATCTTTTAGATATTTTTTAACAGAATATTTATAGTCGAGCCCTAACATTGGATGAACCAAAAAGCATTTTATTTGTCAAGAAAATAAGAGAGGATTTTCTCTTTTATTTGTGAGGGGAGTATCACATTTGGAAATTAATAAATTATTAAATTAATAGGAATTAATTTTCAGGTCCAAATGGATCCATATTGAATGGATTTGAATATAATATTTTTTTTAGTCAATATCCACTTGTCAACTAAAAATTTGACAATTTAGGTGACTTTTTAATCATTATCATTTTTTAACCCATGTTACCCTGGTTTATAATAAAACCACCCCTATGTTATAGGTATATAATGAATTGGGTAATGATTATTTTAATTTACCATATTAGTTATTCATTATGTATGAGTGATATGTAAAATTATACCTCTTGTTTCCTAATTCATTATTTAGTTTTCTTTGAAATACTATTATTTCAAAAGGTATGTTGACAGGCATATGTTTAATGGAATATAGTTTCTACTTTTTAATGGTTTAATTTACTACTTTTAGAAAATTATATCTTGAGTTTTATATGATTTCAAAGAAAACATTATGAATTTTATTTTGACATTATGATATATATTTAAAATGATTTACGAATATATTTTTGGATGATAAGTAGATTTCTTGGATATGAATATATTTGTAGCCCAATTTTTAGTATGAAAGAGAAATTTTTTATATGTATTCCTGGACTAATAGTTTTGTTATTTTATTCTTATATGTATCTTTCTAATCGATTCATGATGTTTTAACATTTTAAAAATATACAGAGAGATTTTTTAATGAGTTGGGATAAAAATGTGTAAATGATGATAATGGTGAAGATGTTCCATGAAAATAAAAATCATTATATCATAAAATATTTTTTGTGGATAAAATAGATACTATGTGGACATTTCCACATTATGATGTATTATTTATCAATTCATGTGTGGTGGAAAAATTATCAAACAATATATACTACAGGGATACTCAAATGTAAGAGAATTAATTTATGACATAAAAATCTGATTATATAATGTATAAGGTCATGTCCGTACATGTTGTTTGTGAAATTCGATTTAATTGAGAAATAATCACAACGAATCATAATATTTCTATAGTTCTTATTATCAATCCAAGGGGGTCAGGAATTCTTGCTATGCATTTTATGAGCTAGTTCAGGTGTTTGATTGGATGGAAACCTAGGATGGTCATTAATAAATTTGTTTGAGGCCCTTTTACTATTTAGAAAGTAATATTTTTAAAGAATTTGCACTATTAATACATTTTTGGAATGTTTGGAACTATGTTTCAACAAATTATTTTTGAATATATACATCATTATTCTATCGAAAGTTTGGATTGGAATTTCATTTTTGTTTTTTATATTGATTAATATTTGATGTATTGTTATATTATTTGATCTTAATTTTCATAATAAATTTATTAGGGGGTTATTTACAATTTTTAGATGTAAAATAGTGATTAAGACATGTATGTGATGTTTGATTGCATTGCCCGATAAACCCTACAACAACAAACTATATTATTTTTCATCCATTTTGGGAAGTTATGTATGATTGAAACATCCCCCATCACTATAGTACCATGTCATACATGATTCCATATCTTGTTTTAGTATTCTATTTATGCATCTTGTCTCGTGGATATGATTCGGAGAAAATAGAAACACGAATAGATCCTCGATTGGTTTGCTGATATTTTGATGAAATGAATTTGGACATTGATGATTCCATATCCAGATCAATTATAAATTAATGTATCATATAATATAAATGTGATTTCCTTATATATATTATAAATTTATTAAATATTGACAATTGATATGTGGTAATTATTTTTTTATCAATTTTATTAATTGATTAATTGTGATAAGTTTTGTATATTTCATAGGAAAATGTTTTTTGACCTGGTTTTTGAAGACTTTAACTTATAATACCATAGCTAGTGGTTACATAATTATTTTCTAACTACAAAATTGTGATAAAATCATAAAGGCGCAAATATTTTATTAGTCATGTAAAACTAGATAAATAATTAAATCTAACATCACATTTGAAAACATGAAGTCCAAAATAATATTTTATTTGATAACATTATTACCTATATCATATCCTTACATATTAATATGAATTAAATTCCTGGAATTCTAGGGAAATTAAAGATAATAATTAGGTAATCTCGGTTTCAAAGTAAGTGTTTGTGTACAATGGAAGATAACAAAGAATAAATAAGACCAAAATAATATGAAAGGAATAAATGATCATCAGATAATTACATATATATAATTACATGATCATGAAACATATCAGTTGATATCAAAATTTTTCAAATAATAACTTATACATTAATAACTGATTTTATATTAATGGATTCTTAATATTATACACCTTACCAAAAACATCAAAGAATCATGCCAAATTATCTACATAATTGGATATAGCCTTTGCCCAAAACCAATCATGTTTCATCTAAAGAGGACAACCGATTAATGAATGGGCTATTTATAACCAGGCTACACAAATCGCATGCACATCTTATACATTAATTATATTTTGATTTATCATTAATATTAATTTTAAAAATGTATTATAATTAAAAAATTATCTATATTGAATTAGGAATATCGAAAATTTATAATTTATCATCATAAACTATCCAAATAATTAATAAAATATGTATTAATGTAATATAAACAAAGTAACATAAATGGTAATTATCATATTTTAAAATACCTTTGAAAGGGAACTGGAAAATATCTAGAGGGAAATACCATTTTAACATCAAACAGCTTTTTAAAATCTAAAAAAATCCCCAAAACTAAATAATTTTTTTATTTGAACATTGAATTCAGAAATTTTAATGTAAAATTCAAATAATTAAGTCATCCTGATGATGGTAAATTACAATAATTCCATGTCTGTTGAAAATTTTTTCATACTACATTTTTTACGAAATATAAAATTTATTTCCATTGGAAAATGAAAAAGGAATACATCAAAAATATTTTTTAAAATGTATGTCCATGGGTAAGATTAATTTTAAAATTATATAGTAATATTGAAATCATTATTGAAAACATTTTTTTAAATCATGGAAATATAAGACAAACCGTCCCAACTAATGAGGAGATAAATTATGTATTTCATAAAAAAGTTATACAACTATCAAACTACCCGTGTAAATAAAATATTACTACTATATGAAAGTAACTAATGAAAAGAAAATTAAATTTTTTTATTATATAATACTCATTTATTTTCCTTATAATTTCATATATAAAAAATATTGAAATAAAATGAGATTGAATAAGACACCACTTTACACTTTTGAATCATTTAGAATCAAATACAGATAAATGATATAATCATATAGGGTTATATAAGTCCAAATAATTTTCCAAATCATATTCATAAAATATGTTCATTGGTATTATATAAACCATAAAATTAAAAAATGTAGTTAAAATGGATTGATTCTTATAGAAAAAAGATAGATGAAAATCCCTTACCTTAAGTATGACATTAACAATTTTTTTCAAACCACATGCACAATAAATATAAATATTTAATAATTATATTATAGAAAATAAACATATATTTCATACCATATAATATTTACTTATAACCTTTTAAAACCAGTTTATTAAATATATTTTATTAATTTCATTATTATGGTTGATAATTGCTTCATTTTTAACATATGTTTTGGTTTGGTAGTTTTGGTCCTTGTACATTGATCATGGTTCCATCATCAAAAATAATTAAATAAGGAAAAAATATTATATATATTTATCAAATATTTATTTATAAGCATTTAAAGAAAAATATGTATTGAAAATTTTAATTACAACATTCATATAGGTGGTAAACCATAAGTTTTCATAAACATTATTTTCACTTTTCAATAGTTGGAATACAAGAAAAGTATATAATAATTTATTTTTATTGGAAAATAATAATACCATATATAAATTACATATTTATTAAATCTATCATTGTAGTCATCCATGTAATGTTTTTATAATAAAATCACACATTTATATGGATATGATATATCATATATATGAGAGGGAAATATTTTCATATTATATTGGATAAAAATTTGGACCATAATGGTTGTTACATCATAATTATAACATTTTAGTAAATTTAGGATATAAATTTTTTTATTTAAGATAAATACCACTGATTTACAATAGATAATGGAAGATATAAAATAAAATTGATCGGTTAAGGTAACCACATATTCATTGAATGTATTCCTTTTGTTCCCCACATAATAACAATAGGGTTAGCCTTTTAGAAGGACTAGATCCTCTATAACATGGGTAAGAACATTGGGGGGTGTATTGGTATATTTTTGTAAATGTAATATGGTTATGTGGTGTGGATTATATAGTGTAGGTGGTATCCTTTTATAATGGAGGGAAAGGAAACACATATAATTACATAAATTATTAAAAAATATAAATATCATAATAATGAAAAGTGGAACCATGACACACTAAATCTAATTATAATATGTTATAATGACAAAATAATCTCAATAAATAAAATTTAGAACCATACTGATACTTTATAAACCATATATTCGAGTTAAATCACATTAAACAAATTTTAACCTTAACTATTATAATATTATTTTTAACCAAGATAACTAAATTATATGACCCAAAATAAATGCATTTTACTGCAAAAAAATTAAATTATGATCCCAAATTATTAATCAATTTTATTAGATTCATGTATCATTGGCGGTGGAGATAAATTTTAGTTAAATAAAAAAAGCATGAATTTTTTTAGAAAAATGCATAATTTATCTCTAAAAATAAATATACCATAGCATAATGAAATAAATTGGGCTTCATGATTTTTTTGTTATATAATAAAAAAATAATTATTCTTTATTTTTTATCAATACCACTTTTCATTATGTCTTCTATTCATTCCATCAAATCCAAAGACCCAAAAATAGTTTTATATTTTAATAAAATTTATCCTTTTACCTCCAAATTAATGATTAAATACCCAAATTCCAAATTATTATTAAAAATAAATAAATTAACTTTTTTATAATATTAATTTTTGAAAAAATCATTCAATAAAATAATGTTATGTTTTCAAGAAATTTAATGTTTTACCCTTTGGTTTGAATCCAATTCTTCATCTTTCACCAAGGTGCTATTTTTCTATGGTTACTATTTATAATGACAAACAATTTGGTCGACATTATTATATTATATTAATTATTTTGATTCAAATATGGAATCAATTTTCAAAAATTTAATTTATAGATTTTTAATAAAATAAACAAAAAAATAACTCAAAAATTAAATAGGAAATATTCTTTTTAAATATGTGTTTTTTATATCAAAAAATATAAATGTACCAAAATCAAAAATACTGATGGTTAAAATATAACCAATTAAATACTTACTAAATATATATTTTTATATTAATTTAGTATTAATTTTAAATAAAAAAATTTATTTTATATTTAATATAAATTACTATTTTATATAAATTTATATTTTTACTATTTTATCAAAAATAAATCATTTAATAAAAATACCAAAATTTTACCCATAATATATTATAATATAATGATTTATAAAAACATTTGCTTATTATGAAATTTAATGTATAAAACATGAAGAAATTATAATTCTTTCTCATAAATGAAAATGAAAACCCATTTTTTAATAAAATGTATCTTTAAACCATAAAATGATTTTACTAAAACTTAGTAAATATTTATCATTTTATATTATTTTTCTAAATCCATCAAAAATTATTTTTTAAATGAATTTTGATATCAATACATATAATTTTAATGGAATGGTTATAATTATCACATTACAATAATTATATTCTAATAATATATCATGGTTCATTTAAACTAAATGATGCGTATGATGCAAGCAATCATATAGATATATTATAGATTAATAGGGTGATAAATTATAACCCCAATATAAAAATATCACTGTAGAATGTTTTTACATTGATACAAACAATTGAGGATACCTTTTCCCCATCAAATACTTTGGTTCCCATGTAGCTTCCTCAAATTTATGGGTTCACCACAAAACCTTGACTAGATTAGTTGTCCTTTTTCTTATCAATTTCATTCTACAATCCAACAAATCCACCAGTTTTTCCTCATAAGATAGATATTTGTCTTGTGATACAACTTCTATAATTTGTGAATGTGAAGGATTAAGTATTTATTTCCTTAGTATTGATAAAATGAACACATCATAAATATGAGATAGATTCGGTGGATGGTTAAAGAGATAATCTATCATCCTATTATGATCAAAAATATTAAAGTGAGTAATGTATATAGTAATTATATATACCTTATTTCTAAACCTCATACCCATATTACAAGGATATATTCATAAAACTACATTATCACCAACCTCAAATTCTATATTTTTTCGAGAAATTTCAGTATAATGTTTTTTTAACTCAGGGTAGCCTTCAGGTGATTTTTTGTTTATAAAACCTTGTATTAAATTTCCTATTAATAATTAGGTCTATGTATAATTATTTATCTAAAATTATCCCAAAACATTTTAGTTTATCACATTCTTCCATAAAGGGATTTATAACGATCCACTTGAAATCTTGAGTGAAAGATATGGTTTTAAAAAAAATTATACCAAAGGACACTGTTGATCCAAACCACCATTGGAATCCCTAGAGAAATATAAAAACATGAATTATATATTTGGAATATTCCTCTTAGGATAACTATCTCTCTAAGGGTGATAAATGGAGACCAAAATCAACTATTAATCTAGATATTGTTGAAGACATAACCCTATTAATGAGGTAAACCAAGATTCATGGTTTTATATGATATAATGTTGTTCTCCATGAAAACATATATATTACAAAATGTATATTATTACATACTTATCAAGAGATAAATATTATCTGAATGTAAAACATTGTACTGAATTTATAAGGTGACCAACAATCACCAAAATTTCAAGATGAAATTACGAGGTTTTGAAAAGTCTTATTACATTATCCCTTGTGATGATTTTTCATGTCTATTCAAGTATGGTTCATATTTATAAGTCACTCCTACACATCAGTCACTCAATCATAAAAATATAATATATTAGGAACTGATATTGATAATATATAATAAACTTCTTATATAATCGAACCCAAAATACTATTTTGGATCTCTAAACATATTCACACTCCCAATAGGAATAGATAATGATGAAATATGATATTAATACAATAATTTATTCATTTGGTATGGTATTGATGTGACACATACTCCATTCCTAACACTTATCATTCTATTATGATCATGGTTAAAATCAAAATCATTCCTTTCATTCATCTATATTCCTGTGTCTTCATTATATTCCTTATTAATACTGTTGTGGATAGATGGTTGAACATTTATTTGAGAAATATAAAATATTTTCCCTTTTCTATGTATTTTAAGATCTATCTTCTAAAAATATATAAAAGTTGAATCTCATACAGTCATCTTTATGAAAAGTGTAGCATGAAATTTTTGACTAACTGTAACAACTATAAGGTTTTCCTCCCCATGGTGGTAATGTACTGAGAAATCATAATCATTAATCAACTGAAAATATCATTTTTTGTATTTGTTAAATGATTTCTATGTAAATATATATGTCAATTGTTTATGATCAGTATATATATATTTATATAGATATATCACACCATTGACAATTTATATTATTAACCATTGTCTTCCCTAAAGAGATTACCACTGCCAACTCCAAATCTTGATTCAAATAAATTTTTATATCATAATTTAATTAGTGATAGGAATATGCTATCACAATTTCTTTCTACATGATAAGACACCAATGTAACATATTATATGAAAAACTATAGATAAAAAACTCTTCCCCACTGTAGGGTATATTAATAACTTCACTCTAACCAACCATCAATTCAGTTCTTTTAAATACACTTCACACTAATCAATCTATAATATCTGAACCCCTTTGTGAATCAACATGGTGACCGTAATATATAGACATGATAAATCTATCATAAAATCTTTTTCGTATCCTTAAAATCCAATAGAACTATGGATATTATTTATAATGGTTATATTAGGACATTTACAATGAGATAAAATTTTTAAGGATCCTCCTTTATACCCGGACATGTGATTTTATGGCCTATGAATAATAATTTTTAAAGTCGAAATTAAGACCTTGAAATTTTATCAAACATCTTATGTGTCACACCAGGTTTTTCATGTATTTTTTTTATCATGTTAATTGTCAATCACAATAATTTTCATGTATTTTGGGTGAGATTAATGTTGAGTTTTAAAATTCCATCTTTGTATAATCATCCTTCTTTAGACCCCATTTCTTTATTGATAGTTTTTTGAGAAAGGGTGGTTACTTCATGATTTGGTCCAAAACGTGAGCCCATTTCCAGATTTAAATAAATATCTTTTTATTTTTTAACCTATTTGTTAACATGATTATCCCATTCAACTACCCATGGACTATAATGACATATTCAAAGCACCAAATCCTTTTGGTTCTCTTATTAATTCATAAGCTTGGGGAATTTGGGTTATTAATTCATGTATTGGGCCAGTGCGTGGGCCCATTTCCAATTTCAAAAAAATATTTTTTTACTTTTATAAATTATTAATTTTTTTAATAATATTAAGTGATTAAACATCCCACATGATCCCAGTAAACCTAGGTTCACCCTCATGTTCCATTTTCCCTCATTGAAGTTCATCTTAGTATCACAATAGTTAAAAGATTCTCAAGGTATCTCAAATAGTCCGGATTTTTCAAAGGTAATTTATATCACTCATAAATCATTATTTATTTACTCTTTTCCTCCAAATATACTACTCATGCTTAATACAGACCTAATGTGAATCTACAGGGTGTTTCGAGCCATTAAATCTTCTCTAAAGGTGTCGATCTAAGGGAAGAAGATGAGTTTCGTAGTTTCCAAGGTGAGATGTTTCCTCTTTCCTGTTCCCTCTTCCTCCTCCTTCAAATATTTAGTTATTATATATTCTCCCCTAGGGATTATAACCCTAATTTTATTACATAATTATATTTTTGATGGGTTTTTGTTCATTTTGGGATGGTTTTCATAGGTTTCTGGTTTATAAACCCTTGAATGGTAATATCGGGAGTGTGTTTCCATTCCGTTACGGATTTGAGGTAGGATATCCACTGAACCAGAATTTAAAATTTTTGTTTCATAATTTTCTAGTTGTTAACACCTCATACATATGTTTAGTATTTTTTATTCTTTGTATAAATTTCTTGGTCTATAATATGGTTGTTTAATCCTTGTTTCGTGAAAAGAAATGTTGTTTTGTTATAAAAATGCACACTAAGTGTTTGTTTAACTGTTTTGTTGTATTTCACATCTAGTTTGTTATGTTTAGAACCTTGTTTTGTGTATTTCAAATAGTTTTCTGTATACTGAATAAATTTAGGTCAATAAAAATGGTATTTTATCCCTTTTCATGTTCATAAAATAAGTTTTTTTGTTAAAAAGTGCATGCAATGTGTTTTGTAAATTGATCGGTTGATTTTTGGTGCCTAGGGGTATTTAAAATGTTTTTTTGATTTATAAATACATTGGAAGTATCAAAAATTGTATTTTTGGATCCTTTAATAGCTATCTAATGTTTATTTGAATTTACAAAAAATTGGAGTTCAGATTATAACATGTTTTAGCCTGAGTTGCTGGAAAATGGCCCGTCTGGTATCTAAATAAAAATGGTTGTGCTTTAGATGTGTAACTTGAATGTTTTATGGGATTAAATAATTTTTTTTCTAATATAAATGGTTTGTAAACACTACTTTATTAAGAGTTTAATTTTTACCATTTTAAAATTTTATTTTTGTGAAATGATTAAAGGCCCATTTGGAAACATTTTGAAAAAATGGTGAAATAGTTTATTATGAAAACCTATTATGGATTTTTATCATTCCGTGATTGTGTATATATAATGGATAGTATTTCCTTACCATGGAATACTTGTGTTCAATTATTAGAGTTCCTTGAGTTTGACTCATTTTTTTGTTAATGACATGAGATCGATCCTTAGAGTTACTCGGGGTGATGTCTATTTTGAATTATTATTGTATATATATTGTTATTGGATGTTCGGATGGAATAAATAGTATCACCCCCATTAGATATATGATAAATGGTAACCTAAAATATTTAGAGAATATTAAATTAATTATTTATGCAGTGTAAGGTTATGGTACTGACCAGTGGACCATAATATATAGATATACTGGGTTATTTCTATGGAATTTTCCCTCGGACTTCCTGAGAAAGGATGTCCAAGCTTATTGAGTGTATTGATATCATTGTGTGTGACATGTAAATGGGGGTTAATTATCATGTATTGGTGTCATCTATATTATTCATGATTTCCAAGGTTCACCCATGTCTCTTTGGATTTCAGTTTCTTGTAATGATGAATATGATGCTTGAATGTAAATTAACAGTGCCCTGAATGGGTAATTACTATTGTGCATTCTTAGGTATTGTTTCTATTGGAAAGTGATGTGATTGTTTTTATATGGATTTTGAAAATGGATTTCAAATGAATTTTTTTATTGCCTTGTAAAAATATGATATTGTAAACATCACTTTCACATTATAAATGATGTTGGCACACTAGTTGGAAGAATCTAGTTCTTGATGTTAATAAGGGAACTAGGTTTTAATTTGTTATGAGTAATCAAATAGAAAACCATACGTCTAAATATTTTAGGCAAAACATGAAATTCATGTTTCTTTTATATTATGTAATTTTAATTGGTAATATATTATCGGGATAGCCTACTGAGTTTAAATACTTCAGGCCTATAGTTATTTAAGTTTTTAACCCTTGTGTAGGATTCAAAGTGAGTTTGATCACCTTGAGAAATGTGTTATAGTTGTGTTGGTGAGTTACTTGTGGGGTCACATGGAATTAGTTGGTTATCAGGACTCATCAGTTTAGTTTTACCCTTTAGTTATACTTCAAGTATTGTTGTATTCATGATGATTAGTTTTGTTTTAAGAAATGTGTATTGGGAGGTCCATTCCTTTCTAATGATTTTTTATTTATTATATTTGGAAATAAATCATTCCCTTTCCTAGTATACTGGTTCCCTTAGCGCTTGACACCATCCCGGGATGATTAGGAATGTCTCTCGGGACTTATCACAGAGTGGCCCGGGTGACCAGTTTAGGGTTGACCCGTACTAGTTCATGAAAAAATGGGATCAATAGAGGTCATCTCCTAGAGGTCCTTCATTTTTAGAGTTCCCATTGTTATTTGGGGATGTCATGATTGATATATTTTTATTTTCATGTCATAAGGGGAAGGTTTTGGAAGATAGTTGTGAACTCTAACTCTTTTTGATCCTCGAGGGCCCATGGGAAGTCCGGTTTTGTTAGTATCTTTGGTTCTTATTAATTTTTTTGATGTTAGGATATGAAAAGGGGAGTTGGACTGATGGTCTCTAGGATCTCATAGGTTTGGGAAAGCCATGTGGTGTCAGGGCATGGTCATAGGGAGGCTCTCCATGTTGGTGTTGTGTTTGGCATATGGTCTCCAACCATATAGTCAATTCATCCACCAAAACATGTTCTCTTTTGTGGGTTGCATGGAATTTTTTTGAATTCGTAATTTTGTTTTGAATATATTTCAGTGAGAATTTTTGAAGTGGGTATTCTATGTTTAATATTAGAATGAAATTTTTGTAGGTTGTCTTTTTTTAAACAAAATTTTGGGGAGAATGTGGAAAGATTTAATGGGATCAAATTTCTTTAATCTATACTTATGATTTATTAAAATAAAATAGTTTACATGTATGAGTTATTTTAATACATACAATAAATTTTTTCCATTATTAAAACCACTTTATGTGTAAGTGAAAACAATACAAAAATTCCACATTGTCACCAGCACAGTCTACATAAAGACATTCAAACAACATACCAAAATCAAACCACCACATGAACCAACCAAACAACATTCCACATTGCTTCCAAAATAGAACCAATTCATAATTTGAAATGAAAATACAGAAAAACCATTTTCCACCATAGGACCGAACCGCTTTGAACCTCCCTCTAATACCATCGAAACATCACCAACCTAATCACCTCAGACCATTCTTTGTCATCATGAACATCTCATCACCTACGACGCTGATATCAACGCATGATCCACCAACCGTGCCGGTGAGACCCACCAGAAATAGTCAATTTGAAACCCTCATCATAGCGGTTGAGTGACTCCCTTCGTCGAATAGTCATGTCCACCATTCCACTCACACTCCAAACATCACCGACACTACCATATCCTCGCCGCCGCTGAATGATTATCGACACTATCACCTCCCAAAACCACCCACTCAAACTCACTTCCAAAATAACCATGAAAACTGCTGTGCATCTCTACCCCAGACAGAACGATGGAATCCTAACTCCAGAGTAGAGAAAAAATAGGCTCTTGCCGGATGAGACAACGTCAATACCGTCACCAACCGGGAGACCGCGGACCAGGGCCTTTTCTACTACCCTCTACATCGCAACACAAGTACCACCCTATGCCGATACCACATCAAATAACAAACAACCAATAGAAAATTTAAAATCCCCAACATAAGATAACCTTAAATCACCAAGAGAGAGGAAAAAATAATGGGATAAGAACCCAAGGAGGAAACATGGACGGATTGGGGGATGAAACCCTGGAAAGAGAATGGGGTTTAAAACCCTGAATGAAGAAGACACTTAGCACCGAGAGGATCCTCAATTGACAAACCGTATCCCAAAACCATGTTGTGCCCTCCACTCCAGATCAGACCTAGATTAGATTGGTGGAACACGGGGCCAGATCATAGAACGACACATGAGAAAGGCCATCTTGAAGACGAGAGTGGAGAAATAGGGAGAGGATACCAGGATCCATCGAAAGGAAAAAGGGAGAGGACCTGGAGAAAGTGAAGACCAACAAAAAGAGCATTGAGAGATCTGGGTGAAAGAAGCGGAGCTGGAGAAACCCATAACAGGAAGGGGAAGAAGGTGGAGTTCTGAGAGCACCGGGAGCACTGGTGGAATGTGAAGAAATCTTGTCAATTCGTGAACTAAGTGTTCATGAATTATTTTATTATGATTCTGAAAATTTGTTTAAAATGATAGGTTTTGGGCTGCTGAAGAGTGTTCTAATCTGATGACTTTGTTTGGGGAATAGGTTTTGAGCTGATGGTATTTTCCTAAAAAAAGTTTTTGCCTTTTTTTCCATCAGATTAATAAATGATACCTTGTTGACTTTATGAAAATGGGAACAGAATGTTTGGATGGCCTTTTTGTTTTGGTAGTTTCTTTAATATCAATGAAATGGGTTCAAAATCAAATGGTTCTTGAAAAAGATAGGTTTGTTAAGATTCTGAATTTTTTTTGAATAAATTGATAGGATTTTGATGGAGAGCTACGGGGATTCTTTTTAAAAGCGTGGTAAAATGGATTGTTGTGTGAAAATATGAAAAATGTTTTTGACTTGGTGGTTATTGTGCCTATGGAAGGTATATAATTTTTGAAATGTGTTGAATTTTATGGGTTTTTAAATGAGAATTTTTGTTTTAGCCTTTGTTGTTTCCATTGGTTCTCACATGCATGCTTTTGTATGGATATATTGATGGATGCCAGGTATGGAATAGTGTTTGGGTGACCATGGTGGAACAAGAATGTGCATGTCATTAAGACTTTATGAAACCCCATTGGTGAATGTGAAAATCCAGAAGGTTAATTTTTTTATCAATTGTTTTTAAGCATAATTTTTTTGTTTTTTTTGTAAACCAGTGTTTATGTGGGTTGATTTTTCATGTTTTAGTAGTGTTGTTTGATTGGTAAGCATCATCCTGGTATGGAAGGGATATTTTTGGATTGATTTTATAAGGGATCTGGTTGGTGGATCAGGTTTGGATAATTTTTCATTGGGATTAAAATGATATATTAGATATAGTGATGTGGCCACAAATGGTTCTCCATTGGAAATACTTCTAGTTGATCAGCCTAAATATTTGATTCAATCATTAAATCCACTACTTTGGATAACACCTCAACTATTTTATTAGAATATGGATCTATTTGGGATTAAATTAAATTATTTTCCTATTGTGATAATTCTTTTGGATAAAGAAGTTGTGTTCATTGATGTTGATGTTTTTCACCATATTCTGTAACTATTCTAATCCTTGTCTGGAGTGAGAGAGAATGGTGATATGTATCTTTGAGTTCCTATTTATATGAAGGTGTGTTGTTGAAAAACTGTGTTTCGTGGGGTTTTGTGGTCTCTATCTCCTAGCTACAATGCAAGATATGCTTCAAACATAAAGGAAGTAGCCATACTCCTCAGAGTGAATCTTTTCACGCAGTCTGAAAATTTCCAAAGGTGTGGGGAGCATGAATAAACTATTGCCTTCACCATTGTGGTAAGGAAGTTTATATTTTTTTATTTTCATTTCTCATCACTGTAATTTTTTTCGCAATGTGCATGGATAACATACCCCTCACACAGTGTCTATGGTTATGCCTTCTCGGATGGGGGTTTCCAACCAACTTCCATGTGTGGACCACCAATTTGAATCGAGTGTGGTATTGGTTTTACCTGTTTATAGGTGGAGTTTGTTGTGTGGTTACTCTATTTATTGTTTGGATTTAGTTTTCCATTAATTGGGTCTCCTTCCCTCCCCTCCCTAAGTGATTGATATTTTGATCCTTACTGAATGTGTAGGCCCAGTTCATCAACCCTCCATTCGGGAGTTGGTGGTTTAAATTTTCATGTTGTAAACCTCTAAACATGGGTTGGTTGGTTATTGCGGGAGATTTTTTGTGGCTGTGTGCATGTGAGTCCTAGTTTTAGTTAATGTTTAATTCATGTTTGTTGATTGCAAGTAGGTTTATTAAGGTGGGGAGACCCCCCACGGGTCTCATTGATTTTCCACCTAATAACATATCTACTGATAGTTTATTCTTATTAATGGGGAGTACATTCATCAATAACCTATAATAATTGGTTTTCATGAGGTCTATTAGGATTAGTGATTTTTGGGATCATTGGTATAAGGTCTAACAATCTGGTTCTTGGCTTGGTTGTGGAGGTGGTGGCTTGGTCTTTTCGTTTATACTCAAGAAGTGGTTGTGAGTTAGTGTTTTTTTTTGAGAAAGTGGATTAAGATAAATTTATGGTGTATGATATTTCATTGGAATGAGAGGCTAGAACGTGTTGATAAGGAATCCATTGGGTTTGATCTTTCAATAGGATCGTTTTATGGCTTTCCGGGGGCAAAAAGCTTTAAGGGTGGGGAGAATTGTCACACCCTGTTTTTCATGTCATTGTTTTGATTTAGTTGGTTGGAAAAATAAATAATTTTCATGGGATTTGGGTGAGATGATTTTTTTTGACATTTTTTCTATGTATAATCATCTTAATTTGTTTCCCTATTGATTGTTTGGGAGTTTTTTGAGAAAGGGTTTTTACTTCATGATTTTAGACAAACTGTGAGCCCATTTCGAGATTCAAAATCAAATTTTTTTTCATTTATAACTCCTTTATTTTTCAAAATATTTTACACATAACACTTCCCACATTTAGTACCATGACATATTAAAACCACCATATCCTTTTAGACCCCTTAAGGGTAAATAATCGTGGTGAATTTGGGTTATTTATTCGGGTATTGAGCCAGCCTATGGGCCAATTTCGAGTTTTAAAAAAAATATTTTTTTCCTTTTATATAAAATTCATTTTTTAATAATTTTAGGTTATTACACCTCCCACACTAGCTCAAGAACCCTCTTCTCAACCTCATGTTCTATTTTCCCTCTTTTTAGTTCCTCGTAGTCTCAGATTATGGAAAAGCAGTTGAAGGTTTCTCAAATATTTTAGATTTTCCAAAAGTAATTTATCTCATTCAGAAATCATTATTTCTTCAATATTTCACCACAAATATTATTTCACTTGTTATTCCAAACCTAATAAAGACCTATTCATGGATTAAATATCCATTCTATATTCACTATGGGTTTGTATGTAAGGGAAGACAAAGAGTTTTATAGTCTCTAAGGTGAGATTCCTTCTCCTTTCTCTTCCATTTTTCTCCTCCATCCCTTTTTTATTGGTTCTATCTTCTCCCATGGTCATTATAGACCAATAGTTCTATTATACCATGATATTTGGTCGATTTTTTGTTCTTTTGGGGATGGTGGTCATTAGTTGAGGGTTATTATACCCTCAAATGGTGATATCGGGTGTGCATTTCCATTCTGCCAAGGATTTGAGGTATGATATCCATTGCACATAACTTTCTAATTAATGTTTCATCATTTTATTTGTGATAAAATAGGAAATATATGATTTTTATTTTTTTCATCCATCGGATTATTTTCTTGGTGTACCAAATGGTTGTTTAAGCATTTTTATGTGAAATGAGATGTTATTTTTTTATAAAACTGCACAGCAATTGTTTTTTAAAATGTTCTGATAAATTTCACAGCACGTTTGTGATGTTTAGAACCTAGTTTTTTTTATTTTGAACATGTTTCATTTGATTGAAAAAAATAATGGCATGGAAATTTTATTTTACCCCTTTGCGTGTGCTTAAAATAAGTCATGTTGTTAAAATTTTCATGCCATATGTTTGGTAAATTTTCCAGTTTGGTTTTACATTCCTAGTGTGATTTAAATTGTTTTTTATTTATAAATACATTGGAAGATTTAAAAATGGTATTTTAGGTCCTTTTATTGCTTTCCGAAGGGGATTTGGTTTTACATGAAAATGGGTATCCGGTTTATAACATGTTTTGGCCCGAGTAGCCGGAAAATGGCATGTTCGGAATCATTATAAAAGTTTTTGTTCTTTGGATGTATAACATGAATGTTTTAATGGATTTGTGAAAAAAAATTTCTACTGATATTGGTTTGTTTTCATATCATTATTAAAATTGAAATTTGTACCTTTGGAAAATGTTGTTTTTGAAAAATGCATAAATGACGGTTTGACAACTTTGTGAAAAAATGGTTAAATTGTTTATTATGAATACCTCCTATGGATGTTTCTCATGAAACTAATGTATGTATATAATGGATGGTATTAACTTACATTAAATTCATTATGATCCATTATTATAGTGACTCGGGATGGACACTATAATTTCTTTTTTATTAATGGCATGAGATCAGTCCTCAGAGTGACTTAGGTTGATCTATATTATGATTTATTGTTATAGTTATGTTGTTATTAGATGCTTGGATGTAATCAATTGGCTCAACACCATTATAAAAATGTGACATGTGAACCTATCATATTGATAGAATATTCGAAGAAGGATTCATTCACTGGAAGTTTATGGTACTAACTAGTGGCCCATAGTTGGCAGATATATTGGGTTCATTGTTATGAGATTTTTCCTTATCCTTCCTAAGAATGGATTGTCAAGAATATTGGTATTTTGGATTTCATCGTGTTTGACATTTCAATTGGGATAAAGTCACATGTATTGGCATCTTCTATATTAGTCTTTATCTTCTATGTTCACACATGTCTATTTGTCTTTCAGTTGCATGCAATGATCAATATGATGCTTTTATGTACATTTATATTTCTGTTCTTGAGTAACTACTATCATGCATTCATGTGAATTTTTTTCTTGTAAAGTTGTTGGATTTTTTTGATAAGGATTATCAAAATATTTTTCAAATGAATGTTTTTTATCCTTTTGTACAGATCCTAAAATGTTATTATCAATTTCCGTATGAAAATTTTATTTTCACACTATTTGAACAAATATAGTTTTGGATGTGAATAAGAGAAATGCGTTTTACATTGTTTTGGGTAATCATGATGAAAACCATAATTTTATACATTGTATATCAAACATGAAATTGAAGTTTCTTTTATTATAAATAATGTGTATTGGGAATAGATCTTCAGGATAGTCTATTGTGTTTTAATACTCATGCATATAATTCTTTTTGTTTCTAGTCCTTGTGCTGGTTACATCTTGATTTTGATCACCTTGATTGACATTTGATCACTGTGTTGTGTAATGAACAACAAGGACACATGGAGTTAGTTGGTCATCAAGTCTAGTCATTTTAGCTATATCATTCATTTGTACATTAAGTTTTGTAGTATTCATGATGATTAGTTTAGTTTTTATAAATGTGTATTGGAATGTCCTTTTCCTTCAGCTATTTGTTTTATTGTTTTTATGTGGTATAAATAGTTACCTTATCTACTATACTAATTCCCTATGAACTTGTCACCATCTTAAATGGATCAACGACACCTCCCAAAACTTTTCATGGAGCGTCGTGGGTGACCGGTTCAGGGTTGATCCGGACTCGTTCGTGACATTATTCTACTTTAGAATCTTTATAAAAATTCTAAAATTTTATTCATTCTCAAAATTCCACATTAAATATATAATAATATAGTAAAAAATTATTACATGAAATAAATAAAGGTAATATTAAAACACTAAAATCATTAAATAACTAAATGTTTTTGGTGAATTTGTATGACCTAATGTAATTTAAATAAATTCATAATGACCATACCTCATATAAATGGTTATCTTGGTTATATCCTCAACATATATCCTTCTATGATAATATATACACTAAGATCAGTAATTGAAAAATATAGTTCTCCTCATAATTATCAAATAAAATTACCAATAAATGGCGATGGATACTTGTTCTTAAAGTATAATAGTTAATTTCCTTTAATCAATGAAAAGATGCATTGAACAATATTTCTTATTTAGAAAGAGAACATGTGCACCCCAACGAACAAAATAATCTGAAATGATCACTTTTCTTGATTCTCTTATAGTTTCAACATAAATTCCTACAACATAGTTTGGGAAATTCTATATGGATTCTTTGAAATAATTATAGCATTATATATAAGTTATTTTGAAAACTCAATATCATAATTTTGGGGAAGACACGTAATGTCATCAAAATACACATCAACGTATTCTACAGAATTGGTACATTTTCAATGTTGAGTTTCTCGCAAACCTTTTGAGATAAATATCACAGAAGAATTAATTTCAAAACCCATATGATTGAGTAATTTTCATTGGTTGTTATGGTTCATCCTCACACAGATATAAGATTCCAAGTCGATTCATAATATCAAATGTACATAACATTACATAATAACTAATATGTTATTTATAGAGCGATAGTTAATTCATTAAAAAATCACATCCAATTCAATTAGTGAAAGAATAAAATGATTCATAAAATTAATATTCAAAAAAATATTATTAGAGTGGGGTTTTAGACCTGATATTAATTCATTATACAATTATGAGTTTTCATCACTAACTCAAAATATAATAATTGAGGGGATTATTTAATACTCATAGAAGATTATTCATATATAAAATATTGTATATAACAAGAATAAAATAAATCATTACCAGTACTATATTTGATGATAACTATACCTTTCACTACATCACTAGGAACGTCCACTATATTTAAAAAAATCATATGGTTGGCCTTCCTAGATTGGAGTAATTTTTGGTAAGTTACATTGATGTTTGGGTAATTGGTTATAATAGTTACTGATCTCCATAAAATTAATGAACTACATTTTGATGGCTTATCCCATTCTAGTGAATTCATGATAATGATGGAATTGTTTTCTCACTTTATATAAACTATGTGTCCTTTTAATCATGTGCCACGATATTTTCTTCACAAGTATCAAATTTTGGAAAAGACCCCTATATCTTCGTTAATTTATCTATAATTTTATATTCCATCCTTTTCATATCATTCGTTCCATTGTATCCATTCGACACTTATAACTCCTTATCTTTCTTGGTAGAATGTGATTCTATATACTCAAATGATGAGAATGTTTAGAATAATAGTTTCATTTTATGTTTTATTTTATGGTCATTGATGAAACTATAAATCCTTCCCATTGTATTATGTACATTTTCTACAACATTCCATACTATACATGTCATTTTATCTTCATAGTGAGTAAATTTTTCCTCCTGATTTTGTAAAATACTATTGAATTTTTTATACAAATACACTAATTGTTTATAAGGAAAATAATTATTCAATAATATTACATTAAAATCCTTCCAATCCATGATGTTAATTTCATCCTCATATTATGATTTTTGAATCAATGACCACTATTTATCAATATAACATGTGAGATGATAAACTACAATGAAAACATTCCCCCTTTCAATACTTCAAAATTTAATAATTATCTTTTATATTGAACTTATCTATTTCGTTGATAAAAATAGATTTTTAATCTATTAAAATATAGAGGATTATGACACATTAAATAACATATAATTGTTACACTACAAAGAAGATCAGTAGGATACTCCATATGGTAATGTTTATTGGTCATATCCTGAGTAAGATATACTAATATATTTATAATTTTATCTAATCCATCTCTTGTTCCATATCCACATTCATTATCCTTCCAAAGAAGGAAGTCCTTATAAAGATTACATGATTTAATATGGTTTCCATTCCAAATTTTTGGTTTCATTTTTAAAAAATGGAAGAAACTAAATTAGATCAATGTATTATAAATCATAATGTATAATATTCAAATTAGTGAAACACTTAACAGAAATTAAATAATTTTTTATAACTAATATCATAATCATAAACATGTATCATTGGGATTTTTAAAAATAAAAGAAATATTTTAAAATATTTCATAATTTTTTATAAGTTAAATTGTAATTAATCTTCTTATATCCCCCATGAGTGTCAAATCAGGAGCATAGTAAGGGAACAATCACCATTCACTATAATAATGGCCCAGATATATTCAACAAACCATTTGTGTGGCTATTACCCATAGACGAATCTTTCCTAGAATAACATCCACTTCTAGTTTATAGAAAAGAACTAATTTTAAGTAAATCCATATAATCTATACCTCACCAAAAAATTAAGATGTTATCCTATACAAATAATTATCCTTAAATTCATCTATATGGTTATGTTCTATAATTTATGTATTTCTAAATCAAATTTCCATGTGTTCTATCAAAAACAATATTATACCAACTATAATGAACATAGAAATACAATCCATAAAATATTTTCTACATTATTATATTTTCACTAGATATAAGTTTTCCCATACAAAATTTCTGAATAGTTTATTAGTCATGGAAAACTAGTTACATTTTTATAACCAACATGAAATTTGAAAATAAAAAATAAAAAATGGTATTCTCATTGAGAACATAATTATTACCTCAATCATGAAAATTCATATCAGTAATAATGAACTTCTTGGAATTATAAGGAAATTAAATATATAAAATATGTGAGTTCAAATGATCAGTAAGTGTATGTGTACAAAAAAAGTAAACATGGAATAAATAAGGAACAAAATTTGGTAGTAATAAATGTTGATCGTATAATTCTATATGAATAATAACATGATCTAAAAACCTATACATTGATTTAATAACTTTTCAAGTAATCATATGGACATATGTTTTTGGTTTTATAATGATAGAATTAATAATTATGGACATGTAAAACATTCTATCGAGGCCTCCTGCTATGAAATTTATATAAACCGGTAAGGCACCGGCCAAAAACAATTCACATTTTATATCATGAGACATACGTTGCATCAAGGTGATAACTATAACTGTATTCCACTTATCACCTTCATCTTCTATGGAATCTTTATATTTTTATTGTTCAATACAATTAATTATAAAAATTACTTATTAGTTATAAATTTAAATATTGAATAAAGAGTATGAAACTTAAGAAATATTTTATAATAGACTATCATGATAAATAATACATATTATATCTTTAAATCATATACCTAGTAACATCATTGAGTGTTAACATAATTAACCATTTATCCAGAACATCATCAAAATATTTCTTGAGGAAAATAACTATTTCACATCAAAATAACTTATTAAAATATTCAAAAATACAAAAGATTCAACAAATAAAATCCTTATAAAATAATACTGGAGACTTCTAATGAAAATTAAATATCATTTATTAGTTTTTATTGTCGAAAATTCTATTCACTCACTACATATTAAAAAATATATTAATTTATCAATTTTGGTAAAAATTATAAAGTGATTCATTCCAAAATTGGAAAGAATATTACTTTGAAAACATTTTATAAATATTTAGTCATGCCTGAAAATGAATTTAATAATTAAATATTGAATATTGAAAACATTATTGACTAAATTCTATGAAAACGTGGATATATAGAAAAAATATTCCGAACTAAAATGGAAATTTTGTCTCCTTTACTTAATAATATTTTCTTAGTACCTTTATATCCCTAAGATATAAAAATTCTATTATTACATGAATTTTAGTTTAATAAGTAAATTATAATAAATTTAATGGGTTTTATTAGATAAGTATCATATAAATTTTATCAATGGAAATTTATACATAAATAATCCCAAAATAAAACGGGATCGTAAAAGAAATCCATTACCACTGCGGTAACATTTGTATCAGAACCTCCTAAAAATAGAATAAAGTTGATGTAAATATAAATCCAAATAAATCATAACAAAAATCATAAATTAAATTACTTGTAATTATATAGAATATATATAATAAACTAGTGATCAATATATCATGTGTCTCATAAATAAAAGTAAGACGAAAATATCTTACCATATGCATGTCTTCTTTGATATGTACTTGATCCTCCATGGTTATAAATAATTATTTATCATAAATATATATTTTTTATCATAAAAATATATTCCATATAATATATGACTTAGGTATAACCTATTATAAAATGTTTTTTAAAAAATAAATATAAAAAGAACATTTATGGTTGATAAATGCTTTATTGTTTCATGTGGGGTTTTCATCGACAGTTATGTAATGGTTATGTTGATCAAGTTTAATTCATATAAATAATGTAAATAATTAATTAATTACAAAATATATTAATTACATATAAATATATAATCATCAATAAAGGTAGGAGATTGAAAAATCAATTACACCGTTCCTATAGATGGTTGAATGAATGTATACATTAAAAACTATTTTGACTTTCCAATTTATGGGATAAAAGAATGGAAAAAATTAAATCAAATTTATAGAATAATAATATCACTGATAACATATATATTCATTGAATCCATAATTATGACTATAAAAGTAATGTGGTGAAGAAAAAAAAATAGAAATGGTAGGTGGAAATAGTGAGTTGTATTTATGAATGATGGATGTTTTTGTTTTTGTATGATATAAAAATATCCCCACATGGTTTTTCTAGAATATTAATAAAATTATATTTTTTATAGGGTACTAAATTTATTATATTATGATATCTAAAATATATTTATAGGAGGTAAAAGAAAAATTAAATAAATAATGTAATTTGTTAATGTGATTACCTTTAATTTGATATAACTCATTTAGATATCCTCTGAAAGACCCTTGGGTTAGTATTTGGGGAATAGTAGTTCCTATATAATGATGATTTGTTTTCTGTAGATTAGTTATTAATGAGTTTTGTGGATAAAAACTTCATATTAAATTTTCAAATAGATAAGAGATTTTATCATTTTTATAGTGAAGGGAGTGGACACAATTAGAATTACATAAATGATTAAATACTATATATATTATTACAATGTCATGTGAAAAAATGAACAAGAAATAAAATGATAATATGTGATAGAGTCCAAATAAAATTTACCTATCAAATTTTGGATTGTTTTGGATATATTCTAATCCTAATCATCTAGTTAAATCACATTTAACCAATTTTTAAAATAATCATGTTAATTTATCATATTACCTTGATAAAAAAATTATGTGACCAACATTATTATGGGAATCATAAAAATATTAAAAATAGTTTTCCAAATATTATTCAATTTCACCATGTTTAAATTCCCTTGTTGGATGAAATTACATTAATTATGAAAACCCAATTTAATTGAAAAATGGCTTTTAGGAAAGTACTTGATTTATTTTGGAAAACTATTTTTCCTTGATATAATTTATTATTTTGGTTTCAACTTAATTTATTAAAAATTATAAAAAAACATATTGGTATTTTTAATTTTTTGAGCATCGTAATACATAATTTCATTTTCAATCCATTCCATTATTTGTAAAGATTCAAAAATAGTTTTTAATTCAATTAAATATAACTTATCTTATCAATAGTCATTCATAAATTTCAAAATTCAAACCAACGATTTAACATACACTATTTCAGTAATATTAAATAAATTTGGTTTAGAACAACTCAAAAAATTTGATAATGTCATTTGTTACAGTGAATTTAATATTTTACCCTATCGTTTCAACATAATTATTCCTCTTTTACCAATGTGATAAATTCTTATTATGGTTACAATTTTAATAGAAAAAATTACTTTGATCATATTACATTATTTCTATTTATATGGTTCAAAATGTACAATTAATTTTATAAAATTATATTTGTATAATTTATAAAAATTAATTTAAGTTAAAAAATTAAAACACACAGACAAATAGTTTTTTAAGAAAAAAAATGCATTTTTACAATAAAAATGAACTCATACGAAGAATAGATATAATGATGTGTAAAATTTAAATACATAAATTATTATTAACTATGGTTATATATTTTTTATTTTGGATTAAATTTAAATAATAATGTGTCTTTTTCAAATAAATGAGATGAAAATTTTACAAAAGTCGTTAATTTTTACTCTTTTATGAGAAATATATCATGAAACAAATTCAAATATTTCACCGTAGGAAAATTTTATGTGATTATTTTCAAATTGGTGTACTTTATATTTAATAAGTATATAAATAAGGTATATGTAATTATAATTTTCTCATAAATGGAAATAAAACAATCAGGGATAAAAATATTTGTGAAACATAATCTCATTTAACATAAATATGTGTACAAAGTTATCAACAAAAATTCCTTATCTAAAACATCTATAATTATTTTTGAAATTGTGGTTATTTATATTAATTTCTTTAGTTTTAATTTAAATTTTATAATTTCAACATTTAAATAATAATATTTTAATTTTTTATCAAGGATTTTTTAAACTCAGTTTTCTGTTGGACATAAGAAATCATGGAAATATTTTCTAAATTCTCAATGTTTTACATGGAATATTTCATAGAAAAATTGATTGTGTAAAACAAAAAAAATTCGATGGAAAGTGGTTTTTTATGTCATAATACGAATGTGATTTTAGTATTTATGGCTTATAGAGCTAGTGATTTTAATAATTGTTTCAAATATGAAATTTATTTTTGAATTGGTCTTGAGTACTAAAGTTACATTTGAAATTTATTTTTTTATTTTTTAATAAAAATCCATTCATTATAAGGGGTATTTATATGAATTGCACCTACGATGGAATATCCAACTATTTGAACATATTTGAATGTTATTTTTTGGACACAGTTTCAGGTGTGGAAGGTTTCTCAGGATCTCAAGAGACATTGAATGATGGGTTACAGTGGTTGTTATTCTGAAACTCAATTGCCTACAACCACCAGCTAGCTTGTAAGCATACAGTGGACAAGGGGCACATATAGACCATCCAGTGGGAAACCATTTAGCCGATGATCCAAGATTTAAACAATTATAATGATTGTTATCCTTTTTTATAAAATCAATATATGTTATTTTTATTTCGTTTTGATTAATAATTTAGTCCTTGACCTAAGTTAATGTTGGTGGTGTGTTATAGATCTACTAAAATAGTTGGTCAAATGTTTAGTCTGATGAGGTGAATCATAGAATAGGGTTGATGTTCTATCATAAATTCACCCATGATAAATGTTTCATACATTATATTAAAATGGAAAAAGTAAATAGTTTTGTGTGGTCACTATATTTTACCCGGGGTCTTGCTTAAATATTAGTTTTTATTGTTGTACCATCTTATCAGTTTTTTGAGTGGTGAACTAAATTTTTTTAAAATAGTTTCATTATAAATATACCCTTATCAAAATCCAAGTTTAAATGTTTCATTGTCCAAAATGAATTATGATACATAGTAAATATAATTACTATTATATGAGAAAAAAATGTTACTAATACGTTGATGTAAACTCATATTCATTTCAAAAGTATAGTTACATTAAATTAGCCAACTCTGATTTTTTTTTCTATAATGGAAAATAGTGAAATTTTATTTAAATATAATTATAATGTAATGATAATGTCTTGATTATTTTTTTTATAATCACTATGGTAGGTCATCCCAATGGGATGCTGTCAATTGAATCAGATATTGATATTATTTAATTGAAATTGTAAATTGGTATGTGGATAATTGAAATGTGTTGTGGTTTAATAAATCAATGGATAACAAAAAACAAAATTTTATTAAATTATTATAGATTTTCAATTGTTATGGAGTGATTTTAAAATTAAGAGTCATATATATAGGTTCCTTGTAAATAATGAATGTGATATTTTGAATTTAAATTTATGAAATGAAATTGTGATTTCGTATTGATATGCTGGTTGATTATTTGTGATATTAATTGTTTGTGATACTATGGAAAATTCCCAAAGAGGATTGTTTATATTGATTGACATAAAAGAAATAGTTAAGGGTGGGAATAAAAACTCTCTATGAAGAGATTATTAAAAAACTATACGACGAGGTCTATGAAAAAATCATATTGGGAGGTTATGAAAAATCCCATCAGGTATGTTGTTATATTAAAAAAATACCTTATATTGTGTTTAGAAAATTGGTAGTGGTGATTTGATATACATCGAGTTGGGATTATTAGTTTCATTAGGAGGATACTGTTTTTCACATGTTCTATATCAGGGTCTTGTTGGGTTATTACTGTGTGATGTCAAATTTCCCACACTACTAACACTCTACTCCTTGGGAAAATTTGAATACTAATATAGATAATTTATCATGTAACTATTATAATATAGATAATTCACCATATAATTATCTATACACTATGATAGATCATAGCCTAATTAATTTTTTGTATACTAGGGTGAAAGACCTAGAATCGTTATATTGGTTGGAACAATCATCACATGATGCTCGTAAGGAATTTCATACTTTCAAAATAAGGTATAATATTGGGTAATATTAATAGGGTAGGACACAATCCCCATTTAGTTACCTATTATCATTATCATTCAACCAAGGCAAGAAAATGTTATTGTCATAATTCATGGAGGTCTAGATACACATTAAGTCACATCATGTAGGATTTATGTACCTTGTTTGTTATTTGGATAATTGTATATCTCATTTTGGTAGAATTTAAAATGAATAATAACTGGATGTTTTTTATGGTTGTTATAATTTTGGGGGGTTTTAAAATTCATTGTTTATAAACAATATTGGATTTTACAGTTTCTCATTTCACAATTAAAAATATTTATAAATAGTGGGGATATACAAGATTGAATTATCTTTTCTCTTTGGGGTTAAATGGTCACCGACAATTATTACCTTCTGTTTTGACTGAATTCTTTCCATGTGTATAACTCATTATGGTGGGGATATTTTAACCCTAAAAGTGTTCTCTTATAGATAATTTTATATTATTTTATAATAGTGGTTTGAATAATACATATTTTTTAAAAACAATTATGGATTTTGGTTAAATTGTTTTATGTTTAAAAATAGTAAAATAATTATTTTAATAATAATAGATAATGATATAATAATAATAATAATAATAATAATAATGAAAAAATGATCAAAAGGCGTGGATATATAGAGACCCAGACTTAACATACATGTATAATATGTCATTTCAAATGAATATTTAGTACATAGAAAAAATACATCCCCAAGGGATGTAAGAGTATAATGTCCCTAGAAATAGAGAAAAAATATTCTATCTTGGTGAATGATCTTCAACGTCTCCAATAAATATCTACATGATTAGAAAATCTTATTAAAATATTTATTCATAACCTCAAGAAAGGAAACATAATAAAGTGGTGAGATCATATGCTTACTAAGGGAAAAAAAGGGATACATGTAGGAATAAACATGAGCATAGTAGTATGATAATTATATTGTAACATTAGGAGATCGTACTCTACATATCAAAGGTCATAAAGATGAGGTATGGGATAAATCAAGGATTTTTACAAGACATGAATCATAAGGAAAAGCATTATGATCCATGAAATCATAACTACGGTATACGACATATGATTTTTGGTACTCATATAAGAATAGAAACATTAATGTCAAGGATACCTACCAAGACCTTTATAAAATGTTAGGCATGCTCTAGGACCTGTGTACCTACATCATGCTTGGGCTAGAAACCCATGAACCCTCATTCATTTAGTCTTTGGCTACAACCCATATACCTTTTTATTTTCAGGATTGGGATACAACCCATGTACCGTCTTTATTTTGGTGTTGGGAAACAACCCATGTACCTTTTTATTTTCAATTATGGGATGCTACCCTTTTTCCCTCTTTCATTTAGGATTGGGCTATAACCCGTACACCCACTTTCTTCTTTTTCATGGGTGACAACCCATACACCCACTTTCTTTTCGGGACTGGGATAAAACCCAATACACCCCCTTTATTTTTAGTCTTGGGATACAACAAATGTATCCATTAAAATCATATAAAAAATAACATTACCCATTTCATTAGAGGGATATATTGATCCCACACATTTGATATTGAAATCATTCACACATGTGCGACAAGATAATAAAATATTCATCATATCATGACCCAAAAAATTATATAGGTCTTATAAACCTCAAATCATAACCCATGAAATTTAATGGGTATTATTAACATTTCATCACATCATAACCTATATAATATAGATAGGTTTCATAACCATTTAATAGATTCATAACCTATAAAAGGGGAAAGGATTTTAAAAACATATAACCCATAAAAGAGAAAAAATATTCATAAAGACCATTACATTAAGCGTTACCCATTCATAGAAAGGATATGAATGGAACCATTAGATAATTTTCATAAAGGGAATGAGTAACATAACTAGAAAATATTATATAGATAATATTTTGGGAATATCATTCAAATGCATTTCTTGAGGAAAATATCCTTTATTCCTTGAAAAAATATTATTAATACATAAAACAAATTAAAATTCATTTTCTCATAAAATACCTTATAAATATCTAAAGAATAGTTGAATTTTTTATGAATTTTTTTCATTGAAAATTACTTTTAAAAAAATTATTAAACATTAAACATTAAAAATGAAAATAAATCTACAAAATAATGATAGTGGGTAGATTTGTTCATTTCATGTGAAGTAAAAAAGTACACTCCTTTTGAGCGTTACAAATGAAGGAAGGAATGACTTGTTCAGATATAAAAATGAATATCACCATGAAGAGATGGGTAAAATACATTGAGTTTCAAAAAATCCAATGCTTTGAGAGTAATGTTATAATATTCATGGAAACCCAATTTAAGAAACCCACATTTCTGAACGAAGATATAGTAATGTCTGACTTTCCTAAAATCACATTCTTAACTACCATGAATACCAAATAGTATAAAATTTAACCTATGAATGAGAATATAATTTAATAAAATTGGGTAAGGAAAATAATAAATTTTATTGAGATATAGATCATAGTATTTCATTAACTAAAGAAATATCATAAACAATCTCATAAAGTGATTGGATTGGCTCAAAAAAATTTATAACCCTAAATCATGGTATCGTACGAAAAAAATAGAAAATTTCATTAATCTTATAATATCATAAAAATAATTATATTCATGATATAATAAGTAAAATAGATTCATGTATTCCTGGAAGATGATTTTAGCTTCATAACCAAACATTAATCTCAATTAAGGAAAATTCAGAGAAAAATGTTTTACTGATTTGGTAACTTTTGAATTCTAAACACCATGGAAGAAGGATGATAATATTGGAATTTAAATACCCAGAAATTTATGTAAAATATACATATAACACAATAATTTTCATTTAATTCACCACCAAAAAGGATGCATTGGAGTACAAAACTTGTATCTCATATAAATTAAAAATGAGCTGAAATCCCCTTACCATGTGTCTTGCCTCTCTATATACTCATACAATATTCTAGTATAATAAATATAAATTTACAATGAATATTATAAATAATAAAATTATTATATATAATACCATATTTGGTTTTATTATTACCATATATTACCTTCGTGTTAATAACCATATGTTAAAGTTTCACTTTGGGTAAAATTCACTTTATTCTTCATCCATGTATTAATTTGATAAATCTATGGTCATTATACTTATATCAGGATTCCATAATTTAAACCATGATAAAATAGAATGTATATAAAGTATATTTATAATATAATAATCTATATAATATTGGATTGCGAAATGGAATACCTCGTTCTTGAAGACGGTAATCCGTACGTATGCATGATTATTCTTTTCATTTTTATTATTGTGTTGAATGAATTAATGTAAATGATATATATATATATATATATATCATTATTAAATTAGCCTTAATATTTTATATATATCATATAATTTCATTAAAATATTCCTTAACACATTTCTTGTGGTTTGTGAATGAATCAGATCACTTTAATGGGGCAGTAGTCCACACTTCCTCGAACGAGATTATCGTATTAAAACTAAATGGAAGGTAAAAGGCTGTATGATGTAAAAATAATAAATACATAATAAATATAATATATTAAATATATTAAATATATTTTCCTTCATAATGGACAGAATTATTGGTGGTAAAGGAGAAATAAAAAATCATTATTTTATGGGAAAGTAGTTCATCACACACAGAAATAATATGTTCAACATCCATTAGACGGAGGTGTTTGTATGTTTAGGTCATGACATATGCATAAAAAATTCTAGTATGTAGAGAATAATTTTTTTATCACACAATAATGGTATAAAGTTATTATATAGTGCCTAACAAAAATAAATTAAAGGAGCTTGAGAGAAGACATTACCTCTTAATTGGGTATGTCCTTTTAGTTTGTGCCAAATGTATTTATTGAGAGGGTTTCTAACCAAAGGGATGATTAAAGGTCTAAGTTAGGATTGTTGGAATGAAATTTGGGTAGGTAATGGACTATCATAATAGGCTGGAGAGGTTTGTGTAATCAGGAGAGTTGGTGGCCCTTTATAGGGAAGGAGAAGGATAGACATGGACTTATTTAAAACAAATTAGGTGGGAACATGTTCTTAACTAGAAAATGTATTAAAAAAATAACAAAAAACAATAGGAAAATCTAATTGAGAAAATATGGATATCCAATGGTTGTTGGATAAAATTTATTCTTTAATTAAGATTAATTTGTTCTTAATTACTGTGATTAATTTTAATCACATTTACTAAAAATATTGGTCAAAAATTAACACGATCATATTAGACAGTAAACATTAGAATGACTAAAATTTTGTGTATGTGATTTTTTAAAATTGAATCAGGGAAGTGGAAAAAATAATATTATCACTAATCTTGTATATAGGATGAAAGAACATGGTTTTAAATAATGAAAAAGTTCAAAAGATTGTTATGATTTTTTATTCAGTTTCGAAGTCAAGTATTTCTTAATTATTTTTATTATATTATTCTAAGTAATATTAATCTATTATGACTTTAAAAATATGTCATAATATCATTTATCATTAATTATTAATAATAAAAAATTTAAATATTTAACACAAAACCAGTATTTTTTACGATTCATAAAAAATTGAAGGTTTTCTGAAAAATCCAAAAATTCAACATAGCATTATTTCAACACTATGAATTCAGAAAAGATGTTTATTTTAAAAAAATAAATTTTTTACTATTCTAAGAATTTTTTTTATTCTAATCAGTTCTTTCAAGAAGAAAATGTTTTTAAACATAAATATAACTTCACCAAAAATCATATCTTTTATTATCAATATATATTATTTATATAAAACAATTAGAAAAATTATTTGAAAATTATTTATTACTACATAAATTACATTATTTGGCTTATATGTTAAATTTATATTATTTAAATAATAAAAACAATAAAAGGTGGTATTTCATAGAAACTCCATGTCGCGTGTATCACATGGAAACAAAGTGTTGTGTGCATCGAACACCATGTCAATGTTGCTGCATCATACACCAAGTTGGTTTTGTATGGAACATATAAAAATTTATTGTCGCATGTAATATATTTCTAGTTTGTTACATGTTAAAGTAATCATTTACATAGTTCATTTTATGATATAATTGAAAATTAAATTTATTCAAAAAAATAGTTCTATAAAAATTTTGGGTGTTATAAGAGATTCCCACCTGATGTCATACATCCCCAAGAGGGAGTCCCCCCTCACAACTCCCCATGTTGAAATACCACCCATACGCATGACTCCCTCCTCTATAATCCCTTATTAATCATGATTTTGGTCAATTATCCCTCTAAGTAAGACTCAATATCCTCTTTTCACTCCCTTATCTAATTTATTCAAAGTTTTATCTCCTCTTCTTACAACATTAACCAAAGGAAAACCCAATTCTTCTTTTGATTCCTAAAAAACTTTGTCACATGAATCTATGATAACAAATATCATGTTATGTTTTGTATTGTCCCATTTTTAGAGGATTGGAGGTTAAAATGATTATTTGAGTTAGGTATTCCCATAACATAATCTTTTATTTTATAATATTATATTTCTTTTTCTATTAATTTTATATTCCATCGTTACAATAGAATAATTAAATAAAATTATAAAATTTTTATGGTAGAAATTATGGGTTTTCATTAATTTCGTTGGAATTGAATTATTATCATATTTTAAAGAAATGTTCATAACTTAATTTTAAAAATTTCGTCCACTAGTTAGTTTTCTATTTTCTTTATTGCCTTTAGAACACAAATAAATCAAAATATTAAATGAAATATTTTTCTCAATTAATTTTCTAAATAATTTATTGAAATTTAAAGGGGGTGCTTGAATTAAAAAAAGGTGATTGATATTAAGGGAGAAACATTAATATTTGATATACCCTCTTTAAGAGTATTTTAACCATTTACCTATTTCTCTCTTTTATTGTAAATGTTTGAATGTTGGAAGGACAATCCCGTGAACTAAAAAATATTTTTAGGTCTGTTTATATATGTATATATATATAAATTCTCATGAATATCTATGAATGTGTTCATAGGGTCGTGTTCTTATATACACATGAATATAACTATTTATAAATGTACTTTAATAAATGAGGTTATGAAATACAATTATTCCACCTCTTGAATATACATTTTACAATTTTAATGGTTTAATATTAAATGGGTTTAATGTTTTAAATTGATATAAAGTGGTACAAGACTTTTCATATATGATGGTATTATTATGAATTCCTTGTTGGAACATTAAAATATTTAAATATATCTTTTGTTTGTTCAACCATATATCACACTTTCAATGATGCTTTTATCTGATAAACATTATTAAGGTTTATTCATACTTTGAAATTATTTATTGATATTTCCCAATGTTGTTAGTGTGAGGGTGAATTATGTTTGATGATGTGAATGTGTCTTGATTATTGATCCACATCTGTTTAATTGAAAAATTGGATCATTGAGAAATAGTTATTTCTATATATGGGAATATTTTATGCCAACTAGGGTGAGTTTCCTAAATAAATTAAAAGTGCTATCGATTTGGTTCATGCATTCCATGAAGAAATTTACTTAAAAATATTATGTTAGGGCACTAATAGCTTGAGGTGGATTCTAGGGATGGATAGTTTCATAGTTTCTCAATGTAAATCTTGTCTCTAGTTTAGACTATGTCACACTATGACATGAACTAGATCCCATAAAACCTCTTCCTATTCTAGCATTTGATAGAGGGTATCAATGAATTTTTATTAACTATTATCAATGTTCATTGTATTTATTTTCATTTATTTTCTTGTTTACATTTTTTATCTATAATTTACATTTAATTATTTATAATTATCATGCTCTAATAATTATGCTTGGTTGTTTTTTATTTACTGTCGTCTTTACCTGATTTTGGAAACTGAATTTAGGGAAAAGTATTTTTTTCTTATATTTTCAGTTTGGTTTATATTATATTTTTAATATAGATTGAATAAATCATTCTAAATAGGTTTTAAGAAAATTTATCATTTAATATAAGTAATGAAAAATATTTTTTATTACCTTGATGTATTGTTTGATTATTCTATCAAAAGGATTACAAAAAACATCTGATGTATATTAGTCATAAAAAATATATAAAATAGATCTTAAATTAATGGTTGGTCTTTTGTTATGATAGGTGGTGGACTATTAACTCATTATTTGTTCATGACTACACTACGTATTAGTTTTTTTCATTATTTGTACATAATTGCTCACTAATAAATGATTTATATAGTAATTGATGATTTTTTTATTTTATCTCATTTGGAATATTGTGCCTATTACATTATTAGTAAGCCAGGTCAATATTTTTCATAGAATCAAATAACATGTCTTATTTAATGATTTACATATACCATATAATCTTTAATAGTTTTCAATGGTTATAGGTACACTCATATTATGATGGTTTTAGACATGCATCTATTATTGGGGTTTTCAACATGTTATTCTGTTTGGAGTGTGTAAAGATTGTGTTTTTCTACATTTCATTATATCCACTCATATATGATTTATATTCTAAATATATTATTTTTTTGATGTCTAAATTATTCATGATTAATGGATGTTTTTTAATCAAAATTCCATTTTGAGTAGACATTAAATTAAGTGTTAAATCATTCACCATGATTCTAAATGATTCCATAGTGATTTTTACGATATCATTGGGATCATGTATTACCCTCTATGCAGTGGTGGGATGGTTCTCATTCATTTAAGATGCCAACTTGGGATGGTCCATTGCATTTCCAATTGAATTTTAACTTTGTATGTGTCTGATTACTTTTCTCATATAATTTTAATCAGAAAAATATTTTTAGTTTCATAATTGAGTGATGTGCCACTATATATTATTTTTTGATGTCAATCGTAGTGTGAAAAGATTAATTTTTTGATGAATCACACACTTCATATACACTATACATACCATGTATATTTTATAAATTAATATCCAACTTCCATACACAATGACCAATATTTTCGAATACATCAAACATAAGATCTAGAAAACTTTTATCAGTTATATCAAAAACATTACTGAACATTTTAGTACCAAATATAACATAATTTTTCACAAACCGTTAAATATATATATATATCGTGGAACAAGAATGTGCACAAATGAATAGAGAAATAAAATAATATTGAATTCAAATGGTTTATTAGTACCCCCACATCCATTTGATAAGTGTGTCATATCTCTATATTTAATATCTCCTATTATATATCGGAGGACAAATAGACACTATTTTGTTGTATGAGAATTTCATTTCTATTTATATGGAATAGTTGTTATTTTTTAAACGGTTGTTTGTTTGGTTTATCTAGTAAATGATTTCTTCTAAATTATAGTTATGTCAGTTTGTGGTATTTTCTTACTATGGAGGACACCAAATGATATTTTTCCATAAAAAAATCCCATGAAATGGATTTCTCATAAAAAAATTGTTATATGAATTTACCTCAAGGATTATGTAATATTGTGATGAGTTGTTAAAACACACGACGAATGAGGAATGTGTACGTATTATTTTCAGAAAACATTATTTTTTAGCACATGAAATCATAAATTCAATGAAATAATGGGAAAATTGAAAAGTGAAATGGGATCCTAAAAGGATTAGTTATCAAAATAGTTTTATAATTAAAAAACTATAATTTCAAAATAGCTAAACTAGGATAACATTATTTTGGACAAACATTTTAAATATTTACCAATGAGTCTTTACCTGAAATCTTCCCTAGTTTATCCTCAAACATAAAATAATGACTATGTTTTCATCATGATTATAAAATATGAGAATTGTAGTGATACAAGGTTGAAAATACCAAAATTTATCGAGTACATATTGCAAATGTATGTATCATCAAAGGAAAAATAGACTTAAATATATTGATGAAACCATTAATATAGATTGGATTATAGCACTATTTTTTATTTTTCCCCTAGTTTTAATTTTCAATATCAACAGGGGTAAAAAATATCCCAAGGTAAAAAGAAAGAAATCATTTTCTTCAACACATCTATTTAATTTAACATGTGATTAACAAAAACACAACACCATAATTCAAAAATATAGAATGAATGAAAATTTAAATATATCATTATTGATCAATTATCCGTTAAAAATACTTATCAAAAAATTTTATAAAGTAAAAAAATAAAATATATATATATATATAAAATAATAGGAGAAAAAAATTAAACAAATAATAAATATGATTTGATATATATCAATAACCTCTTGCTAGAAAGTACTAAAAATAGGCCTTCACTATGGTATTTTATTTCATTAAGAGGATAATGTAGTAAAAACTAATGCCCCCAAATATGGATGGGGGAGTGTGATATTTTTCACAATATTGTAGTTCATGATTTATTGAATAGAACATGGAATAATATCATCACTAGCACGTGAATGATGAAACCTATTGTTCATCCTCTATCTATTGGTGTGACAATTCTTCAAAAATATAATTACTTATCTTCATCAATTTTAAGTATGCATTCAAGTTTCTCACATTGGTTGTGGTAATGAATTTAGTGGCATGGAACTTATTGGTGAATGTTTAAAATTTTTTGGGATTCAATTGCTTACATAATATTACTGATGGTGGTTTTGTTTAGTAGTTTCTTTAGTAAGATGAATATTGATATGGGAAATATGGATTGCAATGGATAATATTTTAGAGTGATTGGTTTTTTTAATTTAAAGTGTTAATATATATTTGTGTAACTCTAAAAGAGAATGGATAATTATGAAAATAGTATCATGGGTATAGAATAAAAAAGATTTAGATGGGCGTAGTGTTTTAAGGAATAGAGTTATATATGATGAAATATTTGAAGGCGTGAATCTATTGATATTTACTGAAAATGATAAGTTGAGAATTGATATAAATTCTAGGTTAAGTGAAATTTCTTGAGGTGTAATTTATATGTTATGGTTTATTTGAGGTGAGTACATTTCACCTATTTTTATGCAATATAGAGGTTTTATTGGGTTTATGATATGCGACCTTCTTTGAGTGACGGATGAGATTGTAATGGTTTTTGATAATGAGGTTTAAAGGATGGGTTAGTTGAATTTATTATGATTTCATAGTTTTCAAGGGTAGGCAATTTAGTTGACTAGTGTGGTTTAAATAGTTGTACTTGAAAGGATAATATTTGGGTTGGTTGGAGTTTAGGTTAAAAAGTTAAAGGAGTGATATAATAGTATAAAACCGTATAGTTTTTAGGTACTTTTTCTAATAAATAGGGGGGAAATAATGAACATCACACATGAAAATAGAAATATTATGTCCTATTAAACCCAATTATTGTATAATCCAACTGATTATGACATTATACCAACTTACACTAGGAAGAGACAAATTTTTTCAAATCACAATTTCACTCACCAGAATTACATTTAGAAGATAAAGACAACGACACAAGAATAATGTGGGAATGAAGAAGAAGATGACATGATAATAAAAAACTCAGGAAAATATAGATTTTTGTGTTCCCTAATATAAATTTATGTGACTCTAGTTTATTGATGTAGTACATTGGAATATTCAAAGGAAAATTTTCAGAATAAGTCACACATACAACATAGGATAATGGGGCTCAATGGGCCTAAATTTAATATTATGAATATATTAAATATATTAATACCATGTTTGTGTGGTATCCAAAAAAAGATGAATAAATCCAAAATACTGTATCAGATAAGTAATGTGAGGCCATGGATGAGTTTGTAAATTGGGGGATATGATATGTACAACCTAATGATTATCATCCCAAGAAATTTAGATTCAGAAACCATTAGATGGTACATTAAGTGGATTAATTATTCAATTATTTTATAATTTTAATATAATTTTTTCTTTAATTGTAAATTTTTTCATTGTTAGATGCATAACCATGGGAGATTATTTGGGATCTGCTGATGTTCTTCATTGGTGGATCGACATCGAGTGACAGATATTGACTAGTTGAAAGATGATAAAGAGGTATCAAAATCAATGGTATTGTCTAGTCTATCGATAAAATGTTTTTAATCAATGAATGATTTCAATTTAGTTATGGAAAATTATTTTATATATTATTTTCCAATATTTTATTTGAAATTAATGGGTTGTATATCGACTTCTTAACTGGTGTAATCTCATTCTTCACAAAAGAAATTGTTTGTAATTAAAATTAATAAATATATTTATATTATGTTACTAGAATTAATTATCATTATTCTTAACTTTGATATTTTTTGATATTATCTCATTTTCCAGTGATGTACCCATCAATTCTTATTCTTTTTTCCGAATTTTAATTCACGTTCTTCATCGTTGGTCTATATGGCTGTAGTTTGACATGAAGTGAAGGATTTGATCATGATAAAACCCTCTAATACATGAAGTTGATGTGTATGATTTATATTCTTGAACAATTGTAGATGATCAATGAATTATTATAGTTTATGAGTATCTTTATTGGGTTTCCAAACCCCAGTAACTGATGGGATTTGCGATGGAATCACTGGGCAGGTAACCGAGTTCTAATTTTTAGCTATAAGAGGCTAGTGATTATTGTTTACTAGTACACGCCACCAATTTTGGGTAGAAAAACAGTGGGTTTGGATAATTCTGATGCATGGGTGAGATGTGTGAGACATTATTCAATTTATGAAGATATTCGAAAAAACATCATGCATTCAGATGAACACATTATGTGTGAAACCACTAATGTAACATTAGGGATTGAAGTGACTACTTAATATCACCCATAATATTGGTGGAACTATACACCATGTGACCCTATCTATACTACCAATCCATCATCCATCAAGCACATGCCATGGGCCCATGTGGATGGACAGGTCGTGTGTTGAAGTACACGGCCATGATCAAGTATACAAGGGAATGTGCTGATGGAGAGTTATGACCATGTGGGGTCATGCATGATAAGTATTTTTAAGGGAATGGCATATAACGAGACATGGATACCATGAAATGTCCTAAGGATAATCCAAGTAGTTTTTAGAGAGGTCCCACAAGCTGTATGGACCCCATACAATCCATGTACATCCATTTGAATCTTTATTACCTAATTTCACTTGAATATGGAATAAAATTTTATAATATTAGTATCATATCTTGAGTGTTTTTCAAGTATATTTCAATAAAGACCTTCAATGTGGAACATGAGTTAGGATAAAAGGTCTTCCTAGAATATCACTTCTTCCAGAAATACTTGAAAATGATAATTACTAGGTTGGTTAATCATAATGGGTTTGGGGTCAGTACTCCACTTTTACACTAGAGAATGAGTTATCATTTCTATTATAAAGTCATATGGGTCAGTAATCCTTTATAACACTGGGGTGTGGTTTCCCCATATTATTTACACAAGTGATATTGGGTTTAGTACTTACTAGTTTATCAGGGTTCCAGTTATTGTATTCTTTATGATTTTGATGCTATGGTCAATACTCCCATGTCACACCTAGGCGTGGGTTCCCTATATTATCCAAAAAAGTTGGGTAAGCACCATCATTACAAAAAATGGGAATGGGTTACCTACCTACACAGTTTCATACATATCCATCTCTTCATGCTCTGGTGGAATGAAGGTCCTCCAAGTGAATTGTAGATCCCACGAATAGGGAGTATAGTTGAAGGGAGAGGGCCCCTCCACTGATATTATAGTGGTTTTACATGACATACATGGATTGGAGTTCTAACTACCTCTTTTTTATTAGGCATATAGTGAGTGTGGGCCCTTCCACATTGTTCTTAGGTTGATTTCAATGATGTTGGGAATTGAATATGGACCTTGGGGCGGTCAGAGGACTCAATGATCTTAGCTGGGATATGGAGATAATATCTTATTTATTAATTCATTTAGGTTTATTTTTAATCATATCTTGATTATTATAGTTTTTGTATTGAATTATGATTTTCATGAATAAATGGGTTTAGATAACACCTTTTATTGTATTATATATATTTATTCCTTTAGTTTTTAGGGAAACCCACAGGGCATGGGTAGACTTTCTCAAGCAAGGGCTTTTCCCACATGTGTGGTGTATTATGTAGATTAAGCATAAATCGAGGGTAACATATATGATGTTTAGGGACACATGGGTTTATCGACTATATATGGTGGCATGAACTATGATATCATGATCTAGTATATATCCCATTTTAATTGTGTTATATTTCGTTCAGGTTGGTTCATGAAACTTTTTGGGAATTTCTTTCTCATAGTGTTATGCATATATTTATATATGGACATACTATAATGTTATCCCCATAGATTATGGAATTCATAGTTTATCTCTATATGTTATAGTATTTTTTCATTATTCCTATATATATTTTCATGAGGATGTCTGGTTGAATGAAAACTCAATCATTATACATGTCCTCCCATTTTAGTTATGCATTCTCAGTTCCTGTTACTAGACCATGGTCTATGGATGTTTGATTTTGGTTGTGATAGCTCAACCTTCTACCAACCATGAAAGCCCTAGTGCGTTAGGTCATTACATATTGGTATTTTATTAGTTCATTCTTTAATATGATTTTTGGAGATTTACTCTAATAAGGATTGGTTGGCAGTATTGGAAACCATGTTGAAGTATCTCGTATGAGGCTTTCGGGCTATGGAACCCCATGATGGTGTGAAAGATGATGTATCTATATGATAGTAATCTGACAAAATTTTTATCAATTAGCTGTATAGATACATTGGTTTTAGGGAACATGGTACATGAATCCTATATGATTGATTCCTTTTAATATCCTTCTGGAGTGGGCTTCCCATATATGGAAATATTACCATGGTATTCTCAATTCAAGGGTGTCTTGAGAATGATCTCCATCTATCACTCATATACATAGTTATGATGATGGATAGTTCATAATGGATTACCTATGTTTTATTCATTATTATATTTGAAATAGTATAGAGTATCCAATTAAGAAACCTTCCCTCAAGGTAATTATGCTAAATGTGCATCAATTGGTACTTCCACCCAATGATCCATGAGGTGCTTCACTTTCAGTGTGATATCTTGATCGTTCAATCCAAATAAAGTATTTATATATCATTATTGATTAAGAAGAATATTATTATATGTATAGAATCTATTTAGAAATTTGGATTATGGACCACCAAAATTTTGGGGTAAGATATACCGTCTTGTATAATAGAATTGGTTGGAGTTGGTAGTTTGATTTTTCTTTTTTATACGGTCACCACCATAAACAATGGATGTTTTTGTGACCATATGTTTTTCATGGGGTAGTTAGTGGTCAGTGGGGTTTGGTTACCCAAGTGTATGATGAAGATACACTCTCTTGTGAATTGTTTGAGTTCCAATTTTGTGATGAGTTTTATCCCTTTAATAAACCTCTAGTTTGGGGACATCAGCTTATCAGGCATGCTTGGAATATGGAGAGATTCCTAAAAAAAAGTGGGTAATGGGAATCTAATGTTGGTAGTGGTAATTATAAATATTTTGTGTCTTTAGTATCTAGTAGGTGATATTTTATAGGGATTTTACATAGTATACTAAAACATGATCGATCATAGAAACATAGGTCTATAGTGAAGTGGGAGCATAGTGTACTCAGTCGTATTCATTGTTCTCAATCTAGTAATCCTCATTGAAGAATAAAATGATATATTCAAGAGCCATGATTATTATGTGATATGAAATGTATTCATGTGTGGATTTCCCAACCCATCATTATAGGGTTGTATAATAGACAATATGGGCTTCTGATCTATAAAATTTAGAAATAGAACATGGTATAATATTTGTTCCATTTTAATTATCAACATTAACACCCTTTTCCTTTAGAACTAATTCCCACGGTTTAGTGTATTTCCAGTATTGTTGTTTTTTATATGTATTTGACAATATAATTAAGAGATACACTTTCCCCAACAAGATGTGTCTTTATGAAGAAATCCAAAACGTTGAGAGTGAGAAAATAATGAACATAGAATATAGTTTTGATTTTTGGGAATGAGATTCTTTTGTGTGTGTATTTTGAGGTCATTTTTCTATGCTAATTGTCTTATAGATCCCAACTATAAAGGATATGTGTGCACCAGGAAAGGTGGATTTGAGAAACGGTGGCATGTAACCCTGATTCTCAAGATGTGATCAAGGAATGATCATTGTCTTATCTACTATATTTGTGGTTTTAGTGTATCCTTATAAGTCAAAATATCTATTTTTAGACCCTATATGAAACGTAATAGTACTATTGGTGTGATTTTTTCATTCCTTGTGTAGAAGTATCCTACAATTGGGATCAGCAATCACACATTTTTGTCGACAATATGACCAAACTTCGTGAGGTGAGAGATCTACACAAAAAATCATTACATAGTGCCATTGGTACCCTATAATGATTTCCTCAATATGTTTTTGTTGTATACCATATATCATCTCATTATTTCTTCCATTGAGGGTAGTAGAGATACTGGTTTTTTGGATGGAGTTTTCCTCATTGGATAAGGTATGATCAAAAACCTAAGTAGGATAGGCTCAATCTAAAGTGGACACAAGTACTTATTATATTGGAAAATATTATCCTTGGAGAAGATAATAATTTTAGTTTCTAGTTTCTTGTGATGGTGGAAGAGTATAAGGGTGCCCATTTTAAGGACACAACATATTTACCACCCCATTAAGTTATTATTTAGTACATGTACATGCAACAAGGGTGACCTTATATATACGCTATCATATCAGATGACCCCATGTATCATAGAGAGTGGGAGGTACAATTAATGGAGTCTACAGATTGGATCATTCTTAAGAATATGTGTTTTTTCAAGGAAATACCTATGTTTTCGACAAAGAGGTTTATTATATATTGAGTTTATGTGTGGATTGGAATAACCTGATCAAGTTGAATACCTAAGATGAGTATCCACCCCCGAGAATCGATGACCTATTCTCTTAGAGGATAGAGTCAATGTGGGTATCAAATATTGACCATAGTTTTTTCCCTAGCATTAGGTGTGACTGATGGATATATCAAGAATATCATCAATGATCCACTATTATATCTTTGAGTTTTTTTTGATAACCTATAGAAATTTTTACTCCCGATAATATTTTTCAACAATTATAAACCAGATACATTACCCTACTTTTATTAGTTCAAGTTCATCCTTTATGATTGTACCATCATGTCATTATCATTAGATTTAGAGAATGTGAGAAATGATAGGACAATTATATACATCTTATATGGGTTATATTCTTATGGCATACATCCTAATGATATTTATTGTTTCTATGGTAAACTTCATATGTTATTTTTTCTAATACATGGGATTGGTAGTGGACCCTACAATGGATAAGGAATGATGACTGTGAGGGAAACCCATGTCATGGAGATGGTAGACTTTGTTTATAGAGAGTTATTCTGTCCACTGTTTTATACTGAGGTGACAATCAAGTTGACCTACTTGTAGTTAACCCTTTCTGGTTAGGATGGGGAATCTAACCTAAAATCGATGGTGGTTACCCATCCTCTTTATTAGTTGGTCAGTAAGGTATAACATAAGGATACCAAATTGGATATCGTTGATGAATATATTTTCACTGGACTTTTTCTTTCTGGGTTCCCTAAATGTTTGGAGCATGACATCGTTATTCATAAAAGTTCAATGACATCATTCATGATATGATAATGTTTTTGAGGTGGTTGATTTCCCTTAGTATTACCACACGGGATAAGGGTGGGTGTACCGAGACCCATTTGATTTGGTTTTTGTGTGAATGGATATTGCGAATTGGTTATAGGTTTAACTCATAACCATTCACAAACATCTAAGTATACACTGTGGTGTTGAGTGGAAGTGAAAATTAGATGGTAAATTTTGTGGTTCATATAAAAGGGAATCCTTGATTGAAGAGAGGTCATGATTTTTTTAATTGATCATAGTCTAAATCACTATGTTTATTCACATTCTACCCATATGATAGTAGGGATTATGAAGATTGTCGGGCCTCTATGCATGAAATTTATCATCAGGATTCATGGAATTATCTCGACCATCGATCAAATAATGATGTGGACATAATTTTATGATTATAGAGAGGATAAATGAGGTCATTGAGTCTTTTCTTTGTCTGAGAATAGTGAATCTATCCTAAATTAATATCCACGGAGTGTAGAACATTTCTTTCAATATAACATGCATCAAATTTACCTATTCTATTTAGGACATATCTGAGAGGATCACCAAGAATCAATGCAGTATGGATCGAAACAATTATCACTCCACTATCAATATAATCTCATTTATGCCGAAATATGGGTGGCCCAAAATGTTACAACTATACATGTAAAATAAAATGATATTCAACTAATTTATTTCATTGGTTGGAGATACAGATGGTTGAGAAATGGGGGTAGTTCAACAAAGGTTGGATGAGGAATGCTTAAAAAGTGTTATGAGTCCATTCTGGAGTAATGATTTTGTTCTTTTGTGTTCTAATAAGAGATCATTTATTCCAAGAAATATCTCCATTTCAATGATCATGGTTATTTGGTAATTATTTTAGGCTATATATTAGGATCGTAAGTCTTTCCATGAGTTACTTTGTCGGGTTAGAGAGGCGGTATACCAATGAACCATCTGTTTGCAGTTATAACATGTGGTTGGTGTTTTCCACTTTTTGTAACTGATGATATGTCAAATGATCTCATTGCAGAGTTTTTACTAGGATATCCTTGGTATGTAATGATTATCATTCTAAGATCATGCAGTAGAGCTATTTAGAGTAAGAGAGTGAGATGTAGGCTCAATATCCCCATCATTTTTTCAACATTATATTTTTTAGGACATAAATTCTAGAAGAATGGAATAGTGTACTGATAGTAGATTTTTCTGGGTATTACATTGGAATATTCTTAAGAATATTTTAGAGCAAGGTAGTAAGAAGATGTGATATTTAATGGCTCGGTGATACAAGAATTGATATTATAAAAATATTAAATCTATTTATATCACTCGTTAAATGTTTCTATGAAAAAGTACAATAACTCACATATTGAATCTTGAATAAAATATATGATACCATGGTTGATTCCAAAAAAAATTGTTTACCCTAGGTATGACATAAAGTTATTTAGTGTCAGATTTTCATATGAGGAAGCTATTGGCGGGTATGTTATGTGTATAAAATAATTTATTTATTATTTTAATTCATTTAATACCCTTAACCAAATTATATCATTAAATATCATCTTAAGAATATTTTATAGTGTTATAGGTATGAATTTTTGTTATTGGGGAGGTTCCTCTAACATTATTTGTTAGTGTATCATCAACAACTGATGAATGATAATGATAACAGGGTGGATAAAGATGAAATGAACACAATGAGACTCATACTTCCTTGGTGAACATGTTATTCAGTAATGATCATTCCCAATCAGGGAAGGCTATATTATTTTATTAATTTTCACACTTGAGAAAAATCATAGGTTTGATATCTACTTATTAACATCCATAATATAAATTTCAATGCCATCACTTTTTAGGATTTTAACTGATTAAATCAATTTATATTGTGTTTTGAAATGATAATTTCTTGATTCCAAACTTTGTGATCAATATCCATGATAATTTTAGACCATTCTGTACCGATTAATTTCTTGTGATTTCCCCCCACTTATCGTCACCGTCATTATCATTGGTCTATGTAGATATAGATCAAAATTCATTGATGTATTAGAGAATTATAAAATCCCCATATGTATTAAAATAGTGAAACAAATGATGGTCCGGTACCAAGGGAATAGATCAATGTATGATTGAGGTGTCTGACTGATGGTTGTGGGTTTTAGAACTCCAAATGAAAATGACTGTTGTGAAAAAATACTTGTGTGGGTAATGGATTTTTTGTTTCTATCCATTTAAGGATGAAGATAGTTGTTCACTAGTGACCCATACCGATATTAGGTAGTAAAATAATTGTTTTTTCGATCTATACGCATAGAAGATACTTTTTATGCCTTATTAAATTTCTAGGAAAAACCTAACTTCAATATGTTTAGGGTGATTAACACAAATTGTGTGCCCTATTGGTTTTGAATCCAGGGTTTTGTGATTATATAAATATCCTTTAATATGTAGCTATTATACATTCCATGTTACCCGACCCATACAACATGTTGATGTGTTAGCTAGCACATTCCAATGACCCCATGTGATGAGACACACTATTTATGGGAGTGTACAAGAATAAGACAGAATACATGGGAAATGGATGTTGCATGATTGGGACCCCATGTATTCATTCACTTTGTGAATCAAATAGGGTACAGTGTGTTCAAATACATGAATTACAAGCCATAATTTTAGGATAAAATGTCCACGATGAAAAGTTGGGCCACACAACTCTATGGACCCCATACACATTATATAGTCCTATGTGAACATTATTTCTACTATTTTTTCATCATTTGGACTCATATATTGGCCTTGAAATAGAATATATAGAGTATTAATTCATGTATAATAGGTTCGTGTATTTAATTGTGGAACATGAGTTACTATATGATATGTTCCAAGTATGCAACTTCTTCATGTGATGTTAAGTGAAGGTAGCGAATGGGTGTGTTCATTAGAGTGTTATCAGGATCAGTACTCCCATGTTACACTAGGGTGGGAGTTTTCCATTCTATAAGAGAGATATTAGGGTCAGTAATACCTTATTACACTTTGGTATGGGTTCCCCATATTCTTCACATAGGTTATATTGTGATTACTACTCCCCTGTTTCACCAGGATATGGGTTCCCTATATTTTTATGTTTCTATTACCATGGCTAGTTATCTAATATCGAACCAAGGCATAGGTTCCCAATATTTTTTACAAAATAATTTTTAGTAATCCTCTTAATACTATATGTCATATCTTTTATACCTAAAGAGTGACCCTTTTTTATTTGAGATTCAACGGAGTGAAATTACTCAGTCAGAGTAGTGGATACCTCAGTTATGGATCACATTTATAGGGTGTAGGCCCTTGAAATCATGTTTTGGTGAGGTTACATGGGTTACATGAATCTGATTTATGGATACCTAGGATATAGTGTTCAGTTACTGGGTTTAGGACCATCCTGATAGTTCATTATGTGCTGGTTCATGATGATCGACATTTGAGATGGACCATGGGGATACTAGTAGACTCATTCTTCTTATCTAGTCTGTGGATATGGATATATAAATTCTCAATTAATATGGGATTATTATTGATAATATACATATTTTTATTGTATTTGTTTCATTTTCTAATTAGAATTCCTTTATGGGACAATCTTACTACTTTTATTTTACCTCTTCGGTTTTAATGGAATCATTCTAGGTGTGTTCACACATGTCCCTGTATTGGATTTCCCCATGAATTTTGTTTCTTACACAGATGATATGAATAATAGTGGTGACCTAATTGGTTCTTAGGATTAATTGGGTACATTGACCATTTATGGTGGTCAGTACTAGTATATCATTATTTCATATCTCTCCATATTTACCTTTATTGTAATTTTTTTGGGTGGTGATTTAACTCTAGTTGGGCATGTATTTCCCCATTTTTAGGATTTAGTTCATATATATATAATCATACTATGATTGTTTTCCTCAATATTATTTCACTAATGGAATATCTCAAGATTTTATATCCTTTTATTATTATTGATCTACACTTCTGCATGGTGAATGATGGGTGTGTGCATAGCGGTGAAGTAGGAAACATACCCACATTTTAGTTATTCCTTCTCAGTTATGGTTTTCATACCCTAGACTATGGAGGATGGTTTTGGGTTGTTTTTTATTAGCATTCCACTATCCATTCGGGACTCACTTGGTCAGGTCATTACAAAAATATTTTCTATACCCCTTGTTTATCCATCCCTCTCCTATTTAGTACCCTCAACCTCCCCTGCCTCATGTTGACTAGCTTATTTCCCTTGTGTAGGGTAGGTTTTCCCTTTATAAATTATTTCCTCCATGTTTTGCAAGCTATTATGTGGTACATTTACCCCATTCAAGAGATTTAATTGTAATATATCCACATATATAATGCACTTATATGTTATTCAGCTATTAGTAGTTATGGGATTTATCACCCGCATTTCCTTGAATAGGAATCATGTTCTTACGACTGATGGAAGGGAGATAAATATAGCTAATTATTCCCCACAAATTACTCTTCCATTGAAGTATTATTTGTTACTAGATAATACAAGTACAAATGTTCTACAAAATAATTGGATATAATTAAGGGGTATTTATGTCTAAACTAGTTAGAAAGAAATTGCATGACCCCTTACTTTCTCTTCATGACCAACTCCTTAGTTTCATTCATTTACTCAAACAATTGTTCGTTTTATCTATGTAAATAAAATATAGATTAAATAAGTATTGTATTCCATTTCCTCCAATATATAGAAATTCTAATTCTTACTGAAGTTATCCATCAAAGATGGCCATATCAAATCTGAACAAATTTTAGAGAATCCCTTTAATTATGTATCATAAGAGGTCATGGGTAACATTCATATCATTAATGTAATCTAAAAATTTTATATATTCTCTAGTCATATTATTTTTGTATTAAATATTTTCGTTTGATGTTATTATTTTGTTGTTATATATTTCAAAAGTCAATTAATGTGTACTGTCCAAATTGATACTGATGATATTTTAAAAAAATAATAATTTATTAAATAATATAATATTATTAAAAATATGAAATTCATCCAAATGATTAGGATATAGAAAAAATTTCATTCAAGAATCATTTATAGTTCATTTTTAATTTTATCAAAACTATATTAACCTTCAAAATTGTAACAACACAAGTTGTCACAATAAAAGTTAAAGGGTTTAAATAATGGTTAAAACCAAACTGTAAGGGTGATAATGAGACATAAACATATCCTAAAATTATTCATTTAGATAATTTTTACCCATAACCATTTTATAATATAAATAATTAACTTTGGATCCATTTTTAATTTACCATTTAATTATATTAAATTAATATTTTGAGAATTTCCAAAAGTTCCTCCTAACTCAATTATAAAAGGGAACAACCTCTCTCACATATACAATCCACTTTTATCCTATATGATCAAACAAACCCTACCCATGTATCATCTCAAAAATACTTATCCTTGTTTAGGTTTACCTATTATTCCAAAATGACAATATTTCAACCAATTAATAACTGATGTAATGGTGGATGACTAAAGAGGAGGTAAATGTTTTTCAAATTCATTCAATTTCTTTTTTTCTTCTATTTCATATTCATTTGAAGTTTCCATACTAATGTAACAAATACAATGTCATATATATTCTTGTAATTTTTTGTTATTATGGTACAACCATATTCCAATACCTAATTGTCCTAAAAAATGAAAACACCATGTGTGGACACATATGACTTACCAACTCTATATCGTTGGGTAATTTGTTTTTCACAAATAATTTAGTTGGATGTGTATAATCCTTGAAATAAATTCTATATATGATAATTATTACATCATATTTATAATGGATAATTAATATACCATCCACTTCTTTTCTCTTTCACCATTAAGTGAATGATTTCTTCTCTCGTGTGTTTGTACGACCTACCGCATCCATAGTGCGATGTGATTCATTTTTCAAGTTAACCATTGACGAATGAATAAAAAAATTATTCCATGATTAAATATTATATTTATAATATTTATATTATTCTGAATATTTTTTATACATAACCTATGAAATATAACTGATACATTCATGAAAAATCATTCATTAGAAAAGAAGTAGTTAACATCTAAAACAAGAGTAATAGAAAAATGTTTTCAACAAATGGGTGATAAATTATTATAAAATGATAATATCATAAATATTAATAAGTTTATGATGTATTTTACCAAATTTATAAATCCATTATAAAATAGGTTAATGAACGTTCTAAAAATGGAATCATAATTTATGAGACATAGTCTTACTCTCCTTTCATTGAGGCATATTTTGATGTTATACACCCATCTTCTTATATGAGGTTTATATATAGCCCCTTCGATGTATGGTGTCATTAATTACGTTATTTAAATTTTACATATTTTTATGTTAAATGATATTTCATCCATGGGGCTTGTTATTTAAATGTTAGATGTTTTATGGGATACCCATAAAATTTAAATATTTAATAATCAAATATCTTTCTCCATGTCAAATTTTTTGATATTATTTTACATATTTATTTATATATATATAAAAATATTATAACGGACATGTCATGTCTATTTTAAATTTCATTAAATTTTTTCTAAAAGGAATACAGTTCAATTTTTAAAATGAGTTACTATATAAATTTATAGGAAAAATATAAAAAGGAATGACTATTTATATTCATGAGCAAGAGAGTATTCTTTAACCATCACAACAACAGAATGTTTTGAAGTATCCTTTAATGTTTATCAATGTTATTTTAAAATGAAATTTTATCATTTATAATTTAGTATCTTTTTAAATATATTAATTTAATATTAAAAGGGTATTTATCTAAATACAATTAACTATTTTGCTAGATAATTTTCATATACGTCAACAATCTCTATTGATCCTTAATCGTAATTGATATTGACCTCTAATGATATCATTTTCTATATCTAATTAATTTTTTATGACTAACATTTATTATGGATGTGTAATTTTTATTCCATTCATTTTTTAAGGTATAAGTATTCACATTTCATATTTTATCATTCCAATACAAATATTTATATTGAATATGTTCACTCATTTCTTAAGAGGAACTCATTAGGCATATTTTGGTTTAGAAGGGGCCCTCTATATCCCCTAGATTAATCGGTAAGTATCGTGAGAAAACTAGTTTCATTTTTTACTAATATATTACCATATTATGTATGATGTTTGGAAAATTCTCTCATGGTATGTTTATCATATCTTGAATTATGAATTCCCTCATTTTGAGATTATTTATTGATATTCCATTTGATTATTAAAATAGTATAATATCAATTTTTAATATTAATTCTCATGTTATTATTTTTATGAAATTATTTGATCATAGTTAATTCATATCATATTATGCACAAGTTATTTATTAAATTGAATGTGTTTTAGTTAGTCACCCTTCGATTAATGTTTATTCTTGTTTAGGATAGATTCCACTGTATGTATACCCCTACTGATTATCTGAGCTCACCCCTTTAATATGATTCTTTTTTAACTATGATTATAAGAATTATATTATGACTAATATGAATGGTTATAAAAAGGGGGAATATTTTAAGACTCAATGAAATTATTTTTGTATTGTATGTTTTAAAATTTAATGTCAATTCCAATTATGTTTCTTGTTTTCCATTACTACTAAACTATTCGGTCCATTGGGATGTGATTCCTTGTATCTTATTCCAATGTATTAATGATAGGCATCACTTTCGGGTTATTGGGGTTTGGTTAATTTTATTTGGGATCATAGGATGTTACGTATACACCTTGGGAAAAATATTAATGAAATCAAGGATAAAAAATACCCAATTACTGACATTGACGATAAGTCTAAATATAATATGTTATCGTATTGATTTGGAAATACAATGGATAACCAAGGATAAGCATATAATATAATAAATTGATAAAGATATGTCATTTAATTGAGATCTTATAAATGTTTCTTCATGAATATATCACCATGGTTACCATTTCTCAATTTATACATTAGGTTTTGTCAATGGATAGAATTAGTAATATTATACATGTAATGAATATTATAATGATGATGATGAGACTACAATAGGTAAATTAATGGAAAGAGGTATTATTAAATAAGCTGATTAAGCCATGTTAATGGTTTATGTATGAACTATAATGACAAATCTTCTACAATTTTTGGATTTAATAATTAATTCATCAATGGTTCTTCGATTATAAGAATCATAATATATATAAGTATTTTACTACAATACATATTATTTAATGATTTAGAAGAATTAATGATTTCATTAATGTTATCAATGTGATAAAATAATTGGAAAATGATAATTAAAGGTACAATATGTTGTCTTGGGGAATCTGATTTTACTATTTATTTTTCAAATTTAGAGACCTCCATGGACTGTTAATTTGGACAAAGGTATTTTGGAAGAGTCTTAAGGATAGAATAGATTAATTTAAGCTTTGGATATTATTGTCTGAGGTTAATTTATGATTTTTTGATAACATGTGATAACAATTTCGTTTCATAAAATATTTAAATGTTGAAGGAATTTATTATGTATATATTTTTTAAAGTAATTTAGTCCAAAAATTCAATGTTCAATATCCATGACCAGGTGTAGGAAATGATGTGAGAATATATCAAAGGATAACCAAATTGTGAGATAATTCTTATAACAATGAATAAAATCAAGTATGATTATTTTATCAAGTGATTATCCAGATAGTAAAATAATCATTAAACTAAGATAATGTAATTTATAACGAAATCATTATTCATTTAAATTTCATGCAGTGAAATCAATGGCCTCATTTACCCATCATAGATTTATGGGTTTGACATGGAACAAAATCTACTAACCATGTTATCTATCACTATAAATCATAACATGATGGATATATTTATATTTGATTCCATTGTTATTTTTTTGCACTATGTATTTCCTATTTGAAAGCATAATTTTTGGTGACCGTCCAATTTCCCATTTGTTCTAATTAAGAGGATGTTTTATTCTCCATTTTTTCCAATGTTGGTTTTCTACTAAATAATTTTCAAGGATCACACTTTTATTTTTTAACTGTAATTTTACATTTTGAAGAAACAATTTATTGAAGGATGGTAGAATGTAACATCCCATGATTTCATGGCATGTATCTTCATAATTAAATTCAATTTCTTGGGTAGTATACGTTACACATGACGCTGATCATAATAAAACAATGATATAATATTTAATATAATTATTTTGACACTATATATTTAGTTGATGGTCATGAAAAGGATTAAATAAATTATGAAAATATAGTTTACACATGTATAAAAAAATATTTTACAAAATATTTTACAAAATATTTTACAAAATAATTCATAATTATTTTTAAAATAAAATGAAATGTTTTTCACAAAATCAAATTAAATGCGCACAAGTCTATTTCATTCCTATAAAATAATTAAATCCTAATTTTTTTATTATATTAATGATATATATATATAATATTAAATATAATATTTAACATCCATCCTATATGTTTTATAAATATGATATAATCATAAATCAAACAGTATGCAGAAAAGATATATTTTTTAAAAAAGACATTTTTGCCCAAATTTTACGGGGAACATATTTTCAATATAATTTTTGAATATTTTATTAAAAATGTATGAAAAAATAAAATTATTATTTTAAATTTAAAATTTGAAATTAGTTTGAGATTATTATTTGGTAATTTTATGATACGATTCATGATACAATGAATGGTGAAATAAATATTTCATTTAATTAAAAACATTTTATCATCTAAATAATATACTGTGTCATGTTATACTTTTGATTGGTTTTAATGTATTATTAAAAAAATTATATGTTAATGTAATTTATGCCCTTATAAGCAATTTAAAATTTTATTTATTTATAAAAACAATCAAAAATTTAGTTTTTTTTACATAAAACGTGATTTTTCATTTGGTCATGGAGATTAATTTTAGATTAATTTTATATAATTATATATTTTTAATTTTGAAAAATCGATAACATATTAGTAATATTAATGTCCAAATTCATTAAATATGTCTTTTATATTTTTGATAGTAGGAATATCATCTTTAGTATTTTTTAAAATTACTATGGTTAAGGGTAAATCAGGTAATTAAGTGTAAAAGTAATTTTATAAGTATTATAAAAGTACCCTAAAACATTTAATGGTTATATTTTATGATTTATTTTAACCAAAATCATACTTGGGAATATTTTATCACCTCTTTGTTCCACTTAGATGACTTTATGCCTTTAATAGAATTTAATTCTCTGAAAACTAAAATATGTCATACTCATGTTTTTAATAAGTGTTACATTTTTTATATATTCATATTTAGAATATAACATTGAATATAAATATTATTTTAAAATACAAAATCATTGTCTTCATATTGATATTTTTTTAATTTTTTGGTAGTATTTAATAAAATTAAGGAAATTTACAATGATTATATGGTTATTGATTTATTAATGGACATATATAATAAATATAATAGAAAGTACTAAAATATATACAACTTTATTTAAGTAATGTAAAAATAGAATATATTTTAATACCAAGAAATATTATAGATTTAATAATGGTTATTTTGATGTTCCCATGTTGTCATGATATCATTAAAAAGGCATGTAATGGATAGTATAAAATTGACTATAATGATTTTTTATAATTTATAAATTTTCAATAACGATTCAAAATTCCTAAAAATATGAAAATTTGAAAAATGATTAGAATTAACATAATAATTTTATCCATGACTCATTTAATATTCATTTGGTATTTTATAATAACAATACTGACCATCAATCGGTAAACACACACGTTGTCATGGTTAGAGTTAAATGGTTTGAATAAGGCTTAAAACCAAATGACATGGGTATGAAAGAGATAATATTCTCTAATTTTTTTTACAATATTCGATCCATAATCATCTTATATTCAATAAAACTCACTTTGGAGACATTTTTAACTGAATAATATTTTTTCATAATGTAATATTCATGGAGTTTCGAAAAATTGCCTCTTAAGATGTTATAAAATAGAACATCCTCCCTCACTTCTTCATGCCATATTGATCCATCTATATCAACCAAAACCTAATAATTTATACTCTGAATATCCTTTTCCATGTTCTGGAGGGCCTGTAATTCCTAAAAGACCTACTTTAGATCCCATATTTAATGATCTAAATGAAGCCCACTAAAGAAAAAGAAACTATTTTTCCAACTCATCCATGTTCATTTCTTCTTCTACTTCCTTTCCATTTGTTTTTTCCACAATAATGTTACATCTAAAGTATCATATATATCATGATATGATATTATTATTATAGTACATCCATATTCCATGATTTATCCATCCCATTATAAATGATATCACTGTATGTGCGTATGTACGACTTACCATCTCCACACCATGGTGTAATTTGTTTTTCATCACCTGTTTATTTGGATGGGTATAAAAATTGAAATAATGGATATATATGATACTTATGATTGGATATTTATTGTTGATAATTGATATACCATTTAATTCTATATTATTTTATTCTCAAGGTAACAATACCATTCCTCATGCATTCGTATGACATACCCTCTCCACAATGCAATGTGAGTCATTTTACATAGTAACGATTGAATAATGATTATAAAAATATATTTAGTCATGAAATATGATGTTTATGACAATAATATTATTTTTTACATCTAGAATCTATAACCTATAAAAAATAATGGAGACATTCATGGCATAGCATGCATAAGAAAAATAAAGCAGTTACCACATAAAATAAGGGTAATAAACAAATGCTATCAATAATTGTGTGATACAATACTATAAGATGATCATATAATAAATATATATATGATTCAGATATAATTTAAAGACATGAATAAAACCATTATGTAGGAGGTTAAATAATGTTCTACTAAATGAATCATAAGTTATGGGACATCATCTCATTCTCCTTTCATTGTGTCATATGTGGATGTTATACACTCACCATCTATTTAGAGGTGTATATATAACCCCTTTGACAAATAATGTTATAGGTTTATTTATTATAATGTTATTTAATGTTAGATAAATTGTATTTCATTCACATGGATTATTATTTAAATGTTCAATGTGTCATGGGCTACCTTTAATGATTAATGGTTTAATTATAAAATCATTTCCCGATGTCAATATTTTATATAATTTTTGAGATATTTATTTATTTGGATATAGAAACATTATAAATGTGATTCCATGTGAATATTTAATTTTATTAAATTTTTTTCAAAATAATTTTTTTTTCATTTACCAAATGAAGTACTTTATGAGATTTTTAACATAATATGAAAGGAATGACTTTTAACTTTTATGGAATGAGCAGATTCTTCTACATTCATGATACCGTTATGTTATGAATATTACTTTACAATTATACGAGGATCTTTTCAAATAATTTTTTTTCATTTATATTTCCATGAATTTTAAAATAAACTATTTCAATATAAAATGGGTATTTATCTCAAAAAATTCATAGACATTATTTGAGTATTTGCATCAATGTAAACATCTACTATTTAATATTAGGATTAACATTGATTGATCTGCTATGATACTATTTATCATGATTATTCGAATTTTTTATTATTTAGTTTGACTATGGATTTTAAATTTTGATACCATTCATTGTTTATGGTTTAAGTATTGGTGTATCGTATGATATGTTTTTAATAATAATTTTTATGTTCATTATCTTTCACTCTTTTCATGTGACGAATGCATTGGACTTATTAATATCCCCTCGATGCATCAGTAGGTATCATACAAAATTTTTTTTTGGGTTTTGATTAATGTCTTACCCTATTATGTATGGTTTCCTGGCCAAATCCTAGATGTTATGTTTATGACATCCAAAACAATGAATTCAACCATTATGAGATTAGTTATTTATATTCCATGTGATTATTTTACTATTATAATATCCATATTTTCATTCACATTTGATTATTTATATGTAATTATCTAATCAACTTACATTCCTTCTATATTATACTCTGGTTATTTATTAAATTTAATATGCTTAAGTTAATCATATTTATATAATAGATTATACATTTTTATGATAACTTACACTGTATGTGTACCTTTACAAAGCATTTGAGATCACCTGTTTCATATGTTTCATGTTCCCCTAAATTACATAAATTATTTAATAACAGATATATCGGGTTACACAAATGGTGAATAATGGAAGACTTGATGAAATTTTTTGTTTATTTATTTTAAAAAATTTAATTTGAATTTCCAAATGGAATCTAGTTTACCTATAGTACATAAGTATTCAATATTTTGGGATGTGAATATTTTTTTTCTTATGCCAATGTAATAAACTAAGGCACCAGATTTCGGATAATCTGGTCAAAATCATTACCTAATGTGTTAAATTTCAACTACATATATCAATTATTTCTGAATATTTATCAAATAAATCATGAAACACCTCAAATTTCTACCAACCATATTTTTTAGGGTTAGTCCAAAAAGCATTACCACTTCATAATGTATATATACTCATGTTTTTCATGTGAGAAATATTATTTAATATAAATGAAATTTTTCGATCTATTTTTCTAATAAACTATAACCATGATATAATTATAGAAATTTGATAACTTATGGAGTCCTATGATGAAATATCGAGTGATTTTTTCCCATTTCCAATCAACTGCAGGTAATGGTTCTATTATCCCCTTCGACATTTGATGTTCTAAGAAAATATTATGACACACCATTAATTAAGAAACATGTTCTAAAATATCCCCTGTCATGGAGTTCTTCTATAAATCCCCATTTAAATTTTGTTAGATCTTTTTTACTTCCATTATTGATATAGAATAAGGAGACATGTGCTTCACCTAATAATTTTTTATTTATTTATAGTATTGTAGTGACACATATTTATTTCATGAATAATATAATTTCAGTATGTCCAAGGTTGAACAATATATTATTACATACAATCTTTTGTTGTTCCACATCCTCCATTTTTAGATATTTAATCTTCACATGGATAGAATGTTGAATATTAATTTTAGAAATATAGGATTTCTACACTTCCCTCTTGATTTCATGGATAATCTTCTAAAATCCCATCAGTTGTAGATAATTTTAATAATAATAATGGAAATGGTCAAATTTTCCTTCTAAATTATAGAATTATCCTCCATTTTCAACTTCCCAAGGTGGTATAGCATTTCTGTAAGATCATAGATTTCAATGTAAGATATGTTTCACTTACATCTCAGTTTAAGACATTATTTTTTTCAATTAAGTTCTTTCCAAAGGCCAACAGGAGGATTAGGGGTGTTTCAGGGGTTCAGGAGATGAAAAAGAGGGGAAATGATTTTTTGGGCTAGTCACACGGTCTGTTATCAGTTAGTGCTAACTATGTAGGAATCCCAAGTAAACCGTGCAAGCGGAAAATTTTCAGACATTAGCCTCTGCATAGTTTGTTCACGGTTTGGAAAACTTTGTGGGTAAACCATGAAAGGGGGCTCTTTATGACTGAATCATATGCATGGTTTGTGCACGGTTTGGCTAACCTTGCAGGTAAACTGTGCGAGGGGGATATTTGTATAGCAGTATCTGCATAGTTTTCATACGGTTTGGCAAACCGTGCTGGTAAACCGTGAAATTCAGATACCTTTAAAAAATTACAAAAATGCCTCTTCGAGATTTCATAACCTACTTAGTATTTTCCTCACCCTCCTCCCTTAGATCCCTGTGAATGAACCAAAGGGACCAATATCTTCGAAGGATCAATCTTCAATGATTATAATTCTTTTTAGAGCACCGTTAGTTATGGATTGAAGATCCGGGTAAGGTTAATCTTTCTCATACCATTATTTTTGGTTTAGGGTTTCTATTTCTTTTACCTAACCATCAGATGATCTCAAACACTAAATTTTCGCTGAGTTTTAGGTTAAATCTTTAATGGTTGGATGAATTGAGACCTAAGGCTTCGTTTGGGAGTGTGTTCACCAACAAATTTAAGGTAGGCAGTCTACATGTTGTATCCCTTGTTTATTGTGTTGATTTTTTCCTCTTGGGTTTTTGTTCATGCACTCTATTAATGAGTTCTTGGTATATTTAACATTATATGGGGTAATGGGTGTCTAAATGGTTAAATGGACCCTCTTAATCACCATGGGATGCAAGGAGGATGAATCATCCAATTCGGTTCACCCATGGGTTGGGCCGATATTTTATAGTCTTAAAATTTTCTAAGTAGTGTAAGATATTTGAGAAAGAACATAGAGCCCTTGATGAATACGTTAATATTCTTAAATGGAGTGGTTGGAATTTCTTAGGTGACTAGATTATAAAAGAATATGTTTAGTAAGATAGGCATGGGAAATGGGAAACAAGGCTAAATGGGTTAAGTAATTTAAAATGATGAATGTGTTAATGGATTGGGTCAATAATGTTATTTTCCCATTTATTGAGATTCTTCTGATGTTGTAAATGATTTTGGCTGTGATGTTGTGATATGTTGATTTGTGGTGAATGATATATATGTATGCGCAAATGGCTTTGTGGATTGGTTTATTGACTTCAGTTTCTAGTCCCACTGGTTGAGTTAGACTGAGGTTCTAACTCCTCTCCAAAATACACGGGTTAGGGAACGGGGTAGAGTTCTATTCCCATAACGGTTTCATTCCACCCAGACTAAGGCTTCAAGGTGAGGAAATTGGTAATTTTTGTGATATGATTCCTAGTGAGATAATACTTCTTTAAATCTCACATATTGTTGACGTTGATCATGCCTAATCCATTGAATAGACTAAGAGGGTTACCTGATAAATGAATTGTCTTAGTGATAAACATGGGTCTAGTGGTCGGTTAACATAAAGGAACAAAAGTAAATTTAGACTATTGAATTTTTTAACTTAAATTACCTTTATTTATCATTTTTTGCACTATATTCCTTGCTAGATATTTTTTAGACACTGTTGGTGGTGGCCTACTGAGTTATACTTTCACCCTTCTTGGGCCGCTGTTGTGTACTCGAGCAGATTTTAGGCTTGTAGGATATGACAAGGGAAAAGGCTCTATGCTAGGAAGATGAATTTTACATGGTACATGTTTGGGTTAGTTTCCATACATGGAGTATGGTCCATTTTAGGGGTTTCTATCATTTTCTTTCTTTTGGGTTTTGATCACATGAAACTGTAGCATGACATGGAATATTTATCATTCTTATGATTTTACCCCAATTTGGGATTTGGTTATTTTGCATGTTATGAATTTTTCTCATATCTTTCCACTATTTTAGTTATTACGTATTGTGGATTACATTGTTATTGAGGGTATAGTCTCCCCACATGACGTATTGGACCCTTGCTGCTAGTTGGCAACCATTAGTGTATGGGGAGGTGCGCTTGAGGTCATGTATCTACCCTATTTAGAGCATTGTTTTAGTGGCTCCTAGGACAGGGATGATACAATGTGGTATCAATAGAGTTATTTTCTCTTTTGTACTATTTGGGGATGGTAGATAGCGGATTAGGAATGTGTTCGAACATATTAGTGATCTCATGCTTGGGAGTGGCTAACCCATGTACAGGGGAAAACCCAAGTCACCCTTGGAGAAGATTGTTGTTATTATTATATGTTATTTTATTTGATGATATTTAACCTATGGGTGATGAAAATGTTGTTTATTTGACATTTTTGTGATATTTATCTCATTGCTGGAAAGGTACGATGTTGTGCACTCATGCATCATTCTAGGCACCTATGTAGGAAAGTGAAATACATCTTGATAGGAACACGCACGAGATGGGTGATCATGATTTAAATGTTGGGATGCATATGTTCTTTTTAAATTAATGATTTATGCCTATTATAAAGGTTTTAATGAGAAAAAAGGGGATGTGAAAATGTCTAGTTGTAATTGGAAAATGTCAAGGGTTATGACCGCGTTGTTAGTGGGATTTTTAGGTAGTATATGTGAACAAGTTTGGTTATTACAAGTGAAATTACTATTTGTATCCCCTCCTTATCACAAAAGCTTTATGGTTGAATTTTAAAGCTCATGTTTGGCATTGTAGAGAAATTCCACATCGAGGACATTCACTAGTTGGACGACATGAAGATGTTGCAGTGAACTCTCCTCCAATTGCATTGTAAGAGAACATGGTGATCCAAAAAGATAGGGAAGAGCAATTCCATGAGAACATTGCTCTTGTTATGTAGATGTTGTAACAAAACCTAGGGCGGGTTGTGCCAAGCATGTTTGAGCTAACTAGGGAGTTTCAGCTGCAACACCCTCCGACCATTTACAAATAGGGTGGACCAGAAGTGATAGAGTTATTGATAGAGTTCATCAAAAACAATTATCAATCATCTATAGTCTCCTCTTGAGAAGCAATTCAAGTTAGCAGCCTATATGTTAAGGGTTAATGCAAATCATTAGTGGGACCTTATTTTTTAGATAGCGCTGGCTGAGGGGTTGATAAGGAAATATTTTTAATAAAATTTTATTGATAATTTTATATATGAACATTAAGGACAGAGAAGGCTGTATATTTTATGAGGTTGACTCAGGATGCTAGTCATTTCACAGATTTGAGATTCTTCATTGCAACATTAACGGGAGATGCGATAGTTGGGTTGAAATGCTTCCAGGATAGGATGTGACATGACATAAGATCTGAACTACATATCTTTCATCTAAAAAGGTTTGTTGAAGTAGTGGATCAAGCCTTTATCTCAGAAGAAACCCTGAATAGAGATATAGGTAGTGAACTTCTGGATCTGGCTATGTGAACAATTGGTTTGACTTCTGATAGTATGAAGTGCCACTTTGGTACCATTATGTTGGGTGGAAGCTTGCAGTGTAATCAGTGGAGGTGTTCACCTTCTTAGGGTGGTGACCATGTCTTCTGTTTTTAGTGTGGCAGGTCGGGGCGCAAGCGTGACCATTGTCCCGGCCAACCTGTAGAGTGTTGATCGTGTAGAAGGATATGTCACGTGGAGAGAATCTACAAGAACCATTGGATGTTGAGGAATGATATAGGTTAGATTTAGATGTCGATTATAGTAATGGGGTTGGTTACCCTGTATGAGGTAGGAAGTTGGAGCTCCAGGGGCCGTACTGGTAGGTGTGGAAGACCTGGGACTCCGAGACAAGATCACCCTTCCCAGCAGAGTACTTCCATCAAGGGTACTCTGGTTGGATCCAAGGGAAAAGGGGAAGGTCATCTCCATGCAGTTTAGGCTACACCTGAGGGTAGTGAGGCATGACATTCTACTATTTGATGTTCGATTATTGTAGATTCCACGTTTTCTAGTGCTTTATTTGATACAAGTGCAATGAATTCCATTATTTCTGCTCATTTTGTAGTGTTGTTGGGCTTACCTGAATAGAATGCATGTGGGGTAATGTCTCCTTATACTTTACTAGGGGGGCGAGTTGAGGACATCATCCATTCTAAGGGTACTGCCATGGAGGTTGGTGCAATATCGTTTTTTGTGGGATCTATTTTTCATTGATATGTTGGGTTTTGACCTAATCGTCGGAATTGATTGGTTGGTGTTATATTAAGCCCATGTCGATTGTTATCGACATCGGGTAACATTCACATCTCTCAATGGGAGAACTATTGTCCTTCTTGGTGAGTTGGAAGTTCCAGCGGGCCGCACAGGGCCGCTATGCCATCAGGTGGGGAAGCTCACAACACATGTGGCATTCCGTAGGAGAGAAGATGGGGTGAAAGGGAAGATAGTCTTCAATTTTGTTGTGGACCTGTTTTAGGACATGTTTTTTTTGGACTTATCGTGGTTTCCTCCCAAGAGAGATGTTGATTTTACAATTCAATTGTTAGTTGGATCATATCCAATTTCCATTCCACTTTACCTAATGGTGCAAGCAGAGCTCCCAAAATTAATGAGTATACTAGAGGAATTAGAGAATCCGGGGTTTATGCGTCCTAGTACATAAACTTGGGGAACTTTTATGATATTTTCTAAGAAGGCTGATGTGTCACTGTGGCTATGTGTTGATTACATGAACTTGAACCAGATGATAGTTGAGAACTGATACCCCCTTCTAAGAAATGATGACTTGTTTGATCATCTTCAAGGTTCATCTGTGTTTTTTATGACTGATTTGAGATCGGGATACCAACCATTGTGTCACGACCCGCCCTCGGGGTCCGTGCCATGACTACCCCAAGCCCGCCTTCCATAGGCCAGGGGCTGGCGACTAGAACCAAGGCGTAAATCCCAGAAAAAGGGAAGGCATTGCCTTTGTAAAGTAAACGACACCACAGAGTAAGAAAGCAGAAAGTAAACACTAAACAAAAGCAGAGTACAACTGAAAGTGCGGAAAAGTAAATGGGCCAGAATACAAACCCAAACTGAAAGTAAAGTACAACTCGAAAAAGGGGAAAACAGCAACTGAAAGGTAAAACCGCTACACCGAGCTGCCCACTAGAAATCCCACCTGAAGGGTGGGTACAGATAGATCCTCTGCTCCACGGGTCCCGCCGTCCGCTCCGTGCACGTCCCGCCCAGTGGTCCACCTCTGGGTACCGTCCCGCTCTGTAAGCCTCAGCTAAGGTCAACGCTGTCCGTCGTCTGCATCCAACACAACGTAGTGCGGGCAAAGCCCGTGCAGGGGTGAGTATAAGCTACTCAGTAGGGACCCCGAGACCCCTGAAGGTCTCTCAAATCCACAAAGGATAAACCACGAAGAAAAGTAACAATCACGAAGTAACAACTGACACTGCTTAGGTATATGCCCATACATATACCTAAGTCATCAATTTCCGTTCAGCTCCATCACCGAGCCCAAGAACAACACAATCCACAAAGAAGAGTAAACAGTAAATCCACACAGATTATTACAAGTTTATGAAATCAACGGATAACCATTACCCAGGTATATGCCCATACATATACCTAAGTTATCAAGCGACCCATCTCAATCATGAGGAATCACAAAGATCATTGACTCAGCTCAAACCAGGATTTTCATTATCGAAACCGTAAATGTTGAAGAGCCCCAACTCTGAAGTGTATAGTGGTCCTGTCACGACTCCGAGGTACTGCTCACTAACCTAAGACTGCTGAAGTACTCCTCCTGTCGAGTACCGCGGGTCTGCTGCCAACTACCGGGCGCTCCATCCGCTGAGGGTCTGCTGCCAAATACCGGGCGCTCACCCAGATAGCCTACTAAGGTACTCCTCCTGTCGAGTACCGCGGGTTTGCTGCCAACTACCAGGCGCTCCGTCCGCCGTGGGTCTGCAGCCAACTACTGGGCGCTTCGTCCACTGGGCTAGTCAACTCACTCCAAGTCGAGTCGGTTAAGCAGTCGTCAGGTCTCAGTCATCTACACGGTCTCCGTACTCCGCACGCACGCCTCCACCGTCGCGGGTCTGTCGCTACAACCAAGCGCACACACTCCGTAGAGTATCGCGGGTCCGCCGCTACAACCAAGCGCTCCACCGCCAAAGGTCTGCTGCTGCATCCAAGCGCACCACCACTGTCAAGTACCACGGGTCCGCCGCTACACCCAAGCGCTCCACCGCCCAAGGTAAATAGAAGATTCAGCTCACACAGGTTCGGTAGCACTGTTCCACGTAGGATCGCTGAGTGCTGTAGTCGTCGTTGTCGAATCCACATAGGATCTCTGTACTGTCGTCGTCGCAGTCACAGTAGCAGTAGTAGTAGTCGTCACAGTAACAGTCGCAGCCAGCACTAGGGTTCCCGCACACAGTAAGCTCGTTCGGAGGATCCGCTCCACGAGCCGAGAGGCTGATACATCAACTGTCACAAAGACCAGAGTTGATGTATCCAAAAGTTCCATATCGTCAACAGGAACTCAACGCAACAGACGGCGCGTCGATCGGACGTCCGGTCTGAGAGTTATTGGCATTTTCGTTCCCGGGGCCCGGTTGGTTTTTAAGGCAAAACCAACCCGACCGTACTCCACCTGTGTCCAATCCTCGGGCGGAGTATGCCAAAAGATCCGTCTCACTTAGAGGAACACAACGCGACTGACGGCGCGTCAATCGGACGTTCGTAGCTCAAGATATGAGCGTTTCCGCTCCGAAGGCCTGGTTGGTTTCGTGAACGAACCAACCCGGCCGAACTCAAAGTAACCCGAAACCTTGATTGCGATATACCGAAACGACCGTCTCGATCCAAGGATCGCGTTTCCGGTGACGGTTCGTCGATCGGAGGTCCGAGGCTCAAGTTATGGGCCAAAAACCAATTCTGGTTCGAAACGGGGGGTCCGGGTCCGGGCCGACCCGGCCCGACCCCCCCCCCCCCCCCTGGGGCGGCGCGGCGGCGCGGCGGGCCGCGGCGGCCTGGCGCCGCGAGGTGCCGCGGCGGCTCGGGGTGCCGCGAGGGGCCGCACACGGTCGGCACGCGGGGGGGCAAGCCCCGCGGTTTTGAGGGGCGGTGCGGCCTTTGTGCCGCGCCGTTTTTTTTTTAAACGCCCCCCCCCCCCCCCCCCACGTGGGGGGCCTGACTTGAGCGAACCGGGGGGGGCCGGCTGCCCCCCTCCCTTCAATGAAAACCGCCCCCCTCATTAAGAGGGGGGTTTTGAGGGTTGGTCGGGGGATTAATTCCCCCAGTTTTAACGGCATCCGGCCGGCCAGCTGGCCGGCCGGTTTTCTCTAACGGGACGGGAAATTCTGGTCCCCTCTTCGGCTTCCGACGCCGGCGGCCCGGCCGCCGGTCTTCTCTTCCGCCGCGGCCCGGAACCAGCTGCGGTCTCCTCGTCCCGCCGCGGCCCGGAACCGGCCGCGGCGTTCGTCATCCGGCGCGGTGCGACGGCACCGCGCCCCTTCGCCGTGTCTTGATTCCATTCAACGCGGCGCGACGGCGTCGCGTTCTTGAAGATTCTCCTCGTCGTAGCGCGACGGTGTCATGTAAGATTAACGTACAATTATCCGCGTGGTGCGACGACACCACGCCACCTTGCTTCCGCCCGCAGATAAACAACATGAACGATGAAGGGGGTTCGGCCGTGTTCATGCGGTCCGGCCCCCCTCACGTTAAATAATAACACAACTTTAAATAATCAACATCCTCACGTTAGTCATACAAACCACGAGCAAGAATGAAATAATTAAATATTAAATCAACAACCCCTACCTCGGGTATAAGGTTCGAGGATTTGTCAACGTTCCGCGGAAGACGACGTCGCGGAGGTCGGGCGTCGCGGAAGTCGTTCGTCAAATCCGATGACGAAGGGATGCGTTCGAAGAGACACGTCGTTGGCGAAACTTGTACGCCGACGAAGATTGTCCGAGGAAGAAGCGGTGTTCTCTCTCGTTGACACGGGAGAGGAAGAAGAGCGGGGCGGCGTTCTTCGTCGGAAATTGAGCGTTCTTCGTCAAGTCTTGAGGAAAGTCAAATAATAATGAAAACAACGAACTCAAGAACCTCTACCTCGATAGTCGTACGTTGACGTAGTCGTGGAATATCGGTGTCGATTCCTTTGACGTCGGAGGAAGAGTCGTTGTCGATGGCGTTCGTCGCGGAAAACCGTCGCGGAAGAGATGACGCAGAAGAAGTACGTCGCGTCGCGGATACGGCGTCGCGGATGGACCGTGTTCTTCGGCGGAGAAGTTCTTCGTTGAAGAACGACGTTCTTCACGTTCTTCTTTGAGTTTGAAGAAGAAGAAGAGCTCTCTACCTCTCAAGAAGACAAACAAATAACCTAAAATAAAATAAGACAACATCTTATTTTATTATCACATAACACATTAGAATTTCAAAAGTTTGAAATTCAAATGGTTTAACTCCCATAATTAAAAGTAACACAAGTCATTTAATTAGGGGTTAAACAAGTTGAGAGAATTTGAAAGGATTAGGGGTTCGTGTGGGCCCCACCACACTTAATCCTCCCAAGGGAGGTTAAGTGGGTGTGGGTCCCACTTCCAACCTCCTTTGATAGGTTTTAACAAGTTATAATAAAATTGTTCTACACAATTTTATTTAACTCAAACTAAAAACCCCAAAACTAACTTTCAACCCGCAACAAACGCAACTCCCGAAAAGGCCTCTTTAAGCGAACATCGGCGCTGCGAGTTCATCGGTGCCCTCGGATTTCAATTCCGAGCACCAGATCAAAAGTTAGGAATTCCTGCTCGTTCGTTCACTGAACGTACCCGAGCCAAACTTCGGAACTTAATTCCGGGCACACCGGGCCTCGGAATCAGGTGCCGTCTGAAACCGCACTCTTGTAAAATTCTAAAGAAAATTAAGAAAAAATTTCCCTTGAATTTTACGGGTCTTTACATTACTCCCACCTCAGGGCTTTACGTCCCCGTAAAGTTACATCAAAAACTAGGGAAACAAATGAGGGTACTGAGCACGCATCTGAGCCTCCCGCTCCCATGTGCTCTCCTGGAGATTCCCGTGCTGCCATCTGATGCGCACAAGAGGAATCAATCGCCCACGCAGGACCCGCTCCTGTCGATCCTCTATCTCCACCGGGACCTCCGTAAAAGACGCCCCATCGTCAACGTCAAGCTCTCCATGATCAATGATGTGTGTCGGGTCGTGCACATATCTCCTCAGCTGGGATACGTGGAAGACGTCGTGCACCCGGTACAACTGAGGTGGTAGAGCCAGGCGATAAGCCACCTCACCAACCTTGTTGAGGACCTGGAAGGGTCCGATGAAGCGCGGAGATAACTTGCCGCCTCGGCCAAAACTCCGAATACCACGTCGAGGTGAGACCCGCAAGAAGACGTGGTCACCATCCTTGAACTCTAGTGGCCTTCGCCTCTTGTCAGCGTATGACTTCTGCCGGCTCTGTGCTGTCCTCATCCGCTCCTGGATGACCTGGACCTTCTCTGTCGTGGCCTGGACCATCACAGGTCCCACAAGAGCTGCAAGATTTCTTCTTTGCCGAAAAGAGAAATCTGGTCTCATCCTCTGGATGAACCACATTCTTTGCCTAAAACAGTCAATCCTAACATGGATGATACTAATCCATACCAAGGATGACGTCGTAAGGCCTCGACGCTACTACTAAGAGATTCAACCGTTACTCTCGCCTCGGGTTGATTCACACTGTCAGCATCAGTGTGTGGTAACTGGGTCTCCTCCAGTAGATGTCTCACAAGTGAGGGTCAAGTCAACAGTCAAAACTGGAACCTCTTAGTAACATCACGAAAGAGGACAGGAACGAAAATATCACAAAGGTATGCGTCTTTTATTATTGCAGCTCATAATACAAGACGCTACACAAAAGCAACAAGGGACCATACGTACAAAGGATGTATCCATTAGTTCTGTTCCTGTCCGTCGGCTCCCAGAGCTCCATGATCAAAGGCCTCGGCTGCCTGAAGCTGAGATCTCCCCTGCGGTCGGGGTGGACCTCCTGGTGGTGGTGGTGGCAGAGCCTCAAAGCGTCGCCCACCACCGTCTGCTCGTCCAGCTCCTCTGCCTCATCCGCCTCCTCCCTGCGGACCGCCACGGTCGAACCTCTGCCTCTACCTGGGAGGTTCTTCACTTAACTGTTGATCATCAGCATGGCGGGTCGGACAGTCACGAGCCATGTGACCAATCCCGCCACAAGAGTAACACTGCCCACTCTCGGCACGCCTGGCTCTGACTCCACCCTGGCTTCCCCGTACAACTGAGTCTGAGTCGTGCAGTCGGCCACCGGTAGGTCTAGTCTGCCTGGAACCCTGAGTCATCCGTCGGCTACCTGCTGCAGATGACTCTGCCACGTGCCTCCCTGCGGTGAGTTGCTGTGCTGGTGTAGACTCAGCAAGGAAACTCTCGATCAGAAGTGCCCGCTCCAGTACTCCTGTCTGAGTCGGTATGCTGAGGGAGATCAGCGATGCCCTGATCTCGTGTCTCAAACCCTGCTCGAAGGTCCGGGCCCGGAAGAAAGGGTCCCGTACCATGTCTGTCGAGTACCGAGAAAGGTCGGTGAACCTCGCCGCGTACTGAGCGACCGTCATGCTGCCATGCCGCAGCTGTAGAAGCTCCTGGATACGCACCGCACGAAGGGTGGCTGGGACGAACTCCGAGCGGAAGATGCTCTCAAAGTCCGTCCAAAGTAGAGATGCCTCATCGTGCACCTGGAGCATCAAGCTCCACCATCGTCCTGCTGCTGCGTGTAGTAGGCTCGCAGCGAGGATCACCATGAGGTCTGCTGGTGTCCTCACTAGCCTAAACACTCGAACTACTGCCTCCAGCCAGTCCTCTGCTGCCTGGGGATCCGTCTCCCCTCGAAACCTGGGTGGTCGTTGGCGCTGAAACTCATGCAGTGCGCTGAGGCGACGTGCATCGTCAGCGGCTGCTGCTGGAAGCATCGGGGGATCGGCGGGTAAAGCTACCGCCGGTGCCACTACTGGAAAAGGGCCCTGCACCGAGGCCTCGTCGCTCGGTGGGCTGTCGTCACGCTCGACTCTCGGAACCCTAGCTGGCTGCCGTCGTGGGGCCATCCTGAAAGGAGACAGGTGCGCCACGGTCAAACAGTAAACCTGGTGAGCTGACACAAAGAAATCACAAAGAAAACTTTGAAACACACACGCAATCAATGTTTTCGTGCATTAAGTCGGAAATCAGAAGTCAGGGTCCTGGTGTACGGATACGTCGGCCGCCGCACCAACACTGGACTCCCTGGACTGATAACCACACTCAATACGCTAAACATTATTACTTCACATAGAAAAGATCAGAGTTTACGGTAGAACCGAACTCCTCTGATACCAATTTGTCACGACCCGCCCTCGGGGTCCGTGCCGTGACTACCCCAAGCCCGCCTTCCATAGGCCAGGGGCTGGCGACTAGCACCACGGCGTAAATCCCAGAAAAAGGGAAGGCATTGCCTTTGTAAAGTAAACGACACCACAGAGTAAGCAAGCGGAAAGTAAACACTAAACAAAAGCAGAGTACAACTGAAAGTGCGGAAAAGTAAATGGGCCAGAATACAAACCCAAACTGAAAGTAAAGTACAACTCGAAAAGGGGAAAACAGCAACTGAAAGGTAAAACCGCTACACCGAGCTGCCCACTAGAAATCCCACCTGAAGGGTGGGTACAGATAGCTCCTCTGCTCCACGGGTCCCGCCGTCCGCTCCGTGCACGTCCCTCCCAGTGGTCCACCTCCAGGTACCGTCCCGCTCTGTAAGCCTCAGCTAAGGTCAACGTTGTCCGTCGTCTGCATCCAACACAACGTAGTGCGGGCAAAGCCCGTGCAGGGGTGAGTATAAGCTACTCAGTAGGGACCCCGAGACCCCTGAAGGTCTCTCAAATCCACAAAGGATAAACCACGAAGAAAAGTAACAATCACGAAGTAACAACTGACACTGCTTAGGTATATGCCCATACATATACCTAAGTCATCAATTTCCGTTCGGCTCCATCACCGAGCCCAAGAACAACCCAATCCACAAAGAAGAGTAAACAGTAAATCCACACAGATTATTACAAGTTTATGAAATCAACGGATAACCATTACCCAGGTATATGCCCATACATATACCTAAGTTATCAGGCGACCCATCTCAATCATGAGGAATCACAAAGATCATTGACTCAGCTCAAACCAGGATTTTCATTATCGAAACCGTAAATGTTGAAGAGCCCCAACTCTGAAGTGTACAGTGGTCCTGTCACGACTCCGAGGTACTGCTCACTAACCTAAGACAGCTGAAGTACTCCTCCTGTCGAGTACCGCGGGTCTGCTGCCAACTACCGGGCGCTCCATCCGCTGAGGGTCTGCTGCCAAATACCGGGCGCTCACCCAGATAGCCTACTGAGGTACTCCTCCTGTCGAGTACCGCGGGTTTGCTGCCAACTACCAGGCGCTCCGTCCGCCGTGGGTCTGCAGCCAACTACTGGGCGCTCCGTCCACTGGGCTAGTCGACTCACTCCAAGTCGAGTCGGTTAAGCAGTCGTCAGGTCTCAGTCATCTACACGGTCTCCATACTCCGCACGCACGCCTCCACCGTCGCGGGTCTGTCCCTACAACCAAGCGCACACACTCCGTAGAGTATCGCGGGTCCGCCGCTACAACCAAGCGCTCCACCGCCAAGGGTCTGCTGCTGCATCCAAGCGCACCACCACTGTCAAGTACCACGGGTCCGCCGCTACACCCAAGCGCTCCACCGCCCAAGGTAAACAGAAGATTCAGCTCACACAGGTTCGGTAGCACTGTTCCACGTAGGATCGCTGAGTGCTGTAGTCGTCGTCGTCGAATCCACATAGGATCTCTGTACTGTCGTCGTCGCAGTCACAGTAGCAGTAGTAGTAGTCGTCAGAGTAACAGTCGCAGCCAGCACTAGGGTTCCCGCACACAGTAAGCTCGTTCGGAGGATCCGCTCCACGAGCCGAGAGGCTGATACATCAACTGTCACAAAGACCAGAGTTGATGTATCCAAAAGTTCCGTATCGTCAACAGGAACTCAACGCAACAGACGGCGCGTCGATCGGACGTCCGGTCTGAGAGTTATTGGCATTTTCGTTCCCGGGGCCCGGTTGGTTTTTAAGGCAAAACCAACCCGACCGTACTCCACCTGCGTCCAAACCTCGGGCGGAGTATGCCAAAAGATCCGTCTCACTTAGAGGAACACAACGCGACTGACGGCGCGTCAATCGGACGTTCGTAGCTCAAGATATGAGCGTTTCCGCTCCGAAGGCCCGGTTGGTTTCGTGAACGAACCAACCCGGCCGAACTCAAAGTAACCCGAAACCTTGAGTGCAATATACCGAAACGACCGTCTCGATCGAAGGATCGTGTTTCCGCTGACGGTTCGTCGATCGGAGGTCCGAGGCTCAAGTTATGGGCCAAAAACCAATTCTGGTTCGAAACGGGGGGGTCCGGGTCCGGGCCGACCCGGCCCGACCCCCCCCCCCCCCCCCCCCCGGGGCGGCGCGGCGGCGCGGCGGGCCGCGGCGGCCGGGCGCCGCGCGGTGCCGCGCCGGCGCGGCGGGCCGCGGCGGCCTGGCGCCGCGCCGGCGCGGGGTGCCGCGAGGGGCCGCACACGGTCGGCACGCGGGGGGGCAAGCCCCGCGGTTTTGAGGGGCGGCGCGGCCTTTGTGCCGCGCCATTTTTTTTTTAAACGCCCCCCCCCCCCCCCCACGTTGGGGGCCTGACTTGAGCGAACCGGGGGGGCCGGTTGCCCCCCTCCCTTCAAAGAAAACCACCCCCTCATTAAGAGGGGGGTTTTGAGGGTTGGCCGGGGGATTAATTCCCCCGGTTTTAACGGCATCCGGCCGGCCAGCTGGCCGGCCGGTTTTCTCCAACGGGACCGGAAATTCCGGTCCCCTCTTCGGCTTCCGACGCCGGCGGCCCAGCCGCCGGTCTTCTCTTCCGCCGCGGCCCGGAACCGGCTGCGGTCTCCTCGTCCCGCCGCGGCCCGGAACCGGCCGCGGCGTTCGTCATCCGGCGCCGTGCGACGGCACCGCGCCCCTTCGCCGTGTCTTGATTCCATTCAACGCAGCGCGACGGCGTCGCGTTCTTGAAGATTCTCCTCGGCATAGCGCGACAGCGTCATGTAAGATTAACGTACAATTATCCGCGTGGTGCGACGGCACCACGCCACCTTGCTTCCGCCCGCAGATAAACAACATGAACGATGGAGGGGGTTCGGCCGTGTTCATGCGGTCCGGCCCCCCTCACGTTAAATAATAACACAACTTTAAATAATCAACATCCTCACGTTAGTCATACAAACCACGAGCAAGAATGAAATAATTAAATATTAAATCAACAACCCCTACCTCGGGTATAAGGTTCGAGGATTTGTCAACGTTCCGCGGAAGACGACGTCGCGGAGGTCGGGCGTCGCGGAAGCCGTTCATCAAATCCGATGACGAAGGGATGCGTTCGAAGAGACACGTCGTTGGCGAAACTTGTACGCCGACGAAGATTGTCCGAGGAAGAAGCAGTGTTCTCTCTCGTTGACACGGGAGACGAAGAAGAGCGGGGCGGCGTTCTTCGTCGAAAATTGAGCGTTCTTCGTCAAGTCTTGAGGAAATTCAAATAATAATGAAAACAACGAACTCAAGAACCTCTACCTCAATAGTCGTACGTTGACGTAGTCGTGGAATATCGGTGTCGATTCCTTTGACGTCGGAGGAAGAGTCGTTCTCGATGGCGTTCGTCGCGGAAAACCGTCGCGGAAGAGATGACGCGGAAGAAGTACGTCGCGTCGCGGATACGGCATCGCGGATGGACCGTGTTCTTCGGCGGAGAAGTTATTCGTTGAAGAACAACGTTCTTCGCGTTCTTCGTTGAGTTTGAAGAAGAAGAAGAGCTCTCCACCTCTCAAGAAGACAAACAAATAACCTAAAATAAAATAAGACAACATCTTATTTTATTATCACATAACACATTAGAATTTCAAAAGTTTGAAATTCAAAAGGTTTAACTCCCATAATTAAAAGTAACACAAGTCATTTAATTAGGGGTTAAACAAGTTGAGAGAATTTGAAAGGATTAGGGGTTCGTGTGGGCCCCACCACACTTAATCCTCCCAAGGGAGGTTAAGTGGGTGTGGGTCCCACTTCCAACCTCCTTTGATAGGTTTTAACAAGTTATAATAAAATTGTTCTACACAATTTTATTTAACTCAAACTAAAAACCCCAAAACTAACTTTCAACCCGCAACAAACGCAACTCCCGAAAAGGCCTCTTTAAGCGAACATCGGCGCTGCGAGTTCATCGGTGCCCTCGCATTTCAATTCCGAGCACCGGATCAAATGTTAGGAATTGCCGCTCGTTCGTTCACTAAACGTACCCGAGCCAAACTTCGGAACTTAATTCCGGGCACACCGGGCCTCGGAATCAGGTGCCGTCTGAAACCGCACTCTTGTAAAATTCTAAAGAAAATTAAGAAAAAATTTCCCTTGAATTTTACGGGTCTTTACACATTGCGAGTGATACTTTCTGACATAACCTGGATGGATTTCTAAAGTAGGTATGGGTTGTATGAAATCTTTGTAATTCCATTTAGTTTGACCAATGAACCAGATGTGTTCATGTCATTAATGATCAGGATTTTCCACCCATATCTAGATCAGTTTGTTGTTGTTTTCATTGATTACATCATGGTGTACTCTATAACTCATGAAGATCATTCCAAACTACTTGATATCCTCTTGAGTACAGTAATATTGAATAGGGTTTACACTAAGCAATCAAAATGTCAGTTTTGGATTGATGAGGTTCACTTTTGGGGACATATCGTATCTGATTCAAGAGTCTTAGCTGATCCAGAAAAGGTACAGGTTGGGGTGTCATGGGAGTAGCCCAAGAATATCATAGATATTCAGAGTTTTAAGGGTTTTCTAGTTATTACCTAATGTTTATTAGAGATTTCTATCATTTGGAAGAACCACTCACTAACATAACAAATAAAGGGTTTTAGTTTGATTGGTCATAGTCTTGTGAGAAATCATTACAAGAGCTGAAATTGGGTAAGTGTTGACGCGTGATGAGCGGGATGTAGCTTATGTGTCATGGAAGTTGAGGACACATTAAGGAAATTATCATACTCATGACCTGGATCTAGCTAATGTGGTTCATGAATTAATGTGTTGGAGGCATTATCTGTTGGGATTTGAATCATTAACAATAAAAGTGGGTCGATTACTTGTAGTCTTTTTATTTTGAATTGGTTTACACACCGGAAAAATGGAATAGTGTAACAGATGCTCTTAGCTGGAAGACTCAAAATCAAGTTTGTCAGGAATCTGGTACAAAGTTGGGGATGATGGCCTTGTTTGTGACGATTCATTTTGAGGTACACGAGGGGCACATGTTGATGGCCCTGGCATTTGTAGTAGTTGATTCAATGGTTTTGTACTGAGTTAAAGAAAGTATGTTTGTAGATTCACAGTGTTTGGAAATGAAGGAAAGTCTTAAAGTTAGGGATTCACATTCTGGTTGGACCATCAGTTCTGATGGAGTAGCCTATGTTTATGGTTGTGTCGTGGTACCGGGATGTGTAAGAGAATAGTTGATGTGTTATTTCCTTTCATCAAAGTTGTGAGTGCACCCATGCATGACTAAGATGTTTTGTTTCCTTCATAGGCAGTTCTGGTGGCTGGGAATTAATACGGAAGTGGCGCATTTTGTGTCACAATGACTTGCATTTCAGAAGGTGAAGGGTGAACATCATCTCCCAGGTAGGTTGTTTCATTCATTTCATATTCCATAGTGGCGGTGGGATGATGTCCTGATGGACATCATAGTGGTTCATCTGGGGATCCCTCGGAGGAATGATTCCATTTGGGTGGTAGTAGATCATCATACCAAAGTGTCCCATTTCTTGAAAATTTATGATTCATTTATTGTCGACCAGTTAGGGGAGTTGTATGTTTGAGAAATAGTATGGTTTCATTATGTGCCATGAACTATTATTTCAGATCATGATCCATGTTTCACCTACCTCTTCTAGAAGGGACTATATAAGGCACTTGGTACCGAGGTGTTTCTGAGTACGAATTACCAACCACATACCGATGGGTATTCAGAACATACAATTCAAGTATTAGAAGACACGTTGAGAGCATGTGTATTGGATTTCAATGGCTCTTGGGGAAAACATTTTTCGCTTGTTTTGTTTTATTATAACAACAGTTTTCATGCTACAGTTGGGATGGAACCTTTTGTTGCACACTATTGGAGACCGTGTAGATCAATCTTATGTTAGTTAGTGGCTATAGAGTCTGAGTTGTTAGGGATGAGTCTTGTGTAGGAGATGTTAGAGAAGGTTCATTTGATTAAATAGTGTATGGAAATAGTTCAGAGAAGGAAGAATTTATATGCAGATCTGCATCGTATAACTCTTAAGTTCATGATGGGTGATAGAGTATTTTTTCGGGTCTCTCAGAGGTTGGGTCACCTTCTGATTCGAAAACAGGGCAATTTGGAACCTAGATATGTGGATCCATTTGATATTGTGCAAATGATCGGGCAGGTGGCTTACCGATTGGCTCATCCACATCGGTATAGTGGGATGCATGAAATTTTCTGTGTTTCACAATTCCGATAGTATCACAAAGACCCATCTCTTATAATAGTTGTCGAGGATGTCGAGCGTGAGGCTGATGCATCCTTTGAGGAGCACCCAATTCGTATTGTGGATCATATCGATAATGTTTTGCGGGGTAATTTTGTTCCCCTAGTTCATTTTCTATGGAAACCTGGAAATGTATAGGAGGAAACTTGTGAGTGGGAATATTACATATGGGTCCAGTGGGCCAATCTATTTTCTTTAGAAACTCAATGATGCTCAGGAATATTGGCTTGAGGATAATCTTTTATAAGGTGTGGGGTTGAAAGATCCTGAATTTCTCTCAAAGGTGTGTTTTACTAACGTCTCATTTTAAGCCCTTATTTAGGTCAATTAAGTGCTTCCCAATATCATTAAGTAGGCTCAGGGGTGTTTCAGGTGTTCGAGACATGAAAAAGGGGAAAAATGAATGTTCTGGGCTACCCACATAGTCTACGCAGGGTTAGTGCTAACCGTGCGGGCTGCTCAATTGAACCGCGGAAGAGGAAAATTTTTGTATAGAAACCTCTACACGTTTTGCACGCGTTATGGGAAATCGTTCGGGTAAACCTTAAATGGGGGCTCTTTGGGGAAGAAGAATATACACAGTTAGCACATAGTTTTGAAAACTGTGTAGGTAAACCGTATGAGGTGGATCATTGGGACATAAGAATCCTCATGGTTTGTGCACGGTTTTGAAAACCACGTGGGTAAACCGTGCGGCCTAGAAACCATTAAATATTTACATAAATTCCTCTTCAGGATTTTATAACCCACTCGGCATTTTCCTCCCCGTCCTCCCATACAGCCCTAATAATGAACCAAAGTCACCAAGATCTCCCAAGGATCATTCTGCTTCAATTATAATCCATTTGTAGCACCATCATTTCAGGATTGATGATTCAGGTTAGTCTAATATTCCCCTTGCCATTCTTTTTGGTTTAGGGATTCTATTTCCTTTCCCTCTCCATCTGAAGCTCTCATATCCTAGTATTTCGGTGAGTTTTACGGAAAAATTCAGGGGTTTATTTAATTGATACCTAATTCTTTGGTTGGGAGGTCTTTGCCAAATGGATTTAAGGTGGGTGGTCTAAAAGTTATATCCCTTGGGTTTTGTGTGGATTTTATCATGTAGGGTTTTTATTCCTGCTCTCTATTGTTGTGTTCTTGGTGAATTTGAATTAATATGGGGTAATAGGTGCCTAAATGGTTAATCTAACCCATCATGATCCCCATGGTATGGATGTCGGATGAATCGACCAATTATGGCCACCCATGGGTGTACTAATGTTTTCTAAACATGGATTTAGCAATGTAGTGTAAGATATTTCTGTAAGAAGGTAGAGCAGTTTATGAATACATAGTGATTCATAAATGGATTTGTGGGAATTTCTATGTGACTAGTTTATTATTTAATATTCTTAGTGAGATAGGCATGGGAAATGGGAAATGGGGCTAAGGGGATTATGTAATTACAAATGATGAATGTTTTAACGGATTGGGGAAATAATGTTATTTTTTCATTTATTATGTTTCTTGTGATGTTGTAAATGATGTTTCTATGATGTTGTGATATGGTTATATGTGTTTAATGATAAATAATCTTGTTCAAATGGATTTTCTGATTGGGGTATTTAATTTAGGTTCTTCACCCATGGGTTGAGTTGAACTAAGGTTCTAGACCCTCCCCTAAATGTTTGGGTTAGGGAAGGGGACAAAGTTCAATTCCCCTAACAATTACATTCCACCCAGACTGAGGCATCGATGTGAGGATATTGGTAATTGTTTTTATATGATTCCTAGTGAGATATGACTTTTTTTAATTCTCACACGTTGAAGACGTTGATCATGCATAATCCATTGAACACACTAAGATGGTGACCTGATAAATGAATTTTCTTAGTAATAAACCTGGGTCAAGTGGTAGGTTAACTTGAAGGAAGTTAATTAAAGATAGAATATTGAATAGTTTACATTAACTTGCCTTTATTTATCAGTTTCATGCATGATCTGCCTTTCTGGATATTTTGTAGACCCATTGGTGGTGGCTTGCTGATTTATAGTCACACCCTGCTTGGGCCACCATTTGGAACCTGAGCAAATTTCACTCGTTCAGGTACAAACATGTGTAAGTCAATATTCTGGGGAGATGAGTTGGACATGCGGCATGTTTGGGTGTGGTCCTAGACTTGGAGTCCAAACCATTTTGGATATTCTACCATTTTCTTTCTTTTTTTCTTAGATCACTTGACATAGTATCCTGACATGGAATATTTATCATTGTTATGATTGTACCCAATTTTGGGATTTCGTTATTACGCATGTTAGGGATTATTCTCTTATGTTTCTTCTATTTTAGTTATTACCTTATGTGTCTTACTTTGGTATTGAGGGAATAGTCTCCCCATGTGACCTATTAGACCCTTGTAACTAGTCGGAATCCTCTAAAATACGTGGAGGCGCCCTTGAGGTCATGTAAATACCCAGTTCGGGGCACTCTTTTAGTGGATCCTGAGTTGGGGACATTAAAATTTATCCATCATATTCTTTAATCAACTCCAAAAATATTCATTAGTGAATATTTATATATTTCTATGAGAATTTATACTTCAATAATTTTTTATATGTATATATATATATCTAAACATTCCCCATAAACTAAATTCATCTATTTCATCAAAGAAAAAATAAAAATATCATCACTAAATCATTATTTCGGTTATTTTTTCATGAATCTTCTATTTTTGTGATGTATTTAATACTACGATGTCATTCTTTTTTAGGACACATCTTAGTATCTTCATTCGGGCATCATTATATATCACAAACCCTGTTCTAATATATAGTATTGTGAGTATTGGTTCATTCACCAAACTTACCTTCAAATATTTGATATTTTATTCACATTCATATATCCAAAGGAACATTGGGATATTCCACCTCAAATGGATTTTGGATTTGATATCTGTAATAAATGTCTCAAAATGAAACGGTAGTATCATGAATGTCTAAGAAAACATTATATCTTTGGAAAATTTGTTATTCCAAACCAATATTCAATACCTTCTATCTTTGAAGTATCCCCAAGTATACTTTAACTAGTTATTATGTGTTCCAAAAATGTGAAATTATATAGACAAAATTCCGATTTTCTAAATTTTGAATATAGGTACTCTTTCATCAAGGACATTATTGGAGAATCATCATGCTCATCCTTACATGTAGAATATAATAGAAATTGAATATTCTAAAAAACAATTAATATAATCACTAAATTTTATATTCACTAGATCTATGAATACAGTGGTTCATTGGTAAGTATAAATAAAATCTCCATAAAGTCATACATCCATACCCTATAATAAAGAATATATTAATAATAAACTCTTTTAGACCCATAATTGATTATATCCTAGTCAACGGCCAGTCATTTGAAAGTAATATGTTTCATGTAATTGATCAAGAATTTTATAAATATATGGTATGCGATATTTTCTCTTCATAATGATCTTGTTATGTTTTAAATAAAAAATTAAAATAAGAATTAACATATATTAATTATTAATAAAAATAATTGTTTTAATATATATTGATGCACAACGTCATATTAATATATTTTCTATATTCTCATTTAATTTCTTAATCAATTTCTATAACTCAATTGGAGACATCCTAAAAGTACTCTTTAAAATCAGAATAGAACAACGTATAATTACTATTGAAATCTCAACATTGTTATTTAGAGGAAGACTCAGAAACTCTTTATGAAATTGATCGTCATATTCCTGAACAATAGGAATATACATATTTTATAGTATCTTCCAAACCATTTCATGTAAATACACATAATTAATAGGTATTATAACCCATATAATTTAATTAATTTCAATTATATGATCACATTCATTATCAAATTAATAGATAGTCATAGGTCTATTTGGGAGAAAAAATATAACATCCCTTTCATAAAAAATTATATAAAAATTATATATAGATATCCAATCCATGATGATAATCTGATAATAATTACATAATTGATATAACTAAATACATCAAATATATAGGAGTCTTAAAAATGAGATGAAATAATTATACCATTATGAGTTATCACTGATAGTTTAATATATATTCCTCAAGGTGCTGATGTAATACCATTAAAAGATTTTTTTTGATATAAAATATTGGAAAGATGATTATATAATCCAATTAATGTTCACGATGGTATAGTAATTGTAAATTTCTTCATTTGATAAAGGATTCCATTTTTTATACAATAAAAAGGTTAATGTGAATATCATTAAAAATTTATTTTTTAAGAAATATTATGATAATTAAAATCCTTCATATGATTTCTTAAATAATGAATCCAATTTAGATCCATGAATTTCTACATTTTAGTCTTTTATATAATCATGTTTATCCTAATGGTTCATAAATACACTCTATATTAACAAAATTATATCCCACTAGTAGTGTTAAAGAAGGTGTATATATTGGAATATTTTTCAGTAAACATGTTATGATTGAGTTCATACCCAATAAGATCCATTAAGGGTTACTATCTCCAAGTACACCTTTGTTGGAGACAGCATCCACACTCAATATCTACATAGGGATTACATTACCATGAAACCACAGAATATATACATTAATAAAATTAAAAAATGATATCTTATAATTTGAATTATCCTTAAGTTCTTCACTAGAGTTTATTCATATCAATCCCAAAAAATAACTATCTTATAATTTGATACTAACTTAGGTGACCCAGCCACTATTTACAAAAACATTTTTTCATTTTATATTATTACTAAATACATATCACAATAACACTCACCTAAAAAATGTAAAGGTTCACTGTCATTAGAGACAATAAAAAATTTGATATATTTATGAACAATATTTTACCTTTCCCAAAAAATATATTCTCACATTATATCCATCTAATGTTATAATAATTTATAAAATTCTTCAAAACCAAGATGAATTTATAATAAGGATTGTGCTCAGATTTAATGTATAGGTGAAACATAAGAGAGAGATAATTAATTATTAGAAGATAATTAATAATAATGTAATGGTATTAAAATATGATTATAAATTAAAAAATTATTTACAAAATTCACATATAATAAAACAAGAGTCATGGAATAATTTTTTTCTCAATAAAATATATGAGTAATATGAGGGTGAAATCAATAATTACAATTAAAAATTCCCCACATATACTAGTGAGGTCTCAAAAAAATTACATGAATTATGTTTCCCGGTCATTATTATTTTTCTATTGGGTTTTATCGTGGGTGTATTTTGGGTTAAATTTGTGAATTTTGGAGGGAAGAGGTGAAGTGCAAGGTAGGCGCACGGTTTCCCCAAACCATTCTCCCAACCCAAAAAAATTTTGTAAACCTAAATAAAGGGTATTTTCATAAAAATTTCATGTTTTTCCAAAAAAATTTCCCTTTTAGGAGTAACTGTGTGACACCCCCATGTGAGGACCATTGTTTGGGAATGTAGTTAAGGGAAACTGCATTCTCTGTGTTGAATTATTTTTATGTGGAATTATTTACCCTAGATAATTATATTAATAATACCATAACCCCCATGATTCACAAAAAATATACTATCACTTGAACCTAAACAATGTTCCAAATTTTTAGAGGCTCGTAGATGTATTATAAGGCCTTCTGACCATTGGTCTTGATGATTTGAATCCCAGGTTGATGATCGAAACATCTCCAAGTATGTGTTTTCTTCCCAAAAATATCTTTCTCTCCAATCCTACTTTTTGATAAATGATGATTCTTTTATCTTCTATTGGAATGGGTTTTGAACTAGGTTTATAAGATATTTATTCTTCAGATCATCGTTATATGGTTCAGATCTAGATCTAGGTCATCGTTGTGGTCATGGTTGTATTTTATAAATTGGGGATTTCCATTGGGAATCATGGTCAATGATTTTCAAAAAGATGGTCTAAATTGATAATATTATAGTCTTAATTTAAATTATGTGTATTTAATTTTGAAATTGATGTTTTCATGATTTTGAAATTGCATTAATTTAAGAATTTATTTAACCAAATTATTTTATGATAATGATTTAAGATAATTTGGGAATTAAAATTTAGGAATTGAATTAATTAATGCATTATTATGATTATTGGATTGGATAAATAAATATTTTAATTAATTATTGTCTGGAATGTTTTAATTTTGGAGCTACATTAAATAATAGGTGGATTAATTAATGGATGGATTTTTATTATTATTGAATTGGATCAATTAATTGGGGAAACAATTAATGGATGGAATTTTCTGATTATTGATTTTGATTTATTAGTTTCTAAATTAATTAAATGATGGATTTTTATGATTTTCAATTGGATTAATTAATTGGTGAATTAATTAATTTATTGAATGTAATGATTGTTGAATTTAATTAATTAACTGGTGAGTTAATTAATGGAATGTTGTGATTATTAAATTGTTGAATTAGATAAATTAATTGATGAATTAATAATTGGAATATTTGTGATGCATGAGATATTTAGAAACATGTTATATTTTGGTACATTTTATATTCTGTAACATGTATAGTTTTCAAACATGTTATTAGGTTATGTATGTATGTGGGATAAGGTATAGTGCATCGAAATTCCATTGTTTTATATGATTGTGAGACTTGGTTTTCTGCATAAATACCTCATATTGATATGTGAGTGTGGGAAACCAACCTTATAATTTGAAGCCCACTTTATTTATTATTCGATAAATGAGTTTTGGGTCATGAAATACTACTTAAAATACCCACGAGGTCCTAACCATGGTGATTTCAACCCAATATTTTCGCATTGTACCATGGTTCCAATTAGTTATAATGTGAATTGAAATTAAATGGATAATGAATGTTCAGTGTTATAATATAAATTTTATTTAATATGTGATATTTTTTAGACTATGTCATGGTTTGAAGTATGTATTGATGTTTCGAGTGTCATTGAGAACCCGATAGTTTATGTGGTCAAATATTGAATAATTTAATATATGTTAAATATTATCATATAGATTATATTTTAATATTTATACCACCACATAGATTTTTATTGACTAGATATTCTCTTTGACATTTTTGGTGGTTCCTTACAAAGTTATACTCATAGACTACTCAGGTTGTATGATCAACACCTAAATAGACATCATGTCTACAGGATAGATAATGGAAATTCATATGTTAGATGTCTGATTTGTGATAGAGAATATATGAGGAAACTGGATAAGTTTTATGACACACTAGAATTCTTCAATGTGTCATTTTTTTATTTTTCATTGTAAACATGACACACATTTATCATGATGTATCTAATACTTATTTTTGGATGATGTATTCTGGTTTTGGTCATCATGTGACACTGGTATTATTATTGTTATGCTTATATTACATGGTTATTCTTATTTATTTACATTTTTGTGCTACATTGATAAAGAGGTTATAGATTTCCCATGATCGATACCTGACCCTTGATACTATTTGGAATCCTCTTGTATATGGGGAGGTTCTCATGGGGTAATTTTATCTATCATCTTGGGGATCTAATGTGTGGAATTTGGGTGGGGAGGACAAAAAGCGGTATCAAAGGATGGTTTATTTTACTTTATTTTTTCATACTACTTTAAAAAGGTGTATAGGATAATAGGACGAGTCAAGCCTTGGTTATGATCTCATTAGTGGGAGTATCTAACCCATGTATGAGGGAAAAATCCTTGTACCTATGTTAGAATTTTTGTTATTGATGTTTTTTGTTGTTATAGTAAAATGTTCTTTTACCTTGATTTATGAACATGTTGATTGATGTGATTATGGTTTTTGGTATTTTATAATATTTTACTCATGGTATGGTATAAAATGATTGTATATTTTTCATTCATCATTCTAGTAACTCGAATTTATTTAGTAACATGCATCATTTTAGGCACGCACATAAAAACTGGGTTTGGGTAAGTTGTTGAAATTGAAACATCCTTCCTCACTTGTGTAATTGAAATGAAAATGGTTCCAAAGGTGGAATTGAATGTTTTAAATGACTAATATTTTATAAAAATTGGTGTCTAATGGAAATATGTAAATTAGAATGAGTTTACCCTTTTCAAACTTGGACTTAGATGTAGGAATATTAAGTGTAGCGATAGTGCATCGGTTTTTACCATGTGGTGGAAAAAAGGGAGAATTGATTGTTATGAATTTATATGAATCCCCAAAAGTAACACAATGTTGTGAAATTTTTCATAATACATGTGTTTTTATTTTTAGAAATATTCCTCAATGCTGACACATGTTGATATAAAGAAACGAGGTTATGGCTGGAAATGATCACACAATAGTGAAATCTGGGGCACTAATAGTGCAAGGTGATCAAGTTGGAGTGTAATTCCATGATAAAATTGACCACATCATGCAATTCATAGATATTGATCTATGATTAGTTGTGAAAATAATGTATAATCATATATGGTGGGTTTTAGTTGTATTACCCTCTGACATTTAACAGATATGGTGGATCTGAGGTTGAGTTATAGATTGATTCTATCTAGACTGTACATGACCAATTGGAGACTCCTATTAAGAAGTGATTGAAATTATAAACCTACATGTTAAGTGGTAATGAAAAGTGTTTTATAAGAATCCATAATTTGGATGGAAGGTTGGAGACATAGAAGTGGAACAAATTTTAGGATATGTTCTTGGAACACTTTTACCCTAACATGCTCACACATCAGTGAGAAGCCGAGTTCACACAATTGATTCAGTACATCTTGTGAATTGTGTACTATTCTAGTTTTTAATAGATCTATAGGGATTTGTTCTATATTTTCTAGGAAATTAGTCTACTATAGAAAATAATATTTAGGGTGAGATTATATGTGAAATTTAGTCCCATAAGAACATCTTCATACTAAACAAGTGTTGAAAAGTGTTGAATCAAGCCATAATTTATGAGGGTAACCTAAGTTTGATTTTGTTAGAGGATAATTGGTTTCTATTGGATGATCTAGAGGTATTAATTCCATGAGTAGGAAGATTCATTATAATAATTTTATCTAGAAGAGTATAAAGAGGTCCTTCTTGACAGAGGTATCAGTTACACATAACCATACTCATGTGATCTATCACTAGTGTTTTTGGTTGGTACACCTCTGAAGATAGTTCCACAACCACTAGTAGATTTGTAATCCTACAAAAATATATAACATATTAATGGGTTGGTATTAACCTATGGAAAAAAATAATTGATTGAGCAGTTATATATAATTATATTGTGGGATGTGGATATTCTACACAATATCAGTTTGGAAGTTGTATTTAAACTAGGCAGTTCATTAGAGGAAGTGGATTTGGTGATTTAGTGAAAGAGAATTCAAATCATTTGATTGGTTTAGCTCAAGGGACTTAGGCTACATCATAGGGATGCAGTAAAAGATAATTTAATGATGTTTATCCAACACTAACAGAAAACAGGGATGGAACATCGACAATGAGAGATACTATTATTTTAGATTCTACAATATCTATTACCTTAAATCATAATGGTCCCCTCATTATTTTATATCTAAAAAATCATTTATAGTTTTAGTCTTGTGGTGTTGTTTGAGACCAGGGTAATGATGATAAATACACCATTTAAAGTACAATTTAGGGATATCATTTTGTACAATTGATGTTCTCTTATGGTTGGAGAGTTTCATTTTCTATGTTTTCATTACATCCTTTATATGTCATGCTTAGACCTAATTATGAGTATTGAGTAGTTAGTAGCATACTGTTCCCACATAGATTTTTATCGTATTATGGTTGATTTTACATCTCGTAAGGGAAACAATTATATTCATCATGGAAAGTGTAATATATAGTATGTACGTATAGGGCCAATTCATCCACAAATGTGGGAGCCCACCGCATAGATTTCTAGTCTCTTTGTTGATGATGTTGGTATAAATAATGATGTCTTCCCACCGGTAAAGGAATGGTTCTATGGTCTGTTTCTAGAGGACTTATCAAGGATTTGACCTAAGAGAAATTTGGAATTTACTACTTAGATTATGTTTGGGGATCAACCCGTCTCTATTCCACCAAATATGATGGAACCAAAAAAGCATCACGAGCATTTGACTCAACTGGAAATGTTTGAGGATAAGAGTTTTATCCAAATGAGTTTGACACCTTGGGGTTATCCATTCTTGTTTGAAGATAAGGCTTATGATACTCAATGTTTATAAGTTGACTATGAAAATTTGAAATGGTTTAATGTGAAGAACTAGTATCATATTCTATATATTGATGATCTATTTGACTAGTTTATGGAGATTGTGTCTACTTGATGATTGACTTGAGATCATGGTTTCCTTACATGATACTTTGACCTTCAGATATACCTAGGACTAGAAAAATAAGTTTTAATGGCCTATATGAGTTCATTATGATGCACTTAAAGATGAAAATTGCACCAGAATTGTTTATGGAATTGATGAATATATTCTTCCACACATACCAGGATTTGTTTATGGTTGTGTTCATGGATTAAATCTTTGGGTACTCAAAGAATCATGATGATTGTGCCCAACATCTTGACATCATCATGGGTACATTGATAGAGAATTGGATTTATGCCAAGATATATATATATTTCAATTTTGGATTCATAAGGTACTATTATTAGGTAACATAATTTCAGATGAAGGTGTGGCATTAGTCCCAGAGAAAGTTTAATAAGTGGTTATTTGGGAGAAGACCAAGAACATTTTCAATATCCATAGATTTGATGGATTAGATATATATTATCATATTCTCATTAAATAAATTTCCCAATTTATGATTCTTAATTTATTCTTGACCTAGAAGGGGATAATATTTTATTTTTTGGGGAATTTGAGAATTCCTTCCAGGAGTTGAAGAAGTGCATAATAATGGAACTAATCTTGATCGTAATTGAACTATGTTTGGATTATACAATGATTTATGATGCTTTTACTAAAGGTTTCAGAGTAGTGTTGATGTAGGGAGATCATGTTGTGGTGTGTGGGTATGAATATTTGAGGACACATGAATAGAACATCCCTATCCATGACATCGAGTTAGCTACAACATTTTATGATTTGAAGTATTAATAGAATTATCTATTGAGGAAAATATTATTGTATATACTGACACAAGAGATTAAATTATATATTTTCATTGTGATATTTTTATCTACATAAATATAGGTCGGTTGAGTATATGATGTCAATTGACTTTGAGGAAGCATATAGACCCGGAAATGGAAATAATGTTGCTAATGATTTAGGAAGAAATAATCATACTCATTATGTTCATGAATCCAATGATGACTAGAAGATAATATATGTACTACCTGAGATGAATTTTTTATTTCAATATTATTTGGAGAAGATGAATCTCATATAAATTTCAATAGAATTTACACTTTTGAGATTGATCAGGGATAGTCAATAGGAGGATCCAGATTGTTTTACCATAAACAAGGCCTTAATGATGGGGAGTCACCTTCTGATTAGGGAATAAATAAAGATAAGACCTTCTATATTAGGAAATGGGTTCTCATTTATATGAATATGATGTAGGAGCTAATGCCTGAGATTCATGCCTCAATGTGGCTGGTGCATCCAGGTGGGACCATAATTTACCATGACCTATGAAGACATTTTTGGTTCCTGAGAATGAAAATGAATATATTATGAATCGTTACATAATGTTACACCTTTCAACTGGTTATGTATGAGCATTAACAACTTGTATGTTTACTACATTTGTTTCCCCATCCATAAAGAAATTGTTATTATATTACCTTGGAATTCTTGGTGGGTATTCTAAGAAATACATATGAGAATGATGTTACTTGGGTATTTATGGACTATTTGAAAAAGGTACAACACTTCTTGATAGTACAAGAGACCTTCTCAATGGGTCAGTTGGGATATTTTTTTGAAGATAGTCCATATGCAAGGGGTTTTGTAGAGATTTGTTTTAGACCATGACTCTTGTTTTACATCACTCTTCAAGGAGATCTTATTGAAGGTACTTATTACAAAATTTTTATAGAGTATGGAATTCCACCTAGATATTGATTGTCTATCATAACGTACTATAAAAGAATATGACGAAATGATTTTTTTCCTATATGAAAGAGACATGTGGGTCATATGGGATGAAAATATCATTTGGGGAGTCATCCAATAATAAATGTTATGAGGAAACTATATAGTTTGAACCATATGATTCAATTTATGGTTAGAAATGTAGATCACCACTATGTTGGATTGAAATAGGTGACTCAGAGATGTTGGGACCAAGTATCACACAAGGAATGTCAGATCATGTTTTTTGGATTGAAATGTGTATGGATATGGATCAGAGTAGACCGAAGTCACCTATTGATAGAGGTTGATAACCCATTGTGTTTTCATATAGTGGTTATGCAGTCTTTCTGTTTTTTCCAACATTGTGTCACTGTTGGATATAGTGATAGGGAAGTATAGTGCCCAGTTTTGTTGGAAAGTTTGAGGGTTTGGAGTGAATGATGTTGATGACATACCATTTATATCTTCCACAAGGGTATTGTGATATGAAATATTTTTTTATTGTTTCATAAGTTCATAATTATCACACTTACCCTTATCATGTGATCGATGTAGATGATTTTTAGTTTGAGAATGATCAAACTTTTAAGAAACATCTAATATGTGTGTTGGATCGAAGTGAGATTGTGTTTTGGGGGAAGACTATTCTGATAGTTTTTATATTGTGGAAACAAGGGTTTGTTTAGGATAAAACTAGGTAGGGAAAAGATGATATGTAGGATTAGTGACCCGACCTTTATGAATAATAATCTTAGATATTCTTTTGATTATCGCTCGAGGGAGAGATGATTTAAGGTGGTGATATTATAAGATCCTGAACTTTTCATAAGAATTCTTAAACTTCTTTACTGGTATTTTTTTCTTTCTTAAATATATTTTGTTATTTGTATGGTGCATATGGTTGAAACGTTTTAGATTTTAGAAGGAAGAGGCGAAATGAATAGTTGGATCATCATTTTCTCATACTGTGCACCCATCCTAGTAAACTTTGAAAACCCCAACAGATAGGATTCACATGGGCGGAACATTGGTTTTTTAAATTGTGTTCACTATTATGACTACCCATGTGATATCCCGAAGTGAGGAGCATGGTTAGGGGTCACTAATCAGGGATACTATTCTCCCTATACAGAAAACGATGCATAATGGATTTTAAACCCCCAAAAATTAGAAAAAAGTACACAAACCCCTGATATTCATCAAAAATCAACCTTAACTAAGAAATATGTTATTTGTCTATTTTTGGTGGATATTGGATGTTTTTTAAGGACATTCAATCATTTTTTATGATGATTTTAAGCCCGTATTGAAGGTCAGCACCTCTTCAGGTATCTAGTTTACTCGCAAGTACAACCCTCTCTCACCCTCCCCTTTCCAGATAAAGATGAATGTTTTATCCACTATTGGAAATGGTTTAGATCTTGGTTTAATGGATCTTAACCATTTTGATATTCGATTTAGGGTTCGAATCATGCTCATGTTGTTCATCCTGATCATGGTTGTTCTGCATAAATTAGGGATTTATATTGGAATGAATTGATAAGGATTTTTATGTAGGTGGACTAAATTAAAAATCTCATAGAATTTATTTAAAATTATTCTATGTTATTGTGACATTGTTATTTTTATGATTTAGAAATAGTTCTAATGATTACAGAGATTTAATTTAATTTACATGTAATAAGGGTTTTTGGTAACTACGAAAGCTCGAATTATAGAATTGAAATATTTAATTTGTGAATTAATTATTGCATTTTTAACATTGTGGGATTAGATTTATTAATTTTAAAATTAATAATGGACACAATGTTGTTATTGTAGAACTAGATTAGTTAATTTCTGGATTAATTAATTTAGAGAATGTTATGATTGTTTAATTTGATAAATTAATTGGTGAATTAATTAATGGAAGGAAATTTTTTATTATTTAATTGTATTAATTAACTGGTGAATTATTATACGGATCTTGTGTCATTGTTTTCAAATTTGATTAATTATTTTTTGAATTAATTAATTGATGGAATTTTTTTATTGTAGTATTGGAATAATAAATGTGTAAATTAATTAATTGAATGTTGTGATTATGAAATTGTGGAATTAGATTAATTAATTAAAGAATTAATTAATTAAATGTTGTATTTAATGTGATATTTTAATACATGTGATATTGTAATACATGTGATATTATGGTTCATGTGATATTTTGATACGACTGAAATTGTGATACATCTGTTTATGTGATATATGTGCATGGGACATAGTATGCTGCATCAAAAACCCATAGTGTTAAATCACTGTGGGACATTGTCTGGTACATCAAAATCCCATAGTGATAAATGAGTGTGGGACAAGGTCTACTATATCAAAATTACTTAATTATAAATGTTTGTAGAAAAAAGAATATTTTTTCAAAATACAACATGTATAATTGTTTGATTGAAGATTTGGGGGTCATAGACTATTTCATCAAATACATACATGGTTCTAAAAATGGTGATCTAGCCAAAAAATTATGGCATATGACCATTTAACTAATTAATCTTAATGCGAATATAAATTAAATAGTTAATTAAATACCATATGTTATACTGAATTGTGAATTTAATATGTAATATCGTTAAGACTCCAGCATAGGCTGAAACATGTATTGATAGATCTGGTGTCCTCAGGCACATGGGGGTTTATGTTGTTAGATAAATAAGAAATTAATATATCTAAAAATTTTACATAATTCATATATTTTATTCGTTATAAAACTACATACACTATTATTTACTGAATATTGTTTTTGAAGTATTTCGTTGTAGCCTAATAATTTTTACTGAAACCCTACTCGGGTAACCTGATCCGTACCTGAATTTACTTAATGTTTCAAATACATGATAATGAATGTGCCATATGTTAGATGGATGAGTGTGGATACAACATAGATGAGGGATCCTAACAGGGTTCAGGACCCACTCGAGAGTTTTACTGTGTATTTATTTTGGATTTCATTTAACACATGACATGAATTTTACATGAAATATCTACTTCTCTAGTTTTGAAAATTGTATTTGTCATTTTTTTCATTTTTTAGTATTGGTATTATTCTACTACTGTTAATATAATATGGTTATTAATAATTTATTTTCAATTTTGTGATACGTTGATAAAAATAGTATAGTATCCCAATGATCGATATTATATGCTTTCGGGTAGTCACCATCCACTATAGTATGCGTAGGGTCACCCAAGGTCATGTGACCGATTGGCTCAGTGGCCATTGTGTGGCAACCTGGTCGGGATACAATAATAAACAACCATGTGTACTGAGAGTATAACATATAATAAAAATATTATATAATATTTTTGAGATAAATAACATCATATAAATAATATGTCAAGGTTATACTCCAATATATTCATCAAATAGTTGGGTTGAGCTAAAAACCTATAAATCATCATGGTCTTCGATTAACCACCCATGTAACCTTGTGATTGGGTTGAAAACATATATACCACTAGGCCTGGGATTACCACCATTATACCCTTGGTCATGGAATAACATCTCATATAAGTTGTTTAACAATTAAGATATTAACAGTACCAATATATTGGATGGCATTAGAATATATAACTAATCACATAATGAAAACTATAAATAATCATGCCACAATAAAAAAAACATTCATCATTTCATCATAACATAATTCACTTATGTGAAATAAATATTATTCCTGAATAATTTCTTAAAAAATCATTATCATAAACCGTACAAATAAAAATGTTATATTATATCATAATAATATATCCCATGTTTAACATAAAGATCACAAAATTATGTTTATATAGATGAAAAAACCCTTTTTATGAATGTTAGATAAATTTGTTTGAAATAAATCAATATATATTCATTTTTTTAATTCATGGAAATTAATAAAAAAAATATTTCTATAAAAATGATACGTTTATATTGAAATATAATTATGAAAACAAAAATCTATACCTGTAAATGTTTTTCATATAAGACATTTTATCAGAAAATTGTCCTTAAAATTATTTATATAATAGGACATAATAATACTGAAGGATTTATTTTCAAAAATACGAACATTAAAATAAAATTTAAAATCATTATTTCATTTTAAAAATAAAACTTATACTTTTGAAAAATATAGTAGTATTTAATTAAATTTTAAAAACTAGAAAATATAAAATTTATTTTTTAATTCATTTTTAAACATATTTAAAATAGAATATGAATTCCATATATGGGTTTTCATTGAAGAAAAATCTAAATTTGAATATTATATTTATAGAAAAACCCCTTATGGATGGGTTGTGATGATACAGGTATATCATATCTAAATATTAATCCTTTCATGATGAATCTTAATTAAACTACAGTAGGACATTCCATAAGACCATATTTGTTTAGTGCCTCTATAAACATGGAACAAAATTTTCTAATCTTGTGATTGATCATCAATATTTCACACAATGATCTTACAATTTAGTTTTCTTCATAGACATACCCTACATAACATTTTTCATCCCAACTTTGGGAATTGAAAAATAAGAGTGGTTGATCTAATATTTTAAGTAAGGTTAAGTATATGAGATATTAATCTATGATCATATGAACGCATATGATAAGAATAAGGGCATGTGAAAATAAACATAACAAAAAAAATATCACATCCATCATAACATAAACCATAAATATGAGTCATGGAATAAAATTGTTAGTTCATAAGTCCAAAATCATAAGAGAATTAGTGAAAATGAGCCATGACGGAATACAATTGTTATATGAAATAGATTTCATACCTACACATAAGGAGAAATATATTACATCAAGGATACCCCCCAAAGACATTCGTAAAATGTTAGTATTGGGATAACCACCAATGTACCTACATTGGTATTGGGTTAAACACTCATGTAAACTCCTTTTTAACTGCTACACCTCACAAATGGGACACACTACCGTCCATAGTTCGAACCATTTCCTTATAGTAAAATTGGTTCAATCCCTAAACCATCATGTTGTTCAAAGTTCACTCCTAAGACCATCATTGGGTATAAATACCCTTAATGAACCACATTATATATCGATTCTAGTTTTGTCCATATCATGAGATATTGATATTTATTCTAATATATTAGTGGGAGATATTAGTCCCACCCAACATTGGTTATAAAAAAACCACTATCCTTTGTAATAACAAAACTATCATCCTTCGTTATAACATAACCACCATCAGATAATTGAAATCAACCATATTTGTTTCAAAATATCATATAAAAATACATGAAATGAAATGGATTTCATAATAATTTCAAAATAATATAACCAGTGGAAAATAAAAAGTCTTCATAATCATTTTTTTCTTTTCATATATTCATTGCCCTTGTAAATAGAAGTGGATTTCATTAGAATTTTATCGTGGTATAACCCATTGAGAAGAAATATGTTTCATTATAATATTTTCACCATAAAATTAAACCATTTATAAAAATAATAAGAATGGTATTATTTGGTTACATGCCCATCAATGTATAAGTTTCCTAAAATAATTTCATATTGGATGGAAAATAATTTTTAAAGACTACTTGGGTCATTTCATTAAGAATATATCATATCTTTTAAAATAAAAATTTTAAAAATAAAATATTATAAAAATAATTTTCAATGAAACTAACCATTAAAACATTTAAAATAATATTTTAAAAAATCATTTAAAATATTTCATGAGTAATATTTCATTTTCACTTTAAAACCAAATTTTAAAAACAAAAAATACATTCAAAATCATTTCACATTGATATAATTTATTTATAATATAAAAATATCCTATTGTTTAATGGGATAGATTTATTCCAAAATAATTTTAAAAACCATTAAATAAATAATGAAATCATTTTTTTTAAATATAGTATAAAGTAATATTCATCATTTAATTAAGATTCAATTATTATTTTAACATTTTTTGTAAAAGACAAACGAAAATTGTTTAGAAAACAAAATGAAGATTAGATTAAATATATATATGTAAAATGAAAAAATGGATAAATATGTCTTAGAAAATGATAATTATAAATCAATTTTGGAGAAATTTGTAGAAAAACATGTTTTTGAAGGAAAATAATTTACGACTGAAGAGATTAATAAAGTCATATTTTATTATTCACATTTTTTTCAATTTTTATAATTTAAAATTTTATAAATTCCATAATAATACTTTAAAATATAACGAATACTTAGATGAAATAAAATTTAAGAATTTATTGAGATAATTATCTAAATATTTCATCATTGGAAACATAATCATAAAAAATCTTGAGTAATGATGATCTAGTAACATAAAATCATTAACACTTTGGTAACATTTAATTGTGATGAATATTAATGAATAATATAAAATGAAACATAAATGATCATGAGGATAAATATATTCAGGATATGAAATTAAAATATGGTCTATACCAACACCTTCTTATATAATGATGTTTCCTAACATAGCATATATCATAATGAAGAAATAATAAGACAAAAATACCTTACCAGTTTAGTAATATTTTGAATCGTAAAACCCCATCAACTATGGATCCTCAAATGGATATGTAAATACAACTATATTTTAGGATAATATTATTTAAATAAATTTCATGTAAAATATATAGAGAACATATAATAATGAGGTTTTGAATATTGAATGAATCTCATAAAAGTAAAAAAGTGGGACTGAAATCTCTTATCTTAGGTCATGACTTCTGTCGTACTTATTAAAAAAATTATAATAAATTTAATTTTTTAATATATTATATATAACCATATATTTAAATATTATTCCATTTTTTATTCTATTTTCACCTTTTATTACCCATTTCATAACAATTCATATTAATGTAACATTTCTTTTAATAAATACTTTGATTTTCATAAATGTTCTGACTTTTTATATTTTGTCTTCTTATATTCGTCATTATTTTTTCAAAAATTTAATTTAAAACAACATATAAATATCATATATATTCAATATATATTTATTTAGAGTAATTATTAAAATTTATTGATTGGAAATGAAATACACCATTCATGGGGACGTTACGACATATGTATACATGAACATTGATTCCATTTTTTACTGAATTGACTAAAAGAAAATTAATAATATGTTATGATTAAAAAATAATATTTATTTATAATATTTTAAAAAAAATTACAAAAATATTTAATAAATTCCTTTTAAATGATGAATGAATCACATCGTATCTCAAGGTGGTAATCCTATGTACAATCTAACGATGTTATCATATTCCCATAAAAAAGAAGAGTATGAAGGTATGACTTATTTATTTAACAAAAACATATAATAACATAATAAATATAACAAATCTCATATTTAAAATATAAATACATCATTATTTCAAATCATTATAGGTGTTAATGGAAAAGGTAATGACATCAGTTCATGAGGCGGCAGTCCACTATACACATGATCGATGATTTCTTATCTAGTTTGATGATAATGGATATGGTTATAGGTCATGGACTTAAAATAAAAAAATATGATTATATGTATGATATATAAGATATTTTATAATAATTGTATATGTAATGAGCCAGGTTCTAATATTATAAATTACTGGAATATTTATTTTTGTTTTTGATGTAAATAGTTATATTCATTTTTTGTAATTTGTAAACGAAAATAAATTTGTTTTATGAAAATCATAAGATTTTATTTAAAGGAATAATTTTAAAATTATATAATTTTAATTTTTAAAAATTAATTATGTTTTTTTATTCATATTGGAAAATATTATTATTATGAATTTTCTGAATTTTCTGAAAACATTCATTTTTCTATGAATAGTGAAAAATAATGCAATTTAATTGAAAATTAACTTTTCATCTAAGAAAATATATAATTTTTAATTATATTTTCAATTGGTTTTCAATTTAAATTAAATTAATTATTAATATATTAATATAATTTAATTAATTGAAAACAATTTTAGATGTAATATAGATCTAAAATTATTTCAGACATTTTATGATTTTCACTTTAAAATACCACTTTCTCAGCATGTCCACTAAACTATTTTTAAATTAAATTATGTTAATTATATGAATTTAATTTTTAAAAATCGAATAAATGTTTTTATATATATGGTATAACTTTACTAAAAATGTCCCTTTAAATTTATTTCATTATGAATTGTAAACTAAGTAATTTTTATTACCACAATTTAGGATAAATTTGGTAATTGAGGGTAAATATAATATAGTATGTATTAGAAAATTACCATAACACAAGATCCAATTTAATTGGATGACTAATCAATATCTATAATCAATAATTATTCTAATATATGTATTTTGGTTTCCTTTTTGGAAAAATTATGATGATTATAAACTTATATTTTAACAGAATTCAATGATGTCATACTAATTTTTATAATAACAATAATATTTTTTGTATAGGGTCATTCAAAATATATATTATACTATAATTTTTAATTATGAATATAAATGAATTATCATTATAATTTAAATTTAATTGTTTTAGTGAAATTGTAGTCACATTAAATGCTTTGCAATATTGATGTAGTAATTATTTTTATACTGAAAAAATAAAATAAATGATATTAAAAATAATAAAATTAATATAATATTACATAATTTATGTAATAACTGAATTTTATATAATACCTTTTCATATTAGGAATGTATTAAAATAAATTTTTAAAGATAAAATGTTTAACTGATTATTGTAAAAGTCAAAGTAACGAATAGTGTAAAAATTTTCATTGTTGATATTTTGAAATATATATTATTTTATTTACTGATAAAAAATTAAAAAATGTCATATTTGTTAAAAAAATTGTGATAATCTATAAACATTCATCTGAGATCCATATATGGTAGTTTGGAATTATATAGTAACTATATTATCCATCAAAGAGTAAAAATCCATGTTCTCACGGTAAGAGTTAATGGGGCAAAATAATGTTAAAACATAAATTATATTGGAAATAATGTGACCTAAAATTAAGAAAAATATATTTAATTAGAGTATTTAGATCCATAATAGTCTTATATTTTAAATAACTCACCATTTAACCATTCAAGTTGTATATAAATTTATATTAATTTAATATTTTGAGAAATTCCAAGAGTGCCCCTCCCCTTTCATTTAAAAGTCATTCTCTTATTCTCATTTCAGCACACATAACGAATAAATTTGGTTTTATTATGGTATAATAAAATAAATTCCTATAATCTCTCCCCATATTATAAAGTACATATTTTCGGAATAACACCTCCCTTATAGGTGTTATGGTTTTAATCAAAGGAGATTGTACCAAGAGGAGGTGTAATTTTTAATCATGTGTTTCTATTTTATTTCTTAATAAAATTCCATTAAATCATCAAAAACCATTATAAAATAATAAATTAAGTATTATTATTATTCATATATGTTAATATTCATGTTTAATGTCTTATATCCTTCTCCAATTCAATGAAATTGTAAAATAATTAATCGTGCATGTTTGTGGCGGACTACCGCATTGCAAACCGATGTAATTTTATAGATCATTTTATATGTAGACTGGTTATTAAATTATATTTAATGTTTATATATTATATTTATGAAACATTTATCATTTTATATAGGTAATATATTGTTGAAATTATTTCCTGTCCACGCATAGAAAAAATGATAATGTCATTCATGCGTACATGTGAATTATCACCTCAACAAAATGATGTGTTTCTTTCATCGTAACTACATAACATGGATGATATATATACCTCTATTTTAATTATTTTTTTGATAATAATAATATTATTATAATTATTAAAATATATAATAATACTTATCTTCTTTCCATAATTATTGTTGAAAAATGAAAACGTTTTTCAGGCATATATATGGCCCACCGTCTGCATAATTGTAATGTAGTAAATTATTAATATGGATATTTAAAGCATTAGTTTAAAAGTATAATTTATTTATATGAATAGTAATAATTTCAGGAATATTATTAAATATATTATGTAATTTTGACATCTTTTACTATGGTCAAGATACAAAAGACATTATGAAATAATATGTAATTGTTATAAAAAGGAAATAATTTATATAAAATGAATAATAAACATGAAATAACATTCTAAATAGACTAAATAATTAACATAAGTTTTTTATTATTTAATATAATGGACATAACTAGCCATTATGACTATTATAATGTATATTCATAACTCACTTTTCATTCCATGAGTTAAACTTCTACATCATTGATTATGTCAGGTTGTGATTGAATGTGAAATGGATTTTATATTCTCAATTTTTATTTCCACTTTTATTTTATGGATATAAATTTTATACAAATAATATATTATTTTTATTAACATTCACTTCAATGATATGATATTTTTAAGGGTCATTCTTAAGAAAACATCTTTTAATGATATTTTTTCATAATATTGACAAAGATCAGAAGAATTGATATTTTTAACACATACAACTTGAAAGGAATTTTCCAAATAAATTAAGATTTCATTATTTAATGATTCATTTATATTTTTTCAGAATTTATTTTAATAAAATATCTTCATTATTATATGTATGGTATTTATATTATAAAATTAATTTTTACATGAAATGTTTATTTCAATATATTATTGTATTTTATACATGAGTTCATATGGGTTTTCAATGTATTTATTCATGATATGGTCCATGTAAATTATTTAAAATTGTTTTAAACCTAGTATATCTCATTTCTGTGCTCATTATATCTTTCGGTGCACCCAAATCGTTCTCCAATATAATGGGTAGTGATACATGTCTCCAAAGAATTATATAGGAAGTTAATTGTATAATTATTCAAATATGTGAGGGTTATTATGAAGGTTTTTTATGGGATTTTGATGAGGATTTTCCATGTAAACTAAATTAACTTTTATTTATTCTAATGAATTTTTATGGAAGATTTTTAATTTTCAATAGTTAAGATAATGATATTTTTTATAATATTAATCTTTTTTCAGGGTAAAAATGCATGCTCTATGGAAACATTTTTTATGTATTCATTGGATACAATATTTCAATTCATTTAAATCATTTTATGATATTTTTTTCTCATAATGTGTATTACAATGTTTTTTATGGGTTTAAAGTTACTGTAGGGATAGGGATGTGATCAAAGGGAATATTGTGAATAATTTTGATAAAGAGGGACCATGATTAATTTTATAGATTTAATTTCTTATTTTAGAAAATTTTAATACATCTCATATGTTTCTACTTGTAATGTATGGTTTTACCAATTAAAATATATTCCAAATTTTCATAAACTCTAAAACATAAAATACCCTCAAAATAAAGACAACTGATTCTTGACATAATGTTCAAGATTATTTATTATTTCATGTCGGTCCTTATAGCTGGTATCAAATGAATGTTTTGAAAAATGTGTGTGTTAGTATATTGGTAATATATTTCTAATAATTTATTTTTAGTTTATTGTGTAGTTGAAATGAAATATAAATTTAATATTACTATGTTGCTTCATCAATGATATATTTCTTCAGATTGGTATTTATAAGGGAAAACATGGAAACTGTGGTGGGATGTCATCAATAGGAAAACATAATTGAAAAATTAAATCCTGAGATGGTTGGAATTGTAATAAATAATTTTAAATAATTATTTATCATTTAAAAGAAGGTATAAATGATGGGGGTATCCATGTAATGAGGAATATAGATCAACCACAATGGAATATGTCTGTAGTGGAGAATTTTATAATGAAACATATTCAATATTTTAGGGGAACCTCAGAACATATGCTAACTAAATGATGGATAAAAACTATAGATAGGATGTTCAATGTCAGGGTATATTTGGAATAATAAAATATAACCCCATTCATTTGTCATTTTAATGGTGAATTGAATCAATGGTGAGCACTGTATAAGAATACCAAATAGAAAAATGATCTGGATGTCATTGAAGGGGATTATTTAACGTGTATCCATCTAGAAAAATATTTTCAGAATATGGGATTACTCATAATGGATTGAAAATTTATATAATTGACACAAAAACACTAATATTTTGTGTTAGTCTATGTATCCAATTTTTCAAGTCTTTCTAGATATGTACTGAATTTTTTTGGGAAATTGATGGTATTATTAATAGATTTGACTCTCGTTTAATCAAATTTTATGAAGATCATGGGTTTCATTATTGTTTTATAAAATATGAGAAAATTATATTGGTATTATGAAAAAGATGATATGGAAATTGTTGACATGTATGTTCCTCATGATAACAGGAATAATATGTGGTTAGGTTAGAAGGAATTGGGGAATAATTCATCAAATGAATTTTGAGGTAATAAAATAATATTCAATTATATGAAAAAGGATGGTATGAAGAACCATGGAAAATGTATTATGATGTCAGGAAATTTTTACCGGTTTGGTGAGATTCGTTACGGGGCTCATGATTGTAAAGAATGGAATCCAAAAAAATCAATGATTTGTGTAGCTGATATCCATCAAAGGGTGAGGTGCTTTACTTACAATGCTTTTAATCATTATGCGAACATATGTCTGAAGTTAGACTCAATGTATGTAAATTATCATGAATGGAATCATAAATGTGTATTAATGTTATTTCAAACTAATATAGTCAATTTTAGGCCATCAAATTAATTGGTGATATGTCTGTTACGAGTGTATTCGAATTATTCCGACACATTGTTTGATTATGGGTATTTCCAATCATTCATTTCTGAGAAATTTTCAACAATAATATGAATATAAAATCAGGAATTTATCTTTAAACCTTGGGTAAAAACTCTTCGTGGAACATCACTTAATATAAATAGTTCCATAAAAATGTAAACTCAGCCCACTGTTTAGATTAGTGATTTTGTATTAGTAAACTCAATGGGCTGAGTTTACTTTTTAACTTTTCCGCTGATGCTAATCCTTTTTTAAAACCCACTTATCAAATGGTACAAGTAGAACATTTACAATTGATAAGTAAATTATATGAGTTGCAAGAAAAAGGTTTTATCTTACATAGAACATCACAGTGGGGTGATCTTATTTTTTTATTAAAACATACTAACGGATCCAAGAGACATTATATTTAGTATAGATATTTGAATAAAATCACTGTTATGAACAAATAACATTTTCCACATATCAATGATTTTATTAACAATCACGAGGGAGAACAAGACTATACAAATATTGATCTCAATTTGGGGAAACATTAATTAATAGTGAATGAGGAATATATTTCAAAGACTATATTTCTATATATATATGAGAATAATGAGTTCATAGTTATTCCATTTTGGATGAAACAAATCTGCCACTTATTTAAGGATTTTAGGAATATATTCATCCATGGATATCTGGATAAGTTTTTCATTATTTTTATAGTTGATATCATGGTTTATTAATTCGTCTATTTGGATTATGAATGTATTATATGTAATTTTTATAAAACATATAATGAAAATAAGTTGTACAGAAGAATTTTTAAAATGTGATTTTTTTACAATATATTTCATTCCACGGGCACATTTTTTCTAAAAATGGAATTATTGTGGACCCTACTAAAACATGGTTTTAAATAATTCCCATGATAAATAAATATCACAATGAATTATAGTGTTGTTGTGTAGTGAATTTTCTTTTTGACCTGTATGATATTGGAATGTTTCTAAGAATATTTCAGAAGTCAGAGGCTCATTCGTCAACGAATATCTAGCCCCAAAGAGCATTTATACAGTTATATGAAAAATTTTAACTATATTCTATCATGATTACATAGATTATTTAGAAACATGAAATGGATCTTTATAAGTGTCTTGAATCAGAATTCTGAAACCCTAGTAGAGTTCAGAACGTGTTGTTTGGACTAAGTACATCATAAAATATGTTGACGTTGAGTTTTTGGTCAAGGGAATGCATATATGGGGTTCTAAGAACATTTTTATTTATTTAATAAAAATAAAAAAATACCCATCCACCATTGTTTTTTGACAATAGTATATAAGTGAACCTCCACCCATGATAGATGTACAAAATAGGTAAAACTAATAAATAATAGGCTCCACCAATCATTGGACATGACATTGATAGCTCTTGGATCTTGATAAAGTAGCTCCCAATAACTATTTGGAACTTGACGCATCGACTATTCACCAAGAGGTATGATAATTCTATTTTTACGTATCCATAAATTTTCTATGAATTTTTTTAAGGTTTTACAACCCTTACATGACTATTATTGATCCCATGGGGGTTGATCTGTATGTTTTAGGGGAATCGAGGGGGATTTGGGTGGCTCAAGTTGAATTCCCCTTATGAATTCAAAATCAGATTTTGTAATGTTTATGGTCACATTTCAAGTGTTTTTCATTTTTTGGAATATTAATTTTGGGGACAACACACTTTGTCAATGGGTTTCACATTGTGTATTTACTCCAGGTCATGTAGCCAAAAGATATAGGCATGGAATCCATGTCTAGAGACATGGCCATGAAAAATAAATTAACTAGGTTAAATTTGAATAGGGTTCTTATAAGTGGACAAGGGAAGACGAGACGACCAAGAGGTTAGTTATCCAGGTAACCCAATGTACCAAGGGGTGCATACCTTGTGTGATACTTGGTTGGTTGAGTTGTGTAAGGTATGACACAGTTGGGGGCCCGGGTTAGGTGATACATTACATGTCGAAGTTGTAAACAATATGTACCAAAACTTGGCTACCCAAGACGTGTTATGGAGGATAAATAATGGTGTTCGGGTAGGGTCACGTTCTTTAAAGACCGTTATACATGTCGTGTAGTCCCATTTGAATAAAACTCCGCCTAGAAAATCTATTTCTATGGAATTCAGGTTCTAGCTTATTATTAGCATATTCTGAGGAATTTTCCAGGTAGAAAGTAATGGTAGTCACAATTTGGGAATTGGAGGTATATTAATAGGAAATGACTTTGTTTACTTTGGTTAGTGACTTTTTGAATAGTGGTGGATGAGAGAGTCCCCTGGTCTATCCCTATAATGGAAGATGGGTAATTATTTCTATAGTAAATGATTATGATCACCTTTTTAGGATGAGATTGGATATAGTTGATGGATACCTATGGGGAGGTCGATGAGGTACCCTCTATCATATCATTACATAGACTGTGTTTTTTATCATTGTGACCACGACTGAATAGGTGACCATCCACTATCAAGAAGGATATACCACATGGGTTTGTGGTACCATTGGTTATTTGATCCATTATGTAGTGGGTGGTTCGAGTTGGGTATTTTTATAATTTGTTATATGACTTATTACAAAGTAGATGTTTTATATAGGGATGTGGAATCATCAATTATATAATCCCATAATTAATTATTTGAACCACGTGGAGTTCATGGAGTCTTAAAGACCACCACTACACAAGAAAAGATCCCCAAACTGAGTGATATGATCTCTAGGATGTATGATTTGGCTGTGGTGTCCCCCAATGGATCTATGTGTGAACACCATTATGAGATATTTTTGTGTTACCAGATTTGTTTTGTGGTGTCCCCTAGTGGTTCTGTCAGTCATCCCCTATCTAAGAAGTTGTTGTTTATGGTATTACAAACCTATTTAGTAGTTTCCCCCAATGTTCCTAGGTGTGATCCCCTTTCTGAGTGATGAGAAATTTCATTGACCCATGAGGTATTTTAGCATCCCCCAGTCAAGGATGGATTAGATCCCCCATCTGATTACAAAGATCCATTGGATTCCACCATGACGTTCACAATTGTAAGATCCAAAGAGTGTGTTCTATAAAATTTATTTCCTAAGATGACAGGGATTTTTCATCATTTTATGATACCCAATGTGGTGGTATCTCTCTGATGTGACATCTGGTATGGATGGGTTGTTCTTAATTCATAGTGTCTCTAGAATGAGTTTCATTTGGGAGGTTTGAGCTTGTAGACTATGGTCTCCTAGATGAGTTTTACCTTAATGTGTCGAGTAGAATCATGTATCAATCTATGAGCTCCAAAAAACCTGAGTCCTAAAGTCCTAAGATGCATATATATCATTTATTATGAGTTTTATTACAATTTTGTCACATTTCTTGGTTTACAAACCATGTAGATAGATATGAATAGTCATGTATAGTTGATAATGTTCGAGATGGATTTTCTATCTCATTTGGGTTCTCCATATATTGTTCAATAAGACCATTGCCTTTCCTTTTGTCCCTTTTCTTTTCAATGTTTTTGTGCCTAATGGGTTTTTTATTCCCACCTCTATATAGGATTCACCCACACATGTAATTTACCTTTTAGAATAGTCATTTTGATGGAGTCCCAGGAAGACCCGAGGTGTGCCGAGCATTGTGGAGTAGACTCACTGAGGTGTCTTCCAGAGCATTGTTGTGGAGATTTCAAGTATTTACATTTGAAATCAGTCACCTCATTCTGAGCAGGTTCAATAATTTTACCGTTTTTCTTCTTATTGGAGTTGTATACTTAAATATGATTGTTTCATTTCTCATATTGTATTATGGTTTTGGGATAAATGTATCAATGAATTTTTTTCATTATATTTTATCTGCAATTTGTTTCACGAGGATGGTTAATATTGAATTTGTAATCGTACATTTAGAAAAATCCTCCCATTTCCCTAATTTTCCTACTCTGTACTAGATTCCAATGCATGGCCTATTGGATGAGGGCTTTAAGAGTAACTTATTTGGGCTCATTGGGTCTGTCCATGAAATAGTAGTATAAAAGTGGGATCCACATTGGGACCACAATGTCATGATCTTGGTTCAAGTGGCATAAACATAGTGTTAAAGTGCATTGAGTTTGGTTTTATGTCTAGGAACTCCAGTGTTTGTATGGAATCCAATTTATCTATTCACTAGACTTGTGAAAACCTACTTGCTAAGTTTATAAATTAGTACACTATTCATATAAAAATTATGGTGCATGTATTATATAAGACTGGGTTTTGGGATCACTATCCATCTTGAGGCTTCTCCCTAGATATAGTCTTTGAAAGTGGTGTGTCTTGATTATATTTTATGATGCCACTAAAACAACAACCAAAAAGGGTTTCATGACCAAATCATTGGGATGGACCTCCAAGTTATTAGTCTTCAATTAAGGGAAATGGTTGTGATAAGACATCTCTTGGGGGTCCATTAGTTGATACACCTCCCATTAAACATTAGTTTTTTGGTGACAATTCATGATGGGGATGTGTTTTAGTGGAGTGTGATGTACCAGTTATATAGGTAGAAACCTCTGGTCTATCATGGCGATCTATACACCAAGGTATATGGTTAATGGATTGAGGTTTTCATGAGTGTTTCATGCCTTGTCAAACACCTCTTGATCATATGGTTATCCTAGTAGAGATCCTTCTATAAGATTTGGTTAGGTTATGGTTGATTCTAGTGATAGAGAACTATGAAAGGGAGATTCTCTCTTGGGTGGAGATTTAGAATGTATTTAAAGAATGGTTCTATCCCACCTCATTTATGTAATTTCATATTTCAAAGATTCTATATATTAAAAATTTTATTTGTTAAAAAATATAATTATTCGTTTATTTTCATAGACCACTAACGTTACTCCATAGATATGGTTTTGGATATGTTCTTTAGAGCATGGACTATGGAACATGGTAGACACCAAATTTTCATGTTGTTGGTAATATTGACGTGAATTCACACCTATTCTATAGTGCTCAAGTGAACCTTGATTGTGGGGATATTTTTGGCTAAGCATTCTATGACTCTTTATTCTTGGAAGACTAGATTTGAGACCATGACAACTAATTATTGATGGATGGCATAGGGATCCGTGGATATATTATGAATCATGAGTTGATCCTTGCATAGTGGGTATAAGGAATTGGGATTCCATACTAGTTTTGGTAAACCAAAAGAGAGGATGTGTTACACTTTTGATGGATAGAGACAACTTTCTAGATATTTCTGGAAACTTCATGCTACTGAGATGGAGATTGTCAATGGGACACCTTGGAAGAGGTTGTGCATGGAGTGAAAAGTTCTGCATGATGGAAGATGTTGAGGTCAATCTGGGAGAATAACATGACATGGAGTACATTTTGAGTATCCACCACCACACCGATTTGTTCATTCCAGGATTAGGAAAAATGAAGTATAGGTGTTAGGAAAGATGCTAGACATATAGGCATTTGTCCCTAAGTCTCTACAAATGATTAGAGGTAAACAAAATGTCCTCTATAATTTATGTGGCATTATTGATAGAAACCTTCTATGGTGCTCATTTTTATCCACTTCATTCTTGATGTTTGACTGGGTTGTTATATGGCATATATAGAGCCTAGTGTTGGTGTTGTTTGACATAGATTGGGATAGATAAGAAAGAGGGATTCTTCCCCGATAGTGATACATTTTGTGATGTGGTTAAAATTGTATGTTCAGGTGAACACCACCGAAAAATGATAGGATCTTGGTTTTATGGCGAGTTCCTTTCACTTCGATGTTTGATGTGTGGTTATGTTTTACTAGTTTGTGAGGAAGTAATAGTAAGACCCCTTCGGTGATCTTGGGAGTATTTAATTTTTTTGGTACCCTCTCATGCTTGTAATTAGTTTTATATGTGACACACTTGAGAACGGCGTTTTGGGGTTTTTCATGGCTTCAGAATCCCAATACATAAGTACACTTTCCCACTAAGATTTAACCTTTATCGGTGTTAAAAAATAATATAGGTACGATAGTGTCTCCCAATGTGCATAGTATCACTGTGTGGTGGGGATGTTCCTTTTTGTGTGTGTTGGTTTTCATGGTGTCATACCTCTAGACCCATATGTGAATGTTTTCCATGTTCTTGGGGTATCTCAACTATTAAAAATGAGGGGAAATGTTTACTCTTTGATTCTCAATGTTGTCCTGGTTGGTGTTGGATGTAGGGGAGATTTTTACATTGTTTGTCCCCAGATTGTTTTCTTGTATGTAGCACAATAACTCTTCAGTGACCTCGCTAGAAAGGGTGTCCTAGTGGAGTGCTCAGTTTCACTCATTTTTCATAGGATTTCACTTTTATAGAATTGAAACAGTTATGGTGTGGAGGATTTAGTGACATGGTTTTTTACGTTTAATACTTTGGGACAATTCTAAGAATATTTATGAAGCTATGCGCTGAGTCGGTGGGGGATAAAAGGCGTTAAAGATCCTCAACGTAGTTATATTAAAAAAATTAAATATATTTTATAACATGTGTTATGTTTATTCAGGAATGTAAAATAGATAATGAGAAGAGTCTCATATCAGAATTCTTATATCATGGTTTCATTTAGATTGTTATTTTTTTCCAATATGTGACATAAAATCTATTGGCATTGGGTGTTCAATTGAGGGTGTGTGTTGGAAGCGTGTTAAGATGAGGGTTGTAGATTTATTAAAAATTAAACCAATAACACCTCTCTAATACTAAGTGTGCATGATTGATGATAAAACAAACCCTCTCCACCCATGGTTAGAAGGAATAAATTTATAGAAACTCTGTAAAAGAGGTGTCTTTGAACTCTGATATTGATGGTGATCACTCCCAGATCTTGCCACAGTAACTCCTACGATTAGTTTAGAACCCGATGCTTCAACATATCAGTATATGGTAAGTGGATTTTTTTACGTCTCAATACCAATTTGATTCATTTTAAAGGGTTTTAGATCCCATACTCAAATGATAGTGATCCGTTGGGGGTCAATCTATTTGTTTCAGGTGATTCAGGTGGCTCGTAGGGATATCCCATTCAGAAATCAAGATCAAATAGTGTGTACAATATGTTCAAATTTTTTGTGTCATTATCAATTTTGAAAGATGAATTTTGGGGACTACATAGTGTGTACCAGGATTACACACCATGTAATGACAAAATGTCATGTGTCCATGGGACATGGCCAGGGACACCATGTTAACTGACATGGTCATATGAAAGTACACAACTAGTATACACAAGCTTGGGGTTCCAAACCCAAACCTAGGGAGATTCCCATTCCAAGTGGGTGGTAGGTTGGTAAATGAAAAGTATGAGGGGGTACACACTATGTGAGAAATATGGAAGATCAATCCTTTTGTGTAAAGATGTAGATGGGAGGCGAGTGAGGTGAACCGCACCATGTATAGGTTGTATATTCCATGAGATCTCACATAGTCCTCCATTTCATGCATCATAGGACCCAAAATAATGTTCTGGTGGGGTCACATGAAATGTAGACCCCTGTACATTATAAATACTTATCTATAGAGGACCTTCTTCCTTGTATATCTCCTTATTCGAGCATTAGATTAATGATTGTGAGTGGACTATCTGGACCTGGTTTTTTATTGAATAAAATAGTATCCATGATTTGGTACATTAAGGTAATATGACAATAAATGTTTCACATCACTCTGGTGAGTGACGTTTGAACTAGTAGTAGTTAAACGAGTCCCTTGGTCTATCCGTGTGATGGTATATTTTGAATAATTTCATCAGTACACGATTGTGATCCCCTAGATAGGTGGATGTTGGATATAGTTAGAGCATCCATCTAGGGATTTTGGGGGGGTCATATATCATATTGTTTCCTTATATTGGTTTTCTTGTATTTTTATGACCAACACTACAAGTGAATTGATCCCCTATCTACCAGGATAACCCAATAGGGGTTCTATTATCATTTTTTATATGACCCCATATTTAGTGAGTGGTTCCTATCTGGACTTTTAGTATCATTGGTTATAATAATATCTATATAGAATATTATTTATGTAGGTGGGTGTCATCATTGGTAATATGATCCCCTACATTTCTAGTTGTACATGGCGGGTTTTCTAAATCTTTATGACCACCACTATATGGGAAGAGATCCATTATCTGAGTCATATGCTCTCTAAGATGTAATATTTGTTTACGGTGTCACCTAGTGGTTATTTGTTTGATCCCACTTCAAATAAATCATTTAGTTACCATATTGGGATTTTGGTGTCCACCGGTGATTCTAGGAGTGACCACCAATCTGGGTTGGTGTTGTATATGGTATTCCTAATTAGGATTGTATTGTCCCCCTATAGTCATGAGAGTGATCCCATTTCTGATTAAATATGTCATTCATGGATCCAATAGGGTTTTTAGCACCACCATATGTGATGGGTGATATCCCCTTTCTAATCATAAAGATACGCTAGGTTCTAACATAACATTATTCATGGAAAGATATGATTTACATTTTATCTCATATTCATGTCCATAGATGGAAATGATGTTATAACTTCTTTTTATACTCACTGGAGTGGTATCTTTAGATGTTACATCATGTATGGGATTTTTTTCTTGATTTATATTATCTCTTGTATGATTTATATTTGGATTTTTATGCTAATGGATTGTGTTTTCATGGATGAGTTTGACATTTGAGCGTCTAGTACAAATGTTATAGCTAGATATGAGGTCAGATCCTTATTAAAACTACAGTTTGAGATGAGTATGTTTGGGTTACTATGGGTTTCCAATTGTATCCAAAGGAAATTTGATGGAGTACTAGGAGGACTGGGGTTAGGCAAAGCACAGTGGACTTTATTGAACAATGTGTTTACCAAAGATTGGATGATGAGATTTCTGGAAATTTCAATTGAAATTTTTCCCCTCTTTCAGAGAAGGTTGTACACTCTTACAGTTCACCATTTCGGGGGGATTTCATTTTACCATTTTATACTTTCATTTCTCCTATTGTACTATGGGTTTTGGATATATGTTTGCATAAATTTATTTTTAGTTAATATTTTATCTGAATTGTTTGATGGAGGTGTTTAGGGGTTCATGTTTATTGTTAACTCATGAAAATGACTCCCATTTTTGTGATATGATTTCTCTAATATATAAATAATCCCTTGGCCTAATGAAGGTGGGATTGGGTACTCATTCCTCAGGCCTTATTTGGTTGGTTATGACATCTTGGGTTGACAGTTTACTACATATAGGATGTTGAAAATAGTTCCCAATTTTCTATCCTTCCAACTAATTTAACATGAAAAGCTGATAAATTTTTTCCCCCTAAGAATGTGATGTTTGATTTCAATAAATAAAGATGATATTTGTTAATGCTCCAGTTTTTGTCCTACCTTATTGAAATTGATATTTTTTCATCTGTAACGATTCTTATATCAAGGGGAATGGTTTTGTATTTATATATAATGATCAGTTAATTGAATATTCTTCACATCATATGAATCTTACTGAGTACAATTATTCTACACATGATTTGAAATTAGCTGATTTGTTTTTTTATTTAAAAATTTAGAGACATTATTTTTAAAGAGTAATATCAGAAAAATATACTAATAAAAAAATTATTGAAGTATATTTTTACATAGATAGAGATGGTTATGAGATAGAGAAGATGTATATAACAGATAAAATATTATTATTTTATAATCAATTATCATCCTAGAAAATAAATTAATGTATCTTATTCTTTGATTCCAATAAACGATATAGTAACAATGTTAGTTTTATAACATTAACCTTTGGTTAGTGATTTAATTAATTTTGTAAAGGAATTTTTTGGAAATAAAAGCCTTCACTTTTTTATTTCAGTTATCATGTAAATCATCTCAATCAGTCAGAATTAAATAATAATAGAAGGAATATAATCAGTTATAAAAAAATGGGGTTTTGTTAAAAGGCTCAATTGAAAAAAATAACCTTGATAACAATTTTTTTTTGATATTTTGGAAGGTATTATGGTTCATTTTGATTCACAGTTGAATAAATAGGTAAATATTCAATCACATAATTATCAATATTCAATTCATCTTTGGGGCACTAAGATTTATTGAGACCTTCAAGAATATTAATTGTGGGATAGAATTAAGAGATATATTATTAACATTTCCATGAAAAGTCTAACTTGGAAATTGGTTAAATTAGAATGAAATTTACTAAAAAAGATACTTAAGCCTTTTCAATGGTCCAGAGAGAAAATTGGAAAATATATCACTGGATTTCATTATGGGATTGAAAAATAATTCTAGTGGTAACAATTTAATTTGGGTTTTCATTGATTGATTGATTAAATATATAAATTCCCTTCCAATCTTAGATAATATATCTTGAGATCATCTTTCTCCAATGTACCTTAAAGAGATAGTCAGGTTACATAGAGATCCCCACTCTATTGAATTTGACCATGATATGAGGATCACATCAAATTGTTTGAAATTCCATTAGATGTTGTTGGGATGTGATTTAAATTTCATAACATCATTTAATCATCATTATCATAAAAAATATGAACAAACAATTCATTCCATGGAAGAAATGATTCATGATTTCTTAATTGATTAACATGGGATTTGGGATCAACATATTTCTTTAGTTTAGTTTTCATATGATAACTATTTTCATTCAATAACACAATGAAACATTTTGAGGCATTATATGTGAAGTAGTGTCAATCTCTGGAATTTTTTGTAGAAGTTTGCGATTTAATGTTTATGGGACTATAATGACAAGAGTAAATTTGTAATAAGATAATAAATGGTTTAGAAACATATGAAGAAATATTAGAGAAGGAATGAAAGGTATAAAAATAGTTGGAGGAATGTTCATTCATTTGAGGATGGTGATCATTTTTTTCTGTAATAAAAATTCATGGAAATGTTTTCTGAGTTTTTTTAAAAATATAATGTTTAGTTGAAGGATCATTAAAAAATTTGAAATCATGGATAATTTTGTATAAATTTCATAATTATTGGATTTGCCTCATATTTTATTCCCGGTACACATTGTTTTTCATATTTGGATGTTTGGAATTTCTGTGCCTGTTTTATTACATATTTGGAGCCCAGATGTTGTTCAGTTGGAATACAGAAATTGTTATAGGGAAAATATTATTCCAATTCATTCCTATAGATATCATGTACTTTGAAACGTGGTAATTCTATTAGTTATGGTTTTGTCTGGAAACAATATGGCTGAAGAAACAACATTTTAATGTAGAAATGCTATGAGGAAAAGTATCATCACTTGTTCAATTTATGAGGAAAAAATTCATAGATGAGGTGGATATTGATACATCACATGCACTGATAGAATAAATTGCTTCCATAATTATTAGTAATCTTCAATTAAATTGTCATATTTTTATTAATTATTTCCAAACTAAAAAATAATATAGTTTTATTAAACACATATTATTTTATTTAAAATATTATTTTTTTAATTTTATAATATAATATTTAAAAACCAAATTTCAATTTTTAATTAATTATTTGAAAATAATATTAAAATCAATTTTTCATAATTTTCTAAAAATAATGATTTTTTAATTTATATTGCAAAATTCCACATTTTAATTTAAAATTTTCTTTTAATCTAAATAATTTATAATGTTGAATTATATTATGAATTGATTTTAAATTAAAATAATACCATTTCTATATATATTTAATCAATGTATGTTATTGGAATCATTTTCATATTCAATTTTGATAAAAATAACATTTCAAACCGTTGAACAATTTTTATATTGAAAAATCACATTCTTATCACATAAGCGAGAATAATTTTAAATTAAATTACCTCAATTATATGAATATATTTTTGAAAAATGGATTCTGTATTTTTAATCATATTTTAATTTTTTTTAAAATAGTCCCCTTTTATTTTTAAACAATATTAATTGTAAACTAAGTAATTTTTGTGACAATAGTTAAGGGTAAATTAGGTAATTAAGGCTAAAAATAAAATGTTAAGGATCGATAAATTAACCTAATACTTGAAAAACAATTATTGGATTATTTATATTCTCTCATAATAAATTTTTTTAGAATACATAGAATTTGTAGGAATTTTTTTTGGTATGATGTTTATAATATTTTTTATAAATAAAAGTCAAAGATGACAAACTCTTGATTTAAATAACACTTATAATATAGGGTTATTGAAAATATATTGTCATCTAAAAATTGTAATTTTAAATATAAAATATTTTTATTCATCATGGAAATTTATTTTCATTTTTTACTGATGAATTAATTATATTAAATTTTTACACAACACTGATGTAATAATTATTTTATTAAGGGAAAAAATCAAATAAATGGTTTTGAATCCTTTAAAATAAAAATAATTTGAGATAATTAATTTCATCTATGACTCTTATAGATGACTGTGTAATATATGGGAAGTATTAAAAGATTTATTTTGAATATTCCATTTTGAATTTATTTTTTTACCAAATGTCAAAGTAATAAATAATTTCTAAATTAACATTAATAATATTTGAAAATAAATAATATTTTATTGAATGGTAAAAAATTCATAAAAATTAAATTTAATAAAATTCTTTGGATTTGGTAAAAAATATCATCAGTGAACCATTTATAGTCGATTGGAATTTTATAGATACTATATTGAAAAATATTGAGTAAAAATACAGGTTTTCATGGTAAGAGTTAAGGGGTTAAATAAGCATAATAACTAATTGATAAGGATAATAATGTAACAACCAGAACAATTAGGAAAAAATACTCATTATTTTAATTTAATTAATTATGGATAAAGAAAAAACTCACACTTCATTTGTTATATTATATCCAACTATATTTAAATTTTTGTGTACTTTAATTTCCATTCATAATATAGCCACATATCAATTATCACATGACTAATATAAATATAGGGTTTAAAAATCCATTTGACACATAAAAATGTTTTGATAGAATAATAAAGTAGGATAATTCCCTATAAATCCCATTTATTTGAGATTACAATGATGATATCATTTCTAGGTATTTCCCTAGACCAAGCCCAAGCTGAGATCACACAACATAAGCTTTTGTGAAACTGTTTGCAGGGGAATTTCAAACTCATCGAGATCACGACTCAAACCATGTTCACTGAACAACCTCATGAGTTCCCTACCATCCCACACCTTACTATTATAGAATATGCTAGTTTAATAAAGGGATATGTAACAAGATCATAACAATATAATTATTTTCATTATTTGTAACAGAATATTGAATATACTTTCATTTTGTTATTATTACATTTCAAATTATTTTTAATGTATAAATGGTATTTTTTTTATAATAATAAAATTCAATTAAAATTTATTTTGATGAATTAATTGATTTTTGAATTAAATTATATTTTAGTAAAATAATATTATTAAGTTAATTTTATTTAATATAAATGATCATATAATTTTTATGAACTCAAATATTATTTTAATTATGGTTTTAAAACATTGCTTTCAAAACCCATCAATTTTGAATAATTAACGCTTTTTTTAAAGTGAAAATTTAATTAATTATCATATTTTGTATATAATATTAATTTTATTTTGGGAATCCAGATGTTGAAATTAACCGATAATGAATTTTTCAAAATTTTCTATGAGCGTCAAATTTTTGGGTAAAAATTAAATAACATATAAATATATAATGTGTTTTATGACATGATAATGACCCAATAGTGGTGTAATAAAATAATATAAATGATATATTTGGATAAATATATTTTATTCCGTTAAAATACTGTAATTCTATGTATAGTTTCCTTATTTTATAAATCCTTTTTTAATCCTCCATGACATATATAATATTTTATGATTTTAAAATAATTTCATTGAATGTGTGCCTTCTCTCCCCATAATAAAGAGAAAAGTTTTAATATATTCAACCATCAGCCTTTTAAAATAATTTATTATACTCCCTTTTTCTTAAAATCATGTGAAAAATATATTTTATGGTTTATGCTACTTAATATTTCGATGTTTATTGTGTAAAAACTAAAAAATAAATAATTCCCCCACCTTTCCTATATAATCACATCCAAACACTAATTACACATAAATCTTTTTTAATCTCAACAAACATTTTCCCCCTAACCATATAGTTCACCATATTAGTCCCCAATATCCCAAGAAGCCTTCCCTAATCCTTTCAGATCACACATCCAAGTAAGGGATTTTCCACTCTGTTCTATTATCATGCACAACATGTATGGTATGAATTTTAATTTCAATTTTCAAATCATGGTATATGTTCATAAATACTATCCTTACTATACATTTTATATATAAATAATTAGATATTCCTTTCACTCTCATTAATCCATCCATGATCCTTTATATAGAGTTGTAACTATTGAGAAATTCCTTAAGGGATCTCCCTCTCTCCTCTTTGTTTAAGAACAAGTTTTTTGTCATGCCTTTTGAGTTCCATTTTCAATATTTGAGAATATCATTCCCATCCATTAATGTTCCAAACAATATAAGGTAATTTTGGATGCTTATCGTATAGAAGGTGATGCTAAAAAATGGATGACATTGATCAGAAACAGAACGCATGAGGAAGTGATCATGGTGATGGGATATCTAGATTTATTGAAAATATTCTTCGATAAGTATTTCACATGAACCATCTTTCTGAATATGTAAAAATATTTCTGTGTACTCAAGAAAAATGGTGATGAATATATTGTGGCGGACGATGAAAACATCAGCAGATTTGGATGATATGCCTCTGGTTTTTTTGTTACATATGAATGCAAGGTTGACAACTTCTTAGTTGGGATAAAACCTATCCTATGATAAGCGATGGTGATATGTGACTATTAAAACTATGAGGAGATTGTATGATGTTACCTCACAATTTATATGGTAATAGAATAATATTAGGGTTATCATGTATATACGAAGAAGAATGTGGAATTTAATTCTATTGGTCCTAGGGATAAATCCAACGGTTATAAAAAATGATAACACTACACCTCTCAAATGTGTGGAAAAGATGAATCCTAAATATTAACTTAAGGGGATGAGAAAATTATTTAGATACATGAGGAAACCTAGCCAGTGATTCCTTATTAAAAAAAATTCTACAGTAACAATGGAAAGGAATGCTTGGTTCGATCCTCAAGGCATTGTTTATAGCTATAACTGCAAAGAACCAAGTCACATTACAAACCAGTTCCCATAGCCAAGGATTTTCAAAGGCAACCGAAATATTCCAAGGCAGCAAGGGATAGTTTTTCGTCACTTCCGCAAAACTATATCCCAACATCAAATTGGTGACAAGTACACTGGTTATTCATTTTTGAATAGAGTACACACTTTTTTATTATAGTTATTTAGATTCTTTTATATCATTAATGTTTAGTATAACAATCCAAACACCAAAAAAAATTGAAGTAGAGATGTCAGAGAGAACACAAAATGGGGAAATTATGGAATCCATTGCTTATAACTTCTCCCCTATAAGACATTGTTGTTTAACTTCCTGGTGAACCTCACCACACTTCCTTTGGTGGAATTTGATTCAATTAATGGAATGGATTGGATTTCCCTAAATTGAGACAACATTAATTGCCATTAGAGGGAAATCACTATCCATATGTTGAATCGGCACCCGATTATATACAAGTGCAAGGAGATGAATAAATCTTATTTATCACCATCATCACAAACATGGATATTATTACCCTATGATCACATGAATAAATATTAGATGATTGATTTTAAGGAAAGATCCATCCTCAATGACATGAATGTTGTTAGGGAATTCACTACTGTGTTTCCCCAAAAAATTCCTTATCATTATCTAAGAAGATATGTTTAATTATTAATTGATCATATATGTGTGACTTTACCAATATCCAATAATCCCTATAGAACAACTATATTAAAATCTAGATAAAGATTTTATATGCCCAAGTGCTTCACTGTAGGTTTCACCAATCATCTTCATCACGAAGAAAGATGGGTCAATGCGCCCCTTCATTGATTTTTGTGATCTAAATAAAATAATGAAAAAGTAAAGGTATCCTTTTCCATTAATTGATGACTTGTTTGATCATCTAAATGGATCAAAATAATTCTCCAAGGTGGATCTGTGGTCACGATATTACCATGTAACTGTTAGGAAATATAATGTCCCTAATACTGATTTCCATACAAGGTACGGGCACTATGAATTCATAGTAATGCCTTTCAGACAAAATAATGCTCCCCAAATCTTCATGGACTTGATGAATTGAGTATTTTGATATTTACATCAACAAAATCTTGTTTTTATTTATAAATGATATTAAAATATAATCTAAAACCAAGGAGGAGCATGTGGTTCATCTAATCATTGTACTAGAGTACTTGCTAATGGAGAATCTCTAGGCAATGTAAATCATGTGTGAGTTATAGTTGAAGTAAGTCTCATTATTGAAAAATATCTTCAAAGGAAATGGTATATATATGGATTTTCAATAAAACTAGGAATTGAGGGATGGAGGAGGAACACATATATGATTGATATCAGTAGCTTACTAGGGTTAGCTATATATTATCGCTGATTTGTGAATAATTTGTCACGATTATTAAAACCTCTTGCCAAGCAGACTCAGAAGGGAGCCATGTTTTCTTCAAATGAAGAATGTGAAGAAATCTTCCTGTAGTTAAATAAGAGTCCTTTCACTACCCCTATTCTCGCACTACCCACAAGTGTGGAGATTTTCAAAATATTTAATGATTCTTTGATTAACGGAATGGGTAGTGTGTTGATACAAAATGACAATGTCAATCATTATCTATCCATTAAGGTAGTTAATATTTCATGAGCTAAACTATCCCACACATGATATTAAGAGGATAATTGCGATCCTTGCATTAAAAATATAAAATCATTATCTCATTAGGATGAAGTGTGAAATATATACAGATCACAAAAGTATCAAATATATATTCACACATAAATAATAGAATATGTTCCAATAAAGATGGTTAAAGCTCATCACAGATTACAACTGCTGAATCCATTTCCAATATAGGAATGCAAACTAGGTGAAAAAATTTCTATGTAGATAGGGTCCAACAATTATATCATCTATGAGAATTGAAATGGATCAAATATTTATATATTTGATGGAGTTGGACATGGGAATCATAATGAAGGGAAAATCATCAATCCTTTCACGAATGATTTATCAACAGTCTCTTTTACGAAGGATAGAGGATGCACAAAAAGATATTGTGGTAATTTAAAATAATGTTGAACATATTAGAAAAGAAATATCCTTATAGTTAAATGATAATGAAGAAGGAATTGTGATATTTGTTCCAAGACCATGTGTTTTATAAAATCCAGAATAAATGAAAGACATTTTGAATAATGTAAATAGTTCAAATGATACCATTCACACAGGAAATAAAAAGATGTATCCGAATCATTTGGATCACAATTGGTGGGATCAAATGAATAAAATGATCTCTAAATATACATAAATGTGTTTTATATGTCCAAAAGTGAATGCTGAGAAAAGATGTCTTAGTGGATGATGCAACCATTACCCATACCGACAATGAAATGGGAAAACATCACCATAGACTTTATCACTGGAATTCTAAAGGAATTAAAAGAAAACAATGATACTTGGGTTGCTGTGGATAAACATACAAAGACATAACACTTTATTGAAATTCAAGATAATTTCATACTAGATCAAGTCACACATATATGCATCATAGATGTGGTAAGGCTTTATGGAGTACCACTATCGATTGGGTCTGAACAGGATCCAAGATTCACCTTTATGTTCTAGAAGAGTTTACAATATTCTCTGAAAAATTAACCGAACTTCAGCACGACATATGTCTCCCAAACTAAATGAAATTCAGAGTGAACTATTTAGGCACTTCAGGTCATGTTGAGAGCATTATAAATGTACATCAAAGGAGGAATGGACCAACATCTTCCTTTGTTGTAGATCTATTACAATGATTGTTTCCACTCAATCATCCATATGGATCCTTATGAATACCTCAAAAGGAAGAGGTAAAAAACACCTACATGTTAGGATGATGTTGGGGAATGAAACTGTCTAAGTACAGAAATGGTAGAATACATGGTGGAAAAAGTTAAGACCATCCAATAGCACATCAATGTTTCCACAGGTCGATAAAAGAGTTATGTTGAAAATCGCCGATGAGACATATATGTTAATGTTGGATACATGGTATTCTTACATATATCTCTATGGAAAATAGTTATGTGATTTTGGAAGAATTTATATCTTAGTCCCAGGTACATCATTCTTTTTTATATCCTTGGTCACATTGGATCAATGGAATATTAACTAGAACTCCCACCAAACCTATCTCAGGTACATTATTTATTCCATGTATCAATCTTATGTAGGTACATACCAAACCCATCACATGTAGTCAGTCTAGTTTTTGAACCATTGGATAATGAGCTCCCTTATAAAGCGACGCTTGTGAAGATCTTATATTTTTGAGAAAAATTCTATGAAATGAGATAATGCCCCTCGTCAAAGTATTGTGGATAAACCAATAGTTTTCAAGGGAAACATAGTCACCGAAGGAAGTGATGAGGCATAGTTACCCTAATCTATTTTAGTGTTGTAAATGTAAATCTTGATGTAAAAATTTCTAAATCGGAGTAGGTTGTAACAACCTAAATATTTATGAATAAATTCCATTTTCTAAATAAATTTCCCTTCAATATAGAAAAAAAAAATTTAACTCTTTTTTATATAATATCTATTCAGATTTAAATTACCATTAAATTTCTTTACCATTGATAATATATATTTTGAATAGTGATCACATGAATAATATAAATATAGGGTTTTAACAAATCCTTTTGACATAGAAAAAGGATGTGATGTCCCCAACCAGTATGATTGTACCCTATGAAGCCCATTTACCAGACCATCCTAGGGAGATTGCATTTCTTGGATTTCACCTTGACCAATCCCAATCCGAAATCCATTAATATAATCATGAGAAGAACCCTTTATGGGAGAAGATCAACCCTATCGAGATCACAACCCAAACCATTTTCAACGAATGACCCTATGGAAGCCCTACAATCGCACACCTTACTATTATAGAATATTTTGGTGTAATAATAATAAATATAACAATATACTATTATTTTTATTATTTTTATTATTTTTATAAAATATAATGATTATACTTTTTATTAGATTATGTTTACATTGAAAATGATTTTTAAAGCACAATAGTATTATTAGTGAATATTCAAATTCAATTATGAAATATATTTTGGCGAGTTCATGGAGATTTTAATTAAATATTATTTTAATGAAATATTAATACTAAATTAATTTTATTAAATATAATCATAGTATAATTTTTATGAAGGAAAATGTAATTTTTATAAATGTTTGGAAAATGTTTTGTCAAAACCCGTTATTTTTAAATAAAAGTATGTTTCTATATTATAAGGGAAAATTCAGATATTTAAAAAATTATTTAGATAAAATAAATAATATTTTTGTAATCAGAACATCCAAATTATCCTACGATGATATTTTCATAATTTTCTACGACAATCGATTTTTTGGGTAACAAATAAATACCATAGAAATATATAATGTGTCTTATGACATCATAATGACACAATAGTGATGTAATTAAACTATAAAATGCATATTAGGACAAATATAATTTTATTTTACGATTTTTTTATTTTCCAAAGCATTAGTGAATCCCCCAATACATGTAAAATATTTTAAGATTTTGAAATCATCTCTTAGAAAGTGTGACTAAACTCCACATAAGAATGGGAAATATTATAATCTATTCATAACTCGTCCTTTTAAAAGAATTTATACCAATCCTAATTTCAAGAAACCATTGTAAAAACCAATGGATGGTTTTTTGTTTTGAAAATTTTAGATTGTAGTGTCCAAAACAATATTAATAAAGAATTCACCCACCTTTCATATATAAACCCACCCAAGAACCCATTTCTCTTAAAACTCTTTAAATATCTATAACCATATTGCCCTACTCCCTAAAGTCATCCCAAGATTCCACCATGCTACCAATAATCCTCTCCAAGCCTTTGGTATCACACATCTATGCAATGGATCTTCCACTTTCTGCTTTTATCATACACTCTTTTTATGGTATGTCATTTAATTAAATTTTCTATATGTTATGATATTTTCAAATAAACTAACCTTATTTTTCATTTGATATAAAAATAATTAGAGTTTCATTTCACTCCCATTAATCAATAAATAATCATTTTTTACACCTATTATTATGTCAAAATATTACAGGGGACCTCCCTCTCTCCATTTTCTTCAACCACATCATTTATGTCATTTATTTTAATTTCATTTTTCTTGATTTGGATATGTTCTTACATGCCTACTATATTTCCAGTTTATGTATAAATTATTATATCTTCTTTTCAAACCAATTAATTTATTTTATGATCATTTAAGCCTACCCGTTACTATGCTAAAATTCAGTAAGGAATTTCTATCTTCCCATTTTCATTCAACCATTTCATTTATATTATGAATTTGAAATTCCATTTCACATGTTGGGATATTTTGTTCCATGATCCCTTGCTGTCCATTTATTTTATTATTTATGAGATACTCATTTAATTCTCATCGACCCATTTTATAAATATCCATATGACGTATTTATGCAGCCAAAATGGAACCGTGATTTTCCATGACAAAATAATTTCGTAGTTAATATCATAAAAATTAATATATCAAGGTTATTAAACTTTACTAACAGATACATTTTGATTCAGGACTTACATGTGTTTATTCCACATTCATTGATCATAGATTAAATGATTATTTTTAATGAATCCATGTTATATGATATATGTGGAACACTTAAGAAAGATATTGAAATGTTTATAAAGGTTGTTCCCAAAATTTAACTCTAATGGCTTGGGTAATGTTTAGTTTCATGAAAAGTGATGATGGGATAGGGTATTAGCTGATTTTTTGTAGAACTTTTTATACCATGTTGGGACTGGTGTTTACCTGATTGCTCTATATTAAAGATACAATGTGTAATGTTTTTTACACATTTCTATATTAGGATAATCATGCTATATCATGACTTTATGTTCACTATTCTCTTATGATAAATTGATATTAATATTTCCGAACATTTATTATATTCTTAATTTAATGATTTTTTACTCACATGCCGTGATTTATAGCACATCTATATATCATATATGTCATCAGTTTATCAAGTGCAATGCTAAGTATGAAGGGATGTTGTGGTCTTGAAAAATAATTTTTAAATAATGATTTGTATTTCATGTTTTTAATTGTAAGGTAATTCTCTCAATTCCTATATACACTATATCTATCAATCGTACGAGTTATATTAAGTGCACGTTTTGGTAAAAAATCATCTTTAATTATGAAATAAAGTGAAGGGTTGTTAAAAATAATATTCTAAAACTTGTGAAAAACATATTTTATGAGATTATTTAGACCCCTTTAATCCTATATTTTAAATAAATCAAATTCCTACCATTTATTATAGGAAATTAATTTTTATTAATTTTATATTTTTGGAAATTCCAAGAGTACACCTCCCCTCGCTTTTAAAAGGGATCTTCTTCGTTTATTTTATTTACACAAAAAAACAAATTCTGGTTCATCCAATATCTACTAAAATACCTTAATAAAATTTTTAACCACATTATATATATATCTTAGATTGGGAATAACACCACCCTTTGTGATTTAAAGGTGTAAATCAATGGATATTATCAAAATAAGATGTATTGTTTTTAATCATGTTTTTCTGTTTAATTTCAACGTCTTATTCATTTAAATCATTTTTAACCATGATAAAATATTAAATCAAGTGTCCTCCATTTATGAAAGTTTTATTATTTTAGTTTTATGACCTATAGAAATCTCCAATTCCATCAAATGGGAAAATAATTAATCCTTTATATGTAGGGTAGACTCCCACCTCATGAACAGATATAATTCATTTTCCATCACCGTCTCTCAAGACTATCAAAAATGATGGAATTAAATATTGTATATGATATTAGGTACATGTATTTGATTTTTTAAATATATTATGCCATTTACATTCTTATCATTCCATGAACCTAAAAATTCTATATCCATTCATGTGTTTGTGTGAATTATCACCTCCACGAAGGGATGTGGTTCTTTTTTTATCACTATATCACATGGATGATATATGTCTTTATATTAAAATGATTAATATTATAATTATGATATTATTATCATGATATAAATATAAAATAATACTTACCTTATTTCAATAATTATCATTCAAAAATAAAAAACATTACTCATGCGTACATACGATCTACCGTCTCCATGATTGTAATGTAGTTAATTTTTAATATCCATAATTGATGAATGTATTTGAACTTATAGTTGAAATATAAATGTGATTGTTATTTCAAGAATATTATTATTTCAATCGTTTACTTCTGACCACTTAGACTATAGTCAATTGACTAATGATATTTTGATCTCAGGTACTAAATATTTTAAAAAAATGAAGTGAACTTAAATCTTAATGTAATTGCTATAAAATGGTAACAAGTTATATAAAATAATTAATAATCATTAAAAATGGTTCAAATGAAACTAAATGATAAAAATAATTTTATTATTCAAGAATATAAAGGATATAATTAAGGATTAATTCTATAGAATAAGAAACTCTTTAATCAATTTCCTTTCTTAAGTTAAATATCAACTTCTTTGATTATGTCATGTTGAGATTATATGTAAAATGTATTTTGAAAATATAAATTTTTATTTCCATTTTTTATGTTCATTTAAATATAATACATATAATAAATTTATTTTATTTACTTTAACATAAATTATATGAATTTTTAATGTGAAAAAATTATAAAAACCTATTTTAATGTTACCTTTTCATCTATTTTTACAATGATTAAAATAAATGAATTTTTTAACATATATGGAATAAATGGAATTTACCTCTTTATTGATTTTTCAATAATTTAATAATTCTAATATATGTCTTCATGGATATTTTAATTGAATATAGAATCATTATTATGGGTATGATTTTTATATTTTAAAAGTTATTTTTTTAAGAAAATGGGTTTTTCAAATACAACAGAATTTTTCAAATTGTTTTAAAATAGCTCTTATGTTTTTTATTCATGATATTGTTCTTGGAAATTATTGAAAATGGTTTTATTCCCATTATATCTCAATGGTGATCTCATTATAAAATTGGTTATCTTGAGACAACGCTTCAATGCATTGGAAAATTGTTGTGTTCTCTAGAGAATTATATTGGACATTATTCCTATGGTTATTACAATGTATAAGGTTTACTAAAAAGGTTTTTAAGGGTTTTATCATGATGATTTTCTAAAAAAATGGTTTTCCATTCTTGTTAATAAGGATATATGGAAATAGTTATATTTTTAAAGTTTTGATAATGATATTTTTGGACATATTATTCTTTTTTCAGATTTAAAAGGTATATTATTCTGATTTTTTTTGAATTTTTAATTATACTATTGGATTAAATTCATTAAATTACATTAATGAGATTTTTTAACTCATACAATGATTTAAAAATAATTTTCACCTACTTTAGGGAAGAGGATAGACAATGAATAAATCAAGGGGAAAATAGTTATGAATTTTGTAAAAGAACCCATGTTTATATAAATGATTTATTTTATTATTTTACAAAAAAATCCATAATATGAATATATTTTTTACATGTAATGTATGAATTTACTATGCATGAGTTAGTCTTAATATTCTGAAACACTAAACCAGAAAATATCCTCAAAATATATAAAATGAATTCTTAACATAAAACAAAATATTTTGTTTTAATAATGGATTATTTCTTATATTATAATAAGTATTTAAGGATGTGGAGTACGAAATTAAATAAAAATGCTCGTTGATGGTTGTTACCTATTTCTACGGTATCCTCCTTCGGTATTAATTATTGAATTATACAGATAGATTTTATTCCAAATTAAGTATTCTATGATGTGAGGATATAAATTTGTTAGTGATTTTTGAATGAATTTTCTGATGCAGATAGGTTTTTCTTGTGTGACAATGAGTGGTTAGGGTTGACATTTTTTATATGTGGGAGAGGAAACACATGATATTTTTTAAAATAAATAAGTTTCCATGCGTTTTTGATATGTCACAAGGGTCCAAATTAAAATATTCTCGATCCATAGAGGCTTACCGGTATAAATATGTCAAACCAATATTTTTTTAGACATTTGAATTGGTCCTTTTTCCCTTATATTTTTAGTTTAACCGTAGGTAATCATATTTATATCTTAAAAGTGGAAACTAATTTTTATATAATTTAGTATTTATTTTGGTCATTATTTTATGTTGAAATTAATAAAAATAATTTTTTACAGTGATTAAAATTATTTAATTCATTTTAAAAAATTAAATTCACTTAAGGTGAATTATTTATTTAATTATTAATCATACTAATGCGATGAAAGAGCCGGTTTGTTCAGAGAAAAAGTTTAATAGTTTGAAATGTTTTTATGTCATCAGTAAATATTATATTGACTCCGAGGGCCTAAATTGGAGTAATTTATATAAAATTTAAATAACTTTACATTAAAACCAATTCCATTTATAATTTATCATTATAAATATTTCAAATCAAAAGGTATTATTCAATTAATATTCATTATTTTTCACTATTCAAATAAAATTTCACTTTTTAGAAAAAACCCATATATTCAACCTAAGATAATTTGAAAAGTATTATTCAAAAATGAATATAATTTTATCAAATCATTTTTCTATTTATTTTTAAAAAATAATTTTATTTTATATATGAATTAATGTGACAAAACCACATTTTAGAAAAACATAATTTTCTGCATAGAATTTGATTTATTATTATAATCTTTCAAGAAAAAATATATTATTAATTTTAATTATTTTATTGACTATATAATTTATAATTTTCATTAGATTAATTAAAGAATTTTTATTTTAATATTTTATTAATATAAAATACAATATTTTCTATTAATATAGTTTTATAAAGTATGATTTTTGTTATTTATCAAAAGGGTTTTATTTAAATTCCAAATTAGTTGGTCTTAAAATAATTCATTTTATATTCATGTATAAACCGTATTTTTATATTTTAGTTAATAGAATTAAAAAACTTAGTTCCTATTACATGAATATTTTTATAATATTTTATAATAATATTTTAATAATTTTCTATGTTTTATTTTAAACTCATTGTTGCATGTAACACAATCTAAACACATTATTTCTTGTAAATAAAAATATTTTGACTATTAAATTAATTTGATAAAAAAAATATTTCCCAAAATATAATGGTGTTACATTCTAGAACTATAAAAATAAATTTCTTCATCAAAATTATTCTTAGACATCATATGTTTATAATTTAAAAATTCATTCATAGAAACCAACATCATAAAATGTGTTATAAAACACGTTATATTAAAAGATATCGGGATGTGAATAATTCATCATGAATAACACATAATAGATTTATAAATGGGATAATATTGGTGTAAATTGGAAACATAGACTATTAAGAAATAACTAAAACATGAATACTGATTGAGAGTGATAACGATTATTAATCACAAAAATTTTTGGTGATCTAGATAATGTTAATGACCATAAACCCATAAACCATTGATTGGTGGAAAAGGACAATGATATCATGAAAAATGTATACAACCGGAAAGAATTTTTTTTACAATAGTTTTTTCCTAGTGTTGTTGTATTTTTCTGAGAAGACATAATTATTTGATTTAATTCCAATTCATTATCACACTCTCACCCAATATATTTCCCCTGATCAATTACTAGATATTATAACACAACACGAAATGAATGTGAATTTTTTAAATTTCTAATGCAACAATAGATCATAATATCCATAAATAATGATAATACATTCCTTCTATCTCTAGATTTAACAAAAACAAAATGGTTTGAAGAAGATATCAAATATGAATGAAATAATATATTAATATATAAAATATCATTCAGTGTTCAATTTATACCATTTCATAATTTTTTATATAATAATCATTCCGAAAGGATAAAAATAAAAAATTAGAAAAAATATAATTAAATTTAAAAAATGAACATATATTTAGTCCCCTAATATTCATGAAATAGATCTCAATTGTCCTATACCAAACATGTGAATACCTTTATAATGTATTCTCTTTAAATGGTAATTACCATAAAAGCTTGTTGAAAATTTACATATTTCATCATTCTTTACATAAAAATTATTATTGGATATATTTTTTCATTATTTATTAAACATGTAGACTTTATCAATGATAGAATCAACTAAATTATGAACAAATAGTTTATCTTTTATAATGAAATCAGTAATTTCTAGTTTACATTATCCAAATCAAACATCTCTCCATACAAATATCATTATATCATTATATGAAATATATTACAGGTCATCATCAAAATATAAAATTTCTGTTAAATATCATTTCTAATAAATCATCATCATTTATCATATCCATTCAATTACTTAATGAAAAACATATAATGAACAATACATATATATTTAATGATTAATATAACATTATATTTTAATTACAATACATAAAAACTTTGTTCATCCCACTTAATTATCAGAACAATATGTAAGTTTCATCATCATATTAGTTAATAACAATAAATTATTTTTGGGGTTGATACCCTTAGTCACATATATTCTAGAGCCACATCCACTTATAGTATCCATATGAGGATATAATTTCTTTGAAACTACTCTCTCTTTCTATTACCAATATCCTATGAAAATTTTCAAAATATTGTGTAATACATAAACTTATCCAAGGAAATATCTTTAAAGATATCCTTAGAAATATACAATGGGAACTGATGAAACTAATCTTAGTTTTAAAAGGATATCTAATCCTTTCATATAATCCCAACTATAATGACCATATATTCTCATCCATTGATATTATATCTTTTGCAATTAATATTAATTACATTACACAAAAACTTCTTAGAACTATAACATTTTAGTTCATTTAGAAACATGGAACAAAATATTCAAATCTAATGAACGATCTTAAATTTTACCCACAGGTATCATCCCCTTTAGTACTCTTCATAGAAATTCCACACATAAAATCATTTTTTATAAAATATGGAATAAAAACCTAATAAATGGTATGATTAGATTATATTTTAGGGTAAATGTTGACATATCTTTAAATTATCAATTGAAAGCATAAAATATGCATAAGGGTACACGAAGATGAAAATAATTTGCAATGTTCATACCCATTCTATAATAGATCATAAAAATTAGTCATTGTATAATGATTGGTAGTTAATAAAACATGGATCATAATATAATAAAATAACATGATCTATGGGTGAAAAAAATTTCATAAGTCTTCTATTTTTGGAATTTTTATAATATAATAAAATATTATGTCAATGATATCCACCAAGACATTCATAAAATGTCAGTATTTGGATAAATTCTCATGTACCGGCTTTATTCATGGCCTACCAACTCTTGTAAGATTGTTTTTAGAAGATTATCTTCTTGGGAGGGACAAACCAACTTCCCCAGTATAATCAAATTTTCCATTGTGCAACAGTAGGACACCGCAAACCATCAAGTTAGTTAATATCCACTCAAAAGACCATCATATTTGACAAAGTACCTTACTAAATAGTGTTTACTCCACATTCTAGTATTTTTTATCTAATGAGAAATAAAGCATTACCCAGTGAATTTTAAAGTGATATAAGTCCCACCCATTATTGGTTATTACATTACCACCATCATTTTTCATAGTGTAACATCTGTCTATGGTTATAACATAAGCCCTATAACACAATTAAAATATTACATATGTGTTTCACTATATCCTAAAACCATAATCATATTCATACACATGAAATTAATTTGGTTTCATAACCATTCTATCATAACATCAAAATTCAAAAATAAATGTGTATCACAATCATTTATTCATTTAATCAATGAAACCCAAAGGGAAAAAGAATCTGATTTAATAAGAACTTAATCGTGGTATAACCCATGTAAGTTAAATGGGTTCCAAAAACATACTATCAAAATAAACATTAACCATTAAATGAAATAATAATAATGGTCATATCACATGTCATCAACATTATTTAACAAGTAACCTCATATAATATCATCATTAATGGAAAAAAAATTAAGAAAGACTACTTGGTGCATTTCTTGAATAAAATTCATTTTCAATGAAAATAAAATAATAAAACATAAATGATTATAAAAATACATTTCCATGAAAATAACAATGAAATTTTATAAATTAATATTTTAAAAATAATTTAAAATATTTATTGAGAAATATAACTTTTCATGTTTGAAAATCTATTTTTAATCCATTAAACACTATTAATATATATTTTACCATTAAATCATTTATTTAAAATAAAAAAAGACCAAATATTATAGAAATAATTTTCATTTAAAATAAATTTGAAAAAATTTAAATTAATCATTAAATAATTATGTTTTTATGATAGTAAATAAATAATGATTTATTTTCCATGTTAAAAAAATATCTTTTTTATATTTTTATTAAACACAATATGGGAATTTTGTGGAAAATTTCTTGAATGTTTCACTCATGTATTTTTAAAATTATAAAAATCAAAAAATATTAATTTTGAAATAACTAGGTGAATATGAATTTTTTTATAGGAATATTAAAAAATATGATTTTAGAAGAAAATGGATTTTTAATCAAACAGTGAAATAAAATTGGATTACCATAAAAAACATTTTCTCAATTATTATAAGTAATAAGTGTAAAAAAATATTACTGTTACATGAAAAAAAGTAAAAACTAGATGATAATACACATAATTAGTTTCATGGGAGATTGATAATAATTTTTATAATCATTAATATAATTATAAAAATCCTGATAAACGATGAGATTGTAACATAAAATCATTATAATTTTGGTAACATTGAATTGTGATCCCTTTAATGGAATAATTTAAAATTAATCAAAAAATATCAAAAGGAAAAATAAAATAATTTTATAAAATATCATAATGGTCATTACATACACCTCATAAAGGAATATAGGTGGATTACATAGCATACATTTCATAGAAGTCAAATTCAATGGAAATTCAATTACTATTTTACTAATTTATTGACCCGTAAAACCCAATTAATCTTATATCCTAATATTGTTATATAAATACCAGTAATTATTACTATAAATATGATAAAATATATTCATGGTTAGTATTTACACCACATAGAATAATTATATGGTGAATATAGCATGTGTCTCTTAAATGTAAAAGGTGAGATAGAAATCCCTTTCCTTAAGTGCTGACTTCAGTTGTACTGATTAAATTTTTTTGTATAATAAATTTACCTTTTATTTAATATTTATAGAAACATATATATATATATATATATTATAACATCATTAATTTTATTATTACATATTATTAACTATTTATTTAAAATTATATGTTAAATTAATGTTACGTGAAATAACCACTTTGTTTTTTAATGGAGTTTTTTATTTTTATTTTTTTCCTCTTACATAGATAATGATTTATTAATATCTAGAATTTAAACAATTATATCAATAAAATATATATTAATTATGTATCTATTTTGAGTAATTCATATAATTTATTAATAAGGATTGAAATGAACTATTTAAAGAGACAATTAGTTGTATATACGCATGAAAGATGTTTCTATTATATTTTTAGACTGAATAATTGAAAAGTAATAATATTTTATCATTAAAGAATATTTTTTATCTCAAATTTATAAAATATTTTCATTAAAATCAACATCAATATATTCCAAGTAATGCGTGAAGGAATCACATAAATTCGTGAGGAGGTAGCCCATTGTACACACGAACGATATTATTGTATTCCCATAAAAAGGATATTATTAAGCTATGCATAATATAATAATTATACATTAATAATAACATAATAAATATCGTTAATATCATATATAAAATATAAAACCATCATTATGTCCATCTATGAGAGTTGGTAATTGGGAACATGAACGACATCGGTTCACAAGGTGGTAGTTTGTCGTAAACATTAATGATGATTTCATAACCCATTTTATGGAAGATTAAGTGGTTGTAGGTTATTACAAAAAAATAAAATCATCATAGTATATATTATATTATGATGTTATTATATAATAATGGAATATTAATTATTGAAGGATGTGTAGGAAGAAATAAAATAAAAACACTTCTTGATAAATGTTACCTATTCATCGAGTATCATCTATAGATTTTAATTAAAATCCATCCTAGGATGCATTTATTTTCAAAATAATACTTCTATTTTTATAGGTGGTAATTTGGATTGTTTTTTATTTAATGGATGTAATAATTGAGTTTGAATGTGTGAATACGATATAAGAGGGGTAACCTTTTGTAAGTGGGGGAGAGGACACAATTAGTATTTCTGTAAATAAAAACGTGCACCCACGTATTTCATATTTTAGGTTGTTAAAAAATAGCCCATTATATTACATTATAGTTTTATGGTTCTAAAGATTTCCATAAAAAAATTTATCCGTGTTTATAAGTCATTTTACCCTTATTTTTTTATTTAAACCTCCCCCTGTGATAAACCCATTTTTTATTTTACTTTGGAAATTAATATTATCAACATTAACTATTCATTTGGTGAAAATATAATTTGAAATTATTAGAAATATTAGATAATAATAATTAAATTTATGGAATATGTTTTTCTAAATTATATTCACAATGGTGGCTATATTAAATTTAAAATTCATCCCATATATATAATGAGAGAGTGGGTTTTTAATTAAAATTCTTTCAAATAACATAAATTAGATTAATAAATTTATAATTAAGGTAATTTATCTTTAAAATAAACTCAAAATATAATTTATCATTAAAAATAAATTAAATGAAAATAATATTTTTGATTAAAATTGGGTATTTTTCATTATTTAGAAAAAATGAAATATTTAAGAAAAAATCCAACCAATTTGCCTAAGATTTTTTTATATTATAACATCAAATATGAATTTTATATTTTCAGTAAATTTTTGAAAAGTTGTATATATTAGTTTAAATATTTTTCTGCAAAAGATGATAAAACTTTTTTAAAACACATTTAAGAGTGGAATTAAATTTATTCATATATCTTATTTTTAAAACAAATGAAATGAATGTTAAAAATTTGATTGAATATATAATGTATAACATTAATTAAAATAATTCACAAAACGTGATTCAATTAACATATTGTGGTAAAACATTTTTATGTCTATAAATATTGTTTTCATAATAATATTTCAAATATTTTCTAATGGTTTTTATTTTAATTTATAATTAATTATTAATTAAAAAACTTCATTATAAAAAATTGAAAACCATATATTTGTATAACATAGTTAATCTTATTAATAGTAACCTTTCCAATGTCTGTGTGATAACTATCATATTAAAAAAAAATTAACACAATGGCACATTTTGATTAAATTCATTGTTATGTGTAAGGCAATATATCCTCGAAATTATGTATAATATAAGAAAAAATAAGTGTTTCTTTTAAGAGAAAATATAAAAAAAATTAAATTTGTTTGAAAAAACAATCTCAAAAATTCATGGGGTCATATATTAAATGTTTCAAAGGATTTATAGGATGTACCTTAGTGTATGACCTTAACTAGAGACATTTATATTTTTTTCAACTTGTTCTGGATGTGTATTATCTCTAAAGAAGATTCAACGATGTGAATTAATTTCACAATTTGAATATAATACTATATAGGGGTCGTCAACTAGTTTAAAGTGTTTTAATTTTACAACCTACGAAACAAGTTCATGTAGTGCAATGGTTGAGATTAGAATTGTTAATATGAGGTGACACATATTTCATCGAATTATTTAAGTCATAGAATTCATGTTATGAAAGGGATTCATGATGTCAATAGTTCAAGACTAGTATTTTTTATCATTCAACACATATGGTAGTTTTATCAATCAATATATACTTATATATCTTATATAAAATAGTTGGTTCTCTCCTAAGAACATTTTTGGTACTGTCTCCCATTCCATATTAAATAATTTGGCTCTTGACCGTGGTTTTTATTTTTTTCACCTCTTTAAGTAATTGATCTTTATTCATATTCATTGTCATTGGTCCTGTTACATCCTTTCCACTGTGTTATCAAATACATTGATCCTGTTTTAATATTCATCCTGATATATTTTAGGTGACCCATACAATCTTCTTCTAGGGGTCAGTCCTTTATTTTCTATAGAGAGACATTTAATTACTTCAAGTAATATGTGACCTATCCTCTTCAGAGACATTTTTTGTATTGTAATACATTATAAATTGTGAGAATCATTGTTATATCCATTGTTTTTTGTTTTTCGTTCATTCAGGTGGGTGTGGGTCTCATATCATTTGTTGTATGGCCCGAGCATGAGGTGGCTGGTTTATTATCATGCTTATCTTAGATGAACATTGAATTCCATAGTATTAATTTTTTTTTTATAAATTAACTATAATGATTATATTAATTTCTAATTTTTTTTAGAAAAGACGGTTTTCCAGTTGTTTTGGTAAAATTAATGTTATTTTCATGCTATTGTGAAATAGAATTTTGAAATTGTTCTCAAATAAATGTGAAATGGATTTTTGAAATAGTTTTAAATTATACTTTGGATGAAATAATTTGAAATATATAGAACATGTGAATCCATGGGTATTTAATTTGAGGTTGTCGTAATAGAACTCATTTTTATACTATTTGTGGGTTCAATCATGGGTTTTTCTTATGTTCCAATGAATTGCTTTTCTAGGGACATTTTTTACACATTGTGGGTTTCACTTTTTGGGGTATTCGTAAATTTTATATATTCGATGAATATTTCATGATACTTGAAGACTGATATTACCTATATTTGGGGACAATGCTTCAAGCTAACCTAATCTGTAGTGATCCTTGGTTTGATTTACTTGTTCTTTGGTTTGAAATATTTTGGATTTAATATGACTATTGCACATGAATTATAGAGACCCAAGGGTCTCATAGATGGATATTACATCTTTTTATATGAATATTCATTGTGTCACACTGACACATAAATAATGACCATAGTAGTTTAGTGCCTTTGGAAACATGGAAAAAACATTCTTAATTCATGAAATATCACAAATTCCTCTCATAAACATCTTCCAATTTATTAATCTTACAAAGAAAACATTTTTAGTTACCTGTGGAAATAAAAAAAATTGAAGGGTGAACTAATATGCTTAGTAAGGGTTAACAAGGGGGAGTTGTAAAAAATAACATGAGAATAATGATATTTTAACATGTGGATAACACTTGGAAACCATACCCTGCATATGAAAGAAAATAATCTTCAGTCACGGAATAATGATTACAAGTCCATATGACATTAATAATAATATAATAAAAAAAACATGATCTGTGATAGAATAATATTACCATAAGTAATATTATAATTACATACTCAATACAATTGAAAATAATTTAAATATTAGTCAAGGTTTATTTACATTCCTATCATAGTTGAATAGGTTACCACCCCAATGTATCATAGTAGTAAGGGGTAACTCACATGATTATCCTAATACATGTGGTACCTTAATTAAACTTTTTAACACCCCATTCTAGTCATGTCTATCTCAATATATAAAAATGTTTATCCAATGCATTGGAACGATATATAAGTCTCTTTCTCCAAATAATTAAAATTATATATATGTGTTTCACAAGATCATAAACATTTCATCATATCATAACTCATAAAGGCTAATGGGCTTCATAAATATTTCATCATATCATAACATGTGTAAAAAAGATATGTTTCTTAATCCTTCCATCATATCATAACACATTGAAATGAAGCGGGTATCATAAAAATTTTATCTTGGAATTACCTATGGTAGAGAAATATGCTTTATTAATATTTCATCATTATAAAACATTAAGATAAACAATAATAATTGATTCCTTGAATCACTCCCCAATAAATCAAAATTAAAAACCAGTAATGTCATCATAGATGGAGAATAATTTTGAATGAATATATGGAATATTTTTGGAGGAAGATAAAATTACATTGGAAATAAATATTTAAAACCTAAAAAAATTTAAAATTATTTTCTATGAAAAAATCATTGAAAATATTAATTATGTTTTATAAATCATGTAAAAATTTTCTACAGGAAAATAGTCTTTCCACATTGAAAAAAATTAAAGCATTTTCAATCACATTTTGTAATTAAAAAAATTGTCCAAAATATATAAATTCATAAATATTATTTAAGGTTTTTAATATTAAAATAAAATTAAAAATATTTAATGAAATTTTGAATTAATTAACTGATCCTGATATTGGGAAATAAGTTTTATTATATACATCTTAAAAATAGATATTTTTTGGATTTTTTTAGAATAATCCTAATGGGAATTATTTTGAAAATGACATGACTAATCCCCTAAAAAAAGTTTTAAAATTTCAAAGATGTGATAGAATTTTTTTATCAAAACATTTGGTGAAAATTACAAAAAAATTTAAAAATAGTTTTGTAATACATCTTTTATGATGAATTTTTTTTGACAGATGAGAAAAATAATGAAAATCTTCTCCAAAAAATTATTCTGAACTCTTGGGTACATTTATTGAGGATAATGAAGAGATAAGATGTATTATAATGAAATAATAATAGGATAATAATTATAATTTTTTTATACGGATATTGATCGTAATATTTTATCTTCGAAAACATAATCATAAATCGTTCAGTGAAATAATGATATTGCAACATAAAATATTTATCACATTGGTAACATTGAAACATAAGCCCAAAAAAATTATATTATAAAATTAAACATAAAATATAATTATTAAGAATATTTTAATAATAATACATGTCAAATTGGATGTATATAAACCACTTTAAATAGGATAGGTGTATAATAACATATGTCCCAACAATGGAAAATTGATAAAAAAAAATACCCTTACTGCATTGAAAAAAGAAAACCCATAAAAACTATTAACTATGATATTTATGTGAATATGTAAACAACATAAATTTATGTATTTTTATAATAAAATACATTATTGGTTGGTATATACACTTCATAAATGAAACATGCAGTGAATATGATATTTTTATCATAAAAAATAAAATTGATGCGGAAATACATTACAGTAACCCTAGACTACATTGATACTCATTAAAACCTCCTTTATACTGAATAAAAAATTATTTAAAATATATTAAATAAACATAATTATCTTTATCATTTTATATATTATTTATTTTTATTCTTTTTATTCCCTGTTTGTTAATAATTATGTGTTAAAATCTCGTTTCAGGAAATAACCCCTTTATTTATTCATTTATCTTTTGATTTTTTATTTTCATTCGACTTAATTTGATCATGGTCCCATAATTGAAAAATAAAAATAATGAATTAATTATCATAATTATTTATCAATTATAAGTTTAATATGAATTTTTATATATGGTTTTCATAAACAAAGTATGTTATGATCATGGTGACTGTGGGTTGTACGTACTCATGTGTAATGTTTCAATTTTTCAAGATCACTATAGAATGGTAGTGAGAAATATAATGTAAATACCTAATGTTCATAATATTATAAATACCATATTATTTTTTATATATTCTTATTCATGTAAACAATGTGTTGTGGTTATGAAAATATATTCAAATCGCTTTATAAAGGAAGAAGTCAAAAGGTACAAAAAATATTTTATCATCATTCAGTGAATGAAAATTAAACAAATAAAATGATATAGTTTCTTCTAATAATTATTAATATTTACCTAATATAAAAATATTTTCATTTATAATTTATAAATTTTTTAACCGTATCATTATTATCTTATATATAATGCTTTAGTGAAAACGAATCACATAGCTTCACGAGGCGGTATTCCGCATTATACACGATCCATGACATCATATCACATATGGAATAAAATGTAAAAATGTGTATATGATATAATTACTTAAGAGTTCTTAACATTTTATTAATATAATATACATACATTCAATCCATCTTTATACCCAACCATGAGAGGAGGTAATGGAAAAATTAAAGACATCAATTCGCAAAGAGATGTCATTTGTACCCATCAATGATTATTTCTAAACCCATTGAATGGAAGTGGAATTTTTAGGTAAATAACACAATATAAAAAACAAATAAGTATATGGTATATACTGATGTTATTATAATATAATTTTTTTATAATATTTGAAGGATGTCGAGGAAGAAAAAAATGTTCGTTGAAGAATGTTGTCTCTTCTTCAGGGTACCTCAATAGGTTTGAACAAAAAAACATCATTGGTTGGATTTAATCACGAAATAAGTATTCTAGGATAATTGTATGGGTGTTTGGATTTTATCTTCGTAGGATTATTCAGTCCAAAAATGGGATGAATGTGTGATGAAGATATTAGAGTTAGTGACCTTTTATAATTGAGCTAAGTGGCACATTGTAATGTTTGGAAAGAAAATATGTGTACCCACATTACTATAATGAAAAAGCGATCATAATTTTATTATTATTGTTAATAATAAATTATATGATATATATATATGAAAATTAAAAGGATTTTCAACACATTTCTAGTACATTGGTTTTTTATCTTTTTAGTTTACGCCCCTAATAAACTTATGTTTACCTTAATCATAATAATAATTTTTTATTTTTTTCACTTTTAATTTTGGTAAAAAAAATTACTGAGTGAAAAATTGAAGTTATATTTATTAAAAATATATTTTACATTTTTCCACTTTAAATTATGATAATTGGAAAAATTTCTTTTAATATAAATCTCATGGATCCAACGAGAAAGAATGTTTTCAAAGTGAAGATGTTAAGAAGTATATCATGATATTATATCTAATTTAAAAATGAAATTGTTTCCAATAAATTAAACAGTATTAAAATATATATAATTTAACTAATTTTAAATTAAACCGAATTATAAATATAATTAAAATGATTTAAAAAAATGATTTTTTAAATTAATATTCATTACTTTTTTTCGTTCACAAAAGACTAGCCTTATAGGAAATAAAAAAAAATTAACCATAATATGGTTTTAAAATAATTAAATAAAAATATAGTTTTATTTTTAATATATATTTTTTAAATTTAGAGTATATAAATTTAAAATAAATACCATAGATGTGAGAAAATGAATGATTTCTTGATGTAAATTTTTTTCAAGCACAAGTGATTTAATATTAACTCTTTATCGAATAACAATCATTTTATGAATAAAAAATAAAATTTATTTAATTATTATATATAATTTTCTTATAAAAAATTTCTCATAATGTATTATTTTAATTAACTAAAATGGATAAACATTATTCAATTTATAATAATTTTCAGAAAAAATAATATTTTAAACCAAAATTTAAATAATATTGAAATACCATACAAAATTTTTTCAATTGTAAATATGCTTATCAAATATCAATAAATTATAATTATCCTTCCTTAAATCATATTTTTTTGCGTAAATTACAAAATTTATTGAATTAGAAAGATAGTTTTACAAAAATTGGCATTTTCACTATTTAATGAATGATCAATGATTTTCAAAAAAAATCCAAACTAATTCACAATAAGTTAATTTCGATTTTAAGATTTTAAAATTTAACATTCATTTATAAAAAAAATAAAAACTCTATAAATTACTAATAATTTTTTCTTAAAAATTAACGGAACTAATTTTTAAAGATAATATAATTATGGTGAATATATTAACATTACAAAAAATTAATTTATTATTTACATGGAATTTAAAAATAAATTTATCTTGATTAAGAATTTTTTTTATAAATTACTGATTACTATTGATACCCTCCAACTCAATGGCCTGGTTAAAGTAATATTATTTCATGAATTGATGATACTCAGTGTAATTGTCATGTCTGCTATTGAAGAGTCTCGTTATTACATGTTACATAAGAAAATATTAGTGTTATGTATAATAAAATCAATCAAAAATATGAAATTAATTTTAAAAAATATATGTCAAATACTTTGATGTTAAATTTTATCCAATGTATAATTAATGTTTCCCTTGAAATTTGTCTTTGAAATCAATGTTATAACATTTGAATGTTACTTCATAGAAACCCACGTAGTTAAAATTAATTATTGCGACTATGAAATCAGTAGTCTGGTCCCAGTTTCTAATTTATTACATTTTTTTATTACTCAATTAGTTCCATCCAAATAGAACAAAAATTCCAATTTTCTAGGTGGACTAGATACATACATGAATCACAAATACATTTGAAAAAAATAGAAATATATTTTCATTATAATTCAATTATTGACAATAGAATATCCTTATTCATCTACATTAAAATACGTTCTTGTATCCCAAATGTATAAAAAAAATTAAAAAAATGAGTGAGATCAGATGCTTAATAATGGTAAGCCTGTAGCGTGATCTACGAATAAATAAGCCATAATCAATATATAAATGTAAATAATTAAAACACATTCGATTTATTCAATTATATGAGAATAATATTGAAGAAATAAATTATGATTATGGAATTCAAAATAAATATTTAGATGACCATTAAACATGACCATGGAAATTCTAACAAATTGAATAATGTCATGTAATATCATTACCTAAATTCATAATGATGTAATGCATAATTATTGACATATAAAACATACCACATATACCTTGTACCGAAACCTATAATAACATCCCATATTTGTTCTCATACATTTAATACCATTTCAGCCTCTTGTTATTGCATATATATATATATATATAAATGCGTAATTCATTAACCAAAACCATTTGTATTTTCTCTCATGAGACCTAATAATTCATCAAGGGGATATAGAAGGAGCCTCACTTCACATAGAAATTTCAATGCATTCCCCAAATAATATTTGTAAAAAATAAACCACATAAATATTCATATTAAAAAACTATCATATGAAATGATATTAATTACCCAAATCAATAGACATAATCATAAATCATTCCATACAAAATGGTGAATCGAAATAAAATTATACATCCTATATTAAACTTATCATAAATCATCCATGAAAATAATTATAATGATATCAATATAACATATCGCAAGTGGATCAAAATTAAATTACATGGTTGTTATCATTGATGAATATAAATACCATAAAAATATATATACAAAATTCTTGAGTAAAATATAATTTTCATTTTGAAAATCACCATTTAAAAAAACTAAAAACATCAAAAATATCCTTATACAAATTTATTAAATGAAAACTTTTAAAATTTCAAAGGATGATTTAAATAAATGATTTCCATGATTGATTTTAATTCCATATATTCCATATAAGTTAAAAATAACATTCCAGTACACTATAAAATGTTATAATAGTGCATAATTCCTAAAAAAGAAAATTCATATCAATTTGTTGTATAAAATTTTAAATCATAATAATAAATGTATCTAATAAATAAATTTTAAAATTAAAAAAATAGAAAACATTTTATAAAAACATGTCTATGAAGAAAAAATATTTCTAAATGAAAGGTTAATTAATTTTATATTATATTAAAATTATTTTCTGAAATATTTTTATTACCCAAGAGTGGAAAGAAGGTATTGTTACTTAAAAACATTGTTAATTACTATAAGAGAATAAATTGAAGTGGTTTTATTTAAATAATTATTAAATAATTTGATTCAACTAAAACTCCAGATTAAACATGAATGAGTAGAATGAGAATGGGAAATAAACCCTTACACAGATCATAACATTGAATTAAGAATTAATAAATGAATTTATTATGCATAACAACTATAAATATAATAAACTAAATGTCTAAATACAATATAAGATAACAAAAAGTTATTATACACATAAATTTAGAATATAAATAAATATTTAGAAGTAATATAACCCAATGAAAAGAAATATAGTCATAAAATTATAATATAAAATATAATTAATAATAAATTATTCATGATATTTAATGTCAAAAGTGAGGTATATATACTTTATAAATGATATTTTGTTTATAACATTACCATATTCCTCAAAGAAATGAAATTGAGATGAAATCCATTACCTTACGCTTACCATGTGTTGAACATGCTTTAAACCTAAATTATCGTGCTATTAAACATGTTAATAACTTATAACAGAAAAAATATATTTTTTATAATATCATATATTATCCTTTAATAGCATATTATCACCCTTTAGTTTGTAATCATTCATTATATTGTTTTAAGTCTTAATAGCCTCGATTTCTCATACGTGTTTCAGAATGAAAGATGTGGTTCTTGTGAATATAATATACTTATATGAAATAAAAAATCATAATAATTAGTTAGTAACAGTTTTTATGTCAATTAATCTTGTAAAACCAATCATGAATTGTGTTTATGAAAACAGAAGTATGTTGCGATCATGGAGGTGGTTGGTCTCTCAAACTCAATAATAACGATTGCATTTGTCCACGATTATTAAATAAATGAGGAAAGTAAAAATTTTCCTTCCAATAATGATCATGATAAAATATATACCCTATTATTTAATTATATATAATTATATATATATTCTAAGTTGTGTGGTGATGAAAAGTGATTCACATCACTTCGTGAAGGTGATAGTTTACACAAACACGGACAAAGTTATCCTCATTATTTGAGTGAAAATGAAAGAAATATTATTATATTTTAAGAATGATAAATATTTAATCAATATCATAAAAATTTCATTCATATAAAAAATATTTATTAATATTAACCTTATAACATTCCATGTAAATTGTTGGTGAAAAAACACATTGCTTGGTGAACTGGTAGTCTGCCTCACATACAAGAAACATTATTGTATCCCCTAAAAAATGAATTTTATAAATTTATATATAATATAACTAATAAATAAGATTAATTATGTTATAAAAATCATATATATAATTTATATCCATCATCATAAAAAACTGTGAAATGTGTTATGGGTAAAATGAATCACATCGACTCACAAGGTAGTAATCCTTCATATATAAAAATCATGATTTCAAACTTATTTGAGGGAAGTGGAGGTAGTTGTAGGTAACTAAAATATTTTAAAAAACATAACAAATGTAATATAATGACGTTATTATACATTAATGTTTATATAAAAATTGAAATATTTTTAGGAATAAATAAAATAAAAAATATCGTTGATGAATGTTACCTATTCTTATGGAGTCTTCCTTAGGTTTTCACCAAAATCATTCTAAGAATTTATTTATGCTCAAAAGGATTCTATAAATAGTTTATGAAATATATTAAGTTATTTGGGTAGGAATTTTCATATAAAAATAAGGATTATGATTAGTAGAAAAGAGGATAGGGGGTGTCCTTTTATAAGTGATGTCAATGAAAAACTTATAATTTTTTTGAAAGGATTCAATCATGACCAAATTTTTATCATGAAAAAAGATTAAAATAAAAATTAAAATATATATAATATATATGTTCTAAATATGTTGTTAAAATAGGATTTTGAAAAGTTGTTAGGTCATTTTCAACACTAATATTGTTAGTTTAACCTTTAGTAAATGCATTTTTAACGTCATTATGGTAATTAATTTTTACTATTTCAGTATTCATTTTTCTCAAAAATTAGTTTTACCATACTAGAAATTATAAATTATTATAATTACAAATATGGAATATATTTTGAGAATTTAAATTCCTATATGTGGAAAAAGTTTACATGAATTTAAACCAGTATATATAACTATATAAAATGTTTTTAATGAGAAAATGTTCCAATGATTCTAATGTTTTAATATCAAAACTAATTATAAAAATTATTTCCAAGATGTAAGTAAAATTAATTGAAATATAATTTTACTATGATTACATAAACATTAATTTAAAATATATATTATCATGAAAAGGTATTTAAATTATAATTAAATTAAAAAAAGTTATTGTTTTTACTATTCATCACAAAAACAACTAATAAAATTCCAAAATATTCATCATATGATAATTTTTTATTATTAACTCATAAATGATTCTAATGTTATTAAATAAGTTCTATAATATTTATACAATTAATTTTAAATTATGTTCACAAATAATTACTAAACCTTCTTTTTGAAAAAAATTATTTTTCAGAATACATTTCTTTTTATTTTAATTGATCATATTTCTACTAATGATCAATATGTATCTAATAAAATTGAGAAAAATATATATTTTTAGAAGTTATATAATCATATTCACACCCTCCATTCCAATGGTATGATGATAACTCGCACATTAAATAATAATATTAATATAATATTGGTGTTCCGTAAATCTTGGTCATGGATGTAACACAATATATTGAAGATACCCTTTTTTCTGGGTAAGGCAAGATAAACAGAGTACATCATGTAATATTTTATAAAAATTATTATTTTTTATTGTCAAAATATCAAGGTGTTATATTTTCTTATATACATTTTTTTTCATATCGCATACACTATATAATAAAATGTTCTTATTTTATATTAACATGTTGTTACACTCAAAACAATATATAAATTACTTATACACAATTTAAACTAGATCATATTAATAAAAGGTTTTATATTGCAAAAACAAATTATTGAAAACACACATCAAAAAAATATTTAATAAAATATCATATTAAAAAGAGAAGAATATGAGCACAAATATCATAGAAAATAATACATTTTTAGGTTTCTACGTTGGATGATTGAATGTGAAGATGTAAAAACGTTATGAAAGATTGAATAATTTTTGGAAAATTTAGAAGTAATTGTTTACATGAATGTGAATGGTCAATGAAACCTTAAGGGGATAAAAACCAAAAATATTTGATAATTTAAAAAAATATATATAATTTATTATATATGAATTTAATAGGATACATTTTTGGGTTTTAATAACCATTTACTAAAGATGATGAATTCATTTATAGTATATGAATATAAGGAAATATAATTCATTGATACATTACTAACTCATATTAATAATTTCATCATTTCAATGGGATTTGAACAATTTCAAATTCATTACTTACTCCATGAAAGAAAAATAAAAAATGATTATTTAATTCCAGAAGCCCTAATATTAACATTTTTTCTATTTTAATATTCATAAATAGTTACGAGTGTTTTTATCGTTCTCAAACAAGTTTTATAATACAAATATGGTTCATAGAAATTATCAAATATGCATTAATCATTATATGGTGAATCTGTACATTATTTTATAGAACCTCATCCAAATTTCAATATAAACAATTTTAAAAAAAATTCCTTGTTATAATTGCAAAATATTAACATTGAATCCCTTACAAATAATGTTAGAAAATTTTCAAAATGAACTTATCATTAATCAATGATAAGGTATATAGTAGTATCCAATTTACATTAACAATAAAAATAATCAATTTTTTCCATTATCATTATAAAAAAATCTGGAATATTTTAAGGGTTATATTTCCCTCGATCTTATGTTATCCATGAATTTAAACATTTTACTGAGATATTTTTACATATAATTGATATCAGTCAACATATGCACTAAAATCATTAAAAAACTGAAGTACAATACTTTTAAATTTTTTAATTATTATATCTAAGATATCATTGATATGTTTCCCAAATCACTTAATTCATTAATCGAAATGAATTAACAATAATCACTAAAATTCATCAATTGTAATATCATAATCTTGAACTTTGTCTCATAATTTGTTCTAAGGATTAATTCATTTTCTCTTAGATAATTCATTTTCATAGTGCCCAATATCAATGCATTTGAAGCATTGAACATTGGAAAAAAAAATTCCCCCTTCCATCAAGATATTTGTGGCATTTTTTCCAAAAATGATGTAATATCCATTTTATTTTTAGCCAAATTAATGGTGTTTTTTCATATAGTATCACATGATGGAAAATCCTTCTGTCCCTTCTTAGAATTATCTATCTTTTGCTCTATCATCCCATTCTTCCCATGTGTACCTTAAAAATCAAAAAATTTGTATAATTATTTTTATATCTTGATAGAACATGAATAATTATCTATACATTATATAAGTAGTTTGTCGGATTCTTTTATAATGTATTAAATTTGGATTCACACATAGAATTGCTTTCCCCTTAATGTGGCCTCAGAATCAAGAAATATTATTCCATTTATTCCCATTGATTACAAGGGAAATATTTAAACTATAATATTACCTAGAAATTATTCAAATCCGTAAATTATATTTCATCCTCACAATTGTTATTTTGAGTCAATGACCACCATTGATCTATAAATCGTGAGTAATTAAAGAAATCCCTGAAAAAATTATACATTTCATTAAATCCCAAGGAAAGAAATATATACTTTGAAGAACATATCCATTGCTCAGCTAAAATGGATTTTTTATATAATTTAATGATGCTGGTTTCTAATTAATTAAGTGTAATAACAATGTTTCACCTTGTGGGGTATCAAATGTATGATCTATATAGGAAATGTTATTACTCATAACCTGGGTCAGCTTCTTAAATATTATTTTAATTTTTAGCTTCACCCCTATTTCTAAATCCTGTTTAATTATCATTCCTAGTTGGTAAATCCCATCATGTAGTATGAGGACTGATGAAATTCTTCTTTATTTTATAAGGCTCGTATTCTAAACAATTATATACAATGGATTAGATCATTACATTATAGAACATAATGTATTTTAAAAAAATAGTTAAATAATTATAATGATTTTTAAAATTTTAATATATAAGTTATCATAATCATTAACATGTTTTCTCTTAGGATATTTTTAGTTTACAAACCTTCATAATAGTTTTTCGATAAAATCAAAATTATCTTACAAATATCCAAAAGGAGTTTCAATCCTGGGTCATAGTAAGGCCCATTGTCTTTCACCATGTTATGGTTGAGTCAAGACTAATGTGCCCCTTTCAATGTTATTACTATTATGTACCTTTATGAAGGTAACACATACACTTGTTGTATCTATAAAGGTAATTAATGTACGGAAAACCACATAATATATAACAAAATAAAAAAATATGGGATTCTTATACAATTATAATAAAAAACTATCATATGGTTATTCTCCATAATCATTGTTTATCAAAATATAGTTCCCAATGATTCTACTAAATTTCTTTTGATACCAACTATGTAAACACTGACCCAAGTATACCAAAGCTAATGTTTTAATTATTAAATTAGTATATGATATAGGTAATAAAAAATCAAATAATTTAAAAGTTAATTGTCTTGGTAAACTAGATACATACTAGAATCACATTTATAATTGAGAACAATAAATATAAAAATATTATTTTTTGAGAATTCTGTTATTCCCCAAAGAATATCCCTTCTTATAAATCATAAAATACTTCCTAGTCTTATAGGTAATGTAAAACATACAAAATTGGTGAAATAATCTCTTACAATGATCATAAAGATGAAGTGAATAGTAATCAATGAGTTAATTATGAGAATAATATATAAATATATGTATAAATGTGTAAATAAATCATAAAATAATGATAATTTATTATAAAAATAATCTTATATTATCGATGACAATTAATAAATAATATAACACCGTGAAAATAAATTAAGTTATGAATTTTTTTACCACATGGTAATTTTCAATTCATATACCCTTAGAAGAAATAATTAAAATTAGGACATAATATAAATTTATTAATGAATTATCCTTTATATTAATTATAAAGGAATCATTATATACACAATAAAAATGAAAATATTTCCATAACATTAATATATTCCTCAACAAAATGAAATTGAGATGAAATACCTTACATTTTGCTTCTATTTGGATGAACATGGTTGAAATCTATTATAGTTGTTTTAAACATGTTATTAAATTATATTACAACCATATAAATATTTATAACATCATTTATAATAGTTTTATAAAATCTTCACCCCCTTCTGTTAATTATCATTCACTATTTTCATTGTTCTTTGTGTCTATTACATTGATTTCTAATGTGTTTTCAGCATGAAAGATCAATTTCTGGAAAATATTATGTAGTTATATCAAAAATAGAATAATAATAACGATATATTTATCATATTTTAAGATAAATTATACTTTTAAAAAAATATTGAAATATTTTTTTGTTGAAAAAATCTGTATATTGCAATCATAGAGATGGTAGGTCGTACATATGCATGAGTAACATTAAAATTATTCAATGATCAGAATATAAATAAGTATAATAATATTTTATCATTAAAAACTGATCCTAATATCATATATACCATAACATTTCATTATATATACATATATATATATATATATCATATATGTGGTGTACTGATTAAAAGAGAGCCAGATTTCATTGTAAAGGAAGTAGTCCACATGTAGAAGATTTATGTTATTATATTTAAGTGAGTGAATATGTAAGAATGAATATTATCACATTATAATGATAAACGATTTGTTAATATAATAATTATTTTATATATATTAATAAAATTTATCCTTTTTACAACCCAAGTAAAAAGATAGTAAAAGGGAATCATGTCGCTTAGCGATGTGGTACTATGTCGTACACAGGACCCACGTCATCACATATATAAAGAAATAGAATTTTAAAAAGGTATATATGATATAATAACTCCATAAGAACAACAATATTATAAATTTCAAATGTATACATCATATCTATAATAATATTGTACCATGAAACGAGTAAATGAAAAATGAATGACACCGGTCCGTGAGGCGGTAGTCCACAAAACACATGATTCATTATTTTGTAACACATTTGTTAGAAATGGAGGGGTTATAAGTCATTAACTAGTTATAAAAGAACTATATGGTGGTTTAGAAAGTTATAAAATAACAATTATCATTGAATAATGTTACCTATTCTATAGGTGAATTCCTTATGATATCACAAAATCCCATCCTAATATAGATTTGTAGAAAAATTAAGGCTTCTAAGATTTTGGGTGGTAATTAAAGATGTTATTTTGGTAGTTATTTTCTAATCTAAATAGATGTTAAGAGGTTAATAATATAGGACTGGGGTGTCCATTTATATGTGATGTTATTGTCCAATAAGTAATGTTTTGGAAATGTACAATCCTAACTATCTTTTATCAGGCCTCTTTCTTCAGAAAACATTCAGTATTAACCAATAAGATATGTGGTTGAAATATGGCATTCCAATTAGTTTTGAACATTTTTTTCAGTAATTTTTAACTATTATTTACTTTTTTAACTACATATAATGAATTAAAATAAATTTTTACCTTAACGGTGTTTATTACCTTATGATATTTTTAATATTATTTTTTGTCAGAAATTATGTTTACCTTATTTGACATAAAAAATTATTATTATTCCAAATATGGAATCCATTTTTCAATATTTAATTTATATCGGTGGTAAAATTTAATTTAATGTTAATACTATAGATGTAATTATATTGTTCGTTTTTAACAAATAAATGTTCAGTAGATTACATTACTTTTATAAGAGAATTGTATATGAAAATGATTCAAATTAACAAATATGGATTAATTGAAATATGAATGAACTATTATTTCTTTAAATCTAATTTAAAATATAGAATTAATATATCTATTATATAATTGAAAGAAAGTTTTCAATTAAAATTAAATATTTTCACATTTGGGGTTATATGATAGTGTTAATATAACCCTTCAATCCTACATCAAATGCCTCAGTTAAAGTCGTAGTATCTATGAATTTCAGGGGGTAACTGCATGATACATGACTCATTTAGATTCAAGCTTTTGTAATGATGTCCGTGGGAATCTTTGGTTAGTCATATATTCTTGGTTCAAAGTTTTCCTCAAGTTATTGTGGTGGTATCCATCAACAGTGACAGTCTCATTTTGGAAGGGGACTTGGATGGAATGGAGGTTCTACGATGGGGACTTTGGGTGTGCCCAGTTTTGTATAATCCCTAGATGATGAAAGAATCCACATTCAGCAGAAGAAGAACTGTTTTTTCAGTGATTTGGAGGGTCTCCTCGTCGATAGATTGGATATGTTATGATCAATGGAGGCACTTCTACATAGGTCTTCAATAATGGATGGAGTGGCCGTTTTGGAGAAAAATATTTATGATATATGACCACGAAAACAGACCTAGTTGGGGCTTTAGGCAGTAACACCCATCTTTATATGGTTTCCAGATTGGTATGATCAAGAGGTTATGGAATTTTAAAATTGTTAAAAACCCCATGAATCTCAACACAAGTTGTTATTGTTTTGAATACATTATGTTAAAGGGGAGCCTTGAAAAGTGTAGCAATATGGTTGGTAGGGACTGTCTAAGTGGCCATGGATTTGGGTCCTTCTGGTTTAAGTACTTAGAAAGTATTACTACTAGGCTAATGTAACATATAATAGTTCCCCCTCAGTCTAATTTGAATTGGAATTATCAAATAATAAATAAAAATGTAATGCATTATGGCTTTTAGACAACATTTTTCACTATTCATAAAAAATTGTTGATTTAAACAAATTCCCAAAAACTAACCCTAATATATTTTTTTCATTATGATTTAAAAATTGATATTAATTTAATAAAATAAATAATATAAAAACTTTAAAAAATATATTTAAACTACGATTGAAAGGAACAATTATACCGTGTTTTCTAAAAAATATTGTTTATTAAAAAACATTTTTTTTGAAAATATATCATTTTTTAAAATTAATAGTTAACTAATACACATTTGAAAAATATTTATTTTTTTCAATTATCTAAATCAATTAATTATTTCCATTCCAATAGAAAGGATATAATTATCTTATTAAATAATATTATTATCCTTTTATTGTTTGGTAAGACATGGTCTTGTGTATAATGTAATCTATAAAGGTAACACATTGTTTCGAGAAATGTATGATAAACTCAATTTTGAATGTAATATTCACTATCAATTAAAATTTTAATGTTATAAAATCACAGGGGTTTATAATTTCTTCAATACACGTGGTTCCCTATTGTATATTATATCGAATAGATTTTTATTATTTTTGAATTTTTAAGTGTTACATAAATAATAAAAGTTCACTTAAACGGGGTATTTGGAAACTTAAATATACCAAAATTGACTAATAAATATGTTTCCAAAATGGAAAAAATATGATGGTGTTAAATTTTTTAAAATAGTATAAAATAATAAATAATTATATAAGCTGGTAAATATCATTTATCCCAAGAAGATAGGTGATCCTGAGAGGTATAAAGAACACAAAATCAGAAATTAAAGAGGTGTAAAAAAAATTTTGGATGACATAAAAATTTATAATAATAAGAAAAAAATTTATTTCAAGAAATTTTTCCTAAATTTGAATAATTTTCATGAGAACATATACTTACATTATTTCCCTCTATTTCACAAGCACAAATTCACAATTAGATTATACCTTGGTCAAATTACATATCACCTCTTACTATAATAAATGAAGGATAATTTATTAATACATACTCACTAAAAGATTATTATATCCATAAATATAATGATAACTCATTCCATCTTTAATGACTTACCATCACAAGAAGTTTGTTAACATATGTTATCCAATATTCATAAATCATTATATAGTAATTTAATACATTAATCATAAAATCCCCATTCAATTTTCATCCATTCCATAATTTTTTATCCATATAATTATTCAAAACTTCAAATTTATAAATAAAGTCACTAAATTTCTCAAACTCAACTTAACATTAATCCTTCAAACAACATTAACTATATCTCAATTGTCACAAAACAAACATATGAACCCCTTATTCGTGTATTCTCTTGAATAATGGTAAAACATAAATTACCAGAAAAATTATTTAAAACATACATGATTCCTTATTCCATGAATAAAAAATAATATTATCTAATATATTAAGTATATCTAATAATGATATAAAATATATAAATGATAACATAATCATATTTGTCTACAAGTAATTAATTGTTTACAAGGTCATCAAACTATCCAATTAAATTTAATCATATCAATAATCTCTTTATAAAAACTAATAACCATTTTTTCAACATTAATAACATATTAAGGGTTATCTTCTATTAATGGTAATATCACATTTCCAATTAAATCACTTTTCTCTGTCATCAACATCATTCAACATATTCATTCAAATCCATAGTGAAATTATTACATTGAACAATCCTAATATATTTCACAATTGTTAAATATTAATACATAAATACATCAATCATCCTAAATAATTCTAAAACAATTATCTAGGCTCCATAATATTATTTTTGAATACCCCCATCCATTCCGATATCCTTCATAGTCTCTTGATCATCATTAAAAAAACCATTACTCATTAATCCTTGAGATTCCCATTACATGATTTCAGCTTATGACTTCAATTTGAATAATTCACATACAATACAAATTTAAAACATTCAATTGTAGATGATGTATTAGGGATACAAGTATTAACGTATATTTAGTTACCAAAATTTTCATTTTTTCAATATAATTACATATTTTGTGTCCTTCTTCAGGATGTTCAAAAAGTAATCATATTCTTATAAGACATCCCCATGAGTGATTCTTTCATCATTCTTGGAATATATGAAATTGAAACATATTTAATCAATTATATCCCCTCCATAAAAATTATATGAACTATATCCATATTTTTTTTGTGAGTCCATGACATGGTGAAGCTATACATTTTTAATCATATATCATGATAACTTATAAGGGTAATCAAAATTTACCTCACTTCAGTCAATATCCCATTTTGATGTTCAACAAAAAAATATTTCTTCAAATTCAATGTTAACATAATTCCTTTGGGTTCCCTCCATTAACTAAAGCCAAATATCATAGTGTAATCAATTCTAATCTTAATGAGAAACCAAATAATCAAGAAAATAACATGTAGGATATATAAATATTGGGACCATATTTTTAATCTATATCACCATGACATTATCCAAGGTTAATAATTTTCACTACAAATTTATATAATTAATTTTGGTTTGTAATGATTTTGTGAATTTAAAATCTAATCCCACATGTTTTGGAAACAAGGGATGTAGTAAAAAATTTTGTCATGCACCACGTGATGATAGATTCTAGCTCAATTCATGATTTCCAAAGTTATTATCCTTAGTAAATTAAATTACAATGCCACATCCCCAAATAGTATCCAAAATGTATATAATTAAATGTAAAATTCCTGACCTTCCCTTTATGAAAATTCCAAAACATTTCACAAAATATTGACTCATCCTTATAATTATACGTTGAGTCATACCAAGAAAAATATATAGAAGTATCCCTTGGTATCTCAATAATATTTTCACATCCTAGTTTACAAATCATAACTAATCCTTTCCACTAAAAAATAGATATTCATGATTTTCATACATTAATATTACATCATTTAAAATGAATATTCACTACATTATACGAAAACAACCTTGAGAACCATAATTGTTTAGTATATTTTATAACAAGGAACAAGATTTTCTTAAATTAAAAAATATATTCAATGTCATATTCCCCATTAGTACTCAAAATAAATTCAATTAATTCATAACCTGGGGTTATATGTCACAATACTAGGTGATATCAGATGCTCAATATTGGTAAACAATTTAGATACGTAAGTATAACATCATTATAATGGTATGATAACATGATCATAAAATTTTAAAACCATACCTTGCATTTTAATGATCATAATATTAAGTCATGAAATAACGATTAGAAGTTAATAATACATGAATCATAATGGAATCATTGAAAATAATCCATGAGAGTTTTACATTAGGATAATATATATAATTTTGGCATACACATAAGCATTGAAAATAATTTCCATAGTATTCAAGGAGAATTTCCAAGGCTATCCTCGTGGAATGGTTTAACTCCCCAAAAGATAATTTTTGTCAAATTTTACTCCCAAGACAATCATATCATAAAATTTCCCTTATTGAACCGTGTACACTACCCATTCCATTCTAATCAATCTTTTGGGATATAAATCATTACAAAATTCATTAATGGAAGACATAGGTCTGACCCATCATATAATGAAAATAATATATATGTGCCCCATAATATAACATAGAATTTATCATATTATAAACCATGAAATAAAATAGGTTTCATAAATATTTCATCATATCATAACCTATAGAAAAGACAGAAGTCTCATAATCATTTCAACATAGATCAACTTGTTGAAAAGAAGTAGGTTTCATAATAATTTTATCATGATATAACTTGTGAAAGGGAAATAGGTTTCATAAACATTTCTTCATCACAAACCATTCATAAATTTTTTTACCCTTATATTATATCTTTATTTAAGAATATGTAACATCAAGGGATTTCATATTAGTTGGTTAATTATTTTAGAAGATTACCTGGGACATTTCATGCGGAAGAAAAACATACAATAAAAATAAAATTTTCAAAAAAACTTTTTTTAAAAAGCCACATATTATAAATATACTTGTAAACATATCATGATATATTTATAAACAATTCAATATTTCTTCATGAAAATATCATTTCCACATTTAGAACCCCATTTTAAATCTTTTTTTCAAAATACATTTGTATACATAGATATAATATATTTATAACATTAAAATTTCAATAAAAATAAGGAAAAAGAAAATTGAAAATAACTGTAAAATATTTTAATGAATGATTGAAGTATTTTACTGGTAATGAATCTGTAGAAAACTATTAATGTCTAGCATGTTAAAAAAATTTCTAATTTTTATAAATTTTCAATGGGAATATTTGTGAAAGTGATGTGATTATTAAGTTCAGAATGTTATTCTAAAATACAAATATGGAAAAAAAATTATTTAAAAATAATTTTTTAATATTAACAAAATTTTGATTTTCATTTATAAAAAATGGTTTTGGAATAAAATTGGGAATTTGACAGAAGAGTGAAAAAGATAAACTTTTATTAATAAAAAAATTTAAAATATTGTGAATAAAAAGAGAGAGGAAATTAAAAGGAAAATTTTTATTCTCATGAAATAAACAGTGGAGAAGAAAACTCAGGAGTGTTTTATTGATAGATCATAAGATTTTATCATCAGAAACATAATCATAAACAATTCTGATAATCGAGTAGATTGTAATATAAAATCATTACTAGTTTCACAACTATAAAACATAAGTCCCAAGAAAGAATATCGTTAAATGAAACATAAAATATCATGGGGTTGAATAAATTAAATAAATTACATTTCACATTTTATTCAAATACACCTCTAAAAATAAGATTTGTACATAACATAATATATGTCTCAATGGAATAAAATTAAGAAAACATCCCAGACAACATCGATAACATTGAAACTATAATCCCCATATAAAAGAGATACTAAAATGTACATGTAAATAAAAAATATTTACTGATAATAATCAATAAATACATTCATTGAATGTATATACACCACATAAAATAAACATCTCCTTAATTTTAAATTTTTATCATAGAAAATAAAAGGTACTTAGAAATCCATTACCATATGTCTCGACTTAATTTTTACACATTTGAACCTCATGCATAATAAATATAATTTTATTATATATATATTCTAGAACCAAAAGTAATTATATCAACCATATATGATATATTTATTTCATTTTATTATTAGTTTTTTAACAATTCATTGTCAAAGTCTTGTTTCAGGTAATAACCACTTTTTTCATATATGTTTTGATTTTTCAATTTCATTCATTTAACATTGAATATGGTTCTATAATCAAAATAATAATAATCATGTAATAATAATAAAATTTATACCTCAATTATAATTTTAAAATCAATCATGAAATATGGTTTTGAGAAATGATGTTACGATCATTGAGATGGTAGGTCATGTGTATGCACATGTAACGTTCCTATTTTTTAGTGATCATTATAGAAAGGATTTTGGTAATATTAAATATATACATAATGATAATAATGACATAAATTCCACATTATTTATTTAATTACACATACAAATAAATTCCACATTGTGTGGTGATTAATATATAGTTATCTTGCTTCATAAAGGTGGTAGTCCAGTTGTACGCAAATAGTGTTTTCATCATTCATTGAGGGAAAAGGTATGAAAGAAAAAGAAATATGATCATTTAATAATGATAAATTTTACATTAATATTATTATTATGAATTTTATATAAAATATATTTATTAAATTTATCCTTATTATCTTTCAAGTAATGTGTATGTGAAAAAAATCAAATCACTTCATGAGGCAATAGTCTTTCATTCACACTCATGATGTCATCATATCCCCTGTGTAATACCATGTAAAAATGGAATATATTATATAATTAATATATAGGGATAGTTATATTAAAATATAATATATATATATATATATATAAACATTGTTTTCATCTTGAAATATATAGTGATCTGTTATAATGGACAAGCGATTATCATTAGATTGTGAGGCGGTAGTCCGTTATACAAATGAATGATGATTTTGTAATGATGTTGATGGAAGTGGAGATGTTTTTATGTAATGAGATTAAAAGAATCTATGTATATGTAATATATTGAGGTTTTTAAAAAATAATTTTTTAATAATTATATAAGGAGTTGTAAGAAAAAATTAAATTAAAATGCACATTTTAGAGTGTTACCTTTTCTTTGGGAAACTACCTTTGGTTTTTACCAAAATCATTGCTAGGATGGATTTTGACTATACGAAAGACAATATGATGAATTTTATTAGCTAGAATGTTATTTTTGTAGTTATTCTGCTAAAAAATGTTTTATGTTCAAAATAATATTGGACAGGGGGTGACCATTTATAATTTAGGTCAGTGACACACTTGTAATATATTGAATATAAAAAGGTGTACCGATGTTTTTCTTATACCAAAAAGTTACTAAATGAATAATTATTGATAATTTGACATTATTGGGCTATAATATGTCTTTAAAATATATTTTAGACAAGTTTTTAGGTAATGTTAGACCTTATAATTTGTAGTTTAACCCTCGATAAAATATTTTTGTCCGTTAACACGTCAACTAGTTATTAAATTTTCACTATTATTTTTTGTAAAAATATAATTTGGAACTTAAAATATAAAATAAATTTTTATGATTCCAAATATTTAATCCATTTTTCCAAAATGAATTCATATAATTGGAATTTACTTATTCAATAATAATCTTAAAGAGATGATGAGAAACATGGATTGTAATGAGAAAATGTTCACATGTTTACAATGATTTTATATCTAATTTCAATATGAAATCTATTAAAATGAAATAAACTGTATTAATATATTTATAAATAAACAAAATTAACATTAAAACCATCTAAATGTATAACTAAATAATTTCATTGAAAAATATTTTTTCAATTAAAATTCTTTGTTTTTTACTATTCATCAAAATATTAATTGTTTAAGAAATAATTAAAAGTCACCCTATGATAATTTTGGGATTATGATTTCTAATATTAATTTTACTTTTTATAATAATTTCTAAAAGTGGTAAAAATTAAATTTTAATCAAAACCTATAGATGTTAATAAAAATGGGTTTTCTAGAAGTGTATTTTTTTTCAAGTACATGATGATTTTATATTACATATTTGTCTAATAATAATTATTTTATTAATATAAATTAAATTTTATTAATATATGATATATAATTTTAAATTTAAAAATTCATCTTTATGGAGTATTTTAATTAATTAAAAAGAAAAAACATTATTCATATTAAAATAAAGTTCATCAATAACTCATATTTAATTCCAGAAACAATATTATTTAAAAATTCAATATAAAGAAAATTATAAAGTAATTACGTAGATTAAATATTAAAAATAATACGTATTTTACAATAACATAGAAGTATGAATTTAAATTACGAAATTTATTCTAGAATCCATGAATACCTGGAGATATTTCCTCTTTTGTTGGATGCCCTATAATGATGGATAAGTAGACATAAATTGGGATATTTTTCCATCATTCTAGTATAATTGTAGAGGATGATATGTCATATAATTTTGTTGAAGAGGTTGTGTTGAATATCATGGATGAAAAGAATAATCTTAATGGTTCAATAAAAGAGGATACCGAATTTATTCTTGAAATACTACTTTGTTGGGAATATTTTATCTAATTTTCATAGAGATAAAGAATAATGTTCAACTAAAATTTGGTGTCAGGATGATAGTTACAATAGAAGAAGAAAAGGGATGTATATTATTCCTATTAATATGCCTCCTTTTCAGGATTATTGGACATCTATTGGTGGGATTGCACATCCAATTTTGGGTCTAATAGATTGCATCCTTGTAAATAATGTCACTAAAAATTATGATTTGAATCCTTCAAACCATATGGTTGAGGAACCAAATTATGGTTTTCATAATGATGTTAATAATAATATATTTCATGGTGAACGTGATACATTTATTCTCTCTATAACCTTTTTTCAAGATAATCACGTTTAATGAAGTAATTATAATGAATCCAAGAGGATAACTCTACCTGATGGTTCTCTATATGAACTATAGAACACTGCTCTCCTGAGTGATGAAAATAATGTTTCATATAAGAAGGTCATTAATATTATTATGGTAATCCAATATAGTTTTTATATTCCACTCTTATCTAATCATATTTTTGTAATGGATTTAGGTTTGAGTTCTCCGTGTGCTGGCCATGACGGTGTTATACCCCTTCTCAAAAATCTAGGTTAATGGAAACCCCTATGGTTCCCTTAAAATTGGAATAGATATTTATGTGTGTCTGGATGTTGGAAATTAAATTAATTTGTGTTGTATTATTATCTAGAATGTATATATACATTATCTTTCCATTTAAGAAAAAGTTATATTCTTAGAGGTTCCATCTTCTAAAACTGCAAGAAGAATCCTCACTTCTAGTTTCAATCGTGAAATTTTCAAATGAATTAATAAGTAAAATATTTTATGTTGTGATTATTGGGATAAATATTGTCAGGATTCATCCACTTAAAACTGAGATAAAAAATATTGGACTCTTGTCGATAATTTCTGAAAAAATCCTGATTTTGACCAAAATTATAAATCCAATAAAAAATATTTACTGAAAGTAGAACAAACAATGAATCACTATTATAATGGGCTTCAAAAAAAAGCTCAGACACCTTCATCAATGAAATACCTCTTTGAGAAATCTCAATGGATAGGGAACTCCCATATGGTCACATCCCATTAGAATTTCATTATGACAAAAAAACCCATTCATATTTGTCACGTATAACCAAAAATTATACTTCACAGTTCATAGGATTTTAAATGGAACTCCCGAAGTTATTCCATTGTTTCTCACAATAAGTATGAAGGTTTTATGGATTCTGTTGGGGTTCCAAATAAAGATAGCATTATTTTTAACTCATATACTAGTGATCACTACTCTATTATTAATTATATTTGAATTAATGGTGGTGATGTTCTAGGATATTTTTCTATGATTTTAATGAATATACAAGAAGATGATATCCTTGTAGGAGTATGTGTTTCACCTATGAAAATATGTAACGAAGATGGATCATAGTGGGGGATTTCAATTTTTCTATATAACCTAAAGAAAAAACCAAAGTCAAATTTTGTAGACCAGTTGCTTATGAGTTCTCTTGTAGTATTGATAAATGGCGTTTGGTTGTTTTCAAAATTTTGGTGGATCATTTCACATGGGGAAGATTCTACGTGAATATAAGGAAAATAGTAAATTGGCTAGTTGTTTAATAAAATTAGATTAATGTAATGACTCTATTGATATTTCATGCCTAATAATACACAAATTTTATATTGACCATAACATTTTTATTATTGATATTTTTCTCAATAAATGAGTGCCTTCCCCATTTACCTTTGATGGTTACAAATTCATTTCATGTTATGTTAGGTTTTAGGGAAATTGTTATAGATATATGGAATAGTGATTATTATGGCAGTACCATAATTAATTTTCCCACCATTATGAAATTTGTTAAATCAAGACACCATGAATAGAGAAAGGGTTCCTTTTGTGATATTGAATTTGATATCAAAGTCGCTAAAAATCTGGTTGCTCATTTTCATAAAACTAATCAGATTTAAGATGTCCCCTCCCAGAAAAAGATGAAATATCTATCAAACCATTATGACCATATTTTTCGTCACAAAAGTATTTCTCGGAGTAAAATTAATTTCATATTTATTAAGGAAGGAGGTAGGATCTCAAGGCAGTTCCACTACATGAAAATAGAGAAGAAATAATTAAGTGGTCTCACAACTCTCAATGTTATTGAGACCTTTTATGGTTCTAAAAATAAAATTTCCAATTATATAACTAGATGTTTGTATCGTTTTATGTGGATAATGGGGATGAAAATAGTCAAGAAATGATCAATAAAATCGTTCCTTATATTTATGATCTTCAAAGAATGAAGCTCATTTATGTTCCCAATGAAAAGGAAATAAATGAATCTCTTTTATCTCCCAATATTGATATTGTTGCTCAGTCTGATGGATTCAAAAATATATTCATTTTTTCTAACTGTTAAATTATGCATTGTGAGGTAATAAATGATGGGAATTAATTTTTCAGTCACTTATATATGACTTACGGAGTGAACTCAATATTTATTGGCTTGATTCCCAAACGGATAATAATTTGGACATTAAATATTTCAAACCAGTTATTATTGGAAACTAGATTCCAATGTTCATTAATAAAATCATGACTTATTCAATGGAAGGTAATTTGAAATTATTTATCATGACAAATAATTTTTACTTTTTCCCTAGTATGATATTTCATTATTGTCTTTATACTAATTATGAATGTGTCATCATCTTGATGAAAAGGTTTAATGCTCATACTATGAATCTGAAAATTGATATATCCAATAAATTAGACTTAATAATGTGTAACAATATGTTTGATATATTCAGAATGCATGGGTTTTATTTTAACCTTATCAATTTGGTTTGTTTTATCCTCTATAGTGATAAGATCTATACTATTTTGAATGGGTCCTTGATGGGGTTTTTCAATGTTCTAGAGGGGTAAGCTAAAGAGATTAATTATATGGGATTATCATTTCCATTACTAAGGATTATATAAGTTGTTTCCTTAATTATATTTTTCGGAATGCTATTTATAAAATGATGTAGTTTGGAAGAAGCTTCTTCACACCCTGACATCATCTAGATTCTGGTGGTACAATTCTATTTGAGCTGGCTGAAAGAATATCTATTTATAACATCAATGTAACTTTAGGGAATTATGACCTGGTGGTTTTCATGTTATTATCTTGAATATGTACTATATATTTTTGGGGTTGTTTTGTCAATATTTAGGAAAAATAGAGTGGCTTGGGACCTCAGTGTTATGAGAGGGTCCCTCATAGTTTTCTTTTTTGGGGTACCACTTTTCTAGGGTAAGGTGAGAATGTTTTTTTGTGATGTATTTTTTCTATAATTATAAATAGAATTGGTAAATGTAAAGTTAAGACTATGTGAAAGGTTAGTTTAATTTTTTTTGTCAATTTACTGATCACATATATGTTTTTCTATTCATTTTATTTACACAGATGACTTAGAACATTCAGTAAGGAGTTGCAGGTCACGATTCATGAAATTATTTGGGATGGTTCAATTTTTAAATGAAATTTGATAACATTTTCTTCTAAGGATTGTGTTAGACCATGGGATTTGGGATGAATCGTAATCAATTATCTTACATTTTTCAAATAGTAATGTATTAAAAATTTATTTAGGAACATTCATTCTTATAATGAACCTTCATTTGAGTTTCTGGAATACAAAATTATTTTATGATTGGAGAATGGATATTCTATGAAAATTGCATCCTCTATATTACCATCCAATAAGCCGACTCATCATGAAATAATGATTTCTTCAATGTAGATGGTATGTAATCAGTACTATATTAATTGTTGTATAATTCAATCACTTTCAAGGATAATATTTGAGATGATTGATATTCTCCATTCTATAAAATATTTCACCATAACTGATTCTCTTGGTAATATCAATGTGTAGTAGATGCCCCCCCACCTCAACATGATAAGGAATACAACTAATATGATTATACCGATTGTGATACTATTATCTACACAACGTATTTGAATGGTTTTATCACTACAAGGGACTAATATTGATTTTATTGTAATGAATCTGTTAAAATCCCATTATGGATGATGTTGTTTAAAATGACTTGTATTTCCATAGGAGAATTAATTTTTTTCTATAGAATGTGGATGATGAGGCTACCTCTGCATAAACTCATACAACATACAAGGATTATGTAACGCCCTGACCCCAGTTACCCAGAGTCGGTGCATTAATTACATAACATTGTCATGATCACAAGAAAGATCAAATATCGAAAGACCGATTGGTTTAGTAGCCTTGGAAACACTAGATATATTCATAAGTTTTACATTACATCATAAAATGAAAAACTAATTCAACAACATAATGTTTCCACAATCCACACTATTATCCCCTCATAATATCCCTGCAGGTCATTCATAACTTACTTCTTCACATCCTGGGAAAAATAAAACATAGAGAAGGGGTGAGCTCAAATGCCCAGTAAGGATAACAATATAGCGGAACATTCAAAATAAGCATAAACATTTAAAGAAATGAATTACTAAAACAAAAGCCTTTTAAACTTGAACATCAACATAGTATGGAAAAAGTAAAATGAAATAATTCCATTTACTTATTCACATGGATATTCTACTAATCGAATAATCACATGCAAAAATCAAAAACCACTTTCATAATGTTGGAATGCATAATGCCAGACTATCATAACCACATAGTCAAGGCCTCGTGCCAAGACTACAAATAAGATTTTTCCAAGGCCTTGTGCCAAGACACTAGTTTGTCTCATGAGACCAACCGATGCATTGAGGAGCTATAACGGGCTCCACCTGTCACATATTAAGTCCAATGCATTCCCATATGAAAAGGTTTAAACATAACATAAACATTCGTATTAAAACTAGCATATGAAATGTCAATACTTTCACCATAAACCATGAATGGTATATAAAAAAATAGCACATCCACAGTCAAACATATCACAAAACCTTCAATACAATATAAAAGTTTTGTATCATAATATATCATCCTCAAATAAGCGTAAAATCCATTAAAGGATGTTGACATAGATGAAATCAAAACTCTTTTTAAAGAAATATCTCTTTCTATTTTGAAATCATTTAAGAGACATATATTTATAAAATAAAACATTTTCTTTGAAAATATTATTATAAGCTTGTAAGGGAATCTTTGACGATTTTATAACGGCGAAAAATAACCGCACCCGCTGTATAAGTTAAAAAAACAATCTTATCTTAATTCTGTCAAAAAGGTTAAAAAGCACCTTGTTTGGAATACGACGGAGATATTCCTCTTATAAAAAGTCAAAAAAGGGTATAAATGACTTTAACCCATATTCTTGTAAAAAAATTTTGAAATACATTTTGAAGAAACATGGATGTGGATGATAACAAGATCCTAGTAGATTTTTACGTAAAAACAACCTCAGATAATGAAGAGATTGTGAAATAACCCTTACCTTGTACTTTTCCTTGGTTGGGGTAGGTTAACCTCTTGTATAATGGTGAAATAATTGTTATTAAATTATAAAAGAATCATATACATTAATATGATATCATATATGATCTTTTAATATTGATTTGATAATAATATCTTAGTATTATCGTTGTTTCGGGTGTTAACTTACTTGTTTTATTTTATATGTTTTGTTACGTAAGCCATGTTTGTAATGGATAGGTTGTATATTATTCATATCCAGATTTATATCTAGTCCTTAAACATCATTTTTAAATCATCAAATGATAATTATACTTGAATGGATACGATGGAGAATGAATCTCATCGCGTTCGTGGAGACGGTAGTCCGTACGTACGCACGAGCGACAATATCATTCTTTTGATATTAAAATAATATATAAATGGATGTTATATCATATATACCGAATAATTAACATGTTATATTTATTATTTACATGAGTTGTACATCATTATTATACCCATCCAAATAATAATATATTGAATAACAATTACACCACGACGTGGAGACGGTAAGCCGTACGTACGCACGTATGGTGACATGTTATTCAAAGGGTGGATAGAATACTGAATATGGTTGTACCATATTTATAATGACATCATAGTATATGTTAGATAATGGAGTTATTATTTTAGAATGGTAACAACAAAGGAAGAAGAAGTGGAAGAAGAAATGAACTTGGAAAAGGGTGGTGAAAACATTACCTCTTCTTCGGGTTCTTCCTTTTGATTTGATCAAAAGGGATCCATAGGTTGGCTTTATGATCAAACTAAGGCCTCTAGGATGCAGTGAGGGAAGTTGGGAGAGTATTTGGGCAGGGTTTGGACGAGCCAAGTGGCTTGAGAGGTGTGAGGAATGAGTAGAAGTGGTCTCCTTTTATAAGGGAGAGGAGGGGCTCTTTAGGAAAGAGTGAAAGTATTACTTTATAATATAATTATATTCGGTTTATAATGGTCCAAAAATCATTGAGGTCGAAGATAAGATGACTCATATTTTAAATAAAATCAACCAATAAGAATTGGACAGGTTTTAGATAATATTTTAATCATTATAATCTTATTTATTTAAATGATTTATTAATGAGGTAAACATTGCATCATTATTGTGTCATTAATAATTTAAATTATTTGATGTCTAAAAATTATAAATAAAATATAATTATGTTGTAAATCGTTTTATATTTCTAATTAATATTTATAATCGAAAATCCAACATGTATAACCCTATGTAAAAATTGTTCTTCTAAAAGATGTAAGCTTATGCCATTTTTATTTTTATTTTAACATTATTAATATAATGTGTCCCTACCACATACAAGTGGCTCTAAGGGGTCCCCAAATCAACCCAAAGATGCCCATGGTCGGGTATGTGTCCACCAATAAGGTTAGGACACGTTTTAGGGTAATTTTGTATTATTATAATATTATATTTTAACCCTTATTTACCGGATTTACCCTTAACAATGGTAAATAAAATATTTACCACAGTAATTATTCAAAATGTATAAAAATAAAAGTTACCTATTTACACAATTTGGATATCCTGATTCCAAATATGGAATCCATTTTTCTAAATTCCAAACACAGAAGTGGCAGAAATTAATTTAAAATTAATTCCCGCTGTCAAAACAAAAAAGCGTGTTATTAAGAGGTAATAACTATCAAAAGATTGACACTTGTTTATGTTCGGTTTAATTTTAAAATTATGTCCAATGACCAACATTATATTAAATGGTAAAAATATATTATAAATATACTTTAAAACCACTCAAATTCACAATTTATCACTATTAATTATTTTGATTAAAAAAGTTGTTTTTAATTAAAATTTATTAATTTTCACTATTCATCAAAATATGAAAGTTATCCGAAAAGTACCAAAATTTCACCTTAGGCTAAATTAGATATTCCGAATCCAAAAATGAAGTCTATTTTGAAATATAAAATATAAATAAATTTAAAAAGTAGCTATTACTATTCATAACGGCTAGTTTGATTGGTTGTTAGAACTCGGTGTTGCGTACAACACACGCTATCGCATTATTCAAAGAGAAGCGTACCGTAGAAGCTTGGGGTGTTACACTCTCCCCTCCTTCAAATAATTTATTCCTCGAAATTTCTAGAATACTATCGCATTAAAAGTATCTGGTGGTTTTTCATCATAAGTTCCTCGGGTTCCCACGTTGCCTCTTCCATCTTATGGTTTCTCCACAAAACTTTTACCAGACGCGTCGTCCGGTTTCTCAGCACTTGTTCTCTTGTATCAAAAATCCTGACAGGCTCTTCACAATAAGACAGATCGGGTTCCAGTTCTAATTCCTCATAGGTGAGTACATGCGTTGGGTTAGGCATGTATTTTCTCAACAGAGATACGTGGAATACATCGTGAACATTGGAGAGACTTGGCGGCATTGCCAATCAGTAAGCTACAGCCCCAAATCGTTCTAGAATTTCGAAAGGTCTAATGTACCTGGGACTCAATTTACCTTTCTTACCAAAACGTATGACTCCCTTCCATGGAGATACCTTCAGGAAAACATGATCACCGACCTGAAATACCAAATCCTTCCTTCGATTATCGGCATAGCTTTTCTGCCTACTTTGAGCTGCTTTGATGTGATTTTGGATTACCTTCACCTTTTCCACCATTTCCTCCACCAGTTCTGGGCCTAAAAGTTTTCTTTCACCAACCTCATCCCAACAGGTTGGCGTAAGACATCTCTTTCCGTATAACGCTTCATATGGTGCGATCTGAATACTTGAATGGAAGCTATTGTTATAGGAAAATTCTACCAGTGGTAAATATTGATCCCACATACCCTGAAAGTCAAGTGAGCAAGATCTCAACATGTCTTATAGGGTTTGAATAGTCCGTTCTGATTGTCCATCTGTCTGAGGGTGGTAAGAAGTGCTCAAATGAAGTTCAGTATCCAGAGAATTCTGAAGACATTTCCAAAATATTGAAGTAAAACGGGGATCACGATCAGAAACAATCGATAGGGGTACTCCATAAAGTCTCACAACTTCATTAATGTATAGTCTTGCTAGATGTTCCAGGGGTAGATCTTCTCTTATAGAAAGAAAATGTGCTGACTTGGTAAGATGATCAATAATAACCCATATTGCATCGTTCCTTCTAGGATACTTTGGTAGCCCCATGACAAACTCCATCGTAATATTGTCCCATTTCCACTCCGGTATGGGAAGAGGTTGCATGACTCCTCCAGGCTGTTGCCTTCCAGCTTTCACTTGTTGACAAACCATACATCTTGACACAAAATCAGCAATCTACCTCTTCATGTTGTCCCACCAAAAATGTTCCTTCAAATCTCTATACATTTTGGTGCTCCCAGGGTGTATAGAGAAATTGGAACTATGAGCATCATCCAGCAATTCCCTTTTCAGATCAGGTAAATCGAGAACACAAAGTCTCTTCCCGAATTTCAAAATTCCATCTTCATACACAAAGTCTCTCAATCTCCCATCATTCACAGCTTTAATCTTCTTTTGAAATTCTTCATCATCGGTCTGAGAACTCTTAATCCTTTCTAGTAAAGATGGTTTGGCAACCATTTGAAAAAGCATTGATGTTTCACCTTCCCTGGATATTCCCATGTCCATCTTCACTAAATCCATGATAATTGGATCCCTTTCAATTCTCATCATGTTCAGAACTCCATGGTCTTTTTTTGCTCAAAGCATCTGCCACCTTGTTTTCTTTCCACGGGTGGTAGTGTATCGTGCAATCATAATCCTTGAGTAATTCAAGCCATCTCATTTGCCTCATGTTGAGTTCTTTTTGTGAGAAAATATACTTCAAACTCTTGTGATCAGTATAAATCTCACATTTTTCACCATAGAGGTAGTGTCTCCATATCTTCAAAGCAAAGATCATAGCTGCTAACTCAAGATCATGAGTAGGATAGTTTTGTTCATGAATTTTCAACTGTCATGATGCATAGGCAATAACTCTATCATTCTGCATAAGGACACAACCAAGTCCTTTCATTGATGCATCACTATAAATAACGAACCCATCATTCCCCGATGGTAGAGTCAATATAGGAGCATTGACTAATCTTCTCTTCAGTTCTTCGAAACATTCTTCACACTCTTTTGTCCAAACAAATTTAACCCCTTTACGTGTGAGCTTCGTTAATGGGTTAGCCAATCGGGCAAAATTCTGGACGAAACGTCGATAATAACCGGCCAAACCAATAAAACTACGTACCTCAGTTATACTCGTATGTGCTGGCCATTCTTGGATTGCCTTGGTCTTAGAAGGATCAACAAGGATTCCATCTTTAGAGGCAATATGTCCAAGAAAAGAAATCTCCTGAAGCCAGAATTCACACTTACTAAACTTCCCATATAATTCATGCCTCCCCAGAGTCTTCAAGATAATGCGCAAGTGATTTTCATGATCTTCGTAGGTTTTGGAGTATACCAAGATATCATCAATAAATACCACCACAAATTCATCGAGATACGCCTTGAAAACTCTATTCATCAGATCCCTGAATACAGATGGTGCATTAGTCAATCCAAACGGCATACAGTAAACTCGTAATGCCCGTACCTAGTTCGAAATGCTTTCTTCGGAATGTCTTCCTTCTTCACACACAACTGATGGTATCCAGATCGAAGGTCAATCTTTGAAAAGTATTGAGCTCCATGCAGTTGGTCAAATAAATCATCAATATGAGGTAGGGGATACTTGTTCTTAATCGTTATAGCATTGATCTCCCTGTAGTCGATACATAACCTCATAGATCCATCTTTCTTTTTAACAAAAAGAACAGGGGCTCCCCATGGAGAAACACTAGGGCGAATAAATCCCTTATTACTCAATTCCTCAAGTTGTTTCTTTAGTTCGACTAATTCTACAGTGGCCATTCTATAAGGGGTCTTCGATATAGGCCTTGATCCAGGAATCAAATCAATGGAAAACTCAACTTCTCGTTCTGGAGGATGTCCAGGTAAATCTTCCGGAAATACATCTACAAATTCTTTCACAACAGGTACATCCTCTATTTGAACATTCTTTTCCTCACCGACAGTTATTTCATTCTCTTCGTCCCCAATAATTGAATTAAGTTGAGATACTGGGGGTGGATCTAAATAAGAATTATGTGGTGACGATTCTGCTCTAAAAATAAGGTGTTCCTTATCATTATCATCAAGAATCGTAACCTCTTTCTTCTTAAAATAAATCTTCACATCATATTCCGAAAGCCAGTCCATACCGAGGATTATATCAAACTCAATCATAAATATGACGATGAGATCAGCAGATAAAGAAAATTTATGTGCTCTAATGGGGACTGATTCACAAAACTTTGTTGCAATGATACTTCACTTAGGAGTTTTAACTGACAACTCCCTTATTAAATCAAATTGTAAATATCTAATTTTCTTAGAAAACTGGGAAGATATGAAACCATGCGACGATCCAGAGTCAAATAATGCATTTGCTAAACTTGAGGAAACCATTAAATTACCTGCCACCACGTCTTTCGGAGCTTCTACCTCAGCAGTAGTGATAGCATAAGCCTGGCCTTGATCCCTTGGCATTTTCGGAGGTAAGTTCTCCTGACGCTTAGGAAATTCATTTGCATAATGCCCCGTCTCCCTGCAATTGTAGCACTGAACGTTGGTAGCTTCCTTATTCCCCTTGCAATCACGAGCTTGGTGGCCTTTTTCACCACACTTGTAATAGACTCCCATTCCCTTCAAGCAAGTACTAGGGTGTTTCTTCCCGCATTTACCACAGGATGGATATTCAACCTTTCCCTTCTTCCCCTTATTTCCACTCCCAGATTGATCAGCATGCCTCTTCTTCTCCTGCTTTGCATTAAAGTCATAAGACTTAGAGAATTCCTTTTCGGTCTTGATTGCACATGAGACAATGTCTTCGTACAACGAAAAGGATTGTGAGACTAATGCTCGACGAAGAAATGGTTTTAACCCATCAAAGAAACGATCAATCTTACTTCTTGGGTTACGTATATAATCACCAGCGTACCTTGCTAACCTTGTAAAGTTAGCCTCATACTTTGTGACATTCTCATCCTCCTTCTGTCTCGGACTTAGAAATTGCCTTTCCATATCTGCTCGATGGTCGCGAGGGAAGTATTTTTCTAAAAAAAGATCTTTGAACTCCCTCCAATTCATATTTGAAACTTCATCATCTTCCTTCATGTTTTTAATCAATGACCACCATTGATCAGCATCTCCAGTGAGGCGGTAAACTGCCATGATAACTTTTTCCCTTTCACTGCTTCCCAAAGGCTGAAATATTTTCTCTAGGGAATTTATCCATTGCTCAGCTACTAAGGGATTTGTAATCCCATTGAACGTTGGTGGTTGTTGCCTCATGAATCGATCTAACATTGATCCTCCACGCTGTGGATCAGGGTGCTCCATACGAGTAAGGTTATTATTCATAACCTGAGTAAGTTGTCCCAGTATGGTGATTAGCTTATCGGCATCAGTTGCATCACCAGCTCCACTATAATTATCTTGAGCAGGAGGGAAATCCCTACATGGAGTGTGTGCATTGATACGGTTTCCATTTCTTCCACTAGGCGCCATTTCTAAACAATGGCATAAACTAGATCAGTTTATGAATCAAAATACTTAATCCCATTCTTATAAAACACTTAACATAAATTGAACTATTTATGGATATAATCCATAATCATAAAAATGTTTTCTTTGAGGAAGTATATACTCATAAACCCTTCATAATGATTTGTAAAGAAAGTGAGAGTTATCCTAATCATATCCCCCGGGAGTATCGTAACCAAAAGTGCAGCAAGGCCCGTTGTCGTGCACCAGTTCCCGTTCGAGTCTAGCTCAAAGCGGTGTTTTCGGGTTTTACCCCTAGGTACATCTGTGCTAGAGCCGCCTCTACCTGCTCGTATCCAGACATGGATGTATTGCTCGGAAAACTCACAAAATCTCTACAATACCAAAATTCTAGGAAGTTCTTCTATACTAATCCTCAAAGTTCATCTTAGGTCTACGTGCTCTAATCAGAGTTTATCTAAATCTAGCTTCCAAGGTTTGTACTAAACTTCCTCTGATACCAACTGTAACGCCCCGACCCCAGTTACCCAGAGTTGGTGCATTAATTACATAACATTGGCATAATCACAAGAAAGATCAAATCTCGAAAGACCGATTGGTTTAGTAGCCTTGGAAACACTAGATATATTCATAAGTTTTACATTACATCATAAAATGAAAAACTAATACAACAACATAATGTTTCCACAATCCACACTATTATCCCCTCATAATATCCCTACAGGCCATTCATAACTTACTTCTTCACATCCTGGGAAAAATAAAACATAGAAAAGGGGTGAGCTCAAATGCCCAGTAAGGATAACAATATAGCAAAACATTCAAAATTAGCATAAACATTTAAGGCAATGAATTACTAAAACAAAAGCCTTTTAAACTTGAACTTCAACATAGTATGGAAAAAGTAAAATGAAATAATGCCATTTACTTATTCACATGGATATTCTACTAATCGAATAATCACATGAAAAAATCAAAAACCACTTTCATAATGTTGGAATGTATACTGCCAGACTATCATAACCACATAGTCAAGGCCTCGTGCCAAGACTACAAATAAGATTTTGCCAAGGCCTTGTGCCAAGACACTAGTTCGTCTCATGAGACCTACCGATGCATCGAGGAGCTATAGCGGGCTCCACCCGTCACATATTAAGTCCAATGCATTCCCATATGAAAAGGTTTAAACATAACATAAACATTCGTATTAAAACAAGTATACGAAATGTCAATACATTCACCATAAACCATGAATGGTATATAAAAAAATATCACATCCACAGTCAAACATATCACAAAACCTTCAATACAATATAAAAGTTTTGTATCATAATATATCATCCTCAAATAAGGGTAAAATCCATTAAAGGATGTTGACATAGATGAAATCAAAACTCTTTTTAAAGAAATATCTCTTTCTATTTTGAAATCATTTAAGAGACATATATTTATAAAATAAAACATTTTCTTTGAAAATATTCTTATAATCTTGTAAGGGAAGCTTTGACGATTTTATAACGACGGAAAATAACCGCACCCGCCGTATAAGTTAAAAAAACATTCTTATCTTAATTCTGTCGAAAAGGTTAAAAAGCACCTTGTTTGGAAAACGATGGAGAGATTCCTCTAATAAAAAGTCAAAAAAGGGTATAAATGACTTTAACCCATATTCTTTTAAAACAATTTTGAAATACATTTTGAAGAAACATGGATGTGGATGATAAAAAGATCCCAGTACATTTTTAAGTAAAAACAACCTCGGATAATGAAGAGATTGTGAAATAACCCTTACCTTGTACTTTTCCTTGGTTGGGGTAGGTTAACCTCCTGTATAATGGTGAAATAATTGTTATTAAATTATAAAAGAATCATATACATTAATATGATATCATATATGATATTTTAATATTGATTTGATAATAATATCTTAGTATTATCGTTGTTTCGGGTGTTAACTTACTTGTTTTATTTTATATGTTTTGTTACGTAAGCCATGTTTGTAATGGATAGGTTGTATATTATTCATATCCAGAATGATATCAAGTCCTTAAACATCATTTTTAAATCATCAAATGATAATTATACTTGAATGGATACGATGGAGAATGAATCTCATCGCGTTCGTGGAGAAGGTAGTCCGTACATACGCAAGAGCGAAAATATCATTCTTTTGATATTAAAATAATATATAAATGGATGTTATATCATATATACAGAATAATTAACATGTTATATTTATTATTTACATGAGTTGTACATCATTATTATACCCATCCAAATAATAATATATTGAATAACAATTACACCACGGCGTGGAGACGGTAAGCCGTACGTACGCACGTATGGTGACATGTTATTCAAAGGGTGGATAGAATACTGAATATGGTCGTACCATATTTATAATAACATCACAGTATATGTGAGATACTAGAGTTATTATTTTAGAATGGTAACAACAAAGGAAGAAGAAGTGGAAGAAGAAATGAACTTGGAAAAGGGTGGTGAAATCATTACCTCTTCTTCGGGTTATTCCTTTTGATTTGATCAAAAGGGATCCTTAGGATGGATTTATGATCAAAATAAGGCCTCTAGGTTGTAGTGAGGGAAGTTGGGAGAGTATTTGGGCAGGGTTTGGACGAGCCAAGTGGCTTGAGAGGTGTGGGGAATGAGTAGAAGTGGTCTCCTTTTATAAGGGAGAGGAGGGGCTCTTTAGGAAAGAGTGAAAGTATTACTTTATAATATAATTATATTCGGTTTATAATCGTCCAAAAATCATTGAGGTCGAAGATAAGATGACTCATATTATAAATAACATCAACCAATAAGAATTGGATAGGTTTTAGATAATATTTTAATCATTATAATCTTATTTATTTAAAATATTTATTAATGAGGTAAACATTGCATCATTATTGTGTCATTAATAATTTAAATTATTTGATGTCTAAAAATTATAAATAAAATATCATTATGTTGGAAATCCTTTTCGCTTTCTAATGAATATTTATAATCGAAAATCCAACATGTATAACCCTATGTTAAAATTTTTCTTCTAAAAGATGTAAGCTTATACAATTTTTTTTTATTTTAACTTTATTAATATAATGTGTCCCTACCACATAAAAGTGGCTCTAAGGGGTCCCCAAATCGACCCAAGGATGCCCATGGTCGGGTATGTGTCCACCAATAAGGTTAGGACACGTTTTAGGGTAATTTTGTATTATTATAATATTATTTTCTAACCCTTATTTACTGGATTTACCCTTAACCATGGTAAATAAAATATTTACCACAGTAATTATTCAAAATGTCTAAAAATAAAAGTTACCTATTTACACAATTTGGACATCCTGATTCCAAATATAGAATCCAATTTTCTAAATTCAAAACACAGAAGTGGCAGAAATTAATTTAAAATTAATTCCCGCTGTCAAAACAAAAAGCGTGTTTTTAAGAGGTAATAACTATCAAAAGATTGACACTTGTTTATGTTTGGTTTAATTGTAAAATTATGTCCAATGACCAAAATTATATTAAATGGTAAAAATATATTCTAAATATACTTTAAAACCACTCAAAATCACAATTTATCACTATTAATCATTTTGATTAAAAAAGTTGTTTTTAATTAAAATTTAGTAATTTTCACTATTCATCAAAATATGAAAGTTATCCGAAAAGTACCAAAATTTCACCTTAGGCTAAAATAGATATTCCGAATCCAAAAATGATGTCTATTTTGAAATATAAAATATATATAATTTTAAAAAGTATGTATTACTATTCATAACGGCTAGTTTAATTGGTTGTTAGAACTCGGTGTTGCGTACAACACACGCTATCGCATTATTCAAAGAGAAGCGTACCCTAGAAGCTTGGGGTGTTACAGATTCTCGTTGCCACTATTCCAAAATTCAAATTTAGGAGCGTGGTTTTTCTTTTTAGTTTTTGTTTAAACCATAACTAAGTTCTTCAGTGATGGTTTTAAAGATCGTCGCCAAATTGTGTTTTGATAATCAATTAGTGGCATTTTTTCAAAAATATCATTGAATGATTTAGTGGTTGGTTTTTAGCAGTAGTTGAAATCACTGTTAAATCATTTATCAGTGGTATTAAATAGTTTTAGTTTTAAAAAAAATGTTAATTTATTTTAATATTTTATTTTCATAATATTATTTATTTATTTATTTATTTTTCATATTTTGTATTTATTTATTTTATTATTTATTTTATTATGTTATGTTCATAGTTTTTTTGTTTTTTTATTTTTTATTTATCATTTATTATTTATTTATTATTTATTATTTTGTTATTGCACAAGCACTTGCATGTGTCATATATAGAAAATATGTATTGGGTGAGATTTGAACCCCTTACCTCTTGCATATTCTCTAAAGACATTATCAATCTAGTGGACTCTTCATGTTATGAATAAATATAATTTATTAAACATATAAATATTAATTGAAAGAACAACCAATACATAACAAAAAGATATAAATATTAAATATTAAATAAATAATAAATAAATAAATATTCAATGAATAAAAAAAATTAAGTAATAAATAATAAATAAATAATAATAATAAATAATAAATTAATATATAATTTAATAATTTAATAAAATGAAAAAATAAAATAATAATAAATATTCAAAAATAAAATAATAAATAATAAATAACAAATAATGTGTAACAAATATAAAATAATAGATAAAAATAATAAAATAATAATAATAAATCAATAAATAATAATTCAATAATGATTCAATAAAAATAAATAATAATAATAAATAAATATGAAATAAAATTTCCAAAATAAAAAAATAAAATATTTAATATTTAATATTTAATAATAAATAATACATAATACATAATACATAGTATATAATACATAATATAAATAAATAATAAATAATATATATTATATAATAAAAATAATCAAAATACAAAATAAATAAATAAAAAATTAAAACATTACTGAGAAATAAATAATAATAAATAAATAATAATTAATAATTAATGAATATTAATATTAATGACAATAAATAAATAAATAAATGGTAAAATAATAAAGAAAAAATAAATAATAAGTGAATAATTATAAAATTAATAATTACTAACAAATAAAAATAAAAAATCAATAAATATTAAAACAATAATAAATAAAAAATGGGGGAACCCTTAAAACACATTAAATTGATAATATACTTTGAAAACCCTAAAACACCTAAAAATTGAAATGACTGTAAATACATATATGAGAGTCCATTGCAGCTCCACAACCAGTTAAATCGAAGATCATGAAATGATATTTGAAATGTTATGTGGTATATGTCAAACAAACACCTAAATCAGAAATCATTTCCATTACAATTATATAAAACTAGGGCAGGTGATAGAAAAACCAATTTTTGGGGACCTTCTGGGCATTTCTGGTGATGAAATATCATACAAAGCTCTTTGAACTCAATCAGAGACTGTATATGTCAGAGAGATCCCCACAGGCCTCGATTTGATATGTGGTAGATCCCAAACGGACAACGGGATAAACAGATATGGTATTTTTAAGATAAATATTGATTTCAGACCTTTTTGAAACTATAATATATTTTATTTCTTTAATTATCACATGATTTAAATGTCATGTGGATTTATCTCATTTCATAAGCTTCGATTTGACTTTTTATGAAGATGAAACAATAACCAGATTACAGTCATTTGATACCAAATCCATCTTTTTAGTTTATTGTAGATTTGTTTTCAGATTCATGGTATTTTTAACGAATAATTATAAATATTTATTTATTTAAAAATTATAAATAATGAAAATTTTAAATAATAAAATATATCTGAGAGTGAATAATAACTAATAATTAATAATTAATTTTTCATTATTTTTTCCCTTGTGTTTCGTAGCTGTTTTAAAATAAATACCACTAATATTCACTGCTACGTTTTATCCTGAAAATCATTTAGCAGCAATTTATAAAACTTCTATAAAAACTGCCACTAAATCATTTTTTTCTTTTAGTGTGCCTCTCCCGCCCACTTTTTTATTCTTGAATAAGGGACTACGCACCATTTTCAATCAATTATATGTTTACATCCATGTTGTTGATGTATGAGCAGAGTATCATCAGCTGAAATATTTAATACGGGAGTTCTGAAGTGATGATTGCATCCATTGTTAACTCTGGATTCAATAAGAAGAATCTATCTGTCTTGTTCCCTACTACAAATGTTATTATATCTCATGCTTTCAATGTTAGAAAAGGGTAATATTTCAGGGATTATTCCACCTCTTTTCATAAAAAATTTAGTAAAGTTCATACCTCAATCTTCATTTCCTATGAGATCCAAACTGGATGAATAAATAATTATTTTTCAGACCTAGTTATATTGATATTCATTGGTGTTAGTTTTAGGGTCAAGAAACCATTGGTGGAAAATTTTATTAGATGTATACCTCAAATTTTTGGGTGGGTGAATGTTAATTTTGGTTGAGTGGTTTCAGGATCACTGGGATACTCGAGTTGTGGTGGCGTCCTCTGTAATCATCATAGGTTTGTGGAAGGTTGTTTTTATAATTTGTTTGGGAGTGGTCAAGAAATTGAAGCTTAATTATAGGCTATGATCATGTTAGATAGGTATGATGTCCATCATGGTTGCAATCCCCTACAGATGGACATTGATTCTAGTTTGGTAATAGAGGTCCTTAATGTCCATTCTAGGAATTCCCATAGGATAATTTCTCATTCTTGATTGATTGTCTTAGTTTTTTAGAATGTATCTTCATTGAGGCTACACATGATTTCATGGAAGAAAATAATGTATTAGATTCCCTTTCCAAGAGGTATGTCATGGGGGCCAACTCAAGGTGTCCTTTTATGGTTTTTATTTTTTGTTTAGATTTGGTTGAAGCGGTTTCACATGGTGATATATAGACTCAACATTGTAAACCCCCCCCCCCCAATTTAATTTATCCTTTTCCCCCATTATTTTTCTAACAATTTTTTGGTATCAGGATTTTCTTCCTTTTAGGACATCTGATTGAAATATTTTTAAGAAAAATCCAAAAATTTCACCACATATCAATTTCAATATCATTATTTTAATGATAATGTCCCTTTATCAAATAAATATTCAAATATCACAATATATTAATTGTAATATTATTTTTCTGATAAAAATAAATATATTTTATTAAGAATACATATTTTTGATTGATATAATCACTTTACTATAAATTGAATGAATATTTACTTCTAATTTATTAATATATATATGTATATATTGTGTAATAAATTTATATATATGTTTCAAAAATTAGATAATACTATTCATACCCAAAAACTTAATAAATAGTTATAATAGTATTATTTTATGTTTCATTAAATCTCATTGTCACATTTCTTGCCCACTATCGAAGAAATTTATTTTTTCTTATATAATAAGATAAACTAATTTATTCATGTAACACAAGCTATACAATAAATTTAAATATATTTGAAAAATAAATCATAAAATCTAAAAATGCTACATGATTTTAAATAAAAAATTATATGTGATGTGATTTTTAACTAGTTTACCTTTACTATTAAAAACTATGGAAAAGGGGGAATTTTTTACCCTGATTTTGATTTAAAATTGTTTTAATTGATGATCATGACTTATTATTTAATTTTCCAATATATTTTGATTTTCATACAGTGGCATGTTATAGAAAAACATGGTGGGATCCTATTGAGCCTTTTTATCTCAAACCCTATACACTCCTTTGGTGATTAATAGACCTTGTTATGTTTATAGATATAGGGAAATGCAAGGCACCATAGTGAGATAGTGAGGTTTCGATAAACCAATATTGGGTAGTTTTATGTGAGATTGTTGGAGTTTTATCTTACTATCACATTGAGTAGTCAACTTCTGTTATAGTTTTCCTATGCTGCTGTAATTATACATTGGGTTATTCAAATTTATTTAGTTGTATCATTTACACTTTCTTTTTTTATCTTTATTTTTTTTTCTCTTAGTTTGGTAAATAAAAATATCATGATGGATTCCTTGAGTTTGTTAAAAAATTTCCCTTTGGATATTGTTTGATGCTAGTTTTTATGTCATTAGCCCATGGGGATCGGTAATTCCATTTGGTTACGTGGTGGACTGGGTCATGTATATGTTTTGAGGATAACTTTGGTCAGCTTGATATATGCCATTATCAGTGGTAGGTAATGTTTAGTATTGTGATGTTGGTAAGTGAGAGATATGATTTTCAGGACCTGATAGGTAAGTTATAGTGATTTCCCAACTAGTTCATTCCAAGATCAGACTCAAATTAACATGTGATGATTTTATATGTTTCTATTGTGTTGATTCATTGATAATTAACATATTTTATTCCTGTAGTTTTTAATTTTAGTAGAGATTTTCCATTCATCCAATTATTTCTTCTAAATTTTTTCACAGTGGTATACCTCCATGATGTCATCTACAGGTTTCACATGATGGTGTTTCATATACTCTTTATTTTAATCTTCCTCCAGATTAGAATCATATATCTACTATCATAAGATCTTTTTGTGTTATTGACCAAAACATACAACATGTCTAGATCATAGTTGTTGAGGAACATCTAGGATCTATGGGAGAAAGGGATTGATCTCGGGAGTTTGTACATGAGAAGACAGTATACTTTAAGGGTATGAATGAGTCCTGATTGGTTTAGTAATAGATGGGAAATATTGACCAAATATTTGAATTCCTATATACACGTGATAATATCACGGTGAAATGTATGACTTCGATACTCAAGGGCCCCATCAAGAGATAGTGTGAATCCAAGGTATTGGAAGATATGAATGTGGTCTTAGACTGGATGTGCTACTAAAACATCTTATTCTAGAATTTTTCCCTAGATTTTATGTCGATATAAATGAACTTGTAGTTAATCTGGTTGTAGATGGTAGATTGATTAATGTAATCATACACCAATCGGTTCGATGAGTTCATTTATTTTTTTATGGAGATATCGAATAATGATCAGATGAAGGCTTAGAAATACCGTCATAGGTTGCAATGAAATTTGAGGTCATAAGTTTTCATGAAGAATATTTTATCCTATGAAGATATTTTATACTTGGATATTATTATATATATGGATATTGTAAGTATGGTTGGAAATTACTCCACTTTTATTTCATGTAGTTGATGATTCTTTGGCATTTATGATACTAATTGGAAGAGTCAAGATAATATATATGATTTAGGAGGTGGTTCTTAGTAGCATGCCTCCTCTGATCTATTAGTGGAATCCATTATTATTCCCCTGATTTTTAATAAATGTAAAATTATTGGCCACAATTGAAATTCTTGTTCCATGTCTGCGAATTTTTGTAATGGTTATGACTGCTAAGTCCATTTACATAGGTTCTATTGGGAAATTATTATAGAATTACATCGTCATGGATTATCATATCTAAAGGATAATATGAATCTATTATAAGATTCAATTCCTATAGGGATTTAGAAATAGTCTTCACGAGTTAATCACCTTCATATATTTGTTAAGATCTTGATGGAGGATGATGTATGTCTAAATATGGTGAGAGGTATCTCCTTTATTATATTCTTTATAGTGATAAATTTATTCAATACCAGTGCCTCCCACAAATTTATTTCTTCATGCATTATCAATGTTAAGAAAAATAAAAAATTACTCTCATACTTTTTATAGTTTTAACGATACACATTTGGAAGAGGAAAGAGTAGGGATTTCATTGTCCTTGTTCATTATAAAAAACGGATGTTGATGTTTCAGTGATATCCTAATTATTAATCTTTATCTATTTTATAGCATCATTTAGAGGGGTTGTATTATCACTCATCATGCGGAATCTTATTTATATCATTAGAGGTTCTCGTTCCTGGATTCCAATGGGTTTTTTTCGGTGTTTTTGGTGTCTGGGATCAACGGTTTTGTCATGTAATAACATTCCACATTGAGATCTGAATTTGGGTTCTTATTTTTTCAGCTGATCTAGATATTTTTTTCTCTATTGGTGATATTTCCTGGGTTGTTAAGGATCATCCTAACATTTTCTCAGAAAACATATCCAGTCCTCCTTAGTTAGGGAGGTCAAGTCCATGATTGATCTAGTCTATGGTATGTAATCGATCTCGATTCCACAATATCTTATGAGTCAATTATAACGAAAAAATCATTTATTAATAAAATTCACTTTCTTTTAATTAAATGAGTTATTAATATAGAAAACACATGAAATCCTTTTGTTTTATTATATCCAATTTTTTTAAATGACTAGTATGTATATTTTCCATTTCTAATATAGTCGTTGAACGATGATCATATGAAAAATTTCAATAAATGATTTTAGAAAATCCTTTTGGCACAAACAAAGGATGTGATGGCCTAAACCAATATGATTGTACCCTGTGATGACCATTTATTGGAGCTTATGAGGGAGATAGCATTTCAAGGATTTTCCCTAGACCATTCCAAAGTTGAGATCCAACAACTTAAGCATGAGGAAAACCATTTACAATAACAGTTCAAGCTCATTGAGATCACAACCCAACCCATGTTCACTTAACGACCCCATTAAAGCCCCCCATTACTCACCCTACTCTTATGGTTTATGCTGATGTCATAATGGGATATGTAACATGAATATATCATTATTATTATGTGAATTGGTTTTGTATATAACAATAAATATACCTTAATTAATTATAGTTACCTTGTAATTGATTTTTAAATCACAAATAGTTTTTTTGGTTAATATTCAAATTCAGTTAATGAATCTATTTTGATGAAATAATGGATTTTTTAATTAAATAATATTTTAAGAAAATGTAATTATAAAATTATTTTTATTAAATATAAATGATCATATAATATTTATGAAGTCAATTTTATATTTTATTAGGCATTGAAAACTATTATTGTTAAAACATGTCAATTTTCAATAAATGTTGTTTTTTATATTAAAAGTGAAAATTTACATATTTGTAAATATATTTAGATAAAATGAATATTGTTATTGGAATGAATACCTTGACATTATCTATTGATTATTTTTTCAAAAAATTTTGAGACTGTCAAATGTTTTGTTAGGGCCAAATACATTACTTTATAACATCATGGTGACATAATAGTGATGTAATAAAATACATTAAAATATATCATCGACCATATATATGTTTTTAATTTAGAATATTTAATTTTAGGTTTATTTTATTTATTTAATAAATAATTAGTGAATCCTCCAAGACATATAAAATATTTTATTATAATAATATCATATCTGTGAATGTGAGACTCACGTCAACATAAGCAAGGGAAATATTTTAATATCATTCGACCTTATCCTTTTAAAATAATTTATTCCACACCCCTTTTCCAGAAACCATAGGAATGAACAATGGTTTGGCTTTTGTATTGATAATTTTAGTGTGTAGTTTTCAAAACAAATATAATAAAGAATTCACCCACCATTTCAAAATAAAACCGCCCAAGAACCACTTTATCTACACTCAAAATAATTTAATCTAGATGAAAATATTTTTCCCTACTCTCTAGAGTCCTCCCAAGGCACCTAAAATCTCCTAAAATACCCCCAAAGCCTTTGGGATCAAACATCTAAATAAGGGATCCCCACCACCATCTCTTCATTTCAATTAAAGAACCTTGTATCAATTTTATCATTTAAATTAAAATGGGTTATATTTTTATCCATTTATATTCAGTTCCATATATTCCATTAGATATTATTTGAATTGGGGTGATTTATACTCCCACATTTGGACTCTTACCTATGTCGTTACACTGCTAAAATTCTGTAAGGGATTTCACTCTTCTCATATCTATTCAAGAACTTATTTTATATCCTGCCTCTTAGACTACATTTTTATATTATGGATTATGGGGTTCCATGGTCCACATAATTCCCAAATTATTTAAACATGATGATATTTTATTTTCACTATCCTTATGCTTCTTGTGATCCTTTATGTACACAAGTTACTATGACAAAATTTCATATGGGAAATCCCTCTCTCCTTTTTCTTAAAGCACCTCTTTTATGTCCTGACTTTTCATTTCCATTTAATTTATTGTGGATTTTATCTTCTATACCTCCTTCCTATACATTTTAGTTATACATTGTCAGAACATAATTTCACTCCCATTATCCCACTCCCCATGACACTTTAACCCCACATGTTACTATTCTAAAATTACATAAGGGATTTACCTCTTCTCATTTCCATTAAATAATTTCATTTATATTATGAATCTACAATTCCATTTCACATGTTGGTTTTTCATTTTAAATGATCCAATAATTTCAATATCATGTTTAAATAATGATAGACACATTTCACTCACATTATCCTATTTTATGAATTTTAATATTACGTCATTATGCTGCCAAAATTGCACTGCTATTTTCCAAGGCAAAATCATCATTTAGTGAGTACCATACCAATTCCTCTATTAATGATATTCACCATTATGCACATATAATTTTTTTGGACTTAAATTTATTTATTCCACATTCATCAATCTTGGAATTAACTATGATGTTCAATGAATACATGTTATATAATTTATGTGGCACACATAAGCACAATATTGTAATGATTATGCCGGGTGAACCCTGATAGAACTAAAATATATTTAGTAATGTTTAGTATCATTATAGGTTAGGTTGGGATAGGGTTTTACATGGTTTCATTAAAGTAATTTTTACACCATGTTGGGATATGAGTTTACCTGATTCCTTTAAATTAATGATGATGTGTTTTTAGTTATTTCCACATTTCCATGTTATGATGATCCAATTATATCATGCCATTATGTTCATGTTTCTCTTCTGATACAATGATATTCTTATTTTATAACATGTATTGTATTCTTTATGTTATATCTTTTTTACTCCATTAATGTGGTTAATAGCTCACAATTTTCCTATGTATGTCCTCAAGCTATCTCTTGCACTACTAAGTAAGAATGAATGTTGTGGTCATGTAAAAGTCATTTTCAATAAATATGTGTATTTCATGTTTTATGTTATTATGTAATGTTCTTAATCCCCAAAGACACTATAAATATATATCTAATAAGTTTTATTAGCTGAATGTTTATATAATAAATCATGTTAAAAATAAAATAAGGAGTAGGGTTCTTAGAGTTGGTATTAGAGGGAGATTTAGTTATTATTGGGATTAGGATTAGAAAACTCTAGTAAATGAGTTAGGAATAAGTCTAAGAATAAAAAAAGAATCCCAAAGTTTTGGTGAGTATAGAGTAATTTTTTTTCAAAAAAACATCAATGTTTTGATATGAAAAAGTAGATGTGGATCTGGAATAGATGAATCTATGGTTGATACCAAAAAACAACACTTTGAGTTTGTCTCAAATGGGAACTAGTTCCAAAAATGGGCCTTACTTCACTCTTTGTTTAAAACTCATTCAGTATTTGGTTTTTAAAATTCATATTCATAGTATGAACTATTATTAAGGGAAAATAATTACCCTAAAAATATATTTTAGGGAGTATATCATGGGAAACATAGATTGATTCTTAGTAAGTCATAAGTTAATGAGATTAATGTAATTTATATGTTTTCCTTTTTTCATTGGATTCCTCATTATGTGTTTAATTGTTTAAACTATTTACCCCTAATTTTAATTTTAATTTATCCAATGGATTTTAAATACATGAATTAGGCTAACAACTGATGCAATGATGAATATGATGACATCTCTAATGAGATTTCCAATATGATGAGAGTGGGAATTGAAAACCATTTCAAGATACTGTCTTAGTTAACTCATGTTTTGAAAGGAAACATGGCTCAAGAAGAAATTCTATCCCCTACTCCCTGAAGAAAGATTAATTCACAACTTGGGGCCTAATGAGACAAATTACTCATAGTATCAATGGATCATATGATCCCTCAATCACCCAAAATGGATCAACTCCACTGAGAAAATATTCTCTATCCTTCAATGTTGCAATTAATAGAAGGTTCTACTAGATACTATCATATTTAGGGTGAGTCTAATCAATGGTTGATGTTGATCAGAAATATGAATCTTGAGGAAGAGATTGAGGTGATGGGATGGAAGGAATTCTGGAAAAAAAATTGATAAATGATTTCCAATAACCTTCCTTCTAATGATGAAAAAATATTTCCATAAACGCAATCAAAAGTATGATGGGTTTTTGGGGCGTATGAGGTAAACATCATCATACATGCCTGATATGCCACTGTTTTTGTAGTTACCCCTAAATTCTTGGTAGACGTCTTCTAAATTTGGAGAAAACCTTTCCCATGGAAATCCTTGATGATCCATTAATTTAACAACTATGATTATATATTTTATGTTCCCATAATGATGAAATAGAGATCATTGAATCTCAGGGGTATCTTCGGGATAAGAAGAGAAAAGTGTAGTTTGATCATGGTGGTCCAATTGATAAATCCTATGATTCTATGAAACATCAGAACCCTACTATCCAAATGTCTAGAAAGAGGCACCATATAATTTTTCTACAGGGGAAGAGGAAATTCATTAGGTTCGAGAAGGGAACCTAGCTAGCAATTTCTGAAAAGAAAACCCCTCTACTGTGTTATAGGATAGGATTGCTCAGTTTAATTTTCAACATTTTATTCATTTCTACAACTACAAGGAATCATGGAACATTGCGAACTAGTTTCGTATTATAAGGTCATTTAGTGGAAACCAACAACCTCAAAGGCATAAAGGGAACGCTTTTAGCACAACTAATACCTATGTGAATCTAGAAAACATAGTTGTGTCAAGTACACTATTTATTTATTCTAGAATTGCAAACATACTTTTTTATTATGATTAAAAATATTATTTTATATAAACAATGTTTAGTATAACAATCCAAACACCACAATAAATATTGGAAGTAGAGATATCATTGAAAAAGTAATGTGGGGAAATTATAGCATCCCATGAATATGGCTCCTCCCCTATCAAACTTTTCTGTTTGAAAGCCCCAAAAAACCTCATCATATGTCCATTGGTTTAATTTTATGAAATTATTGTCTTGTATTGGATTTCCCTATATAGAGCCAACACTAATTGTCTTGAGTGGGAAATCACTCTCCATATATTTAATTCTGTTGTCTATTATATACATGTAAATGGAAGAGGATGAATCAACTTTAAAAAAATAATCCTAATCAATGATATTACAGCCCTAGGGGCATGTATACCATTTATAGATGATTGAGTCTAAGGAATGAACCATCCTTGATGATATTTATATTTTTCAGGAATTATCTAATGAGTTTCCCAGGGAATATCTTGGCCTTACTCCTATAAGAAATGTTGAATCCATTATTCATCTTATAACTGGTGTGTTTCCAATATATATTACTCCCAATAGAATGTCCATTGTGGAGCTTGAAGAGTTAGAGAAACAACAATAGGATAATCTGGACAGAAAGGTTATATGCCCAAGTGATTCACCAAAGGGTGCACGAGTCCTCTTCCTCAAGAAGAAGGATGGGTTGGTGTTCCTCTTCATTGATTATCATGAGCTCAAAAAACCAAAATAAAGATATATTATACTTTATCATGATTAGATGGCATGTTTGATCAACTACAAGGAGACACATACCTAAATAAGGTGGATTTTCAGTTAGGATATTACCATGTAAGGGTGAAGAAGGAGGATGTCCCTAAGACTATATTTCGTAGAAGACATGGGCACTATGAATTCATAGTAATGCCTTTCGAACTCACTAATTCTCTAGAAATTATCTTGGAGTTTATTAATAGATTCTTTATAGATTACCACAAAAAAAGATTCGGTCTTTATATATGATATTCTAGTATACTCTTAAACCAAGGAGGAACATGAAAATAATCTAAGAACTGTACTATAGACCTTGTGAAAGGATAATATCTATGAAAATTACATCTAGTATGAGTTCTGGGGGAAGTAAGTCTAATTCTTGGGGAATATCATTACAAGAAATGGGAAATCATTGGATCCTTAAAAATATAAATCAATCAAGGGATGACTCAAACCGACATCTATGAGGGAAATCCATAGATTCATGGGGTTAGTAAGAAATTATCACTGATTTTTGAGAAATTTATCAGGATTTTCAATATCTCTTAGAATGATAACTCAGAAGGGAGTCATGTTTTATTAGAATGAATAATTGGAATAAATATTCATGGAGTTGAAGAATAGAATTATCAATGTCCTTGTGCTCAATATATCCACATGTGAGGAGAATTTTTTAATCATCAGTGATTCATTGAAAAGGGTTGGGGTTTTTTGTTGATACCGAATGACAAATACATTTCTGATTCTTCCATGCATTTGAAAATTCATGGAAAAAGTATCCCATACATGATCTTTAGATGAAATATGTGATCTTTTCATTGAACATATGGCGGTATTATCTATTTTCGGAGAAGTGTGAAATTTATATGGAACAAAAATGTCTCATATATATATTAACACATAAAATGATGAATATGTGCCAATGTAGATTGTTAGAGCTCAATAAGGAATACGAATGCTAAATACATTACCACCCGAGGAATGGGAATAATGTGGAAGATGCTCTATGTGGAAAGGACCCATGATTTTGATCGTTGATGAGAATTGAAAATGAAAAAATCTTCATATATTTAATGAATATGGACATGGTAATCATAATGAAAGGAGCATCATCAACCATTTCACAAATGATAGGTCAAATGTATCTTCTGGAAAGGATAGAGTATTCTCAGAAATGTGTTGTGGGAATTCATATGAATGTGGAAATGATTCTTAAAGATAAATTCTCGATGTTCTATATTAATAAGGAAGAAATTTTGAGATTTGGTTCATGAATATGTGCTACATAAAATCCAGATTAAATGATTGAACTTTTGGATGAGGCACATAGTTTGAATATCTCTATTCACCCAGGAAACATGAATATGTATCGGGATTTTTTGAAGCCCTATTGGTGGGATAACATGACGAAGGAGATCACTAAATATACATCAATGTTCCTAGTATATTAGAAAGTGAATTATTGTAGGAATATGTCTATGAGGATCCCACAACCATTACTCATACCAACATAGATATGGGGAAGCATCACTATAGACATTGTCACCGGACATCCAAATACATCCAAAGGAAATAATGCAATATAGGTTGTTGTGGATCATCTTACAAAATATAGACATTTCATTTACATTTGAGAGGATTTCTCATCAGATCAAATGGTAATTTTATACATTTTACAAGTGGTAATTCTACATGGATTACCACTATCAATTATGTCTGATCGTGATCCAAGATACACATGTATGTTTTGGAAGAGTCTCCAATATGCTCTGAACACTAAGATGGACTTTACCATATCCAATGACCCTCAAACTAATGGTCAATCAGAGTGGAATATTAGAACACATGAGAACATGTTTAGATCTTGTTCAATGGACTACAAAGGAGGATGGGACCAACATATTCCTTTGGTGGAGTTCTCTTACAACAACAGTTTCCACTGAAGCATCCAAATAGCTCTGTATGAAGACCATTATGGGAAGAGGATGAGAACACAATTAAGTGGGGATTATGTTGGTGAATTAAAACATCTAGGTCTATAAATGGTCGATGAAATGGTTGAATAAGGTTAAGACCATCAAAAAGCACATCAAATCTACTCGGAGTCAAAAAATAGTTATGATAACAATTACCAATTAGACCTAGAGTTTGATGTTGGAGACATGGTATTCATATGAATATCTATATGGAAGAGTGTTATGAGATATGTGAAGAAGTGTATGGTTATTCCAATGTACAAGGTCCCTTTGGATATCCCCGACCGCATTTGGGTAGAGGCATATCGACTATCACCCCAATGAAATATGTCTCAAGTACATGATATATTTCATGTATCACTCTTGAGGGAGTACTTACCAAAAAATAACATTTACACAATATAGAGGTGGTATGATTGGAGAATTCACTATCCAATTAAGAGAATTCAGGAAATATCTTAGATCATAGTGAAAAAGTTCAATGAAATAAGACAATGTTTATTTTCAATGTGTTGTGGAGAAACAAAAAGTTTGATGAAGCAATGTGGGAACTAGACGAAGTGATGTGGAAGAGTTACACTCATTTGTATTATTTCGGGAAAAGGAAATTTTGGGGGGAAAAGTATTTAGGGGGGAAGGTTGAAATGAACCAAAAATTTCTGAATAAAATTTCGTTTTTGTTAATTATATCTCTTATGTATATAGAAAACTCATGCACTCATTATGATTTATTTTATCCAATTGTATTAAAATTACTATTATGAATCTTTATCATTGATAATATAGGTGTTGAATTTTTATCACTTTACTAGTTTAAAAATATGGTTTCAAAAAATTCATTTGGCACAAATAATGGATGTGATGGCCTCAACTAGTATGATCATACCCTATGAAGCCCACTTATTTGAGCTTCTGAGAGAGAGAGATTTTGCTAGATTTCCCTTAGTCCAAGACCAACTCTAGAGCTTTCAAATTATGAATGATTTTAACCATTTACAGGATATTTTCAAGCTCATTAAGATCATGACCCAAACAATGTTCCCTAAATGGCACCATGAAATCCCCTCCATCATACACCTTACTCTTAGGTAATATATTGGTGTAATAATGGGATATGTAACAATACCATATAATTATGATTATGTTCATTATTTTTGTATATAATAAGGAATATACATTCATTTTATTATTGGTACCGTGTAAATTACTCTTAAAGATCAAATAGTATTTTTCATAAATATTTAAATTCAATTAAGTTAACCATTTTTATGGATTCCTAGATTCTTCAATTAAAATTTATTTTAATAAAATTTTATTATTATATTTTTTTAAATATAACTGATTCTATACTTTTTATGGAGTCAATTTTTATTTTTATTAAGGTTTAAAAACTATTGTTTTCAAAACAAGTAAATTACAAAGAATGCCTATTTTTATTTTAAAAGATATAAATCCAATATATAATAAATAATTTAGATAAAATGAATATTAATTTTTGAATCTAGATATTGGAATTATCTAACGATGAATTTTTCATAATTTTTTGAGACTGTATATGTTTTTGGTAAAAATTAAATGTGGTGTTTTATGACATCATAATGACCCAATAGTGATGTAATAATATATTATAAAAATAATATTTTTCTTAATATATGTTTTTACATTAAAATAATTTATTATTAGGGTTATTTTATTTATATTGTAATGCCTTGTTGGATCTTCAAATACATATAAAATATTTCATGACTTTAAAATCATTCCTTTGAATGTGTGAGTCACCTCCACATCTGATAGGGAATTATTTTAATAGATTCATACCATATCCTTTTAAAATAATGTATACCACACCCCTTTCCCTTAAACTATTGGAAAAAACCATGGGATGGTTTTTGGTTTTGAATATTTCAGTGTGTAGTGACCCAAACCAAAATAATAAAGAATCCCACCATCTCTCTTATATAAACCCACCCAAGCACCATATTATATTCACTATAGATCTTCAAATCATGACCAAGCTCTTCCATATACAACTTAGAAACCTCTCCAGGCTTCCCATCATCCCAATAAGATTCCCTCATTCCTTTGGGATCACACATCTATGTAAGGGATTCTCACCTCCCTCTCTTCATTTCAATTCACGAACCATTTTATAAATTTATATTTTAAATTTCAATTGGGTATATTTTCATCCATTTATAATAAATTCCCTACCTTCCATTTTATTTTATTTTAATGAGGGTTCATTTATACACCAACCTATTTGGACCCTTACCTAAACCGTTATTATGCAGAAATATCATTAGGGATTTCACTCTTCTCATTTCTATTCAAGCACTTATTTTATATTATTCTTCTTATATTGTTGTTTTATATGTTGGTTCAAGAAGTTCCTTGATCCCATTACTTTTCAATTGATTTAAAAATTATGAAATTTTTCTTTTCACTCTTATTAATCCCCTCTATGATCCTTTAAGTACACACATTACTATTCCAAAATTTCTTATGGGATCTCTCATTTTTCTTTTTCACTATGCTCATATTGTATGTCCTACCTTTTAATTTACATTTTCTTGATTTGGGATATTTTCTTGCATAACTATTTACTATAAATTTTATGTATACCTGATGGGATCTTCCTTTTAATTCCCATTAATCCCCTCTATTATCCATTAAACCCACCAGTTACTATATCGATATTCCGTATGAGATTTCTCTCTTCTCCTTCCATTCAAGCATTTATTTTATATTATAATCCAAAATTACATTTAACATGTCGTGATATTATGTTCCATGATCACCAAATATCAATTTCATGTATAAATGATGAGATAAACTTTTCTCTCTCATCAACCCATTTTTTGAATTTATATATGACGTCATTGTGTTGACGAAATTGTTCTGCGATTTTCCATGCCAAAATCATCGTGTAGTTATTACAATACTAATTCCCCTATAAAGGGTATTCACCATTATGAACATATACATGTTATTTTATGACATATATGTATGTATTGCATATTCCTTGATCATTTAATAAATTATTATGTTTAATAAATCCGTGTTATATGATCTATGTGGCACTGTTGACACCACATGAGAACGTAACCCAAAGGACTATCAAGAAAACTCCAGATAATTTAGATCCAAAAGCAAGGTTTGAAGTGTACAAAAGAAAAAAATCAAAATTTTCCCAAATAGTTGTGCGACTGACCTACACGGCAAAGCTCAGCACTAGAGGTTGTTTTCTACGCCTATACGGAATACCTGCACCGTGAAGCTGTGAAAAATACCAGCGCGAGCAACATCTCTTCGACCAAGCCCATCCGTTCCTATAAATAGAGCCCTTGGGATCTCCATTTTAGGATTGAAAAAAATTTATATACTCTACAAAGATCCCATTGCGTAGCTCTTTCTCCTAGATCCTTCAAATTGTCTCATGTATCTCTCTGAAACATGAGAGAAGAGGCAATTAAATGGGAAAAGAATGTTTTGAAAGTATTCACATTCTTCTGTCATCATTTATACATTCATGCCATACCAACATACCATACATGCGCACCATAACAGTATGCCATACCTATGCACCATACCTGTGTTGTATACATACGCGTCATACCAGTGTGGTATACCTCCGCGAGGGACCTACGCGACCAACTCAAGTACCCTTTTTTAAGCCATTCATGGAATGGTATCTCCTTCCATAGTTCCCTTATCTGTAAGGTATAAAGTTGAAACCTCCACCGAAACCACATGACTTATCAATCATTTGGGAAAGGCACATCAACATGTATCCTTTTAGGGTTTGTATATTCACAGTTAGTGGTTTCCCACAGTCATTTCATAACTAGGGTAAGATTCTTGGATGTTGTGGGTTTTTATATCAGCAGTAACATAGACCATTATCCTAGGAATAGTGTTGGGAAGTTACTGGTTTGGAGTACAGTTGGGTCCAGGCATCATATTTATCATTGATGTGACCCAAGACCTCAGGTCTCTGGTAGGGAAGGTACAGTTCACACTTACTTTTCTGAACAAGAAAATGAGAAGTCTCCCTTTCCTAACAGGATCAATTTCAAGGAAGGAATCCGGGTATAATCCCATCACCTTCATCTCATCCTCCTTACATTGGACCCTTGTCCAATGTAAATAGAATATAGGGAAGGCTCGTCGCCTCACCCTCTTCCACAGTCGACGCACCCTCTTCCATCAGTGGAGGAGGAAAAGAGTGAAGTGTCACTATTGAATAATTCAAATCCACTTTTTTCACACACATAGCATGAGTCACATGGGCTTAGAGATACATGACGGTTAAAACATTTGAACAAAAATTCATTTTAAGCAACTAAGAAAACTCTAATTCTTGTTCAAACCAAGAAACCTAAGAAGCTCTTTCAGGTCTCGAGCTCACTTGATATCCTCCTCAAGAATCTTACCCTAATTCCACCAATTTGGGCATCCTCCTTAGGAAATAAGCCCCAAATTCAATCATAAAATCATCAAGGCATCCTTTTTTGGAAGTAAGCCCAAACTCATCATTCTAAGAGGACTATACTCTCCAATGAGACTTATCGAATTACGTGGGAATTGATTCCCATTAATATGGGATACGTATGAAGACTCCCTGAGGTTAAAAACCAACACTTCAAATCAACCATGTTCTCCATGATCCATATTCTCAATTGGGTATGATTATACTTGGGAAATCATATCCTCTCCATGTTATTCGTGTTGCTTCAGTGTATGTCCCACAATATGTTTTGAATAAGCACATTTCGATTAGATTTCCTTATCACAGGACCTTCAAATGTATTATATATCCTATAAAGTGGCACTGAACTACAAGGGTTCTGATTCCTTTCACAAGAATCCATAGGTACACCATTTCTCAGGCACGATCCCTATATAAAAACAAACCATCACCTCCCTGGATGACATTAAATTCCTGAGTTCCCAACAGAGTGGCTTAAAAACTAATAACATCTCAATGGTGATTAAAAAAATATGTAATTGGTATATTAGAGGATACCGTTGATGGAAAAACTCAAATACATATAGATGTTTTCATTGATGATTAACCTTTAATGAATACTGATGATTCTAAATTTTACACATGTTAATAAGTGATTGTAAATTCCAAGTGTTACTTATGATATACATGGTCAATTAATAAGGATTAATGAAAATATCATAAAATTACAATGAGTTTCCAAGAGTAGACAATAATTCCCCCCCAATAGTGTGTGATAAGTCTAACCTCCCATCTTTTTGACCAATACACATTCCTAAGTAATGTAAAGTTCAAACATAATGAACCCCTGCCTTTATAAAGTAGGTCCCTGTTCAATGATGAATAGTTGGGAGTTTCTAGTTCCATAAATAAATCAAATGGAAACCGCCTCGAAATGGTGAATCTTAAAACTAGAACACATGTTTCAAGGATCTACAAAACAAAAAATTGTGAACCCGACGTGATGTTTTTACCAAGTTAATAATGGTACCCACCTGTTGGTCCCCTATCAATGGATAAATGAAGGCTAGATAGAGGAATTAATCACACAAGTACACATCTAATTTTTTTTTTAATAAATATTGTTGTTGAACTCAAGTTTCCCCAGAACTTCCTTCAATCCAAATAATGGATTTCACCAAGGCAACATCTGTGAACTTCCAGAATGCTGCTCAAGATTGATCTTCATCCACGGGAAGGACGTCATCACCAACCTAGTGTCTTCAATGATGGGTATCTAATGTGCTGATGAAGGAATATCTCCAGAATGGTACAATCCTGACTTTGGAGGCTGCTCGACAGGCCCACCAGGTCACCAAAAATCCTCGATCATCTAGCCAATGATGAATAATGGTCAAGAAGAAAATAGTGCCCACCAACGTCTCTAATTGTTTGAGGTCATTACCCCCAGAGGGAAACAAAAAATCCCTCTAATACAACAAAAATGTGGATCAAGAGGTCACTCATGGCCTTGATTCAAGAATACAGGAGTCCTTCCTGGGGTCTCCCATCAGTAATCTCTGCCAGTATCATGTAGTAGTGAACCACCAACATTATGGGGGTTTTTCCACTAGACGTTTTTCCTAGGTCTGTCAGACTCGGGTATGCAAGAATAACCACAAAGGAAAACATCGAGTCAATAGGGAGAAGTTTATCACCTCTACCTCTTCCAGAGAATTCCATCAATTTAAATTTATGGAAAATGACGAATGGGAACATACACTACTCCATCCTATTTTTCCTGCTCTACAAGATTGTCTGACGCAAACCCTTCAATCCCACCAGATATACGGGGTGGAGTATTCGTAATGGGGACATACACCTTCTTACAAGTTATCATCCTGTAAGCAGACTCATCTGACTGCATATTATGAATACAAAATATGGTGGAAACTGGTAAACAGGTACATACACAATTTTACAATAACTAATTCTTCAACTAGTCTCATTTTCCAGTATTGAAGGATTTCCTTCAACCATACTTGACAGAAAATAGCCACCACACACATACACCTACCAACGTTCATCAAGCCTTCCAACAGTCTCGTTTCGTAGCACCCGGAGAAGTCATTCAGAAAGATCTAATGACAAATTTGGGGTTGACTGAACTCTCTTCCCCCTTGTTTGAGTCCTGTCAATATCCATTGAAATGAAAATGAGTACATGATTTGGCACATACACCTACTCAAGATACATAATGGTCGTATATTCCCATTCCATCTGCTAAAGACACCCAACACATTTTATCAACAGTGAATGGGAATACACATATCCCTATCCGTATTTTGGAAGCATATTACGATATTTTAACAAATACTACAGCATTATCAGGTGACAAAACATATAATTATTTCCCCCCACATGGGATGATAGTTCAGCATGTCGTCCCAGATAAGATACACACCTCTGTTCTAGTCCAAGTGGGTCTGGGGTCATTTTCCCCCATATCTTACGGGCAACATGATCGGGAACATACACCCTTTAAAATTGGAGTAAACCGGTATATTCTATTAACTACTCCATGTAAGGCACAAACACTGGACCATTATAACCACTTCTCCCAATAGGTGGTCCCAACTATGTGTAAGAGAACATCCAAAAAGAAGTCTTTCCCAACACCATTGGAAAATAAAGAGTTAATCTTTGATTTAGCTCATCATAATGTTGGAGTCTTTGAATCCCTCAGACATTTATATGTTTTAGCTCAAGATCCTACCCTCTAGTTACTAAATTTCTTGTGTGGTAGTTCTAATTATGAAGTTTCTCATCAGAAACATCATCATCTAGGCTTGCTTCAGGAAAATATGGTCAATCCATAGTGTCTATCTCTAGATGAGAGCCATGAAAACCCTCAGTGCGGGAAGAAGACCAATGACCAAGAAGATTTATCCCTTTTTGTAATCCACCATGTTGATCCTCCCCATTTTGTCATTCTATGTGAAATTACTATCCGCAATAGTATTACGCATTGTTATAATGATTCCATAATTGAAAATGTAGTGACGAGAATGCCCTCCTATATCTCAAGGCACTTGCAAACATAATGCAAGTCATGTCTGGTGCTTTTTGTTTTATGGTTGAAACATTTTCTCAACTAGAAGACGACTTAAGGGAATTTTCATTCTCTAAACCACTATTAGGTCATTTCTATTCTAATACAAGGCATCCACTCTGGTCAGATCAGGTGGAGAAACCTCTTGTGAAAGATGAAGAAGAAGTGTTAAACATTAGGAAACAATTAGCTATAGGAGAAATCCCAGTCATTTTCTGGCCATTAGAAAATTATCATTTTGATATTGTAGAATTATTAAAAGAATATTGAATTCATGACATTCATCACAACATATGGAAAACTCTTCGTCATTTGAAAACCAAAGAATTACCAAATGATGGATATAAAAATCATGTAAAGGTAACAGAAGGGTTGCAGCGCCAAATTGACATGGAACCTCTCTCAGTTTCCCAACATCCAAGGGAATAAATACAATACGGAAACCTTCAGCGCACATGTATCAATGCTTTTGAGAGCTTACGCCAATTAATTTCTGATTCCCCATCTAGTGTTCACATTAGAGGATGGGGTGCTTGTGGAGAATTGCATTTCACTACACTCCAAAATTAGCAGAGTCTACAAAAAGTGGTCTCATGCAATGTTATTGCCCACGGTCATCCACAATCAATAGGTTTAGTATGTAATACAATATACATTCAAGAACAGGCCTCAACCAGTTCTCATTACAATCAGGCTCAAAAAAAATAAGAAGTTCTTGAGCTAATTTTACATCAATCCTCTGAGAATCTTGATCAGGAATCCTGTTTAGAGGATGTTAGGCGTCCGAGGATGAAAATGTCTAAAATAGGACAGTGATCTTCTGAAATAGATAATTTGAGTGATTGTTGGATGATGCACCCAGCTAATGTTCGAAACCAAAATCTGCAAAATTAGAAGAGTAGTTGCAGAAATTTCAGCTGTAATAGTTCAGGAATCACCCCAGCTTGCCCGGATGGGGGCTCATTTAATTCATCCTATAAATTCATTAAACAATTTTCAATGATTTGAAGAATAAGAACTGGGTAAACCCTAGCCTGAAAGGTTAGGGGCTTTTTTACATCTACAATCCCCTCTTGAACGGAGGTTAGTTTTCTCCCTATTAGGGAAGAAGCCACAAGGAAAGTGTACAACTGAAATATCCAATGATTCCCTTAATGTTAGTGTTTCCTAAACAGTTCTAGGGAATTATTAATATTGGAGAAGAGTCTCATGAAATAAAAAAAGGGAGACAATCTAGCGGAAATGCTGACAGAATTCCATCAATGCATTATGCGTTAGTGAATGTTATTAACACCATTGTAGACGATCCTCCAAAAAATAAGTCCAATTGAGGGGAATCAGAAGATGAATTTATTGTCCATAATACGGTACACACCAAGCCCGATGAAGAAGGTATTTGTAATCAAAATCATTGTTTTACCTTGAATTTCTTTATGACTTCAAATAACCAATTCCCCCCTATCTGAAAGGCATCTAACAAGGGGATAAGAAAAAGTTAAATTGCATCTCACTTTTCTACTGGAGAAGGTAAATCTCTTTCACATGAAGGGAGAATTACAGGGCAAGAATAGGAAATGAGGGAGTTAAAAATACTAAATATAGAGTTACTTTGAAATAGCATTTCTGCTATACAAACACCCCAAGCCAGTTCTCCACTTGCAAATCCTGTAAGAGCTCCACAGAAAAGGGGATTTATTGTAAATATAGATGGGGGAAATTAATTCCCTCCATTATGTACCCAATAAAAGAATGATTATATACATCCTGACAGACATATTCCCATGGGTTATCCAAGGTAGATATCAGCACAACCATCAGTGGTCTTACCAGTCGTTGCACCAGATCAAGTTCCAGTTGCTATACCGTCACATAATCTAGCTCATCCGGATATTCCACAAATTCTTATGAACACAATTGAGGAATTAACGACTCAATTTTATGCTATGGATTAATGACGTGCACCAGTTCAATAGGAAAATATAGCTCACCCAGGATAGGTGGATGCAATTAATCCCCCACCAAATTTTATGAATACCACATTCCAAATCCTTAATGTTTTGGGAGATCCAGAACAATACATAAAACAGTTTTTTTCTCTTTGTGATCCTATGATCGTAACTTCTCAATAAGAAGAAGCAGTTAAGCTTTGGTGTTTTGTGCAGTCATTAAAAGGACCAACATTTTTCTGGTATACAATTTGCAATATCGATCAATTACTGGATGTGAAAATCTCCATTAGAAATTTCTTCTCAAATTTAGCTCAACGCTGTCCAAGAAGACAGTTATTGAACTTACCAATTGTAAAAAAGGGATAATGAAAGAGTTTCAGATTTCATTTCTTGATGGAAGGGATTAACATATTCCTAATTTTTAGCACTCCCTCAAGAAGAGTTTCTACCAATATGTGTGGCAAAAATGTGTGATGAATTACGGACACCATTGATCCCTGTGAAACACACAAGAGAGTTTTGAGAACTTACTTCAATCAATCAGCAGATAGAATTCTCTATTATAGATACTAAGGCTTAAACTCATGTAATTCCTTCAGTTCCAGGAATGAGAATAGGAAAGGAAAAAGCTGTGACAGTCACACTCAAATAGGCACATGTACCTGCTTCTACTTCTAGTCTTTCATCATACCAAAGGGCTCTGCCTCATGAGTATCAACATCAACTACTGCCTCGTCAAGATGATCAAACAGACCAAAGGTATAAATACTTTGAGGAATTGAAGAATAAAGTTTATTATTTTTGGAATGAGAAAGTTCCTGGATACATAATCTCAGCCTTAGAAAACAATTTGGTTCATTTTCCATGTCCAAAGAAGCCAAATATGGATGGAGATGAAGAACGTCCAATGTATTATCCCTTTCATCAGATGTTTGGACACCCCATTCAAGAGTGTTTTGTTTTAAATGACCTTCTCTTAAAAATAAAAGACTCTGGACAACTGAAGTTGAAATGTTCATCAACTCATGTAGCCTGTGTTATTGCTACCACTTCAGAGGAAGAGGGAGAATAGAAGGTGGTTAAAAGTAAATGTGTGCAAAAATAAGAGGATAAGATGAACAGAAAAATGATCAACCTGAATCATACTATTTTACAAACAGAGCTGAAACAACCAATTCTGTCATCTAACACTGCTGCCACAGCAAAACCATTCTCATACAAAGGTCATTCCTCAAAGAAGAAAAGTGATGGTAAAGACAAAGAGCAATCAGAAAGAAATGAGCTTGTGTCAAGGCCAATGTTGTCCGTAAACCTGGAATATTTTATGCCATATGTTTCAAAATCATGGGCACCACCCCACCAAATGGTAAACCAGAAGTAAACTATTGAGTAGAATCTTTGTCAACTGAATAATTAATATTTGGTTCTGTTAATTTTATCCCTTTAACTGATCCTTATACCAATGGTGATTCTGATTGTAGTGAGCTAGAATTTCTTGTGCCTAATTAGAGAACGAGGGAAAGGGTCCAAGGTCTAGGATACAAGGGAAGACGTGGGAATTCTATAAACTATCATTTTAATTATACACCTGCTCGAACCAAATATGCATCTAAAACTTGTTGAAGAGCCCTTAAACGGGCTCAGCAGGAAAAAATAGTTTCTTCTATGAAAGACAGGCTCGGTTCTAACACCATTATTTTGGAAGACCTATTAGAAGCCACACCATATTCTTCTCAGAAAATGAATAGACTTCATCAGTACAATTTACCATATTCATTAGTATTTCCAGCATCCTCTGTAACACAATTTACATCAACCAAAGAAGCATCAACATCCCTAGTACCTGCAAAACCGTGTCTCTATGATGGGAAATGAAAAGCTTTAGACCAAAAGTATGACATCTTGAAACAATTGGCCCATGTACTGGCCATGTTGTCAATTCTGGATGTGTTAAATCATTCCAAAGATCTTAGAGAGGCACTCATTGAGGCTTTTTCAGGTCCTAATGAGTTTGAAACCTATGTTGTAGATGCTGAGATTTACCATATAGATAATGATCATGAAAAATTTAACTTAGTCATATCTTTTACGGATGAAGATGAAGACCATATGGTACATGGGCATATCAGACCTTTGAATCTGACTTGAAAGGTCAATGACAAAAATATCCAACGATCCTTCATTGATAATGGCTCCAGGGTCAATCTCTTTCCCATTCATTCACTTTGTCATTGTGTCCTGACTAAAACTATCATATCTCCATCGATATTAATGTTCAAAGAATATGTCAAGAATGAACAAGAAACTCTAGGCTAAATTACACATAGAACCTAGTTTGGATATCTTGTGTCTAATTCAGATTTCATGGCTGCTCTTCCGGAAACAACCTTCACTATTCTTCTTGGAAGGCCTTGGTTGCATCAACATACAGAAATACCTTCATCATACCACCAATGTCTGAAATACTATTTCAACGGTCAAATCATAACAATGTATGGTGTCAAGGTTACATTCAGAACATGTAAATCTCAATACATTGAGGAAGAGTTTTATCACACAAAAGGAACGAAGACCATGATAAAGGAAATAACCAAAGTTAATGCTCCAAATGTACTGGAAAAGATTCTAGGAAATCCATTCATGCATTTGAGTACAAATTAAGTGCTACCCATCAATAAAATTGAATGGGTAAAATCAAATCTGTGCCCTTAACCAGTAATATCCATAATGTCAATTGCGATAATTGAGCCTAAAAACATGTGAGAAATAATTGATACACCAAACAATGATGAAATCCTGATTAGTGATGTTTTCATTTCATCTGTTGATCTTCAATAAGACTCTACTTCATCAATCATAGTATAATAAATTGTAGCAATGCTAGGGGAAGCCAAAGATGTTGATTCTCAATCCATCAATCGCTATTTACTACCACAGGAAGACCCTTCATCATCAGTAGGGTTAGATATGGTTGCCTCTTCTTCGAAGTGTTCAAATACTGATCCATCCCCTAAATCTAGGAGTTTTCCTTTGTCATCTACCATGAAAATGGAAACAGAAGAGGTAACACATAATGTAGAAGAAGAGGAAGATCTTAGGGATGCTACTCCAGCACTTGAAGAAGGTGTCCCTACCACTGTAGATGAACACAGATAAATAAATCTGGACAGAGAAGAATATCCATGCCCCACTCTATTAGTGCATCCATGACCACTGAAGCACAAGAGGTGTATACATCCTCTCTAAAACAACATCGAGATATATTTTCATGGAATTATAAAAATATTCCTGATATTAATCTGGATATAGAAACCCATCATTTGGGGATTCTAGAAGAATATCGTGGATTTAATTATGGATCAAGAAGAACACACCAAACTCGTGTCTCTAAAATTGAAGCTGAAGTTGATAAGATTATAAAGGATAACCTCATTAGGGAAGTTTAGTATCCGAAATGGCTGCCCAATATAATTCTAGTAAAAAAGATGAATGGAAAAATTAGAGTCTTCATTGATTTTAGAGATCTTAACTGGCATTTTCCTAAAGATGATTTTCCAGTCCTGATTACAAAACTTCTAATTGATGAAACAACTATATATGAATCTCTTTCTTTCATCGATGATACATTGGGTATAATCAAATTTTAATGTACCTAATGGATGAAGAATCTACAGCATTTAGAGCCCCTCAATGTGTGTTTTTCTATCTGGTAATGCCCTTTGGCTTAAAGAATTCAGGCGCAACATACCGACGTTCCATGCACCATATATTCAAACCCTTATTAAGGAAATTTGTTCAATGTTTTTTGGATGATTTGGTAGTCAAATCAAGAAAAAGTTCCATTCATTTGGCTGTTTTAGAAACCATATTCAATAAACTCTGGCAACACTGTTTGAAGATAAACCCCTTGAAATGTGATTTCAGGGGAACCATAAGAAAATTCCTTGGCTTCGTTGTATGCCATCATGGTATCGAAGTAGATCGCATGAAAAAAATCAATACTTGGTATGTAACCTCATTGAAATTTAAAAGTATTAAGAGGAATCCAAGGACACCTGGCCTATATTTAGTACTTTATCGCCAATTTTCCAGGAAAGTGTGTTCCGCTCACTAGATTAATGATGAATGTAGTTACTTACCAATGGACTGAAGATTTCCAAGAAGCATTTGGTATACTCAACAAAAATCTCTTGATTCCACCTGTATTTGAGACACCTGTTGAAATAAGACCACTTATTCACTATGTGATATCCTTATAGAGATCACATGGTGCCTTCATTTCACAAAAAATGATGTTGGGAATGAAAAAAACATTTACTATCTTAGTAGATCTATGATAGATGCGGAAACTCGTTATTCAAGTATTGAGAAGTGCTTCCTAGAATTAATATGTAAATTTCAAATATTAAGGAACTACCTACAACATCATGAGGTCCAATTGGTGTCTCATAATAACCAGATCAAATTTATCCTCAGTCGTCCTATGCTTACAGGGTGACTAGCATGGTGGGAAGTTATTTGAAAACAGTTTGATATCCATTTTGTGCCTCAAAATGTAGTAAAAGGCCAAACTCTAGCTGATTTCCATACTGAGAATCCATCAATGGAAGATACATCATTTAATACCGAACTTCCTGATGAAGAGTTCTTCTCTATTCAAGACAATTCCCAAACATGGGAAATGTATTTTGATGGTTCTTCCATAAGCCCAATAGAGAAGAGACTGGAAAACCCTAAACTCAACAAGGTTGGAATATGAATTGTCTTTATTTCCCTAGGAATGGTAGTTTTTCAATATTCTTTCCTATTATCGTAAGGTGTTACTAATAATGAAACAGAGTATCAAGCTCTCATCACGGGTTTGGAATTGGCCCTTCAGGTGAAAATGGATCATTTAAGGGTAAAATGAGATTCAGAATTGGTAATAAAAAAAATAAAACTAGATTACTCTATGAGAGAAGAATATTTATTCCCTATTTTTTATTCTTTCAAAGAGTTAATGGCTGAATTTCTCTGATATCAGACATTGTCCTATGCCCCGAAATCCCAAAATTCCCAAGAAGATGCACAAGATAATGTAGCTATAGCCTTGGAAAATCCAAATTAGGATGAGACTGTTATCAGAATAACCCATTGTCATGTGGTCTCACCTTTTTTTTCAAACATAAGGGAAAAAAGTGATGAAAATAGCCCTATTTCTAAACTATATGTTCCTACTATGGGATAGAGAACATCTGTCATGGACTATCACCAAAATTATGTAACTTCCACCAGACAGGGCTGAGAAACAACATATCCCAGGATGAGAAGCTAAAATTACTCTTTATGATAGTCTAGACCACCAAAAGATCCTTTAAAAGTGAGGCCTTGGTTGAATTATATTCAGACGTATTGATGGAGAAGAGACCAGAATTGTCAGGATAGAAGTACATTCAGGTGCTTGTGGAGCCCATAAATCTTGGCACAGACTCTCTGATCAGATCTGAAAGATTCAATACTTTTGGTAGTCAAGGACATATGATTGTATAGATTTCACTGTAAATTGTCATCCAAGTCAAGTGCATGCCAACTTCATTCATCGAACCCCAGTTTTTCTACATATAGCTAAATACTCTTGGTCATTTTCCACATGGAAAATAGATGTAGTAGGGAATTATCCTCCCAACACGGCTTAAATGTTCAAGTATATTCTCACTACTACTGACTTCTTCTGTAAATGGGATGAGGAAATACCTCTCAGGGAATTAGGATCCAAAATCATTTTTAGTTTTGTCAAAACTAATATCATCACCATATTCGGTGTCCCTTACATTATTTTGACGGATAGTGGCACCGATTTTTTAGATGCTGAGGTAAAAAAACATATATCAGGAATATAATATCAAATATAACCATTCATCTTGCTATCATCTGACAGCCAATGGATATATAGATTATTTCAACAAAGCCCTACAAAATATACACCTTAAGATGGTGGATAAAGATAAGAAATCAAGACCTGATATTCTTTTGGATGCTTTATGGGCTTATCAAACAACTACTCGTACTGCTACCCAAGAAACTCCTTATTTATTGGTATAAGGAACTGAAGTAGTATTTCCAATTGAAATAAAATTACCTTCTCATAGAGTTCCAACCTGTGATCAATTGTCTACAGATGAGAGATATCAAAAATGGATCAATGAGATTTAATAATTAGATGAGAAAAGACAGCATACATTACATCATTTATAAGTCTATCAGAACATAATAGATCGAGCTTTTAATATGAAAGTTTTCCTTCATTCATTCATTCAAGGATAATTGGTATTGGTCTTTAAGACTCCAATTATACTAGGAAATAAACCTCCAAATGTTTTTCCAATGTGAGAAGGACCATAGACCATACATAAGGTCGATTCAAATAGAACCTATGATTTAATATCAATTGATAGAGAGATCAATAAAACTCCAACCAATGCGAGATTATTGAAGAAATTATTTGTGTAATTATACATCATAGTCCTCACTACAAGACTTTAAGCTGCATAGTACCATGTCCTTGCTACAAGACATAAAACTATGCAGCCCCCATTTCTGAGTTTAAATTCATTAAACTGCATAACAATCATAGGAGTCAATGCTACATGACATTAAAGTGCATAGAATATTCATGCTTGTCGCATGAAATTAAACAACACGACATCATTTGTACAACAAACATTTTCTATATAAAACATTAGAAGTTTCCATAAGAAAATGTCATTGACATCATCACTACTCCTTAGTAGTACATGAGTCCCTCTCTTTCCTATGTCGGAGTCTGGTCTGCATAGAGACCATGTTTCAAGAAATATGTGTGGCTTGAATCTCATTTTTAATAAGATAAACAGAGAAGCCTAAATTCACCATTCTGGGCCAAACCACAATCACAAAATCTTCTTATTTTCCTTTCTCTTTCTATTTATGAATTAGATCAGTACAGAGTGTTTTCTTAAGATATATTATTTGCTCCTTATACCATTTTATGCCTTAAATATTTACCGTTCTCTCATAACGTGTTAAAAGCATCAATTCTTCATGTCAAACATAACATGAGGAATGATAGTTTAAAGAACTATGTACAACTTGATTATCATTTATTTTGAGATACATGGAGATTCATAGGTCTCCAATATTGGGACCATCCACAATAAAAAACCCCATTATTTCTTGTATAAGAATAAAATCATCATAGGAAATATTTTAAGAATTATGTATGACTTGATCCTTTCACCAACAAGACATATAATGACACTTGGGAGTTATCCCTTAACCTAGTTACAATATTTCTTTTCCTTTCACATCAGTTCATCTTCGTCCTTACCGCACGATGTTAAACTACATGGAAATCTAATTCCCATATTATTTATTTGCTTTATCATTGCATTATAAAAGTAACCCTTACACATCCTTGTTTCTCACACCGAGCATAGCTCAGGTGAGCTTTGGAATTGGGTAAATGGATTCTTTATATAAGGTGTTTTAATTTCTTATGGGGTTAATAATATCCTCACTGCATGACAAAAAACTACATTGTATAATGTCCTCACTGTATAACATAAAACAGCATAGTATAATGTCATAGCTGCATGACTTAAAACTGTATAGTATAATGTCCACATTACAGGACTTAAAACTGCACATCACTATATTCATTCAAAGGAAACAAAGAAAGTGTCCATTTTAAAAATTAGTCATATCTATGTAAAGGACATCAAACTCATGGTAAAAATTGATTCATATATATCTCATAAACATTGAACAATAACCCTCATCCATATTTCACACTCTTAATCTTGAATATTTCCATTTCCTCATATTCTCTCCTACGGATTCTGGTGACATGATTTCTGATACCTTAGAGCTCTTTTTCCTGACTATGTAGCGTGTTCCCTTAGGCAGCCTTGCCTATGTTTCCTATATAACATGCCTATTAGAAAAAAGATGCCATTATTTGGCTATGCAGCATCTTCCCCATTTGGACCTGAATAATACAACCCCCAACACAGGTTTTTCAAGTAATGTTAACTTCGTTCTTAGTGATAGTAACATTGTCCCCTTTAATCTTTGAAGATAATATAAAAAAACTTGTATATTAAAACTTTCATTCAAGTATGTTTGTCCCATTATAATTCTCACAATCTAAAAAACATCAAGACCACGATTAACACATTTCTTTCACCATGAGTTCGATGCACTAGGGAATAACCTTGAAATCACATGGACACATTTTATATATTGTTTATATTCCTTTTCCCATGTGTATGACTTAAAACTAGAGAAACCATATCTTTTACATTTGGGTCAGACCTTCGTAAAATTCATATTCCTCAGATTCTTTAGATATCTTGATTGGAAATACCCTTTCCATATTCAGGTACCTTTCTCCAAAAACCAAACATTATGCTTCATAACATCTAAATCTCCATAAAATTTATTCCACTTTTATCAACATAACATCAAACTTCTGAGAGCTCTTTTGCCTGACTATGCAGCACGTGCCCTTAGGTGGCCTTGCATAAGTTTCCTACATAATAGGGATGTCAGCCTAAACATTCCACTATTTGGATATGTAGAATATGCCTCAGTTGGCCCTGCATAATACATCCCCCATAACGGGTTTTTCAGGCAATGGTAACTTCGTTCATAGAAAATACTTCCTCTAACTCTTTTAGACATTTTGCCATATCATTTTCCTTGATTCTTGAAATTCCTAAATCACAGTTTATTGTTTTCCCTTATATAACTGAATATGATAGTATGTTTTTAAACTAATTATCATGAAATTGGGAGAGTTTTCTCATACCTATGGTCATAGATAAATACCTTCAATTAAAGCCACCCAATTTCCACATAGCATGACTTAAAATTGCATAGAATGATATCAGAAATATCCCCTTTTCTGATAATATTTTAGCCATTACTCATACACCAAAATTTTTTTAGAATTTTTTTTATTCATGACATATATAGCTATAAAATATACCCATTTCATACTTTAAATTCCATTCATGTTCTAGATTCATATGAGTCTTATCTTATTTCCACTATAAATCAATAGAAAAACGTTAAATTTCTAAGAGCTCTCTTTCCTGACTATGCAGCGTGTGCCCTTAGGTGGCCTTGCATTAGTTGACTACATAACTAGCCAGTCAGTCAACAGATTTCACTATTTGGATATGTAGCATATTCCCCAGTTGGCTTGGCATAATACATACCCCATTATTGGTTGGTCAAATAATGGTAATTTCGTTCCTGGAAAAGAAACCCATTATATTGGTACATTCTTGAAATTTTCTATCCATAAAAAATCATAGCCCAAGATTCCCCTTGTAAACTTTTAATGAATATTAATTCAATTTTTAGAAACAGTGTTTTTATTGGGATTTAATTTAAAGTTTATGTTCAATTATATTCGACCCTAAATATTAAACCTTCATAGTCCAACATGCAGGACTCTAAACCGGAAAACAACAAAAGGCTTGGTACTCATTAGATTGAGAATCCATGAAGGGCACTCTAAACAAAAGTTGAGTCCTAGCTCACTAAACATACATTTTTTGAATGATTTAAGTAATATTGAGTAGTTAAAAATGAGGTCAAAAGATAAAAAATTTGTGGGTTTATCCGTATAACCCCATAAATAACCAAATTATGCTCATTAGGTCCCTTGGCTTAATATGAAAATTTTGAGCTCTTCGTTCTTATTATTATATTAATTATTATTTAATATAAAATAATAATTATCATAATTTACCTCTCATTTTTCAATCAGGAAAAGCAATAAGGAATATATATATATGATTGAAAACAAAATTTCATTCATTTATATTAAATTAGAGGGCCATCCACAAAATAGATCCTCTTTATCATGTTTTAGAATAAACCCTCAGCATTACTTTTCATTTTTTGGACCACATTATAAGCTCTATCACCTGCCTGTTGAATTTGAGATAGTTGAGCAATTCTAATCTCCTTAGCTTGACAAAGTGCTTCCTTAGCAGTTTAAATTCCATTTATTCCTTCTAATTGGGTTTCTCCCAATGTCTGGATCCACTTCTCAAGCTTGTTATGAACAAAATCCAATTTTTGTTAAAGATATAACAATTCCTTCATGGTGTCTTTGATTTGTTGGCTAAATTCGAGTGATTTATTGTTATGATTTCCCTCTGAATCAACTACTACATCTTGAATGCCCTCAATATAGATGGGTCATTTTTCCTCTTCAAAATCATGTCACAGCATATGCTCAGGCTCCCTTCAGTGAATATTCTCTTTACTGGAAACATAGACATGCCGATAATTAAATCCACCAAATCTCAATACATAGAATAAGGTTGGGAGTTTTGAAAAATGGGACAACAATTCATCTAAAGGATTTTCGGACATTATTCTCCAGATACGTCACCAGGTCTTCGTAAATTCCACGCCAAGATCATATTGAATCTCTATGTATAAATCTAACTCATTGACATGATGTAAAATGTAATCTAGAAATAGGTCGCCTAAAGAGTTGCCTTGTTCTACATCTCCTGGTATAGTAGAATTTTCACCTTCAGATTTAGGAACTGATAACCCTAAATGATAAATCAAGTTCATTATTTGTTTCAAAAGGTAGAATCAAATATGATTCAAATATCTTATTATATTTAACCAATAGAATTTAAGCTACTTGATTGGATTCATTCCCTGTATTCCATGCCTCGGTGTTTTGAGAATATGTTTCTTGAGAAAGGGAATTTCCTTGAATTTTCTCTGTTATGACATTTGAAGGCTCTGGAACATCTCCGGATGAAGTATCCTTTGTAGGTATTTCTCCAGCACCAATAGAAGGATAATGTGGAACACCCTATTCCTAAAGAACCTATGCAACATTTTCTGCATGTAAAGCTTCATAAGGTAAACGTTGATATAAAGAATCAAGTTAATGAAAAATTATGTATGGAAAATGAATGTATAGGGACTTAATCAATCCAAATTATTCATGAAAATCCCCAAACTCAATGAAGAAACCTGGAATATCAATATTTGGATTAAGGGTGTCCACCATTCAGTGTATACGACATGAAATGATACAACATCCTCACCATTTAATGTATCCATAAAATTTGTTTTGATGGCCAAATTGGCTCCACTGACTTTTTGTTATGTTTGAACTTCAATTGGTATGAAAAAATCTTGTCTTTCCAACATTGGGTCGACATAAGTATTTGTCTAAGATTTCCATGGATCTTCATTCCATTCCTCTAAATCAATAGAAATATCGGTGTTGACTATTTCAAGATCCTTTGACAAAAGAAAAAGAGGAATGTATTTATTCATTCCATGGATTTCCTCTCTATCAGTAGAGATTGGATCAGGTATAGCTGAATCATTTGACGATTTATCTATTAAAATTGTATATTCATCTACATGAACCTGGGTTTCCCCTAGGGCTTCTTTTTCTGGTCTCGAAGAATCATCTCTTAATCCCTTGAGAGAAGAGAGATACATAAATCCTACAAAAGGATAAAATGTGGTTAACAGAATATATTGAGCATGTTTTATGCCCTAAAAATTGTATAAAAACATACTCCTTTAGTGAACACTTTGAATAAATATCATTTCTCTCTTGAGTTTTTGGTCAAAATCTAGGGGAGAGATTGAAACACTCCTCTTATCAAGAGAAACTTGAGGTAATAGTTGAGAATTATCTGTCACCATTACCCCAGACATGATACATGATCCTGGAGAATGTTCTGGAGAACTGGGAGGATCAATTGTTGCATCGATATGAGAGTATGTAGGACCATAATGAGGTGATTCGAGAATTGGTCCAGAGCTTCCTTCTCTACATTCAAGCATCACAAATAAATTTTTCATCATGATTAATGATAATAAATGGAAAATCGAAGTGGATACAAAAAAAGGAAATACATTCTCAGTATTAACATAAATATCCCACTCCTTGTAAGAGTCAATAATTACCCCTTCACGGACTCCTAATTCCAGCATATGAGATACTCATTTCGAGGATGGGATTTGTTCATCAGTTGAATATATAAAAACCTCAAACATCACAATATACTTCTGTACTTCATCCAATTTATTTTCCGGATTGAAATCAGAAGTTTCCTTGATGTCCCCAATATCTGGTATTCCAAGGCCATGCTGGAGAAATGCCCTGGTATCTCTAAGATCATGGGGTGCACTCTCCCAATGATGAATGGCTTAAGTTCACACATAATTCAATCTCGGTATGGTTGACTTTGGAGGGGATTAAACACCTTCTAATTGGGGAACTTCTTCAATCCTCTTTTCTTTAGAATTTTCAAAAGATGGAATAGGAATCTCTATTTGATGGTGGTGACTGGATCGCCTTGGATTTAGTGGTTTTGCTTCTATAGTCGTGGTCTTTCTAGTATACCTCATGTGAATATGTTTTGAGGGCTCTAAAACCTTTGAAACTTCTGTATCATCTTTGGCATTGGAACTCTTAACATGATTTCCACATGCAACAGTCATTGTAACTGCCACTAGATATATTCCTTTTGTCAAAGCCCCATGAGGAAATGAAAAAGCCCATGCTTTGGAATACCCAGCTACTAACCCGATCGATGCATCTCGTGGAAGTAATGTAAAAAAAATTGGATACCTCTAAAGATGTTAGAATTCATAACTGCTGTGCTACCATTGGGTGTTTTTCAGGTCTGTCATAAGTGGGTGTAAAAGTATTTGACCGTTAAAGACAACTGAATTGACGAGCAAATCAATAGGGACATAGGCCTCACAGATAACTTCACCATAAATCGTGGTTGATAATATTCCATCCTTGAAATCCATCATATAATATCTCATCTTATAATTATTTTCATTAAAATCGTCAATAAATGTTCCAACTAGTGGTTCAACAAAAATAAAAAAGATCTCTTCTTCTTAGACATTAAATACCATCAGCATGTCGTTAGGTCTCAAATTCAAAGGCTTAATACCAGAAACATTCTATAAAAATGGGTTGAATTGGGCATTGAGATCTCTTACATAATTCAACACTTAGTATAAAGAATAATATTCTCTAATTGAGCCCCACAACACTTGGAATAGCCTTGAAATCCTAAAAGTTGCCTTCCCATAGTATAAACGAAGTAGGAAATGGTAAATTCTTGCTAATACAGGGGTTTCTAGCCCAATATATATCCCATATACCAATTTATATGCAATAATGAAAGCCTCTGATCTTACACCACCACGGGATTCACTGAAATGATACAAATAAACACTTAGCCACATAGAAATTAAGGATGCTAATCATAAATTTTCATCTATATCAGGTTGGAAAACATAGCCCCAATGCTTATAATCTACTCATTCTAGTGTAGGCCAATATGTTCCTGAACTTCCTCGATTATCTATATAAGGACAAATAGTAGGATGTCCACACGTTGGACCTTCTTCTATTGTGGGTTCTAAGAGGGCTTCCATCCACACTCTAGCATGGATATCTTTTTGGTCCATATGTAAATTATTTGCTATCTTAAATAATTCATGAGCCAGTTGTTGTGTTTTAGAAGCATCACCTCATGTTTTATTAGGTGTAATGAATTCATCATGAATTTCCCCATGAATGGGAATTCCAGCTATTTGGTAAATATCCCATAGACTAAAACCAACTTCATCGTGCGTCAAATGAAAGGAATTCATTTGTGGACTCCATCAGCTCAGTAATTTAGGAATGAATTAATTTTTATAAACATATGTTTTCCCGATCGAGACAGCTTCATAGATATGAACGTTTGATAACTATTTTCTAAATTATGCCCAAGTCTGATGTACGCAAAATTCCCGCATCTACTTAGGTTTTACACCCCCTCCAGAATGAATGTCCAAATCTAATTTCCAACCATTAGATTGACCTATTTGAGAATCCATAAATGTATAATCATAACAATGTGGTCTTATCTCTACAACATGATCCTTCATATCGGGAGTGAAACCACTGTGATTAAGGATGCAACTATTAGGGACAAATCCTTCTTGTACTGGAACCACCATGCACTAATATTCATACATTTACAGTTCTAAAAATGAAGAGACCAATTATTTGTAATGTAATTTTTAACAGATGGAACATGGGCATCTTTCAAAAGCCCATGCCCATACAATTGTAAATAAGGATGTTGTGCCTAGTCATGTTGGAGTAGAATTAGACACATCCATAGCCCAAGAAGTGTAATCTGAATAATGTCATAATAGTCGGGTCTGAAAATATTCATCATTTGCTTTTGGCTAGCCTTATCTTCTTCAGTATGAGTCATCAAATGAGTCAGTTTTTCCTGGAAAATAATTACCAAACTTATAGGATATAATTTTAAGGAGGAAATAAAAAATTTGGCAAAGGACACTATTCGCATAGGACCATCAGCAAGTCCTGTCAAGTAAGTCCTTCGATTGGGTCTGTTGCCTAGGTCCTTTGCTAAGGGTCCAAGAACAAATCCTTCTTTGAAGTCGTTTGGCGTAGATCCATCGTTTAGAATAATTTTACCTTGAATAAATTTCAAGGAAATTATTAGAGAGCACAACATAATAGGAGTTGGGTGAATGAGCTACACAATGAGAGCTACAAAATTTCATGGGATGCATAGATGAAGAAAAAATAACGAAAGGTGAGACCTATTTTTAGGCAACTAAAGACCTATACGTCTATACTACGTGCAACCTCTTTGCATTGTACCTCCGTGAGGCATCTACATGGTAAACCTGTGTGGTGCACCTGCGTTGTTCGACAACATTGACCTCAGAACTCGACCCTCTTTGTATGGTTCAGATCCAATCCCCAGAGGGGGAATTTTTTGTGACTACATTAAAAATTATCCCAAAGGACTATGAAGAGAACTTATAATATTTTAGATCCCAAAGCAAGGTTCAAAGAGAAAAAAGGAAAATATAAAAACTTTCCCAAAGTGTTGAGTGACTGACCTACATGGCAGAGCTTCATGCCAGAGGAAGCATTGTGCACCTACATGGAATACATGCATTGTGAAGCTGCACGAAATATCTGTGCAGGCAACATCCCCTCAACGAGGCCCATCTATACCTATAAATAGAGCCATCTGGCTCCCCATATCAGGACTGAAAAAAAACAGAAAGACTCTTTGAAGCTCCCATTGGGTAGCTCTTTCAACTAGATCCCTCAAATTTTCTCTGGTAACTCTCTACACCACAAGAGAAGATATAATTAAATGGGACAAAAATGTATTGAAAATGTTCATGTTCTTAAGTCATCATTTATACCTGCACACCATAGCTACGCACCATACCTGTAGGTAATACCTGTGTGCCATACCTGCATGGTATACCAGAGTGCCATACCTATGCGGTTTACCTGCGCGAGGGACCTACATGACCAACTCAAGTACCCTTTTTAGAAGCCATTAATGGTAGGGTATCTCCTTCATTAGTCCAATTATCTGAAAGGGACAAAGTTGAAGCCTCCATTGAAACCTCCAGGCATATCAAACCATTGGGAAATGCACATCCATGTGTCTCCTTTTTGGGTTTGTATATCCGCAGTCAGAGGTTTCCCACATCCGTTTCACAATGAGGTTAGGAAACATGCGATATTTGTGGGGTTGTATTTCTACAATCACATGGACCCTTCTCTTAGGAACAGTGTTTGGATGTTTTGGGTTTGGAGGAGGGTTGGGTCCAAGCCTCCCCTTTCTCAATGAGGTGACCTAGAACCTCAGGTCTCTTATAGGGAAGGTACAGTTCACACTTAGTTTTCTGCACAAGAAAAGGATAAGTATCCCTTTCCTACTAGGATCAATTTTAGGGCATCCATCCAAGTATACTCCCCTCACGTTCATCCCTTACTCCTTACATTGGACCCTTTTACATTGTAAATATAATAGAGGGAAGGCTCATCGCCTCGCCCTCTTCCATGTTTGATGCACCCTCTTCTATTAGAAGGGGAGGAACAGTTTGAAGTTTCATTGTTGAATCATTCACATACTCTTGTTTCTCACACCGAGCATGACTCACATGGGCTTAGAGAGACGTCATGGTTACAACATGTGCACAAACACTAATTTTAAGGAACTGTGAGAACTCCGATTCCTGTTCAAACTAGGATACATAGGAAGCTCTTTCAGGATCCGTGCTCACTGGATATCTTCCTCAGGAATCAAACCCTAATTCCCCCAATTTGGGCATCCTCCTTAAGAAATAAGACCCAAATTCAATGCTCAAATCATCCAGACGTCCTTTTCAAGAAGTAATCCCAGACTCATCTTTCTTAGAGGACCATACTATCCTATGAGATTTATCGAACTATGTGGGCTTTGATTCCCAATAATATGGGATACTTAAGAAGCAATATTGAGGTTCAAACCTAACACTTCAAATCAACCCTATTCTCCTTGAGCCAAATTCCAAATAGGGTCTGATCCGACTTGGAAACTCATATCCTTTTCATGTTCTTTGGGCTGATTTAGCATAAGCCCCACAATAAGTTTTGACTGAACACATTGTGTATAGAGGTCCTTATCATGGGACCTTAAAAGGCCTGATGTGTCCTATAAAAAGACACTGAACTACATGGGTTCTGTGTAACGACCCAAAGTTTTTCAATGGAAATTCCCTTCTTATATTTATGACATTAAATAACAAGAAAACAGATAATAATGTACTACTCAGTTATAAGTGACCTTTAAACATAAGTGTGTCACTCCTATGTCTGAAATTTTGAAAATATGACATACACAGTCGTGTTCAAGATGATTTTTGGAGTCTAATGAAACAAAAATATTTTTTGGTGAATATTGACCAACCATTATGAATAGTAGCATACCCTTATGAATAGTAATATGACCCTTATGAATAGTAAATCATCCAACATAAGAGTAACAATAAAATAAAATTTAGACATCTTAGAAAGTGACAATTTGACCTTAGTAAACTTTTTGGGTATTTTATAAGTCATAAATAATTAATTATAATTAATTAATTAATTTAAAAGAATATTTATTTCCACGAAATTTATTCATAAATTATTGAATCAATTTCTAATAGTTTTTTTGATAATTTTATAAGACCCTAAGTAATTTATGAAAGAACTATAAAATCAGTTTTAATCTTAAAAACTGTTTTTTTAAGTAAATTATGATTTTAATTAAATATTAACTTAATAATATTTAGAAAATTATTTTTTGAAAAATGGACTTCATTTTTGGATTCTACATGTCAAAAAATGGTTGGGGAAATTTTTTGAGATTTTTCTGAGATACGTGAATTTTTTATGAATAGTAGAATCCGATAAATCACAATAAATGCTAAATAATGTGTTAATTGAGTCATTGATGGTGTTATGATTATATAAACCCACTTGGTTCTGGATTACATTATAAAATTACTATTATTGGTCATTTGAGACTCACTATTCCTTGTCTTGTGGGGAAATAATAATCTAATGAATTTTATATTAAGGTAACCCCTCTCCCCTCCACTATAAAAGCCACCCTTCACTCCCTCTTTTTCTCACACATCTCAAGCTGCAAGCCATCACGGAACTCTTCCCAAACACCTTCCCTAGCCCCTCCCACACGTCTAAGAGCTACTGGTATCATCAAATGTCCAATCCTAGACTCCTCAAAAAGGATATCGAGAGGAAGATTTAAGAAGTAATTTCCTTCCCTCTTCTCCTTTAATTTCCTTTCAAGTTCAAGTTCCTTTCATGATCTCTCTCCACCTATATTCTTCCAAATTTTTTGTAAATCCATTTTTATAAATATAATGTAATTTTATGATTATAATGGTATATTATATCACACCACACCCTTTCCCTTTTCCTTTTATTTTATTAAAGAGAACATTGTTCATTAGGTGTTAATTTATCACATTTTAAAAGGACATGCTCTCTTCTTCCATATCTACCTTCATATCTGGTCATGAAACCATTTTTATGGCTTAACCAGAATATGTTATATTTATTATGTTATATTTTAGGTTATTGAAATAACCTATGGCCATATTACTAAGTGAAATGTTAAAACAAGTCTGTTGTGATCGAAAAAATGCTCAAATTAACCCACACAATCTTCGTTTGAATCTTATCTAATGATTCATCCACATGGATATAATGTGATTCAATATAAGATCATTCAAACTCGTTTAATCTCATTAATAACATGTAATAGCAGTTCTGGATGTCTACTCATGTTCTACCCAATCTTCAATTTAAGAATACAAGTGAACCACCCAAGAAAAACCCTAAAAAAGAACATCCCCGAACAATGTTTTTTAACTCTATAAGTCATCCAAAGGAAAATAATATGACATAATGAAAACATAAAGAAACCTATTAATTTACACATGGTTCTTGAATTATAATTAATGAATATAATGTCTTTATACAGGACATTAAAGAGAAGGAAGCATTCGGGTACAAGGTAAGGGGAAATATCGAACACAATTTTCTTCCATCGGGTTCTCCCTCTTTCACTCCATTTTTGATATGGTTACTCCTCAAAAGATCATTTTTTCATAATTCCTTTACTTTTATCGGATATACATGTTTTTCACTGGTTTTTATGTCCAAAAAATGTTTTATAAAATAACCCTTGTTTTAATAACACCCCTTTTACTTCTCACTCAAAGTGGACGGTTCTTGTAAAATTTTGGTTATCCCCTCATTATTTTTGGAATCTAAAGCTTATGAATGTGTTATTATGAGATGAAACCCATTCCATTCCATGGGTTATTTATGTACATGTTTGATATGTGTTCTATGTTGCAAGCATGATAATGATAATGTTATGATGTGACGGGTGCGCACGTAATTATATAGCGCAATATGAATGATTAAAAGTGACGTGTGTGACCATAATTATATAGTGCTCCAATGAATTGGATAAGGTGATGAATCTCATGAGTAAATGTGAAATGATGTGTGAACAAGATTCTATCTTGGTTCACGAGTATGTGTGGTAGTTAACCACTAAGACATGATGTCTCATTTTTATGCATTGCCACATTTCAATTCTATTATTTATGCTCCTATAATGTTCATAATCTTTTGACTATGTTATGATTATGCTCACCCCATGATATATTGTTCTTATCTATCCTATTACTAGTCTTTTAGCTCACCCATTTTTATGTATATCCTCAGGTGTCTACACGTACTAAGGAGAGGACAGGTGCCAATAAGAACCTATAGAATAAGAAATTAAATGAATGTTTATTCTTGATGTTGTATTTGTTATGTATGGTCCTAGTTTTCCCAAGACACTAAAGCTTTGGATCCCCTATGTTTAATACTATTATGATGTTTATTTTTGAAATGATGTAATAGTAATGTATGAAAAGTCCATGATTCTATAGTTGGTATCAGAGGAAAGGTTTAGTTAATTTGGGAATTAGGATCAGTGAACCCTAGAGAAAACTTATAGTATGAGATTAAGTACAAATATGCACACAAGAACACTCACCTGGGGATCCAATATGTTATGTTTTTGGTATAATTGTTTAAATGAATAAGTTTTTCATGACTTGTTTACTTATGTTTTGTTCTAACCTTTTCTATTTTAGAAAATGGTGGTAACCAGGATAAATCAGGCAAACAACTCATGCGAGGGCCAATGCAATGATTGCCTGAATGACATCCCCAATGATTTGGGAGGTGGAGTTCAAAACTTCATGGCAATGGCTACCCAATTATCTCAGGTTATGAATAATATCCATAATAATTGGGAACGTCCTCCTTTACCAAAGATGGAGCAACTAGCTATCGAATGTTTTATGCGGCAATGACCACCGGCGTTTTGTGGATCTTCTAACCACTAGTTGTGGAACAGAGGGTCAAATCCATGGAGAATAACTTTTCTGTGCTTCACTGTTCTGAGATGGAGAAGGTGACTCTAGCTGTTTATCGTCTAGATGGAGAAGCCGATCAATGGTGGGTTTTGATTAAGAACACAAACCCAAGGGAATAAATTAAAGAGATGGAATCGGAAGACTTTAAGATAATGTTTCATAATAAGTACTTCCCACGAACTCTTCGCATGAAGATGGAGAGAGAATTCATAGAGCTCAAGGAAAAAGAGGGAGAATCTGTCACAACCTATGAAGTGAATTTCACAAGGCTTGCAAGGTACCCTCAAGGTTTTGTTATCAACAATGATACCAACATAGATAGATTATTTAGTGGATTAAAACCACACCTTCGAAAGGAACTTGCAATTAGAGACTTTGGGAGTTATGAAGAAGTTTTTCGGTGTGATCTCAAAGTAGAGATGGAGTTTGGAGAATGTTCCCATGGCTATGGTGATAAGAAAAGAAAAATGGAGTTTCAAGTTGGTGGATCTAATGATAATGGTGGGATGAAAAATCAACGACCCACATGCCAAAAATGATGGAAGTTGCACAATGGGAAATGCTTCAAAGGGATGGGGAAATGCTTCATGTTTGGGAAAGAAGGACACCCTGCTCAATAGTGTCGAAAAGACACAAAAAAGAAGGAGAATATATCCAATTACAGGAGAGAACCACCCATGGTTCAATGCTACAACTATAGACATGTAGGGCACTATGCAAACCAGTGCACTAAACATCGAGCTCTTGATGGTAATCAGCGTTAGAATCCACCAAAGCCAAAGGAACAAGGGAAGGATTATTCCATCACTACTGCGGAGGTGGAGCATGATAATGAAGTCGTACAAGGTACACTTCCTATTCAATCCAGAATGGCAAAAGTATTATTTGATTCTGGTTCTACGTGTTCCTTTTTATCTTTCAAGTTTTCTAGAACTATAGAATCGAAGCCCCGAAACCTTGAAGTAGAGATATCTGTAAAAACACCAAAAGGAGAAATCATTGCAACCCAAGTGTTTGAATCTTCTCCTGTTGATGTACGTGGGAAGATTCGTCCGGAAAATTTCGTAATACTTCCCTCGGTGGAATTCGACGCTATAATGGCAATGGACTGCCTCTCGTTATATAGAGCACATATCAATTGTCGGGAAAAGGAAATATCATTTCATATTCTGAACCATACCATGCTCCTCTAAAAATTCAAGGAAGATCATGAATCTCCTTTGAAAAATCCTTCAATGGTGTGGGTGTTGATTCCCTATGAAGAAGCATACCTCGCCCAAATGGTTGAGTCAAAGGAAAGTTCCAACATTGAGGAAATTCCCATCGTGATGAATAAGATGATGTATTTCCCGAAGAGTTACCCGGAATTCCCCCGGATCGTGAGTTAGAGTTATCAATTGAACTCATATCCAGAGCTACTCCTATCTCGAAGTGTCCCTATAGGATGGATCCTATCGAACTAGAGGAGTTAAAGAAGTATTTGCAAGAGCATCTGGACAAAGGGTTCATACGCCCTAGTGCATCACCTTGGGGTACGCCAGTGTTCTTTGTGAAGAAGAGGGATGGAACCATGCGGCTGTGTATCGATTATCAAGAACTCAATATGATCACCATAAAGAACAAGTATCATATCCCAAGGATTGATGACTTGTTTGATCAGTTAAGATGATCTAAATACATCTCAAAGGTTGATCTTCGTTCTGGATATCATCCGGAAAAGGTGAAGAAGGAATATATTCAGAAGACTGACTTTCGTATAAGGTATGGGCACTATGAGTTTTTAGTGATGCCCTTTGGACTTACTAATTCCCCTGAAATCTTCATGGATTTTATGAATAGAGCCTTAAGACATTACCTAGAAAATTTTTTGGTAGTTTTTATTGATGATATTCTCATCTACTCCAAGAGCAAGGAGGAACATGAAAAACATCTAAGACTTGTGTTGGTGACCTTGAGAAAGGAGAAGTTGTATGCCATGTTCAGAAAGTGTGACTTTTGGATCAATAAATTCACGTTCTTGGGACATGTGATCAAAAGTGAGGGAATTTATGTCGATCCTTCAAAGACAAAGGTTATTGAGGAATGGCCCTGGCCCTCTAGTGTAACAAAAATCCGTAGTTTTCATGGATTAGCTGGGTACTACCGACATTTTGTGAGAAACTTCTCATGATTTTCAAGCCCGCTAACAATGTTAACAAGGAAAGGGGTAAAGTATGTTTGGATGGAAGAATGTGAGGGAAGCTTCAAGGAGATAAAAATAAGGCTGATCACAGATCCTGTACTCACACTATCAAAAAGTGGAGAATGTTTTGTGATATACAGTGATGCTTCAAAGAAATTCTTGGGTTGTGTACTCATTAAAATGATAATGTGATAGCCTACACCTCACGACAGTTTAAGACCCATGAGCAGAACTACTCAACGCATGATCTAGAGCTCGCAGCTGTGATTTTTTCACTGAAAATCTAGCGGCACTACCTTTATGGCGAGAACTGTGACATATACACCAACCATAAGAGACTAATGTATATATTCACACAAAAAGAGATCGACATGCGTCAAAGGAGATGGTTAGGGATAATAAAGGATTATGATCGCTCTATTCACTATCATCCTGGAAAGTCAAACAAGGTAGCTGATGCTCTAAACAGAAAATAACCTTCCACTCTATCCATGTTGCATATTGAGAAAGACTCTATCTTCTTGGATATGAAAAGAATGGATTTGGAAATCATAAGGGCAGGGGATACATCCAACCATGCCCAAATGATTACACAACCATCCATCCTAGATAATATTAAGGAAGCACAAAGGGATGATGTTGAGATACAAAAGAGGGTGAATGCAGTATTGGAAGGGAAGCTACAAGAGTTCCATATTGACGATGATGGTGTGATTCAGTTTGGAATGCGTCTTTGTGTGCCTTCATCACCCAGGATAAAGAAGGATCTATTGGATAATGAAAATATCTCAAAATTCTCTATCCATCCTGGGAGTACCAAGATGAATCGTGATCTCCCAGAACACTTCTGGTGGGATAACATGAAGAAGGAGATTGCAGAATATATATCAAGGTACTTGGTATGTCAGCAAGTTAAAGCTGAGCAGCAAAATTCCAAACGTATGATGTATCCATTGCCTATGCCCATGTGAAAATGGGAAAATGATACTCTGGAATTTGTGACGGGTCTCTTGAAGACGTCAAAGGGAAATAATGTGATATGGGTTGTGGTTGACCGACTCACCAAGACTGCCCATTTTATCGCTATACGGGAAGATCTCTCACTTGATCAACTTGCAAAGATATATGTGAAGGAAGTGGTGAGATTACATGGAGTTACACTCTCAATTTTCTCTAACCATGATCCAAGATTCACATCTAAGTTCTGGAGGATCCTTCAACATGCTTTGAGTACTGAATTAAATGTCAACATGACCTATCACCCCCAAACTTATGGCCAAACTGAAAGGACTATTTAGACGCTTGATGATATGCTAAGAGCCTGCTCTTTTCAATTCAAAGGTGGTTGGGATCAGCATCTCCCACTCGTTGAGTTCTCATACAAAAATAGCCTCCACTCAAGAATTCAGATGGCTCCGTATGAATCTCTTTATGGGAAGCGATGTAGAACTCCAACCTGTTGGGATGAAGTTGGAGAAAGAAAGCTACTTGGACCTGATCTTGTTCAAGAGAAGACAGAGAAGGTTCAAGTCATCCAGAAACATCTCAAAGCTGCTCAAAGTCAGAAAAAGATCTATGCTGACAACCGTCGAAGGGACTTGGAGTTCGATGTTTGAGATAATGTCTTCCTTCGAATATCTTTATGGAAGAGAGTCTTGAGATTCGGGAAGAAAGGGAATCTTAGCCCAAGGTATATTGGACCCTTTGAGATCATTGACCGCATTGGAGCCGTGGCATATCTTTTAACACTTCTACCAAATATGGCTTAGGTTCATGATCTGTTTCATGTATCACTACTGAGGATGTACATACCAGACCCCTCACATGTACTAAACTCAGAGGTGGTGCAGTTGGAAAATGATCTCTCTTTTGAGGAGTATCCAGTAAAGATTCTGGACTGAAGTGATAAGTTTCTAAGCCACAAGACAACCCAACTGGTCAATGTTTTGTGGAGGAACCAAAAGTTTGAGGAAAAAACATGGGAACCAGAAGAGGCAATGAAGGAGAAGTATCCTCACCTGTTTATGTAAAACGAAATTTTGAGGGTGAAATTTCTTATGGGGGGAATAATGTAACGACCCAAAGTATTTCAATGGAAATACCCTTATTATATTTATGTTATAAAATAAAATTAAAACACAAAATAATGAACTATTAAGTGATAAGTGACCTTTAAACATAATTTTTTTCACTCCCATGTTTGGAATTTTGAAAATCTGACATACACGGTCGTGTTCAAGATGATTTTTGGAGTCTAATGAAAAAAAATTGGTCAATAGTGACGTACCCTTATGAATACTAACATAAATATATGAATTGTAATATGACTCTTATGAATATTAAATCATCCAACATAAGAGTAACAATAAAATAAAATTTAGACATCTTAGAAAGTGACAATTTGACCTTAGAAAACGTTTTGGGTATTTTATAAGTAATAAATAAATATTTATAATTAATTAATTCATTTAAAAGAATATTTATTTCCATGAAATGTATTCATAAATTATTGAATCAATTTATAATAGTTTTTTGATAATTTTATAAGACCGTACGTAATTTTTGAAAGAACTATAAAATCAAGTTTAATCTTAAAAACTGTTTTTTAAGTAAATTATAATTTTTACTAAATATTAAATTTTAATAATTAGAAAATTATTTTTGAAAAATGAAATGCATTTTTGGATTCTACATGTCAAAAAATGGTTGGGGTAAATTTTTGGGATTTTTATGAGATACTTGAATTTTTTATGAATAGTAGAATCCGATAATTCACAATAAATGCTAAATAATGTATTAATTGAGTCATCAATGATGTTCTGCTTATTTAAGCCCACTTGGTTCAGGATTATATTATAACATTACTCTTCTTGGTCGTTCAGGACTCACTATTCCTTGTCTTGTGGAGAAATAATAATCTAATGAATTTTATATTAAGGAAACCCCTCTCCCCTCCACTATAAAATCCACCCTTCACTCCCTCTATTCCTCACACCTCTCAAGCTCCAAGCCTTCTCTAAACTCTGCCCAAACACATCCCCTATCCCCTCCCCCACGTCCAAATTCTTCTGGTCGCATCAAAATACTAATCCTAGCTTCCTCAAAGAGGATCTCAATAGGAAGATTTAAGAGGTAATTTCCTTCCCTCTTCTCCATTAATTTCCTTTCAAGTTGAAGGTCCTTTCTTGATCTCTCCCCACCTATATTCATCCAAAATTTTTTTAACTCCATTATTACACATATAATGAAATTTTATGATTCTAATGGGATATTATATCACCCCACACCCTTTCCATCTTCCTTTTATTTTATTAAAGAGAACGTTGTTCATGAGGTGTTAATTTATCACCTTTAAAAACGACTTGCTCTCTTCATCCATTTCTACCTTCAGATCTGGTCATTAAACCATTTTTATGGTTGAACCAGAATATTATATATGTATTATGTTCTATTTTAAGTTCTGGAAATAACCAATGGCCATATTACTAAGTGAAAAGATAAAACAAGTCTGTTGTGATCGAAAAACCGCTCAAATTAACCCACACAATCTTCGTTTGATTCTTATCTAATGATTCATCCACATGGATATAATGTGATTCAGTATAATATCATTACAACTCCTGTAATCTCATTAATAACATGTAATATCAGTTCTGTATTTCTACTCATGTTCTACCCAAACTTCAATTTAAGAATACAAGTGAACCACCCACGAAAAACCATAAAAACGAACCTCCCCGAATAATGTTTTTAAACTCTATAAGTCAACCAAAGGAACATAATATGACATAGTGAAACCATAATTAAACCTATTAATGTACACATGGTTATGGATTTCTAATTAATGAATATATTGTCTTTATATAGGACTTTAAAGAGAAGGAAGAATTCGGGTACAAGGTAAGGGAAAATCTCGAACCCGATTTTCTTCCTTCGGGTTCTCCCTCTTTCACTCCATTTTTGATATGGTTACTCTTCAAATATAATTTGTTCATCATTCCTTTAATTTTATGGGATATAAATGTTTTTCACAGTTTTTTATGTCCAAAAAAATGTTTTCCAATAGAACTCTTCTTTTAAGAACACCCCTTTTACTTCTCACTCAAAGTGGAAGGTTCTTGTAACATGTAGGTTATTACCACTTTCTTTTGGGAACCCAAAGCTTATGAATGTGTTATTATGAAATGAAACCCATTAATTTACATGGGTTATTTATGTAAATGTTTGATATGTGTTCTATGTGGAAAACATTATAATGATAATGTTATGATGTGACGGGTGCACCCAGAATTATATAGCGCAATATGAATGTTTAAAAGTGACGGATGTGCCCAGAATTATATAGCACTCCAATGCATTGGGTAAAGTAATTAATCTCATGAGTAAATGTTAAATTAAGTGTGAACAATATTCTAGCTTGTTTCACGAGTATGTGTGGTAGTTAACCACTACGACATGATGTTTTTATTTTTATGCATTGCCACATTTCATGTCAATTATTTATACTCCTCTCATGTTCATGATATTTTGACTGTGTTATGATTATGCTCGCCCCATGATATATTTCTCTTATCTAACATCTTATTGGGATTTTAGATCACCCCTTTTGATTTATATCTTCAGGTGGCTACACATACTAAGGACAGGAAAAGTGACATTAAGAAGCTATAAAAGAAAAAAATAAATGAATGTTTATCTTTGATGTTGTATTTGTTATGTATGGTCTTAGTTTTCCCAATACACAATACCTTTGGATCCTCTAATTGTAATACTATTATGTTTTTTATCTTTGATATGATTTAATAGTAATTTACGAAATTTTTGGGATGCTATATTCTGATTCCTTTCACATGAATACGTAGGTAGCCCATTTTACGAGCACGATCCCAGGATAAAAATAAACATTATTCTCCCTAAATGAATATATATTCCAGAGTGCCCCATCGAGTGGCTTAAAAACTAGTATCATCATAAGGTTGATTAAAAAAATATCCAATTTGTATATTAGAGGATTCTATTGATGGAAGACCTTGAATATAGACATATGTTTCCATTGATGAAGAACCTTGAATGTATACTGATGATTCTAAATTTTACACATGTTAATAAGTGATTATAAATTCAAATAGATACTTATGATATACATGGTGAATTAATAAGGATTCATGAAAATATCATAAAATTACAAAGATATTCCTAGAGTAGAAAATAATTCCACCCAAAAAGATTGTGATGAGTCCGACCTCCAATCCTTTCAACCAATGCACATTCATAAGAATCGTAAAGTTTAAACTTAACGAACGTCTTCCTTTGGAAAGCTAGTCCCCTTTGGATAAAGATATGTTTGGTGTTTCTGGTTCCATAAATAAATCCATTGGAAACCTCCTAGAATATATTGATTTCCTAAAACTATAACACATGTTTCATGGAACTATGAAATAGTCACACATAAGAATGAGATTGAAATGATCCGGAAGGGTGCGCCCTGATAGCGCTCTAATGTATAGGGTAACGTTTCGTATCATGATACAACAGGTTGGGATATGGTATTACCTTATTCTTTTATGGTAAAAGCTTCCACCATTTTTCTATAAGGGTTTACCTTATTCATTTATATGTTAATTATGCAGAATTTTAAGTTTTTTTTCACATTTCCATGTTATTATAATCATGCTATATCATGCGTTTATGTTAACATTTCTCTTATTCTCCATTGATATTATTATTTCATATCAGGTATTGTGTTATTCATGACATGGATTCTTTAATCCATTACTGTTCTTAATAGATCTCCCTTCTCTTATGTATGTCCTCATGATATCCCATGAAATGCTAATTATGTAATAATGTTGTGATAATGTAGAATAAATTTTTAATAAAGATGTGTATTTCATGTTTTAAATTATTATGTAATATTTATAATCGTTAAAGACACTAGACCCCTCAAATATTTTTTTATTAAGTTCATTTTTTTGTAATAAATCTTTTTTAAATATCAAATAGAGTGCATGGTTATTATATCCATATGAAGTGCTCAAGATTTAGTGGGATTATCTGATGGTAAAAGGTTTTATTCTTCCTAGTATTTCACCCATGGTAGCCCTAGTGCTTTTTTCTATGAATGATAACTGTTCCATTAGATTTTTCATAGACTAGAATATTTTGAATTGGGCGATGCTTAATATTAAGTTTCATTTTCCCAACATGGATTATTATTTTTTGATTAGTTTAAGGGTAAAATGTTGTTTTTGAAGATCGATCATCAGTCATGTAATCATCAGCTTAGGGGTTGGGAGTCCTATAATCTGAGTATTTATTTTTAGAGAAGATATAAGAATTATTAATATCTTATGAATCATTTTTTTGAAAATAAAACTCATTCAACTGTTTTGGATTTTAAGAACAAAATTATCAATCTACATCTCAATACTTTGGTGGTAGTTTTCATGGATAATATTATAGTTTATTTGTGATCTGAAAGTGATAATGTGTAACATTTGAGTTTTGTTTTTTTATATACTTATGATCCTCTATTTTTATGGAATTATATTGAAATATTGTTTTTTTATCAATGAATTGATGTTATTTTGGAAAATTATTTGTGAATATGTCATGTCAATTTATCATGACAATGTGATGGTGTTCTTATCCTAGTAAGATCTATAGAATGAATTTGAGATTTAAGGATTCTTGGTTCTTATTAGATACTATCAACATTTCTTCAGTGATTTATCAAATTTGGACTCACATTTTAAATCTATTATAAAGAAATGGGGGATGTTTACATAGGATGTCAAATGTCATTCTTCTTTAGGCGCACATAAATGAATTATATCATCTTCTCCTAATATAATTTTGAATATGCTAGGTATGTTGTATGTGGTGTACACTCATTCTTTAGGTGTTGGATGAGGTTTTATTCCAATGAAGGGTTATCGTGTTGTATCCTATGGCTCTCGTCAACCTAAACTACAATAGAAAAATTACCACACTCATTATTAAATATTTTTATAGTTATTATAGCACTTAAATGTTTATGTCAATATATATTTAGTGATAAGTTAATAGTATTATATGTAAATAAGTCTTTGATCATTATTTTTCATAAAATGACTTGAATCTTAGGGTGACATAGTAGGTGGAATACCATTATACATTTTACATTAATAGGTCCTACACCCTTAGGATTGTTAATGCTACTATAGATTCTCTTATGAGGAATGTTCCATCATATACTATTTCGGAATCGAATAAAGAGTGAAATATTATTGTAATATTCTCTCATTTTCAAATGGGTTCTCATGGTGATGTTTATGGTATAATTATGACCTTTTTTTAGTCATAGTCTTCTCTAATTATTTATATTCTACATGTTCTGTAGTAGGATGATGAGATTAAAGTAATTAGAGAAACCATTAATAGAGGGTGGACTATTTGCAGTTATTCGCTCCCTTAATATTATATTATCATCATTCTGATTCTTTTTTTTGTCCCAAAATATTACAATATATTAGTTATTTTGAATGAAACATTTCTTTATGGGGGGTTAATATGGGAAATTTGATGATTTATTATGTTGTTAGATAGTTATTCTAGTGGATGGGTATGAACAAATACATTTTAGCTATGTGTCCCACTGTTACTCCAACCAACAGATATAAGAATAACATCTAAATCATTCTGGTTTATTCTAGATACTTTTGGTTCTCTTTTAGACATGGGTTATGTTATCCATTGTAATTATTTTTAGATTTCCATAGAATATCTAGGGAATGAATTCCATTTCATTGGTGATTGGTCTATTGAAAAAGATGTCTCATTTTATTCTGATCATGGACACTAATAAATTTTATTATTTGGGTAAATTTTATTTTCGATAGGTTGTGAGGTTACATGGGATTACGTCTACCAATTCAATGAATATAGATCCTAGGTTTACCTCTTAGTTCTAGAAGAGTCAACTAGAGGTGGTGTGGACTCATATTAAATTGAGTACCGCTTTCTATACACCAATGAATGTTTAGATAGAGAAGAATATTTAGATCCTGGAGGATATTATCAATTATGAAAACATGAATTTTCATGAATCATGGAATAACTATCTTATAATGGTTGTGTTTTCATAGAATAAATGATTTCAATTGTAAATCAGAGTGGATCACTTCATGGTTTTCTATGGTTAGCCATGAAAATTACCCCTTTTTGGGTAGATGTTGGTGAGGAATCTCTTGTGGGACTGAGTCACACTCAATATACATACTATTTATTAATGATATATGTTTACATCTTGTTATATCTCAGAGTCAAAAGAAATAATATACAGATCATCAACATGGTCTTTCAGAGTTATCCATTGGTGATTGGGTTTTCTTGATGTTTTATCCTTGGTTGGGTCACTTTTGGTTTGGAAGCATTGCAAGCTGGACCAAATTTATGTTAGGACATTTGACGTCATCGGACATCTTCGGTAGAATACTTATCAGTTTGAATTACTAGCTTAGATGATAGATATTTAATATTTTTTCCATATATCACAGTATATCAGATAACATTATAATAAATATTTTGTTTTGATTTGATAATTAATTCTTTTATATCCAGAGGATTCCATTGTAGTTCATCCATTTGATTACAAAATAAAGTTTTTGTTTTAAGAGAATGTAAACATTCACACAATTAATTATGATTGTACATTAATTTTTACCTCTTTGTTAACTTATAAATAGTATCCCCTTGAAGATTAGTCATAAAATGAGAAATTAATTATCATGAATAAATGGTATTCTTGTTAAATATATCATAGATACAATATATACACCACATAAACATGAATAGGGGAAAATATTAAATATGTCTAAATGAAATGGAAATTCAGATGAAATCTATTATAGTGATCCCAATGTTGATGTGATGATAACTTTTTATATCAATTATGTGATTTGAATGTAAATCCACATAAATCCATTTTATATAAAACCTAACAGAAAAAAAATCTATTATACACAAAATCTTATAGTATCAAATACAATGATGATGTAATATAACACAATGAAAATAAATTGAGTGATGAAATTCATTATGGCCTAGTAATTTTAAATAAAAATCCTGATTAATTAAACAAATCAAATTAAAATATAAAATACCCTGAATTACGAATTATTAATGATATTTTATGAAATATTAGAAAATTATATTCCATATAAAAGAATTTAGGAGAATAACATTACAATATTCGTCAATAATTGAAAAGTGAGATGAAGTCTCTAATCTCATCCTTAAATTTAGTTGATAATGATATAACCTATTGTGTAATGGTTTTTAGGTTGTTATTAATTTATACAAGAACCATATTTATATTTATAATATCATACACCAATGTGTTAAAATATTTTACATCTAGATTAATAATAATATTTCATTATTTTCATTGTTTCAGTTGTTAGTTTCCGTACATTCTCAAACATCTTTAGTCATGAAGGATCTAGTTATTCAGAATATTTTATAGTTTCATCACTCAAAAAATGATATTCTTATTATAGTTTACTCTTTCATTATATAAATCTATATTATAATTAATTAAATTTAAAATATAAATTGTAATTGTAACGACCCATACTTTTATTAATGAAAATTCCTCTTGATCAAATTATGTGTATTATTATGTAAAATGGTCATATAAAACATATCTCCATCCTTTATTTTCTATTTTTTGTATTTAAAAATAACGTTAACAATTATTAATTTTTCTAATATAGCCAATGAACACTGATCACATGATTAGTATAAATATAGTGCATTACCAAATCCAATTTACAAAGTCAAAGGAAGCGATGGCCTCATCCTGTAGAATAGCTCTATACAAAGCCCATTTTTAAAATATCAAAAATTAGGTTGCATCACTAGGATTCACTATTTACCATTCCCATGTCTATCATTGATGCGTTATGCCTGAGAGGAACCACCTACGGGAGAAGTGGAGGTAAATTGAGATTACCACCAAAGCGATGTTATCTGAGCCTCCCCAGGAGTCTTTCACCAGCACACACCTTACCATCCAGTCTTATTCTAGTGTTATAAGGTTTTATGTAACAACACCCGAGCACTATGATTATGAGCATTATTTTTTTCATATAATAAATAATATACATTGTTTTTATTGTTTTTACATTTTATATAGTTTTTGAAGAACAAATAGTATTTTTTTAGTTAATATTCCATTACAAAATCTATTTTGATGAATTAATGGATTTTTTTAATTGAATAATATTTTAATAAAATATTATTACTAAATTAATTTTTACTAAATATAAATGATCATATAATTTTTATGAATACAATTGTAAATTTTATTAAGGTTTGAAAGCCGTTTTTTTCAAAACCCACTAATTTTTGTAAAATATAGGTTTTTATTTCAGAATAATGAACTCACATATTTCAAAAATTATTTAGATAAAATTAATAATTTTTTGGAATCAGGACTTCAAAATTATCCAACAGTGAATTTTTCGTAATTTTTTGAGACCATCAAATTTTTGGGAAAAAATTAAACATTTTTTAAATATATAATGTGTTTTATTACATAATAATGAACCAATAGAGATGTAATAAAATAATATAAAAGAGTTGTTCTACCGATATAATTTTTATCATTAAAATAATGTAATTTTATATTTTTTTTATTATTTTTAGGGTGTTTTAGTGGACCCTCCAATACTTATAAAACATATAAACTTTTTAAATTTATTTCCTTGAAGATGTGACACACCTCCACATAAGCTAGACAAATATTTTAATAATATCGGCCATTGTTCTTATAAAAACATTTTCTTTCAATCCCCTTTTTAAAACACTATGGGATGAATTGTGGTTCTGGTTAGTTAAATGTATAGTGTCCAAAACCTAAATAATAAAGAATTCCCTCTATTTTCTTATATAAACCCACCCATGAACCCACTTCCTCTTCACTAAAAGCCTTTGGATCATGATCAACATCATACGTCTTCTTTATAAAATACCCCTAAGGGGCCCAAGCTCCCATTAAGTCTCTCTCAAGCCTCTCCCAAGCCTTTGGGATCACACATCCATGTAAGGTATTTCTTCCTTTTTCATTTTTGTCCAAATTTATTTATGTTGTTATGCCCTATTATTTTCAATTAAAAATATTAGGCTATGATTTAGATCCTTTTAAATACATCCCTTCTTATTTTTGAATTATGAGATACCCCTTTCTCTCTCATTAATGCCTCCCATGTACACTCATTACCACACCAAAATTCAATTAGGGATTTCTCTCTCCTCATTTACATCTAAGAAATTATTTTATTTATGAATACAAATTTTATTATATATGTTGGTAGATGTATCCATATGAACCCCTTATTTTCTATATCATGTAAATATAATGAGAAATTTATTCCTCTCTCATCATCCATTTTTATGAGTTCTTATGTGACGTTGTTATGCTGCCGAAATTGCACCGTGATTTCCAAGCCAATGACACTGTGTAGTGAATACCATGACCATTTCTCTATCAATTGGTATTAACCTTTATGCAAATTTACTTATTTATTATAGAGTTTCTAGTATGAATTCCACATTCCTTTATAGTGGAATAAATTATGATCATTAATTAATCCATGTAATATTATACATGTGGCACACTTATACATGAAATGAAATGTTTAATAAGGGCCTGCCCTGGTAGAACAACAATGCATTGGGTAAGGATTAGTATCATGGTATGTCATGTTCAATGAAGGTTTAATCATTCTAATTAAAGTTAAATTAGGGTTTACTAATGATCCTTGTTTAATGAGCCTTGGCTAATGCTAATATCATGTTAAATATGGTTTCCACATTTCCATGTTATGATAATCCTTCTATATCATGCCTTTATGGTCATGTTTCTCTTATGGTCCACTGATACCCCTATTTCCTGACAAGTACTATATTATTCAGGTTATTACTTGTTTACACACTTACTGGGATTTATAACTCACATTTTTCTTATGCACGTACATAAGTTATCCCATTCAATGATATGGACGATGGAATAATCTGGTCGGGTAAAATTAGTTTTCAATAAAGAGGTTGTGTTTTATGTTTTTAAATTGTTCTGTAATGTTACTTAGCCCTAAAGACACAAGACCTATCAATTTTTTTTATTTATCAAGTGAATAGTTTTTGTAATAAATTATGTTTAATTTTTAAATAAATACTAGGGTTGTTATAGTTGGAATCATATGATAGGTTTAGATAAATTTGGGATATGGATTAGAAAACCCTAGTGAAAAACTATGGGAAAAGACTAAGTATAATAAAAAATCCATAAATTTTTGTGGGTATTGAGTATGTGTATTATCAAGAAAATAAATATATATTTGGATAAAAGTAGGTAGAGGAGGTTCTGGCATAGATATATTTAGGGTTAGAACCTAAAACACCACATTGAGATTGACTCGAATGGGAACTAGTGCATGACAACCATCGTTTCCACACTCTTGGATACAACAGTACAAAAGGATATGCTTTGTTAAATTCATAAGCTTTTTAGGAACCATTATAAATGGAATTTAAAAAAATATACCCTTAGAATATATTTTGGGTACTAGATTATAGATAACCTATATTGAATCATAAAAATTAATAAGTTAAGTATATTTAATTAATTTAAAATTCATTCATTTTTTTTTGGACTATCCTTTATTTTTTACCTCTATTTTTCCTTTTATTTCAGTTAATGATTGTTAATAGGAGTAATCGGGCTGACAACTGATGCAAAGATCAATGTAATGGCTATTCTAATAAAATTTCCAATCTGATAGGAGCCGGAATCACAAACTTTGTCATGGTACTCTATAAGTTATCTCATGTTTTAAATAGAAGCATGGATCAATAGAAACATTAACCCCCCCCCCCCAATAAATAAAAATTCGCAATCAAGAGCATCATGAGAAAAAGGCCTCCCACTTTTAATAGATCATTTGATTCCTCTATTTCCTAACATTGAATCAATTTCATTGAAAAGATATTCTCCATGCTTTAATGTTTCGAACAAGAGAAGGTTCTTATGAATTTTTATCGTATGGAGGGTGATTTTGATCAATTGTGGACATTGATCAAAAATAAAAATCATGCGGAGGAGATCGAGGAATTTGAATGGAAGGGTTTTTGAAAACAAATTAATAAATATTTTCCTCACACACTCCGACATATGATGAAAAGGCACTTCCTTGACATCAAGAAAAAAGACGACGAATCCATTGAAGCATTTGAGGGAAACTTCACACAGAATTAATGATACTACTTCAGCTTTTTAATTACCCCCGAATGCAAGGATGCATGCTTGTTTGGTGGGTTGAAACCTAGCCTATGGAAATCCCTATCAATCTATGACTTTGAGAGCTATGAGGAAATTTTTCAATGATCCCTCAATGTTGAAATAGAGATCAATGAATATTAGGGATATCATGGGGATAAGAAGTATAATGTGGAAATTATTTCTAGTGGTCCAATGGATAAATTCAATGGTGATAAGAAAATCCAGAGCCCTACTTGACAAATGTGCATAAATAATCTCCTCTTAAATTTCATGAATGAGATGAGGAAATTTTTAGGTGAGGAAGAGAAGGGAACCTGTCCATTTAATGCAGACAAGATAACCGTAAGGCTATGACAGAGTATAGTAATGCTCCATTTGACCCAAAACACATTGTTCATTGCTTCAAATACAAAGAACCAGGGAACTTTTCAAACTAGATCCATAAGCCAAGGGTTTTTGGAGGCAACCAAAAACCTCCAAGGACGAAAGGGAGGGATTTTTACATCACTACATCCAAAGTGAACCCCAACAATGATGTTGTGAACGGTGAGCTATTAATTCATTAAATAATATAAAAAATACTTTTTTATTAGGGTATACATATTATTTTATATCCCCAATGTTTAGTAGAAAAAACCCAATACCACCACAAATCATGGAAGTAAGGATGTCAGTGTGAATGGAAAATGGGGCTATCATTGCATCTAATTAATATAAGTCCTTCCATATCATAATTTGTGGATTGAAAATCCTATAGAACCTTTTCATACTCACTTTGGTGGAATTTGATGCAATTATTTTCATGGATTTCATTTCCATATATAGAGCCAACATAAATTACCATGAGAGGGAAATCACTATCCATATGGGGAATCGGCCCTCGATTTTATACAATTGCAAGGAGGAGGAAGAATATTATTTAGCACCATCATCCCAATTGTGGATATTACTCCTCTGTTAGCATGAATATCTATCTTAGATGATTGAGTGTATGGAAGCAACCATCCTTGATGACATGCCTATTGTGAGGGAATTTGCTGAAGTGTTTCTCAATGAATTTCATGGACTTCCTCCTAGAAGAGACATTGAATTATCCATTGATCTTATATGTAAGGAATTTCCAATATCAAAGAATCCATATAGAATGGCTACCTTTTAGCATGAGGAGTTGAAGAAACAACTATAGGATAATCTGGATAAATGGTTTAAATTCCCAGGTGCTTCACCATTGGGTTCACAAGTCCTCTTCATCAATAAGTAGGATGGGTCAATGCGCCTTTGCATCAATTATCGTGATATCAAAAAATAACGATAAATAAAAAGATTCCTCTACCACTAATTGATGACTTGTCCAGTCAGATATGTGGATCACAATACTTCTCCATGGTGGATTTGTAGTCAGGATATTTCCTATTAAGGGTGATGAAGAAGGATATCCCCAAGACAGCTTTTTTTACAAGATATGGAACAAAAAATTCATAGTAATTCCTTCTGGACACACTAATGCTCCAACAATCTTCATGGACATGATAAATAGAGTCTTTATATGTTAACTAGGATAAATTGTGGTATTCTTTGTAGATATATTCTAACATAATCCAAAACTAAAGAGGAGCATGAAGAAAATCTAAGAACTATACTGAAGACCATGATAAAGGAGAATATCTATGAAAAGTAAAACAAGTGTGAGTTATAGATAAAGGAGGTCTCACTCTTGGGTTATTTCATGAAAAGAAGTGGGATATCTATGGATCCCTCCTTGACATCATCAATTGAGGTATGGATGAGGCCAAAATCGGTAATGCTATTCAGAGCATCCTACGGTTAGCGGGATATTATAGCTGATTTGTGTGAAATTTATCACAATTCTAAAACCCTCAATCCATGCTAACTGGGAAGAGATTATTGTTATCCTGGAGTGAGGGATGCGAGGAGTGCTTCATGGAGTTTAAAAGGAGGCATATTACTACAACTTTTCTCACAGTACGCATAACTAGATTACTTTTGGTGGTATTTTGTAATTCATCAAATAATGGCATGGGTTCTGTGTTGATGAAAAATGAAAAATTCATTGCCTATGCTTCAAGAAAATTGAAATTTCATTATTTGAACAATCCAACACATGATCTGGAGTTGGTTTCAAGAATATTTTCATTGAAAAGTTTGCAGCATTACATCTTTGTGGAGAAGTGTGAAATATATATGAAACCAAAATCCTAAAGTATACAATCACACAAAAAGAGTTGAATATGATCCGAAAAAGATGGATAGATCCGATCAAAGACTATAACTGCTCAATCCATTACCATCCTAGGAAAGAAAATAAATTAACAGATGCTCTATGTAGAAAGGACTCATCAATTCATTTGTTGAGGAAAATTAAATAGGATCCAATATTATTATATTTGATGAATATGAACAACGTAATCATAAATAAATTAATATCATAAATCCTTCCACAAATTATTCCTCAACAGTATCTTTAGAAATGGTTAAAGGATGCTCAAGATGATGATATGGGAATTCAGAAGAAACTAGAAACTATAGAAAAATGGAAATCTATGGTGTTTAATGTTAATGAATAAGGAATTATTAGATTTGGGTCCAGAATATGTATTCCATAATATCCCAAGTTAAGGAAAGAACTTTTAGAAGATGAAAATATTTCAAATATCTCTATTCACTTAGGAAACACAAAGATGTATTGAGATCTCTGATATCATTAATGATGAGATAACAAGAAGAAGGAGATCACTGAGTATACATCAATGTTCCAAGTACGCCAGCAAGTGAATGATGAGAGGTAGAAGTATAAGAGGATCATGCAACCATTATGCATAACATCATTGAAATGGGATAACATCACCATTGATTTGTCACTAGATGTCAGAAGAAATCCAAAGGAAACAATGTTATTTGAGTTGTTGTGGATCTTCATACAAAGACCACACACTTCATTGTAATTTTGGAGGATTTTACATTGGATCAATTTTCACAAATATATATCGGATATGTGGTATGGTTCATGGAGTACCACAATCGGTCGTATCAATTTATGGATCAAGATTAATCTATATGTTTTTAAAGAGTCTTTAACATGCTCTAAATAATGATCTGATCTTCAGTAAATATTATCATCCTCAAACTAATGTCCAATCTGATTGGACTGTCAAAGAACCTGACAACATGTTGAGAGCATGCCTAGTGGACATCAAAGTAGGATGTGATCGACATGTTCATATGGTTGGGTTCTCTAAAAATAACATTTTCCACTCAAGCATCCAAATGGCTATTTTTGAAGACATGAATGCGAAGAGGTGCAAAAAACTGACAAGTTGGGATGAATATGGGGACAAAAAACTTCTAGTTTGAGAAATTATCATAGAAATGGTGGATAATATTAAGACCATCAAGAATCACATTAAAGATATATAGAGTCGACAAAAGAGACATGCAGATAATCATTGACGATACCTAGAGTTTGATATCAGAGACATGGTATTCCTCCACATATCTTTGTTGAAGAGAGTTATGATATTTGGGAAGAAGGGACAGATTATTCCAAGAAACATCATCCCTTTTGTGATCTGTGATCACATTGGAGCAGTGGAATAATGACTAAAACTCCCAACGCACCTACCTGTAGTACATGATGTATTGCATACTTCACTCTTGATTAAGTACATACCTAACCCACCGCATGTACTCAATCTAGAGGTGGTACTATTGGATAATTACATCTCCTAAGATGAGAAGTCGTTGAAGATATTAGATCGTATGGAAAAATTTCTACGAAATAAGACAATTCCCCTTGTGAAAGTGTTTTGGATAAACCACAAGTTTTAAGTGGAAACATGGGTATCATAGGAAGTTATGAAGTAGAGTTACCCTCGTCTTTTTTGTGTGGTTAATGGAAATTTTGAGGGACAAATTATTTATGGGGGGAAAATTGTGAAACTCCATATTTTTGTTAATGAAAATTACTCTTGATCTAATTAAATGTTTTATTATGTAAAATGGTTATGTTAAACATATAAAATTACATGGTTTTATGATTTTTGATTTCAAAATACCATTAATAATTGTTATTGTTTCTATTATAGTCATTAAATAGTGATCACAGGTTTAGTATAAATATAGGGCTTTAACAAATCCAAATTACCCAGAAAAAGGAAGATATGGCCTCAAGCAGTAGAATTACTCTGTACGAAGCCCATTTTTCGGAGCTCAGAAAGTAGGTACCTTCATTAGGCATCACTCATGACCAATACTAACAAAAGAATCAACACATTATTCTTGAGTAGAACAACATATGGGAGAAGTGGAAGTTAATATAGATTACCACCCGAACGATGTTATCTGAACCTCCTCAAGAGTATGTCACCATCGCACACCTTACCCTTCGATCTTATCTAGGTGTTATAAGGGGTTATGTAACAAAACCCTAGAACTATGATTATGTGTATTATTTTTTTTAATAATGTATATAAATTTATTTTATAATTGTTATTTTGTAAATATTTTTTTAAAAACAAATAGAATTTTTTTGTTAATATTCATTTAAGAAATTTGTTTTGATGAATTTATAGATTTTTGAATTAAATAATATTATAATAAAATATTATTACTAAATTACTTTTTATTAAATATAAATGATTGTATAATTTTTATGAATACAATTGTAATTTTTATTAAGGTTTGAATGATGTTTTTCCCACAACCCATGAATTTTCGGTAAATGTCAGTTTATATTTTAAAAGTAAAAATTCACATATTTAGATAATTATTTAGATAAAATTAATATTATTTTTAGAATCTGGACATTGAAATTATCCAATGGTGATTTTTTCATAATTTTTTGAGACTATCAAATTTTTTGGTAAAAATTAAATGTTGTTTAAATATATAATGTGTTTTGTTACATCATAATGACACAATAGTGATGTAATAAAATACTATAAATTATTTTTTAAAAAAATAAATTTTTTATAATTAAAATAATGTGATTTTATATTAGTTTATTGAATTTATGGTTCTATAGTGGAACCTCCAAGACTTATAAAAAATTATCTTTTTAAATTTATTTTCTTGGGGGTGTGACTCACCCCCACATAAGAAAACTTATATTTTAATAATATCAGCCATTGGATTTATAAAATATATTTTTTCACTATCCTTTGAAGAAAACCATTTAAAAAAACTATTGGATGGTCTGTGGTTTTGATTAGTTGAATGTGTAATGTAAAAAACCTAAATAATAGTGAATTCCCTCTCTTTCAGAATATAAACCCACCCAAGATCCCACTTCCTCTTCACTCAAAGCCTTTGGATATCAACTGACCACTTCACTACTCTCTATATAATCATCTCAAATCCCCCAAATATCCCAATAAGTCTCTCTCAATACTCTCCCAGACCTTTGGGATCACACTTCTTTGTAAGTGATTTCTTCCATGTTCATTTGTTTTCCAAATTTCAATATATTGTTATTCCATTTTTTTCAAATAAAAATGTTGGGGTATGATTTAAAACCTCCCCTATACTTCCCAAATTGTGTTTGAATGATGAGAGACCCCTTTAACTTTTAGTAATGCCTCCTTTGTAAACATGTTACCATGCTAAAATTTTATATGGGATTTCTCTCTCCTCCATTACATCCAATAAATTATTTTGTTTTATGATTCTAAATTAGATTATTTATATTGAGACATTTTTCCATAGGAACCCCTTACTGTAGATTTAATGTAAATATTTTGAGAAACACCTTCCACTCTCGTCAACCAATTTTATTAATTCTTATGTCACATTGTTATGCTGATGAAATCACACAGCAATTCCCAAGCTGAATTCATTGTGTAGTGAAAACCAAACCCATTTCTCTATCAAGGGTATTAAACTTAATTCACATTTACTTATTAATAATAAAGTTTCATGTATTAATTGCACATTCCATTATAATGGAATAAAGTATGTTGTTTAAATAATATATTTTATATGAACCATGTGGCACACTTATGCAATTAATGAAATGTTTATGAAGGGTGCACCCAGATAGAGCACTAATTTATTAGGTAAATATTAGTATCTTGATACATTAAGAGAAATTAGGGTTTAATTAGGCTAATTCATGTTCCATGAGGTTTTACTCATGCTCCATGTGCAATGATCCTTTTATCATGATAATATCATGTAAAATATTTATGCCACAATTCTATGATATGATAATAATTATATATCACGCCTTTATGTTCATGTTTATCTTATGATCCATTGATATGTATATTTCCTATCATGTACTATATTCGTAATGTTTTTACTTTTTTACTCCCTTACTAGGCTTTGTATCTCACCCTTTTATTATTCATATCTCTATGTTATCCCATGCAATGTTATGTATTAAGGAGTGTTGTGTTCATGTAAAAGACGTTTTAAATAATGATGTTGTGTTTTATGTTTTATGTTGTTAGGTAATGTTCCTAATCCAAAAATACACTTCAAATATCTATGTACTATGTTTCATCAAATGAAGTGTTTATGTAATAAATTATGTCTATGTTTTAAATAAAGATCAGAGTTGTTATTGGATCACATCGCTTCGTGGAAACAGTAGGTCATATGTACACATGAGCATTGTTATCACTTCCTTAATGGCTGAAAGAGTAAGTAAGCTGGTGATATATAATTTTTATATAATAAATATATATATATATATATAATCATTAAATTTATCCTTATTATTTTTCAAGCAAATCGTATATGGAAATTGAATCACATCGCATCACAATGTGGTTTTCCAATGTACACATGAGCAACATTATCATATTTCAAATAAAATGGAAACTAAATAAGATGTATGTGATATTATAATCCATGAAAAATAAAATACTAAAAAATTTCATAAATTTTTTGGATATGTGTCATTATATTAATTGATGAAGGTTTTTTATGAAAATTAAATTATATTGGTTTGTGAGGTGGTAGTTCGCCATACACATGATGGATAGTTTTTTCCCATTACATATAAGATGAAAGTGACATAGGTAAATAAAATATAATACTAACATCCTATTATATTTATTATAATGAAAATATTATATAATAATGGTATAATAAAATTTAAAATGGTATTACGATTAAATAAAAAACAGTTGTTTAAGAACATTACCTATTTTTTAGACACCATCAATAGGTTTATACCAAATTCCATACAATGTTTACAATTATTATCAATCAAGGGATGTGAAGGGGTGGCCTTTTAATTATAGGGGAGAGGACATATATGAAAAAATTTGAAAAGATTCAATTAAACCAACATTTTCACTGTGATAGTTGCCAAAAAAAATTGTTGGTTATGAACTTTGTGAGTGATAAGGTTTAAATATTACCATTAATGGATTTTTTGTAAAGCTTTTAGGTCTATTTTACCCTTATAATTTTAGTTTAACCCATGGTAAATCAATTTTTACTATAACTACGCTAATTTTTTTTTCTCATTTTACTATTAATAATGTTAAAAATTTAATATTGACTTATTAGTCAATATAAACCTTTTTTATTATAAATATGGAATCCATTTTTTAAATTCAATTTATAGATGTGGCAGAATTCTAATTAATCATATACCCACAAATGCGATGAGAAATTGTGTTTCAAAAAAAATTATAATAATTCAAGAAAATTTTAATATCAAAATGCAATATGAAATAGATTTTAATTATCCCAAATTATAAAATTGTTACATAACTGAACGAATTTAATGTTAAATAACATTTAGAATATAATTTTACATTGTAATTTATTTAAATGAAACTATAGTTTTTTTTTATAAAAATGTATTTTTTAATATTAATGAAAAAATGAAACATTCCAAAAATACCGAAAAACATTACCCAAAGATAATTTTTTTCATTAAATTAAATCATTAATTAATTTTATAAAAAAATTTAAAATAATTTTTAAATTATGTGTGAAAAGTGAAACCAAAAGGTATTTAGAAAAATACGGGTTATTAGAAGAAATTTATTTTTTAAGGAGCCTTATATTTTTTATTATCAATAGATATCCATTATCTTCATTATTTACGTAGTAAAATTAATTAATTGAAATTTTTTGTTCACGTGAAAAAGGTTTAATACATGATGATTCATTTAGACTCAGTGTTATTTATTCTTCAAGCCACCGAAGAGACTAAATTTATTTAAAAAGTAAATATATCAAAAATTATCTTGTTGTTACATTATCATCAAAGCAACGTGATGTGTATCATATTCACTATTGAACCAAAAATAATTCTTTTCAAATATTTGGGTGATAAATTCTACACAACTTTAATAAATTATGGTCTCTTGATTTAAATTAAATTTGAGTAATCATGGGTTTGACATTTGGAAATAACATTATTGAATATCCCAGATCTAATAGGGTTAATATAATATCTTGATATGATGGAAATAGAAATATGAAGGTCATCTAGAATAAAAAAAACTAGGATTACAATTAAGAGAACATTAGTGGGAGGCGATCATATGTACATGGTGGATATGTGTAAATATTTAAAGATAGTGATATAGATAATTGATCATAGGAATGTGAATGATCAAAATAATGGTATGGTCCTCAATCACATTAATCATTGATGATTTAAAAAACCATTTGATAAATAAGATAAGAGTGTAAGAGGATAATATTTTGGTTTCAAGATAAATTTTAATAAATTTTTGGAATTATTTTAAAATAAAAAAATATTATGAAATATGATTACATGATATATTTATATTTTCATAAAAAATTAAACCTTTGGTTGTGCATCAATAAATTTATTCTTTATCTCTTAATCCAAAAAATTAATATTCAAAATTATATTTTATCCAAATATAATTGAAATTATATTTTAATCAATCATAATATTCAAACAATAGTGAAAAATACTTTCTACCAGTTGATACATATTTTCAAATCCCAATATCTTCAGTATAAGTAATTAATCTCTCATAATCAATAGTAACACCACTAGTTCATAATTAATATTTATTTATAAAATCACTGAATTAAACAAAATTAAATATTAGCAACACCTTCATGAAGGCCAATGGTAGTGATTAATACTTTATTATTATTCAGTTGTGGGATCATGCCTCATATACATCATGTAAAGGCTCAGAAATTCTGAGGAATGTTTTTTATAAATTCATGTGAATTTTGCGAGTCCGTGAAAATTGAAAGCACATGATTCCGAGGCCCGGTGTTCCTCGAAGCAATTTCTGAAGTTTTTTTCAGGTACGTTCAGTAAACGTACGAGCAAGTTTTTATAACTTTTGAACCGGTTCTAGGAATTGAAATCTAAGGGCACTGTTGAACTCAAAATGCTGGTATTTTCTTATGAAGACTTTATCCTTGACAGTAGTTAGTCGAGAATAAAAGTTAGTTTTTGGGTTTTAATGAATAATTTAGATTAAAATAAAGTGGTAGCTTTATTTTTATTTTAGTTGGTTAAAAAATCCATGTGGAGGTTGGAGGTGGGGACCACCCCAACTTTATCTCCCAGGAGAGGTTATGGTGGTGTGATCCACCTGAACCTAACCTTCCATGAGAGGTTATGGTGTGCGGACCACCCGGGACTAAATCCCCCAATTAATGGTTCCACCACCTACATTCTTAAATGTGGAAAATCCTCCTCTTTAATTGTTGGGACTACACTTTTAATTAAATGTGACAACCACATATAGTAATTAGGTGGGGCCGGTAAATTTAATTCATTCTTCTTGAATTTTGTGCCAACATCTAAAATAATAGACAATGTAATATTATTTTAGGGGGAATTGTTCATTACTGTGGAAACCTTGGGGGTTTTGAGAGGAGTTCTTGGGTGGAGTAGAATTCTCCAAATGAAGAACATGTTCTTCCAAGGAAGAACGTTGGCGATGATCCTTATTCGACTTCTTCCCCAGACACCTACTGTCGTAGAGTGTCTTCTACGAGCCGATGCATCTCAGGATTGGAAGCGTGTGGTGGAGGCAACGAACGATGATCTTCTTCGTCTACCTTTCGCGACTCCGTCAATGAACGATGAATGATGAAAAATGGTAGGGGTTTACTTTTATCAAACTCTGATCTTTTCCCATGTTATTCCTTTCTCTCAAAATGAAGAACTAGGGTTGTTGTGCTTCATACTTGCGAGCCTCTGGATTCCACCCTAACCACGGAGGGTGCGGCCAAACCATCATGGGCCGAACCCTCCAACAATCTTGTTTATGTAAATCATTTGCATGGTGACGAATAAATGAGGTGATGAAGGTGGAGAAAGACAAAGGTCGCGCTACCCACGACCTCCGTAAATCGTATGGCCCCCGCGGCACCCTACACCACCGTTGGCCAAACCGGCTGCCCCACCGGCCTGCCCAAGCCGCCACCCGGCTAGCTCGGCCGCCCCGCCGGCCTACCCATGTCGCACCACAGTTCCCGGCCAAACCGACCGAGCTGCACAGGCCTACCGAGCCTGCCCAGGGCCTCCCTCATAGTGTCACTGGGTAAACCGGCTCATCCACCTGGGCCGAGTAGCCTGAATCGCTCCTCTCGCAGCATAGGCCGAACCGAACCGGCCATGCTCTTTGGGCCGATCCGCACCCCCATGGAGACCTCCGGGCCGAACCTCCCAAGTAGTCTACTGGGTCGGGCCCAGTAGATAGGGCTGAACATAATAGGCTGGCCAGCCCAATGGGCCGAGCCAGACCAAGCTGGTCTGACCAGGTCGACCCAGACCGGGTCAACCCAGACTAGGATAGGTCGGGTCGGTCTGACCGAGTCGGACCGGACCCAGGCCCAATACCGACCCTTTACTTCTATTGGTTATATCATTGCAACCAGATGACCATTTGATGAACAGTCAGCAGTGATGGTATTATTGGAGATCGACAGTCCATTTGAGAATACACCATCAGAGTTTGGGAAACAATTGAGATATGGTCAGGTTGGATCGTGGATGAATCTAACCTGGCCCCCAGGACTAAAAGGCTAATAACTCACAGACCGGGCGTCCGATTGACACGTCGTCTATTGCGTTGAGACCCCTATGATGGGAGGAATTCTGAGATATTTCTTCGTGGGACTTTGTAAAAGTTGACATGTTGACTCTTGGATTAAGGACCAGACCCTCCCGGAATCAAACATGCTTTGTGGAAACCATGTGGATGGCTGCGCTCTAAAGACTGTTCCTGGATCTTGTGTGGGTACGATAGCTCCGACTACTTTTCCTGGATCCTGTGTGGGTCCAAAAACTCTGAATACAATTCTTGTATCATGTGTGGGTCTGATATTCCAGAAATCTGTTCCTAGATCCTATGTGGGTTTTACAGAATTGTTGTTATCATATCTTGTGTGGGTCTGACAGCTCCGACTATTGTTCATGGATCCTGTATGGGTCCGACAGTTCTAACTGATGGTCCTTGATCCTATGTGGGTCTGATAGTTTAGATGATTCAGTGGCTACATCTGATCATATCCATCTCACTACACAAGTTGTATACCTGTGTGAGCAGAGTCAATGGCTTCTTTGTTTTTCTTCATGATTGAGATGGGTTACTATATAACTTAGGTATATGTATGGGCATATACCTAAGCAATGGCTATCCGTTGTTTTCATAATCTGTGGTTTAACCTTGGTGGATTTTTAGAGACCTTGTTGGTCTCGGGGTCCCTACTGAGTATCATTATACTCAACCATGGACGGGCTATGCCCGTACCTCATTGTGTTGGATGTAGATGATAGACAACGCTAACCGAGGATGAGTGTTGTCCAACTGGACCGTACCCAGAGGTGGACCATACGATGTGTTAGTACACTGAGGATACCAATAGACATGGAGTGTTGGGGAGTCTATCTGTACTGACCCTTCATATTGGATCTGTGGTGGATGATCGGGGAGGTGCTTTCACCTTTCAGCTGTTTTGTTCCTCTTCTGTTGTACTTGTACATTACAGTTGGGCTTGTATTTCCGGCCCCTTTTACTTTTAATCACACTTTAGTATACATTTTTACTTAGTGTTTTGCTTCCAACTCATTCTTTGTTGTGTGTGTTTTCAATTTATAAAGGAAATTCCTTCCCAGTTTTAGGGAATTACGCCTTTGGTGCTAGTCTCCAGCCCCACCATATGGAAGGCGGATTTGGAGTAGTCATAGCGCGGGCCCCAGGGGATAGGTCTTGAAAAATTGGTATTAGAGGAGTTCATTCTACCACAGAACGTAGGAATCTGATAATTCATTTATGTGAATCAATAGTGTTTAGGGTACTGAGTGTGGTTTTCAGTTCAGGGAGTTCTGTGTTGATGTGGCGGCTGACGTATCCATACTTCAGGACCCTGACTTCTAATTTCTGAATCAGTGCACGGAAACAATTATAATGTGATTGTTTTCAAGAGTGTTCATTGTGATATCATGAGTCAGCTCACTAGGTATAACAAAATGACTGTGGAGCACCATTTACTTCTCAAGATGCCTCCACGCAGATAGCTAGCCAGGGATTTGAGAGTGGTATGCACGATGACAGCCCACCGAGCGACGAGACTCTGGTGCAGTGCCCTCTTAGTATGTTGTCACCTTTGGGTGGTGTACCAGTAGCACCACCACCCATTGGGTAGTAGTTATCACCATCAACCCTGGTAGATGGTGTAGGACGACTGAGTGCATTGTACGAGTTTTAGAAGCCGGGGCCTCTGAGTTTTCTAGGTGAGATAGTTTCCCATGTAGTTGAGGGCTAGCTGGAGGAGGTTACTAGAGTTTTCAGCCTAATTGAAACACCAGTAGAGAATATGGCAATCTTAGATACTATTCCTTTTTAATTAGTGACCATTATGATGGTCCGCTTAGTGATGAGACATCGGTAAATTTATTGTTTCCTGAGATAGTACCTTCGGGTAGTGTTCCAGATATCGCACTGCTTGTTGGTTAGCAGTTGAAACCGGTGGTACCGATAGAGGACACTTGTAGGCATAGTTCCTTACACGTGTTACAACATCAGATACCCCTCAGATTCCTTGGTGAGTCCGACACACAAGCAGCTGAGGACAGGCTTGAGGAGGTGGTTGAGAGTTCTCTAGAACTTCTATAGATTCGACAGGATGACGTGTCAGTAGCTGATTATTCATCGAGGCGTACTTATATTTCCTCGTACCCGATGAATACGGTACGATCAGTGCTTTTGGGCTCTGAAATCCGAGCGAGGTGTGATTAAAGGACATCTGAGCTAGCGCAATTTCTCTATGCATTCCTACTTATATTAGGGTGCAAGAGAGAACCTTTTTGGTTGAATGTTCTTGGGCTGAGCGGATAAATCCATTGAATATTATCAGTGGGAAAGAAAGAAACTGGTGCCATTCCTAGAGACTTGAGTCTATAAAATGATTCAAGTAGTGGAAGTGTTAATGGCAGATGAATCTACAGGGTAGCAGACGTGGAAAAAGAGCTAGGAGAGCAGCACGATGTGGCGTACTTTTTGACATACTACAACCACCCCCTTTATATAGAGCCCGCCAGGCTCAGGGAGCTGGAGAACAGGGGAAGAGAGTAGCTTCATGCAGTCATGGAGTGAGACCCAAAGGATACATGAATGATTCTAGTTAAATTTTGTGTCTTTACTACTAGTTTTCGTATCTATAGAAATAGGTGCCAATCATTCCTTCCTTCCATGAATATTTTCCATGACCTAGTGTTTCTCGATAAAACGTTGACATGACACTCAAATCTAGAGGTACCTCTTGGAGGAGGCTCGCTAATAAAACTTATGCCGATAGTGTGATCTGACACTAGAGGCGAGAGTTTCGGTTGGAACCTCTTGGTGGTAGTGTCGAGGCCTTATGACGTTAGTTTGGGTTTGGACTTGAAATCCACAGTTCACACTTAGATTGACTATATTAGGGGAAAATGTTGTGGTTTATTTATAATGTTGGAATGGGTAATTTCTTGGTCGATGAAAAAGAATCCCAAGGCAGCACAGGATGAACTCATGCATAATAGGGTGCAGCCGATCACTCATGGGTCGTCCAGACTTACCGTAGGTTTGTTCCAGACTTCACCAGAGATGCAACACCATTATCATCCTTGACAAAGAAGGGGAAACCCTTCATGTGGTCGGAGAGATTCCATTATAGAATTCATGAGCTGATAAAGGAGCTTACAAGCACCCCAATATTGAGGCATCCAGAGGAAGGCGTAGGGTACGTAGTCTACTATAATGCATTAGGGGCTGGACATGGGTGTGTCTTGATGCGGGAGAGAGCAGTGATCGCATATGGTTCTCAGTAGAATTGACAACATAAGAATAACTACACCAACCATGACCTACAGTTAGCAGTAGTGGTCTTCTCGTTGATGATTTGGCAGCACTACCTGATGGGAGAGTGATTTACCATGTAATCAGATCACTAGATTCTTAGGTATAACTTCTCTCAAAAGGATGTGATCCTGGGAAAATGATGATGGCTTGAGTTAATCCAGGCCTATGACTTCAGAAATTATATACTCCTGGAAAGGGGAACGTTTTGGAATATGCTCTCAGCAGGAGATCTGGTATAAAGCTACTTGGAGAGGCAATAGAGTAACTGGCTGCTTTACAGATATCAATTTTGGATAGATATGGATAAGTATTCCTTCAGTCTCTTATACTCTCTCCCCCACTCCTTCAGCGATTTAGGGAATCAAAACATGGGGACGATGACTGCGAGACGCAATGTGCTCATATATCCATAGGGCTAGCACTTGATAGATTTTTTATAGGTGGGAGCACGTCATCCTCTTTAGAGGACGTACTATGGTACTAGTGTCTCTTCAGGAGGAAGTCTTGAGGGAGTTCTAAACATCCCCTCTAGCGGTACATCCAAGAGTGGCGAATATGTACCAGGACCTCTGACGACAGCACTTGTGTCCAGGTATGAAGATGGCAGTAGTAGAGTTTGTTTGTCAATGCCTCACTTGTCATCAAGTAAAGGTAGTGCACCAGGTACCATCAGGATTGGTTCAGCCCTTAGAGATCCCAGAGTGGAAGTGGTATGGGATATACATAGACTTCATGATGGGACATCCATGTATATCCAGGGCTCATGACTCGAATTGGTTGATCTTTGATCAACTCACCATATCCGCCCACTTCCTACCGATCCGAGAGCAGGGTTTAGTAGAGAGCTTGGGACTCCTCTATGTGGAAGAGATTGTGAGGCTACATGGAGTACCTCCATCTATTATCTTCGATCCTGATGCACGGTTTACGTCCTATCTTTGGAAGGGGTTGCATGAGGCATTCGGGACGCAGCTTCATATGAGAATTGCCTTCCATCCTCAGATGGATGGTCAGACTGAGCAGACCATTTTGACCCTCGGGGACATGTTGTGTGCTTATGTCCTTAACTTTGGCTACAGCTGGGAGGATCACTTACCATTTATGGTGTTTTCATACAACAATATCTATCACTCTACCATAGGGATAGAACCTTTTTAGGAGTTATACGGGCGACCTTCCATATCATCCTTGTGCTGGACATACCCTGGGGAGTCAGCACTAGTGGGACCAGAGATGGTATGAGCTACCACATAGAAGGTACAGATCATCCAAGAGCAGATAAAGACTACACAGAGCAGGAAAAAGTAATATGCTGACATGAGATTGAGACCTCTGCAGTTCAAGGATGGTGACCAAATCTTTCTATGGGTCTCACCTCGATGAGGTTTATAGAGATTTGGCCGAGGCAGAAAGTTATATCTATAAAGACCTGTTATTAAACATTGCATAATATTTAATTAAATGAATAATTCACATTGAGGATCTTCTCAGGATTAGAGTTTTAGAGAATTATGTCTTAACTATTATATTTCTTTTCAAAATTTACAAAGTAGAAACTTCAACTTAGTTTCTATTTTTTCCACACACAAAAAAATCTAAAAAAAGAGTCATCTCTAGTTTCATGTTTAAGATAGCATGACTTTTCCGTGATCTCATCCTTGACCTTATTCTTCTTTAAGTCCTGTAAAAAAACATTTCAAAACATGGGATGATCATAAAATTCATAGTAAGGGATACAAAAAGAAGGTAAACTGTTAGTTTTTCAAAACAAAAAGTAAACCATGAATACATTATCATAACTAATACTTTTCACCTTTAAGAAGTATTAAATACTCTTCATTAAATAAAAGATCAATACATTCCATTTTTTAACCAAAATATTACCAAAAACCCCATATAAAGAACAAATAACATATAATGGTGTCTTGGGAGATAAACATACTTAATTGGAATAACCATATGGTCGACTTCTACATTTATCACTAAATGGAATAGGCATACAGCCGACTTCCATACCGAATGCATTGGAGGTTATAACGTAACCACCTGTTCTGGTTTATCACGACACCACATGTCATATGGTTTATCACCTATCCACCCGTCAAATGTCCAAGTACCATAATAACACATAAAATATTTTAAATATAAACATTTCACTATTAACTTTTCATTTTCAATCACAATAAGTAATATCATGATATTGAAATATTCAATCAATTTTCATAAACCATTGAAAAAGATATTTTTGAATAAAAGTGTCATATACCACATTGAATATTTTAATGAAATTATAGTTTTAAAACATTAATGTACATATAAATAAATACTCAAAACCATTTTTAAAACATGTACATTAATGAAAATGATTTATAATAATAAATCTTTAAAAAAGTTTAAAATGATATTTTTGTTAAAGGGTTTTTAACAAAATGAGAGACTCTTGAATACACATAATTGAGAAATAAAATTTAATCAGAACTTTATAATATCATGAGAATAAAGGTATTAATGATATAATATTAAAAAGGTCATTATATACACCATAAAAGTGTTAATTGGTGCATAACCACAATTAAGTCCTAATAGAAATGTAAATTTCGATGAAATCCCTTATAAAGGCGGTATCCTTAATTTAAGGATTAATAAATCACATAATTATGAGGAAAAAATATAAATACACCCAATATAAGTGGATATTAAGTGTAAAAAAATTATATTTCATTCACACATATTCATAAGATGACATATTCAAGAAGTAAAAGTGTTACCCAAAAAATTGAAATTGGGTTAAAAAGTTCCCTTGCAATAATTCGAACGCCTAATGGCGTCACCTCAAAATTCAAAAAATTATTTGATGAGATAAAAAGGGCATATCATCACTTGTACATAAAATTAAATCAATAATGACATAGAAGAACATATCCCAAAATAATAATATGTGAATTAAAAGACATAACAAAAAGAAGTCTTTTAAAAAGAAGAGGGTGAAAGGTTTCCTTACCGATTTGGTAACATCCAAAACAAACGCCACATGAAAGAAGGACAATAAAATATAGATGTAAATACCCATAAATGAAATTATATTACAAAATGATTACAATCATGGGCAGTACATACACCACACAAAAGGAAATAGTGGAAAATATAGAATGAATCTCATGGGAATAAAAATAGAGAAGAAACCCTTTACCATGTTGTAATAAACTGAGTCGTATGACCAAAAGTGAATGACCACCAAATGAGTCACATAATACCATGAATATAATGTGAATTATTATAATATATATCAAATGTTAGTACAAAATATTCCACAAGCATTGAATAACTGGCGAACAATGGAAATCTCATGGAATTAAAAGTGAGATAAGAAAATCCATTACCTCGTTGTCTGACTTGACTCATTTGATCGTAGTTCTTCATGAATAATAAAATAAAGTTAATTTTTACTTGCTTAAGATCCTTTTTAATGTTTATTTTTCTTTTTATATCACTTATTACCATGTTTTAAACATTATTTAATCTTTTAAGTTAATAACGTTCCTTTTGTCGATATTTGGTACTTGAGTCAAAAATGAACACCTTATATTTACAAGTTGTCCATGTTGTAAATAGTTTGTTATATCTAGAATAATATTCATTATTTATATATCATATATATCATATATATCCATTATATATATATATATTTATAATAGTACATATCATTTGGAGGTAAAAATGAAATGCACCGTTCATGGAGACGGCAAGCCGTACATACACATGAAGGCTACATTTATTTACATTTCTTATTTTATTGGAATTAAAACATAATTATACATAGGTATATTATAATTCCAGTATAATATCATATATAATATCATTAATTCGATCCTTTATAAATCCCACATAAGTAATTAACAAGTCATATCACTTTGAGGGGGCGGTAGTCTGCACTTCCTCAAATGAAATTATATTGTTTACCCATAATGGAAACCGTAAAGGTATGATATAAATGGAAAATACAGAATAATAAAAAAACATAAAAATAATATATAACATATATAAATACAGTTCCATCATAATTTCCCTCATGAGAGGCGTTAGGAGGTTATTGAACTATCATCATTTCGTGAGGCGTTAGTTTGCAATCCAGAAATAACATTATGTTCTTCACCAATTAGACGAAGGTGTGTGTAAGTGTAGTTAGAATACTTCTCATAACAACATACTAGTATATTAGGTATATTTTGTTTTATTATAAAAGAAATTAATAAAAAGAGTTTATGGGTTGGGGAGGTAAAATAAAATAAAAGAAGTTAATAGAACTTGTTACCTTTAATTTGGGCAACTTCCTTTGTTTTTAACCATAAGAACTTATTGAAGGTCATTATGTCTAATGTAAGACTTCTAGGAGGAATATAGGGGTTTAGGGAGCTTAATTGAGAAGATTTTGGAGGATTAAAAATTTGGTATAGGTGTGAAAAATTGGATATAAATGGTCTTCTTTTATAAGGTAGATGAGGGGCACTTTAGGAAAGTGCGAAAACATTATTTTATTATAAACGTATCTTCGGTTTAAAAAGGTCCATAATACATTAAATTTAAATATAAGATGACTAATATTATAAATAAAATTATCCAATAGTAATTGTAATGGTTTTAGATATTATATTTGTATTTATAATCTTATTTATTTAAATCCTTTATTATTGAGGTAAATACTGCATCATTATTGTGTCAAGAATAATTTAAATTATTTGTTGTCTAAAAATTATAAAACAAATACAATGATGTAGAAATATTTTTATCTTTCCAATGAATATTTATAGTCTAATATATAAAATATATAACCCCATTGTAAAAATTAATTTACTAAAAGATATTTGTTTTTTTCATTTTTGCCTTTACTTTAAGTTAATTAATCTAAATTGTCATTATCACTCCCATGTGGCTCAATCGGGTCCCAAAATCAACCCAAATATTCCCATGGTCGTAAATGACTCATCCAATACAGTTTGAAAAAGTTTGAAATTAATTTTAAATTATTATAATATTCTTTTTACCTTGAATTCTCCTATTTACCTTTAACCGCTGTAAATAAAAGTTAGAAGTTACTATTCACCAAAAAATATTTTCATCTTATTAAACCAAATTTTACATAATAATAACAAACATGTATGTAATATTTTATAAATTCAATTCACCAAAGTGGAAAGCTTTCATTTATAAGAAAATTCAATTTTTAACTACTACTAAGTGGTTTCACTATTCATCAAAAATTGATGATTTTCAGAAAAATACCAAAAATTCCTCATATGGGTAATTTGATATACTGAATTCAAAAAGGATTTCTATTTTTCTAAATTCTAAACATTTATGTTGCATTAATTAATTTAAAATTAATTCTCATTATTAAAACAAATAGCGTGTTTTTAAGAAACTATAACTATCAAAAGATTGACACTTGTTTATGTCCAAATTCAAAGTGAAATTAAATAAATGACCAACATTGGATTAAATGTTAAAAATAAATTCTAGTAGCATTTTAAAACTAATTATAAAGATAATATAGCCATATAAATAAAATAGATTATAAGGAACTTTTGAATTAAAATACAGCAATTTTCACTATTCATTAAAAATGAACTTTATCAGAAAAATACCAAAAATTTACCCAAAGTAAATTTTGATGTCCCAAATCTAAAGAATAATTTTATTTTGTCAAATAAAACATATAAAAATGACCAAAAATGGATTTAAAAAGGGTTCTCCATCAAAAAACTGTAAATCGAACTTTTACTGAATATTACAGTATTCATGCTTAAAATTATTTAATTCATATTTTAAGCCCCAATTTTTTTTGGATAATTGTAAAACAATTTATCAAAAATATATAATCATGTTCTATATAGTTATATTTATTCACTCCAATAAAACAGATAGACATTAAATACCATTTAAAATAATAATATTATAGTATTAGTGTGCAACATAAGATTTCAAAGAATCATGTTGTTGCGTATCAGGTACGCCATCGAACATAGAGTCCCCTTAAATGTAAAATAAATATTTAATTCACGAATATTAAAAATTTTGAAATGTATCTTATTCCTTATTTATCTGGGATGTTACCATCTCCGAGATTCATCGGACCTTTTCAGGTCCTCAACAGAGTAGGCGAGGTGGCTTACCGCCTGTCTCTTCCACCTCAGTTGCACCGGGTGCACGATGACTTCCAGGTATCCCAACTGAGGAGATATGTGCATGACCCTTCTCACATCATCGACCATGAATAGATGGACGTCGATGATGGGGTGACTTATACGGAGGTTCTAGTAAAGATTGAGGATCGATAAGAGCGGGTCCTATGCAGACGGTCGATGCCACTGGTGCATATTCCCTGGATGCATCGGAACATCCACGAGAGCACATGGGAGTGGGAGACTCAAATGTGTGCTCAGTACCCCCATTTGTTCCCTTAGTTAGAGATGTAGGTTATGGGTATGGAGATCCCTGAGGTGGGGAGAATGTAAAGTCCCGGAATTTCTATGGAAACTTTTTTCATAAATACATCAAAAATTTGTGAATCCGCGAAAATTAAAGGCCCTTGATTCTGAGGCCCAGTGTTCCTGGAATCAATTTATGATGATTTGTTTAGGTACGTTTAGTAACCATACTATCTAGATTTTATATATTTTTAACCGGTGCTTGGAATTGAAATCTGAGGGCACCGTTAAACTCACATCACCGGTATTCGCTTCAGAAGACTTTCACCTCGACAACAGTTGGTCGAGAATAAAAGTTAGTATTTTTTTAATAAATAAGTTAGATAAAAATAAAGTGGTAGATTTAGTTTTATTTTATTTGGTTAAAACATCCATGTAGAGGTAAGAGGTGGGGACCACCCCACCATAATATCTCATGCGAGGTTATAGTGGTGGGGCCCACCTGAACCTAACCTCCCACGAGAGGATACAGTGTGGGGACCACCCAGGACTAAACCCACCAATTAATGATGCCACCACCTCTGTTCTTAAATGTTCCAAATCCGCCTCTTTAATTGTTGATCCAACACTTTTAATTATGTTTTAAAACCTCATGAATTAATTAGGCGAGGCCATATAATTTAATTCATTATTTTTGAATTTGGTGCCAAAATCTAAAATAATAGACAATCTAATATTATTTTAAAGAGATTTGTTCATTACAATGAAGCCTTGGGTGTATTGAGAGGAGAGCTTGGGAGGATTAGAATTCCCCCAACGATGAATGAAGAATGAATAACACATTCTTCCTATGATGAAAGTCGGCAATGATCCCTCTTCGACTTCTTCCCTGGACACCTACTGATGCAGAGCGACTTCCATGAGCCGATGCAGCTCGGGATTGGAAGCGTGCGGCAGTCGCGATGAATGAAGATCTTCTTTGTCTATCTTTCGTGACTCCATCAACAAAGGAATAATGATTAACAATTTTAGGTGTTTACATCTATCTAAGGATGATCTTTTCACATGTTCTTCCTTTCTCTCAAAACGAAGAACGAGGGTTGTTGTGCTTCATAATTGCGAGCCTCTTGATACAACCCTAACTGCGGAGGGTGCGGGCCAAACCGGCATGGCATGACCCCTCCATCGATATTTTTTATGGTAATCATTGGTATGGATAAGATGCAATGGGGCGACGAAGGCGGTGGAAGACAAAGGTCGCGCTAACTGACACCTCCTGGAACCGTGCCACCCACGCAGTGCTAGGCACCGCCATCGGGCCGCCCTGCCGGCCTGCCAAGGCCACCGCCCGACCTGCACTACCTCGCTGGCCACCGTGCGGCCTTCCCAGGCCTCCCCCAGCCTGCCCAGGCTACAACCCTTCCTGCGTGGCTGCCCCACCGGCCTACCCATGCCCCACCCCGGTTCCTGACCAAACCGGCTTAGCCGTGTCGGCCTACCGAGCCGAACCGCGACCTCCCTCGCGGCACCGCTGGCTGAACCGGTTCGGCCTCTCAGGCCGATGTAACTAAACCACACCTCTCGCGGCGCTGGCCGAACTGAACCGACCGTGCTCTTTGGGCCAAGTCACGCCCCCCGCGGTGAATTCCAGCACGAACCGCCCTCGTAGTCTGGTGGGCCGAGCCCAGTAGATCAGGACAAACCTAATAGGATGGCCCGCCCAATGGGCTGAGCGAGACCCAAATGGTCTTACCGGGTCGACCTAGACCAGGTCAGTCTAGGCTGGGTCAGGCCGGGTTAGTCAGACCAAGTTGGACCAGACCGGAGCCCACTACGGACCCTTTAATTCTTTTGCCCATATATTTGGCACAAGACCACCGTTTGATGAACTGTCAGCGGCACTGTAATTCATGGAGCACGAAAGTCCCTTTGAGAATACCCCATCGGAGTTTGGGTTACAGTTGAGATACGGTCAGGTTGAATCGTGCACGAATCAAACTGGGCCCCAGGGACTAAAAGGATAATAACTCACAGACCTGACATCTGATTGACGCGTTGTCTATTGCGTTGAGACCTATAAGACATGGCGGACCTATGAGATACTTCTTCATGGGAATTTGTGGATGCTGAAGTATCAAATCTTGGATTTAGGAGAGGACCCTCCCGGATTCAAGCATTATTTGTGGAAACGCAGTGGCTGGCTACGCTCTTACGATTGTTCCTGGATCCTCTGTGGGTCTGACAGCTAAGACTGCTGTTCCTGGATTCTGTGTGGGTCCGACAGTGCCGACTACTATTCATGGTTCCTGTGTGGGTCTGACAGTTCTGACTTCTGTTCTGGGATCCTGTGTGGGTTCTACAGAATAGTTGTTCCCGGATCCTGTGTGGGTCTGACAGCTCCGACTACAGTTTCTGGATCCTGTGTGGGTCTAACAGTTCTAACTGCTGGTCCTGGATCCTGTGTGGGTCTGAAATATTAGATGATTCAGTGGCTACATCTGATCATCTCCATCTCACTACATATGTTGTATCCATGTGTGAGCTGAGTTAGTGACTTCTGTGTTTTCTTCATGACTGAGATGGGTTACCTGATAACATAGGTATATGTAGGGGCATATACCTAAGTAATGGCTATCCATTGTTTTCATTCTCTGTGGTTTAACCTTGGTGAATTTTGAGATAGCTTGGTGGTCTTAGGGTCCCTACTGAGTATCATTATACTCATCCCTGCACGGGCTATACCTGCACCTCATTGTGTTGGATGTAGACGACAGACATCGGTGACCGAGGATGAGTGTTCCATTACTGGACATTACCCAGAGGTGGACCATACGACATGTCGGTACATGGAGGAGACCAATATACGGTTAGTGATGAGGAGGCTATCTGTACCTACCCTTCAAGTAGGATCCGTGGTGGACGATCCTGGAGCTTATTTCACCTTTCAGCTATTATTTCCCTTTTTAGTTGTACTTGTACTTTACATTTGGGCTTTATTTCTAGCCCCTTTTACTTTTCAGCACTATTTTGTATAAAACTTTACATAGTGTTTTTCTTCTAGATAATTCTATGTTGTGTTTGTTTTCAGTTTATAAATGCAATGTATTCCCTGTTTTATGGAATTACTCCTTTGGTTCTAGTCGCCAGCCTATGGCCTATGGAAGGCGGGCTTTGGGTAGTCACGATGCGAGCCTTGGGGTATGAGTTGTGAAATTTAATTATAATATCATATAAAACTTATTACTTTATATGTTGTTGAAATTATGAAAATGTCGATTGTGTGTACAATGGTCTACCTCTAAACGATGTGATGTGATTTATTTTTCATATAAATATTACATGTAAATTATTAAGGAAATGTTTCATTAATATATGTGATATATATGAGATGATAATTATTCTATAAAACTAATATATCACCCGGTACATTACCCTTTCAGTCGTTAAGGAAAAAATAACACAGCTCGTGCATACGTACGACCTACACTCTCCATGAAGCGATGTGATCCATTCTCCATGTTAAATTTCAATAATGACAACAATTATGTATATTAATAAAAATTAACATTTATAAAATTACTTTAATTACATATATTATGGAACTATATAATATATTCAAGAACTAGAACCCTCAGGGCAAAACAAATACAAGAAAAAAAACCCAATTTAACACACAAAATAATGAGAATAATGAAATATTATTAACAATTAGGGGGTAATATATTATAAGATGATAATATATTATATTAAAAATATTAATATGGTTTTTGAATGAATTAATAATAGGAATTCAACCATTACACATTAGTTCAAATATCATTCTACCAAATGGGAGCGTGAGGTAATAGACATCATCTCAATTTTCCTTTATTGAGGGATATTTTACTGTTATACATCTAATTTCATTAATATACTATATATATCAAAAACATTTATTGTAATATGAAGAATAATTCATAGCTAATGTTATTTTATTTTTTATTTTTTATTATTTCATCAATGGGTCTTTAATTGTTAATTACCAATTAGTAAATAATTTCATAACTCTATATCATCTCAGTTGGTTGTGTTACTTCTTCATTGTCTTTGATGTTTTAAGATTTTGTGTATAATGAAACTAAATTTTATTATATTTTATTCAAACATTTTTATGTTTATTTACATTTTAATCACATAATCTATTCATTGATTAATCCATGTGTCTGCATTATTATCAGTGTTTAGGATTTTATCTCAATTTCCATTACATTGAGACATATTTCTGTTATGCTCCTATTAACTTTTAGGTAATGTTTATACATACTATTTAATTCATTTAACATTAATGTCATATATTCATGAGTATTATGTTACTTTAAATTTTATCCTTCAAGGGGTAAGAATTTCTATGTGACCAAAGAGGTAAAAATTATTGTAAAATATCACTTTATTTATTTAATGTTTAAGTTCTATTGAAATTGTAAAGTTAAGGTTTTAAGGTTTCATTGGAAATTACATTTATATTAAATATATGTATTCTTATATAATTTTTTTTATTTCATAAAACATATATCATTTTACATATGGTGTTCACATTAGATGTATTTGATCAACTAGGGAAATATTTATAAATCAATCCCCTTTGCCCAATAAAGACATTTGATGATAAGGTATATTGATTGATGAGTTTAGTTTATTAGTCGACAAATGGTGAATTATTTATATATGAAGTTATGGGTCGTTCATCATCATATATATATATCCTCGTTGCATCATTATTATCATGACATAAATCTGTTGAAAATCCTATTTTAAGGGGTTTATAGTGTATACCAACCCATCCTTTTTTAATTTTTTTGTGAGATTTATTGATGGTATATGTATCGTGATGTGCATATCATAAAATATAATAGTGAAACATTTCGTTTTTTATGAACTCAATTATTTTTATCTATGATATTTTTTAGTGATATTATATCACGATGTATTTCATTCATAGTTTATTGATTAAACAACATAGGTTTTTAGTAATTTTTATTCAGTATTGACTCAGCCATGTGTAATCCTGATATTAATGTTATTGATAATATATAACATATTTTTAGTTATTATCCTTTCCATATTGATTATTACATATTGATTATGGTTCTTTTCTCATAATAACTTCTACTAATTATGACCATTAAAGTGTATATGAGATCATCCTTATTTTGTTTTCATTCTATGAATTTAATGAATAATACTTTGAATTTTATACAAGTTTGTTCTAGAGGGAACAATAATAATATCAAAAAAATTAATAATGTTTTTGTATTCAAATATAATGTGGGAATCATGTATGTATATATTTTACCAATACTGTTAAACATTTCGGTACATTTGGATATGATCATCTGTATCTAGTTCCAATATAATAAAGTAGATAGCACATCTAGGGTATAGGGGTCTAGGTCCAAAATGTTGGTATGGAAAAATATTTATTAGAAAACGTGGGATCTATTTTGATGGGAACATAAATAAGATAACATAACCATATAATATAATAAGAAGATAAGTATATAATAACACCGTTATATTTTGGAAATGTATATATTATATGGTTTTTTCTAGATAAATATCCACTTATAGATACCACAAGATGATGTGCTTTTGAAACAGATTTACATAGTGTTTATAACTCTGAAAATTAATAACTAGGTTTGACTCAAGAATTACACTTTACAATACAAAATACCTTACTATGAACCTATTTTGACACTCTTAGGATTTATTCATTGGAAACACCAAAATTTGACTTCATAACATTTTGAATGATATGAATAGTTGATAAAAAAATGAACAAGTATAAACCTACAGTTTCATAGATTAAAAATAATTATCATGATTTATAAAAGAAATAAATTATTTGATTGTTTTCCCACTATGATTTTTGATTCTTACACTATGATTTCCGGTTTTAGTAAATGGTTTAATACCAAAGGAATCATGTTAACATAGAAAATAAAGGTCTATGTGGTGACTATGTGAAACCGAATGGGATGGATATATGGGTGCTTTTTTTAAATATTAAAAATAAATTTTTCCTAAATTTTATTTAAAATCTATAGCATTACAAAATATTAAAAACCCTAAAGAGAAAATGATTTATATTTATAAGATCTTTAGTGGTGGATGCCTAAGAGGTATAAAGGTTCGATTTCACTCTCGTTAGAAATGTGAAATAAACAACCCAATAATGTTCCCTAAAAGAATAGTAAACTCTTTAATCTGTCGAAAAAAGGAATAATGAAATATATTAATGAGAAATACCTGAATATTATGATTTAATGAAATAAATTTCAACCTAGGAATCAATTTATAATTCCTTTTCATAAATATGTGAATCCCGATCATCATTAGAGTCAATTACCTCTTATGATGGTTAACCAGTAGACCGTGGAATGACCTATGTTTAAATAAAATATACGAAATATCTATTTATTGGTACAAATGATTTAAATTATATATTTTTTTCTTTGAAATATTATTTTTTATAAGAATTAAGAAACATCTAAAGACTATATTAAATTTCTGAAGCATATATTTCTTCATTAACTTATGAGTTATGGATACCATCATATTTTTATGAGTTGAAATTTATCATATGTTTAAAATCATAAAAAACACCTTTGGAAAATTAGTGTTTTAAGAGTGAAAGATGAATAAAGATAATTCAAGAAAACAAATGTTGGAATACAACCTATTGGTCTCATATATGAAAGATTAATTTGAGTATGAATTTCATTATAAATTATGGACTTAATATTAATGGGATTTCTATCCATTATGTATTTTATTATAATTGATGTTTTTTAATTACCTTTAATCAAAATTTGGGAACATTATATGAATTATATTATTTTTTTTTTGGAAAACGAAAAACCCATATGATGGGTGAGAAACCATTACATCCAGTGAAGTGTCATGACCTGCCTCCCTTTTCCATGAACCCTGTCATCTGACGCCATCGGTCTCCTGTAATACCTTGGTTTCCATCCTAGCACACCATAGGCTATTACTTACTAGGGTCGCTTATCAAACTAATGATTATCCCCATAGGACAACACATGTTCTTTCAGTGTGTTTTTTCCTCACTCACACACACCCTGGGAAACCTCCCATAAGGTCATCCATTCTGATTACTACTCCAGGACAAGCATGTATAACTGTGGAGTTCCAATTATGTAGGATCCCGAAAATTAAGGTGAACTTTGTTGATATGGGTAGTATCATTTAGCATTTTAAGTCTCACTTTTCCATGGGTGTTACATTATCCACCACGTTAACGAACAACACCCTCGTTGTGGACCCCAAGCCTCAAACATAGGCAGTGCCTACGCACTTCCGGCTAGGTATTCCCTATGATACCAATTTTTCACAACCCGCCTCCCCATGCCATGAACCTTTTCATCTAACCCCATAGGTCTCTTGTAATACCTTGGTTGACTTCTTAGAACACCATATGCTATTACTCATTAGGGTCTCTTATCAGACTAATGACTGTCCCCACAGGCCAACACATTTCTTTCAGTGTTTTTTGACCTCATTCACACACACCCTGAGAAACTTCCCAGAAGGCCACCCATCCTAATTACTACTCCAGGACAAGCATGAATAACTGTGGAGTTCTAATTAGGTAGGATCCCGAAAATTAAGGTGAACCTTGTTGATATGGGTAGTATCATTTATAATTTTAAGTCCCACTTTTCCATGTGTGTCACATTATCCAACCCTTTAACGAACAACAACCGCGTTGTGGACCCCAAGCCTCAAACATAGGTAGTAACGAATCACTTCCGACTAGGTAATGCATATGATAACAATTTTTCACGAACAACCTCCCTAGTCCATGAACCTCTTCATCTAACCCCATCGGTCTCTTGTAATACCTTGGTTGCCTTCCTAGCACACCATAAGCTATTACTCATTAGGGTCACTTATCAGACTAATGGCTATCCCCACAGACCAAAACATTTCTTTTAGTGTGTTTTGTCCTCATTCACACACACCATGAGAAAATTCCCAGAAGGTCACCCATCCTGATTACTACTCCATAACAAGAATGGTTAACCGTGGAGTTCTAATTAGGTAGGCTCTTGAAAAGATAGGTGCGCCTTGTTGACATGGGTAGCAACATTCTTCTTTTAAGTCTAACTTATCCAGGGGTGTTACATTAAATAAGTACAATAATTTCATATATATATATATATATATATTAAATACATCAGTATATTCTGCCATTAATTTTGGTTATGGAAAATTAATTACGTCGGTTCTCAAGGTCGTAGTCTTCCCTACAAATGATTTACAGTTTCATTTCTTATTTAACAGAAGATGAAATGGATATGAGTTATTACCTTATCATAATAATAGATTAGTATTGTTATTATATAATAATGATATATTAATATTTCATGTATTTATAAGAAGAAAATAAATTAAAATTATCATTTAAGAACCAAGCCTCTTCTTCAAATGACTTTTTTATGGTTACAACAAAAGCCTTTATATGAGGAACTTTTTTATCAAAATAAGGGGTCACGTTTGTTTTTAGAGGCGTAAGAAAGGTATTTGGGTAACATTTCCTTAAAAAATGGTTTTATAAATATGAGTATGGGATTATAGGGGGTAGACATTGATTTGTGGAGGGAGAGGACATACATGGAATATTTTTAAAAATTCAATTAAATCAATTTTTTTATTTAAAAAGAATAAAAAATTGTTAATTATAAACCATTTATAGTGATAAGTTATTATTATGTCCAAAAAATAATTTTGGACATGTTTATAGTTAATTTTTACCTTTTTCATTTATGTTTACACTAGGTAAATCAATTATCACTGTAACTAGCGTAATTATTTTCTTCTTCTTTTAATATTCATAATAGATATTAATAAAGTTCAAATTATTGGATAATATAAAAGTTTGTAATAATAAATATGGAATTTATTTTCAGAAATTCAATAAACATATGTGGAATAGTTCAATTTTAAATTTTTCACATAAATATGAAAAAAATGAGTTTAATACGAGAAAATGATTATAATTATAGAAGATTTCAATATCAAAATTAAATATGAAATTGATTACGATGAAAAATTTTTGTTTAGTATAAATATAATTTACTCATAAAACATTAAAAATATTTAAAAGATACTTATAGCATTAATATATTTAAACAAAAAAATCCATAAAAATCAGTAGTTTCTCATTTTATTTGATAAATGAATCATTTTAGAATAATCAAAACAAATAAACCTAAATTAATTTTGATATATAATGATTTTTTAAAAAAAATAACTTGTATTCAAATTAATTTTCTAAATATGGTAAAAAATTATTACTAAATTATGTTCACAAATATAGACTAACTTATCATTTTGAAAAAAATAGTTCATTTGAAATAATTTATTTTTCTTATAAATTAATCTTATATTTTTTTTAAAATAAATAGAAAACAATATTTTAATTATTTATATATTAATATTCATCCCAATGACTTTAAAATATTTTTTTACAACTTTATACAATGATAGTTTCATTTCGACACGGGTTTGTGTGTTCTCCAAGCTATTGAATTGATCTAATTTATATTAAAAGAACTTCTTTTAAAAGTATCATGGTTTCATGTTATGCTAAATTCATGTTATTGTGTGTCATAAAAATTATTTAATCCAAAATTTTCATTTTAATATCATGTTTTTTACATTAACTCACTGAAACTCATAGCAAAAAATATTCTTTACTTCATATCCTCTAAATGTATGAATAGTCCTCCACCATTCCCCAAAACATTTCAACCATTTATATTGGTGAAAATACCTGGTGTTTGGGTGGAAACACAATTTTATTTTCCCACTCAATTAGACATTTATTTTAAATTACTTCCTCTAACATTATTTTCATGGGTTTATTCTCAAATCGATTGGAATATTCATCAAGAGAATTGATGTTTCATAAATGAAGTCCCCTTACTAAAAAATCATAATCTCTATGTTAAGAAAATTATAAAAACATATTTAAACATGGAACGATAGTACACATTGAATGAAAAATTTACAGTTTTATTTGTTAATGAATTAACATGGTAAACATATTTTACAAATCACTACTTTTCCAGGATTATATCTGTACATCTTAATCAAATTAGACTTCTTTTTCCAATGGTTAACTTAAGTATTTTCCAGTTAATGAAATCTCAAGATTTCATCATCAGATATACCTCAATTTAGTTTCCCTATATTAGAAAACCTCTAATATATACACTCAAAACATTTATGACTGATGAAATCTCAAAACTGTATTTTGTTGATCTTCACACTACTCTCTAATAGTTGCTCTAGAAATGCTTCCTCTAATAGGTGACTTGAAAAGCATCTGTTCAACCAATCTTCTTTACCAATGCAAGCCAGTACATCATCATATGATCGTCTATCTAAAGAAATTGTGAATATCAGTCCAATTTTTATGTAACACCTAATGGTTTTTTGTCATATTTCTGTAAAAAAAATTATTTTCATTAACATCTTATGTTACATGCAACACTGAGTATAAAAAAAATAAAAACCTACTTTTAAAATATTATTATTTAATTTGACACCTTTGAAAAAGCCACTAAATTTTAAAAATATTAATATAAATAACTTCATTATTAAATATTATTTTAATATTCTAGATCAATGAAAATTCTTTGTATAATTCATAGGAAAAAATCTGTCAATTTTCATTAGTCATTTTATGCTTCATAGAAACATTTTCTTCAGAAACTATTTTATATTACATTTGTCCAAGGAAATTATTAATAATTTCTACAAAAAATAGAGATTATAATTTATAAAAGAAAAAACATTTTTGAAACATTAATATCAAAATTATCTTATGCTGAAATTTTTTTATTTCTCTAAAATAATTTATTTTCTCACGAATAATGAAGTGTACTGATTTATTAAATACTCTTCTTTATTTTCATTAATTTATTTATTTTAAAATGTTAGTTATATTTTTATTTTATTCAGTGATACATATTATTTATAATAATCTTATAAAATCTATTTGAATCATAAATATTTGTAATATTTTATACATTTATTTTTAATCATAAAGAGGCATTTTTTATTAAAAATTATTTTTTGTTGCATTTTAGGCATTAATGTTAAAAAATACTCTTCCATTTATAGAGATATAATCTTGAAAAATGGATACCCTATTTGGAAACAAGATATTTAAATTGTCAAAAATACAACCCTTTTAATTTTTATCATTATGATCAGTAACTATGGGAAATATTTGTCACTACGCTAAAGGTAAAATAGGTAAAAATCCCTAAAAACCATGAAATAATTTCCCAATATCAATCAAACACTCGAATTAAATTCGTTTAAAAGGAATAATTAGACTAATTCAATAACAAATTATAATATTAGTCATTTTGGTTCTATTTAGCCTTGATAATGTCATTTATATTATTTTAATTAATTAATATTCTAAAAATGAAATATATATATATATATGTACAAAAAAATACTTAAGTATAAAATGAGGAAAAATTATGTAATAAATATTTATTTTAAGGATTAATTAATTTTCCTCTCATATTAATATAATTTCAATTTTTTTGTGATGAAATAATTGTCTAAAGTGATCCCAAAATGTCGATATAATTCTTGAGAATGTAAGGAAAAAAACATGTAAATGATTATAATAAACTATAAAGGTAATATTTTTTGGGTGGATTATAGTACTGCATGATTTTATATATATGTGGGGTGTATGAAAATATTGGATTAAAATTCCTTATTTCTTGTTTTCTTTAATGTCAAGTTAAATTAATAGTGTCAAAATGTTTTACATTTAAAATAATATATAATACTTGATATCCAAGTGGTTAAACAAAAATTTTGGGTTTTAAATAATATCTTAACTAATCTATTTTTTTAGGAATTAATAATGACCACCTCATCCTTATATTTGATGAAATTTGTTTTAGATCCAATTGGAAGGAGTTAGACACATATTATAATATACTATTTTATGTATTTCAAAAAATGATACTAATGATATTTTATGACAAAAAATATTTTATATAATGTTTTAAAATTCATAAAATACATATATTCATCCAATTTAATCATATGAATTTGAATAATTAAAAATCTATCGTTATATGTTACTTTTCCGTTAATGAAAAAACCGTGACTCTTAAATAGTATAAATCATTGAATTTTTTCTAATTTTTAAAAGTGTTAAAGGGGAGTTAAAACTATGACATAAAGGTAAAAATAATATTTAAAATTATATAAATATTCTTATATTATTTCATTTATATATATCATATCCTAACATAAAATTATATCAATTTGAATCTTTTTTTTGAAAATTAATTTATATTAATTAAATTAATTAATTAATTCCAATAGTTCCCTTAGCACCACTTATAAAAGAACACCGATTCTCTAATTTAATTAAACCTTATTGAGCTACCTAGATAATATAAAATCTACTCAATTCACATCTAAACGTCAATATCAACATATTATATGTTCTAGTAATCTTAAAATATCATTATAAGATTCCTTAAAATGTTATCTGATGGATGTCTACTGAAAAAGTGGTAATCATCATTATAGACTCTTTCAAATTACTTTATTCTTTTTCATAGTATAAATATTTCATAACCTTCATAAAATAATATCCATAGTATCATAAATATACTAATGTATTATTATTATTATCGAATAAAAATTTCCCATTTATTTTCAATCCTAAAAAAGGTTAAAACATATATTATGTGTGTGTGCATGGATTACTACCTCCACATAGCCTTCAGATTTTTCTCATCTTTATTTTATAAGGATAGTAATAAATATATAAATAATGGGTATATATGATATGGATAACATAATTATGGTTTTTTAAATATCATATATCATATACCAGCTTATTTTTGAACCCATTAAGAATCTATAACATCACCTCTGCATATGGGTAGACTACCCCCATAGTGAAGGGATTTGAATTATTTTTTATTAACACATTACATGGATAGTAATGAGAATATATTTAATGAATATATGTGATATATATGATATAATAATGACTGAAAATTTGTTTATTTTTATTTAACAATATTTTGTTTCATTTTTAGAAATGTAAAAACAGTGTTCCTGCATATATATGACCCATCATATCCTAGAACAATTTAATTCATTTATATAAATCCATATTCAATGGATGATTATAATTATGTATATAATAAATATATATGATATTTATATCATGGTTATAATTATTGGACTACGGAACCAGGATCAATGAATAACTACAAGAAAATTTAAACATGAATATATATGTAAAATAACGCATTTAACTCTAGAAAATAGTGATATTAAAAAATAATTACTATTAAATTAATATTTAAATGATATATTTTGAAAATATATGATATTGTACTTATGTTTATAGTAAACTTATAGACTTATAATAACATTAAATTTATTATACGTGATGTTAAAATCACCTACGAAGATGGTCAGACATGAGGCAATGGATTATTTCATAATATCATCATTTTTTGGGATTTTTTATGTTTGTGTCTTTATTAGAATAATTATATGATCATTATATCATAATCCCAATATATTTTATTGACTTATGGATATTCCTAAAAAAATTATTTTTCCATTCATTTTCTTCTTTTACGTAATTAAGAGACTGATCAAAAGTTTATAAGGAAAGAAAACATTTGTTTATTTGGTTAGAAATATTTTCCTTCCATTTTAATATTTTCATTAATATATTTTCAATTATTATACTATTTTTTAATTATTATTTATAGTCTATTAAAACAATTTTAAAATTTCAATAAACAAAATTTAAATTTAATCTTCAAGTCATTGTCCAAATGTTGTATGTCATTAGTTTTTATAAAAATTGATAAATTTATCATTGTTATGATGTATTTGGAATAGAAGAAATTTGATATATCACCAACAAATTATGATTTCAATCGTTCTTTAATGTTTCTATAATTATTTTTTCTGGGAATTTTTGCTCATATATTATTTAATTTTTTTGTTTAAATGAAATAATTTCAATGTTAAAATTGTATTTTACACAAATATATTTTTAATGAATTTTATAAAATTTATATTAATCAATGTAAAAAACCCCTTATTTTACATATGATGTACTAGGTAAATACACTAATCATACCAACCATTTTATTTATCTGGATAGTTTTCGACTATATTTACATTTAATGTATTGAAATTTCATATATTAGTTTGTTCTCTATATAAGTTTTTTGATTATTAATATATTTTGATTATGTTTTATTGTTCATTCGTATGATTAATTTATTAGAAATATAATCTACATTTTATTGACAAAAACTCTATAGCCCCTAAATTGATTAGTAGGATTCATGAGAAGAACCAGTGGACTATTTTTTGGAGTCCTTACCCATTTATATAATATGTTTTAGAACAGGGCCTCGGGAGTGAGTAAATGGTGTTTGATATTATTGATTACATTATTATTAATTTAGTTATTTGTCTTCCATGTGATTATTTTAATAGTTATAATATACATAGATATGTTTCATACTCATGTGATTATTTATCTAGAATTATTTGAACATCGTTTTTATTTCATTATTGTTCATCATGCTCATTTTATTAGTATAATGACATCATTTTTCATTTATTAACATTTTAAAATTTATTATTACTTATTTACTCATGAATTATCCCATTTTATGCGATTCATTTTAATTGTTTGAGATCACCATTATTTTTTCCTATATATCTTGGTTTCCTAGAATACTAATATGAATGATATGCAAGAATATACATGAGAGAATAATGATGATATAAAATAAAATTATATTTTTCTATTTTATGTTTTCTAATTTAATGTTAAATTCAAGAATTTATCTTTTTTACTATGAATGCAAAAATAATAAGTCCTCTGGGTTTCTGTAACATGAATATTATTCCAATGTGAAGAAGTAATCACCATCTCTAGGCAACTCGGACTAACGTATTTATAGTTGGTATCATGTGAAGTTTAGTATAAACATTGAGAACTTGATTTAGTAAAACATATATTAAGGGACATAACCAGATGATATAATTTGTGTTTTTTCAATTAGAAGAAAATATAAAAAATGTTTTCGTAACTTTTAGATTATGTGGTCTTACTATCAATTCATTCATTTCTATACACTATAAGAGGATTTGGATTTTTCATAAGTTCATCTAGGGGTACTAAACCAAAAAAGTTTTGGTTGAATATATATATTCTATATTTTTGGAGCATGGTGAGTGAACCGTTACGATTCACCAATATTAACACTGTCTGGGGGATAATCATATGTTAATTAATTTATTTATTATCGACCATTATAATTTATAAGTGAATATAAAATATGGAATATTTTGATATTCTATAGTTAAATGTGATAAAAAATGTTTTGGGTAAATAGACCTATTGTTGATCATAAATATAAAGGCATGGATATAGATTTTGAGGATGTATTTGATGGGTGTTTAAAATGATTAATTATTTTTTGGGACATTTATGAGAAAACAACCCTTTTGGATAGTATATGATTTAGTCAAAAAATTATTTATTTAATAAATATTTTATATTTTGTTGACATAATTTTAATGATATTGATATCATTTTTGGTTAATATTATCCTTGATAATATGGTACTAATAAAAAATTGAGATTAATTTATTTTAAATTTTGTTATAGAAAACCATAGAGGTTAAAAAGTGATTTTTTTTATTTTTCAAGATATTCATCATATTTTTGGGAATTTTATAATAAATATACAAATATATTTATAGAATAAGGTCAAATTGTAGGCCATTCAACAAAACACCAAATTTGGAATTATTTTAAGTATTAATCCCATAGCTGAGGGGTGACAATGGTGCTGTTACTACAACTGTCATATGACATTTCAAGCTTAGAATTAAAATTTTAGATATTTAAAATATTTTATGGATAATAATTAATTTTATTTTGGGAATTATATTAGTGGATCATTTTTTACATTTTGGGTCTTTCAGCTACTTAATGATATTATTGGAGTTCTATTACTATGTTAAGTTGTATATAAAATTTCGGGTTAATATAATTGCTTATTTATGAATAATATTATTATGTTATTGGATATTTCATTTTAAGGGTACGAGATAACCTTTGATATTAAAATTTTATTTAATGGTGGGGCAATTTATGTTATTTGAGATATAGGGTTATTTATTTATAGTGTGATTTATTTTAAACCAATGGGTTCAGTATTAAATATTAGAGGTTAATGAACTTTTTAATCATATGGAGGATTATTATTATTTTTTGTTATGATCCCTTCTGATAACCATTATGTATTTAATTTAGATTGGTGTAATGATATTTTTCTTTTTTAGGATATGTGATCCATCAATAGTTTATTTTGTTGATTCATACCAGGGGAAATCGAATTTTGTACTCATTGTTCGAAGAACTATATGAGATTATAGTATAAATTTATTATATAATGAAATTATAATTATCAAGTAAGTATATTTTCTTATATTCATTGTCTAGATAGTAAATTAATTAATAAATCTAGTAAAAGGAACTCAAAAAAATTACCCATTAAATTTATTTTTGATTAACCGATTATCTTTTTTAAACCTCAATTATTTATTGTTTTTTGTTGTTAAAATTTCCCATGACCATATTCTATATATACATCTATTGATACTTGGACTTTTTTATTCTCCTATAAGCATATATTTTAACTACCCAAAAAAATTTATCCATTCCTTAGACCAAAATATTTGATATTTCAAGTAACCTTTATGTTTCCACTATTCCATTTATAAGAACTATTTTATTATCCCTCTCTAGAAGAGGGTTTTCATCATTGATATTTCAAAATATTATACATTTGATGACCGATATGAAAATAAGAGGGAGAAATTTATATAAGGGGACAGAAAGTAACACATGTATATTTTATATTGTAATTATTTAAAAAAATTAGTGGACAGTTTGTGTTACATGAAACACAAAGGTTAAACAAACCATGTTATACTATTAAATTGTTATTATTAATAAAATGAATGTTATAACCATACTATTTAATTGTAATTTATGAATATGAGAAACAATAAAATTTAATATATTTTCAATTTTCATAGTCAAAAAAAATTATTTATAAATTCTTTTGATATTAGCTCTCAATTGTTTATAAAAAAAGTTTATGAGAAAAATTAATTTTCATCCAAAAATGATATTTCTGCATTTGGTGTTTGAAAATTATAATAAATTTCTAGAAATATTTTCAATTTTATTTTATGAAATAAAAACCAATATTTTAGTCACACAATTACAATTAACATAGGAATAAATTTTGGGGCACTTAAAAAATAATTGAGTTTTCAGTGAATAATGAAAAATACAAAATTTTCGAATACTCTCATTTTAAAAAATAGTATAACATAATTTTCAAGTTATATTTTATTGTTTATTTTGTATATTCTCTAGATTAATTATAATAATATAAATATTTCCATTTTAATAGGAAATATTCTTGTTTTTTATATAAGTTAATTTTTATGCTCAAAATGCATTTTTTCAAAAAAAAACTTTAATATTTTCATTTTATGAATCTATATGGAATGTTATTTCTTCACCCTCGAGTGATTAAATAAAAAAATTGGGTATCATATTTTTAATTATGTTGTTCAAATTTTATAATTATTATTATCTTATTTCTTAATTATGAATAGTAAATATAGTAAATATTTGTTATAGCAGAAAGGTTAAAAAGGAAAAAACATATCAAAACCATGAAATAATGTCTAAAAATAAACTAAAAACGTGAATTAATTTTCCTTTATGGGATAAATTAGAAAATATGAATATATAATTTTAATATATGTGGTCTGATTCCATTTATCATTGAAAATGACATTAACATTATTTTATGTATAGAAAATTACAAAATGTAACATTATTGAAGTTAATAAATAAAAAAAATACATAAGCATAAAAAGATGACAATTAAATAAATAAATTTTTGTTTTAAATATGAATTAAATTATTTGTTGTAGTTATTCAATTTTATTATATAGTGCAAAAATAATTATATGAAATCCTTTTATAGTGCTGGAATAATGTTTTTACATGCATTAAAAAATCATAGAATGTATATTAACAAACTAAATTTTTTTGGGGATGAGTAATTGAATCCCAATAATTTTATTTAGGAATATAACATGTTAGAGTTGTTTAAAAGGTTTAAATTTTGATTTATTTGTCTTCGTGTTGTTTTCAAAATCAAATTATATTAATAGTGTGAAAATTGACATTAGTGATATATTATGTTAAATAATATTTTATTAAATTATTTAATTATTTTAAACATAATATAAATTGAAATTGAAAATAATAAATGGTATAAAATTTAATAAATTCTCATTTTTTTAACCAATTATCATCTTATAAGTAAAATTATGACCCATTAATATTGAAAAATTTATTACAACGGTTAAGGGTATAATTGGTTAACGAAACAGTTAATATATAATTTAAGTATTAAAATAGTATCTAAAACCAATATAAATTTAATCTTATAAGAAATTTAGGACAACATCTACTTATATTATTGGTAATTATAAATTTTTACCATTTTTCATGAGTTAGAAACATATTTTATTATAATATTTCACATATTCCAAATAAAAGATATTAACAATTTTTTGTAAAAATATATTATTAAATGATCTAAAGTATTAAAAATGAATTATTAATCCAATTAAATTCTATTCGGTTTAGAATAACAACCATGGTCCATTTCTATGTCACATTCCATTTTATGGTGATATTTCTGACCCTTAACAAGAAAAAATATTCTGTTTTATTGTATTTATACCATGGGTTTATGAGTGTTAAAACTAAAAAATAAGGGTTAAAACTACATAAACATCTCTAAATGTTACTATATGGGAACATATTAAATCATAATCATCCAATATTATAATTAATTAATTTTTTTTAATTTTAAAGGAAAATGATTTTTATTTAATTTAACACATTGAGTAATTCCAAGAGTTACACCACATTCACTTATAAAAGAACACCCATTATATCTTTTGTTAGACCATATCTGGAATTATAGATTGAAAAAAACCATCCAAAGTTTCTTATAAACCTACATATACATGATATAGAGGTTCTTTTGTTCATTAAATACCATTCCAATGGTTTTTATAACTGTTTCTAACAGATTTCTATCGAAGATGTGGAAATCATCATTAACAACTCTTTCAAATTTCATTCTCTATTTACATATATTAATATTTTTAAACATTATAAAATAATAAATAACGAATGATAATAATAATTATATATTATTAATATTATATTATAACCATTTTCCATCTATTTTACATCCTCAAATGGTGAAAATATAGCTCACGCATTTGTAAGGTTTTACATCTCTACGTAGTCGTACATATTGTTTTTAATCACCATTTTACATGGATGGTAATAAAATGGAAATAATTATTAAATATGATATTTATAACAAAATTTAGGTTCAAGAAATTTAATATTTAATTTACCATTTCACTATCCATCTGTTGTAAAATGATAACATATTTCATGCAAACATGAGGGGGACCATCTCCATGAAGCGATGTCATTCAATTTTCATATCCAATTCACATAGATGATAATAAAAAATTATTTTTAATATATATGATTTTTTTTAATAATTATTCTCTAAAGGTGTAATATTATTTACCTTTCTTTTTCCACCCTATAATAAGTGGGAACATAGTTCATGTGTACGTTTGGCCTACCATCTCTGTGAATTGTATAATTCATTATTTTGTATCCAATTATCATGGTTTTTTATAAATGTTTATTTGGAGAATATATAAGATATTGTTTCCATAAAAATAAATTTTAACATGATTTAACAATGATCAATTTACAGAGATTGGAACATCATAACTGAAACATGCATGAAAAGTAAGACGGGTAACACCTGAAATGGCTATTTTTACCACAAATTATTAATAAATATATGTTAAATAATTATAAGTGGATAATATATGATATTATAATTATGCATACAGTTCTGGTATATAAGTATAATACATTAAAATTTATTATGCATGAGGTTAAGACATGTTATGAAACATATCGAACATGAGTTAAGGGTTTCTTCACCATCATGTCATTATAAGGGATTGCTTATATTTTGGACACTATTAAGGGAATTATATGATCATTCTATCTTTAAAAATATGTTTTTTATAATCTAATTGTTTCGATTGATTATAAACATTCCATTAATTTTTCCATTATTTACTTAATAGACCAAAATATTGTTTTATAGGAATACCAATATTATTTTCAGGTTTGTCAAGAGTCATTTTATTCATTGTCCATATTTTAATTAAAATGTTATCAATGTTTTAATATTATATGATGATTAATTAAGGTCATTTTTACCCATGTTTTATTTTAGAAAAATATGAATCAAAGGAATATTCTTGATGTTTTTTGAATGAGGTATTTCTGAATTTTTATATAAATTGTGGAAGGAATATTTTTTAACATATTTGGAATAAACGAAATTTCACACTATCATGACCATATAATATTTTGAATCAGCATTTACATGTTTCTATTAAACTTTTTAATAAAATTATTTTAATATTATCAAATTTTTATTTTCAAATAACATTTTCAATTTAAAAAGGTTAATTTCTTGAATAATTTTATAAATTATAATTTTATTGAAATTAAAATCATAAAAATAATAACCCGTTATTTTTCATATGTTTCGATGGGGATATGTCGTAATGAAAACATTTTTATTAATTTTATGGATGGTTTATGATCTTTTTATCTAGGAATGTATTAAAATTATATAAATTTATTCTTCCTACAGAATTTTTTTTTACCATTAATACTTTTTCATTATGTTTTATTGTTTTTTCATAAGATTAATGAATTATAAATATCAATTGATGGATGTGGTATACATTTATTCCTCCCCTTAATGCATCATTTAAACTCATGACGAAAACGTGTTTGGTTATTTGGTCACAACCTTACACATTTATGTAACTTCTATTGGAAGGTGGCCTTAACAGTTATTTTACGATGTTTGGACTAATGAGTTCTATTATATTGAATTTATTTATGAATTTCTGTGTGATTATTTAAACAGTTATGATATTCAATGATATGTTTCAAGCTAACGTGATGATGTCAATAAGATTATTTTATCATCACTTATTCCTTCCATATTATTATTTATGTACAATTGTTTTGGTTTAATTACATGAGTTTTCAATTATTTTCCTTTATATAGATATTATTTCGAACTTACTCATAATATATTCTGCTGATTAATGGGAATTTGAGATCAGCCACACAATTTTACTTTACCATGGTTTTCATTTACTATAATATGAATGATATAAAATGATATAAAATAGGGAATAATAATGTTATTAAAAAAAATACTATTTTCTATTTTCTATTTTCAAATGTAATTTGAGATTCTAGTATGTATCATGTTTTCTAATACAACAAAAATAGTCATTCCTTTGGGTTATGATCACTTCAAAATTATACCATAATAAATAATTAACCACGGTCTTAGGACTACTAAGATAAGGATTTGTAACATTACATTCCATCCATCTGATGTCACTCAACATTTTCTTAAACTTTATACACCCTTTTTTCATTGAGCACATTCACTTTTATCCTCCCTAAATGTTGAAAAATACTTATACATTGGATCTCTAATATGCTCGTTGGATGAATCATCCTCAATTGTTATATGATTATTGATATCTCCATCTAGTTCTATGAATTGGATATATTCTTTTGATGGTATAAACTTGATATCTATTTTATGATGATACAACCACAACATCATATGTCAATCATTATAAAAATTCTTCATCAAACATCCAAGATTATAATTTATATATCTCTATCTAGTCACATATATTTAGTCCATATTATCACATTTATCCACCATTTGATCACATTATTACACTTTGATTAATCATTATGTCAGATAACCCATGCATATTTTTTTACTTCCATTTCATATTGTACATCCATCAATCTATACTACTTCCCATTTATAGTTATATAAAATTTTAACAAATCATACAAAAAAGCATAAGAATATAATTTTCTTCATGATTTTTGAAAAATGATGAACAACATATCATCAAATAACATTGTAAAAGGGTTCATATCCTATTTTAGTAATCTTTATTATAATTCCTAAGTAAACATTCTCATATGATTATAGAAACATATCTTATCTCAACTTCTAGTACATACTTATGCTACATTCACTCTACACTCATATTGATATATGAAAAAAAATCTAAGACCACTTTGGAACAACCAAAACACATTTCCAAACCTTTTGGAACACATATCAAATATTATTAATAGAGAGCTGCTATGAGGGTGGGAAAATCATTGTGTTTTTCATTTTACACATTTTACTCAAAATCATTTTTGTATTTTTCATATTTCTTTCCCTTATAAAAATCAACACATTAAACATCTCACATTTATTTGTTTTCTCATTGAAATATAAAAAAATATTTGGAATGTAAAATTTCATAGTATAAAAGGATATTTACTAAGTTTACCATTAAGGTATTTTTCCAATGAGCATACACCAACAATGTATTGATGGGACTAAATACACCAAGATTCGCTATATTCTAGGATAAAATATTTTTCAATTATCAAAATATTTCATACTCATTTACATTATAATTATTTCATGAATAGAACACTTCTCCCCTTATATCACTTCCATTGACCTCATCATTCTCTAAAAATCTCATGATGTTAAACCGAATTTAATAACTAGAGGGTCACTTCTAAATTATAATAGAAATATAGTTTGAATTGCATTATTTATTCTAGAATATGAAGCTATAATGATATCAATAAATAATTCACCAAATACATGTGTATATTTCATATATTCACACAACAGACACTTTTTCACAACATTAGATCATATACGTGTATCCATAAAAACTCAAACAAAATATCCATTTCATGTTATTTTATTCACCCAATATTACCCATTACATAAAAAATATCATGAAAAGGTTATTGATTTAGTGGAATCACATATGATTGAAGTAGTATTGTCCCTTATGAATCTCATTTATTAAATTTTATGATGGTGAAAACATAGTTGCGGTTCTACTTTGATAACACTCATGAAGAACATCAGCATATATTGATTAAGTGAAATCTTCTATGATAAGAGTTACTGTTAGTATAAAATACAACCAAGAAAATGACGGTTGAACAACCCAACTAAATCAATATCATTGCACACCTATCCCTAACGATTAATTCTTGTGTAATAATGGTTGATATATCTAGTGGATATGTAATATTAATCTATAAATTCTTCTAAAAATTTAAGGTTTTTACTCTGATACCATATTTCTTTAATAGTTTTAGTTGAAACTTGAGATGGGTGGAATTTATTATTATTTTACCTCAATAAATAAAATTAAAAAGAATTTAAATTATAATAAAATGAAATAATAGTGTCAAATGTGATAAAATAAATCTATGATAGAATGAAATCATAATTATATTTTTGAACAAATTTATATGATAAATTCCATTTAAAATTATTTTTAATGATATATTTAAAAAATTTCAATAGATTTTAATTTTTATAGAATATTTTAATGAAAGACTATATATTTCCTTAAATATTATAATAATGGTCTAGGAAACCCAATATAATATTACTACATGTTATAAATTTGATTGCATCATTAAAACTATGTTTTTAATGAAGAAATATTTAATTTGAGAATTAATTTATCTATGGATAAAAAATTATTTTCATTAATTGGATATTGTTTTTTGAATAATCACATCCAAAAATGCATATAGTCATGTTTTTTTCTAAAAAATTAAATACAATGGTGAAATAATATGAAAAAACATATTGCTACCATATATATACCATAATTATAATAATATATATAAATGATTTTTTTGAATATATATGTTATTTTGATATTTTAATGGAACCATTATTTTAGATTCATAATGCACATAGTATTTATTCACAAGACGGGTCATTTTGTGAAGAAATAATATTTTATTCTAATATTATATTAAAAAACACACCTCTTCTTACCATGAAAATACTACACAAATTATCTATGCCATATATTATCCAAAAGTACCCATATATTTCCATAACACTCTCCCCATTACCTAGATTCCCTTTCCGATCCAAATGAGTAAACTAATGATCCTAAATGTGTATCCTAAAAGGCGTCATCTAAGGGGAGATGTAATATTCTCAATTGGATTCCCTTAAATTATTTTCTTCTTATACCTCTCTGAATATATTTTATCCATAATAATATAATAATATTAACATTTTTAATAGAATATAAAGTTATCAAATTAATTTATTATCCATTATCTCGCCTCCTCTCATTGTATTTTAAAGTAAAACACAATTCAAATTATGGTTTGTACACTACTACCATGATCAATCTATTTCGTTTTTCATCACCACCTTCATGGATTACATTAATAAACATGTTATAGATATAAATTATATAAATAATTACATTATGTATTATATTATATTCTAGAATTGATAAATATGAAAAATGTTCAATAAAACCAAATAAGTTCATCACGATGGAAAAATTTGACTAAATTAATTGATGATATAGTGATAACATTTATACTAAATGAATCATTGATATGTCAAAATATTAAGAGATATTTAGTAACATGTAAAACTATAGAGTGAAATTATAATATTTATTACACATTCTATTTAATGGTCTCATTATACTAGAATTATTGTAATTATATATAAAATAAAGATACAATTTTACCGTGTAACAGACATATTATATAACGTAAAAATAATCATAATATCATTAAAATGATTTTGAAAAAACATAATGGAATAATAAAAAATGAAATATACATGAAAAAACTGTTAAGAAGATATTTAATAAAAATCATTTCACTATTTTGGAGTTTATATGAATGTTCCAAATGATTCAAGGATGCATGGTATGGGATCTTCTATACCAATGTCATTACTATTATGATTTTCATGTTATTTATCGATTATGTATTCCCCTCTATAATAATCTCATCTACTTTCTCCATATTCTATATAAACATATCTGATGTATATACTTTATTAATATTGCATGTATTTTTTAGTGTAATATCTCCCCTCTCAATTCCATCTTTTTTGTAAAATTGTTTAATGTGAACATGTTTATTTCTTTACTATTTTTATATAACACATTTTATAATTAATTAAATATTTTCTGAATTTTAAAAAACCTATTATTTATGGAAAGAAATTTGGATTCGTTTATGATATTAGGGAAATATTCATTATTTTACCCTCTTTAAAGTATTTGTTCCCTTTAACTTAAAATCCCACTGAATTTGTTCATTTTCAAATATAATTATCCAATATTTTTATGTATTCATTTCACTTGAACAATATTTTATTAACCTGTTGTTATTTATTATTTTTTAAACAACCATTAATGTTTCAATCCCTTCATTCAAGGGAAGGATTATGAAATTTCATTTGGTTATTTTCTAAGACAAGATTATATAACCCATTTCGATTTCATGTGACTTTCTTATGATTATTACCTATGTATTATTTCCTTATAAAAAAACATGTGTTAACATGTTATGAACGTGACAGGTGGGACAATAAATATAAATCTACCCATTGTGTTGGGTAATTTTTTCTCCTCACGAGACACCATGTACTGTGAATGGTCAATTATCATGTCATTATTCTATGATTTCCTAGAAATGAGTCTTAACATAAGCATATTACTTCATGTTTTATACTGTTGAAATATATTTATTATCCATGGACATTTGGTAATATTTCTATTATGTCATTATTTATTTATTATTATCCTTTTCTATATAATATCATGATATGAATATTGGATCATACATATTTAACCATCATCTAATTAGACATTGAGTATTTCATTAGTGGGATTCATAACTCATCAATTTCCTTTCTGTATTTCCCATGGTATCTTAATTTGTAGGATATTATCAATGAGATTTCAGAGCATATTTTTCATATTTAAATAATAATGTTATGGTATATGTTTACGTTGATTTTTTAGGTATCTAAAATCACAAATACACTACACCAATAGATTTTTGGGTTTTACATTAAGAACATTTATATTTGAAATATTGAAATAAAATTTATCCAAGACATAGGATTCTACAGTATGTATAAAGGAAATATCTAGATATTATACGGTATTATGATAAATATATTATTGTGGGAACCCTATCAGTATATATAATGAAATCATTCTACAATTTTAATAAATTATTCAACATGTGGTTTCCTTGAAATGAAATCTATATCTGAATAAAAAACAACTAGATATTGGTTCTAGAATAAAACCACCTAGGTGTAATAACTTTGAGATTATTTGGTTTTGTAATAACAATATCATAGATCATTGAATAACTAGTGGGAATAATCTAATACATTATTTGATATCCCTTAGGGATATACTTTTTTTATAAGCATTCTATAAATTAACAAATATAAAGGACTGAATATCATATGAAATTTTGATTATGAAATATATTTCAAGATAACATAGAAGACATAATAGTAAAATACTATAGATAAACTATATTTAAACATATAAATTATTATGTAATGGTAAACATGTCATTTTTGAGTCATTTCATTAATGGTCATCATTTCCCTTTTATATGCATATTATTTTATAGTTCTCATCACTAATTTGCCATTCACATAGTTATTGGATGGAAATATAAGGAGTCAATATAACAACCAATGTGATGAGAAATGCGATGATTAAACAGACAATATGCCAAAAATTTGAGTTTAAGTAATCAATAATATTATGGTTGTACTTTCTAATATGTCTCATGTTAATAAAAATTGTATTAATCATGTAGAAAATCATATTTTTCATATCAAACATAGTGCAATTGAGTACATTATGAGATAAGGACCTCATTCATCTAATTTATCTTATAATCATATTATCATGGGAAATGTATTAATTATATTTAGAATATACTCATTTTCTCTAGTTCTCTAGGAAATAAAATTTCACATTGGAAATGTTTTAACAAAAATGAGGATTTGATCAGTATTGGACACAGATCAAGAATATAAATCCCCAGGGAGAAATTAAATTCATGTAATGGTATGGATTAAAGAATATATTTGACATCAAAAATTTTCCCTATATTATGTACCATAAAATTGATAGTGAATCCATTGTATTCATTCAAAAGAAGAAAGAATTAGTTAGGTATTTTTAGGGAAACATTGTAATCCATTCATATTTTTCCTTCGGTATTATAATTTTCCAAGAATTTAATTATAAAATATTATTTAGTTCACTCAAGATGATTGTTCAGAAATATTAGGTTATTTTAGATTTAATATCATGACTGAAATTTTCTCGTATACCTAAAAATTTAAAATTGGGATTGGTCACTCAGAAGGATCACATAGAGATGGATATTAAAAGATGAGAATGGAGATTATTCATTATGATCATTTAAAAAATCTCATGTATGGATGAAAATTTAACTTCCAACATGTAATAAATGTGTGATAAAGAATCATGTAATCTATATCTAGTGAACAAGAATATTCTTTAAGTGTCGAAGAGAGTGGAATCAAGATAATTAATTTTTAAGGGAGACGAGGAATAACATGAATTTGACTGATGAACAATGTTTTTAATCTACCCTCATACAGTGGTCCAATACTTCATATATGAGGATCATGTACACTATGATATTAAATTCCTTATGACAAGGGTTATTAATTATGATCATTATAAATAACCTCTATGGAAATGAGATCATGTATGGGATTATATTATCACTACTTTTTAGGTGGCCCTTAAAAATGATTTGGGGGTCATTTCAATGGTTATTAATTGGAGAATAGAAAAAATTCATTTTAAATCTGGTTCTGTGTAATCATTCATATCATGAATTTTAATTGTAACAATTCAAACACCACCTCCAAAAATAGATGCTGAGTTATTAGTGAAAACAATAAATGGAGAATTCATCACAAATCAATCATCTAATTCCTCCCCATTCCATATGTGTGGGATTTATATCCTAGAAAATAGTATCATACTCATAGTAGATCAATTCGATGCTATAGTGGGAATATATTTAAAATCATTATATAGAGCTAACATAATATTCATAGAGAATGAATAACTTCCCATGTCCCAAATCATCCTCCAATAATATAAAAAAATGTTACTTGGGAAAAAATATCTTTCTGAAACATCTTACAATCATGGATATTACTTCCTTGTGAGAAAGAATATATATCTCAAATAATTGAGACAATGGAGAGGATCGTTCAAGTAAATATTCCAAATATAATGGAATATGGGAGTGTATTCCTCAAGGAGTTGTCTGGTCTATTGTTTGACCAAGTGTTTGTGATATCAATTGAACATATACCTAGAGAACATCCCATATCCATGATTCAAAATATAATGAACCCCATTTTAATAGATTAATTAAAGAAGATACTGTAATAAAATCATGAAGAAGGTTTAATGTGCTCTATTACATCACCATTTGGTGTTTTAATCCTCCTTTTTATGAAGAATGATGTGTCAATTCACCACATCATTGATTATCATTAACTAAAAAAATCAAGATAAGGAACACGTATCCATTATCTATTATTGAGGGATTGTTTAATCACATATGTGGGGGCCAATAATTCTCTTTATACTCACAAATTATCAATAAATTATTTTTCTCCTCATGTATAGAGTCTTTATGTCACGAACTATCCTCAGGGACCGTGTTGTGACTACCCCATGCCCGCCTTCCATAGGCCAGGGGATAACAACTAGTACCAAAGGTGTAAATCCAGATAACTGGGAAGGCATTGCCTTTATGAAAGTAAAGAAAACACCACCGAGTAGAAAAGGAAGTAATACACTAAGTACAAAAGAAAGTGCTGAAAAGTAAATGGGCCAGAATACAAACCCAACTGAAAGTACAACTACAAATGAATGAAAGTACAACAGAAATGTCAAGCAGTTGGAAGAATAGAAGCATCTCCTAGTTCATCCACCTCGGATCCTACCTGTAGGGTAGGTACAGATAGTGGAGCTCCTGGATCATCCACCAAAGATCCTACCTGAAGGATAGGTACAGATAGCCTCTACAATGCTCTTGCCCTTCAACCTCCTCCAAGTATCATCCCATCGTGAAGTCCACCTCCGGATACTGGCTCACCGTGAGTTCCACCTCCGGGTACTATCCAGTCCTCGTACACTCGGTCCCTGTAAGCGCTGTCAGTCGTCTGCATCCAACACAATGAGGTGCGGGAAAAGCCTGTGTAGGGGTGAGTATAACAATAATCAATAGGGACCATGATACCCTCAAGGTCTCACTAAATCCAACAATGATAACCACAAAGAAGGATCTCAACAGATAACCCTTACTTAGGTATAAGCCCATACTTTTACCAATGTTATCATGTAACCCATCTCAATCATGAGGAAACACAAAGGTTATGAAATCAACGGATAACCACTACCTAGGTATATGCCCATACATATACCTAAGTTATCAAGTAACCCATCTCAGTCATGAGGAAAACACAATGGTCAATGACTCAGCTCAAACCAGGATTTTTATTATTGAAACCGTAACTACTGAAGAGCCCCGTCTCTGATGAGTACAGTGATCCTGTCACGACTCCGAGGAAATTTTCACTAACCTTAGACTACTAAGGTACTCCTCCTATCGAGTACTGTGGGACTGCCACCTCACAAAGTAGTGCTCCTCCTTCATGGGTCTTCCACCTCACACATTAGTGCTCCCCCTCATAGCCTACAGAGGTACTCCTCCTGTCGAGTACCGCGGGTATGCTGCCTGCTACCAGGCACTCCGTCCGCAGTGGGTATGAACCCAAACACAGTAGTGCTCCGTCCACTAGGTTGGTCGACTCACTCCAAGTCAATTTGGTCAAGGAGTCATCAGGTCTCAGCCGGTTACACGGTCTCCGTACTCCGTACGCCCATCTCCGGGAGGGTCCACTCCAAAAGGTACATGTCAATACTCCAAGTATCACAAAGTCCCACGAATAAGTATCTCAAAGGATCATCTCGTCATGGGGGTCTCAACGCAACAGACGACGCGTCAATCGGACGCCCGGTCTGTGAGTTATTAGCATTTTTGTCCCAGGGGCCCGGTTGGTTTCATGTGTGAACCAACCCAGCCGTATCTCAACCGTACCCCAAACTCTCATAGGGTATACTCATAGAGACCATTTCTCAACGTGATCACCAACTCCACTGATGGTTCGTCAAACGGACGTCGGTTCTAAAAGTTATCAGCCTTTCCGTTCTAGGGTTCCGGTTGGTTTTTAAGTCAAAACCAACCCGACCGCACTCCAAATGCGTCCACACCTCGATCATAGTAAGCCAAAAGGTTCGTCTCACTAGGAGGAATCCAACAAGGTCGATGACACGTCAATCAGACGTCCAGAGCTCAAGTTATAAGTGTTTCCACTCCGAGGGCCCGGTTGGTTTCGGGATCAATCCAACCTGGCCATACCCATAGTTCTCCTAAACCTTGACTGTAATATACCGAAATAACCATCTCGATCCAAGGATCACATCGCAACTAACAGTGCGTCGATCGGAGATCTGTATCCCACGTTACGGGTGTTTGAACGAAAACTGCATGGAAATAGGGGGTTCGGGCCTGGTCTGACCCGGCCCAAGACCCCCTGGGTTGGCCCAAACCGGGTCGACCCGACCTGGGTCTGGCCCAGTAGGGTGCGGCCCAGCTCGGCTGGCGCGGCCTGGCACGGCCTGGGCGGGCGCAGCCCGCGTGGACAGACAGCTCGGCCGAGCTGGAGCGGAAGGGGGGGGGGGGGGGGCGCTGCCCCACTGATTGAAAAATCGCGACCCCCCACGTGTGGGCCACTCTTCTTTCCATCCGGGCATTAAGACCTCCGGTTTCCCCCTGAAAGGGCCGGCCTGGTCCGTCTGGCCGGTGCTGCCGACGGCGGACCACCGTGGTCGCGCCCTCATGAGTTGTCAGCAGCCGACGGTTCCGGCCGCCCTGCCTTGCACCGCCGCGGCTTTGAGCCGCGGCCTTTTCCGATAGGCATGGCGCGACAACGCCACCCCCCCCCCCCCCCGCCGCGGCCCCGCTATGGCCTAGGATTTTTCGAGGTTCTACGGCGCGGTGCGATGGCGCCACGGCTTGTTCGGCCACAATGGCACGACAAGATGGTGTCGCGCTCCTTCATCGCATTCCTTCTTGTTTCCGCGCAGTGTCGTTTCACTGTGCCACCTTTGTCGATCCGCAATGAACACACATCAAAGGGGGAGGAGGATCGGCCGTTTTCGGGTGATCCGACCCCCTCTTGTTAAATTGATAACAGGCGGCCCAAATATTAAACGAAGAACACAAGGAATTTATTCACGAACAAAACCAAATCCCTACATCGATGAGTTCGTCAAACGAGGGTTGTCATGGGGAAAGGACGTCATGGAAGACGGTGTCGTAGAAGATGGCGTCACGGAAGACGGCGTCGCGGATCGAGGCTCCGTAAGCATCATCGGTGTTCGCCCGATGAAGGATGTGGCGCGTCGTCGGTATTCGACGAAGGCATCTCTCACTGGCTGCGGAGAGGGAATAAGAATGGCACGTTATTCACTCCTTACGGTGATGGCATTCTTCGTCGGGTTCTTGACGTTTTTCGCGTTCTCCAACGAAGAAGATGAGTTCTATCTACTCCATTTCCCCGCACAACCCATCAACAAAAATAAATTAAGACTTTGTCTTAATTTATTCACACATGCCAACAATTTTTAAATTCAAAACTAATTCAATTAATTAATGTGTTCAATTAATTGAGTAGAGAGTGTGTTGGCATTCATTAAAAGAGAAGAGGTATAGTCACAACATTAAGGAGGAATTTCAAGGGGTTATAGGGAATGTGAAAAGGTGGGGGCGTGTGGGGGCCCCATCTCTCCTTTATTCTCCCATGGGAATTTACCAACCGAACTTCCACACAAAGGATAAATCTACTTAGCAGAAAAATAAAATTGGATTAAAAATTTTATTTTATTCTTCACTTACACCTCAAATTTTAAACAACTCCTCTTGGGAAAATGCACCTTTAGAAATGGTCTTCTTAGGCAATTACCGGCGCTGCAGTTCCATCAGTGCCCTCAGATTTCGATTCCGAGCACCGGTTCAAAAGCTAGAAAAATCCGCTCGTTCGTTCACTGAACGTACCTGAGCTAAACATCGGAACTTTATTTTGGGCACACCGGGCCTTGGAATCAGGTGTCGTCAGAAGCCGCAGTCTTGTAAAATTCCAAAGAAATTAAGAAAAAAATTTCCTTGAAAATTTCCGGATATTTACACTTTACATATTAAATTAACATATGTATTAAAGTATTTAAAAATTATATTCTAATATAATATAAAATCAAGGCCGAACAACTAGAGAATTTTGGTATTGTGAAAAAGGAGAAGTTATAAAAATGTATGGTAAATGGGATATTTTTATAGATTAATTAACATTCATAGGTCAATTTATCAACAGTAAGAAGATATTAAGAGATCCTTTAATGAGAATTTTGGTTATAAAATTTACTAAATGACAATAATTAATGGATATTATAGTTATATTAAATTATCTAGGTATTATCGGAGACTTTTCTGATACATCCAAAATATTATAACCTGTTAGTCAGGATAACTTGGATGGGAGTGGTGTTTTTCTGGATTGGTGAATGTAGGGTGATACTAAAGGTGTTAATGAAGAGAGAAATATATACAACTATAAACAAACGACCCTAGGGTGGTGATGAATCATTTAACTACAATGATGAGTCAATAAAAGTAATAGACATATTCTATATAAAATATGATAATTTAAAATAATATTCATCTAAATAATATAAAATCCATGAGAGGAATTATCTGAAACGTAATATGGAGTTGGATGTAGGGATCTTCACATTGATTATTTAGTGGAATTATCACAGTGGATAAAAGTGTGACATATATAATGGAATATATATCTTTAAGTATATATTCTTTTTTATGAAACCCAACATCTAGTATAGAAAGTGGATAAAAATAATAAAATATTATGATTACTGAATCCATTACCAACTAAGGAATGTAATAAATGTTGTAATTTATCTAGGTAAGAAATATCATATAACCATATTTATGATTAGGATTGATGAGGATCCAATATTCTTAGACATACGAAGTATAAACCAAATAATCCTACTAGAAGGAACCTTATCCTAAATTACTCTCGTGATTCCTAAAACATCCATTCAATAGATTATTATGGAATCTTAATGGGATGAAATTGGGATGATTAATATGGAAAATGATATAAGAAAAGTGAATACCTAATAATTCAATATTGATGAACAAGGTGTTGTGAGTTTTAGGAAATGACAGTGTGTATCATTAAATCCTAATAAATAACTATCTATTGACTAATACTCATAGCACAATATTCTTAATTTCCATTGGAAGTAAAAATATTGTATAGATATCTATTGGAAATCTTCTATTGGGAAAATGTGAGGATGGATACTACTAAATATTCCTCAAAATTCATATTATGTCAGTATGTGAAGGATGAAATACAAAAATACATGGTGATGGTGCAACCATTATCTAAATTTTCATGGAAATGGGTGAACATAACCAAATATTATTTCATAAGAATTATAAATACTTACAAAGGAAATAATTCCATATATATTGAAGTAGACTATCTCATAATACCTTCTCAATTCATTATTATCTTAGAATACTTCTCACTCAATCATCTTATAAATATATGTATCAGATAATTAGTATGGTTTCTTAGAACACAACTATAAAGTATAACTGGTCAATATATGTGGTTCACATCAATTGTTATCAAAAGTATTAAATATTACCTAAACACATAATCGAACTTTAGTATGTATTATTACCCTCATATTGATCACTGATATCAGTTGAATATCAATACAATAGAGGAAATGTTTATTGATTTATCAATATATGTTAAATGAGTTTGGAATCAATATATTTCTCTAGTTCATTACTTATAAAAAAATAACTTCCACTCAATTATAGATATGCATCCTTATGAATGCATCTAAGGAAATTAAATTAAAACTCTAACATTTGGAATAAAGTTGTAGAACATAAGATATTTGGAAACGAACTATTCAGTGAAATGATTTAAAATTTCATGGTCATTGACACACACATCACATTAGTGTATAGTTTATTAAAAATAAACCATGATAATCATTGACAATATCATTTTTTGGAGTTTTTTGGAATAGTGGAAATTTATAAATCTATAAGGATGATAGTTATGAGGTTTTGTAAGAAGGTAATTTTGAGTCCTAGATACATTTCTCACTTCGTGAGTCTTGATCACATCATAGTAGTGCTTTATCCACTAGCACACCTACTAAACCTATCAGAGTTTCACGATGGGTTATATATATCCCTACAAAAGAATTACATACCATATCCCTCCATCGCAACAAATCAATATGTTTAATTATTCTAGAATGTTCATTCTTATGAGGAATACATACTGAATATCATCAATTATAGATGTAGAGTTATATGAAATAATAAATTTCATCTCGTAAAAGTTTTCTAGAGAATCAATAAGTACGAGGAAGCCACAAGGAAACCAAAGGAAGAAATGAAACTATATTACCCTCATATATTTTCACCTTAGTATATATAAAACAACATAGAGTTAGAAATTTATTTTCATTGAATAATGTATTATATTTGACATTAATTAATGTAATTAATATTCTAAATATAAACTTTTACTATATTTAATGATTGAAAACAAATAAAAGTGAATTTTGTTTGAACTTTACAAATAAATATGGCCATAATATGACCATTGTCCATTATCACAGTTGGGAATTATCACCATTTATAACAGAACTATTATAAAATGACCACCACAATTAGTGTATATTAAGAGTAATTATGAGATGTAATTGACGTGGAAGGGAGAAACTATATCCTCAAATTGAAGGATCGACCCTTATGAATCTCATTTATTACTACTTCTAAGGAATGTGACGTCATTATGGTTTTTTTCTAGAATAAGATCAATCATAATCTCAATAACTAATACTTGAGAGGAATGAACTACATGAGATGTTCATGTTAGTGTAAATTCCCACTAGTTCAATATTTGATAAACAACCCAATGAAAGTACCATCATTGCAGACTATACCCGATGGATTATTATACTGTAATAAGGGGTTATAAATATTTCGCATATGTGTTATTGATGTGTAAATTCAATGAAAAATGAAATAGTGGTTACATTGATAACACATTATTTTAATATTTTCTATAAAATTTTATGAGGGAGAAATTTAGTAATTTAATGCATGTTAATAAATAAAAATATAACCAATTTATATCATAAAAAACAATATAAAAGTAGTAAATATAATAAAATAAATTCATGGCATGGTAAAATAAAACTAATAATTTTTAAAAAATATATTTTATTTATTTTTGTTAAAAATTATAATTAAACTCAAATATTTTAAATAAAAAATCATTCTAATAAAATGGTTTCATTAAACAATTTTTTTTGTAAAAATAAATATAAATTATAAAAAAACCATAATTAAATTATCATAAAATCTGAAATTTTCACATGTGAGAAAAACTTGTTAAGTTAAATAAATAAATATTTTAATTTAATAATAAAAATCTAAAAAATAGGATTTAATTTTATAAAATGGATGTAATTTTGGGATTCAAAACATAAAAATATCGTTACATTGATGTTTTTTTTCAAAAAAAGTAAAATATTTACATGAAACTGTAAAATATTATCTTCTTACCAAATTTTTAATAGAATACAAGAAATATTTTTAAAATTTTATTAATATAAAATGGTTATATTACTATCCCATTTTAAATATAATCATATTACCCTTTCTATTTAGTAACAACATGGATAACTTTCTTATAAAATACAAACTTATTCTAGAACACCCATCTTCCCCCACATATAAATACAATCTTTCATTGCCCTGATTATAAACCCCTTATCTAGAATCAAATATAATAAACTCTCTCCCAAACTATCTTACCACATACTATATTTATTTTACTCTCCAAAAGACCAAAGGATGGATCATTATGTAAAAGTATAAAATAGAACATCTAAAGGAAGTGGTAATATGACAACCCAAATTACCATAAGCTAATTTTTTCTCACACATACTTGATTAAATTAAATCCAAGAAATTATCATACCATTAATAATACTAATATCAAGAAATTTTGTTATATTTATTTAATTTCCATCATCCATTATTCTTTAATTCAATTCAAAAATTAATTTTTCCCTTATTATGGTTGGTTCACTACTTTCATGGAAAAAATATTTCATTTAAAATAACAACATCCATGGATGATATTGAAGACCATATTAAGTTTAAAATTTATTTAATAATTATATAATATGTTTTTTAATATTATAAAATATTTAAATATTCATATGGTAAAATAAAAACAAATAAATAAATCATGGTCAGAAAAAACCACATAAATGAACTAACTGAATAACGATAACATTTGAACCAAATTAATCATCCATATATCAGAAAACATATGGATATATGGGACCATATAAAACAATAGAATGAAAACATAGTCATTTTATAATGTTTAATGTGTTATAGTCTTATTATACAAGTACTTTTATAATTACTGATACAAAAATAAAAACATTGGAATCATGTAAAAAAAATTTAAATTAATTTTATCATAAAAATAATATCATAATGATATGATTTAAAAAAATCAATGAATAAAATTAATATAAATATACATAAAAAGCATTCATAATCACGTTTTTAGTATACATAATTTGATTATTCAGGAGGTTAGATGAACTTATTAAATGACACAATGTCTTCGGGTAAGTGATATTTTAAACTACCATAATTAATTGTGAGTTATGAATTCTCTTTCATGTTCAACCATTATATATACACTCTATTATTTATATATTTCATATTATATATAAACCATTATAATGACTATACATATTTTAAGATACCATTCTTATTTGTGGATAATATAGGTTTTTCGTGTCCCCTTCTCAATTCCATATTTTATGAAAACCCATTTAAAAATAACCTATTATATCGTATCTATTTTCATGAACCAATCATTATTATAATTTTTTCCTTTTATGGATTCTAAAAAAATCATCTATTATGTTTAAATCTATTTGTATTAATCCATTTTTACGTCCCTCTTATAAGGTTCATTGCCAAACATAATTCTATACTCTTTTTAGGTGTTCACATCACTTGAACATCATCATCGTAACCTATTATTAATTATTCATTCATATATGTATAATTATGAATAAAACCCTTCATTACTGGGAAAACATACAACATTCCCTTTGGTTATACTCCTAGAAAATATTATTCAACCCTTTTATTTTTCAAAGTATTTTATTATTCTTTGATATATATATGATTTTCTTATATGTCATAGATATGAATGTACTAGTTAAGAATGCAATTTGTTGGACATGAATTATATCCCATTAATAAATTGGATAATGTTTCTGTAACACCCCTATATTTTTTAATATATTTTTTTAAAAACCAATCTTATTTCTTTGATACCTTGTGTCACATGCATCAGCAAGATTAAATGAATCATAGTAGAAAAATTAAATATTATAATTGAGACAATATTATTATGGCATTGTCATTAATATTTATATTATTAATTGAGAAAAAAACACTTTTAATGTTAGTTTTAATGTTTTATGAGAAATAAAATATATTGATAAATTAATTTTATTCTGCAAAAAAACATTTTAATCAAAAATGGGTTTTGATATCCTTTTGTGAGAAAATATTATAATTTGTGCTACATTATAAAATTTCACTTAAGACAAATGATATCATTTTTAAAATTATCATGTTAAAATTTTTATATGTTGACATTTTGGGATTTTTCTAAAAGGATATATTTATCAATAAATTGTAATAAATATTGATGTTTGTAAAAATATAATTTCATTTAATTGTAAAAGATACATAATTCAGGAAATTTAATCTTGTTTTAACCTAAAACATATTTAATTAAAAGTAATCTAATTATTTACATTTTAATCACCGTTATAATTTTCTTTGGCATAGATAATTTTTTAGCATAAAAATTACAATTGTTTAAAAAATTTGGTTTTCATTGTGTTTTTCATTTTTATAATATGTTAAATTCTAGGGATTATATGAATTGAAATTTATAAAATGGATTCCATAATTTAAATCAAAATAATTTATGGAATTAAACAGTATCGACATAATTTTTTCTCAATATGAATTGTGACCAAATCAAACACATTTATGTGATTAAAATAAGTAATCCATAGTTAAAAACATAAGGAAAAAATAAAAATCACTCTAACAAATGCACTTATCATATTGGATGTGTGGTTTTTAGAAAAATATTTTTTAATGGTGTGAGAAAATATTTTTTAAATCCTTATTATGATTTTGGGTCTTTTAATTGAATGGAATGGTTGGTGGATTCCATTTTGTTTTGGATTGATCTCAAAGACTAAAAAACAACGTATATTTGTTATCTAACGCTAAATATTATTAACAACCAATTTATTACTATAATTTATTTTAAAATTGTTTTCACACTTATATTTTCACGATTTCCAAAAATTTCTTCTCTTTTCATTTTGTTTTATTACATTAAAAAATAATTTATTCCTTATATAGAAACTAAATATGATAACATTGATTTGAATTTGGAATCATTATCTAAAAATTTGGTTATATTTTCCTTTATATATTTTGGTCATATAATTATGTTATCATATTGAAAATGTGTATAATTAGGGTTATGGTGAAAAATATTTTTAAAGTGATTTAACTTGAAGATAAGGATTAAAATTTATCCAACAATTTATGAAATATGATTGGTTGAATTTTTTTGACCTTAAAATATCATTTACATGAATTTGGGATTCGTTGGATCAAATTGACTTCATTATGATGTATATTAATTATTATTTTGTGTAATTATTATTGTATCCTTTCCATCCCCTATAAAAGGACAACACCTCCACTGACATATCCACACATAAAATTCATTTAAGCTCCACAAAAAATTCCCAAATTCCATACTAAACAACATTATTGAAAATATATAGTTTATTTACTTCTTAATATACAAAAACCATTGGCCTTTAATAATAGATATCAAGGAATTTGTTTAATGGTGATGTAATTGTCTTAACTAATCACTTTCTTTTTAAGTATCATTTTACAACCTCTAAATCTAGGGTATTTATCATAAAAAATTAATTAAACGATTAATCTTAAATTTTATTATGATGATGTTACAATCATTATCTATCTACATTCTATCCTATGGAAAGCTAAAAAATTGCACATGTGTACATACAGCTTGTCGATTCCATGGAGTAGCGTAATTCATTTTTAATCTCCACAATACATAGATGGTTATAATGATAGATTTAATAAGTAAATATGTTATATAGAATATAATTATTATTCTAGTAAGGTGAATTATTATTTACCATTCTTTATTTTTATCAATTAAAATGTTAAAACTGCATTCATGCATTTATACAACCTATCATCTCCATGAACAGTGTAATTAATTTATATATATATATTCCTTTTATATGTGGATATTAATATATATATTGAGAGAATATATATATAATATATTTCATGAAAAATATTATGGAGGTTTTTCAACCATGGTCTATATACATGGGATAAACCTCCCAAACCAAGACATACATAAATAACAAAGCTATTATCACTATGAGTAGTGATTTTATAAAATATATTTAAATAAATAGGTGATAAATTTAATAAGAAAATCATAAATTGTATTATATTAATATATTTTTATATATATTGGATTAATTTTCAATAATAAATTAATAATAATGCAATATTTAATATATTTGATGTTCAAGCACATATGAAAGAAGTTAGAATTATTGTAAGGGTTTATTACATAATTGCAACATTATTTCAGGATTGTATATAATTATGTCTCTATATGGTTTGTAATTATTCTAAATTTCTATATTTGAACTAATATATTTTATTATTATATAGTTATTTCTTAAAAATTACATTGTTTCCTTTCATTTTCCACCTAAAAGTATAAATGATATTGAAATATTATTTATCAAGAAAACTAAATTTGGTTTTCAACATCATGGAGGATTTTTTTTATTCCATGTTCATATTATCATTAATATATTTTAAAATTTACATTAAAATTATAAAATGATTTATTTAATGAATTTATACCTTTTTTACTTTTCCCAAATTTATTTAAAAGTAATCTTCCATTTTTTCAGAATGAGGTACATTTGAATTTTTTTTAAAAAAACTGAAAGGTATCTCTATTTTAATATAAAAAAACCTAAAAAATTTATTTCCATTGTGAGTAAAAAAAATATTTTTTATTACTTATGAATTATCAAATTTTCCTTTCAATGAAAAAATTTTAATTAATGTTTGGGAAAAAAATTTCATGTGATTATTTATATGACATTATTTGACCATCATTTACCACTTCCATATTATTCATGCCTTGTTTATTCTAGATTATCTTATGTGGTAAGGATACCGTTATTGATCATATAATCTCACGCATTTCTTATGTTTTCAATCCCCAAGATACTAGGAATTTTTTTGTTGATATTTAATGATATATTATTGTTAATAATCATGTTATCAAGGAAACTAATGTTATAAAATATTTGTTTTCAAATGTAATGTTTGAATTCAGTGTGTGTCAATTTCTCTAATATTGATAAAATATTTAGCCTTCTTGGTTGTGATCACTAATATGTAGTACTAATTGTATATTTTAATCAATGGCTCTTTGAATCTAGGATTAGGTTATTTACATTTGGTTTTAGATAATGTTTAGGTGAATGTACTTTTGAATTAATTATCTGTAATTTAATAATATCAATACAAAGAACAAATATCATATACCCCATATCGATGATCTATTAGATCAAGTAATATGAGGTCTGTATTTTTTTCAAGATGGTTTTTAATCTTGATAAAATTCGTTAAAGATCCAGTAGAAGGATATACCTAAGGCAGCCATCCATATGAGGTATAAACATTAAAAATTTATATTAATTCCATTTCTACTTATCAATTATCCTACTATGTTCATGGATTTATTGAATATGGTCTATAGATATTTACTTGATTAGTTTGTGGTATTATTTGTAGATGATATTATTATATATTTAAAGATTTATGAAGAGCATTAAAACCATTTTAGATATTTGGATGAAAACCCTAAGGAAATAAAATTGAATAAATAATTTACCATGTGTGAAATTTAGTTAGAGAACGTTTCATTCATGGGACATATAATCTATAGTGAAGGTATATCAATCAATACTTTAAGGAAGAAATTAAATATAAATGGCCCATAAAAACCATAGTAACTGAAATCTATTTTTTTCTTAGCTTTTCCATATACTACTAATTCATTTTGAGATATTTCTCATTACTAAATAATTCACACAGTATTTTTACTTGTAAGGGTGTTATGTTCTTTTGAATAGATGTATGTGAATATAATTTCAATGAATGAATGAGATGGAAGGTCATTATGCCATTGCTTATAATACCTAATTATAGAGAATAGTTTTTGATCAAATGTGATTCATCGAAAAGGGGGTCAGATGTTTTCTCATAAAATATGACATGGTGACAACATATGACAGTCCATAAATAAAAATTGATGAGAGAATTTACCTTAATCAATAATTGGAGAGGGTAGTGGAAAATTTTTCCTTGAAGATATGAAGGTGTTATCTATATAGTGAATGTTATGATATATATTCTGATCATAAATTTTTAATATATATATAGTTACATATAAATAATTGATTGTAAACAAAGATTATCGTTGTAGTTGATCAAATGTTATTATTAATCAACACATAACCACACTGTAAAATTAAACATGGTGGTTTATGCTCTTATTCCAAAATAACATTATATTTTTCAAAGAAGATGATTAAAAGATATTACATTTTTATAAATTTGAAAAAGGTGGATCTTAAAATTATCCAAAAAGATGAAGGATATTATCTTTCACTGATTAATTTCAACTATATATGCATACGATGATTAAGAAGGTGTAAAATGAATATATGTAATTAAAGAAAAATGTAATGATTGTTCCAATTCTTATCCATTATTATTTTATAATGATATAATTTTTCAAAAAATAATATGGACCATAAATACAAGACCTGAAGAGCAGTTGTTGGATGAATCACATACATCAACATTTGTTATTTATCTTTTAGGTAAAAATATTTATAATGATTTAAAAATAATATTTCTAATTAGATAATCAGAAAAGGGATATTGGAAAGTGTATATCACAATGACGGTTATATCATTATGTTATGAATTAGAGATTGAATTATAATGAGATGTTAATACAATTTCCTATACCTGAATGGAAGTGGGAAAACATCACCATGTATTTCATTGTGAGACTTCCCAATATGTCAAATGGTCATAACGTTATTTGGGTTATAGTCAATATTCTTATGAAGTTTGTACACTTCATTTCTATTAGAGAAAATCTCATGGGGTAGTTAAGTAAACATGGTTTTTTATAATAATCTATATAAGCTTTAACATTACACATAAACATATTCCTTCATGAATTAGTTGATTAATATTTTCTTAGGATTATTCAGGATAAATTCATTGTAATTCAATCTCCCTGAAAATCTTTGATAAATGGCCTTCATCGGGTATGATATTACTGGATGAGGCCAACTCTTCTTTCATCTATGTCAATTTTGATTTCATCAGAGCCCTTAGTATATAATAATATTAATGGTTACTATACAATAGCAACATTATAAATGGTTATGATCCTTAATATTATTTTAAATTCGATAGGATATAAATTATATGGGAAAAATTTAAGGTTTGTAATGGGTTTTCTATAACAACATTACATATTAAAAACATTATTCATTTGAAAAGGTAATTTAATTTATAAAACATCATGTCATTACATTATCCTAAGATTCAAATATTTATCCATAAAAAATTACTTCATTAACTTAATTAGAATAGGGTGATTTTATTTAATTACCTCTTCTGGCTCTCATTCCTCTTCATTAAACATGTGGTCCCACTATAATAATTTTACTGAGGGAGTTTTCTTGTTTTATAGAACATTGCCTCTATGATATTAGATCATCATTGGCTTCTCTATTCAGAAGATATCATTCTAGAAGGATACCACCTATGATTTTAGAAAATGTGTGGGGTCTGGAATGACCTTCTTCAAGAATGATACATCGAACACAACATATACACTAGATAAAATTGCTAGAAGTATTAGATTATATTCCAAGAGTCCACTATGATTGAGCATTAACTTGGGGATAATGAACCATGGACTTGGAATTACTTTCTTCTCATACCTAATGAATTTCTTCAGTGAGGATATTTGAAGGGAAAAATTATCTATGACCCAACACTATAGGTCTCATCAACAATATTATGTATAAATGATTTGTTGACATTGTGTGGATTTTGTATGATGTTGAATTGTTTGAACTATCTCTTCCACATATTGAATAAGACTTGGTTTCATTAGAATTCTCTCTATAACTTCATCCAAACATGTTGAAGACAATAATATCCTCCTATAAAGAGCCTCATAAGGATCCATTTCAAATATAGAATGAAAATTGTTGTTATATGAGTGCTCCACTAGGTTAATGTCTTGATCCCACCATCATTGTAAATTCCTTAAATAAGAACACAATATATCCTCTAGGTTTTTATGGTTCACTCAGACTATACATCTATACGAGGGTGATAAGTAGTATTGAATCTCGTCTCTATATGCACTACTTCTGGAGGGATTCCATGTGACCTTGAGGTAAACCTTGGATCACGATTAGATATAATGTAGAGTATAATTTCATGATTTCTTACCTATTCCCTTATATATTCCATATACAGTTATTCATGAGAGAAATATTCCATGATAATAATGAAATGAACAGAATTATTAAGGTTATCGACTACCACATGGGTTTCATTATTGATCATAGGTTTCTTGAGGAGTCCTATGACGAAATAAAATTTTATGTGTTCCCATTTCCATAATGCTATGGGAAATTGTTTTATATAATCCTTAGATTATTATCATTCTTCCTTGGCTTCCAGGCATAACAAGAATTGAGATTACAATTCCATAATCACCACATTCATAATATCACACAATAATTATTTCTCAAGATCTCTACACATCATAGTTCTTCCTACATGAATAGAGAAGGGTGAGATATGCGTATCTTCTAAAATATCTCTTTTTTTTCTTTTTTGAGGGGAAACATATCTGGGTTCCAAACCTTATAACTCTCTCTTCAAAAAATTTGATCTCACTAGTATTTTAATCATTTGTTATTGCATGTAAACATTACTTTGGTCATCCTTGATATTCTCATAAATAGATGGTTGATCAGTTATTTGAGAAAGTAAAGATAAATTTACATTTATTATTCCCATGACTATCCATTTAATATCAAATAATGTTTGATCCCATACAGTCCTCATCACGCATATGGTTATCACATCCTTTATACTATGAGAATATACCACTTTGTTCACCTTCCCATGATAGTGATGGACTGTAAAATCATAATCCTTGATCATATCTGATCCCCTTCAATAGCACACATTGATCTCCTTTTGTGTTAATATATGATTTTGTCTTTTATGATCCTTGTATAAGTCACAAATATCTATGTAGTGTTTATGTCTTCAAATTCTGGATAAAAAAATCATTATATACAATTTTTGATCAAGTTTTGGGTAGTATTAGTCATATATCATTAAATAGTTGGTGAAATATACTATCACTCTTTCATCTTACATGAGTACACAAGCAAATCATTTTTCAGAATCACTATTATAGATCAACAATCCATCACCACTAATGAGAAATTAGAGCATAGTCAAAGTTATTATCTTATTATTTTACTATTTAAATCTCTAATCACAATTATCAGAACACATATATTTAATTCATCTTAAGTTAATATGTTTAGTATAATGAAAAATTGTGATTAGTTTAAAAAAATGATTATAGTACTCATCTAATACCTATAAACGAAAGATATCTATCCCTAATGATGGTTTGTTCTAACATTCAATTGCCTCTATATTTTTATAGACCACTATATATATCCCTTTCTTGGTAATAACATGATCTATTAATGTTACACAACCCCTCAAAAAATTTTATTAAATATTCTTGGCATTTAACTTTTTCCTTTTTAATGTACTTAGTAAAATTGTCAAATAATCTTCTATCACTGCCGTTTCCTTCAAAGATACCCCAATTGAGCTAGAAATGATGAATGGAAGATAATAACCCACGAGTCCTACCATCAGTAGGACATGGGTTGGTGAATAGCATCAAGGCTATTCAAATCTCACAATATGGGAGGCATTACCCTTTTTATAAGAAACAAGATCAAGAGATAGGATATATGGAAAAAAATTCACTCCATGATATATATATATATATATGAAAAAACACACATAATATTACATTTATAAATAAAATTAATAAAAAATAAATGTCTCTAAATTAAATACCTGAAAACCAACTAGAGAGGAAACAAACCAATTGTCCCACGGTTCAGGCTAATAAAGACCAGCATGGTCCACATAGTCCTCCAATATACCTGAAAACTATTTTATTTACCTATGGTGATTATACAGGTATACAAACTAGAAAATACAATGTATCTCATGCATAAGTGGAAGGAGAATACTAATTCGACTCTCAGAAAATAGAAAAACCAAATAGAACCTATACTGGTAAATTATCCATATAAACCTAACCAAGTTACACTCCCCATGTAATGAAATCCATGTAATATTTTATAATGTAATGAACAATAATTATAGGGTACCCCTCACCACATTCCCACTGATTCGACACTCTCATAATCCAATAGAAAACATCCTGGAACTCACACCACAACCCAATATTCAAAATAACATCCCACCTCCACACACCTAGGCCTCACAACACACAATTCCCACACATAACTGGGACTCACAACACATCCTACATGAAAAAACCTAATCCTCACCATGCATCATTCCATCACACAATTGGGATATCACAACACATCACATCTCACCCTGAAGATACCGATGAAAGCACCTCATAACTCCTCCAAAAGACACATGTGACCCTGCATAAAAACTCATCCTCAAGACACTTATGAAACCACATAACATGTAATCCCAAAACCCCTTGGATACCACACATGAAATCATCCTATAGATGCATGGGATACCATTTTTCATCACATCCTCTAAAAGAAGATTGAACCATCACCGCTTGGAATGGAGAGCAGGGAAGAGCAGGTGTCCGACCATTTAGGCACCTATGGGGATATTGATAAAGACATACCCCAATTGACAATGCGGGTTTTTGGAACATAATGCTCTACATGGGCATTGTACATATATAAATATGAAGAAAAATTAAATTCATACATACATATATATAAAGCCACACAATCCTCACCAATGGTTTTAATAATATTTCACCACCCAACTCACAAGGTCCCCCACATCACTTGCCAATACTATATGCAGAACCCCCTCAAAAGAACTAGGAAATTTAATAGTTCATTTTTCCATGAATTAAAATTAAACTATTTACCAAATTTTCCATCACTGACCTCTCCACTAAAAATGTACTTTAATTTATTTTTTTGTCTAATTATTATCACTATCATACCAACCATGAAGCTAACAAAAAAAATACACAACAATAAAAACCATGAACAAAAGGCCAACATCCATGTCCCAAAACACCTACCACTATAGCCCCATTACCTAAAAACACAACAATAACCATGGTTGTAGCCCCGCTTGAAAAACTGATTTGTATATTCCACAATTAATCAATATATCAACCTGAAATTCAATTACATGTCCAAGTTATGCATCATCTACATGTCCATCGATAACATCGCCCAGCCAACCCACAACCCAAAACCAGTTCAGAAATAAGATACAATACAAACCCGATCAAAATAATTTTTCAAATTAAGTAGGTATTTCCTTATTCAATTTTATTTTATTGATTAAACGTCTTATCACAGAATCCCAGTGATCCTGGGGTATCCATTTTATTAAAAAAATCTATGTGGTAAACTAGTTTCATAATAAGTGAAATCAAAAGCCACATAACATGAATGAATTTAACAATCCATTTACTAGTGAAAATATAAATTCCCAAAAAACCCATTATTTTTAGTGGGTATTTAGCCCATAAAATTCACAACATCAAAAAATAACGAAAAAAATTTAGATAAAAGTTGCAAAATCATATGTCTCATTCCAAGACACTTTATATTTAATAAAACCAATTTTATTGACTTTATTAGTGAGGAAATAAATAATAATAGAAATATGAGAATTTATATAAATATCCCTTGTTATACACCAATTATAAAGTCAAAGGGAATCTGAAGAAAAATAATGATCATCGACATTGCCTTGTTGCACCAAAAACTGGGGGTGCGTATAGGTGAACACTACTTCAATGGGGAACTAGCACCAACTGAATGTCACATCCATGACTTATTTTAAATATAAATATCATTTAATTTTTATCCTTGCATTTTTTGGGTGTTTCCAAAACTTTTTTTGAGGAAAGGGTGAGTTCTTCTGATTTCGGCCAAACCGTGAGCCCATTTCAGATTTTAACCCCAATTATGTTTCTTTTATAACTATTCCATTTTTTAATATTTTACACCCATCACAATTCCTAAATGGACTCCCCTATCCTATTAACACCACCATTGAAATTTTGAACCTATAGTTCATCATAATTATTGTGGATTTGCGTTTTTATTTAAGGAATCGGGCCAACCCGAAGGCCCATTTCTAATTTTTTTTTAAAAAATTAATTAATACCATTTTCAATTTTTATAATTTTTTGGTGAATCCAAGTGTACCCCAAGCCCTCCAAACCTAGAAACATGACCCTCCTCTTTTCTCTCTCATTGGATCTTGAGTACATCACAAATTAGGACGGAACATCATAGGGTTTCTCAAATCTTACAAATTTAAAGAGGTATCTTCATTCCTTTTTAACACTCTCAATTATTACTCTTTCTCCACATTTTTAGTTCCTATTTTGACCATTCTTCCTCCTATTCAATCCTAAAATCCATATTATAACTCATTTTCACTCTAAACCACTTTGGAACTCCATTTTATGGGGAAGTTTTTGGGGAAACTTCAAATAATCTCATGTAAGTGTCTCTCTTCCTTAGTTCCTACCCATTCCATGAGGTTTAATTCAAATTCATTGAAGTTAAAAATTATCGAAGGGTAGGGTTTTGATCCTAGGGTTTATCCTTGGGTTTTCTTGGTCAATTATTATGGTTTTAGGTTCGATCTAAGTCCCTCATGGTTCCCGGTGGTGAGACTATATTTTCTTATGGTGATTCGAGTGTTTCCTTTGGTTTATTATGTGATTACAATATTTATGAAATTTTTGATTATTATCATGTTTAATTTATCATATTTCTATGTTTATCTCATTGTATTATTGCTTCATGAATTATCTTTAGTGGTGATTCTATTGCAATTGAATTTTTAATGCCAATTTGTTGTGAAATTAGGGGTTTCCCAAAGAAAAGTTTTATTGGATTATTTTGGGCTGACCTATAAATACTTAGTTGTTTTTATTGAACTATAATAAGTCTAAAAATAATATTTTTAATGTTTACACGCTTCGGTTGTTGCTGCGAAACTAAGTTTTAATGGTGTTTGGAAAAAAGTAATGTTTTGGTGCCACTTTTGTTTGAAAATAGAGGTTTTACAAACTTAACACATATTTTTTTAACATGGGGATTCCCTAAAATTTATTTTTTATTCACTAAAATTTACTGAGATTCTTTTATTGTTTTGATAAATTTCAATTGTGCACATATTTTACAAGTGGGTTTCTTAAGGGGGTTTGTGTGCAAAACAATAAGGGGTTTTGAGAAAATGTTTCATAAAAAACCAAAGTGGTTGTTGTGTTTTTGAGGGGTATAAAATGTGATAGATACTATAATATGTGTATATGACCAGTAGTGGTGTTTTTTATTAAAATGATAATTTGTTGCACGCTGAATTTGTTTTAGCGCTAAGGGGGAAGCCCTGATACATAGGTGGGGCAGATGTGTACTAGTATGACTAGTGGATCAAATGGTTTTTTCCCTGTTCCACCTAGCATTTGGATTAAAAAAGATCTTAGAAAACTGTGTGAATGATGATTGGGTACCAATAGGTTATGGGTATGATACCTACTAGTGGCTCGTGCATGAGAACAGATTTTACTATTGTTACATTACTCTGAGGTATGAGGTCTATGGCTCTCGAGACTATATAGTCCCTAGGGGTGTTCCCGATTATGTTTCCCATTTTATTTTTGGTATTCTCAATTTTAATGGGGTGTTTTTTTAGTACAATATAGTAGATAACATTTATATTTAAATGTGTGAACATTCTAAAAATTTTTGCTTGAAAAGAGGTTTCAATTGAATGTTTCATGTCTTGGAATTTATCACTGCTTTTCATTATGTAATTAAACTAATTTCTTTTTCAAATTGTATTGCATTCTATTGTGAATTATTTGGTAGTATCATATTGGGAATTGTATCACATTCTGCTAACACCCCTTGTGTGTAAGGAGAAATTATTATGCTTGACTTAGGTAAATGTAAGGCAATGGGTGATGGTGGTTCAGGGTGTTAGTCCCCATCCTTGGTGCAGAGTTGTGTAAATGGCTTGTGGGTGATGACCCTGTGTTGTGTTGAGTCCTTGGGTCTATTTTTTTGTTTTTTATTTGTGTCTTAGTAGAATATTTAGTGCATTCGAACTTATTTATTCAGTTTTGGATTTTTTTAAACCGCATTTGGTATGAATTTTTAAGATTCAGTTTATCAAATGTTTTTGGATGTTTTATGTATTCATATTAGGATAAATATTTCCCAAAACAAGATAAAAGATACCCAAGAACTTGTTCCATCCAGTGGGAACAGAGAATACCCTTCAGGTCTTTCCAGGATCCGGGTTTGGTGCTAGTAATAGTGGGGACAAGATTCAGTTCGTGAAAAAATGGTATCCAATGATATTAATGTTTTTAGATAATGATACTATTTTGGGATGAGTCGGGATAGAAAGAAGATATGAATGTCAGGACTCAGGGTATTAGTCATTATTATTGTTCTTGGCCCACACCTCTAGTGGCAGACCTTGAGTCACCAAGTGACATTGGAATTGTCTGATTAACTTCACATCTAGGTGAGACATGTGGGATACATACCACACGTGGACACCGGGTGGGGGTGGAGTAGATGTTTCATTTATTAATGAAATATGTTTAGATTATTTATATTTTATGTATTTAATTAAAATTTTAATAATTGTGGTATTGACTATTTCTTTGTGACTGTTGTATTATTGTAGTGACATGCCTCCCCTAAAAGATTACACTCACCAACGGGATGAAGCCCGAGAGAGATATCATACACCGATCGATCAGAGGATTGTCGGGGATGTGGTCCAGGATTTCCGACCTCTAGGATGGGGACCATCTACTACTATTATTCCTTCTATGGTAGAAGAGATGGATCCTAGAAAAGTTAAATCACAAGGGTTTCTATAAAACAATCTTCATACCTTCTGAGTCAGCTCAGAACCCTAGGAAGAAGAGGAATGGCTCGAGATGATCGAGTGTATTTCTAAGTTCATGGATACACCTCAGGATATTAGGGTGATGTGTGCCTCCTTTCTGTTAGAGGGTCGTATAAATAAGTTGTGGAATTGAGTGATTTAGACTGGGATGAATGAGAAGATGCACTGGGGAGATTTCAATGTCGTCTTCAACGAACAATATTTCCCTGAGCTCTTGGCATATACTAGGTCCTGATAGTTTATCGACCTTTTTCAGGGGTGTCTTTCTGTGATGGATTATGCCAACTGTTTCGCTGAGTTGGTTTTTTATTGTTGGACTCCTAATGTTTTAATCATGTTTTAATGATCAAAAATATTATTTAATCTTGTGTTAATGAATCCAACTCTTATTAAACCTAGTTAACTTTATAAAATTATATCAAATAATTTGTATTTATGTGAAATGTTTTCGCATTCTTTATAAAGATCCCTCCATGATCTTAATTGTTATATTTCCAATTTACCCACATTATACTATCATTTATCCACTCTCAACAAACCTTCATTAACAAATGGTCAAGTCTAATCCATTCTATTATCAACTTTATTTAAGTCTGCACATAGTTACATTGGAAAGTCTAAGACATCATGAGTCTTCCATTGGATTTGTATTTCTGGCACCGTGAAGCAAGACACCGTGACTCTAGACACCATGAAGCAAGACAACGTGAAGCAAGACACCGTGAACCAAGACGCCATGAAGCAAGACACCGTGAACAAGACACCGTGAACAAGACACCATGAACCAGACAATGTGACCATGAGACACCGTGACCATGAGACACCATGACCATGAGACACCGTGACCATGAGATGCCATGAACACGACAATGTGAAGCAGACACTGTGACCATGAGACACCGTGACACTCAGAAACTGTGAAGGTGACACCGTTTCTATAACTCACTATGACACCGTTTCTTAAACTACTTTGTCATCTTTCAATTTAATTTTTTACAGTCAAATTTGATTTCTTTAATACACTGGCATAATTAATGTTTCACTGTAGACATATCATCAGACAGTATGAGGTAAGAGGTGCAGAATACATGCATCCTTTCGACTCCAACATGTGCATTCCATGGTAAAAGCAATGTGTGACCAAGAATCAGTACGTGAGATACAAAAACGAAAAGCAAGGGACGTGAGTACTAGAATGAATAATATACTTGGAGGAAGTTTCAAAACAAAGGAACACTACATGGAACTTGATGCTGCTGAACACACAAAGAATATTTGATGCTTAAGGAATATCTTCGATCGATTGAGCCTCACGAAGAACACAAGCTGAACCACGATACTCTATTTCTCACACAACTCCTAGGGAAGGACTCAAAACTTCATTTTCTTTAATCCAATGGAGATAGAGCTGCATTGAAATCACACAAGAGCTTTCTAAAACTATCTCTATATTATTTCTATACGGTGATAATTTTCATTACATTAGGAGTAGTGTGTGATTCTCTCCGTTTTAACACACACTGTCTCCTAAGCTGAACTAGAGGATTCTAAAATCCTCACACCATCATTTTTATAACTTTGTGTATCCAACGTAGAAATTTGGTAGAGGTCTGAGGACCTGGACAACCTGTGTGTTATTGCTATTTCATTCCCACGTAGAACTATGGTTGAGGTCTAAGGACCTGGATAGTCTTAGTACTGTTGTAACCCCGTTCCAGGGTGTGGATCAAGGTTTTATATAAACTGTTTGAGAGGACTAAGTCTCATAATGAGAATGAACCTCTTGGATAAAAACTGTTGTTCATATTATTTTAGTTTAAACTATTTTTCAATATTTTGATACTATTTACATTGAAATTTGAATCTGTTTTAAAGAAACGTTGATAATTAATCAAGAAAGTGTTTGAATTTATTGTAAAACAGTATGTTAGATTCAAAATATAATCTAATCTTCAGATTAGATTAACTGAGAACAAATCAATCTCTAGAGAAACTAAATGATCTTTTACTATATTATAAATTCACTATAGTTTAGCTTCTTATTTAAATTAGGGGATTTTAATACAAATTTTTAAATCAGAAATTTTTAATTGGAACTCAATTCACCCCCCTCTTCAGTATCCACTCTGGCCAAAATTTGTTATCAAAATTGTTTTATAAACTTTTTTTAAAACTCTATGTTTGTGAAAACTTTTCAACTGTGATTTTAGTTGTATCTTAAAGATCTCAAAATTTCTGTTAATTATAAATTTTTTATATCTTTATATATCCTTTTAAAAAACATAGTTTTTATGGATAATAGATTTGAAGGTGTAGCTACCAACTGACCACCCGTCTTTAATGGTGTTATTAACGCCCAATGGAAAATCCAAATGAAAATTCATTTATAAATTATGGGATTTGACATCTAGACTGCTATAGAGACTCAATATAAGGTTCTAGAAACAGTTATAACCACTTGGGATGATCATATTAAAGATTCATACAATAATAATTTTAAAGCAATGAATGCCCTGTATTTTGATCTTAGAGATAAATAATTTAATCAAATATCTGCTTGTAGGACTGCTTATGAAATATGGGATACTTTGGTTGTTTCCCATGAGGGAACAACCAATGTTAAAGAAATGTGACTAAATACATACACTATTACGTATGATAATTTTAAAATGAAGTCTGATGAATCTACTTATGATATGTATCTCAGGTTTAATGAGATAGTCAATACAATGAGATCACTGGGAAATGATGTTCCAGCAAAGGAGTAAATAATGAGGATACTAAGGGGATTACCAAATAGGTGGAGAGGAACCTCTGTTTTTATAAGAGAATCATGTGACATTGACAAGATATCAGTCAAAGAGCTAATTGGTAAGTTGATGATGTATGAAGAATAACTAAAGGTAAACAAAGAGGAATATGATGAACCTAAGAAGAATTCCATGGAATTTAAGTTTACTACTTCAGAAATCATGGACAAAGAGAAAATTCAAACAGAAAGGTATAGTTCAAGTAGTCAATAGAGTGCATCTAACAGTGATTCTGAAATGGATCAGATAACTAGACAATTTAAGAAGTATTATAGGAAAAATAAGTTTTCCAAAAAATTAAATTATATGGGTAAATATGAAAATAAAGTTCATTGGAAGAAGGATTGTAAAAGGACTGATAAAATTGATGACATAGTCTGTTATGAATGTAAAAGGAAAGGACATGTGAAAGATGACTTTCCAAAGTTAAAGTACAAGAAGAAATATGAGTACAAGGACAAAAAATATAAGTAAGATATGAAAGCATCCTGCAGTGCTTCAGAAGATAGTTCAAGTGATTTTGATTCAACTCAAGATGAAATATCTCAAATAGCCAATATGTGTTTCATGAAAAATACATCTATGGTAACATTGGATACTCTTGATTTAAACTATTATTATTCTGAAGATGGATCTGATTCTGATGTTGAAAACATATCTACTGAATAATTATTTGAATACTATAATATTCTAGATGATTCATGCAATGAGCTAAAAATAAGTACAAATCATTAAATAAATATCATGCTTTAACTAGAACTATTAAATCTGCACAGAAGTAGAAAAGGAAAAGACTAATCAACTACTCAAAAATAATACTGAACTAATATTTTCTAATGAGAAACTTATAAAAGACATAGATAGGTTAACTAATAGAAATAATAATCTAACTAAAATGCTTGGAAAACAAGTTTCACCAAGGTTTACTACTGGTTTAGGATATAAACTTGGACAGAGCCATATTGATAATAATAAATTTATTCAAAAATCTGGACAGTATGCTACAAGTTCATGTTTTGGAAACCCTTTTTCATTATCTATCTATTCAATTTCTTATAGACCAAACATTGTTTACTTATCAACATCATTTGAATATGTTTACTATATTAAACCCATTAAACAAATATGGGTGCCTAATGTTTTATTTGACAACCATTCTGGACTAAAGAAAATATTGATACAAAAATTATCTTCTGCCTAAATCTATTTTGTAGGAAGAACGCTTGAAATGTTCATGTTGGAAGATATGGTATTTGGACAGTGGATTTTCAAGGCATATGAAAGTATACTACTCATGCTTTAAGAGACTAATCAATGTTGATGGAGGATATCTCACCTTTGGGGATAACTCAAAAGGAAAAATCATCACCTTAGGAAAGATTGGTAACACTTATTCAGTTTTAATTTCTAAAGTAGTATTTGTTGATGGATTAAAATATATCCTGCTAAGCATTTCTCTGTTGTGTGATGATGGATTCAATGTAAAATTTGAAAATGATACAAGAAATGTTTTTAATTCTAAAAATGTTTTGGTATTTACTTTATTGCGAAATGAAAATTTTTATTCTGTAGATTTAAATTCCTTAGCTAAACAAAATGTTACTTGTTTAAATGATTTTCATAAATAATCTTGGCCATGTCATAGAAGGAAATGACACTGAAATGTGTACTCACATAGCAAACTGACAAGGAAAGGTTTTGTTAGAGACATAACTAAACTGGAATGCCCACTCAATAGAGTGTGTAATCCTTGTCAAAAGGGAAAAACAAATTGTTTCTTTCACATAAAATAATGAAGTCTATACTTCTCAATATCTCGAGTTGTTTCACATAGATTTGTTTGGACCATCAAGAGTTCCGTATCTGAATGGGAAGAACTAGGTTTATGTTCTTGTAATTGATTTCTCTAGGTACACTTGGGTATACATTATTTCTCCCAAAGGTGATGTTTGTTCTTATTTTATCAAATATTGTAACTCTGTAGAAAACCATTGTCGACGTAGGATCAAGACCTTGAGAATTGATCATGGACATGAGTTTGAAAATCAAGAGTTTGAATCTTATTTCTCACATAATGGTTATAGTAACAACTTCTCTGCTCCTAGAACACCTCACCAGAATGGTGTGGTAGAAAGAAGAAATAGAACTCTTCAATGGATTTCTAGGAAAATTCTCAAAGAATATGATTTACCTATTTACTTATGGGATGAAGCTGTTAATACAGCTTGTTACATTATCAATAGAGTCTTGATTAAACCAAATCATTAAAATAACCCTTATGAGCTTTGGAAAAATAGGAAGCCTAATGTCAATTACTTTAGATTTTTTGGTTGCAGGGTCTTTATTCTCAACATTAAATATAATCTTGACAAATATGCTTCCAAAAGTGATGAAAGAATTTTACTAGGTTACTCAATATCAAGTAAATCCTATAGAGTATTCAATAATAGAACCAAATGTGTGGAAGAATCTGTACACATAATATTTGATGAAACTAATCCACGTGAACCTAAGACTCCTATTGAAAATATTAAAGAAGATATGTCCATTATAGACTTTAATGACAACAATAGTGAACCAGTGTTAAGAAAACAATTCTAGAAATTTTCCAGAACCAACTGCTATAGAACCCAAACCTGTAAATGAACCATAAATTTTTACCCTTATATTTTCTAGACAAACTAGGACTCTTAGAACCCATCCTTTTGATGTTGTAGTTGGAGTTTTAGATAGAGGGACACAACCTAGAACTTCTCGGAGAAACCAGATTGAACATCAAGCATTTCATTCACATCTTGAACCTAAAAATATCAATGATGAAATAAATGATGAATTTTGGGTGATGGCTATCCGAGAATAATTAAATCAATTTGAATGAAATAATTTCTGGAAATTAGTAGATAGACCTAAGGAAACTTTGACCATAGGCACTAAATGGGTTTTTAGGAATAAAATTGATGAAGCTGGTAACATAGTTAGAAACAAGGCTATACTTGTTGCACAAGGCTATAGTCAAGAAGAAGGAATTGACAATGAAGAGACCTTTTCCCTAATAGTCAGACTTGAATCCATCATAATCCTGCATGCCTATGTTGCACATTTGAATTTAAAACTATATCAAATAGATGTTAAGAGTGCATTCTTAAATGGGTATATAGCTAAGGATGTTTTTTTGAACAACCCCTAGATTTACAAACCCCCATTTTCCAAATAATATTTTTAAATTATAAAAACAATTATTTTGTTTAAAGCAAGCTCCACGAGCTAGGTATGAATGATTGAGTACTTTTCTTATTTCCAAATAATTTACAAAAGAAATAGTTGATACTACTCTTTTTATAAAGACGAATTTATATGTGATGTTTTAGTCATTCAAATTCATGTATATGGCATTATTTTTGGATCTTCAAGGAATTATTTATGAGTTTATTTTCCTAAAATGATGAAAAATTAATTTGAAAAGAATTTAATGCGAGAACTCAAATACTTTCTTGGATTTCTTGTTTTTCAAAATGAAAATGGTATTATATTAAATCAAAGTAAATATAAAAGGGATCTTTTAAAAAGTTTTTGATTGGATAGAACTAAAAGTATTGACACTCCCATGAATACCACTTGTAAGTTGGATTTTGAGGAAGATGAAAATTTTGATGATCAAACCACCTAAAGAGGAATGATTGGATGTTTACTTTATATAACTGTTAGTCATCCTGACATTATGTTTACTGTGTGTATGTATGCCCATTTTCAAGAAAACCCTAAGGAATTTCATTTAAATGATTTAAAGAGAATTTTCAAATACCTCAAGCATACACCCAATCTAGGACTGTTTTATCCTAATGGACAAACATTTGAGTTAGTTAGTTATTCTAATTCTGACTTCGGTGGTTGAAAGTTAGATAGAAAAAGCACCTCTGGAACATGTATCCTTTTAAAAAAGTTACTAGTGTCTTGGTGTAGTAAGAATCAAAATTTTGTTGCATTATCTACTGCAGAAGTTGTATACATAGCTGCTCTCAGTTGTTGTGCACAAATTTTGTGGATGAAACACACACTACTAGATTATGGATATCAATTCCGACATGTGCCTATAAATTGTGATAATAGAAGTGCTATTAAAATTTCCAAAAATAATGTTTCACATTCTAGGACAAATTATATTGATGTAAGACATCATTTTTTGAGATATCATTATCAAAAACGTGATATAACTTTGAAATTAATTGGTACTGAATATCAACTTGCTAATATATTCACTATACCATTAAATTATGAGAGAATAGACTACATCATACAAGAACTATGCATGATAAATCTCAAATAGATACCTTACTTGTTACTATACCAGGTATTACTGTTTGATATCTTATTGTGTTATACTTTACTATTTCTTTATTACGATTTCTCAATTACTATCTCTCATGTTTATTGTCTCACTATAATGCACACTGAAAAGTTCACTCACGGTCTCACCGTGAAACTCATTTACTGTCTCACTGTAACAACCACTTACTATCTCACCATAATGACTGCTCACTGTCTCATCGTAAATACCACTGAAAATATCACCATAAAAATTCTTTATGTTTTTTTAAACCTGTATCACGGTAATTATCCTTTTCACATCTTTTATTTTCCCTTGTTTTTGTTTTAGCGACGCTTGTTATTCCTAAATGATAAAACCAAGCAAGTATCACTTAATTATTGAATCGATTTTTATTCTACCTACTCTTTTCAATCCTTTCTTCATCCCTAGAACCCTTCTCTCGCTCAAATTTTTAGTGAATGCCAAGAATTAAACGCCCATCATCATCAACACCTGTGAAGCGCAGCTCGAATTAGAAGAAGATTACACCTAAATTGACACCCAAAGACCCTTAAATATGAATCTGGTAAACTGCGTTGTTTTACCTGAGAAAGAGATCTTCCCCAAGTGGCTTCTGTCTAGTATGTTGCTGTAATTGAAAGTGTTAGAACAACAAGGCTAGTTAGAATGGTTCTCGATGGAGGATACACCAATCTATCCTAGGTTAGTGGCTCAATTTTATCAATACATACAGTTCTAATTTGATTCTGGTGAAAGTTATATTTTGAGGAGTTGGGTAAATGGCCAGAGATGTTCTTTATTTTTGAGGTTATGGGATGCATGCCTTAAGATACCTCATAAAGGTTTATGTGAGGATTATTAGAGAGGACCTCCACCTTAAACTGATATCTTTGATCTAGAAGATGCTCTGAAAACCCTAACTGGAAATGGCCACCAGAGGAGAGCCATTGCTGCTGAATTAGATGGAGAAACAATGGTTCTGTTTAAGTTTGTATAGAATTTGGTAAGTCCATGAAAAGTTGATTTTTATCTGTTAAAATTGAAAGATTTGTTTTTGATTCACCTCATGAATAATGTACATAAGATCATATTGTGAAAGTTTATCATACACCACATGTGTGAGTTGATCAAAGTCACATCCAAGTCTTCTTCTATGTTCTACTCTCAGAAAATATCAGCCATGCCTCTTACAAAAGGTGTGGTTGGACCCGATGAGGAAGTGATTATGGACTATGAGTACTGCCTCTCAAAATCCACCATCAAAAGAATGAAGATAAACTAGAATCCATGGAAAAGGGAATGGGTAGAAGACAATGATAAAGTGTATGAGAAATTCCATCATGTGGATAATCCCTCAAGGCCGAAAGACATTTCTGACCCCTGTTTGGAACTGGATGAGACTGTTGAGTATCCTGAAGAAGAGGAAGAAGAGGCTGAAGTGCCACCTAGGGAATCTGATATTGTTGAGAAAGAAAACGCTACTATTCCTCATGTAGTTCTTGAAGAAAAATCACCTACTCCTAAAGTAGCAGCTGATTTGGAAACTCATTCTAAAGCTATAACTAAATCTTTTTCCAAAGAGTCTGAAAAGCATGCCATGGAAGAGCCTACAGTAGAAGAACCTATAGTGAATGAGCTCACTATTATACATGAGGTCAATCTTGAGGATTTCCCTATGGAACTATCTGTTCCTGAAATCATACCTTCTGCTGAAGAACGGATGGAGATAACTTTTTAGCTGGCTAGACATGAACTGAATGAGGAGATTATAGCTGAGTCTGGGAAATTAGACCAAGATCTTAAGCCACGTATTCCTATGAAGGAAGCTCTTATTGAGGGGGAGCAGACCCCAAATATTGAGTATGTTGAAGCCTCACATCCAACTAAGTCAAGTCCTATAGACACTCAGTATAAATTTCTTAGATTCTATGAGTTGAATGATTCTCAGCAGGTTACAGCAACCAGAATTGACATTTCCTCTCTCTTTCATTTGAAATCAGTCTCCAATTTTGCACTTGAGAAGGATCCTGAACCTGTACCAGTTCCTACTCCAGAACCCTTATCAGAACGAAAATCCTTTGTAAGTATGTATGATGTGAATGAATTTGGTGCCACTCTTTTATCTGGAGTTGAGAAACTCATGAATACCCATCCTCTTCCAGTGACTAATTTATGTGAGAGATATTCCTCACTATTATTGGATAATATTATCTGGAAAATACAACCTAAGATACTCCATGAAATTCAAGAAGTGAGAGTTGAAAATAAGCTGCTTAGTAATAAAGTGCATACCCTAACAAGTATAGTTGAAGACATGCAGAGAGAGCTACACTCGAGATCTGAATCTATTGTTCCTCCTGTAGAACTTGTTGCTTCTTAAATACCACAAGTTGGTGTGTCTCAGATTCAACTTTATCTAGAATCCTTAGATGAAACGATTGCTGAATGGAATAAGCAAATTGTGAAGGAAATGAATGTTCTTGTCTCCATCCTCAATGAACTCACTAATGAGTACACATGATGTCTTCAAAAGGTGTTTAATCAACTAAAATCTTATACCACAGCTTTCAAAGCATCTTGTCAATCCTTTAAACCCTCCTTGGACAATGATATGTTCCGAATTATAATCAAATAATAGCTTTAAAATGTCTTCAGTGGTTTCAATGCGTCTTATTTAACTGATGTAATCAAAAACAGTGACAGATTTCTTGACTTAGTAAAAATCCACTCCAAAATTGATAATGATGCTTGGAAAGAGATTGTCAATAAATCGGATTTCTACTTCAACAGAATCTTCTCTATGACGGATATGACAAACCATTTCAAGTACCTTTTTGAAAATCTGTGGATTCCTCCTGTGACTCAGGCTTTCAGGAACCAAGTCTAGAAGCTCACAAAATTAACTCGATTGTTGGACAATTTTATGGGGAACAAGGATGATTTCGAGAAATCCATGAAATATAGGGGAGATATTATTACAGATGTCACCTAACATGTGAGGTCCTATCTTCATGTCCAATGTTTATCCATTATAGCTCCAACAGATACACCTCTAAGACTTGGGCTACCTACCTTCACCTCTTCTCTAGCATTAATTCCCATGTCTGTTTGTCAAGCACCCAGTCAGATGAGGCCTATGTTTCTTCATCCACAACTACTTCGATTTTCTATTTCTCCCACCTTGGCTCCCCCAATCATTGAAGGCCTTCCCTTACCCTCTTTTTTAACCACATCTCTACCTTATTCTACCTCGGCCTCTACCCCTATGGATTCCTCTTCTGCTACTGCAAAAGGTAAAGAGAAGGCCAACCATTGAGGAAGAACAGTGCTTACTCTTTTTGATAGGGATCCTATTATTTTTGTATTACTTTTTGTAGTACTGTCAGTTATTTTCTATTAATGGACTATGAACCTTTTTTACCTTTCTTATTTCATCTTTTTGATAATCCAAGAAGGGGGAGAAGTCTCTATATACTATGTTAGCAATTTTAAATTATAGATTGAATCTTATATACTCTTTCACTATATATGATTTTTGATCATAAAAAGGGGGATATTATTTGACTCCTCATTTTTTAATCAATTTTTAATGATAAAAAATCTTATTTAATCATGTGTTAATGATACCAAATCTTATTCAACCTAGATAATGTTTTTAAATTATATCCAATCAATTGTATTTATGTGTAATGTTTTCTCATGATTTAAGAAGATCCTTGCAAGATCTTAATTGTTCTATTTCCAATTTACCTACTTTATAATATTGTTTATCCACCCTCAAAATACCTTATTTAACAAATGATCAATTATAATCCTTTCTATTATCATTATATTTAGGTCTGGACATAGTTACATTGGAAAGTCTAAGACACCGTGAGTCTACCACTGGCTATGTATTTCTGGTACCATGAAACAAGACACCGTGAAGCAATATATTGTTAATCCATACACCATGAAGCAAGACCTTGTGAAGACAGACACTGTGAAGAAAGACACCGTGAAGTAAGACATCATGAACCACACACCGTGAACAATACACCGTGAAGCAGACACTATGACCATGAAATGTCGTGACCATGAGACATCGTTAACAAGACACTGTGAAGCAGACACGATGACCATAAGTTACTGTGACACTCAAACACTGTGAAGGAGACATTATTTCCATAAATCACTATCAAAACTTTTCTTGATCTACTTTTTCATCATTCAATTTAATTTCTAACTGTCATATTTGATGTCTTTAATACACTGACATAATTAATTTTTCATTGTAGACATATCATCAGAGAGTACGAGGTACGAGGTGCGGAACACATTCAACATGTCAGCTCCAACACGTGCATTCCATGTTAAAAGCGATGTGTGACCAAAATCAGTATGTGCGATACAGAAATGAAAAACAGGGTCTGTGAGAACAAGAATGAAGAATATACTTGGATGAAGTTTCAAAAGAAAGACACACTGAATGCAACTTGATGTTGCTGAACAAATGAAGCATGTTTGAAGAATAAGGAACATCTTCGCTTGATTGAACCTCACGAAGAACACAAGATGAACTATGACACTCTGTTTTTTCACACAAATCCAAGAGAAGGACTCAAAACTTCATCTTCTTCAATCCAAAAGAGTTCAGAGCTGCATTGACATCACACAAGAGAATTCTAAATCTCTTTCCATATTATTGGTCTACTGTGATCATTTTATTTACATTACGAGTAGTGTGTGATTCTATATATTTTAACACACACAATATCCTAAGATGAACTAGAGGATACTGAAATTCTCAAATTATCATTTTTAAACTGTTGTGTATCGCACGTAGAACTGTGGTATTGGTATGACGACCTGGACAACCTGTTTGCTGTTGCTGTTGCTTTCCCATGTAGAACTGTTGTAGAGGTCTAAGGACCTGGAAAGTCTATGTACAATTGTAACCCTGATCTAGGGTGTGGATCAAGGTCTTATATAAACTGTTTGAGAGGACTAAGTCTCATCATGAGATTGATCCTCTTGGATAAAAACTGTTGTGCATCTTATTTTAGTTTAAACTATTTTTCAATATTGCGCTGCTATTTACTTTGAAATTAAAATCTGTTTTAATGTACCATTGATAGTTTTACTAGAATGGGTTTGTATTTATTGTAAACCAGTAGGTTAGCTTAAAAATCTAATCTAATATTCATATTAGATTAACTAAGAACTAATCAATCTCTTGAGATACTAAATGAACCTTTATTATATTACATATTCACTACAGTTTATCTTGTTATGTAAATTGGGGGTTTTTAATACATATTTTTTAAATAAGAAATTTGAAATTGGAACTCAATTCAACTCCCTCTTGAGTATCCACTCTGACTAATAGTTATGCCCTTGAAATCATTTCAAATAAACAATTGATGTCCTAGATATTCGAGAAAGGCTTTTGGCTATTGATATACTCCCAATTTTTCTTGTTCATGCGGAGGACCTATGCTTATGTCATTGACCGGGAATGTATGGTGGATATTGGCTATAAAGGGATATCTAGTTTTTATGGGATACTTTTAGTAGTGGGAAGTGAACGATATTCATAGAAGAAGATGATATATGAGAATAAGGTCAGCATGGTAGGTGGCAGTTCAGGCCCCTCCTCCAGAATATTTTCGTTTGCAGCTTCTGATGCGAGATCGGTCGTGTGCCACCAGTGTGAGAATTCAGAGCACATCTACCCTACATGCCTACTTCCTCTGAATCCTTGTTACCAGAGTGGAGGTTTGAGAAATTTATAGTGCTACTGCGGGGTGGCATGCCCACTTCTGAATGGGGTCAGTTTAGTGGCTTCAAGAGGAGTGACATCACATTCTCAGTCATCAAGGATAGTGGGATATTGATTTGGAGGTTGTGGAGGTAGGGACAGGTCATCATCTAGGTAGATATATTTTAGGGCACAACCAAATAATAGAGTTCATCACCAGGCAGAGACCAGACATCTCCATGCATTGGATCATGCACTAGCATGATAAGAGGAGGGACAGTTGATAGTTCAATGTATTGTTCTGATCGCTTCTTCTATAGATAATGCTCTTCTTGATACAGGTGCCACTTTTTCATTTATTTCAACCCATTTTTTAGACATACCTAATTTTCCAACTGAGTTGATGTATTTTGCGATGGAGTTGGTGACACCATTGGGAATGAGGAATGAGCATGGACTCAGGTTCCCCTCGTGTGCGCTTTCCGTGTTAGGGGTTGAGATGGAGTGGGACCTCTTGGTTATATATATGGAACTATTGGATATAATACATGGAATGGACTGGCTAGTACACTTCCATGCATACATTGATTTCAATAGGTGGTGAGTGAGTTTCATAGAACCTAATGGGAGTCGTCATGTTCTTTCGGTGAGAATGGGATCCTGGGTCTGGTCTCATATGACCTCCACTCCCAGAGTTAGGATGTATTACCTTCTGGTAATCATTAATAGTGCTAGAGGATGTTGGTATTTCCCCTGAAAGTTCACAAACTCATGAAGTGAATGAGTTTCCGGAGGTATTCCCAGATGATTTATCATGTTATCCCATGGTGCTAGATGCGGAGTTTTTTATTGATCTGGCGTAGAGAACAAAGTCGATATCTATTCCCTCTTATCTAATGGACCTCTCTGAGATGAGGTAGTTAAATATACTTTTGTATGACTTAGAATCCATAGGATCCATTCTCCCAAGAATATCTCTATGGTCCTCTCTTGTGTTGTTCCCAAAAAAGGTAGTTGTATCCCTGCGGTTGTGCATTAAATACCGGAAGCTGAATAAGGTAAAAATTAAGAAAAAATATCATTTTCCAGAAATAGATGATTTGGTTGATCAGTTTTTTGGGGAAGAGTGTTTCCAAAATATAGATTTACGTTCAGGCTATCATCATCTCAGGGTTAATGAGTCAGATATTCCAGGGACAGTCTTCTGAAGAAGGCAGAACCACATCGAGTATTTTCTCATGCACTTTGGATTGACCCATTTTCCAATGGTCATTATGGAACTCATGAATAGGTTGTTCCCTAAAGTATCTCTATTTTTTTGTTGTGGTGTTCATGGATGTCATTATAGTGTATTCTGGTTCTGATGAGGAACATGAACATCACATGAGATTCATCTTGGGCACTTCGCGGGATCACTACCTCTATGTAAAGTTGTCAAAGTGCACTTTCTGAAAAAGTGAAGTGATATTTCAAGGGAATGTGATTTCTAAATAGGGGGTTTCATTTGACCGTAACAAATTATTGTAGATATTTAATGGGAGTAGTTGAAGAATGTGTTCAACATCCAGAGTCTTTTTGGCTGGGATGGTTACTACAAGAGATTCATTCGGGATTTCTCTTGGCTTGCTTCCCTGATAAATGCGCTCACCTGGAATGTGGTAAAGGGTTAATGGGACCATAATGTTAGGCATAATTCTAGGAGATAAATAGTTGGTTGAATAGAGCCCCTAGGATGATTTTTTCAGAGGCTGGAAAGGGGTATGTGGTCTATTGTAATGCTTCAGATATGAGTATTGTGTGTGTCCTTTTTTAGGATGATCACAAGGTGTCGTATGGCTCTGGCCAACTCTGAACACATAAAAACAATTACCCGATACATGACCTGGATTTGGCAGTGGTGATGCATGCATTGTATACCATACATCACTACCTCTTTTTTGGGATGTTCTTGGTCTATACTGATCACAAAATCCTATCCTATATCTTCACATAGATGGAACTCGACTTAAGGAAGTGTCGTTGGATCGAGTACTTGAAGGGGTTCGACAATGACATTGATTATACCTCAAAAAAGGGAAATGTAGCAGAAGATGCTTTGAGAAGAAGAGTTAAACTGCTGGCCTTGAGAATGTTTGGTGATGAGTGGACTTTGATGGGGATCTTTGCTCAGATGCCTATGGAGATGAAGGATCCCATTGGAGGTGTGTTCATGTAGAGAATTTCGTAGAATAATTCTTTTTCGGGGTTGATTCAGCTGGAATAATCCAATGATGAGCTTTTTCGGATGATAAAGGAATTTTTTCAGGGTAGGAAGACATCCTCTGATTTGTCGTCATCTCCTGATGGCATCTTGTGCTTCATGGGAAATTCAGTAGTGTTGTTAACTCTGTGGAAGTTGGTGATGGATGACATCAACCGGTCTTAGTAGGCTATATATCCGGGTTCCACCATGATGTATTATGATTTCCATTGGTAGTTCTAGTGGCCTAGAATGAGACAAGACTTAGTAGGATTTGTGTCGAGATGATACACATGCCACCAGATGAAAGAAGGTTATCAGAGGCCCTCCAGTTTTCTCCATACATTTCCCATTTCTACATGGAAGTGGGATGAAGTCTCCATGGGATTCATTGTTGGATTTCCTTGTACACCTCTAGGTAATAATTCCATTTGGGTGGTGATTGATCATCTAACCAAATCATCCAACTTCATTCCGATAAAGGATATAGCTAAAGTAGATGAATTGGGTGGTATGTATCTTCAAGAGATGGTGAGACTCCATGGTGCGACATCATCAGTGGTCTTAGATAGAGACTCATGTATCACTTATCAGTTCTAGGAAGGCCTTCATTAGGACTTGGTGTCTCAAATTAAGATGACCACAACATACCATCATCAAAGAGATGGTCACAGAGAACTGGAAACTAGATTTTGGAGGACATTCTATGTGCATGTGTCATGGACATTAGAGGTTCTTGGGATAGGCATTTATAATTGGCTGAGTTTTCATATAATAATAGCTATCAATCCTCGATTCGAATGACCCCTTTTGAGGCACTCTACGGTCAGCCCTGTCAGTCCCCCATATGATGGGAAGAGGTATGAGATACTTCACTGTTGGGGCCGATCCTTGTACAATAGATTTCTAAGAAGGTAAAATTACTCATGTTGTGCTTGTTTACAACTCAGAGTCTTCATAAATCTTATGCTGACAGGAGGCATCGAGACTTCGAGTTTTTTGTGGGTGAAAAGGTATTCTTGAAAGTGGCCCCTTGTCTGGGCCATCGTCGATTGAGGAAGCAAGGGAAGTTGAATCCATTATAATCCAGGCCCATTGAGATCACTGAGTGTATTGGAAAGGTGGAATATAGGTTGGCTTTACCTTCTCAATTGACATCTAGCCATGATGTTTTCTATGTCTCTTAGTTCAATAAATACATCCCGTATCTGTCCCATATATTGAGTTGGGAATAACTGGAGAGAGAGATTGATTTTCTATTGTGGAGCGGCCGGTGCAAATAGTGGACTCCAAAGAGAAGGATATTTGAGATAATTCCATTCTGTTGGTCCAATTTTTTTTGATGCATGAAAATTATACACATGTGACATGGGAGAGGAAATCATGGGTTGAAGATGTGTACTTGTTCTGGTTTTCCAATCAAGCATCATGTTGACTTTGTGCGGAGGAATGTCTTTCATGGTGGGGAGAATTCTCAAATCCATGACTTATTTTAAAGGAATATTAAATTTAATTTCCATTCATGATTTGTATTAGAGTTTTCACAAGAATGTTTTGAGGAATGGGTGAGTTTTCATGATTTGGGCCAAACCGTGAGACCATTTCCTAATTTAATAACCAATGTTGTTTCTTTTCTAACTATTTAATTTTTTAATATTTTTCAACCATTATAATTCTTAAATGGCCTTCCCTGACCAATTAACACCACCATTGAAATTTGGATCCTTTAGTAATTTCTAATAATGATGGATTTGGGTTTTTATTTAAAGAATTGGGCCAGCTCGATGGCCCATATACTATTTTAACAAAAATTGTTTATTTAATAACATTTTCAATTTTTATGATTGTTTGGTGATTCCAAGCTTCAATCAAGACCACTAAACCCAACTATGTGACCATCCTCTTTCACCTATACTTAGAGCTCGTGTTCATCATGAAGTAGTGTACAACATCATTGGGTTTCTCCAATTGTATATATTTGAAGAGATAACTTCTTTCCATCTTTATTGTCTCAATTGTTACTCATTTTACTAAATTCTAGTTCCTAATTGAACCCTTCATCCTCCTATTCAAACCTAAATCGATGGAAACCATCCAAGTCACTCAAAACCTCTTTGGAACTACATTTTATGATTGATGTTTTGTAAGAACTTAAAAGAATATCATGTAACTGTCTCTCCTCCTTAGTTATTCCCCTTTCCATGAAGTTTATTTATGATTCCTTGGATTTCCAAATGACCAGCGGGTAGGGATTAGAACCTAGGGTTTAACCTTGGTTTTTCATTGTCAATTATTGTGCTTTAGGTATTATCTAATTCCCTACTGTTGTAGAGGTGGTGCGACTTGATTTTCTTATAGTGATTCAAGGGTTTCCTTTGTTTTTGGAAGTTTATTGCAATGTTTATGCAATATTTCTGTTTCATAATGTTGTATTTATCATATTATCAACTTTATCTCATTGTATGATTGTTAAAAATATTCGTTTTAGATTTTTTTATATTTCATTTGAATTTTTAATTCCAATTTAGTGTGAAATTGTGGGTTTTCCAAAGAAATATTTTATTGGTGTATTTTAGGCTGCTATATAAATACATAGATGTTTTTATTAAACTATAATAGGGTTGAAAATATTGTTTTGATTGTTTTGACCCATTTTTTGTTACTGAGAAAATGAGGTTTAAAGGTTTTTGTAATAAAAGTGATGTTTTGGTGCCACTTTTGTGTGAAAATAGAAGTTTTACAAGGTTATCACTTCTTTGTTTAACATGGGGATACCCGAAAATTGATTTTTTTTCATTGAAATATATTGGGATGACTTTACAGTTTTGGTAACATAAACGTGTTCAAATAGTGTACAAGTTGGGTTCTGAAGGGGTTTTTTGTGCAAAACAATATGGGATTTTGAGAAGTTGTTTCATTAAAAAACAATGTGTTTCCTATGTTTTTTAAGTTGTATAAAATGTGTTATAAATTGTACTAGGTGAATGTTTCTAGTAGTGTTGTTTTACATAAAAATGGATATGTGTTTCATGCTTATTTTTGTAGTCACAAAGGGGGAACCCTGAGTAACTAAGTGGGAGGATTTATACAAGTACGAAAAGTGGAACATATGGGTTTTGCCCATGTTTCACCTAGAATTTGGATAATGACATCTCCAATTAAACTATTTTAATGATTACTGGGGAACACTAGGTTATGGGTATGTTCCGCACTAGTGGCTTGTTCATGAGAATGAATTTTACTATGATTACTTTACATCGAGGTACGAGGTGCATGGGGCCCGAGACTATCTAGTGCCTAGGGGTGTTCCCGATTTTTTATCATTGTATATGTGTTATTTTCCCTTCTATTGTGGTGTTTGTGGAAGTAAATTAAACTAGATAGTATTTCTATTTTAATATGTGAACATTCTAGAAATTTTATCATAAAAACTAATTTCAATTTAATGTTGAGTTTATGAGAATTTATCACTAGTTTTCTTTGAGTATTAAAACATCAATATTTTTCACATTGTATCTCATGATGTTTGGAATAATTGGGTGGTATCCTATTGGGATTAGTCTCAGAAACTACTTAAACCCATTGGGTGTATGTATACATTATTATTCTGGGCTCAGGTAATGGGAAGGCTATGGATGATGGCGGTTTAGGGTGTTAGTTCTCATCCATGATGCTGAGTTGTGGAGATGGCTTGTGGGTGATAACAATGCGATGTGTGGAATTATTTGGTATATTTTTTTTCTTTGTGTCTATGGACCTATTTTAGTGCCTTTTAAATTATTTATTTACTTCTGGATTTTTTTATAAACAATGATTGGTATGATTTTTTTATATTCATTTTATCAAATGTTTTTTATGTTTTATGTATACATTTTTGGGTAAATCATTCCCAAACCAAGATAAATGATACCTGAGAACCTGTTACAGATCGTGGGGATAGGGAATTCCCGTCGGGCCTTGCCACAAGCTGGGTTTGGTGCATGTAATTGTGCCAACCAGATTCGGTTTGTGAACTACAACTCTCCATTCTAGGACTATGAAGAAGACTGATATAGAACATATAGTATTAAGATAATGAAGATGTAATGAACAAATATAAATTCCCCTCTTTATAAGGATCTGTTCTAATATGCATGGATTTGATACAGTTACAATTTTTATTCAAGGTAGATCATTCCCTCACCATGTGTTTTGACAATTTTAAAAATCCCCAAACTCATATATAATTATATATATGTTATATGGCCATTTAATCAGTCTCTAATCATTTTTAAATAAGTAATTAAACTCATTTTATGTCAAAGAATGACATCAAAAGTGAAATAATGGATGAAATTGAAACATTGTTCACTAGTCACCACCAAACGAGTCACCGCTCAGGAGTCATATCCAGACGAGGCACCACCATCAAGTCACCACCAGTGGAGTAACCGCTAAACGAGCCACCACCATCGATTCACTTCCAGTGATTCGCCACAAGATGAGTCATCACCAGACAATCCATTTCCAGAGGAGCCACCTCCAAAAGTGTCACTGCCAGGCGATACCCTACCAAGCAAGCCACTGCCATGCTAGTCACCACCAAACTAGTCACTGCTAGATGATTCGCCTCTATAGGAGGAAGCACCAGCGAGTCACTACCAAGGTGAGACACTTACAAGATGAGCTACCATTAGATTTTTTTCATACCGTTGAAATGATTCAATATTGGAATGAGTAACATGTCCCAAAAAAACCCCACACTACCCACGAAAACCTATAACATAATATTTATGGAAAAGTAATGGGACAGAAGTTTGGGGCATTACATTAGATACCTCTCAAAATATTTTATCCATTGAGATTGAAAAACCATCATAAATAAAAAGATCGGAAGGGACCGGAATACCATCAAATGAGATACCTCTCAAGGATATAATTTCACTAGAATCACCTCCACAACTCAAACTTACTAACCCAACCAATCAAATAATAAAAAGCATAACTGAATCACCCCAACCAAAATCCTCCCCCTCTAAAACAACCACACTACCATAAAACCACTACACAACCACCCCAATCTCCACACCTCCCAAACTAAAAACCACTTCAAAAAAATAACACTATTCCAAAAATATGAATTAAATAATTTCATTCTCCATGTCAACATACTCTCTATTTTGTGTAGCACTAACTCAATCTCACAGGTATAATCACATCGCATATAATATATCATGATTATGAATCATGCATTTCCCTTTTCATATGTCATGAATGTATCACAAAACACACAACACCCATCACCAAAAAACAAAAACAAATCTTCTAATTAAACAATGTTCAAGCATCAAATCACAAAGAAAAAAAGGGAAAATAAAAAAAAACAAAAAAATGGCTACTGCGATCGCATCTGTGTCTCATGATCCTAATTTCTATCCTCCAAGCCAACATGCCTCAATAGCACCCGAATGATGGGAATGGTACATATTTTTAGCACATTCTACTGACAATCTTGTATCTCTACTAGCCTCTCCCCAAATGTTGCATCATACATAATAACCAACTATCCCTAATCGATTAAATGGTAGTCATCCTGAGTATATCAATGAAGCTAAGTGTTGTGGATAACATAGTGGATCATCTCCAACTATGGTAGAAATTCCAATAGATACACCACCTTGGCAACTCACCCTAATACCTCAAAGGGTCTAAAAATCCTTGGATAAACTTTAATCCCTCTTCCAAACCACTACTTCCCACATTAAGGGGAAATCTTCCAGTACACATAGTTCCCAACATATAATCCCAATAACCTCCTTTTATGATCATTGTATGATTTCTACTAGTCTAATGTTATTTTTATCCTATAATGAATAATCTGAACTTTTCCTGTTGTGTTCTTTACCTCCACGGGACCAAGAATATTTTTCTCCCTAACCTCCATCCAAAAAAATGTGAATGACATGGTCATACATAAAACGATTCAAATGGGGTTATACCAATGGAATATTGATACATGTTATTATAAGAAAACACAACAAAATTCTAGTGTCGTACCAATGATCCACCAACTTCTAAGAATCATTTCGGCAACAAATCCATCAATGCTTGGAGAGTCCATTCATGTTCCCTATAATTATATGGGATGATATCTTACTATGGTGTAACTAGGTTCCCAAATCATGATGAAATACCCTCGATATTCGTGAGGTAAATGTTGTGTCCTGATCTAAGACAATTGACCTCGTAACTCTATACAACTGCAACACTTCCTCCACAAACCTCCTGGCTAAGGATTCCACAATCACTAACTCTTTAATCTCTAAAAGGTGGGCTGATTTAATCAAATGATCCACTATTAGTCAGATAGAATCATAACATAAATTATATGTGTGTATCCCTAAGAAAAAATCCATAGACATTTCATCCCATTTCCACCCAAGAACATCCAACGACTTCATCGAACCACAAGGAACAAGACTCTCAGCCTTTACATTCTAGAAAACCATGCACATTTCCAAAAACACTCCCAATAATAATTTCATCCCAAGCCACCAAAAATTCATCCTAATGTAATGGTGCCTTTTTTAAATTAATAGGTGTACCATCAAAGGTGATATATAAAACTCGAAATGGACTTACTCATGAATTCACATTGTAAAAAATAGCCATCCATGAAACAAGATCTGATTATGAACATCCTCTGACCATTCCTTTAGAGAATCACCACATACAACATGGTTGTGCGACACCTTAGACTATGAGTCTCCCCAATGAGGTTCTTATACCTACAACACTTGAGAAGACTACAATTCTATATAAAACAAAAAACCTCTATCATTATCCACTCTATTATCTATGTGCAGGATTCCAACTGATCCATTAAACCCCAAGCATCATCGAATTCCCGAACAACACCCTTCCATAAACCCATTCACAATGAATATGCCAAAAAATTACCATTTAGTAAAGTTTAAGAGATCTGTAAATCATAATCTTTATGAAACTCCCTCCACCTTCATTTCCACATATTCAGATCACGCTAAGAGAAGAAATACCTCAATCTCTTGTGATATTTGAAGAAAACAATGTGCTCCCTATTGTGGTAATTTACCCACAAATTCAACACAAAAAACCTGATATTATATCTATATAATGGGTGGAATATTTACGCAAATGGGTATGTAAATTCCTATAACCATAATAGATCATTTCCATTGGTACATCATCATTCATCCCAATACCATATGGGAAGCGTCACAAAACACCACAAACAACACATCATCTTATGGTTACTGAGAAACAATAAGAATGATTAAATCCCCCATAAAGTAACAAAACACTTCATTACACTGATCATTCTACCTAAACTATAGGTATTTAATTTTCAATTTTCATGTTGTTGCTACAAATCAACATTAATCGAGTACAATACTCCATTAATAGATTGTGAGACCAAGAATATTTTGAACATATTCCATGTTCTTCGGTTCTTCCTAACAAACAACTTCATCGAACTTTGTTGGGTCAACATTCATGCCCTTCTCAGACACCATATTTATAAGGAAATGGACCACTCATGTCTAGAACATACACATGGGAATACTTACATAGAGCTGGGGGCAATGATGAACCTGTAAAACCATGAAGATAAATTTAGAATGATCCTCCTTTGACCTTGAGTAGATAAGTATGCCACTTTTGAATATGAAGATCAGTCGGTCTAGTAATTCTGATAACCCTCATTTCATAAGTCCCATGATTTTATTTGGTGCATTCATAATATATATTGGAATGACTACAAGCTCAATGTCCCCATACCTACATCTAAAGGCAGACTTCCTGATATCTCTTTCCATCACCCCCAAATGATGATATCAAGACAGTAGGTTGATCATTGAAAAGCTACTCACCCATATAAAAGTTTCAAAAAAAAATTTTATCCTTTTAAGAGGTTAACATATAATGACTGTCATCGGGTACAAATTCTTGTAGTCTATATACAACCTCATACCACCATTGGCCTTATTTGCAAATAACATAGGATCACTCCATGATGACACACTGGGATGGATAAAACACTTCTCCATAAGATCATAAATATGAATCCCCAAATCCTACAACATAGAGGGTTAAATCTGATAAGGATCCATCGAAATCATAGAATCATTGGGCCCCAAGTCTATCAGAAATGCATTCTCACATTGAGAGGGTAGTTTCACAATATCCTTGGGGAAAATGTCCATGAACTACTTGATGACCCTGGGAAACTCATCCATTCTAGCATCCAATGATTCGACTGACAACTCAGGCAACACTAAATGGAGGTGCTCCACACACCAACTGCCCACCTGATTAATCCGCTCACCAATGAAAACCATAGGCTGGCCATACACATCTAAAAAACACAATACTCCACTAAAATCATTCAAAAATAGAATTCATATAATAAAACCAGTTGATTCAATGTATGAAAGTTTATGGGGGAATCTATAGAAATAAAATATCCCCATAAGACTGATGAGGCCCCAACATTATTATAGGCCCCCAATATCATCAAAAAAGATGGTATGAACTTCTATAGGTGTAGTCAGCACCATGGGTCTGAGAATACTCTTTAATTATATTCATAGATCATTGGATATAGTGGGTTTACCAAAGGAGTGTAATGATTATGAATTAAATAAGTCATAAAATGGTGTGAAACAAACTCATCGTACCTCTGACGATCTCGGGCCCCTTGGGAACTACTACCTCCACTGCTTGCAGTAGACCAAACACACCTGGTTTTCATATATTCTATTGACAGTCTATATTAAAACACTAAAGTCTTAATCCCTAAACCCGAGGAACATCCTATGCTCAGCCTTAGCCCACTCTATATCCCATTGGTGGAGAAAACACCTAATGCCCCTACTGTTGAAATGGACTGAATGGAAACTGTTGCAAAGGCTGATGTTGAGCCTATCTACCTCCACAAAATTGGGCTCGTGCATCCATTGAGCACTCTCTTTATAGATGGAAATGAATCCCACAGAATAAGAACCTCGGCATCGAACCCATAAGAAAGGGACCAAAACTAGAAGGTCCAAAGGAAATCTACCAAGATTGACTCTCGGTTGGAAAAAACCTAGAAGGACATGACACCTAAATATTTCCACCGACAAATTTGCTCCTCAAGGAACCCTACTAGTTCCCCTTTCTAAGAAAACCTCCTCATAAGTTCATCCTCTAAATCAATTATGTATTCATCTAGATCTCCAGATACATTGGAAACATAAAGGGAGTAATTTCATAGTTTATATTAGGATGGAGGGCCACTTCAAGACACCTTGATATAGATACCTTGTTTGAAAAAAGATCAAGGGGAAAGCGTAAAAGGTCACTGAATTTGACACCAAGATCCCTTATATAAATACTTCCCTACTAATGAATGATTATCTCCTACCTTTACATATCATCCATGGTATATGAGAATAACTCTACCTAAAACTCATAAAATTTGATCCATAGTGCATATGCCTCTTACCACTCTCCTATATTTAGTGTCCACCACTAATATGCAACTCCTCACATTTGATTGGAAACCAAAATGACCCATTACGCCATTAGGGCCTAGATTAAATAGGAATTGATCTTCATATCTACTATTCATCTCTATATCTACAGAATTGAATCACATCCATTATACTTTCTTAAACCCTACCACTAGAAATCAGAAACTGTGATCTACCACTAGTCATCTTCCTAAAATAGATGATCCATAAAACAATCAACAAGATCCCCATTTCGACCATCAACTACATAAGTCAAAATTTAATGATTACCAGGAGTGGTGGATGAATGTCAAAAGAAGTATTTTCTAATATTGTGTTGTATGGAATTATATTTAAGATTCTTTTTAACCATTTTAATTTAGTTGTTATGAATTCATGATTTCCCAAAAAAACCCAAAAATTTTAGAATATATGACATTAGGATGCATATAACTCTCATAGTTATCTACCTATAAGGTAGGTATATCTCACTGGGAAATTCTATAACTTCAGAGTCTATGAACTAGATCACAATGGTCCTAAAAACAAGTGTCCTAGTCTGTCTCCATAGACTATGTCACATGACATGGTCAACTGACACTATTTCTATACCAACCCATGAATCCTCATTATGGCTAACTCCAAAATGCAATATTTCTCTCATCTATATCCTCAGATACCATTATTTCATGAACCCTCTCTCCAAATATACCCCTCCACAACTGATGATGAATAATGGAAGATAATGACCCCGCAAGTCCCTCCTCTAGTAGGTCCTAATTGAGAGACTCACACCAAGGATGTACAAATCTTAAAATATGATAGGAATTACCATTTCATTAAGAATATTGATCATGAGATAAAATGTATCAATAAAAATAAACTCCCCGAAATATATAAAAAAGCCTTAAACTATCCCACAATTCATGTATAAATAAAATAGATACAAATAAAGTATAAAAAGTAAATACCGAAAATCAAAATAGAGTGCCAACACAACAAAATTACTAAATTCTAATTTATTAATGTCCATCACAGTGCACATAATACTACTAAATACCTAAAAATATTTTTATTTATGTAGGATGAGAATATAGGTATACTCAGTAGGAAAACCGAAGTATTTCATGCATAATTGGATGGAGCATACTAATGCACCCATGAGAAAATAACAGAACCAAACAACACCTATACTGGTATACTAACCATCTGAACCTCACCAATGTATACTCAAAATATAACGTAGGCCATGTAAAATGATATAATGTAAAAAACATTGATTATAGGGTAACTCTCACCACTTTCCCAATAATTATTAACTCTCAAAACCCAATGAAAAATGTTAGGGGGCTCCCACCTTCTCCGAATATACCACATCACATCCCACCCCCACACACCTGAGCCTCATACCTCAAACATCCCACACACACTTGGTCCTCACACCACATCCCCCCCCACACATTATTAGGCCTCATAATACTTCTTTCCCAAAAACACACATGCCTCACAACATACCACATATCATCCCAAATACACTTGAGAAAGAACATCACAACTCATCCTGATGACACATGAGAAAACACATCACAACTCATCCAAAAGACTCATGGGACACCACATCACAACTCAACCCAAAGACGCATGGGATACCACACCTCAACTCAATCCAAAGACACTTGGGATTATACTCCTCATATCATCCTACCTGAAGAATATTGGTTTATCACCACCTGGAAGAGGGAGTAGGTAAGATCAAGTGTCCAACCATCCATCCTCCCCCTAAGACGTTGGGAAAGACTCCTACATTGTGACTATGTGGGTGTTTAGCACATAGTGTTCAACATGGGTGGGTTGTCTATATAAGTCACAAGAAAAATACAACATATATATATATATATATATATATATCCACGAAATCCTTTCTATGGGTTTACAGGATGATCACTAAACAAATCACAAGGTTCCCCAAATCCACTGCCAACACTATATGCACAACCTGACAAAGGAAAAATTCAAACCACAATTTGTTCCTTATGAATTAATATTAAAACATTCCCTCAAATTTCCATAATATACCCATACACTAAAACATGAAAATTAGTTCATTTTGTATGTTTCATTATTATATCCATCCATACTAACTGAGTTGCAAACAATTCACAAAACACCACAAGAAACACCATGAAACTAAATAACAACAGCCATGTCCAAAACCTCCTTCAACCAAATCCCTACAAAAAAAATCTCCACAACAACCAATTTTATATTTTTAATTCATAAAACATCTCATTAATTCCACAATCAATCAACATCTCAATATGATATTCCATTACATGGCTAAGTTAATGTATCATCTACAAGTTCATCCATAAAATCATCCAGGCGACCCCCAACACAGAATAGTGTCCACAAGCACAGTAAAAGAAAAAAAATATCAGAACATATTTTTAGATATATCATATCATCTCTTATTAAATGTCACATTATTGATTAAGGGTTTTCTGACACAAGACATATGATCTTGGGAAATCAATTTTATAAACCGAATGTAATTGGTTAACAAATTTTATAATAAGTGATGTCAACAAACACATAAAATGCACGCATTTCAAAACCCATAAAATTTATCATAGATAAGGGCCCCCAACAACCATGATTTTTAAGGGGTATTTATCCTATAAAATCCACAAACTCAAAATATAATGAAAATAATTAACATAAAAGTTAAAAATAATATCTATCATTCTGTAAACATTTATATTGATTTAGAGTAGTTTTTGAATATTTATTAGTCTGTAAAAAATATTTTTTTCATTGATGAACATTTATATATACACCCCACATGATATAACAGTAATAAAGGCAACGGGAATCCTACTTATAATAAATATGATTGACAATGTCATGTTGCACCAAAAATAGGGGGTTCATACAGGAGAAAACTACTTCATGGGGGAGAACTCACACCAATAGCAAAACATTTTTATAGGACAATGAGGAAGAAGGATCTGTGAGATATGGTTTCAAGATAAATAATAGGAATGAATGACCATAATGTCTACAATTTTAAAAGATCATATCAAAGACATAAGGAATTGATATAGTTATAATTGTTGTTAAAGGATATCTGAACAAAACCGTGTATTTTTTCCATTTAAAAGTAACAATACTCATAGATAATTAAATATACGATTTATGTATTTTGAATGAGTCTCAATGCCCTTTTAAATATCGAATTAAACTCAGTTTACATCAAAGAAACACGTCAAAATGGAAAAACTCGATGAACATGAAACATAGTTCATGATTCACCACCAGGAGAGTCACTACCATATGAGTCACCACCTGCGAGTCACTACTAGTGAGGCATCACCATATGATTCACCACTAGATAATCCACCACCAGTCAGTCATTTCCAACAATTCACCTCCAGATGAGTCAAACTCCAAATGAGTCACCACCATATGAGCCAATACCAGCGAGTCAGTTCCAAATGAGTCACTATGTGTAGAGCCACCACAAGTGATTCACCACCACATATTCACCACTAGATGAGTCACTACATGATGATCCACCACTAGTGAGTCACATTTAGGATGAACTACTACAAGAATTGTTGAAATCCATTGTGATGAGTCACCATTTAAATAACTCGCATGTCCCCAAAACACCCCAAACACCCCAAACATCATATGTAGGGAAAAGTAATGGGATATAAGTTCAAATTAATTAAATACTCATATCATACAATACTTTTTTATTGTATAAAAATATAATCTACAAAGACTATACTAAATTTTCTAATGTAATCACTAAATACTCAATTCATTATGTCCATAAATATTTTCATAGAATTAGTGAGTCAAAATATAATCACTATGAAATCATAGTTCATATACCTTGAAGGATAAGAAATCATGGATATATCTATATGTTTCTCTATTATATGATAATATCCCAATTGAAGATCCACCTTAGAAATTTATCTCTATTCACATAGCTAACCAAACTAGTCCTCATTCTTTGGTATAGGATATTTTTTCAATATCTCTATTTTGTTGACAGCAGGGAAATCAATGAAGAGGCACATTGATACATAGATATTCATCACAAAAATTACTAGTTCACCCCATTGTGAAGTACATGGTAACATATAAAGATTATCCAGATTCTCATGTATCTTCTTCTTCTGATCCCTAATATAAAAAACATCCACTCTTCATGGATTCTTAGACATGGGAAAATCTCTACGTATAATATTTATTGATAAATAAACCTCCCATTTAAGAGAAAGAGCATGAAATTTCAATCGGAAACACATCATTGAATTACTATATAATGGGAATGTCATCATGGATGATTATCTCCGTAGTCTAAATATTTCGATATATATACACTTGATCATTTGGAAATAAAATCAATACTAGTGATGAAGACAATAAAGAAGATCCATCCACAATCTTTCACTTATATCTTATAGTAGGCTGATTTATGACATGGTTGGTTATTTCACTCTCTTAGAAGCATTTGTTGGCACTATTATAGTAAATATTTTCTATTCCAATAACAGAGTAGAATTACAATAAAGGGAGTACCATAAGTTTTAATTATAAATATATCTTAAATATCATGATAAGGGATGCATTATATTCATGGGATGAAATAATTTTCACATTATTTGTATTCATCAGTAACTTTACTTCCATGTTTTGGCGTGGTTTTTTAATAGTTCTACAAATCAAGTGTGGTATGGAAGAACATATAGAACCATAATGAAATAGTAAATTATATAAATTTGAATGAATAGTTGGATATAAAATCACCACATGATTACAAATATCCACATCAATAGTTGTGATTTTATAATGAAAAGATTTATCTGTTGTCCTTTCAGGTTTTTATCATTATTTTTCATCGAAAACTCTTGGGTTTTTTCATTCAATCATAGAGTATCCATATTCCTATCAGGTGAGATATTAGATATTACGATAAGGGATGAAAAATGAATTACTTTCATCCATTACATTGGTAGGTTTCTCATAACAACATTCACTAGAAAGGTACCTTCCCTTCCCGTTAATTATGTTTTTCCTTATCAACTCAAGGAAAATTACAAGATGATTCTTCCCATAATTTTGATAAATGAGATGTTGGAATTTCTTTCCAACACGGGTTTTCTATATCATTAATAAATATTTAAAATACATTATTCACTTCTTGTTACCACACCTATGTTACACATGAGATTTTTAAAAAAATTATATCTTTAATTTTATTTCATATTATATAATTCCCCCACAGTTACAATGGTCTCCAATTAACAAATATTTTCATAGACTGAAGTTTATCCCACCAAAGAAGGAGTCGTCATTATATTCATGGGAAATGAAAAAGTAATAGTCAATTCATCAAAGTCATGTTAATTTATCCATATACATGGTAATATATTTATCTTCCTTTATCTTAATGTTAATGAAATGCCACTCCCGTTTTTGTTGGAGTCATGAAAAATAATCATTTAAACCCATTTTATGAAATTATTTATATGTTACCTCTTCAATATCCTTCTTATTGTTCTTATTTTTTATCAATGTCTTCTACTTTTATACATCTCCCCGAATAAGATAACCCTCATGTATGGCCTTCTTTTTCTTAGATAATTAATGGATGGAGAATATCTTTTTAATGGACTTGATCCATTGATCCATGATTAATGGATTGCAATAATAAAATAATTTATGATGGTTTTTTTTCCTATAAAGGTATCAATATCCACATTTTCTTTCATTTGGGGGACATAGGTTTTATACTCGATTTAATTTTATTTTATGAACTATAGTTATTTTGAAATGATATTTCCTAATGTTGTCGGCTAATTCTCTGATTGGGTTTGGCATCACATTTTGGAAAAGCACATCACATTGATTATTGACTTAGTTCCTCCAACTATGAGTTATTGACAAAAATATGGGAAAAATTAGGGATGATAATTATAAAAATAATGAATATATAAATGAGAAAATATGAAAAATGGAGGGAAACTCATAAATGGTATAAATTCTTTATCCAATAAATGTATTTCTTTCAATTTGTGTTATCAGTCATATATTTCCTAACATAAAATATTATAGGAAGTTTTAGTTACATTCCTAAGGGTTTATATGGAGCATGTGAATTTACAAAATCATATCTTTTGGTTGTGAAAAAATTGTTTTTAATAAGGCCTATTTTTCATGAACTAAATGATGTTCGATTAAATCCCAATCACACTTTTTATACTTATTACCCCTAGGTAAATCTTTTCCAAGTCCAAACCACTTTTAGAATCTAGAGTGGATATATTTACAATATAATATATATATATATATATATATATATTTTAATGGTCTAAAATGTGTAGTAAAACCCCTGAAGCATTAATACAGTTTTCTCATCATAATTCTCAAAAATAACTAGGTTTGCCACTCATATAAACTATGAAAACACATATTTCAGTAAAAATTAATTCATAATGTATTACATTAAAAAATACTAAATCAATGCAGGATTATTTTTTGAAGCCTACTCTCTTTAAGAAATGTTTTTATAGAATAATAAAATAAAACATGGGAAAAAAATAACTATATAAATTCTTTGATTCATTCCCTAATATTCCATGGATCTTCTAAAACTACATATATTATCATGGAGCACTGCCTCAAAAGTGGTTGAGTTATAAATCCTAGTAAGGGGTTAATCAAAGCATTATATGATTAAGGAAACACATTTAGTCCATATTCATATCAAGGTGACATAAAGTGGGTGAAAATCATAAAATTTAAAATCAAATAATTATATAAGAAAGAAACATTAAGGAAACATGTAAATTTAGAAACCATATAAAAAATGACATCATAATCCTAATTCATGATAAAATTCAAAACAACATAACATAGTGGGATTTAGATAACCTCTCATGCACCATAAATCTTATCTCATGTGATGAAAAAAACCAATTCATTATAGGGCTATATAATTTTTGGAAAACCCATCACTTTTATATCTTTTACATGATTAAGTTTTCCAGATAGATCATACAACATAATACTTCTTTTCATAATGATTAACCCCATGATTACAAATTTTTTGTTAACAATAAGAAAAATATTAATCATTGAAGTATAGTTACATATAGGTGAATAACCATAAATGTAAATGGTTACAGGAATTCAAAATACAAAATGTTTTCAATTGAAGATCGTAGAATAATTTCAACAACATAAGAGGGGTATATAAAGATTCATAGAATGTTATAATGATATAAAAAGGGTTTTCTCATAACATTGTTATCACATGGACAATATGTGATATTTTAAAGAACATATTTCTACATGGAAATTTTTAAACCAAATGTTATGATATATAGATGTTACTTTTACAAGGAGGAGATGTTGGATCCCTTAACATGAGATTGCACTTCAAAAATCATTATAGGTTCCATTTAGGAGATCATGAAGAGCTTGGGAGGGATCCATAGAGAGAATATTAGAGTAAATTCATAATCAAAGTGTTTTATGTAAATAGAGAAAAGATTTTGGGATGGTTTTTATAAAAAAATATAGGTGAATTCTAAATAAATTTATAATCATTGGTTTTTGACTCTATATGATAAATTAATCAAAACCACATCCCATACAGTGGTTTTTTTCCAATGGATTCTCCCAAATAGTGGTTTTTTCAATATTTTACAAGGATAAATTAAAATATTACCCTTGGTGATATTGAAGTGATTCATGATTATAAAAAAATTAGTTTAAAATATTATAATATAATAGAGGTTTTTGAGGATTCAGTAAGGATTTATAAAATTTATCAAATAACCTCAAAAAACATTATATTAATGTGATTTTTTTGTACATGGATACTATTTATAGTATTTATTGAATAACATTTCATCTTTTATGATGTCTTAATATATATTTTATATTTATTCTAAATTTAATATTAACTCAAAGATTGATGTGTCTCAGAAAATTATGAAAAATTAAATATTGGATAATTTTTATGTTTTCTTTACAAAAAATAAAACTATTTAATATAAAAATTAGATAAATCATAAAATTTAAACATTTAAATACACCACCCGTTAATTCAAAAATACTATTTTATACTATCATAAAAAAAATTTGAACCATATAAAAATTACATTCTACTTCATAGAATTATATTATAATTTATATATAAATAAATATTATTTAAAGAAAATATTTTTTATAAATATTTTTTCTTTCAAACATTCTTATATTTCATAAAAGGAGTGTCTTTGTTGAAAAAATATATTTCACCACAATATTTTTTTTGTTTCATTGTAGGAAAATATAATTTTTATCAAACACATTATTTAATCATTTATAATGTAATGAACATTTGATAAAAATATAATAATTATTTTAATAAAAAAATATAAAAAATTCATACAATTAGGGTCTTTATACATAACTTTTTATCACCATAGTATTCACATAATGGGTATGGTGTGTGACAGTAACATAATCATAGTGTGTTTCAACCATCATGGATTGGGCCTTGTTCTTAATAATCATTACCCTCTCCCTTTAAAAGTTTTGATCGTGCATTTTTTATTGAATCTTAACATGGGAATGGTCATGAAAAAGTCCTAGTGATTAAATCGCCCACAGAATCTATAATAAATGTGTTCTAAATATAATGTGTCGACCTTAAACATAACACAAACTTTAATTATGTTAACATTTCACTATGAGGATCTTTTTAGGATTATTGTTTTAGAGAATTATGAAATAATTATTACATTACATCTCAAAAATTACAGACTAGACACTTCTTCTCAGTATCCATTTTGTAATCAAATGAAAACTCTTAAAAGAAAACAAGAATTCTTATATTGTTATAAATCTTCTTGAATTTGTACTTTATATTACCCTACCTTATATCCTTTGAAAAACATTTCCAAAACATAGGATGAGCATAAAAATATTATTAATGGTTATAAAACATGACAAAAACACATTATTCCATCAATACAAACAAGTCAATAAAATCATACATTTCAATCTTCAACATACCACTGAAGATCATAAAATTTATGAATAACAAAAGGAAATCATAAATCATTAAAGTAGATTTTGAAATCTATAACATAATTATTTTGTAGAATTCATAGCTACATAGGGTGTAACATATGGAAAACTCATCACAGTATATTCCATAAATCTCTTAGGAGAAACATTAGTGTTGACCTCCGTCACGTTACTCAATGTATTGGAGAGATATCTCAGGCTCACCTGCCCTAGGTTTATCAAGAAACCCCTCATATACATAAACAATTCTCCAGAACCATAACATATTCAAAAGACATAAAACAAGCATAAAGGAATTAATGTTGTGTATAAATACAAAAATGCCTAATTGAAAGGAGATTGAGACGAAGTCCCTTACCTCATGTCAAAATTGACTCATTCATTTTTTAATCTCATGAATAATAAACTATTGTTAATATATAATTTCTTATGAAACTTTTTCATTTTCATTATTACTTATATATTACATACTACCACATTATATACCTTACATAATCCTTTATGATTATAACAGTCATTTTGTCCATATTTGGAACTTGAGTCCAAAATTAACTTCTTATAATTACAAGTTGTCCCTGAGGTAAAAAGTCAATTACCTATAAAATGATATTCATGATTTAGATGTCATATATATCATATATGAATTATATATATATATATATATATATATATATATATATATATCTGTGTGAGTGTTTATAATAGTACATAACATTTGGATGTGCCTCGTTCATAGAGATGGTAGTCCATACGTACACATGAACGCTACATTCATTTATATTTTATATTTAATGGAATGAAAAATTAACTATAAATAGGTATATTATAATTTTAGTATAATATAATATATAATTTCAGTAACTTCATTCTCTATATGTTCCATGTATGGTATGAATTAGTCATATAAATTTGAGGGGGCGGTAGTCCACAATTCCTCAAATTAAATTATCGAATATACCCATTATGGAAACCATAATGGTATTATATAAATGAAAAATATAGAATCATAGACACAATATAAATATAATATATTCCACATATAAATACATTTACATCTTAATGGAAACCATAAGCAGTTGTATGAAATAATTAAATAATCATCATTTTATGAGGCAGTAGTTCGTCGTCCATAGTAAAACTATGTTCGTATCAATTAAATGGAGGTTTTTGGAAGTGTAGTTAGAATCCTTATCATAAAAACAACATAAAATAATGACAATACTTATTTGTTATAATATAATATAATAAGTAGAGTTTGGGGGTGTTTTAGAAGGAAAATAAACAAAAATAACTTGAGAGAAGACGTTGCCTTTTAATTGGGTAACTCAATCTGGTTTGAAACAAACATCTTTATTGAAGTGCCTAATACCAATTTTAAGGCTTCTAGGTGGAATCTAAGGATGTTGGGATCTTAATTTGGAAGATGTTGGCTGATCCATGGTGCTAGAATGGTGTGAGTAATGGTTAGAGGTGATGGATGTTTATATGGGGGAGGAGGGGCTCTCCATGAATGTTTGAAACTATTATTCTAATTTAAAATTACATTCGATTTAAAAAGGTTCCAAACTAATTTAATTTGAAGATAAGGCCAGTATGGCTCGAAATCATCTCATAGAATGGGTTTTAGGCATGTTTATGACTAAAATTTTACCTTGTCGTATAACTTTAGCCTTTAGGTAACTATTTTAACTTGTACCATGTCCACTTATATATTCATACTACATGGTTAATATATTTACTATAAAATGTCAAGAGACCCAGAAATGGATCATTAATGAAATTTTTAACATCATGAATGTTATTTTTTTGAATATTATATTTTTATAACTATTTTATAATTTAATAAAAAATTTATTGAATTAAAAACTCACTTATTTAAATTTATAAACTAACCATGTCATGACTTTTCAAAAATCAAGAAAACATGATTCATAAAAAAACTACATTTATTCAATGATAAAAAGTTAAAATAATACATAAAATTCTTGGATGTCATAAAAAGTTTCAAAATAAATTTATTTGAATATTTATAATCTCATTCATTTTAAACATGTATAAATGAGGTAATCATTACATCATCATTATGTGATAAATAAATATATTTATATTATCTCTAAAAATAAGAAATAAAATACCTTTATGTTGGAAACTATTTTAGATTTACAATTATTATTTATAGTCTAATATATCATGTATATAACCCATTATTAAAATTGTTTTACTAACAGATATATGTTTATGTTATATTTTCCTCAACATTAAATTAATTTTTATAATGTGTCATTTTCACTTACAAGTGGCTTCGTGGGGTACCAAAATCAATACAAGGAAGTCCATAGTCATAAATATATAATTAAATAGGATTAGGACACGTTTTAGGGAAATTAAAAAATATTATATTATTATTTTCACCTATATTTACTAGATTTACCATTTAACCATTGTTAATAAAATATTTACAGAAGTTACTATTCATAGTGTCTAAACAAATTTAAAATTTGTACTCAATTTTTACATCCTGCTTACAAATATAAAATCCATTTTTAAAAATTCAAAATACAGATGTTCTAGAAATTAATTTAAAAATAATTACTATTTTCCAAACCAAAAAATAGTTTTTTTAAGAAATAATAATTATCAAAATATTGACACTTGTCAGTTTTCAATTTCAAAGTTAAATTACTTCTAATGACCAAAATTGGATTAAATGGTAAAAATATAATCTCGTTAAAATTTAAAACCAACTAAAAATGTAATCTAACAATGTAAATAAATTATATTAAAAGGCAGTTTCGAATTAAAATGATGCATTTTTAACTATACATTAAAAAAGGATCGTTTTCAAAAAATTACCAAAATTTCATCCAAAGAAAACATTGATGTCCCAATTCTAAAGAATAATTTTATTTTTTCAAATAGAACATATAAATGTGAAAAAACTAGATTTAAAAAATATTATCCATCAAAAGGTGGTAAATCAACTTTTTATAGAATATTAGAGTATTTATGTTTAAAATTGGATTCATTCACATTTTAAGCCTCTAAATATCATTAGAAAATTTTAAAAACATTTAACAAACATTTATAATCCTATTTTAGTTAGTTTTATTCATTCTCGCCAATATAATGGCTTGGCGTTAACTACTATTTAAAAAAAATTATACTATTATATTTTTTAGGTATGACTCAGCATTGTGTGAAACATAAGATTTTGGAAAAACCCACTATTGTTTTTTGGGTACTCCATTGATCATAGAATCCCCATTAAATTAATATTAATAATTAACTCATAAATATTAATAAATATGAAAATATCATATTCTTTATTTACTCAAGATGTTACAATCTTCCCCTATTGGGAATTGCGTCCCCGTAATTCTATTCACTTATGAAAAAAGTGGGGTTGTTTATCCCTCTTAGCATTTTAATATTCCCACATTACCTCTTCAACCATATGGTTTTTTCACAAAACCATTACCTGATGAATTACCTTATTCCTCAATACATGCTCTCTATGGTCATGAATCTGGAATGGTTGTTCCTCATATGAAAGGTTCTCTTCCATCTGAACTAGATCTAGACTCAAAACATGAAATGGATATGGTATATACTTTCTCAGCAATAATACATGAAAAACATTGTGTACCAGGGATAAAATTGGAGGTGAAGCTGCTCTATAGCCAACAGATCAAACTATCTCAGGGATTTTATAGGATCCTATAAAACTCGGACTTAGCTTTCACTTATTACTAAAACTCATAACTCTTTTCCATGGAGAAACATTGAGAAAGACATGAACACCTACCCCAAAAGAAAGATCCTTACTCTGGTTATCTACATCTATTTTGTGCCAACTCAGTGTTGTTCTCATGAGCTTTTGAATCTCTAGAACTATTTCTGACATCTCATCTACCAATTCTGGTCCAATTAGTTTCTGTTCACCTACTTCACCCAAAACATGGAGTTCAACAACAATTTATATATAATTCCTCAAATAGTTCCATCTTCATACATAAATCAAAACAGTTATTATAAGAAAATTCAACCAAATAGATATGTTGCTCCTAACATCCTTGATAATCCATTGATCAAGAATTTAACATATCTTTCAATGATTTAATTGTTTATTTTGGATGCACATCTGATTCTAGATGAGAAGTTTTACTAAAATTTAATTCAGCACCCAAAGACATCTAAAGGCCTTTTGAAAAGATAGATGTAAACCATGGATCACGATTAGATAAAATTGAGAGGGGAGATCCATGCAACCTGACTATCTCTATGAAATCCCTGGTAAATAAAGAATATGATATTTTTATATTTATTAATATTTGTGAATTAAATAATAACTTTACTTTAAATGAGATGCTATGTTCTATGGTGTACCTGATATGTGACAATGAGTTTCTTGGAAAACATACGTTGCACTAAATGTTGAGTTTTATTGAAAAATAATAATATAATATAATTTTAAATAGTAGTTAATGACTAGATTTTGTATTTTCATTAATGAACATAACAATCTAAAATTTTATTATAAATGTTTTTTAAATGTTTTTTCATTTATCCAATAAATTTTAGAGGCATAAAATAAGAATGACTATGATTTTAAGAATAAACTCTCTAATATTCTATAAAAGGTTGATTTACCACCTTTTGATGGAGAACCGTCTTTAAATCTAGTTCTCGTAACTTTTAAATATCTATTTGACAAAATAATGTTTTTCTTTAGAATTGGGACATCAAAATTAACTTGTGTAAATTTTTGGTTTTTTTCTGATAAAATTCAATTTTTAATGAATAGTGAAAAATATTGTATTTTAATTCAAAGATGCCTTTTAATGTAATTTTTTATATGGTCACATTATATTTTTAATTGGTTTTAAAGTATAATTAGAATAAATTTTACCTTGTAATCCAATTTTGGTAATTGGAAGTAATTTCACATTGAAATTGGTCCTAAACAAGTGTCAATCCTGTGATATTGGTTATTTCAGAAAAATGCACCTTCTGATTTGACAATGGTAATTAATTTTAAATTAATTAATGAAAATTTTATGTTTATAATTTGTTAGAATACAAATCATTTTTAAATTTGGAATAACAATATATAGCATCGGCAGATTTGTTTTGTATTTTTCTGAAAAACATAAATTTTTGATGAATAGTGAAAACACTTAGTTATAGTTAGAAAACCAAATATTCTTTTAAAGGAAATTTTACAACATATGTGAATTGAATTTAAAAAATATGGCATATATGGTTGTTTTTAGTAATTAAATTAGGGATCAATAAGATGAAATTTTTTTTACTGAATAGTCACTTTTGACTTTTATTTACCATGGTTAATGGTAAATAGGGTAAATGAATGTAAAAATAATATTATAATAACATTAAATTACCCTACCATGTGTCCTATTCCAATTTCATGATACATTACTGACCATTGTAATCTTTGGGTCGATTTTTGGAACCCATGGATCCACTTAATAGTGATAATGACACTTTATATTAATTAATTTAAAGTAATGACAAAAATGACAGAAACATATATCTTTTAGTAACTCAATTCTTAAATGGGGATACAAAAGTTATCTCTTATACTATAAAATTTATTTTTATGATAAAAACATTTCATACATCATTGAATTTCTTTTATTTTTACATATCAAATACAGAAAAAAATTATTTATGACACAATAATGATGCAACGTTTACCTCATTAACGAATGATTTAAAAAAATAAGATTCTAAAAAATTAAAAACAATATATCCAAAACCTATCCAATTCTTATTGGGTGATTTTTTTGAACAAGATTCATCATATATTTTACTTTAATAAGTTTCAGACCTTTAGAAACTAAAAATCATTATATAATAAGATAATACTTTCAAACATTCCTAAAGAGCCCCTCCCCCCTTATAAAAAGTCCTCACCTCTAACACATTACTCACACCTCTCAATCCCCAAGTTATTTCCAACATCTACTAAAATATTTTATCATGATCTCTCATTTCCACCTAAAATTATTACCTTAGAAAAAATTCACTTCATGAAATCCTTTCGGGTCAAACCAAAGGGAGTTAACTGATTTAAAGGTAACGTCTTCTCTTAAGTTGTTATCTTTTATTTTACTTCTCCAAATCAATAAAATATTTATATTCCATTCTATTATAACAACACCAGTAAAATAAATATACTAGGTTTTTTTTATGACAAGGATTAGAACATTACATACACATACATTCATCTAATTGGTATAGAACATATGTTTTCTGTGGACGACGAACTAACACCTCCTGAAACGATTATGGATCAATTATCTCACACCGCCTCTTATGGTGTCCATTAATATGGTAAAATATTTTTAGGTGATATATATAATATTTATATTGTATCAATACTTTTTTATTTTTCATTTATAACATACCTTTATGGTTCCCATAATGGGTAAATACGATAATTTCATTTGAGGAAATGCAGACTACCGCCCCCACAAAGTGATATGACTCGTAAATTCCATAGATGGAATGTATAAAAAAAGAGTTATTGAAATTATATATTTGATATTATACTAGAATTATAATATACCTACATATCATTAAGTTCTTATTATATTAAATATGAAATAAAAATGAAATTAGGGTTCATGCGTATGTACGGCTTACCATCTCCATGAACGGTATATTTCATTTCTTAACTAAAAATGTTATGTACTGTTATAATATATATATATATATAGGATATATATGATATATATGATATCTAAATAATTAATATCATTTTAGATATAATGGACTTTTGACCACACCAACAACTTCTAGTTATAATAAGTACATTTTTGACTCAAATACCAAATATCGACAAAACGACCATTATTAACTTAATTGATTAAATAACGTTTATAACATGGTAATAAGTGATAGAAAGAGAATAATTATCTTTAAAATGGTTCTTATAAACCTACAAATTAACCATAGATTATTATTCACGATATTAAAGAACGAACTGGTCAAGTTGGACATGAGGTAAGGGACTCTATCTCAGTCTCCTTTCATTTAGGAATATTTTGTTTTATACCCAACTTAATTTTATACAGGTTATAAAAAAATTTAATTTTCACATCATTCAAAGGTAATCTTTTTCTATGAGTCATTTTACTAAACGAAAAAAAAATAATATTTCTTTTTAACGTTAGTGGTGACAAAGACAATTTACACCACAATGAGTATTATTTGATCTATGGCTTACTTTACAAGTCTTAATGTTTTTAAAGGAAAATAAATACCATATATTCTTTTACATTTTTTGGTATTAAAATTGGTTTTTATAATGTATTTTTTATGTCAATATATTTAAATTATGGGTAAATGCTATCTTTACATTAGGTTTCTTCTATGTGTTATGAATATGTTATGGTTTTTGGGTATTTTTTACATATATGAGTGGTTTCGTGAAAAACCTTGGGCCGTTGGGCCCAAAATAGCTCTCTAATGCATTGGGAAAAGTTAAAGAGGTAGATGTGAGTGGATCTCCAATGAGATTTAGGGAATATACTCTGATGGGTATTCCAAATGTAACTCCCTACATAGCTATGAAAGCCACAACATAAGTATGTTAAAGATTCCACAAGTTACATTTGTGATTTGTGATTACTATGTGTTAATAATAAATATTATAATTTCATGAGGTATGTTAATGATCTTGTGTTATGTATGTATTGATGAACTAATGTTTTCTTCCATTTATAACCCATACTGATATTTTAATGCTCATCCAATGTTTTGAAATGTTTTTCACAGGACTTAAAGATGAATAGGATCAAGGATGGTATCAAGGAAAAGTAATGTTGTCTAAAACAAATAATAAGACATGGCTCTATTTTTTATGAGTTTGTAATTTATGAAAAATGGAACTAGAGTACAAGTTTCTGATTTTTAATTGTTAAGATGTAATGTAATAGTTATGGTCTAATTCTCAAAAATTATAAACCTGAAAAGATCCTCCATGTGAATTATCCATTTAATTCATGATTATGTATTGTTTTGAGGATGGGTCATTATAGTCGGCGTTAGAGGTCAGTTTAGAAGACATTAAGTGTCTGGATTTTTAAAATTAATATCCATAAATTTATTTATATTAATATTAAAATGATATAGCATTTACATATTACAATGTAGCTTTTCCAAAGATATTTCTGTGATCAAAATGTTTTCCTACGGGGTAACTATAATGGGACGACATCAGGAGGAAGACGAACATCCAAATCAGTAACCTGAAATGGTCAGAATCGAAAATTAATAGACTATTGCAGTGATGACATAGTTGACCCAGGCTATAAATGGTGGTAGTATCTATGCACGAGATCATCCAGATCAACCACAGAGGAACATGTCAGTAGTAGAGAATTTCATGAGGCATAATCCCCCATAATTTATAGGATCATATTACCCTGTTCTATCTGAAGGTTGGATTAATGAACTGGAGAATATTTTTGATGTCATGAGGTGTTCAGAACATCAAAAGGAAAATCTCATTGTCTACCATATTGAAGGTGAAGTCGATCAGTGGTGGTCGATGGTGAAAAATATTCGGGATAGTGAGGAGATTGATACTCATTATTAGGGTGGATTCAAGGGAATATTTATTGAGAAATATTTTCCGAAGGTGGTTCAGCTTTTGATGGAAAAACAATTCTGGGAATTGAGGCAGGAGGATGACTCAGTAGCTACTTATGAAGAAAAATTCGCTCAACTAGCACGATATGTTCCAAATTTCATAAGAGATATTGATATTAGAATCAACTGTTTTTACTCAGGATTAAATCTAATTTTTATAAGGGATTTAGCTTCTTGTGAGTTTAATAGTTATGAAAAATGTGTTCGATGTGTGGATAAGATGGAAATAGAGTTTGCCGATGATCAGTCGTTCATTGAGAAACAATACAATAAGAGGTTGAGGTGGCAGAAAAGAAGGATTAAACACTTCAAAAAAATCTAATGGTAAGAAACATAAGTTTAAAATTTGAGAAAATTGTGGTAAAAACATGCTTGAGAATGTCTTTTGAAATCCAGTAGGTGAAACCAATACGAAAAAATGGGACATAAGGCTCATAATTTCACTGAGAAAGATTAGTTGAATGATAAGATAAAATATAATTTAAAACCAGTAAAATGTTTTATGTGAAATTAAATGGGTCATTATGAAAATGATTGTCCAAAAATTAACTCAACTGAGGGAATGAAGTCATGCTACAAGCAGAAAGGGGTGGTGAAATCCATTTCAACTACTTCAGAAAATGTTGGGCCATTAAAGGAAGTAGTACCAAGTACATTGTTTGTTTGTTCAGATTACGTGAATGTGTTGTTTGATTCAGGGTCTATAGATTAATTCATTTCTAATATGTTTTCAAATAATTTGCGAATTCCATCTCAAGATATTAATCTTGAACTTATGTTAAAATCATTGGGGAGAATTTATTGAAATAAAATTTAAGAACCTTCCTTTCCTTGAGTGCAGAAATAATCTACCTGAAAAACTTATTTTTTTCCTGTATTATAGATTAATGTTATGTTGGGTACAAATATTTTTCTATTTATCATGATATTATTGACTACAGAGCTAAATAGGTTTATTTTCAGAAAAATATTCTGTTTGTGTACAATAATTAACCCTTACATTTGATAACATATCAGGAAGGTGCGAAACTAGTAAAAGATGGAAATGAATGTTACCATGCACATATTTTTGAATACAATGTAACTGTTCAGATTAATTATGTTCCATTAGAAATGAGTATGTTGATGTTTTTCCTCAAGAGTTTCCTGGTATAATACATTATTGGGAATTTGAATTTAATATTGAGATAGTTCCGTATTCTAAGCCAATTTTCAAACCCCCTTATCAAATGGCTCAAATTGAAATTTTGGATATGAATAATCAATTGTAGGATTTATTATAAAAAGGTTTCATTAGACCTGAAACATCACCATGGGGTGATCCTTTCTTGTTTGTTAAAAATAAAGATGGTTCAATGATACTTTTCATTGATTATAGAGCATTGAATAACATAACTATTAAGAATAAGTATCCTTTTCCATATATCGAGGTATTTTTTTATCAGATCTAGGGATATTGGTATTTATCGATGATTGACATGAGGTCGGTGTACCATCAGTTGAAAGTAATGGAAGCTGAACTTCAGATGTCCACATTTCGTACTAGATAGGGAAATTATGACTTTGTGGTTTTGCATTTTGGATTAACCAATGAACCTACTATTTTCATGGATCATATGGATAGAATGTTCTATAAGTTCTTGTATATGTTTGTGGTTTTGTTCATTGATGACATTTGGGTTTATTCCAAAATTAATGAGAAACATGAATTTCATTTAAGGGTAGTCTTGAAATCCATAACAGAAAAGAAACTGTTTGGGAAATTCAAAAAGTGTGAGTTTTGGTTAAAAAAAATTTTATTCCTTGGTTCCATTGTTTAACAAAATGGAATAACTACAGATCCTTCTAAAACAAAAGTTATTGAAGAATGGCCAGAAAGCCCCATAAATATAACATATATCTATAGTTTTATTGGGTCAACAGGTAATTATTGATGGTTTATTGAAAAAAATTTATGGTTATCTAGCCCACTGACTATGTTAACTTGAAAAGTTGTTAAGTTAATCTGGGCAAAAGAAAGTGAATATTATTTTCAGGAATATAAAAGAAATTTTGTGAATGCTTCTGTTTTGGAATTGACTTCCAGAAATGGTGAATTTGTTATCAACGGTGATGCTTCGTTGAAAGGACAGGGTTGTGTCCTTATGTAGAATGATAATGTGATTTCGTTATTTCACTTCAGTTGAACCCTCATTAGTTAAATTACCCTACACATGATTTGTAATTATGTGTTGTTGTTTTTTATTTAATAATTTGGAGGCATCATTTGTATGGAGTAAAGTGGAAATATATACTGATCACAAAAGTTTGAAATATATATTCACTCATAAATAATTGAACATGGGATAGAAGAGATGGATGGAATTAATCAAGGATTGTCATTTCACAATTCAATACCATCTAGGAAAGGAAAATAAAGTGGATGATGCTTTGAGTCGAAAAATTATTGTACATTAAACTTGTTAAATTTCGAACAAGACCCTTTTATTTAATGAACTGATGAACTTTGGCATAGAATTTGTTGGTGCATGAAATTCACATATTTTGTTTTATGTTTAAGTAAAATCATCTCTATCAGATATAATTATGAAAGCAAATAAAAAATGAAGTAAGTTGATGAAAATGGTAGAGTTGGTTCAAAAGGGTATGTTTCCTGATTTTAACATTGATAATGATTGTGTTTTGAGATCTGTAAAGAGTTTATGTAGGGCATTGTGATTAAAAGTTGAAGAATGAGTTGTTATGTGAAAGTCGTAGTTATCTATTTTCAGTTCATCCCAACAGTACTAAAATGTACATATTTCATTGGGAGTATTATTGGTGGTATGGAATGAAAAGATATATTGGTGAATTTATTATGAACTATTTTACTTTTCAACAGGTTAAAGTCGAGATGCAGTTACCAAATGGGATGCTTCAGCCTTTTCAAGTGCCAGAGTAGAAATGGGGAAATATATCCAAGGGATTTGTTGTCGTATTACCAAAGTAATCTCGAGTTAATAATGAAATATCGGTTATTGTTGATCGATTGAATAAATCTTCCCATTTCCTTCCTATTCAAGATACTTTGCCTCTAGATCAACATTCTCGAATATATGTTAAAGAGTTATTCAGGTTTCATGGAGATCCCCTCTCTATTGTATCTGATCAGGATCCCAATATTACTTTTAACTTTCGGAACATTGTTCAGATGTCGTTGGGTACTAAATTAATGTTTAGTACTGATTTTCATCATCAATCAGATGGGAAATCTGAATGATCAATTCTGACCTTGGAGGATATGCTACATGTTTTTTCACTTGATTACAAGGGAATTTGGGACAAACATATTTCTTTGGTTGAGTTTTTTTATAATAACTATTTAGATTCTAGTATACAAATGGTTTCATTTGAGACAATATATGGGAAGTGGTGTCGAACTCCATCTTTTTGGGATGAAGTAGGTGAAATGAAGTTGATGGGAAAAACATTTGTAAATTGGGTGATAGAAAAAGTTTAGTTGATTCAGAAGCTCACGAGAACAACTATGAGCATGAAAAAAAGAAATGTGAATAACTAGAAGAAGGATCTTTCTTTTGAGGTAGGTGATCATGTCTTTCTCAATGTTTTCCATGGAAAAGTGTGGTGTGTTTTTGTAAGAAGGGAAAGATGAATCTGAGGTTCATTAGACCTTATGAAATCCGTGAAAAGTTTGATCATTTATGTACAGAGTGTCATTACCTCCAAGATTATTCCAGGTTCACACTGTTTTTCATGTTTAAAAGTTGATATTTTATATTCTGAATCTATCTCATGCTTTGAGCCTTGAGGTAGTTCATTTGGAAGATAATATCACTTATGACGAACAACCAGTCTAGATTCTGGTCCGAAAAGAGTAGGTGTTGTGGAATAAGGTAATTCATGCGGTAATGGTTTTGTAGGAAAACCATATGGTTGAAGAGGAAATGTGGGAATCTGAAAATTCTATGAGGGATAAATACGACCCCTTATTTGATAAGTGAATAAAAATGGCGAGGACGAAAATTCCAAATGGGGGGAAGGATGTAACATCACATGTAAATAAAGAATATGATATTTCCATATATATTAATATTTGTGAATTAAATATTAATTTTTTGTAAATGGGATTCTATATTTTATGGCATTCCTGGTATGCAACAAAACGTTTCATTGAAAACATATATTGCACACAACGTTGAGTTCTACTAAAAAAAATAATATAATATTATTTTAAATGGTAGTTAAAGCATAGTCATTATATTGAATAGAATAAATAGAAATAAATAAAATATTATTATACATGTTAGTTAAATGTTTTTAAATTTATCCAATAAATTTTAGGGGCTTAAAATAAGAAAGATTCTGATTTTAATCATAAACGCTCTAATATTACATAAAAGGTCGATTTACCACCTTTGGATGGAGAACCCTATTTAAATATAGTTTTTTTAATATTTATATGTTCTATTTGAAAAAATTAATAATCTTCTGTAGAATCGGGACATCAAAATTTACGTTGGGTAAATTTTTGGTATTTTTATGAAAAAAATCATTTTTAATGAATAGTGAAAATACTATCTTTTTATTCAAAAATACCTTTTAGAATAATTTATTTATATGGTTGGATTATATTTTTAATTTTTTTAAAGTTTAATTAGATCTTACATTTACGATTTAACCTTATTTTGGTCATTGGATGTAATTTCACTTGCAAATTTGACAAAAACAAGTGTCAATCATTTGATAGTGATCATTTCTAAAAAACACGCATTTTATTTTGACAAAGGAAATTATTTTCAAATTAATTAATTAAACTTTTATGTTATGAATTTTGTAAAATATACATCATTTTTGAATTTGGAATATCAGATATATCTTAGGATGAACTTTTGGTATTAATCTGAAAAACAACAATTTTTTTTGAATAGTGAAAACACTGAGTAGTAGTTAAAAAACCAACATTTTCATTTAAATGAAATTTTACATCATCTATGAATTGAATCATAAAAATAAGACATACATGGTAGTTATTAGTAAGTAAAATTTGGTTCAATAAGATGAACCTAATTATTGGGGAATAGTAACTTTTGACATTTAATTACTATGGTTAAAAGTAAATAGGGTAATTCAAGGTAAAAATAATATTATAATAATATTAAATTACCTTAACATGTGTCTTAATCCAATTGTTTGATACATTTCTGACCATGTATATCTTTGGGTCGATTTTGGGACCCCATGGATCCACTTAAGAGTGATAACAACACTTTATATTAATTAATTTAATGTAATGACAAAAATGACACAAACATATATCTTTTAGTAAATTAGTTCTTACATGGGGTTATATAAAATATCTCTTCAACTATATATATTCATTTAAAATATATAACAATTTCTTACATCATGGTACTTTTTTATATAATTTTTGGACATCATGAAAATAAAATTCTTTATAACACAATAATGATGGGGTGTTTATCTCATTAATGAATGATATAAATAAATTAGATTATAAAAAATTAAAACAGTATCCAAAACCTACCCAATTCTTTAGGGATGATTTTATTTCAAACAAGAGTCATCTTATCTTCTACATTATTTAGTTTTTGACATTTATAAAAAAAATTCAATATATAATAAAATAATATTTTCAAACTCTCCTAAAGAGACCATCCTCCCCCTTTCAAAAATCCCTCACCTCAAACCCATTACTCACTCCTCTCAATCCCCTTGGCTCATCCAGTCTCTAAGAAAATAATCTCTCAAGATCCCTCATTTCCACCAAGAATACATACATTAGGCAGAAGGCACTTCAAGAAAAATTTTTTGTCCAATCCAAAGGAAATTACCCAATTTAAAGGTGACGACTTTTCTTAAGTTCGTTTTTTTATTTTACTTCTCCAACCCCATAAAATATTTTTATTCCTTTATTTTATAACAACACCAGTATACTCAAAATACTAGGTTTTTTTATGAGACATATTCGAACTATACTTACACACACCTCTACTTAATGGGTAAAGAACATATTGTTTCTATGGAGAGATAACTAACGCCTCACGAAATGATGATTATTCAATTATCTCTTGCTGCCTCTTATAGTGGCCATTAAGATGGAACTGTATTTATATGTGATATATATTATATTTATATTTTCTATATACTCTTTCATATTTCATTTATAGCATACCTTTATCGTTTTCATAATAAGTAATTACAATAATTTCACTTTAGGAAGTGCGGACTATCTCCCCCTCAAAGTGATATGACTCATTCATACCATACTTGGATCATATAAAATATGGAGTTACTGAAATTATATGTGTGATATAATATAGGAATTATAATATACTTTTGTATCATTATTTATTCATTCTATTATACATGAAATAGAAATTAAAGTATCGTTCATGCGTACGTACAGTTTACCTTCTCCATTAACGGTGCATTTCATTTCTTACCTCCAAATGTTATGTACTATTATAAAATACATATATATACTGAATATATATGATATATATGATATCTACATGAATAATATAATTCTGGAGATAATGGAATTTTGACCACATGAACAACTTCTAATTATAAGAAGTTCATTTTTGACTCAAGTACAAAATATCAAAAAAATGACTGTTATTAACATAAAAGATTACATAATGATTATAACATGGTAATAAGATATATAAGATTAAAAGAACTTGAAAAAAGTTTTTAATCAAGTAGAAATTAACCTTAGTTTATGAAGTGCACTGTGTTGCATTTATTGTCAATGAGGCATGAGGTTGTCTTGGAATGAATGGAAGTCAAGGAATGTCAAGATTTGAATGAAAAAGGTTGTGATGGTGTTGGTGATGAAGAGAGAATGGCCATAGTAGTAAGATGCATGTCACTTAGGAGATTCACTAAGTGGCATAGGAGATGTGGTTGAAACATTCTCTAGTGAAATCAGACGATTGTTGAGCTGTTCTTAAAGTTCCAAGAACTTGTATCAACTAGATACAAAGTCACAACAATGTTAGAAGACCATGAATTGTTAAGACAATGCATGAGGAGATGAAAATGATCCATCCACAATCTCTAAGTGGATGAAGTGGATTAATAAAGTCCATGCATTATCACTTAGTGCATGTGAACATGAAGAAGATCCAATTGATCTCTAATTGGATCATTGAAGAATATTGAAGATTTAATTGATTCAGGAGCTCGGTTGATGAAGAAGAACCTTCAGGACATCCATTCTTAAATATTGAATACATTATTAATAAGAGGAGGAATCCATTTGAAGAAGAAATGATGAAGAAGAAATGGCTTGAATGGCACTTGGCATTTGTCTTATACTCATGGGTTACTTTGTTTTTGACGTATTTGTACTGTCCTTTGCCAAAAAATATGGCCAGCCAAGGCACCTTGAGGGTTCAACCCCAAGGCATGGGCGCTAGGGCACCACGCCCTTGGGGGAACCCGTGGGGCGAGCCAGGGCGGCAGGGCGCACACCCAAGACACCGCATGGGCGCCTGGGGCACGCCCGAAGGAGTGCGGCAGGGGCGTAGGAGCGCGCCCCCGAGAGTATCAGTGTGCATAGTGGTCGCCAGTGGCGCGCCCGAAGGAGCATAGTGGGCACAGAGCGCGCCCGCAGGGAGAACTCGGTGCGGGGCGGCACCGAGAGGGTTGGAAGTTCAATTGCGGTGAAGGGGGCAGCTGATGTTTGATAAACCGCGAGAATTCTGCGGCCAGTTTCGATGTGGGACAAAGATTTTTGCCACGGATTGAATCTGAGCCGCTCGATTGATCGCGCGCCAGATCTCGGCCGCACATCTAATCCGCCGCGGTCCGTTCAGATCCAGGCCGTCCGATGTGTTTCATTCGCCCGATCCAACGGCTCCCGGTCCATCTCCTACCTCGAGCTCGGTCGAGGCACCCGCGAAGCCCCCGATGAACCAGAGGCTACTCGACGTCGGTTTTTGAGTTCCCGGCCACCTCCGAGCAAACCAAGACCTCCATGGAGCTCGTCTGGACCTACTGAACAGATCCATGCCCAAAAAATTGGCTTGCATGCCATGAGAGGAGAATTCGATGATCGGCCGAAGCAACTGAAGGTGCGAGGCCATTCGGTGTTGTTGATCTGCATGGACAGGTATTAATAGAGGCATGCACGCATTCAAAAAAGCATAAATGTGAAGGAAAATAAAAATAAAATAACCCGCGTTGAAACAGAGGAAAGAAATCAAAATTTGGAAAGATTTTGAAGATCCGAAATCTTCGGTGATTCAAGATTTAACACGCGGATGGACAGAGGCATCCCTCTGCCTATATAAGGAGAGCTCGAGGCTCTCATTGTGCTTGCTGAAGTTTTATTGAAAACCAGAAGTCCCGCGGAGTGCTCTGCCTCGCGAAGTTTTGAAGCCTCGCGCAAGTATCTTGTGCGGCTGAAGTTCCTTGCGTGCAACTCCTTTGCGCGACAAGAAGTAGAAGTTCGGGCAGCGCGACCTTGCGTGCCCCTTCTGAGCACGGTGTCCCCTACGCGCTAATCCTTTGCGCGACAGGAAGGAGAGGAGCTTGCGCGACCTTGCGCGCTCCCTCTGTGCACCGCACCCCCTGCGCGGTAGGCACTTGCGCAACCAAGGTGTCCTTGCACCCTTGTGGCTTGTGCGCCTCACGGTGTTGCATCCTGCACACCCGAGTGATTGCGCGCCGCTTACCCATTGCACGCCGCTTACACCGAGGAACTTGCACACCTTCATTTGTGTTGTTATTCGGGTGTGTGCAAGAGGAGGCCGAGGCATAGCCTTGTGTGTGCACCAAGTGAAGAATACACCTTCTGTGTGCATTCTTGAAGAGTGAAGACCACCACACTTTGTGTGTGTGTGCATTTGAAAAGAAGGCTGAGGATAGCTTGTGTGTGTGAAAAAATAGTGAAGGCCAAATACACACTCATTGTGTGTGTGCAAATCAAAGAACAAAGTTGTGTGTGCAAAACAACAAAGTGAAGTGGCCGAACCTATGTGTGTGCTCTAAGAGGAGTGGACACACTTAGAAGAAGAAGAAGACTCACACAAAGTATAACACACATTCAAGTGTGTAAGCAAATTGAATAAAGTGTGTGAATAAGTGAGAAGCTGGTGTGTTCTTAAAGATACTACACCCTTTGTGGGTTTATTTCACTAAGAGAAGAAAGAGGGGAGTGCATGCATGCATGCATGCACGTGCACACGTGAACAAAGATAAATCAGGCTGTGTGCATTTGAGGAGTCCAAGACCAGGAGATCTTGAAGATATTGTGATGCCATGCATTCAGTGCATGAAGTTGATCTGATGTGAGACTGGACCAGACTGAAGTTAAAAATATCAGTTGTCTGAGTATTCAGTAATTGGAGAGAGTCCAGGTCATCCTGAGAAGAAGGAGATAAATCCTGAGCAAGACGAGAAGACCTGATCAACTCAAGTGATCAGAGGTACAGAGCAAGGCCAGCAGTCTTTATCCCAGACTGCTGAAGATACTTGAAGAAGCTTAAAGAGAAGAAGAGCTACTCGTGTGACTCGAGGAGCCAAGAGAAGACCATGTGGGACTCAGGGAGAAGAAGTCTTCAGTGGGATTCTGGAGCAGGCCAGTGGGACTCTGGTAACACTGTGGGACGCAGTATAAAGACCCTCCTGTGGGACTCGGGAGAGATACAGAGGGACTCTGTATCGACCATTGTAATACTAACAGATTATAATGGGAGAATCCATGCTGGGAGAGCATGGCAAGGACGTAGGCCTTTGGTGCCGAACCTTGTAAATCCTTGTGTCCAGTGCCTTTACATTTACTGCATCATTCGAGGAAAGGTGAGAGATACAAGAAGAGTGGATCGAGGCTTTAACCAGCCATAGTGGTTTAATTGATATGGAATCAATTAGTAAAAAGTTTTAAGGGATCACTGATTCACCCCCTCCCCCTCTCAGTGATTCACACTGATCTGGGAACTTCAATTGGTATCAGAGGGAAGGTTACCTCTAAAAGATCCAAGAGATTCTATATGGAGTGCAGATTTGAGGAAATGAAAGAACATCCTCAAATGGAGATATCTTCTAAGACTCTGAAAAACAGAATGAAGAAACAGGCAAAGAAGATGAAGAAGAAGGTTGTTGCAATCAGAGAAACTCCTTCTATGGAAAGAAATGTGAAATTCACATCAGATGAAAATTCCTTTTATCATTCTTCTGATGAAGCCTGCTCTAGCTGTGATGAATATGGAAGGAACAATGATCTTCTAAATGCAATCAAATATCTTCAGAAGACAGTCCCCAAGGAAGTGGCAATGTGTATAGCTACAGGCCTCCTTGATCTTCAAGAAGAAAAATTACAGCTAGAAGATGAATCCAATTCTCTGGAAGTCCAATTGGCAAAAAGGGTTGACATAACCAACACTCTCAGAAAGATGGTGAAGGCTAAAGATGAAACCGTTTCTCTTTGCAATGAAAGATATGAAGACACTGATGAAGAATTGCAAAGAATCCTTTCTGAGAAACAAATCTTTATGTTAATGATCAAAGAAGTTTTCCATGCACTGGAAAAGAGGCACAAAGTTTCAATGAATGTCAGAGATGCTCAACTTGAAGACAAAGTAAACAGGGTAAAGGAGCTTGACAATTCATTACAAGAAATGAAGAAGGTGCATGAAGACCAACTAGAATAGCTGAAAGAAAATTGGGAAGGAAGGCCAAGAACTGTTGAGGATGAGAAGAACTCCCTGAATATGAAATTCTTAGAACTAGAGGTGATATTGAAAAATCTGCAATCACCCAAAGCTGAAGCCTCCCAGTCAGTTGAAAGTAGAAATGTTGTTACTCAAGTATGCTTTGAGAAGGATGATTCTAAAAGAAAGACATCCTCTAATGAAAGGGCAACATCTTCTAAAAGGAAGGAACCATCCATTCCATATTGTACTCATGCTTCTAAAAGTGTTTCTACTAAAAGTGCAGGATGGAAGAATAACTCTGAACAAGTATGGATGAAGTCAATGACGAAAGAAAGCTCTCATGAAACAACACAACAAGTCAAGAAAAGTACCCTACAATCAAAAGGACTCAAGAGGTCAAGATTTGTGGGTCAGTGTTGGTGTTGTAACAAGTATGGGCACTGTGCAAAAGATTGTTGGTACAATCCACTGAATGTAAAATCACAAAGGAAGCCCATGCCTAGGGGGAGCAAGCCAGAGGAAAAGAAGCAGCATCCACAGGTCCAGAGACATCTGTTTACTGCAAATAGATTTGGATTACTTGACAACATCTGGGATGGTTGCAAAAGTGGTCAACAATTTGATACATGTCAATCTCCGAATGTATCCAAAGCTGGAAAGAAGAGAAGATCATAGAACTTGGCTAAGAGAGATTCCTTGGGAAGGAAGAAGAATGTTGAAAATTCTCCCAAGAAGTGTTTTAGAAATGAAGAGAAGACCTTGGAGTCTAAATCCAAGAAGGGTGATGCATCCAGAAGGACCACCAAGAAAACAGGCTTCTACTGTGGACAGAAAGGACACATCATGGACCTTTGTAAAGAAGCCATGAAACTAAATAGAAGCAGACTGAACTCCAAAAGACAATCAATCCAGAAGAAGAAGGGATTGATTGAAAATAAGTTTCCTAAGAGAGGTAGCTTAGCAGCATCCAAAGAACCATGTGGAACTTCCAAAACTGAGGCCACTCTTCCAAATGATTTACTAGTCATATGGCCAAATCAGTTGCAACTTGCCAAAGATCTGCAAAAAGCTGAAGATAAAGTTCTGGAAATTGCTAAGGCAAAAGGGAAGAAGAAGATTTCACATGACGATGTTTTGAGAACCACACCAGCACAATCATCAAAGAAGATCAGATGTGCAAGTGTGAAGAATGGTGAAAATGGGACATCTCGGTTGAGAGAATCTTCTCAACCTTGTTGTTCACATTGATGAACCAAGGAGGTTCCATCTTATTCCCTTATACTATTGGTATTTACATGTCCTGACATTGCAGGGAATTGAAGATGATGATCATTCTCAACTGGAGGATGGTTTGGACAGAATGGAGTGCACCCCTTGAGGGGGAGAAAATCTGAAGAAGATGATGTTCTGAGATTAATATCATCTTAAAACAAATGAATGAAAGGGGGAGCTTTATCTTTGCACCTGAACATTCTAATGTGTTTTGTAAAGTATGTGCAGGATTCAGCAATTCATTGAATATCTGAAAAAATTCAACCCCTAAGCATGATCTCAAATGTATTGTGAATGTTGGACATCATTGAGTACCTTGGTTACATCACTCTTGTTTTCTACACCGGGTTAGCCCAAGTAGACTTAGAGTTGATTTACTAGAGGTTATTTGCTAAAGAAGAACATGTGGCATCATCCCTCTCTTAGTGATTTTCAAGAAGATGATATTCAAAGGGAGGAAGATATTTTTGAAAGTGAACCACACCACACCTTTGCATTTGATTGCCAATAAGGGGGAGAAAATATTGGCACACATATTGACCCATTCATATGTGCTGAAGAAGTGTATTGACAACAAATACAAAGGGGGGAGATTGAAGTGCACTATGTTGCATTTGTTGTCAATGAGGCATGAGGTTGTCTTGGAATGAATGGAAGTCAAGGAATGTCAAGATGTGAATGACAAAGGTTGTGATGGTGTTGGTGATGAAGAGAGAATGGCCATAGTACTAAGATGCATGTCACTTAGGAGATTCACTAAGTGGCATAGGAGATGTGGTTGAAACATTCTCTAGTGAAATCAGATGATTGTTGAGCTGTTCTTAAAGTTCCAAGAACTTGTATCAACTGGATACAAAGTCACAACAATGTTAGAAGACCATGAATTGTTAAGACAATGCATGAGGAGATGAAAATGACCCATCCACAATCTTTAAGTGGATGAAGTGGATTAATAAAGTCCATGCATTATCACTTAGTGCATGTGAACATGAAGAAGATCCAATTGATCTCTAATTGGGTCATTGAAGAATATTGAAGATTTAATTGATTCAGGAGCTCAGTTGATGAAGAAGAACCTTCGGGACATCCATTCTTAAATATTGAATACATGATTAAGAAGAGGAGGAATCCATTTGAAGAAGAAATGATGAAGAAGAAATGGCTTGAATGGCACTTGGCATTTGTCTTATACTCATGGGTTACTTTGTTTTTGACGTATTTTTACTGTCCTTTGCCAAAAAATATGGCCAGCCAAGGCACCTTGAGGGTTCAACCCCAAGGCATGGGCGCTAGGGCACCACGCCCATGGGGGAACCCGTGGGGCGAGCCAGGGCGGCAGGGCGCACACCCAAGACACCGCATGGGCGCTTGGGGCACGCCCGAAGGAGCGCGGCAGGGGCGTAGGAGCGCGCCCCTGAGAGTATCAGTGTTCATAGTGGGCGCCAGTGGCGCGCCCGAAGGAGCATAGTGGGTGCAGAGCACGCCCGCAGGGAGAACTCGGTGCGGGGAGGCACCGAGAGGGTTGGAAGTTCAATTGCGGTGAAGGGGGCAGCGGATGTTTGATAAACCGCGAGAATTCCGCGGCCCGTTTCGATGTGGGACAAAGATTTTTGCCGCGTATTGAATCTGAGCCGCTCGATTGATCGCGCGCCAGATCTCGGCCGCACATCTAATCCGCCGCGGTCCGTTCAGATCCAGGCCGTCCGATGTGTTTCATTCGCCCGATCCAACGGCTCCCGGTCCATCTCCTACCTCGAGCTCGGCCGAGGCACCCGCGAAGCCGCCGATGAACCAGAGGCTACCAGACATTGGTTTTTGAGTTCCCGGCCACCTCCGAGCAAACCGAGACCTCCATGGTGCTCGTCTGGACCTACTGAAAAGATCCATGCCCAAAAAATTGGCTTGCATGCAATGAGAGGAGAATTCGATGATCGGCCGAAGCAACTGAATGTGCGAGGCCATTCGGTGTTGTTGATCTGCATGGACAGGTATTAACAGAGGCATGCACGCGTTCAAAAACGCATAAATGTGAAGGAAAATAAAAATAAAAGAACCCGCGTTGAAACAGAGGAAAGAAATCAAAATTTGGAAAGATTTTGAAGATCCGAAATCTTCGGTGATTCAAGATTTAACACGCGGATGGAAAGAGGCATCCCTCTGCCTATATAAGGAGAGCTCGAGGCTCTCATTGTGCTTGCTGAAGTTTTATTGAAAACCTGAAGTCCCGCGGAGTGCTCTGCCTCGCGATGTTTTGAAGCCCCGCGCAAGTATCTTGTGCGGCTGAAGTTCCTTGCGCGCAACTCCTTTGCGCGACAAGGAGTATAAGTTCGGGCAGCGCGACCTTGCGTTCCCCTTCTGAGCACGGTGTCCCCTGCACACTAATCCTTTGCGCGACAGGAAGGAGAGGAGCTTGCACGACCTTGCGCGCTCCCTCTGTGCACCGCGCCCCCTGCGCGGTAGGCACTTGCGCGCCCGAGGTGTCCTTGCACCCTTGTGGCTTGTGCGCCTCACAGTGTTGCATCCGGCACACCCGAGTGATTGCGCGCCGCTTACCCATTGCACGCCGCTTACACCGAGGACCTTGCGCGCCTTCATTTGTGTTGGTATTTGGGTGTGTGCAAGAGGAGGCCGAGGCATAGCCTTGTGTGTGCACCAAGTGAAGAATACACCTTGTGTGTGCATTCTTGAAGATTGAAGACCACCACACTTTGTGTGTGTGTGCATTTGAAAAGAAGGGCGAGGATAGCTTGTGTGTGTGCAAAAATAGTGAAGGCCAAATACACACTCATTGTGTGTGTGCAAATCAAAGAACAAAGTTGTGTGTGCAAAACAACAAAGTGAAGTGGCCGAACCTATGTGTGTGCTCTAAGAGGAGTCGACACACATAGAAGAAGAAGAAGACTCACAAAAAGTATAACACACATTCAAGTGTGTAAGCAAATTGAATAATGTGTGTGAAGAAGTGAGAAGCTGGTGTGTGCTTAAAGATACTACACCCTTTTTGGGTTTATTGAACCAAGAGAAGAAAGAGGGGAGTGCATGCATGCATGCATGCACGTGCACACGTGAACAAAGATAAATCAGGCTGTGTGCATTTGAGGAGTCCAAGACCAGGAGATCTTGAAGATATTGTGATGCCATGCATTCAGTGCATGAAGTTGATCTGATGTGAGACTGGACCAGACTGAAGTTATAGATATCAGTTGTCTGAGTATTCAGTAATTGGAGAGAGGACAGGTCATCCTAAGAAGAAGGAGATATATCCTGAGCAAGACGAGAAGACCTGATCAACTCAAGTGATCAGAGGTACAGAGCAAGGCCAGCAGTCTTTATCCCAGACTGCTGAAGATACTTGAAGAAGCTTAAAGAGAAGAAGAGCTAATCGTGTGACTCGAGGAGCCAAGAGAAGACCATGTGGGACTCAGGGAGAAGAAGTCTTCAGTGGGATTCTGGAGCAGGCCAGTGGGACTCTGGTAACACTGTGGGACGCAGTATAAAGTCCCTCCTGTGGGACTCAGGAGAGATACAGAGGGACTCTGTATCGACCATTGTAATACTAACAGATTATAATGGGAGAATCCATGCTGGGAGAGCATGGCAAGGACGTAGGCCTTTGGTGCCGAACCTTGTAAATCCTTGTGTCCAGTGCCTTTACATTTACTGCATCATTCGAGGAAAGGTGAGAGATACAAGAAGAGTGGATCGAGGCTTTAACCAGCCATAGAGGTTTAATTGATAAGGAATCAATTAGTAAAAAGTTTTAAGGGATCAATGATTCACCCCCTCCCCCTCTCAGTGATTCACACTGATCTGGGCACTTCAGTTTATTATTCATGAGATTAAAGAACAAATGGGTCAATTCGGACATGAGGTAAGGGACTTCGTCTCAATCCACTTTCACTGATGGATCTTTTTTTTACATGACATTATTTTATACTGTGTATAAAAATCATTTAATTCTCATTTAATTCAAAGGGAATATTTTTCTATGAGGCATTTTACTAAACAAAAAATCAAATGTTTCTTTTTAACATAAGTGGTGACAATTTCATTTTCTGCCACTGTGAGTATAATTTGATATATTGATTCCTTAAAAGGCCATAATGTTTTTAAAAGGAAAATAAATATCGTATATCCTTTTATGTATTTTGTAATTGAAAATGATTTTGATAATGGATTTTTTATTTCAATATATTTAAATAATGTGGAAATGTTATCCATCTTTTATGTTTGTTTTATGTGTTATGAATATTTTATGGTTCTTGGGCATTGTTTACGTATACGAGTGTTTCTGTGATAAACCATTGGAGGGTGAGCTCGAGAGAGTTGTACAATGCATTGGGTAATGTGACAGAGGTAAACGAGAATGTTTCTACTAAGAGATTTAGGTAATATAATGTGATATAGATTTTATATATATCTCCCTAAGTATCTGAGAAGGATACAACATATGTATGTTATGGATTCCAAAAGATACTTTTTTATTTGTGATTACTATGTGTTATTCATAAATTTTGTGATTTTAGGAGGTTTGGTAAAGATCTTATGTTATGTGTGTATTGATGAACTAAGATTTTCATTCTTTTTTTTTGTAACCCTTACTGAGCTTTTTATGCACATCCCATGTTTTAAAATATTTCACAGGACTTGAAGATAAATAGGTTCATGGATGGGATCAATGAAAGGACATTCTATCTAAAACATGGAACTATACATGACCCTTTTTTCCTTGAGTTTTTATTTTATAAAAAAAGTAGAAACTAAGTTGAAGTGTCTACATTGTAATTTTTGTGATGTAATGTAATAGTTATGGAATAATTCTATAAAACTCTAAACCTGAAAAGATCTTCTATGTCAATTATCCATTTAATTAATGATTATGTCATGTTTTAAGTATGGGTCCTTATAGTTGGTAACAAAGGTCAGTTTAGATATCTTTAGGTTTTAGGACATTATTAAATTAATATCCATAAATTAATTTATTTTAATATTGAATGGATATAGCATTTAAAGATTACCATGTTGCCTCCTCTATGATATTTTTATGTTCAGAATTTTTTTCCATAGAGGAAACTGCGAAGTACTGATGGGACGACATGAGGAGGATGACAACCTTCCAAATCAGCAACCTGAGATAGTCGGAATCGAAATTTGATAGTTTTTTGTAGTGATGGTATTGTTGAATCTGGCTAAAAATGGTGGTTTTATCCATGCACATGATATTCCAGATCAACCATAGAGGAACACACACTAGTATAAAAACTATTTTAACTGTTGCCTTTTTACACATCAGTTTTTAGAACTAACGTGAAAATCTCTGAAAATAGATTTTTCACATCGGTTATAATATAACTGACAAGAAAATTCATTTTTGCTGATTTTTCACGTCATTTATATAATAACCGATGTGAAAAATGCATTTTATCTGATTCTTCACATCCCTTATTAAATAATCGACCTGAAACATCAATGTACATCACTTTTATACATCTGTTATTAAAAACCTGATGTGAAAATCCATTCCCATGAAAGGATATTAAAATTTTCACATATTTTTTACGTCGATTATTAAAAAAACGATGTGAAAAATCAATCATCGTCACTTTTTCATGTCGGTTATTTAATAACCGATGTGAATAGTCAATTTTCATGACATTTTAACATCAATCAATTTATAACTAACCCAAAAAGATATTTTTCATATAGGATATTAAATAACTGATGTGAAAAAAGATTACTAACAGGTAGTTCATTTCCCATGATTTAATCTAACTATTCATGTAGCTCAATTTGAGTTAATAAATAAAGATTATGGCCTTTATAAGTTGATCATATCTAAACGAAGTCTTAGGGAAGGCCAACCTCTGAAGGAGAAAAATTTTAATCAATTACTCGGTTTGAGAACTGTGACCAATCCATTAAATCTTGAAAAATGAACTACAAGTTTGTAATGTTTTTTCACATTGGTTCTTTAATAACCGATGTGAAGAAGTAATGAAGATTGATTTTTCGCGTCAGTTTTATAATAACTTATCTGAAAATTATGTGGAACTTTTATTATCTTTTCATGACAGTTATCATAAAAAGGACATGAAGGATAATTGTAATATCCCTCCAACGTGAAATTTCAATTTTTTTACATCACATCATCAAAATTTCGAATTGCCACATAATATTTTTAATACTCTTTTGTCTCTTATCATATCAATTATATGTTTCCTTTATACACATATCCTAATTTAACAATCATTTATTTCAACAATTATAGTTCCCCCACCTCGACTCATTTGATATTCATCATGAATACATTATTTCCTCTTTTTGAGATCTTGTCAAGGAATTTTTAATCGTTTATCCTTGATTTATGGTTTTTATGATTTTTTTTTGTAATTGATTTACCATTTATCAATCTTTTCATTCAACCATCATCATTCCACTAACTCAACTTGTTTTATATTCCATGAGAATCTGCTATTTCTTATTTTTGGGATCACGTCAAGGTACTTGTGATTATTTTCCCATGATTTATATTTTCTATGTGTATTTTTCTTAATTGATATATCTTTTAATGATTATTATTTTATTATAATGATGGATAATGATTTATATCATGGAAAAACTACAAATCCTCCTACAAATTAAAAACTTATTTCTATGATGAAGCTATGCTCAGCTCATTCAATCTTACCTCTAAATAAATATCAAACATCAAATGGTCATAACTTATGATATGTAACTCTGTTTGAGCTCTACGACCTCTCAAATCAATGATTAGGAAATTATAATCCATATAGTAAACATTTCCCATGTCGGTTATTTAAAACCGACTTTAAAAATTACTTTAAATGTCGGTTTTTAAGTAATGTACCGAGAAAGAACTTTTAATGTCGGGTTTTTTCAAAATTCGACATAAAAATGGATTTTTAACACCATTTCTAGAATGTATTTCATGTTGGTTTTTAAAAACCAATGTAAAAAACCCATAAAACCCCATTTTTAATGTCATTTATTAAATATATGACATAAAAATCATATTTTAAGCATCCCTCATAATAACATCACCTAAAACGACCTTATAAATAAAAAAACATATATAATTTTTTTTTTGTTCTAGTGATGTTAGTAGTGGATCATTTCATGAGGAAACAAACTGCATCATTCAAAGGATCATCTGACCATGTTATATATTATTGGGGATTAGAACATTGGAGGAGATTTTTAATCTCATGGGTTGTTCAGAATATCAAAATTTTAGACTCATTATTTACTGTTTTGATAGTGAAGCCGATCAGTGGTGGTAAATGGAGAAAAATATTAGGGATAGTGAAAATATTGATTCTCTTGATTGGGATGAATTCAAAGGTATGTTTCTTGAGAAATATTTTTCTATGGTGGTTAGACTTTGGATATGAAATAAATTACTAGAATTGAGGCAGTAGGATGACTCAGTGGCTAATTATGAAGAAACATTAACTCGACTGGCAAGGTATGCTTTGAATTTCATAAAAGATCTTGATAGTAAAATCAACTATTTTTACTCATGATTAAAGCCGATGTATCGAAGGGATTTTTCTTATCGTGAGTTCAAAAGTTATGAAATACTTGTTTAATATGCAGAGAAGGTGGAAATAGATTTTTCTGATGATCAGGTGTTCTTGGAAAAACAATATAATAAGATGTTGATGTGGAATATGAAAGGGATGAACTTTTAAAAAAAAGACTATTGGTAAGAAAATTAAGTTTACAGTTTGTGAAAATTGTGGTAAAAATTGTGCTAGAGAATTCATTTTGTATTCTATTATGTGATACCAATGCGGTAAAATGGGACATAAGGCTCATAATTGCATTGACAAAAATCAGGTTAATGGTAATATAAAATATAATTTACAATTAGTAAAATGATTAATGTGCAATTAAAGGGGTGATTATGCAAATTAGTGTCCAACTAATAACTCACATAAGGGAAAGAATCTAGACTACATGCAGAAATGGGTGGTGAAATCATTTCCAACTACTTCAACAGATGTTGGGCCATAAAATGATATAGTATCATGTACAATATTTGTTTGTTCAGATTATACAAATGTGTTGTTTTATTTAGAGACTACACATTCATTCATATTGGAGGAGTATTCTAGTAAATTGGGAATTCCATCTCAATGTATTAATCCTTAACATACGGTAAAAACAGTAAGGGGAAATGTTGAGAAATTTTTTTTAAGAACCTTCATGTCCTTGTGTGCGGAAAGAATCTACTAGAAAACATTATTGTTTTTTCTCTAGAAATTTTTGATGTTATTTTGGGTATGGATTGGATTTCTATTTATCATGATAAGATTGACAGTAGAGCTAAAGAAGATTTTTTTCAGAAAATTTTTCAATTTGTGTACAAGAATGAACCCTTAATTTTGATAACATATCAAGATGTTGAGAAACTAGTAAAAGATGGAAATGAATGTTACCTAGAACATATTGTTGAAAACAAAATAACTGTTCAGATTAATGATGTGCCCATGGTAAATGAGTATCTTGATGTGTTTTTTCTGATGAGTTCCCTGGTATAATACCTGATTGAGAATTTTAATTTACTATACAATTAGTTCTTGATTCTAAGATAATTTTAAAACCCCCTTATAGAATGGTTCAAATTGAACTCAGAGTTGATGAAGAAGTTGTGGGAGTTATTAGATATAGGTTTCATTCGACCTAGCACATCACCATGGGGTGATCCTGTTATGTTTATTAAAAATAATGATGGTTCAATGAGAAATTGCATAGATTATAGAGAATTGAATATCTTCACTGTTATGAAAAAGTATCTTTTTCCTCATATCATTGATTTGTTCGATCATATCTTGGGAGATCGGTATTTTTCAAAGATTGACTTGAGTTCGGGGTACCATCAATTGAATGTAAAGAAAGAATACATTTTAAATAACACATCTCATACTAGATATATCCATTATGAATTTTTGGTTATGCCTTTTGGATTAACAAATGCACCTATTGTATTCATGGATCTTATGAATAGAATTTTTTGTGACTTCTAGGATAAGTTTTTGGTTGTGTTCATTGATGATATTTTCGTTTATTCCAAAAGTATATAGGAACATGAAAGTCATTTAAGGGTTTTCCTACAAACCATAAATGAAAAGAAACTGTTCAGGATATTTAGAAAGTTTGAGTTTTGGATTTGACAAATTCCATTCCTTGGTCGATGTCTTTCATAAAATAGAATAACAATTGATCATGTTAAAACCAAAGTTGTTGAAGAATGGTCAAGACCCATAATTATAACAGAGATCTATATTTCTCTTGGTTTCGAAGGTTATTGCTGGAGGATTGTTGATACTTTTGCATGGTTATTTGGCCCACTGACTAAGTTAACTAAATAATGTGTTACTTTTATCTGGAACAAATAATGTGAAGATTGTTTTCAGGAATTGAAAAGAAGGTTGGTGAATTCTCCTATTTGGGCACTGCCTTCCAAAAATGGTGAGTTTGTTATCTACAATGATTCTTCGTTGAAAGGATATGGTTGTGTCCTTATAGAGAATGATAATGTAATCACTTATGATTCACGCCATTTGAAACCTTCTGAGTTAAATTACCCTACATATGATTTTGAATTAGCTTTTATTGTTTTTTCTATAAAAATTTGGAGGCCTCATTTCCATGGAGTAAAGTGTGAAAAATAAATTGATCAAAAAATTATAAGTATATATTCAATCAAATGGAATTGAACATGAAACATAGTAGATGGATGTAATTAATCAAGGATTATGATTTCATAATTCATTGCCATATAAGAATGAAAAATAAAGTGGTTGATTCATTGAGTCTATAAAATAATTCAATATACACCTTGTTACGTTTGGAATAAGATTATTTTATTAAATTCTTGATTATCATTGGCATAGAAGTTGTTAGTGAAAGAAATTCCATGGTTTTGTTTTAGGTATCAGCGAAACCATCTCTATTAGACAGAATTAAGAATGCACAGAAGGAATACAGTGAGTTGTAGAAAAATGTAGTGTAGGTGTAGAAGGGTATGTTGCCTGATTTTAACATTGATAATGATTTTGTATTGATATATGGATAGAGATTATGTGTTACTTGTGATTCATAGTTGAGGAATGATTTGCTATGTGAAGATCATAGTTCTCAGTTTTCAGTTCATCCCAGTAGGACTAAAATGTACATAGTTCATTGGGGGTATTACTGGTGAGATAGAATGAAAAGGGATATTGGTGACTTTACCGTGAATTGTTCGACTTTTCAAATGGTTATAGAAGAGCGGAAGTTACCTAAAAAGACGCATTAGTGTTTACCGGTTCCAGAGTGTAAATGAGAAAATATATCCATAGACTTCAATGTGGGATTACCAAAGAAATCTCAAGGTAATAATGCAATCTGTGTTATTATTGATCGATTGACTAAATCTCCTCATTTCATTCCAATTTTAGATACTTTGTCTCTATATAAACTTTCATGGTTGTATGTTAAATAGATAGGTGGGTCGCATGGAGTTCACCTCTCCATTGTATCTGATCGGGATCCCATGATTTCTTCTATATTTTGGAAAGGCCTTCAAAAGTCGTTGGGTACTAAATTAAATTTTAGTACATCTTTTCATCCATAATCAGATGGGAAGTTGGAATGATTAATTCATACTATGGAGGATATGCTACGTGCTTGTTCACTGGATTACTAGGGAATTTGGGACCAACATATTTCGTTTTGTGTTTATTTATAATAACAGTTTTAATTCCAGTATACAAATGGCTCCATGTGAGCCATTATCTGGGAATCAGTGTCGAACTTTAGATTTTTGGGATGATGTAGGTGAAAAGAAGCTGATGGGACAAGAATTGGTAGAAGATATAGGAAAAAATGATCAGTAGATTTAGAATCACAAGAGAATAGCTCATAGAAGACAGAAAAGTTATATGAAAAATCGGTGGAAAGATATTTCTTTTGAGGTCAGTAATCATGTCGTTCTCAAAGCCTCTCCATAGAAAAGTGTGATGTGTTTTTGTAAGAACGTAAAGTTGAGTATGAGGTTCATTGGAACTTTTGAAATCCTTGGGAAAGTTTGATCATTTGCATACAAAGTGGCTTTACCTCGATTTTTATCCCAGGTACACAATGTTTTCCAAGTTTCAGTGTTGGGAAAATATATGCTGGATCCATCTAATGTTATGAGCCCAGAGGAAGTTTAGTTGAAAGAGAATCACACTTATGAGGAACAACCATTCCAGATTCTTGATCAAAGAGAGAAGGTTTGGCGGAATAAGGCAATTCATCAGGTAATGTTTTTGTGGAAAAGCCATATGGTGGAAGAGGTAACGTGGGAATCTGAAAATGTTGTGAGGGATAAATACCCCCACTTATTTGATAAGTGAATAAAAATTGCGAAGAAGTAATTTACAAAATGGCGGAAGGATGTAACATCCCATATAAATAAAGAACATGATATTTTCATATTTATTAATATTTTTAAATTAAATATTTTTTTACATTAAAGGAGATTCTATGTTCGATTGAATACCCTATACGCAATAACAGGTTTCATTGAAAACATAAGTTACACACAACGTTGAGTTATACTGAAAAATTATAATATAACATTATTTTAAAAGGCAGTTAATTCATAGCCGTTGTATTAGATGGAATGAACAGAACTAACTAAAATATGATTATACATGTTTTCTAAATATTTTAACATTTCTTCAATAACGTTTAGTGGCATAAAATAGGAATGAATCTGATTTTAAGCATAAACACACTAATATTCAATAAAAGATTGATTTACCACCTTTTAAGGGAGAATCCACTTTAAATCTAGTTTGGTCAGTTTTATATGTTCTATTTGACAAAAAAAAATTTTGTTGAATTGGGACTTTGAAATTTACTTTGGGTCAATTTTTTGTATTTTTTTTGATAAAATTCATTTTCTTAATGAATAGTGAAAAATACTGTATTTTAATTCAGAACAGAATTTTAATCTAATTTATTTATATGGTTAAATTATATATTTAATTGGTTTTAAAGTGTAATTAGAGTTTTTTTACAATTTAATCAAATGTTGTTCATTGGAAGCAATTTCACATTGAAATTGGACATAAACAAGTGTCAATCTTTTCATAGTGATTATTTCATAAAAACGCTCATTTTGTTTTGACAAAGGAAATTAATTTTTAAATTAATTAATGAAACTCAAATGTTTTGAATTTGGTAAAACAGACATCATTTTGGTATTCGGAATATCAAATATATCTTAGTCTAAATTATTGGTATTTTTCTGAAAATCATCAATTATTGATTAATATGATGACACTAAGTAGTAGTTAAAAAACCAAATTATTTATTTAAATGAAAATTTTCCACCTTTGGGAATTGAATTATGAAACTCTGACATGCATGGTTGTTATTAGAAGTAATATTTGGTTAAATAAGATTAAATTCATTTTTGGTTAATAGTAACTTTATTCTTTTATTTACCACGTTTAAAGGTAAATTGGGTAATTCATGGTAAAAATAATATTATAATAATATTAAGTTACCCTAACATGTGTCCTATTCTTATTGGATGATACATTTATGACAATGTACATCCTTGGGTCGATTTAGAGACCTCATGGAGCCACTTAAGAGGGATAATGACACTTTATATAAATTAATTTAAATTAATGAAAAAATGACACGAACATATTTCTATTAGTAAATCAATTATTAATTGAGGTTATATAAGTTTTCTCTTCCACTATACATATTAATTTGAAATATAAAATTATTTTCTACATCATGGTATTTTTTATAGTTTTTAGACAGCATATAAATACAATTATTTATCACACAATAATGATGATGTGTTTACCTCATTAATGAATGATTTAAAAAAATAAGATTATAAAAAATAAAAAAAATATCAAAAACCTATCCAATTATTATTTACTATTTTTAATTATAATATGATTCATCTTATCTTATACATTAACAAGTTTTGGACCTTTGAAAACTGAAAATCAATATATAATAAAATAATATTTGCAAACTATCCTAAAGCGCCCCTCCTCCCCCTTATAAAAATCCTTCAACTATAACACATTACTCACACCTCTCAATCCCCTTGTATTACCCAAAATCTGACCAAATATTCTCTGAAGATACCTCTATTCCACCTATAATACTTTCCTTAGTCATAAGGAACTTCAATAAATCATTTTGGTTCAATCCAATGGGAGTTACCCGATTTAAAGGTAACGTCTTCACTTATCTTCTTATCTTTTATTTTACTTCTATAACCCACTGAAATCTATTTATTCCTTTATTTTATAAAAAACCAGTATACTCAATATAATAGGTCAGTTTTATGAGAATTATTCAAACAACACTTATAGACACATCCATCTAAGGGTTAAGCAAGATATTGTTTCTATGGATGCTAAACAAATGGCTCACAAAACGATGATTGGTCAATTAAATCCTACTGCCTCTTATAGTGGTCATTAATATGGAAAAGTATTTATATGTGATATATATTATATTTATATTGTCTCTCTACTTATATATTTTTAATTTATAGCATACTTTTATGGTTTCCATAATGGGTAAATATGATAATTTCATTTGAGGAAGTGTCAACTACCGCCCCCTCATGATATAACTTGTTCATGCCACACATGGAACATATAAAGGATAGAGTTATAGAAAATATATAAGTTATATTATAATAGAATTATAATATAACTATGTATCATTATGTTATCATTCCATTAAACATGAAATAGAAATGATACTGGCATTGATGCGTTCATAGGACTTACCGTCCCCATGAATGGTGAATTTCATTTCATACCTTAAAATTTTATGTACTATGATAAAATAAATATATATAATGGATATATATGATATATATGATAACTAAATAATTAATATCAATCTTTAGATAATTTACTTTTTACCACAAGATCAACTTTTATTTATAAGGAGTTCATTTTTGACTCAAGTACCAAGTATCAACATAATGACCATTATTAACTTAAATGATTGAAGAATGTTCATAACATGGTAATAAGTGATATAAAATGTATAATAAACTAATAAAATCATCTTAAGAAAGTATAAAATAACATTAATTTATTATTCAGTAGATTAAATAATGAACGGGTCAAGTCGGACATGAGGAATGAGACTTCGTCTCAATCTCCTTTCATTGAAGCATATTTTATTTGAGACACGAATTTATTTTATACGGTGTATAAACACCTTTAACTATTATTTTAATTCAAAAGGGATATTTTTTATTATGTGTTTTACTAAATGGTGAAAAAATAATGTTTCTTTTTAACACAAGGAGTTACAATGACCTTTTCCGCCCCTGTGAGTATTATTTGATCTATGGCTTCCATAACATTTCGTAATGTATTTAAAAGGATAATAAATTCCATATACACTTTCACATATTTTGGTATTGAAAATGGTTTTGGTATTAGATTTTTTATGTCAATATATTAAAATGACTTGGAAATGTTATCTTTCCTTTCTATTTTTTTATGTGTTATGAATATATTATAGTTCTTGGGAATTTTTTACGAATATGGGTGGTTCCGTGATAAACATACGACTATTGAGACTGAGATAGCTCACCAATGCATTGGGTAACATGATAGAGGTAAATGTGAATTTTTCTCCTAATATATTTAGGGAATATTCTGTGATGGGTATTCCAAATGTTACTCCCTACATAATTGTGAAAGATATAATGTAAGTATGTTTTAGATTACAGAAGTTTCCTTTATGATTTGTGATTACTATGTGTTCTTCCTAAATCTTAGGATTTCATTAGATATGTTAAAGTCCTTATGTTATGTATTTATTGATGAACTAATGTTTTACTTAATTGTTGTATAACCCATAATGAGCTTTGTTTGCTGATCCCATGTTTTAAAATGTGTTTCAAATGGCTTAAAGATGAATAGGGTCAAGGATGGGGTCATGGAAAGGTCATTTTTTCTAAAACATGGAACTAGGCATGAATCCTTTTTTCAAGTGTTTTTATTTTATGAAAAAAATGAAAACTGTGTAGAAGTGTCTATATTGTAATTTTTGAGAATTTATGTTATAGTTATGGCCTAATTTTCTAAAACTATAAACCTAAAAAGATCCTCATTGTGGATTATCCATTTAATTCAAAATTATGTTATGTTTTATGGTTTGGTCCTTATAATCTCTTTAACATACAACCGAGAATGTTGATCTAGAGACAAAGTATCTTGAATGGGAAATAAATGATCAGATTTTGTTAATCGATCAATAATAACTCAGATTACATTATTACCCTGAGAAGTATTTGGTAATCCCATGAAGAAATCCATGGACACATTTTCCCATTTCCACAATGGCATAGGTTATGTCTGACACACCGATTTTAGTAACTGCCGCTCTACTTTAACCTATTGACAATTCAAACACTTCACAGGAAATTCAACAATATATGTTCTCATTTCATCCCACAAGTAATAATCTCGTATATCTCTGTACTTCTTAGTACTATCATGATAAACTATAAACGAAGAACGGTGAGCATCACATAACAACTCTTTCATTAAATATGAATTACAAGGAACACATAATCTCTTCCCATACCTCAAAACACAATCTTTATCAATGCTAAATTCAGGAAACATACCCTCCACAACCAACTCTACCTTTTTATAAAACTCACTATCTTCTTTCTCCTCTTTCATTATTCTGTCTACTAGGGATAATATCACTGACACCTAAAACAAAACAGAAGAATTTCCTTCACCAACAACTTCTATAACAAATTTCTCCAAATCATTAATCAAAGGATATTTTTTCAAACATAACATTGTTTATGTAGTATTACTCTTTCGACTCAAATCATCAGCCACTTTATTTACATTTCCAGGATGGTAATGAATCATGAAATAATAATACTTGATTAATTCCTACCATTTCCACTATTTCATGTTCAATTCTTTCTGAGTGAATATGTTTTTTAAACTTTTGTGGTCATTATATATTTCACATTTTACACCGAACAGATGATACATCCAATTTTTAAAATAAAAAACAACAATATATAATTCAAAATCATGTGTTGGGTAATTTAACTCATGGGGTTTCAACTAACGTGAAGCATAAGAGACTACCTGATCACTCTACATAAGGACAGAACCAATTACTTGCAATAAAGCGTCACTATAGATAAAAAACTAACCATTTCTGGAAGGGATTTCCAAAACTAGAGAATTCACCAATAATATTTTCAATACCTGAAAAAAATCATCACATTCTCTTGTCCAAAAGAACTCATCACCTTTTTGAGTTAACATAGTCAGTGGGCTAGATAACCAAGAAACATTATCAACAAAACTTCTGTAATATCCTTCCAAATTAAGAAAACTATGAATCTCAGTTATATTTGTAGGTATTGGCCATTATTCAACATCTTGTTTTAGTTGGATCAATTGTTATGCAATTTTTTGAAACATTGTGACCAAGGAATGAAATATTTTGTAACAAAAAATCACAGATTCTAAATTTCCCATAAATTTTTTTTAAAGTCTTTAAGAAAACCCTTAAATGACTTTTCATGTTCCTATATACTTTTGGAATAAACCAAAATATCATCTAAAAACACAAACACAATTTATCATTTGATTCAACAGATCCATCAATGAAACAAACTATTCAATAATGATTTCAACTATCTCAGGATGCTGATTTGGAAGGTCATTTTACTCTATATGCCTTCACAGCATAGCTGCTCTGTTTCCTCTATGAAAAATAATTATGAACATAGAAATATTTTTGGCAACACACCATGGTAATCTGTAACAACTATATCATTTCAATCTTAAAATAAATTAATTTATGGATATTGATTTTACAATATCCTACCTCCTAAAGTTGTCAAAAACGACCTCTGATACCAACTATAATGCCTCTACCTTAAACATTATATAATCATGAATTATGTTAATAATTCACAATAAGTATGTTTTTCGATTTAGAGTGTTATATTATTTTGCCCTAACTATTACATTACATATCATAAAATTATAAGTAGACACATCTACCCATTATCCATTTTCTACATAAAATAAAAAATCATAAAAGAAAAAAAGATTCTCTTTCTGGACATAAATCTTCTTGAAATCTTCTTTTATCTTACCCAGCCTATATCTTGTTAATATCATTTCAAAAACATGGGGTGTACATAAAAATATATGTAAGGGTTATAAAATAATGAAATAAAACATTAGTCCATAAATACATTCATTTTAAGGAAATCATACATTTCAAAATTTAACATTCCACAAAAGATCATAAGATTTATGAATAACCAATTGAAATCAAATATCATAAAGGTAATTTGTTGCATCCACAACATTCTAACGTTGTATCATTCACTACTATGTAGGGAGTTACATTTGTAATACCCATCATAGTATATTCCCTAAATATATCAGGAGAAACATTAATGTTTACCTTTTTCATGTTACCCTATTCCTTGTAGAGCTATCTCGGGCTACCCATCCAAGGTTTATCAAAGAATATCCTGTATAGGTAAACAATTATAATGAAACATAACCTATTCATAACACATAAAACAAACATAAAGGAAAGATAAAATTTCCACATTTCGAAAACAATATATAATTTATATATATTTAAATATCTAATATATTATCAAAACCAATTTCAATACCAAAATCAAATATATATTATATGGTATTTATTTTTCTTTTAAAAAAACATTAAGGCTTATTAAGGAAGCCAAATATCAAATAATGATCACGACAGTGGAAAGGTTTTTGTCACCACATACATTCAAAATAAACACCCCCTTTGTGTTTTAGTAAAACATTACATATAAAAAATAATCGCATTGAAATAAACAGAAATTCAAAGTGGTTTATACACCAAATAAAATAACATCATGTATAAATCAAAATATGCCTTAATGAATGGATATTGAGACAATGTCCCATACCTCATGTCTGACTTGACTCGTTTATTATTTAATCTCATAAATAATAGACTGAAGTTAATTTCTACTTTCATAAGAACCTTTTTCATATCTATGATTTCTTTTATACTACTTATAACCACATTATATACATTGCATAATCATTTAAGTTAATAACGGTTGTTTTGACGATATTTGGTACTTGAGTCAAAAATGAGCATCTTATAATTACAAGATGTCCATGTTGTCAAAATTCTATTGTCTCAAAAATTATATTCATGATTTAGATATCATATATATCATATATATCTAGTGTGTATATATGTATTTATAATAGTATATAACATTTGGAAATTCACTTCATGGAGAAAGTAAGCCATACGTACGCATGAACACTACTTTCATTTCTATTTCATATTTAATGGAATGAAAATATAATGATACATAGGTATATTATAATTCTAGTATAATATCATATATAATTTAAGTAACTTCATCCTTTATATGTTCCACGAATTCCATGAATGAGTCATATCACTTTGTGTGGGTGGTAGTCCGAACTTCCTCAAATGAAATTATCATCTTTACCCATTATAGAAAACATAAAGGTATTCAATAAATGAATAATAAAAAAGCATAGATAAAATATAAATATAATATATATCACAGATAAATATTGTTCCATATTAATGGTTACCATTAGAGGTGGTAGGAGATAATTGCACAATCATTGTTTCGTGAGGTAGTAGTTCACCGTCCACAGAAACAGATTTTCATAACAAATAGATGGAGGTATGTGGAATTTTATTTTAAATAATTATGATAACAACATTCTAGTATAATTAATATTATTTTTTTAAAATAATTGAATAAACATATTTTAGGAGGGTGGAGAAGGAAAAAAATGAAAATAACCTGAGAGAAGACGTTGCCTTTAAATTGGGTAACTCCAATTGGTTTGAACCAAATAGATTTTTTGAAGTTTCTTTATTCCTGTGTTAAGGATTCCTAGGGGAAGTGTGTGATTTTAGGAGATTATTTGGAAAGTGGTTGGATGAGACAAGGGGGCTTGAGAGGTGTGAGTAAGGCTTATTGGCGATGGCCTTTTATAAGGGGGGAGGGGATCTTTAGGAATGTTTGAAAATATTATTTATTATAAACTTAATGTAGATTTTAAAAGGTCCCAAACTCATTTAATTCAAAAATAAGGTGAGTATTGTTCGAAATCCTCTCATAATATGGGTTTTGGACTAGTTTACGGCATACTACTAATCTTATCATTATCTATAACCTTTTGTAACATAATTTATCTTTTACCATGTCCTCTTGTATATTAATACTATATGGTTAATATATTTATATAAAATTACAAGAGACCCAAAAATGGATCATTAATGTCATTATTAACATTATAAATTTCATTTGGACGAATCTTATAAATTTAAGACTATTTTATGATTTAATAAATTATTGACTGATTTAAAAACTCATTTTTGTCAATTTATAAGCAATTCATATCTTGACTTATAAAAAAACAATAACAACTTGATTATTTACAAAAAACTACCTTAATTCACATATATTAAGTTATTTTAATCCATAAAATTAGATTATGGAATAAAAAATTTCAATATTAATAAATTTTAATATTTATATTCTCATTTTTTAAATATTACATTCATGAGGTAATCATTACCTCATCATTGTGTCATAAATAAATTTTTTATATGATGTCTAAATATTATAAATAAAATACAATGATGTAGGAAATATTTTTAAAATTCTAATTTATATTTATAGTATAAAATATAACTTATATAACACATTATAAAAAATTTTACTATGAGGTAATTGATTATGTTATATATTCCATAACAATAAATTAATTTTTATAGAGGGTCATTTTCACTTACAAGTGGCTCTATGAGGTACCAAAATTGACCCAAGGACGCCCATGGTTGAACATGTATCATCCAATTGGATTATGACACATGTTAGGGTAATTTAATATTATTATAATATTATTTGTTTACCCTTATTTTCCAGATTTACCCTCTAACCATTTTAAAAAAATATATTTACTGAAATTACTATTAATAATTTCTAAAAATAAAAATAATCTATTTTCAAAATTTTTACCCCATGATTCTAAATATGGAAATAATTTTTCAAAATTAAACATAATGATTTCGCAAAAATTAATTTAATATTAATTCTCGTTGTCAGAACCAAAATGTGTGTTTTTATGAAATAATAACTATCAAAAGATTGACACTTGTTTCTGTTCAAATTGAAATTTAAATTACATACAATGACCAAAATTGATTAAAATGGTAAAAATATGATTTAATTACACTTTAATACCAATTAAAAAGGTAATCTAACCATATAAATAAATTATATTAAAATGCAGTTTTGAATTAAAATGCAGTATTATTCACTATTCATTACAAAATGAACATTATCAGAAAAATACAAAAATTTAATCCAATGTACATTTTTATTTCATTATTGTAAATAAGAATTTTATTTCTTCAAATATGACATATAAAAGTAAAAAAAACATGATTTAAAAAGGGATTTCCATCAAAACGCCGTAAATCGACCATTTAAAGAATATTAGAGTATTTATGCTTAAAATTGGATTCATTCACATTTTAAGCCTCTAACATTTATTGGATAAATGAAAAAAAAATTAACAAACATGTAAATTCCATTTAGAGTTAGTTCTTTTCATTCTAACCAGTATAACTACAAAGTGTTAACTACTATTTAAAATAATATTATATAATTATATTTTATTTCAGTATGACTAAGCATTGTGAGAAAAATGAGATTTCAGATAAACCCATAGGTGTGTCATGGGTACACCATAAAACATATAATCCACTTAAATTTAAAATTAATATTTAATTCCTAAATATGAATAAATATGAAAATATAATATTCTTAACTTACCTAGGATGTTACACCATAGGGTATCCTACTGGTTGAGATCATCAGTTATTCTATTTGTGTTAGTTATACATTAGTATAACCCTTAATATATAATAATACTAATTGTTACTATACAATGGATATATTAACAATTGTTTTGATTCTTAACGGTATTTTAAATTTTACATGGCATAACCTATATCATTCAAAAATAACCAATGTAGTGTATTTATTTTATATAACATCATTTCTTATATTGGACTTTGTAATTTTAAAAAATAAATTCGGTTCATAGAACTTAATTAATTATAGTTACAATTATTATCCACCTAATTTATATCCAATGGAATGAAAAAACTTCACTTGTGGAAACGCATGACTTACTTTCTCCATATAGAGGTGCAATTCATATTTAATCACCACATTACATGGATAGTTTTAGTTATTGAATTAATAAATATATATGTTCTAAATTATCTTATTATGATTATTTAAAGTATAATTATTAGTTTCCCCACATTCAATGCATCCTTGGAAGTGTGAAAACAATGTTCATGCATTCAATCAACCGACCTTCTCCATGAATGGCATAATTCAATTTTCCATCTCTAACATTTATGTACGATTATATATATATATATATATATATAATAACTTTAAATTATAAATTTATCTTGCATAAAAATTTGGGTAACATGGAACCATTATCATGGTATAAATACCAAAACTATCTTACCAAAACGTATGTCAAAAATGAAAAAAAATATCACTTTTGATATTGATTTTAATAAAGAAATGCCAATACATATTTGATAAAGGGTTTTCAGTAAATACAATGGGGAATGATACATTTGATTATTTTTCATAAAAATTGTTATAAAAAATCTCTATTCATTATATATTAGGTTCTAAATCATATAATTAAAGTCATATCTAAGCTAATTATTTATTATATAATCTTTTCCTTATTCTGGATTCATTAGGTTTAAGCATATCCTTAGGGTATTATTTGGCCTTTCAATCTTATACCCAATATATAATATTATTCTCTATTTATTTAGATAAATTAAATTTATTAAATTTATTTTATTCCTTCTATATACTCATGATACTAAGATAATTGTTTTAATGATTGCCTACATTCGTTTTAAACTCTGTAGGGAATCATTTTATTACATGTTTATATTTTCAATAAAAAGTTTCAAAGAATTTTTTTAATACAATAAAATTATTTATAAAAATAACATTAAACCATGTATGGATTTATAAAAAAATTTATAACAATAATCTTATTGTCATTTTAGAAATGATGAATTATTGGATTTTTATTAAAAATTTGACGGTATTATTTATTTTAACATTCATGATATGAATAGAGTTTCATGAAATAATGAACACCCAATACATGTAATATTATTTTACAAGTTTCAAATTATTCAATCAAGTAATATATTTTAGATAAAATTTTGTATATTTTTTAATTTTAAATAAGTAATTCAAAATTAAAATGATAACATCCTCAAGAATTTTTATAGTGATATTTTTAATGTATTTATATCAATGTAAATATTATTTAATGAATAAAATACTTAATAATGATATACAATATTCATAGAATCCATTATATCTATTTTAATGGTTTACTATTATTATAACTATGGGAATTATTTATATTCAGTATATTAGGTCTTCTGATAGTAGAAGCTATAGATTTTTGTGAAATATTGATAAAGGGGAAATAATTATTCATGTGATAAATTAATTGGAGTTTTTTAATTGTGATGGGTTCTATGAATTATATATCCCTAAAATGAATATTAATTAATCATGATAAAAATGTTTTATGTTTTTTCTATGTCCTTACCCATTTATATAGGCTTCATGTCATTAGAGATTAACAATACATTTTTGATGTCCATAATTATCCATTCCATAATTATAAAATCAGTTATTTATGTTCATTGTAGTATGTAAAAAAGTTAAGATATCCTTGAACTTTTAATGATCATGTGATTACTTATATAGAATTATTTGATAATTATTTTTTCCTTCAATAGTATTCACACCTTATTTATTCCATATTAGCTTCAATTATATCCATTCCCTTACTAATCATCTATGCTCATACCTTTCTTATATTTATATTCCTTACGATTCCATGATGTTCTCTTATGATTGTTATGAAATGATATACTAGATAGAATAATGATTTTATAAAATAAAATATGATGTTATATTTTATGTTTTCAAATTTATATTCAGATCTAATTATGTATCTAGTTTTCTAAAGAAACTTAACTATTCAATCCTTATGGATTTTGTCACTTGTATCTATTACCAATGTAATAATTAACCACCAGTTCTAGTTTACTAGGGTTCTTTTCTTGATAGTTTTCATCTCAAAGGAAGACATGTATAGAACATATGTAGTTCTCCTAGCCCAATAAGTTAGGACTTCTTGTTATTGAGACTTGACATATTCTGATGCTTTCATATAGTATGTAGTTACCACATATTTACGATGGCCTTATATTATGATATTACACACATTATTCCACCATCAAATTTGTATGATACTTTTCATTATGATATCATTATAGGTCACCTAGCTCATAAGCGTTTCATAATTATCAAGCATTAATTGGATTATTACCTTAATGGTATTTAAATATAACCCTTTTACATTGTGTTTTTTCAACTGTTTCTTTTATAGTAAAAAATATATTGATGGTATTTTGGATCATGTTATAGAAAATTTAAAAAACATGTTGTTTTTTACGTTTAAGTTGATGTTTTATGGATTTATCCTCTCAAATACACTTATCCTCTTGTGTTTTGGGTTGTATTTCATATTTTTATATATAAAAATATGAAATAAAATGTATAAGAGACTCGATAGTCAAAACTTATCAGTCCCAAATCATTATATACATTCATTATCATTTTAAAGAATAAGACATGGTCATAAAAACTCCATATTTGGGGAACTCAACCTAATTCTGTTTAATTATCAATATTCCTAAATAATCGTCATATGGATAACCACTATCTTTCGTTAAATTCCAATTATATGTTCAACAACTTCTAGATTTCTTATATCGAGGTAACATTAACTCCCTTAAATTGGTTTACAAGTTTTGAAAATAATAATGGTTCCTCTATGGATTATATATGTGTCCCATAGATACATTATCATATACTAGGAAATATCTACATGCAATAAATTTCCTCAATTCAACATCTCTCCCCACTCCAAAAGTTTGATCACAATATATGTCATTATAATGAATCCAAATAATTCATTTATTGATATTAACAGTGACAAATCATGTAGTTATCAACTCCATCATACAATATTCGTGTTGTAATAGTCCTTCTCTCAATCCTTTAAATGTTTATTTCTCAATCTAAAAATTTTATATTTACAGAAATTATATAATATTATTTCAATTATAGAAAACAAAAATGTCCTTTTATTTATGGATAGTTTGTTTTTGAAGAATATCTACTGTTTCAACATATAATATTTTGAAATACATGAATTTGAAATCCCTATGAAAATTTTCCATGAACCCATCCTTTAATATATATTCAAATCCCATTCAATGTCCCCAGAATCTCGGATTATATCATGGATTATAAAAATAAGCGATGTTATTTTAGTAAATAAAGACAATAAAAGGATCGTTTAAATTTAGATAACTCGATTTTTCACAACGTAAGTTGTTTTAGGATCTGATCATACCAAACAGAAACAAAGTATACCTTAGAAGACTTCTATAATCTTATGAGCCTATGTTATCTTATTTGGTGCCCAGTTCTTATAATAATTGGCATCAGAAGTAGTCTCCTATATTAAATACATGGGATATCATTTTAAATTCACTATTTTACCAATAACCAATATCTTAAGAAGTCTAAATTTCATAACTGTGAGAAATATCTTATATGACATGGGATATCATACTTGTGTAGAATATCATACAAACCATAGAATATCATAGGTTTTAAATATCACGAGACATTCAAATGTTTTATTTTGAAACAAATAGATTTAAAAAATAGGCTATGTATCATATCAATATCATGTATCTTATGAATATGGGTTCTCAAACATAGATAATAATATATCTTATGAATTACATACATTACCTAAATTGAGGTCAACTATAACTCTATAATGTCAAAAAAGTCTCCTCAAACCGTCTAAAAAAATGAGGACTATCTTAAAAACATATAGTACACTTCCAATAATCAATTATAGACATTAATTAATGAAATAAAATAATAGAGAAAACATTAAAAATTGATTATGGTGATTTAATAACCCCTATCTATTTTCTATTTACCTTTCTCAACTCTCTAAAACATAAAAAAATCAATCAAGATTCATCTGATAACATTCTATACCACATGATGTGAATCTTGACCAAACAACATATCATAATGTTTTTTTATTTGGAAATTATATCCATGGGTGATATGAAATATCTTTCCATTACATTTCAATGATCTTACCCATAACCAAATAACTCTCATATTAATTTTTCCCCCTTTAATAGAAAAAATAATTCTTGTAATTTTTTTAAAAAAAATAGAGGCAACTATTCACCCCATTAATGATATAGAGTTACATACATCTTTTACCTAATTAAAAAAACCTGACAAATCTGCATGGAAGTACCACTAAAATACATTAATATGTAATAAAAGGAAGAACTTTTGTTCTTGAACTTAAAGCCTTAAACCTATAATTGGGAATTTCATTGGTAAAAATATTTATTACTTGGTCCCTCATAAGAATCAATTTAAATTTTATATAATTCTATGATACCCTCTCTATGATGAGATGAAAATAGATATGAATTTACATATACCAATATTTTTTTGTATTTTTTTAGATAGTTCAAAAGAATTCAGATATTCATACAAATTTTTAAATATTCTTTTATTCTTAATCCTAAAATAGTCATTTTCTCCATTATAAATATTATCTTATTTAATATACATATATAAAATTATTATTTAGACTCTTTGGTAAATAATGTAAATGAGTTTTAAATATTGAGATATATTTAACACACATCATACTCCAAAGAAAAGGTCCCCCAAAAGTAAATCATTATCATCACAATCATCTACCAAATGTTCCTCATTGTAACATTAAGTATTCTTGTGCTATAAATTATTACAAAAGATAAATATATTTTATATTTTATATTTTATTGATAATATAGTTTCCATACCATGTGATTCCATTGAATCACTCTTGTGTACAATTGACAAACTCATAATATTGATAATATTCAGTCAAGATGTAGTGACATAGTGAAAACTATCAATCAATATTATGAACCCTTATGAAATACCCTATCAAATTCAGAATACTTTGATAATTTCATCCAAAATTTAATATGTGTGGATTCTATCTTGAATACTTATTAAAATATTTTCTTTTATACTTCTCTTTAGATAAGAAAATAAAATTTTCATCATGAATCAATTTTGTGTCCAAGAAATATCTAAGATGTCCTAGCATAGACACCTAAAAGTGAATATAAATCTTTTTTGGAAAACTCTTTAAAAGAAAATTCTTGATCATCTATAAATATAATACCTTTGACATATACAATCACAATAATAATACCTTCCATTGTTTTGTTTATATTGATAGATATCCCATTTTCCTTTTGTGAATCTCATGTATTTTGTTATGTTTTCAATATTAGAAAACCATAATCATTGTACCTTATTAATTAAATATAAATACTACTATAGTTTTGATACCATAAGAACATGATGATAAATATCATGAACTTTATCAATCATTATATACACTTATTTTCCATCTCACTATAAAAGATGGCAAATGTTTTACACCAATCTGTTAGATGTTATTTCTCATATGTGATAAAACTACTAAAAACATCCTCCTTGTTTGAAATCATTAAACTGATGCAATGGTTTCTTCAACATAATCCACATAAACATGAGATTATAATTAAAAATAATAATTTCCCACTATTTTTTCGAATTCTACATTTTCATTATACTTATTTCTAAATACACACATGGTCCTAGTAACTTTTTGTTCATTTATTATATGAACATGATCTATATAGGAATTATTATATAATCATTTAAGTTTCCCATTAATAACTCTAATACACTACTAATTATTCATAACTCTAACCACTTTATGATTATCTATTTTATATTATAAATCTGGATAATTTTCACATCTTAATATTTTTGCGGTTTAACCAGGAGAACTCTACTTTACAATGATATTTTCTAGATCCACATGATTATTTAACTCATAATAATTATAATTTTCAATTATAAAAGGAAAAAACTCACAAATATTTTAATTAGAGTAAATATTTACTACTTTTGGCTCAATAATAATATATTCTTCACTATTTTCTTAATAATATTTTTTTACCTTCATTAACAAATTACCCAAATTCTATTTCATCTAGAACACTATTTTTTGGTAAATTCTCATCTATTTTCACATCATTAATATCCAACATGTTATGAATACTATATTTTTAGAATCTATATACCTTTATACATGATTGTTATCCCATTAGGATACCCCCCCAACCATTTCATTGAATTTACCCTACTTTTATCTTTTAATTTTCAGAAGGAATGGGTTACCGAACACAATGAAGTCTTTAATGGGATTATTATTATTTTAAAACATATCATAGAATTTTATTTCATATTATGGTCTAAAGTGGAACAAATTTTTAATATAAAACCATGTGAATATTGACTCCCTCTTATAAAAGATTTTGAGGTTGTATTCTATTATCATTTTTCTTCACATTTCTACCAAACACCTAATTTTCATCTTTTCTACTTCATTTTTGGGGAGGGTATGCTGTGGTAAACAAGTGATTTATTACATGTTTTTTAATATATTAATTAAAAAAATCATGTGAACGCATTCCCATTATATGATAACAATTTCTTCTACATATCCTTAATTCTTTCTCAATTTCTCTTCTAATGGTTTTGAACGTGTCCACTATATCTGATATTTGATTTATAAACATCAAATTTGTAATTATAGTAATTTAAATAGTAAATTCTATAAAAATAATATATCCTAAAGTGTACATGTGCCTCACAGTTCATCACAATCCTATTTGTATTAGCATAAGGGGTCTTATAGATTTTATTTACACTATTTTCAAAAAACAATGCCTTGTTTTATCTTTTTGACATGTATAAAAATTTTCTTTCCATTCTCTATTCTGATGAGATATGTATCTCACCATATCTCCATTGGAAACATTTCTCAAACGTATCCTTAAAAGAAGTTCTAGTTTTCTATGGAATAATTTTTTCTCATATTTTAAACTCAATTAGCTATAATTTCTCGAGTCTCTAATTTGAAAAAGTTAGATTTAGTTTTTCAAATAATAGTGAAAATTTATAATAATTGATTCTCTGAAATAATTAAGTGTTTATTCTAAAATTTTAATTTCAATCATAACAAATTTTACATACAATCAACATGTTTCTGTTAATACCATCATTAAACGACACACTTTTTCTTTAATTTCTGGGCTACACTCTCAGTTTTTATAATTCCCATAATCTTCATACATATCTAATTTTAAATGTTCACAACTCCTATATCTTGTTATTAAATACGTTTAATTACCTTGGTATCATAATAAATTATTTATTAGTATCCATTATCAAATATCCATATATTTCTCCACTAGGTATAATTGAGTGCCACATCTATAATGAGTAACTTCTCTATACAATCTCTTTCCCATTATATTTTTTCCTAATAAACTACTATATGCGGCCTTGAAGTAGGTCCATACAATAATTTTTATACTGAATTTTCTCGTCACATATTCCAATGATATCCTCAAGGTAATTAAAATTGTTTAGATCAATACAAGGTATGTTCATTCATTAATTGTTTCCTTTTTCACTAGATTTATACAACTAATCTCGGAATATTTGGACATCGATTATTAAATTTCTGGATACCATGGATGAGGTATATTTTACTAACAGTAATATTATTTATTCCCAAACACACAATATTACCAGTATTAGCCTTTCAAATATGTTCTTCCCTTAAAATACTAGATCAACCTAGAATTTTTAGATTTTTGGCTTATTCCATATTTAGCCACATTATACATTAATTATGGAGAAATTATCCTTGTTAAAATACATTCAACATTAGATTCTATTGATATTTTATTTTTTGATATTTTAAAAATCTATGTTCTCTAATACTATAACATAGAACTTTTACCATTCCCTTAATTATTTTAACCTCTTCAGGTATTAATGCTTCTTATTATACAATATATTGAGTATAAAACTTATCAATTCATTGTCATGGATTTTATTTCACTTCCATTATGATGATATATTGATATTTTTAAAATGATTATTTTTGTCCTTATGAAACCTAGAATTTACCATTTTTACATTATCTTCTTTTGAAGTGTCTTTATTCTCATCCTCAGTAAACATTATATATTTCTCTATAAGTTTCACTCTGAGAATCTTCATTTACTCAATAATATCATAATATTTAATATAAAATCCATTATTTTCCCTCTTATCTTCCAAAACTATTTATTCATATATTTTACTTCCTACTTATGATGTGTGTTCCATTCATGGAACATTTAATGATAAGCCTTCTGTATGTGTTTCATGTAGTATTCTTTACCATTCTCTTTAGTTATTGAACATTATTATTTTGTTATATATTCTATGATGTTTAAATAATTAAAAATATATTATTCTCTAGAATAAAAACAATAAGAAGAGAATTAATTTTCTTACTTACTCAATATACTACTTTTATTGCTTCATTTAATGTTTTTCGTCTTCTCGGAATGTCATAAATACATTAGCTAGTCCTCCTCATGCATTTCCTTATATAATTTCTTCATTATCCAAATATTAATATTATACATTATTTTACACCAAAAATCTATTCCATAGTGATCGATTCCTGATTATCAAATAAAAATATATTTTTTTAATTACATTTTAATGGTATTAAATGTTCATTTTTGATCTTATGGGCCTGAGTTAGTGCATTTTCATTATGAACATTCATTCTCATCATTTGTGCACTTCATGGCTAATATACACAAATTTAGGCCCAATGAGTCATCTGATTCTAAAGAATGTAATTATCAATATTTTAATTTGATATTTTTTGAAGATTATCTACACTTAAATTTGAACATTTTTTATTCAGGGATCAATGGATGATTCATAAACGATGATGGAGATATTTGGAAATGAATGGAAGAAATTCTAGAGAATGCAGATTAGACATTATCCCACTTATGAGACTGTGGGGCCCAGAATACATGCCCAATGAATCCCAACTTTTGTGGGATGATAGAAGAAATGTTTAGGAACAAATCCCTCTTCATGGGATAATGCTAATTATGCCTCTATGGTGGTCATTAAGGCGCCCCAAGTTAGAGATATAATTCTGGGCCAGATTCGGCGGCCTAGAAAAACAGCCAACTAATTTGATCATATATCGGAATCCGCAACTCCAAATAAGCCCAAATTTACATGCAGTAAGAGGAAATTCGGAGATCCATTTTATTCTTCTATGGCCCACTCTGATTTGGTCATCTATAAGGTCATACAAACGCATCTATTCGGTGGATGAAAGATGGCTGCCACCTTGGGTCAAATGTGGAAAAGTCCAAATTCCACAAGCTTTCCACCACCTATGGCCTACCAAAATTAATTGAGATGCTTTTTACTATTGGATTCTAGACCCAAGGGATCAAAAATGTCTATTTAAGGCAGTTGTGTTTGAGGATTTAGGAATCTTTGGTGCTTGGTTTCATTGTAGTGTTATGCTGCCACTTTGTGTTTGTAATCACATTTCTTTCTCATGTAAGTTGTTTAATTCTCCATAGTTTCTTAATAAAATTTCTTCATTTACTCTTATTATGTTCTTAGACTTATCATTTTGATACCGTTGGTTCAAGGTGTGAATTTATTGACACCATACTTTGTGATATTTATCACACAACGGAGGAGTGATCTTTTTTTGTTGTTTTTTTTACTTCTTCAATTCCTTCCTTGTAAGTCTACTTCCCAATTCCGTTGAAGACATGTCATCAATGGAGGGCTAACTCTTTTATGGGTTGATCCAAGGGATTATAAAGGGGCTGTATTGGATGTTATTTATCACCCTATTAATGATAATTAACTTCTTTTAAATGAGATTTTTATTTGATGAATTTAAAATATCTTCATCCTTATTGAATTTAAGGCCACACACTTCAAGTGCTAATACGAACCTTTACCTTGAAGTGCTCAAAAAATTGATCCTTAAAGTGTATAGGTGATTAGTATTAAAGGTTTTAGGCATTAAACCATTAAGTGATGATTTTGTTTTATCTCCTTAAATGAACCCATCTCAAATATAAGAAATTCAAATCATTAAAAAGGAAATACGTCCAATCCACCCCAAGCGATAACCTATGATCAACCCATTATTTTAAATTGAATTCACTTAAATCTATTAGATATCTTTCAAACCCATCCAAAATCAATACAAGTTGGCGACTTCATAGCCGAAAACAGTCCATAGAATGTACGTGTCTATAGGTTTTTTCTTAGGTCTCTATGGATTCGATAACCCAAGCTAAACTACAAGGATCATCTTACCTTCTTCTCTTGGGTAAATTTGAGCGAGAATCAAATTTTGGCGCCGTTTCCATGGATCCAAGTAGGTCATATAAACACCCATTCTATTCTCCCCCATTTCTTCTTTTCTCATCCAAATTATCTTATCTTGTCCCTTTCTCGTTTTTTTCTTTTGGCGAATGCCCGCCAACACCCGCGATCAATCAAACCGTCTTGTTAGGGTGGATAGTCCTGGGGTTGGGGAGTCAAGTACACTGAGGGAACTTATTCCCTTAGATCCTGATCTTCCTAATACTCTAGAGTCCAAAATTGAGCCTATTTCAATGGAAGGTCTTCAAAGAAACCAACTCATAAACCCGGGTGGGACCAAAATGGAAACCCAAATGAGGAAGCCCCAAACTTGGAGAATGCAATTGATCAAACCATGAATGAATACCTCACACCTTCTTGGACCAATTCCCCCTTATGAATTAGACACAATTCCCTAGGATATTCCAAATACATATTTAAACCCCATTTCCTAAACTACCTTCCCCCATTCCATGGAATGGAGTCCGATATGCCCTACCTTCACATTAAGGAGTTCAATGACATTGTAGAAACCATGTGTCCTCCACATCCACTAGAATCAGCTAAGATGAGGCTATTTCCTTTTTCTTTAAATGATCGAGCTAAAAATTGGCTAAACAATTTGATACCATCATCCATAAACTCTTGGGACCAACTACAAAGAGAATTCTACAAAAATTACTTTCCCCACCACAAAACAATTGCACTTAAAAAGAGTATCCAAAACTTTTTTGAAAAAGAGGGAGAGTCATTCTACGAAACATGGGAGAGGTTCAAAGACACTCTAAACATGGATCCACACCATGTTTTTTCTATTCCTCAACAGGTGAGAATTTTCTATGAAGGGTTGGGTCCGGGGAACAAAATATTCATTGACATGATGTGTAATGGAACCATTAAAAACAAAGCCCCAAATGATGCTTACGAGTATCTAGAATGCCTTTCTGAACAAAACCAAACATGGGTAACTTCACCTTATTCTAAAATGCCACAAAGAAATACTGGAATTCATACACTTAGAGAAGAGGAAAGCCTTAGGGCTAAACTCACAGCACTCTCTAGAAATGTTGAAGAGATAGACCTTAGGAAAGTCCGTGAAATCCAAACTGTTGACCCTATTTGCACAAGTTGTGACAAACATGACCATAAGACAGACAACTACCCAACCATTCCGTCCATCAAGGATGTTCTTTTAGGAGGACCTACAGAGGAAGTAAATGCTTTGAACTTTCAAAATCCTCGATACCATAACAACTTCAACCCAAGGTATAATGACCACCCAAGCTTCCGCTGGAAAGATAACCAACAACCTAGCCAACCACAGTGACAAAATCCTTACCCCCATCAGAACTACCAAACCCATAACCAGTTCCAAACCCAAACTATCCAATACCAACAGCCACCTGTCCATTTTCAACAAACCATACCACCTCCAAAATATCCCCCTAGGATAAACCAACCTACTCAAGAACCCACCCAAACTATTCCACAAAGCCTACTAGAACAACTGTGCAAACAAATGGAGAGGATGAACTCAGAATTCTCTTCCCTAAAAAAAGAACTTCAAACCATCAAAACTGGAAAGGAACCCATGCCTACTCAGGCGGTGCCATCCTCAACTTCAAGGGGAGAGTCAAGTTGTGCTCAAAAAACTCATGAACAACTAATGGCTGTGACTGTTTTAAAAAGTGGGAAATCAATTGAGAAACCTGAACAACTAATTCAGAACCCACCTGAAGATTAAAACATGGATAAAAATTCAAATGAACCACAAGATCAAACTGAGGAAACTGAAAACAATATGAAAGAAACAACTCTTCAACAAACAACCCCACAACCTGCAACATTTCCTCAACGCATGAGGGGTAAACCCAAGCCTGAAGTGAGTGAAACATTGAGGGAAATCTTCTCACAAGTCAAGTTGAACATTCCTCTTCTCGATGCAATCCAAACCATACCTTCCTACTCAATGTACCATAAGGAATTGTGCACTTTTAAAAGAAAATTTTCACATAAAAATCAAGTCCTTTTGGATGCTAATGTGAGTACCACCATTCAAGGGACCATTCCTCCTATGTTGAAAGACCCGGGTTGCCCATAAATCAATGTTGAACTAGGAGAGAGAAAAGTTGGCAAGGCCTTGTGTAATATAGGTGCTAGTTTCAATCTCATCCACTATGTCGTGTACTGCCAGTTAGGCCTAGAAGAGCTCCAACCCACATCTTTCACACTTCAGCTTGCTGATCGTAGCATTAGGGTTCCAAAGGGGATTTTAAAGGTTGTTCTGGTAAAGGTTTAAAACATAATATACCCTGCTGACTTCATTGTCCTTGAAAACCATCCAAACATAGGAAATAAGGAACAAACCCCAATCATCCTTGGCCTTCCTTTTCTTGCAAAGATCAACTCTATTATCCGAGTTCGAAATGGGAACATGACCGTCACCTTTGGGAACATGAGTCTAGACTTGGACATCTATAATGCAAGCTCAAAAATAGGGGATGATGAGGACATTCATGAAGTAAACATGATAGGAAGCATTGATAATGAATCCATGAAACATCAAGTAATATTTTATGAATGTTTTTGTAAGGATGCGATTTAATTCCTTTGTTCATATGAAGGATGTTTATCTCCTTGGCTTGAATCATTTTCAAATTGCTCTTATGATGAAGTTTTAGGTCCAACATTCAGTGAGACCTTTCAAGAAACCACTTTCATGGAGACCGCTCTAATTTCCTTCCCTAAATTTGATCAAGCCAAACTAGTAGCTGAAACTTCTACATTTGGGGAATCAATCATATCTGAAACTCTAAAAAAATAAATTGATCTTGATCCAATGTCCCAATCTTCTGCTGAAATTCTGAACCAACCTGATCTTGAATTGAAGGAACATCCAGATACACTCAAGTATGCTTTCCAAGGGGAAAATCAAACACATCCTATTGTCATTTCTTCTTCTCTTGAAGCCAATCATGAGAGGATGCTTCTAGATGTCCTTAGGAAGCATAAGAAAGCCATTGGTTGGACCTTATCTGTTATTCCCGATATTAGACCACTTGTTGGGACTCATAGGATTATTCTGTAATCTGATTCAAAGCCATGTTGTCAACCTCAATGACAACTCAATCCTAATATCATGGAGGTAGTAAGGAAGGAACTTCTTAAATTGTTAAAAGCTGGTATCATATATCCCATAGTTGAGAGTGAGTGGGTGAGTCCAATCCAAGTGGTTCCAAAAAAAGGCTTCAATCACAGTGATAACCAATGAGGATGGAGAGATTCTTCCAACAATGGTGAGTAGTGGATGGAGGGTCTGCATTGACTATAGGAAGCTAAAATCATTCACCAAGAAGGACCATTTCCCCTTACCATTCATTGACCAAGTCCTTGAGAGAGTGTCAGGTCATTCCTTCTATTGTTTCTTAGATGGGTACTCAGGGTACAATCAAATTGATGTCTCCCTAGAGGATCAAGGGAAGACTACATTCACATGTCCTTTCGGTACCTTTGCCTTCAAACGCATGCCCCTCGGGTTATGCAATGCCCCTGGAACCTTCCAGCGGTGCATGATGGGAATCTTCTCAGACATGGTAGGGGTTTTTCTAGAGGTCTTCATGGATGACTTCTCTGTGTTTGGGGATACTTTTGACGGATGTCTGCAGAATGTAGAGAGCGCCTTTTCAAGATGTGATGAAAAGAATCTAGTCCTAAACTGGGAAAAATTCCATTTCAGGGTTAAAGAGGGACTTGTTCTAGGCCATCTGGTCTTGAGTAGGGGGATGGAAGTTGATAAAGAAACGGTTGACATCATTCGTCACCTTCCATCACACAAAACTGTCAAGGAAGTGAGGTATTTCTTAGGACATGCTGGTTTCTATAGAAGATTCATCATGGAATTTAGTTCAATCTCCCGTCCCCTTTGTGCTCTGCTAGTAAAGGATTCTCCATTTGTTTGGACCGAAAGCAGTGAGGGTTCATTCTCAACCCTCAAATCCTCTCTCACCTCTCATCCCACTATGAAATCTCCAAATTGGAACCATACTTTTAAAATTATGTGTGATGCCAGTGACTTTGCTGTTGGAGCTGTGTTAGGACAACGTTGTGATAAATCTCCTTATGTCATTTCTTATGCAAGAAAATCCTTAAATGATGCCCAAATCAACTACACCACCACTGAAAAGGAGTTACTTTCTATTGTGTTTTCCTTAGAGAATATTAGGTCCTACCTCTTAGGATCCCCCATCACTGTGTTCACTGACCATTCTGCACTAAAATACCTCTTCCAAAAACAACATGCCAATGCGAGATTGATTAGGTGGGTCCTTCTCTTACAAGAATTTGACCTCACAATCAAGGATAAAACGGATGTTGAAAATTTTGTAGCTGATCACCTCTCTAGGATGGAATTCAAAGACAACTCAAATCACCTTTCTCTGTCTGATTCATTTCTTGATGAACACCTATACTCTGTGAGTGACTACCCTTGGTATGCCGACATAGCCAATTTCTTAGTTACAGGAGACATTCCAAAATTCTTAGGGACTCAAGATCAAAGGAAATTCCTTTCTGATGTTAGACACTATGTGTTTGATGATCCATACCACTATAAGTTCTGCCCTGACCAAGTCATTAGGAGGTGTGTTGCAGAATCTGAACAAGAGTTCATCCTTAAATTCTGTCATAGTGAGGCATGTGGAGGTCACTTTTCCTCTAAGAAAACATCTTCTAAGATTATTCAATGTGGTCTCTTCTGGCCCACCCTCTCAAGGGACTCCTACACATTTTTTCAAAGCTATCCTAGGTGTCAACAAGTAGGGTCCATCACAAAAAGGAATCAAATGCCACTCACTCCCATCTTAGTGGTTGAAATATTTGACTGTTGGGGAATTGATTTCATGGGACCCTTCCCAAACTCTCGGGAATACCTCTACATACTCTTAGCTGTTTATTATGTCTCAAAATTGGTTGAGGCCATTCCCACAAAGTCCAATTATCATCAAGTCGTGATTCGATTTCTTAAAGAGAACATATTTTCAAGATTTGGAATTCCTACGGCTATAATCAGTGATTGAGGAACGCATATCTGCAACCGCCCATTCTCTTCACTCATGTTTAAGTATAGTATTTCTCATAAAGTTTACACTCCATACCATCCTCAAACCAATGGTGAAGCTGAGTTAGTGAATAGTGAAATTAAGCAAATTCTTGAAAAACTGTCAACCCATCTAGGAATGATTGGTCTGAGAAACTCTTAGATTCTCTTTAGGCCTATAGAACCACATATAAAACCATTTTAATAATGTCCCCATATAGGTTGGTTTATGGTAAAGCATGCCATTTTCTAGCGGATATTGAACATAAGACCTTTTGGGCAATTAAGAAAATGGATTATGATCTCTCATTGGCCGGAACAAAAAGGAAATTAGATCTCAATGAACTGGAGTAACTAAGGATGGTGGCTTATGAAAATTCAAGGCTCAATAAATCTAGAGTTCAAGCCTACCAATCTAGGAATATCAAGTTCAAACATTTTGAACCGGGAAAACTTGTTCTCTTGTATAGTTCAAACATTCATTTACATCTGGGATAATTAAGGTCTAGGTGGTCAGGACCTTTCATAGTTCATCATGTATTCCCCCATGGGGCAGTAGAGATTCAAGATCCCACAAGTGGTTACATTTTCAAGGTCAATGGTCCAATGTTAAAACCATTCATTGAATCATTCAATAAATAGGAAATAGTGGTTGAGTTAATTGAGACAACCTATGAACCATGAAAAAATTAATAGATTTAGGGTCCATGTCGGGCTAACGATGTTAAACAAAGCGCTGAATGGGTTGCAACCCATGGTTTTCATGTTTCCAATTATTTTGTTGTTTTAATCAACTTTATATTTTAATTAGGGTTAATGAGACATTTTGATATTTCAAAAAAAAAATATAAACTGCTGACATGTTCTTCAATAATGAGTATAGATGGGTACGAAAGGGGAGCACCATATTCATCCGTGTCATGTGGTGTGATCCTTGAGTAATACCTTACCCAGAAATTTAAAAAGAAGAAAATGTATCATCAGTTTGTTTTTTTAATGTGTTTGTAGGTTAAAAAAATTAAAAAACAAAAAATAATATAAAAATTAAAAAAGGGGACACGCCATAGGTCGTGGGGAAAACCCCGTCACAACCGGAAAAGTCACGGGGACTCGAACCCGGGACTGAAGGGAGACAGGGGCGTACGCTTACCACTGAACTACGGCTTAATGTGCTTACTTATTCTATAATTTTTATATATATACTTATATTTTACTTATATATATATATATATATATTTTGTTTTGTTTGTTTTTCCTTTTTCCACTAGGGAACTTTGAAAGCGACATGGATATCAAAGGACTAAATTCGAGCGGCATGATGTTCAAACTTCAACCACCAGGTGACTTCATTCTATGATCCTCATATTTCAATTTCCTTATTGAACTCCCCTTTTATTCCTCTACCCCATTCTAAATTTTATTTTTACGAAACAAGGGACAGTTTCATTCTAAGTTGGGGGGTGTGGAAAAAAAATGTTTGTTTAAAAAAACAATGATAAAAAAAAAGAAGTAAAATTCCTTTATCCATCATATAATAACATCATTTCCCACATTAAAACTACATAGAAAATATCTTTTATTTAATTGACTCTTAATTTAATTCATGATTAAGTTTAAAATCATTGATTTTGGAAGTTTGGTTGTCCAATGAAAATTTTCATCATTTTTATTTTCATCCATTAAATCAAAATGCCACAATGCATGTCCTCTAGACTGTGGGGTACTAATTTTAATTTTTGGGGTCCCATAATAAATAGCATAGGCTGTTTTGATTTTTATGAATAATACAAGTATTCAAAAAAATTAATTAGTTAAAAAAATTAATAAAAAAAATTGTGTGTAGAGAAATGGATTGATAAAATGCGAGGCTTTAGGCACTTGGGGATCGTGACTCCAGAGTTGTCTAGCCCTGAGTTTTTCAATATATCTCTATTTATAGTAATATGAATTTGTTTTTGATTAAGTTGTCTCGAGTCAATGCCCGAGTATGTGGGCTTCACTTGGTGCCCTAAGGCCTTTGTGTCTGGGTGTCATCGGCAAAGTCTTGCTACATGGGTTAATTTGATTAATTACAATCTCAATTACTATGGAAATTTTGCAAAAAAATCCAAATAATGGAATGAAGAATACTCATATTAGGATTAAATGTGATTCCACATAGCGCTTCTATGAGATTCCCCTTGAATGAAAATGGACCCCCCATATCTATTGTGATTCACAACACATCATTACACCTAATTGAGTTGGATGATGTATGGTGATGGATTTGATCAAAGGAATGGGCTTGGGATGTGGATCTTCTTTTAAATTCATCTTGTTTTAAATTATCTTGATATGTTATAAAAATATATTTGTGTGCAGTTTACATTGTGAGCACTGTTTGTTATAATGTGTTTGAAGAAAGGAATTCAAATATAATCATTGAATTATTTTCTCGGGACTAGAAAATATCAAGTTGGGGGGTGTGATTATCCAATAAAAACATATTTTTTTTAATTAAATTTTAATGGTATTAAATGTTCATTTTTTATCTTATGGGCCTGAGTTAGTGCATTTTCATTATGAACATCCATTCTCATCATTTGTGCACATCGTGCCTAATATACACCAATTTAGGCCCAATGTGTAATGTGATTCTATGGAATGTAATTATCAATATTTTAATTTTATATTTTGGGAACATTATTTACACTTAAATGTGAACATTTTTCATTTAGGGATCAATGGATGATTCATAAACGATGATGAAGGTATTTGGAGATGAATGGAAGCAATTCTAGAGAATACAGATTGGACATCAGCCCACTAATGAGACTGTGGGGCCCAACATATAGGCCCAATGAATCCAAATTCTTTTGGATGATAGAATAAATGTTGAGTAACAAATCATGTTTCATGAGATAATGCTAATTAGGCCTCTATGGTGGCCATTAAGGCGCCCCAAGTTAGAGATATAATTCTGGGCCAGATTCTGCGGCCCAGAAAAACATCCCACTAATGGGATCATATCTCAGAATCCACAGCTCCAAATGGGCCCACATTTTTCAGGCCATTATAGAACATCCGGAGCTCCATTGTCTTCTTCTATGGCACACTCTGATTCTGCCATCTAGAAGGGCATCCAAATGCTTCTGGTCTGTCGATGAAAGCTGGCTGCCACCTCGGGTCAAATGTGAAAAGTCCGAATTCCAGAAGCTTTCCACAACCTATGGCCTACGAAAATTAATTGAGATGATTTTTATTGTTGGAGGAGTGACCCAAGGGCTCAAAAATGTCTATTTAAGGTAGTGGGGTTGGAGGATTTTGGAATCTTTGGTGCTTGGTTTCATTGTAGTGTTATGCTACCGCTTTGTGTTTGTAATCCCATTTCTTTCTCATGTAAGTTGTTTAATTAACCTTAGTATCTTAATAAAAGTTCTTCATTTACTCTTATTCTGTTCTTCTACTTATCATGCTGATACCGTTGGTTCAAGTTGTGAATTTATTCGCACCATACTTTGTGATATTTATCACACAACGGAGGCGTGATCTTTTTTTGTTGTAGTTTTTACTTCTTCCATTCCACCCTTTGAAAGACTACTTTCCGCTTCCGTTGAAGTCATGTCATATATGGAGGGATAAATATTTTATGGGTTGATCCAAGGGAGTATCAAGGGGCTGGATTGGATGTTATTTATCTCTCTATTAATGAAAAATCACTTCTTTTAAAAGTGATTTTTATTTGATGATTTCAAAACATCTTCATCCTTATTGAATTTAAGGCCACACACATCAAGTGCTAATACGAACCTTTACCTTGATGTTCTCAAAACATTGATCCTTCAAATGTATAGGTGATTATTATTAAAGGGTTTAGTCATTAAACCAGTAAGTGATGATGTTGTTTTATCTCTTTAAGTGAACCCATCTCAAATATAGGAAATTGAAATCATTAAAAAGGAAATACGTCCAATCCACCCCAAGTGATAACCTAGGATCAACCCATTCTCTTAAATTGAATTCACTTAAATCTATTAGATATGTTTCAAACCCATCCAAAATCAATACATTTTGGCCACTTCATAGCCAAAAACAGTCCATAGAATGTACGTGTCTATAGGTTTCTTCTTAGGTCTCTGTGAATTCAATAACCCAATCTAAACTACAAGGACCGTCTTACCTTCTTCTCTTGGGTAAATTTGAGCGAGAATCAAATTTGGTTATGGAAACAAAATGTTTGTTTAAAAAAACAATGATAAAAAAAAGAAGTAAAATTCCTTTATCATTCATATAATAACATCTTTGCTCACATTAAAACTACATAGAAAATAACTTTTATTTCCTTGACTCTTAATTTAATTCATGATTACGTTTAAAAGCATTGATTTTGGAAGTTTGGTTTTCCAATGAAAATTTTCATCATTTTTAATTTCATCCATTAAATCAAAATGCCAAAATGCACATCCTCTAGACTATGGGGTACTAATTTGAATTTTTGGGGTCCCATAATAAATAGCATAGGCTGGTTTGATTTTTATGAATAATATGAGTATTCAAAAAAAAATTAATTAATTAAAAAAATTAAAAAAAATATTTGCGTGTAGAGAAATGGATTGATCAAATGCGAGGCTTTCGGCACTTGGGGATTATGACTCCAGAGTTGTCTATCCCTGAGTTTTTCAATCTATGTCTATTTATGGTAATATGACTTTGTTTTTGATTAAGTTAACCCGAGACGATTCCCGAGTATGTGGGCTTCACTTGGTGCCCTAAGGCCTTTGGGTCTGGGAGTCATCGGCAAATTCTTGCTACATGGGTTAATTTGATTAACTAAAATCTCAATTACTATGTAAATAATGCAAAAAAATCCAAAAAAAAGGAATTAATAATTCTCATATTAGAATTAAATGTGATTCCATCTAGCGCTTCCATGATTTTCCCTTTGAATGAAAATGAACCCCCATATCTATTGTGATTCACAACACATCATTACACCTAATTGAGTTGGATGAAGTATGATGATGGATTTGATCAAAGGAATGGGCTTGGGATTGGGATATGCTTTTAAATTTATCTTTTTTAAAATTATCTTGATAGGTTATAAAAATCTATTTGTGTGTACTTTACATTGTGAGCATTGTTTATTATAATGTGTTTGGCACTACTGGAAATTGGGCCTATACCCACGGTTTTTCACAAAACCGTGGGTATAGGTCCCCCCTATACCCACGGTTTTCCAGAACCGTGGGTATAGGTATAGTATGGGAACCTATACCCACGGTTTTGGAAAACCGTGGGTATAGGTACCCAATACCCACGGTTTTGGACAAAACCGTGGGTATAGTTTTTTTGTGAAGACCTATACCCACGGTTTTGCCAAAACCGTGGGTATAGGGATTGCTTCGGAAACCTATACCTACGGTTTTTGAAAACCGTGGGTATATGGGGTATTTTTTTCAAAGACCTATACCCACGGTTTTCAAAACCGTGGGTATAGGTTTCCCGCGTTATTGCGGGTGGCGGGAATGGGAAAAAAATTGCACGGGATGAAATAAATTTTATGTGGGAACAATGTTTTAAATAATTTTAAAAAAAAGATACCAACATCAATTAACAAACCTTCGGTAGGTGTGTTGGTTCAGTTCGCCGTTCCCTTCAGAGAAGCCCGGTGTTCGAAACTCGGCACGACATAATTTTAAATTTATCAATATTATTAATATATGTATAGCAGCATATAATTTAATAGACAAAGTCCACTTAGCTCAGTTGGTTGTTCTCTCGGCGCGTTGGTGACTCCAGCGGGAAGCGCGGGTTCGAAACCCAGCCGCATATATTTTTGAATATGCGAAGAGAACCTATATTAATATATATAAGAAAAAATATATATAAATAACATATTGAAATGGCAGCTCGGTTGGTTAGTTGCGGTGCGCGGCCTCGTTGTAGCGCGTGAGGCGTGAGTTCGAACACTTCCAGACGCGACTTTTTCGAAAATAATTGAAATCCCCACGGTGTGAAAACCGTGGGGTATTTGCCTGCCACGCTGTACAGCGTGGTGCTGGTGTGTGACACACCTATACCTACGGTTCTACCAAACCGTGGGTATAGGTGAAGACCCCTATACCGACGCCATTCCAGCCCACGGTTCCCAAAACCGTGGGTATAGCCCGTTTTTTCAGTAGTGTGGAGAAAGGAAATCAAATAAAATAATTGAATTATTTTCTTGGGACAAGCAAATTTCAAGTTGGGGGTGTGATTATCCAATAAAAAAATATTTTCTTAATTACATTTTAATGGTATTAAATGTTCATTTTTTATCTTATGGGCCTGAGTTAGTGCATTTTCATTATGAACATTCATTCTCATCATTTGTGCACTTCATTCCTAATATACACCAATTTAGGCCCAATGAGTCATCTGATTATAAAGAATGTAATTATAAATATTTTAATTTTATATTTTGGGAACATTATATATACTTAATTGGGAACATTTTTCATTCATGGATCAATGGATGATTCATAACCGATGATGGAGATATTTAGAGATGAATGGAAGAAATTCTACAGAATTCAGATTGGACATCAGCCCACTAATGAGACTGTGGGGCCCAACATACAGGCCCAATGAATCCCAATTTTTTTGAGAATATAGACGAAAGGTGTAGGAACAAATAACCTTTCAAGAGATAATGCTAATTCGGCTTCTATTTTGGTCATTAAGGCGCCCCAATTTATGGATATAATTCTGGGCCAGATTCTTCGGCCTAGAAAAACAACCACCAAATTTAATCATATCTCGTACTCCACAACAACAAATGGGCCCATATTTTACATGATATTAGAGGACATCCGGAGATCCATTTTCTTCTTCTATGTCCCACTCTGATTCGACCATCTATAAGGTCATCCAAATGCGCCTGTTCGGTGGATGAAAGCTGGCTTCCACCTCGAGTCAAATGTGGAAAAGTCCAAATTCCACAAGCTTTCCACCACCTATGGCCTACCAAAATTAATTGAGATGCTTTGTACTGTTGGAGGCTCAACCCAAGGGCTCAAAAATTTCTATTTAAAGCAGTTGTGTAGGAGGATTTAGGAATCTTTGGTGATTGGTTTCATTGTAGTGTTATGCTGCTTCTTTGTGTTTGTAATCGCATTTCTTTCTCATGTAAGTTGTTTAATTAACCGTAGTTTCTTAATAAAAGTTTTTCCTTTGCTCTTATTCTATTCTTCTACTTATCACTTTAATATTTTTGGTTCAAGGTGTGAAGTTATTCACACCATACATTTAGATATTTATCACACAACGGAGGAGTGATCTTTTATTGTTGTTGTTTTTACTTCTTCAATTCCACCCTTGTAAGTCTACTTCCCGTTTCCCTTGAAGACATGTCATCAATGGAGGGATAACTCTTTTATGGGTTGATCTAAGGGAGTATCAAGGGGCTGGATTGGACGTATTTCCTTTTTAATGATTTCAATTTCATATATTTGAGATGGGTTCATTTAAGGAGATAAAACAACATCATCACGTACTGGTTTAATGCCTACACCATTTAATACTAAACACCTATACACTTGAAGGATCAATTCCCCCACAGTTGAAGAATTTGAGTGGGTGTCTTCCTTTCAATTCTCTTTTTCCCCTTTTAAGGTTTAATGAAAAATATATATATTTTTATTTTGATTCTTATTACTCTCTTCATATTGGTCTAGATAAATTATGGATTACAATCTCCCCTCATTTATATGTTTCCTATTCAGAAATTTAAATAATATCTATTCATTTTCCAAATTCATAAAATCTTATATTTCTATCCTGAACTAATTGAAAAGATTATTTTGTAACTCATCAAGGGAATAGTATTCCATATTTTCAATAGAAAAATTATTTGGATAAAATATAGCTAGAATATTTAACATTCGATTTTAAAAAATATTAGAATATTATAGCCTATAAATAAATCCCATGATATGGCTTAAACTTACATTAACCATGATGAAATAGTCCCGAATAAGAATGTATTCAGTAATTATGTCATCTTAAAACATATCCCACTTGTAACACCCCAAGCTTTCATGGTACATTTCCCTTTGAATAATGCAATATCTTGCATTTTACGCAACATTGAGAATCTAACACACTACGACCAATCAAAGTAGCCGTTATGAATAGTAATACCCACCTTTTGAAATTTTATAAATTTTATTTTTCAAAATAAACTTAATTTTTTAATTTTAAATATCGAAATTTTCTTAGGGTGACTTGTTGGTATTATTATGAAAACATTCAATTTTGGATGAATAGTGAAAATCACTGTGTTATTGGTTAAAACCAATTTTTTTAAATTATTATTTATTTTAATTAAATTTATTTTCGGTCAAAATAGATACATAATACCTATATTAGTTCATATTAATTCATTGGAGTCATTTTATAACAATTGTAGATATATAAAAATTTTATCGAACTTCTTATAGACTTTTACCGGCCTCCTATGAGAATTTAAAAATTTTCATAAAACACAAATTTACCACTTCTGTGAGTTTAATTTCAAAAATCTAAGAGACACAGTTTACATCAGTAAGTAAAATGTGGTTCAATAATATTAAAATAATTCTTGGTGAATTGAAAATTTTACTTTTATTTACAACGGTTAAAAGTAAATAGGTTATGTAAGGGTTTACAAGATATTATAATTACACTAAATCATTCCCTAATTCTATTGGATAAGTGTAATTCCACCAAAAACACTCATAGGAATAAAATATGATCTCATTTGGTCCACTTGTATTATATTAGGAAATTTATAATTATTTTATTTAAGGAAACGTTAAAAGAGAAAATTTCAATGTTTAATAACTAAACAATTTTTAATATAGGGTTATACATAAGATAATTTCAACTATAAATATTAATTATAAATATAAAAATTGTTCCTAAATAATTTTATTTTATTTATTATTTTTAGACATTATACGATTTAATTTATTTATGACACAGTGATGATGTAGTAATTACCTTATTAATGAAAGATTAAAATAATTAATATTATAAATATCCAAATAAATGTAATCTCAGACATTTGATGAATTACAGTAATTTTCAATGTTAATATGAGATGTTATAGTTGATTAAATAATTTTTTTCTCGAATTCATCATGCTATTATGATTTTCACAAAAAACCAAATACCAAATAGCGTCAAAATTGACATAATTGAGTTTTTGAAAAAAAATTACAATATTATTAATTGATATAACATTATTAAATATATAAGGTTAAGAAAAAGGACATATAAAAGGTTATATATATTAATAATGAATGACATGGGGTTCCCTTCTCTAGTTATAGTTTGATTATTAACTTCGTAATACAAAAATACAAAGAGACATGGTAAATGTCAAAATATTTTAATAAGATTTAAATCTAAAAGATAAAGTTAATATGATGACCTAAACCTGTCTAAAACCTTTTGGTTGAGAGGTTTTCGACCCATCCCCTTATTTTATTTTAAATAATTCATTTTTAATCCATTATAAATATAAAATGATTTTATAATAAAATAATATTTCATGATTTTCCTAAAGTGACCCTCACCTATCTTAAAAAAGGAAAATTACTCTTATCTTTATTTTAAATCTCCAATGACATTTGGCTCAGCCAAACCCTACCCAAATATCCTCCAAAAATTCCTCCCTTCATCCTAGAGGGATTCATTTGGTTAGAAATCCATCCAAAGGAGCCCTTTTGATCAAATCAAAAGGAAGAACTTGAAGAAGAGGTAAATATTTCATCACCATTTTGAAGTTCTTTTCATTATCCACATCCTCTTTCTTTGATGTTTCCAGTATAAGATAATAATTCCAGTATAATCTATATACTGTGATGTTATTATAAATATGATACAACCATATTCATTATTTTATCCATCATATGAATGACAATGTCACCATATGTTCGTATGTACAGCGTACCGTATCCACATCGTGGTGTAGTTGGTCATTCAAACACATCATTATTTGGATGGGAGTAATAATGATTATAAATAATATAAATAATAAATATAACATGTTAATGATTATTTATATATGATATAAAATATAATTAAATATGATTTAACCATCAATATAATGATATATTCGGTCGTGCGTACGTACAGATTACCGTCTCCACGAACGCGTTGACATTCATTCCCCATCATAATAAATCAAGAATAATTTTCAATTTATGATTATAAAAAGTCTTTAAGAACATTATATCATTCTGAATATGAATAAAATACAACCTATCCATAAAACACATGGCTTACATAACCAATTATATAAAAGAAAATTAATCAGTTAACACCCAAAACGATGATACTACTAAAATATTATGAACAAAGGAATATTAGAGGATAATATAAGATATCATATTTTTTTATATGGTTATTGTATAATTTAATAAAAAAAAATTTAATATTTTACATGAGGTTAACATACCATCGACTAATGAAATGTAATAGGTAAGGGTTAATTCTACAAGCTCTTCATTATCCGAGGTTTTGTTTACGTAAGTATCTACTGGGACCTCTTTATCATCTACATCTGTGTTTTCTTAAAAATGTAATTCAAAACATATTTACTATTTACAACACTATGGGATAAATTCATTTATTCCCTTATTTTACCATATATTTTTTTGAAATAAATATTTCTTTCATCTTCCAAACAAGGTACTTTATGACCTTTTGGAAGAAAGTAAGGTAAGAATGTCTTATTTTTTACTTATACAGTGGATGCAGCTATTTTCTGCTATTATAACATCGTTGAAGCTTCCCATAAAATATTACAAGAATATTTTCCAAATAAATGTTTTCTTTTATAAATATATGACTTTTAAATGATTTCAAAATAGAATGAGATATTTCACTCAAATTTTTTTGATTTCATCTATGTCAATATATTTCGATAGATTTTAACCATGTTAAAATATGATTTATTATGATACAAATATTTCATATTGTATTGAAGGATTGTGATATGTTTGACTATGGATGTGTTATTTTTACACCATTCATGGTTTATGGATAAAGTATTAACATTTTGTATGCTAGCTTTAATATGTATGTCTATGTTATGTTTAAACCTTTTCATATACGGAATGCATTGGATTTAGTAAGTGATGGGTGGATCACTCTATTACTCCTCGATGCTTATGTATTCTTATGAAACAAACTAATGTCTTGGAACAATGCCTTCACAAAATATTATTTATAGTCTAGGAACAAGGCCTTGTCTATCCTGTTATTAAGTCTGGCATTATGCATTCTGTCATTATGAATGTGGCTATTGATATTGCATGTGATTAATCGACTAGTAGAATATCCATGTGAATAAGAAAATTGCATTATTTGGGCTTATATTTTCCATATTATTCTGATGTTTATGTTTAAAAGGATTTTTTTTAGTCTTATACATTGTGTTAAATGTTTTTCCTTGTTTTTTAATGTTTCTTCTATATTGATATCCTTAATAAGAATCTGAGATCACCCCTTTCTATGATTTATTTTTCTCGTAATGTGAAGCAGCATTTTATGGTTGACCTATAGGGATAGGCTAAGGATATATTTGTGTTCAAAAGAATACAAAATGTTTTTATGTCATTATTTCATGATGTAATGTAAAATATATGAATGTATGAATTACTTCTAATGCTAAAAAATTGATCGGTATTTGGGGGCTTGAACCCTTGAGATCATGCCAATGTTTTTTGATAATGCATCGACTCTGGGTAACTGGGGTCAAGGCATTAAGGTTGTTATCACAGGAAGTTCAGTACAAACCATGGAAGCTAGATTTAGAAAAACTCACATTCTATAACATTACCCAAAGATAGACTATGAGGATTAGTATAGAAGAACGTCCAAAAAAAATTTTATTGTAGAGATTTTGTGGGTTTGACAAGAAATACATCCCTATCCGGATACAAGCCAGTTTAGGAAGCTCTGGAACATATGTACCTCAGGTTTAAACCGGAAAACACCACTTTGAGCAAGACTTGAACTGGAACTGCTGCACAAAAACGGGCCTTGATGAACTCTTGGTTATGACACACATAGGGTATATGTTTTGGATAATTCTCATTTACTTTAAAAAACATTATGAAGGTATTATGAGTAAATACTTCCACAAATAAAACTTTTTTATTATTGTGGATAATATCCCTAAATTGTTCAATTTATGTTAAGTATTTTACAAGTTTGGAATTAAGTATTATAATTCATAAACTAATCTAGTGTATACCATTGTTTTGAAATGGTGTCTAGTGGAAGGAAAATAAAAGGTATCAACACACGTAATCCTTGTAGCGATTTCCATCATACTCAAGAAAATTATAGTGGAGATGGTGAAGCAGCTAGTGCTGATCAGCTTATCACCATACTTGGAAAAGTCATTCAAGTTATGAATAATAACATTTCCTGCATGGTGCACCCTAATCCACAATGTGGAAGATCAATGTTAGACCGCTTACTGAGAAAAAAACATTCAAAATTAAATGGGAGCTCAAATACATTAGTATTTGATCAATTTATTAATTCTATAGGGAAAATATTTCTTGCTTTGGGGAGTAGCCAAAGGGAAAAAGTTTTTATGGAAGTTTATCACCTCGTAGGAGATGAAAATAAATGGTGGTAATTATTCAAAAACAAAAAAGAAGATAAAGATGTATTGAACATGTAATGAAGGGAGTTTAAAGATATTTTCAAGGAAAAAATTCTTTCCTCGTGACCATCAAGTATATATGGAATGACAATTTCTGAGTCTGAGTCAAAAGGATGATGAGAATGTTGCAAATTATAAGGATAACATTACATAGTTAGCAAGGCATGTCGTATATTATATACGTAACCCAAGGAGTAAGATTGATCGATTATTTGATAGGTAATAAAAAATCTCCATCGATAATTAGGCTCACAATCCTTCTCTTCATACAAAGTTATTGTCTCAAGACCTATCGAGAGAAAAAAGGAATTATCTATGTTTTATGACTTTAATGAAAATCAAGAGAAAAGGAGATCTGTTGAACACTCTGTAAATGGAAATAAGGGGAAGAAGGTAAATGTTGAATATCTGTTCTATGTTAAATGTGGGAAGAAACACCCCCGTACATCCCTGAAGTGAATGGGAGTCTGTTAAAAGTGTGGTGAAAGAGGCCACCAAGCTCATTATTTCTAGGGAAGGATAGAGGCTGTCAAAGTTTAATGCTTCAATTGTAGGAAAAAAAATATTATGAAAATTAATTTCCTAAGTGTCATGGGATCATAACTCAGAAAAAGGCTAAGGGAGAAAGGCAAAGCTTATACAATCAATACTGCAGAGGTTGATGCTCTGAAAGACGTGGTGGGAAGTAATTTAATGGTTTCCACATGTTTAAACAATGCTTTATCTGATTCTAGATCATCAAATTGTTTCATATCTTCCCAGTTTTCTAAGAAAAGTTGATATTTTCAATTTTACTTAACAAGGGAGTTTCCAGTCAAAACTCTTAAGGGAAGTATCATCACAATAATGTTTTGTAAATCTGTTCCCATTAGGGCATATAAATGTTATTTATTTGTTGATCTCATCATTATACCCCTGATTGATTTGATATAATCCTCAGAATGTATTGGATTTCAGACCATGATTCTAAAATTTATTATAAGAAAAACGTGGTTAAAATGTTCAACAATGATATGGAGTACCATATCATTAGAGAAGAAACTTCACCACCTAATTCTTATCTAGATCCGCCCGAGTATCTGTACTAAATTAGATTATTGAGGAAGAATATAATGAAATAACAATGGGTGAGGAAATGAATGTTCGAATAGAGGAAGTACCTATTGTGAAAGAATATGTTGATTTGTTTCCAGAGGATTTACCTGGACATCATCCAGAACGAGAAATTGAGTTTTCCAATGATTTCAAGGCCCATATAAAAGACTCCTTATTGAATGGCCAATGATAGATTATTGGAACTAAAGAAAAAAACTAGAGGAATTGAGTAACAAGGGATTTATTTTCCCTAGTGTTTCTCCATGGTGAGCCCTTGTCCTTTTGGTTAAGAAGAAAGATGGATCCATGAGGTTGTTCATTGACTAAAGGGAGATCAATTCTATAACACAAAATAAAAAGTATCCCCTGCCTTACATTGATGATTTATTTGACCAACTTCACTAAGATCAATATTTTTCAAATATTTACCTTCGATCTGGATATCATCAGTTGTGTGTGAAGAATGAAGACATTCTAAAAACAACATTTCAAACGAAGTACGGGCATTATGAGTTTACAGTATTTCCTTTCAGATTGACTAATGCACCCTCTATCTTCATTGATCTAATGAATAGTGTTTTCAAGGAATATCATGATGAATGTTTAGTGTTATTTATTCATTTATGATATCTTGGTATACTCCAAAAGCTAATAAGATTATCAAAACCACTTGCAAAATATTCTAAAGACTCTTAGAAGAAACGAGTTATATAAGAAATTTAGCAAGTCTGTATTCTAGATTTAGGTGATTTTTTCCATATTTTCTCTAAGGATGGAATCTATGTTGATCCTTCAAAGAAAAAGAAAATTGATCAATGGATAGCACCGATGAGTATAACTGATGTATGTAGTTTTACTGGTTTAGCAGGTTTTTTTCGGCGTTTTGTCTAGAATTTTGCCTGATTGGCTAACCCATTAACCAAGCTCACACGTAAAGGGGTTATATTTGTTTTGGAAAAAAGAGTGAGAAGAATGTTTTGAAGAAATAAATAGAATATTAGTTAATTATCTTATATTGACTCTACCATCAGGGAATGATGGGTTTGTTATTTATAATGATGCTTCAAGAAAGGAATTAATTGTGTCCTTGTGCAGAATGATAGCTTTATTGACTATGCATTGCGAGAGCTAAAAATTGATGACCAAAACAATAATACTCATGATCTTGAGTTAGAAGCTATAATCATTTCTCTAAAAATATGGTGACACTATATATATGGTACAAATGTAAGATTTATACTGATCAAAAGTGTTTGAAGTATATTTTCCCAGTAAAAGATCTCAACATGAGGCAAAGGAGACAGCTTGAACTACACAAGTATTATGATTTCACTATACACTACCACTTGGGAATGGAAAATAAGGTGGAAGATGCTGTGTGGAGAAATGATCATGGAGTTTATAATGAGATGAGAGTTAAAAAGGGACCATATTTTCATGTATCTAGTAAATATGGATATGGGAATAACAATCGAAGGTGAAACATCAATATGTTTTCAAATATATTCCAAAACATCTTTAAAATAATGGATAAAGAGTTTTCAGACTGATGATTAAGAGTTTCAAAAGAATATTAAAGCTGTGAATGATGGGATATTGAGTGACTACATATAGGAAGAAGGAAGTTTGAATTTTTGGAAGATACATTGTGTTCTCAATATACATGATCTAAAAAGGAAATTGTTGGATGATGTTCATAGCTCAATTTTTGTCTATATATTATTGGAACACCGAGATGTATAGTGATTCGAAGGAACATTTCTTGTGGGACCACATGAAGAGAGAGATTGCTGATTTTGTGTCAAGATATATAGTTTTTCAATAAGTGAAAGGTGGAAGGCAACGTCTTGGAGGAGTCATGAAACCTCTTCTCATACATAAGTGGAAATGTGTTAATATTATGGTGGAATTTGTTATGGGTCTTCCAAATACTCCTAGAAGAAATGACGTAGTATGGTTCATTGTGGATCAACATACCATGTTAGCACATTTTCGTTCTGTAAGAGAATATTTAACACATGAATGTATGGAAAGACTATATATTAATGAAGTTGTAAGACTTCATGGAGTACCCCTATAGATTGTTTCTGATCGTGATCCGCATTTTACATTAAGATTCTGGAAAAGTCTTCAGAAGGCCTTGGATACTGAATATCATTCGGGCTCTGCCTACCACACACAAACAAATGGAAAATCAGAATGAATTGGTCAAACCTTAGAAGACATGTGGAGATCTTTATCACCTGACTTTAAAGGCATGTGGGATCAATATTTACCTCTAGTAGGACTTTCCTATAATAATAGCTTCCATTAAAGTATTTAGAAGACACCATATTAAGCGTTATATGGATAAAAAATTCACACACCCACATGTTGGGATGATGTTTGTTAATGATAACTAGTAGGCCTAGAACTTGTGGAGGAATCAATGTAAAATGTGAGGATTATTCAAACCCACATCAAATCATCACAATGTAGGAAAACGAGCTATGCCGATAACTGAATGAAGGTTTTGTAATTTCATGTAGGAGGCCATGATTTATTGATGGTTTTTCCATGGAACTGTGTTATATGTTTCGGTAAGAAGGCTGAATTGAGTCCCAGGTACATCGGACCTTTCAAAATTCTAGAACGAATTGGATGTGTAGCTTATCGTTTGGAAATTCCTCTAACTATTTCCAATGCTCATGACGTGTTCCACGTATCACTGTTGAGAAAATAAATTCTTGAACCACGGTATGTTCTCACCTATGAAATAATTGAACTGGAACATGATCCGTCTTATTGTGCAGAGCCTGTCAAAATTCTTGATACAGAGAACAAGTTCTAAGAAACCAGACGAATCATCTTGTAAAAATTCTATGGAGAAATCATAAGATGCATGAGGCAGCATGGGAACCCGAGGAACTTATAATGAAGAACCACCTGAATAATTTTATACAGTAATATTCTATATATTTAGAGGATGAAATTTTTTTGAGGAGAGATTGTAACACCCCAAGCTTCCATGGTATGATTCCCGTTAAATAATGTAATAGATGGAACTGTATGCAACTTCGAGATTCTAACACACCGTAGCCAGTCAAACTAGCAGTTATGAATAGTTAAACCATGTTTTAAAAATTTTATGAATTTTATTTTTCAAAAGGACATCATTTTTGAATTTAGAAAATAGAAATTTGCTTAGGCTGAATTTTTGGTATTTTTCTGAATACTTTCAATTTTTACTAATATTGAAAAACACTGAGTTATTGGTTAAAAACCAATTTTTTATTTATTTTTATTAAATTTATTTTAACTCAAAATAAATACAAAAAAACTTTATAATTTAAATTTATTTCATTTTAGTCATTTTATAAGAATTTTATATATATATAAATTTTATTGTACTATTTACCGTCTTTTACCCACCTCCTAAGAGCATTTGCAAATTTGCCTAAAACATAATTTTACCGCTGCTGTGAGTTGAATTTCAAAAATCTGAGAGACACAGTTGACATCAGTACATAAAATTTGGTTCAATAAGATGAATATATCTATTTTTATATTTTAACATTTACTTTTATTTACCACGGTTAAAAGTGAATAGGGTAAGTATGGGTAAAAATGATATTATAATTAACCTAACACATGTCTTAATTCTAATGGATATGTGTAATTCGACCAAAAAAAACATTATGAATAATATATTACCCCTTTTTCCACTTGGATTAGATTAGGACATTATTTATTATTTTATTTAAAGAAGAGTTAATAGAGTTAAATTCAATGTTTAATAAATAAACCATTTTTAATATATGGTTAAACATAACAAAAATTAAACTATAATTATTAATTATAAATCTAAAAATATTTTAAACATAATTTTATTTTATTTATAATTTTAGGACATTAAATAATTTAATTTTTTTATGACACAATGATGATGCAGTAATTACCTTATTAATGATGGATTAAAATAATTGATATTATAAATATCCAAATAAATGTAATTTGAGAGTTTTGATTAATTACACTAATTTTATAGGTTAATATGACATTTTGTGGTAGATTAAATAATTTTTTTAAGTAATCATTCTATTATGATTTTTCACAAAAACCAAATACTGAATAGTGTCAAAAATGACATAATTGAGTTTTTAAAACAATTACTATATTATTAATTGATATAATATTATTAAAAATATAAGGTTCATAAAAATGAATTATATAAGGTTATATATATTAACTATGAACCACATTGTTTTATCTTGTCTTGTTATAGTATGTTTATTAACCTTGTAATATAAAAATACAAAGAGACATGTTAAATGTCGAACTATTTAACTAAGAGTTAAATCTAAAAGATAAGGTTAATATGATGACCTAAACCAATATAAAACCAATTTGTTGAGAATTTTTAGACCCATAACCACCTTATCCTTTCGATAATTCATTTTGGAGCAATTAAAAACCGAAAATAATTTTTTTATAAAATAATATTTCAAGATTTTCCTAAAGTGACCCTCACCTCTTTTATAAAAGGGAACATACCTTTTTCTTAATTTAACACCACCAACGCCTTTTGACTAGGCCACACCAGGACCAAATCTCCTCCCAACATTCCTCCCTTTGTCCTAAAGGCCTTCCTTTGGTCATAAATCCAACATAAGGAGCCCTTTTGATCAAATAAAAAGGAAGAACCCGAAGAAGGGGTAAATATTTCATCACCTCTTTCAGGTTCTTGACTTTTTCCACTTCCACTTTATTTGTTTTTTCCATTATAAAATAATATCTATAGTATATTATATATTCTATGATTTTATTATAAAAATGGTACATCCATATTCATTATTCTATCCATCATATGAATGAAAAATTCATCATACGTGCGTACGTACAGTTTACCGTATCCACGTCGTGGTGTAGTTTGTCATTATAACACTTCATTATTTGTATGGGTATAATAATGAGTATAAATAATGTAAATAATAAATATTACATGTTAATGACTCTGTATATATGATATACCACCAATTACATATGATTTTACCATCAATATAATGATATTGTCTCTCCTGCATACGTACGGATTACCGATTCCATGAACGCGATGAGATTGATTCCCCATAGTAATCATTCAAGAATAATTTTAATTTTATGATTAAAAATAGTGATTTATTCAATCTAGATATGAATAAAATACATATTTTACGTAACAAACATGTACTACGTAACCAATCATATAATAGAAAATGAATCAGTTAACACCAAAAACGATGATACTACTAAAATATTATTAACAAAGAAATATTAGAGGATCATATATGATATCATATTTATGTATATTGTTCTTGTATAATTTAATTAAAATTTTATAACTAGATTATAAGAGGTTAACATACCATCGAATAAGTAAAATTACTCGGTAAGGGTTAATTCTACAATCTCATCATTATCCAAGTTTGTTTTTATGTAAGTATCTACTAGGACCTCTTTATCATCCACATCCGTGTTTTCTTAATAATATAATTCAATTTTTTATAATATTTACTAGGATATGGGTTAAAATAATTTATACCCTTATTTGACCATATATGTTTTTAAATAAATCTTTACGTCATTTTCCAAACAAGATGCATTATGTCCTTTTCGAAAAAATTAAGGTTAGAATGTTTTTTTAACATATATGGCAGGTGTGGCTATTTTCCACCATTATAACATCATTGAAGAATACCATAAAATCTTATAATAATACTTTCAAAATAAATTTATTATTATATAATTATAGGACTTTTACTTTTTTTCAAAATTGAAAGAGATATTTCTGTCAAAATTTTTTGATTACATTTATGTTAATATGCATTGACGGATTTTAAACATATTCAAAGATGATTTATTATGATTCAAATATTAAATATTGTATTGAAGGTTTTTTGATTTTTTCTGAATGTGGATGTGTTATTTTTACACCATTCAAGGTTTGTGGATAAATTATTGACATTTTCTATGCTAGTCTTAATACGAATATTGATGTTAGGTTTAAACCTTTTAATATGAGGAATTTATTAGACTTACTAAGTGGTTGGTCGAGCCCACTATAGCTTCTAGATGCATCAATAGGTCTCATGAGAGAATCTAGTTTCTTGGAAAAAGGCCTTGAAAAATCTTATTTGTAGTCTCTGAACAAGGCCTTGACTATGTTATTATGATGTGTGGCATTATGCATTCCATCATAATGAATGTGGCTATTGATATTGCATGTTATTATTAGACTAGTAGAATATCCATGTGAATAAGAAAATAGAATTATTTGATTTTATCTTTTCCATATAATGCTGAAGATTATGTTTAAATGGATTTTTTTTCTTATACATTAGATTTAATGTTTATGCTTATTTTTTAAAGTTTCTTCTATATTTTTATCCTTACTGAGTATCTGAGCTCACCCATTTCTATGTTTTATTTTTCCGAGGATTTGAATAATTATTTCATGATTGGATAGAAGGGATAGGCTAAGGATATAAGTGTGTTCAAAGGGGGAAAATTGTTTTGGATGTTTTTATTTCATGACATAATGTACGTCTTATGAATGTATCAATTACTTCCAAGGCCAATAAACTGATCGGTCTTTTGGGATTTCATCCCTTATGATCATGCCAATGTTATGTAAAAATGCACGGACTCTAGGTATCAGTGGTTGGGGAATTACACCTCTAAATTATCAGTTTATCTTCTTTGGTCACGAAATTTTCCTAATACATCTTTTCAATATTTTCGAACAAATATTTATCTGTAATGTGAAGAATAATATTAATAAAAAATTCTGAAAAAATATATGATATAATTGGCTTTCCATTATTGCTAATCAATCTGAAAGATTATTTTTTCTATAAAAGTAATTATATAATCTCTCCCAAGAGGTGTAAATCCCTATATCACATCATCACTATTTTATAAGACGTATGATAGTTTTTGAAAAAATGTTATATTTTTACACGCATTAATTTCAATTTTTTCAAAGATAGTAACTGATATTCCATTTAATGAATTCATATTCTTTGTTCCATATCGAGTAATATATTAGAGAGTGCCTTTTTACCTCTGATCCGAATTGATGTCCCCTAGTATGTTTTAATACCATTAAAGTTGGGTAGAATTATTAATATATTTTTTTATAAATTTTTACTTAATTAACACTCGATGAATGATTAATTTCATGAAACACTCATCATAAATTATCTATCACCTTGAGTGTGGTGGTAGTATAAAATAATGTATAAATTTTTTTTTCATATGGCCTAACTTCACATTGAAAGTCCAATCTATTCTAAGTTCATACTGAATTTTGAGAACTCCAACATCACTAAAAAATAAAATACAAGATAGGGAATTGTTCATCCATGACTCTGGGATGTATTTCTATAGATTTGTAAAATATTAGTACTATTCATCAATGAACATTACACAAGGAAAAAATTATTGCCAATGTTTTTATGATGGTCTCATAACTATTCATGATTATTCTCATGCACATGATAGTGAAAAATATCGTAAATATATCTCTAAATAACATATAATAAAATAATTATGACATATTCAAAAAGATAACGACTTCTAGAACAATATCGATACAGATGTTGTAGGTCAGCCTTCCCCTCATGAATTAATAATATTCAACACATATATAATAGAATACATGAATTTTATGATATTATTTCTCTTAAAAAATCAAAATTATCATTATAATTTCGATCAACCTACCCCGAACATGAAGGAAATCATATTTTTAATGTAGGTTGATGATCTTCTTCTTCACTCTCAATTTGATACAACAGTTATTTAATGAATCTAAATATTGGAGTCCTATCTCAATTCCTAAAAAACTATTCATTTTAATATCATTCTTTTATATTTAGATTAATTTGAAAATATATTTTCCTATAATATAATATAGATACTTATGTTTATTTATTTTTTATGTTATTTTCCTAATGAATAACAAAATATTATGAGGACAATAATTTACAAATTTTAAAATTTAAATATATATGAAAGTCACATGTAATACTCTCATTAAATTAAACTTTAAATCTTATTCAAAACAATTGAATACTGACTTAAATAATTCCATTCATAAAAAGATTAATATTGTATGAAATATAGACAATTAGAACATCATTTAAATCAATTTATTTTATTTTTTTTACGTCGTAATATTTTAAATAAATGAATTATATAATATTGTAACATTTCAATTATTTTCTAGCATCCAACATCTTACATGAATGATGCATATTTTTATCAGTCAATGTCTTATAAAGAACAATACCCCATAATGTCGCATGTTATATAAACTATGGATATCCGAAAAAATATTATATCTTCGAAATTCCCATATCTTATGAATATTGAAAATCACAAGTGCATGAAATATCTTACACAACTCTACATATCATATACCCATGGTATCTTTCATGGTTGATAATATCACCTACACCAAATTTTTTATGAGCTTCCAATATCAAACATAATGTTTAAAATATTTCGATAAAATAACATGTATAAAATAAATATCATGTATGTTATGTAAATAAAAATGTATCTTATATATTCAATACTTATGAAAAATTGATGTCATATGAAACTCAATAATTTCATCTCATCCTTAATAACACATCTAGAACAATTAGATATCATATTATAAAAACATTAGCCACATTCAAACATCCTTCCTAGCCTCTAATGAATAATTAAGAAACATAAAAATCACTAAAAAATCATTAGAGTTCTTCAAAATAGAGATGGTAAACTATAATATGGGGTTCGTATTGGTGGTATTTTAAAAGTGATCCCTTCTATGGGATTATATAGGTTATTATTTATTATAGGTTATATTAGAATTATTTAATATACATATTTTGGATCCTATATCTTCTTATCACTATATTATGATCTCTAAATATCTCATAGTAGTGGGAGTATAACATGATGATCACTACCATGAAAAAAAATGATTCATGAGTCCCTTCACATGGAAATTTAATCTCACTAACTTAATGTTGGATAATTTAAGGGGGATGAGGTGTGGATTAAGTTAACTGAGGTCAAAAATATTATTCATTCATTTTACATCTCTTTATCACAATAATTTTATCTTACATCATTCCATATATTAGTGATAGATATATCAAAGGATTAATTTAAATGTGGAATAGAGATTGAAGTTCACTAAAGTATTGATAGATACATACTCGATTGAGGTTCTTTATCATCATAATATTGTTAGAGTTTGTTTTTGGAAGAAAACTATATATTCATAGGTTAATTTCACAGTATAAATTTTCAATTTTACCGGTGGTAATTTGTATGTTAGGTTATAACATGTTTATTATAATATAGAGTATTTAAAAATGAATTAAAGAATTTTAAGTTGTATGTAGGGGTGTTTCATTTCTTCCAAACATCATTATATGTGCATTACATTTTTAACTTGTTTCATTTAACAACAAATATTTACCCCTTAATTTATGTTTTAATATTATATTAAAAATAATTATTATTTAAAATAATTTTAAGAAAAACATATTGTCCTCCTCTAGTTACACCATGTAATCTGAACCCTTGATGAATATATATAATATAAATTATAATATTGACACATGCCCTTTAGAAATGTTAGGGATCATCACATTTGGTGTGATTATTGGGGACAGATAATTTTTTTCTTCTTCGTATTATTTTTTTCAAATATATTAGGAAATTAACATATTGGGAAAATTTAAAAATGTGGAATTTATATTAATATCACACTTTGATTTTATATTAGTAGTTGTAATTTAATTCAAAAATATATGGGGAGTACAAATATACACATGTGGGGAGGAGTTATTCTGAGATTTCATGAACAAAATTAGAGATGATCATGAATAATAGTTTTTAGAATCCTTATATAATAAATTTTTGAGCTATCTTACTATATTCTAAAATTTAAACATGAATCATTGAAATAAATATATCCACTTTGTTTCTCTCCCATAATTGAATAAAATATCTATTATATTGTGTAAACACTTTAATACTTCCAACTGCACATTTATTATATGTATTTATTTGATAATCCTAATAAGAAAAAGTAGATACATGATGAAACACTTCATGTAGATGAATTTAATCTGGGTTTCCATAATTCATGTTTTTTGATATAAATTTGAAAATTTATAATTAATTATTTTGATCATCTATTCCATAATTTTAGTGGTTTTTATTATACATAAATTTGACTAGGACACAATAGATATTTCCAATTTAGAAGAGAAAATATTGGATCAGGATTAGTGCTTCATTGGTGTATTTTTGGAATATGGCACCAAGTTGTATATCATTTAAGAGTTTTTTTAGACATAAAAAATAATATTAAAGACATTCCAAAGTAAAAATAACATCACCAATTTTAACTAATCCCCAAACTAAATAATGGGAACACTCATACAACCTTTTCCAACCACCTCATGACTTGATGAGATATGATTCCATAGAGGGGTCTTAATTTACTCTATTTGTGGTATTCTCTACATCCAGTGAAATGTGAAATGAACTCTAGAAATGGGGATGTAGTGGTTACTACCACATAAGCCTCATCCACCATCAGGCTAGAAAATACTTGTCTTAATTGTTCATATATTGAAATTAAAAACATAAATCCTCTTTGGGGATTACTCAAACATAATTTTCCATCTTATTTCATTTTTTCATTATTTCATTTTAATTTTATTTATAGTTTTTTTAGGTTCTACTGGTATGTAGAATCTGTTGATACCATTAATATCATTTCAAGAATTTGACCACCAATATTTTTCAAGATGTACATATCCATACTTACTATTATATAATATCCTTCTTATTTATGTTTGAACTGAAATAAGTATTATATTTTAATCAATATGGTTCATTATAAAATTATGGGGTAGCATGTTGTTAGTTTATGCATTCTTTTCTATATTCTGTTCCATTATAAGTTTGAATTTTCCTTAATTTAGCTCCACTTATATGTTTAAAATTTATTTATTTTCTAAAATTATATTTCCTTCTTATTATAATATTCATGTGACCAGTCATATGATTATATTCCATTATAATTTTTTTGAACATGAAATTAAATGTTATCAAATATCAATACCGTATTTGTAAGAACTATAAAATGTAAAATCACAAAAATGATAGGTTTATAAAGCTTCTTTACTTCTTCCATTCAATTATATTTTTCTAAGTAGAATGTTGGATCATGATTTGCAATTGAGAACATCCAAAAATATATTTTGTTAAACTCATAGATTCTTGGAGTTGTTAAGATGACAAATAACTTTTTTCAAAATCATTTTTTGAATTATATTTCTTCCTACTTTAATTTATAAACTATTTACAGTATTATGAACCATGAATAGATTTTAAAGGATATATATTATAAATTTAATTCCTTTCCACCATGCTATTTAGGGGAATTCATATAAACAACGGAAGCCTAGTATGGTGTGGAAATCAATACTCTTGGATTTATTTTGAAGAAATGAATTTCTATGAAGAATTTCATGGTGCATATATTTAGATGAGTTGTGGGGCCACAAAAAATGTTGAAATAAAATATACCATCAAATCCCATAAAAAATTCACAATCATTGAATGTTGAAAAAACATAAAATAAACATGAGGTGGAATCATTGAGTTTTCCAATGTCTAGTGAGTGAACTCTCATAGAATATAGGACGAACTGAGATGTTAACTTTGTATTTTTTTTATATGATCATATACAAAATAATAAACTATTATATTAATAATTTGTCATAAATATGCTACAACTACTTTTTATAACATTATTTAAACCCTGAATTACTAACCTTAAGCTCTAAAATAACCCCTATAACGTGGTTTTGATTTTAACTCATTTTTTCTCAAGTGAGTGGTTAATGAGAGTTGTATTAAAGCTATGGATTATTTATCTCATATCAATATTGATGAATAATTTGTAAAGATTACTTTAATTTAGATAAAGAATGATATTTATAGTATGGTATGTGTAAAATAATAATGTTTAGAACAAAATTATGAAATGAATGTAATGGGAAATAAGATAATGGCAGATAAATTATATCTTGGCCTCAATGAGTTTTCAATAATGAAAACAATACATTTTGACATTTGATTTTGAGAGTTATACTTAGATATGTGGTTGATTTTTCACAAGATTTTGAAAATATTGGAGAAGAAGTGTTTTTCAACTTGAAGTTTATATATATTCTTATTATGATTAACAGATTATGCCCCAATAAATTTTTTAAAAGTTTTCATAAATACCACATGTTTAGTATTTCAGTATATTTTGGATAAAAATGGGAAAACAGTATGAATCCATAATTTAAATGATTATTTTGTTAATATAATTTTTAATTCCATTTTCATACAAAAAAAATTGAATTCAATTTATCTACTGGTCAAGAGGATGACAAAGGATGAGAATATATCAAACATTAAGAGGCTATATATAAATAATTTAGATTATCATATGATATGTTCCCTGAATAAAAGATGGTGTATCATATCCGAGGGCTACACCCCCCCCCCCCTAGAAAATTTGTTCATGTGGATGTGCACAATAAGGTAATTACTTAAAAAATTTAATTTCACCAAGTGTTATCATAATATTCAAATAAAATAGTGTTCTCCCACATTAAAACATAAAAAACTCCAACAGTCAAAGGATGATGAAACAACTAGTTATGAGAAGATCATATCCCACCGTAATTTGGAATGAGTCCCTTATTCCATATCTTCTTCTCAATGCATCCTTTTAGAAGATCCCCAAAATATATCACTTTCCAAATTTAATCTCAATACCCAATATAGGTTATGAACTACCTATAGCTTAATGATAATTTTAACACATTAAATTATATCGTAAGAAAATGTACTTTTAGGTTTGTGTTACATCGAGCATAACTTCATCCTCCCTAACACAACATTTGTTAGAACCACAACTCACTGTAAACATTTTTTAATATTTGTAACCTATAAAACAAATTATTTATCCAAAAATTATGATATTAATATATTTACAAATATATTTGTACATTAAATATATATTTTAAATTAATATATTTTTAAAAATGTGATTAAATTTTATATTTTGAATAATTATATTCGTATGAACATATAATAAAAAACATATTTTCAATTACAATATATCAATTCAATATATAATAGATCTAATGGAATACATGTAATTATAATTTTTATTTTTATAGGAAATTGAAACATGTGATGTACAATGGCACATAACCATATTGAGAAGCTAATGTAGGAATCATGCATGCCAATTCAATGTCCCATGTGACACAAAAGCTAAGACAATAAATAATAGCATTTCATGGTGAGCCCTAGGATGAAATGGGTTCCTCGCTATAACCTAGTGGTACACTACAATGATATATTGGAAACCAAAAATACCTCATACCAGAATATGTATTATGGTCTCAACTCAATGTAATTATAATTATGATTCTATAATTTTGGAAAATATATATCACCTCAACATTGATATATAAGTAATTTCCAATAGAACCTGAACTCGCAATGCTGTTATACATTTTAAATGTAACATATTTTCATATTGAAATTCCACCATATGTCCAAACTGAAAAGTATTAATGAGACACAATGCATGATACTTTACCCATGAAATATAATATCAATCCATTTTGTGCATTCAATTTTCCAAAACTCTATAAAATAAATCTATACCATATATTTCTAGGGGATACATGTATACTATTACATACAATACAAATATATTCAAATTAATCTATTAAAAAATTAGATAATAACTAAGTGATCATTCCACATGGTTTCCATTCATGTTTTAGGACAGACAAGGATAATGGGGGACTAAAAACCATCTAGGAGAATTCCCTTGATTCCTCATTTGTGTAATTAATTATGGTATAAGCAATTATATTGAAAACATCCCTGATCATCAAGGAAATCACCATTTCCTATTTAAATTCCACAACCCCACTATTATATGTTTTTTTACTCATAAAATCTTTCATGAAGTTTTGTGGTACTATATGTTTTAATTTTTTATTATTTTTCATAAATTATAATATCTTACTCTTCTTTTCCTCTTCAATCTTGTATTTTTTATTTTGATTTCCAATATGACTCTTATTAAAATAATTGTTTGTGGAGTTTAAATCTCTGAATAAAACCCTACTATACATCAATATTTTGGAATTCCCAAGGCTCCACACCATCAATCATAATTTTTTTCAATTGACTTTATTTACCATAAAAATGATCAATTGGGGGGACTGCAGTGTGGAAAATATATGGTGTGATGGATGGAGTTTAGTTTCATGCCATTACTACATTTTTTCTATCATCATCATCTATATAAGAGGAGGGATATGTAGGGACAAAGAGATATTTTATATGTAATTAGTCTAAAAAATACAAATGGGTGGTAACTCATACAAAGTTAAATGAGTTATTAGATGGAATTGAGATAATATAAATAAAAAATTAAGGATTTCTCTAATTGAAACTATGTTTCCAATCATTTATTTCAAAAAAACTCTTTTTTAACATGTGATTAATGTGTCCACTCCATAATACATCCCCAATTTCACATTATTTTATATTATTATGTATTAAATAAGTGAATTAGAATACTGAGTATCTGACCAACATTCATCTAAAGAGATTAATGTGGTAAGCTCCCAAACCATATTATAGGGATATAAATTTTATGTAATTTATGGCCTGTGATAAGAAAACATATCTTTTGATATCATTTGGTGAATCTATGTCGGTTTCAAACTATTTGTTTTAATATTATATATAATGTTTTGTTTTTATTATTTTAACACACAAGAAAATGTAATCTATTTTTTCTTTACCCCTTCCATTAGTGAAACATTAATAGTAATCCAAATACATATTTGATTTTTTTTAAAATCTAAATTGGTTGAGGTGGAATTCATAGATCTTATCCATGAAATTAATTTATACCCTGAATAACTTATGCTAAACTATTTGGGTAATTATCTGAGAAAATTGACTTACAACATCCTAGACGTCCATCAAAAACAATCTGATGAAATACAAGAGAAAATCTATATATCCTTTAAATAAAAAATCATATAGTTGTAATAACAAATTCCAAACCCTCATATCTGACATAATTCTAATATTATTCTAAATTTTCTCCCGGGAGAACAATATAATCCAACTGTAATTTTAATTTGAGATAATAGAATATTATGTTAACATGTTTTTAACTTTTTTGAAATTCATTTAAAAAATCATACTGCATAAATTTATTCTTTTTATAAAACACTATTTATGTATGAAAAAATATCAGGAGAATAAAAATTAGATGAATTCTGAGAGACAACTATTGAGGATAATATTTAGTGGAATTGTGAAAAGGACGCCACCAAATAGGTGTTCATTGAAGAAGTAGATCCCAAGTGGAATGTTGTTAAGAGATTTATATCTAAAATTAACATTCATAACACATAGATTATAACCCCAAAGGGAATATAGAGATCACTACCTACTTTTATTCTCACATTCACTTAACATTCACTTCTCTCTCTCTCTCTCATATCATTATGGGGATTGGGTATCTTTACAATTCACATGGGGTTTCCCTCTCTTGGTTCCTAGTCAAATATATTATAAGAAATAAAATGAGGTGTTTCACATCACATAAAACCTATCAATTTTTCTATGTTCCATAATAACCCCCATATTACCCAAATATATGATATATTAACCCAATACCAAATTGGGGGTCTAAATTAATAATTTTTTCATTCAACCTATCTCAATTTTTATTTATCTAAATGATTATTCCCTTTTTTTTAGTAGTAACAGATTGAAAAATATAGATAAGAGGTTAGGTTAATCTATTATACTAAATAGCAGGTTTTTATCTCTTCATACAAAAAATTTTCATTACCTATACATTGTGTTTTGTAGTTTAAAATTGTATTGAATATAATGTATTGGAGCATTTTCAATTTAGTGCAGGTTTTTTTTGCTATTACCTTATTGCATATTTTTCTTTATTGAAATTTTTTTGAGTGACTTTATTCCTCATATATATATCATATTTTTTATTTTTCCTGGCATCATAAATAATTTTTTAAAATACACAAATTTATTGTTTAAAAATTATAAAACTATTAGTTCTTAAAAACAATAACTGGATCACATTTTGATCAGTTTTAACAAGATTAATAAACATGAATTTGAGTTGAATACTTGATAAAAAAATATAAATTCATATATTAAATACTAAATAACCAACTAACTAAATTTATTTGAATTATTCTCATTTGAGAAGTCATGATTTTTACAAAAGTCACCCAAAATGTCTAAAAGAACAACGTGTGTTCGTGGATGAAGACCCAAAATCCAAAGAAAATGGTTAACAAAATTTGAGAGATATTTTTCCAAACCCTACTTACATTCTGAATCTAGGAAAAAAATTGACAACTCCCTATATTTTTAATGATTTAACTCCTAATTATCCCTAATCAATTAATATGTAATATTTTACAAGAATGTATTTAATAAAAGTGCATGAATAAGAACCTTATTATGGATAGATATGGAATATAAGTTTAATTAAAAACATCAATTAATAATAGGAAAATGAATTTATCAAATCTAATTATATATTTTAGAATAAATGTGTGTGAAATTGAAAATAATTTTTAGAAACTTTAATAAGAGTTAATTATAAAGGTTATTTCATATTAATATTGATATATGAAAAATTATACTAAATTAGAATTCATTTGATAATAATTTCACAAGGAATGAAATTAATTCAATGTGAATAAGAATTTATAAATCTAGTCATTCAGGAATAATGAAAAATCAATTATGGGTGGGTTATTCAACCAAATATTTTACATATTTTTTATATATAATTTAGTATAGTTATGATATTTTTTATTTAATTTTTATATTAGGTAGAGGGGATATCAAACTAAAAACAACACATAAACCTTGGAACCCTTGTTGGTCAACCCCAGTTCTTCTACACCAGGAATTAAAACACCCACTAGAAATTTTTTATTATATAGAGTATCCTAATGGTCCAATATCTAGAAAGACTGAAGGAAGAGATGATTGTGACCCAAAGGCCCATTAGGATAGGTAACCTAAAATCCCAAATGATCATTACTCATCACATACTGTCAAAAATATTCCATTTGACCTCCTTTCTATAAGCAATAATGACACCATCTAACTCGTCTAAAGGTCACACTCTACTAGGAAGGGAACCCAGATGCCCAAAATCAGAAATTACAATTTAATGAATAAAATAGAGTACATGATTTTTTTTATCTAAATAGAAAATTGGGTAATTAAAAATTAATAATTCAGTAAATATAAACACACATATAGGATAATTTATTTAAACACTAATTCCATGTCATTTATTACCCCATGTTATGGAAGATTTCTAAAGGTATGAGATGATGAAACCTTACATGATTCCCACCCATCAACTTTGAAAAAATGATTACTATCAAGATGCAACACTAGTTAATTGTAGATCGTGCCCTAATAAAAACATCTATCATATATCAATGTAATTAATGTTTTGATGCACCATTTTTTGGGAATGTATTTTCACATTAATGATGTAGTCTAAGGAAAATCCCACAACATGTAAACTATCAATGATAGTACAAATTGGTTTCCTGATGAATTATTTATAGTGAATCAACAATGTCTATCTAAAATAAAATATATTTATGATATCCTAATCATGCGGTTTTCCCTTCAAAGATAATATTAATCCTTTACTACACATTATATATTCCAAATAATTAGAATATCTATTAATCCCACCAATTTCCAGGTTGTTACATACATATTAGGTCTTACAATAAGAATATTTCTAAATTACACTGATTATCTATATCATAAAATAACCAAGGGACTGTTTCATGGGAGTTTCACCCATTCTTTAAATGAGATAATGATATTGGAAATAAGAAACAACTAGGAAATGACTGTTTAAGAATCATATATTGAAACATACTCTTATACAATATACAATATGGAAACCATCGATGAAAATTGAGGAGATCACCATAACCTATTTAAAATCCTTTCTGTATCCATTAACTTGGGTCCTCACTCTGGATCACTTGGTCAAATTTATGAGGTAAAATACGTTTTCATTTTATAATGTTATTAAATAAAATTTTAATATATTAATATTATTATTTTCTTCTTTATTATATCTTCTATTTTTTCCTATATGCATGTTCAATAAAATAATGGATGGTGGAATACTAGCTCAATAGTGTGAAAAACAAGAAAGGATAATGGAATTCTCAAATCCCCATTGTTTATTCTTAATTTTTTAAGTCAAAACATATTATTGAAGTGTGTATGGTTTGAATTAGGGTGGTGATCATCCACCATCCATGATGTTCCCATAGATTCATTTCATCCCTTACCAAAACAATTTACATCCATTATCTAGATTCACATAAAATATGATGGAATGGGAAGGACCATGTTTGTAATATTGTAGGTGGAGTTTGGTGTCATTCCACTACCAAGGTTTAATGATTATTTTTTCCAAGGTTGTGTTGAGATTTTTTATTCTAGAGAGATATCCAATGTGAACGGAGCCCAAAAACATAATTACGTCTGGTTACTAAAATATTATAGATTATGGTATAAAATGTAATTATGATTACAAATAATTATAATGAAGGATGTTACTGATCAAACCTATGAATCATTTCCTTTTTATTGACTTGTTTTATCATTTTTCTTACATTAGTTTACTTTTAATGCATCCACACCACAACAGTACTACCCATTTCATTACAGTAAATGTAATTATAAAAATATAATTAATAATTTAATTAGTGTATTGATAAACCAACTGAATAAATTCCATAGGAATGACCCAGGTCACCCCTATCTACATTCATGTAGCATCTAGGGACCTACTATAGCATAGAAACACTATATCATGAGATACCATGAAATTTTCACTCTAAAGAGTCTTTATTTAGAATAATTTTTAAAATTTTAGTTTTTAGATATTATAATTTTATTTCGACAGAATAAACATCATGTTTTATTCTTCATAATGTTATTATCATAGTTTGATCTTATGATATTAGAATTAAAAATTTATTTTTAGGTGAATAGTTAAATTATTGAGATGTTATAAATACTAATAATTTTATTTCATTATTTTTATTCCAGAAATTTATAAAACACTCAAATAAAAAAATGTATTTTATATATAAAATTATACATTCTAAAATAATAAAATATAATTAATAAACCCATGATTGGTATTTTGGAACTCAATTAATTTGTTTCCAAAAATTATATACTAGATATTACATTTGTTAGATTAAAAGTCATTCGTAACAGTTATATAATATTAATTAAAAAATTAAAATAAAATTAGAATCATTGTGATATAATTTTATAATAAATATCACTTTGTTTTTATGCATAAAAAGGCGTTACCTTTGGTATAAAATAGCTACAATAATAAATATAAAAATTTTAAAAGTAATATTCCGTGGGGAAGGGGATTAAAAATGGTATATATTTATATATATATAATTGAGTGTATGAGGTTTGGAAAGATATTATCTCTTCCTCATTTCATTATTTCTTATTTTTAAGCAACATGTCATTTCTATGAAGATCTCCCTAATTATTAAGTAGACATATTTACAAAATTGTAATTCTCCAAACTTATAAAAGGGGCCTCTCACAACCCCTAATAGGCACTCCTAAATTTTTTTTAGTGAAAAATATTCATTATTATGTACATAAATATAATATTCCACTATCCTGATATTTTGGTAACCATTATTCATTATAAGGACTCAATTTATAAGGATACTTCCTTCAAAAATTCAAGTCCAAGACATGAGTATTAATAACTACATAGCCTTTCCCCTAAAATATCTATATTCAAAAAATTTAAATCAAAAATTATATATTTATATTAATAAAATATATATAATTTTTTGTTCCAATATTACTGGAATTATAATTATAAATTGATACACCATATCCATTATGAAATAAAACTATTGTTTGTGTGTTATGCGGACGACCACCTCCATGACGTATCATGTCTAATTTTACATAACCACATTAAATGGATATATATATGGATGGTATTGGAGGATAAATATGACAAATAAGATATTATTAATGTTATTTTATGAAAATTATTTAACATCCTTATTATATGATCAACAAACAATCATAATTAACATATTCATTAAAAATAATTGTACTAAGAGGATCATCTTTTATTAAAATTTAGTGATAATTTCAAATCCATTTATACAATAATAAATATATAAAATAGAAAAATATATCACTAATAAACACTAAATAATAGCAGTATCCTTATTTGTAAATTATATTAAAACCAATCCACAACATAATCGTTTATTAAATCATGTTATATTCTTGTTTGGGAGATTTTAACCACCTACTTCAATGATACTTTAAATTTTTATGATAAATTTATATGGTAAAATAATTTATATTATAGTATGAAATATATTTAAATGAAATTTTATTATTATTTTTCGAGTGATATTATTTCAATATCCAATCCATCATTTAAGGAATCACTGTTTCTCCTCAAAAAACACCAAAACATATTCATTATTAACATCAATATCAAGGATAAGGTCAAAAAACTCACAAATGGTATTTTATAGATCATAAATTATTATAAATAATCTATAATAGTAAATTTAATAAACCAATAACAATATAATTTTTGAATAATAATGAATATAATCATTTTTGTTATGAAATAAGTACAAATGATCAAAAATATAAACACAAGTGTGGGAAAGTGAATGACAGAATATATAAAATGGATATATATGAATAGTATATATGATAATTTAAATGATCAGGTTTCTAAATCCAATTATGAATAAAAATATATTTATTAAAAATGGGGTTAATGTAGATTCATGAATGTTAGGATTATAGGTAATTTTTTTCTTATTTTTGTTCCCATGTTTGAGATCTGTTTTACATTCGGAACCCAATTTACTTTATGTGGTGTATATAATTCCTATATTATATGTTATATCAATAAATATATATATTCTTAATATTTTTTTATCATGTTACAAACCTATAATTCAATAGGTTATCATTTAGTTTATATTGAATCCATTAGTGGGGTTTTCTTTACTATTTTCTCATTCATTGGGACTCATGTTATGATCATGACCTATTTTAGGCTGTCTGGTGCAAAAATTACTATGGAACTATTTTTTGTATATTACCAATGAAATATAAGGTATTAAATTGACTACATTTTCATTCATCTATCATACTCATTTGATTCAAGAGTTATCTTTCACATGATTGAAGGTCATCCGAGGTTTTGGTAAATTATAAGTGTCTATAGATTCCTAGGAAATACATCCATCTCTGTATACTAGAGAGTGAATGTGGTTGTTGTATAGATTATCCCAGGTGAAATTAATCTTAAAATGTTTCATTGTACATTGGCTCAATCATCAACCAGAAACATGATGAGTGGACCTATGTCTGTACATTATTCAAGACACTCAAGCAGGATATGTTTTGAAATATTTACATGCTCTTAAAGATCCATGAGGAATGATTTTTCCAACCATTTCCATGATCTCAATTCAATTAATACTATCCCACTTTTATAACCTTATTTTATGGATAACCCTTCACGTTTATATTACCCTCTTCCTTATATTTATTTGATACGAGTTATAGCTTTTTGTTTGATGAGACACCATTGTATCCAAGTTGATTAAGGGATGTTATATCATACATACACAATATTCTATAAAAAAGGGATCTATTTGATTTTTATACTTCAAATTAAAATATAACCATGTTTTATTTTGTAAGTGGTTTCTCTGGAAATTGTATAAAATGTGTTGATGATTCTTATGGGGAAGGTATTATATTTTATTAAGCAACATTTGGGGACTTGAATTTTATAACCCCACAATGGATTTTAGGTCCCATGAGATATAATGGGTTTGGTTTTGGTGTATATGACAACCCATAATAGGATAAGTGTCTTAGTACAATTCCATGACTATATGATTTGTTTTTAAGCATTATTCATTCGACCAGTTTGAGATTGATGATTATTTGTGTCGATGATTTAATTTATTTTCATTGATATAAGATTCCTTAAGTTTCAATTGATTATGGATTAATTTTGTTCAATTATTCCTTCTCTATCACTTATTAAATGTTTATGTAATGTATTTTTATGTTATATTCAACTCTTTACTGTGAATTTTATCTCTCCCTTATTTGTTTTCCATTCCCCAAGATACCTAGATGATGAATATGTGAAATTTTTATGGATTTGTTAGAAGATATAATGGAATTCATGCATGTTCTTGTGTATAATATTACATTTTCATATGTAATGTTCCTATATACCTAGTCATCCAAGAGTAGAGAAATATTTTATCTTTCATGAAAAGTTTAATTTTTTACCATTAATGTCATATAACTACCATCTTCGGATTTCTAGAGGACGTTATAATTGTTATCAATGGATGTTTAGTAGGAACCATGGGGTGAATATTTTGAGAAACATGTTAGTTATTATATGTTATATTGAAGTAAAAAATGATGTCTATAGAACACTCTAGAGATAATAAATTGATTTTTATTTTATAATTAAATTTTAGGAGATATATATTTGTTTTCAATTAGAGAAAAAAACATAATAGGATGAATTCGAACGTTATAAACACATATATCAAAAGAAAGTATATTCCCCCAAGATAACGAAGCCAGAGTAGATTTCAATTATTTCATATCCATATTAGTGTATTTTACACAGGAAATGATAAATAATCCCACCCGCATAGAGAGTCATGTTGATCCACAATATTTTGTAACTATATTTGACCACATCATGTAAAAACCACATCCAGTATAATATGGAAAAAATAATAGATTGGTATCTCAATAATGGATAATTTTCCCGGAGAAGACAATTATTTATTTGAGAAGTAGTTAAAATGAAAAATTTATCGTTACTTTTTTTCATCTCAATGGAGATGTAGAACATGGGTGGTAACTAGTTAAAAACACTAAAGAGGGTGATGAGATAAAATAAATTGGATGATGAACTTTTAAGGATTAGAATTTCTAGAAAATAATTACCTCATGAATAATGATTGGACATGGAAAGTAAATTTCTAAATCATTTAAAAAATAGGAGGAAAATTTAGTTTAATATGAAAGTAACATTAAACGTTTTGGTAGGAACACTACAGACTATATATGTAGACTGTAAAGTAAGATTGATCATTTTTATGATGGGTTAAATAAAATCTAACTAATGTACTTGTTATCTCATACCTTTTCATCATATGAGGATATATTCTGATGTTACATTAAAATCGAAAAGGAGTTCTCAAGGTTTTTAGTATTCAAGAAAGAACTAGAGGATAATAGGTTTGATAAAAACTCTAAAAAGAATAGTGTGGATAAGGGGATAAAATAAAGGATTGGATTTACTGCATATGATTAATGTAGGAATAAACACCCTATAGATTTTAGAATGAAATAATACTTTAGTATAAGTTTTTTGAAAGCATCCATCATACCCTCCAATCAAAGGAAAAGTTATAATCAGTTGATATTAAAATTTTAAAATATAGGGAAAAAATATGTGAATAAATACTCAAAACATAAATTAAATTTACAATAAAAAATTCCATGTGATAAATACCAGGATTATCTAATTTCCACATATGATGTTGACTTTATTAATGACGTATTAAAAGGAACTCCGATTATTTCCATAATGTTGAAAAAAGATTCATTTAATTTATTAAGTTTTCACTCTTTTATATCTTCAATTTACTCTAGAAATATTATATTCTTCACTGGAACTATATAATTGGAGTTATAAATTATCACTCAATGTGGGAGTCCTATTTTAATAAGGATGTTTCATGAAATCATATTAAGATGTTTGTGCATAAATATTTTGAAAACATTGTTATCATACCTATGAATGAATTTTATATAAACCATGGTAAGAATTTTCATTCAATTTATTATTCAAAGATTTATTTCCAATAGAATGATATTATCATTCAAGATGGTGATGTGGAAGATTTTTTCTTTAGAGGAAGAAATTCATCATCTAAATCATGACTGGATTGTCCCCTAGTAGTCTCCCTTAATGAAATTATTAGTAATGGGGATGATCAAGTGAAATTTATATAGAAAGAAGATATAAGAAAAATAATTGATTATATACCAATGTTATAAATATACATTGATTTTTTTTTCTATAAGAATTACTCATTCATCCACCAAATCATGACATACTGTTCTTCATTAAAATCACTCATGATGCATGGCCTATGTCTAAAAATACATATTGAATGGTTCCAGTGATGTTTGATGATATTAATAAATATTTATAGGAGTATAATTAAAAGTGAATCATATGTCCTCATGTTTCATCATGGGGATCAACTATTTAATTCATGAAGAAAAGTAAGAGACCATGAAATTTTTCATTGATAATAGGGAGATTAATGCCATAACAACAATGAAAAATACCCTCTACCACGCATTAGTGAATTATTTGATCAACCTAAACGGGTCTAATACTTCTCAAAAATAGATATTCTCTATTATTATCCTTTACAATGGGTAAATAAGGATGGTATAAAAAAGAAAACAATTCAAACAAGGTATTTAAATTATGAGGATACAATTTTCCCTTTTGGTGGGAATAATGAACCTTCAATCATTATTGAATTGATGAATATAGTATTCATGGAGTAGCTTGAAAAAATTGTTTTAGTATTTATTGAGGATGTACTAATATAATATATGATCTATGAAGATAATTATAGTTACCTATAAAAATATATGGAGTCTCTAGAAAACATATATATGGGATGTATAGTAACAGTGAATTTTAGCTTAATATATTTTAATTTTTTGGACGTATTTTCTCTAAGGATGGAATATATACTGAACATTCAAAAAAGGTAGTAAATAATGGCATAAACATATGAAGATAACTATTATATCTAATATCTAGGGCTTAGTAGTTTAATAAATTTTGTTTTTCTAGGTTTTTTTCGACTGGCCAACTCATTAACAAAGTTAACACATAAAGGGGATAATTTAACGTGGTTATGGGAATATATGGAATGCTTTAAGATTATTAAGAAGATATATATTAATTAATAATTATTAACTATAATATCATGTAATTATGGATTTATAATATGTATTAACTCATTAATGAAAGGATTTGGTTGTTTCCTAATGCATAATGATAGGGTAATTTTCTTTTCATCCTAGAAATTGAAAATCCATGAACAGAACTATCCCAATCCATGAATGGTGGTGAAAGCTAGAAAATATTGTTTAAAAATATATATACACTCCTTATATGTTGAAATAAATATATATATATCCCAAAAAATTTGATGTATATCATCTATTATAAGAAACTCAACATAGAACAAATCATTTAGTTGGAACTACTTAGGGATTGTGATTTCACAATACACTACCTCACTAAGAAGTTAAGTATATGAGTTGATGAAATATGTAGGAGGGACCATAGATTTCTGGCCATTATGAACTGGAAAAATGATTCTTTATATATTGATGTAGATAAGATAGAGATTTTAACTTCTTAGAAATCATAGTTCTTTTCGAAGAAATTATTAAACCATTCTTGTAGGGAAATATTGATAAGTCCTAATGGGATGAGAAGAAATTAGAAATTAAGAATATGTTCAGAATGATCGATAATTGTAAGACATCATCTATTGATATGGTTTGATAAAATGTGGGAATATGCTATTGGTTCCATCTATACTAAAATTCAAGTGAGATATTTTTAGATAAAGGACACCGCTCAAATATTCTATACACTCAAATAATTATAATATGTATAATTATTTTAGAGAATATTTATGGTGGGGTGATATGATGAGAAAATTTTATATTGAGTTTCCAAATTCATAGAAATCGTGTAGTTCAAGGATGTAACATAACATTCTATGTAATTCATCAATCCGATACAAATACATATATGGATGTGGGATAATGTTATAGTAATCTTTTTAACTGGACTTCTAATGACCTTATTAGGGAAGGATTATATAAGGGAAATCATGTGTCATATTACTAATTATATTCATTTCATATTGATAAGGAATAATCTAACCCTTTAGTACATTTCCCTTATATATATCAATGAAATATTAGGGCTTCATGGGGAACATATATATATTGAATCAAATCATGACCCTATGTTTACATTGAAAATATGGAAGAGTCTTCAAGGGGATCTTGATAATGAATTATGTTTTTTCATCACCTATTATCCCTATAATAATGGGAAGTCCAAATAGAATATATATACATTTAATTAAATTTTTTGATCATTTTTTCTTGACATCAATGTTATGTGGGATAAGTATTGAGATTTTTTGGAATTTGAATACAATAAAAATTTCCTTTCGAACATCCATAAGGAACCATATGAAGAATTGGATAGAAAGAGGTTTTGTATTCCAACCTATTGGGATGAAGTTGGAGAGAGAATTTTTATTAGAATAAATATTATAAGGTATTAAATAGTTAATGTATGAACTATTTAGGATCTCATTAACGCATCCAAAAGAAAGAAAAAAAATGATGGTAATAAAATTATATAATTGCAGTCTCAGGTTGAGGACTATATATTTTATAAGGTCTCAACATTTAAGGTAGACCTGTGATTTGGAAAAAATATGATGTTATAAACTATGAAAATTGGTACATTGAAATATTTAAAAAAATTAGGTACACTTTTTACGGATTTTTTAAGCAGAAAAACCATTACAAATTAAAATACATCTTACAATTTTTATTTATAAGATAATAAATTATGAATCTAATCCATGGTCTCACATTAGATGGAATATATTTTTATTTTTCGTGTTTTATAATTATAAACCTCTCTGGATTCATGTAACCATAAAGAAATTAATTTTGAATTGGACATCCCATCTAGTTAAAGCCCTTTGGTGAAATAACAAACTAAAAGAGGAAACCTAAGAGAGAGAATAATATATAAATAAGGGATATTCCTAAAATTTCAATAGAAAATATATTCCATAATATTGTTGAGAGAATTTATTTAAGGAGGGAAAATGTAATACCCCCGAACCTACTATAGTAGGTAGATACAATACCATGATCTATCACCCAATGTGCACTCTAAATAGAATTTAATATATAGTATATTTTTTATTTTATTTTATGAATAATATTATTTTCCTTATTAAAATAAAATTCATTTTTGAATTCAACAAAATTATATTATCATAATATATTTTTTAGGATTCTTGTAAAAATATGATTTGAGGCTAATAGTGAAATATATTAATGTTACTAATACTGCAGTATTTTTTCCATTATTATTATATATGAAATTTTTTAAAACCTGTATTTTTTTAATTTAAATTATACATTTTAAAATATTAGTTATAATGTATAACCCAATGATTAGTTTCTATAAATCTATTAATATTTCTCTCAAAATTTATATAATTTATTATACATTAATTATGATAAAATAAATTCTGACACAAATAAAATTTGAATAATTTTTTTCCTTCAAATATATAATCCATATGTTCGATTTATATAATATTTTCAATTTATTTTTAGGAAAAAATATTACCTTAAATTTGGTAAATAATAGTTACTATGATAAAAGATAAAATGGTTAAAGTAATAATCTAAGGGGGGAAAAGACGTTAAAAAAACTAAAAATTTAGTAGATATGTTATTGATTGAATATACACCTTTATCCATTATATAGTTTTCTATTTTTTGGGAAACATGAATTTTTTAGTAAGTGATCCTTTATATTATGTTGAAATATTTGAAAAAAAAATCCATTCTCACAACATATAAAAGGGGTCTCTTACCGCCCATTCACGGCACACATAAAAATATGTCATTATACTGAAAACCTAAAAATTTCCATTCTCATAGAAGTAAATTTAAATATCATGATGTTTTATTCACCATTATTTATTATAAGGAATTCATGTTGAAGGATTCATCCATTGAAAATTCAATTCCCTAACATGATTATTATCAACTATATAGATGTTCTGGTAAATTATATTCATTAAAATATATTATATAAAGACTAATATAATGATTTTAGTATAATTTGTATACTGTAATATAACTACATTTAGTGTATTGACACTTATTATTCATAAACCCCATCAATTAGGGAAATCGAAACTTTTGTTCCTGTATGGGGTGAACTAAGACCTTCATGATATAAAGTGATTCATTTTCCATCAATTACATACAAGGATAGATTTCAGAAAGGGATTAAAGTTATAATGTGATTTTTTTGATATAATTATGGATATATTATTAAAAATATAGAGGTTATAAAATATATTATCAACGAAGGATCGACATTAAGTTAATCACTACAAATTGTTACAGAAGAGGAAAATCAATTTATTCAAATTGTCTATTATTTTAAATCCATAATATATTCGTATGTATCCTTCCTATTATAAAATATATCACTAATTAAAACTAAATAATATCACTATGCTTCTTGTATAGTCATACTAATAAAAACCAACTCATTATCATTCAATAAAATATGGGCATGCTTATGTTTGGTTTGGTTTAACCTCAAACATGGAAAATACTAAGAATTTATACAATGGATGACTATGGAAAAAAAATTACATGTATAATATGATATAAATTTTCAAATTATGATTTTCAGTTATAGAGATATTATATCATTTTCTAATTTTTCAATTATGGAATCACCCTATTTTCTTCTATAATAATCCAATCGTGTGTGTCATCAAATTCTCTTTCAAGGATAAGGTCTAAAACATTAATGAAGTTAATTTATAATAACAAAAATTTTAATAATTCCTCAGCAAATGAATAATCAATTAACTATTAAAAATTAAATTTAGAATAAATATGAATAATAACACTTCTATTATAATACTAGAACAAATTGTAAAAAAAATATAATATTAATGTGGTAAATCATAAGATTTCATATAGAAAATGACTATGTACAAAGAGAATATATTAAAATGTATATTATTAAGGTTCTAAATCAGGATATTAAGATATATATTTTTTATGATATATGATGTTAATGTACTCTCTTAGAAGTTAGGATAAGTGGAGAGGCTTCTTAGTGTTTAAATCATCCAATAAATAAATGATTTGTATTATGAACTAAATATACATTATGGGGTGTATATATTACATATATAAGAATTTATAACACAAAATTATTTATCATTATATTCTAATATAATTTTAAATCCTACTTCTTCAGGAGATTGTGATCGAATTTCTACCCAATCAATAATTTGGACTTTTCATCTCAATTTTCGTTGTTTTGGAATCATGTTATAATCCCCAATAATTTTGTCTGTGTGTGTTGAATATAGTTCCAAGGAAATTTTTTCTCATTTTCCTCAAGAAATTTAATGGATTTACATATCTAGGTTTTTTCCATATCATATATTCTTTTATTAAAATGTTACCTTTTTCATGATTGAAAACCCATCATATGTTTTTCTAATGTAAAAGTGATTGGAATTTTATAACAAATGTATAATTTTATATCTAATAATAAGTGGATATGGCTATAGATTAAATCCACCTAGGGGTTATCACCCCAAAAATGGTGAGTCTACAATTGTCTCAATAATCTGTCTAATGAAAAATGAGTGTGCCTGATATTTCACAACTGTTGAGACACTTTTGGGGGATATAATTTGGAATATTCATATAGACATACTAAACCATGATGATGGATTTTTCATACCATTTCCTTAGTATACATACAATGAAAAATGCTTAACCTAATTACTGTATTCAATATATAACAAAATAAATTTAAGGTACCACCTCCCCTTTTTTTCTTTGATAAGGGTACTACATGTTACATTAGTGATACTCCATGGATTCCAAGTATAATAAGGGATTATCTTCTAGATATACACATTATTCAATTGAATGGGAATGTATTTTATTCGTATATTTATAATTATAAGGATAACCATGTTTTATTAAAAAATATCTTTTGTAAGGGATTATATGAATTGTATTGATGACTATTATGTTGAATCAGTTAAATGTTATCTGCTGATGGATGAACCTCCTAATTCTATTGCCACTCGATGCATTGATAGGTCTCATTAGAAAAAACAGGTTGGGTTTTAGTGTATACATCATCGCATAGTAGAATTATTGTGTTGGAACAAGGCCCTGACATCATGATTTAATGTCTGAAATTATATATTCCATCAATATGATATCAATGATTATTTTTTTCCATGTTTTCATTTATTACCATGGATATAGTATGCCCTCTGTTTTAGTTGATTTGGGATTCATATTGTTAATTTATAATGTCCATATCACTTATTCCACGTTTATATTATATAATATTTTGTTTTATTCTCTTTCTTACATTGCATATGTGAACCTCTATATTTTTCTTCCTTTCCCTATAAATACCAGAGGATGACTATGTGTAATAATTTGTGATATTACTAAAGGAATAATATTTCTTTAGTTACAAGTTCCTATTGTATATTAGGCTTTCAATAGTATTGAATGTAATTATCTTGTAATCCATGATTAATAAAATATTCTATAATTTGTGATATATTGTATTTTTCATGAATAGTATAATATTAATACAGGCTCTAGGTTTCTGTAGCCCAGAATTTTACAATCCCATATTAATATATTTTATGTGATTTGAACCCCGCGACATCCTCACATCAATTACCATTATTTTAAATTAGTCTATATTGGTATAATGATAATATCACATCACTAAAACCATCCAACTCACCCATGGTTCATCCTTGGTAGAGAATATAGTCAAAGGCACCATAATAATTGACTAAAAAGTTGTATATTGTGGCCCACATGCACAACATGATGGGACCATCTAGTGTCCCTATATCAAATTCCCAATAAAATATGGTAATTCCCCTATGATAACGCCACATGGAAAAATAAAAAACAATTCTAAATACTAGTTCATGGGGGTGGGGTGGGGTTGATCTCAAATGTCAATTAATTAAGGAAAATAAATGCAAAGATATATATAAATAGGGGTCCATTTTTTAAAAAGGTACCCAACTGTGAAATTAGAATAGAATTAACTTTAGAATGAATAAATTATTTTTTTATTATATTCTTCATTATATTTAGTTCTTATACACAATGTGTTCTTGAATTCTCTTTCTTAGTCCACTATTGTCACTCAATAACTCACAATGGTGAGAGGATAACATATACATCACAATATAGGTGAAACGAAATAATATTATTGTTTATTTAATTTTTCATTTCATTTATCTATTTTATGATAAAGTCATTTTTGGGAAGATTCACTTGTTTACCTCAATTTTAGAACCCTTGTATGTTTTCTTTATTAGTGATGCCTATACCGAAATAAATTTTTTACATTGTAGTAGTATACAATGGAATAAAGGATTGAGTGAAGTTTTAAAAAACCATTGAATTTTCCAATGATATTGATGGATGATTAATTAATTTAGGTTATATAATCTCTTAATATTTTTCAATATAGTGTTTGGTAGTGAACTATGGATTCCAAGATTAATTTCTCATTCAAAATTTTATTAGTTTTGGTGTTTAAACATACATTGGTGTAAAACTAGAGGGTAATAAAATGGGTGGATTTTCTATAAAATAGAAAATTACATGAGGTGGGATCTAGAGGTTGTTGGAACAAAAATATTTGTATGGGGAAAATTATGTGAAGGACTCAATGGTCCTGAAAGGGAATGATTTTTGAAGCTCCCTCAAAAAGGAAACACCTTCACAAAGCCTGTAAAAATTGTGACTAACATAAAATTGAGGCCTTATCTGCATCCTTCCTAGGGGAATGTGATGGTTGACTCTGCAGTTATGAATAACATAAAAGAAAAAACCCACACCAAGTAGGGAAAGATGGCTGCCTCACCGAGTCATTAGAAATTGACAGAACCCTCTACAACTACCACAAAGAGAATGAAATAAGCCCTAACACATTGGAGGGGATGATGATTGACATCGTGACATCAATAAATCTTACGCAATATACCACTAATAGAGAATTGTAAAATACTTCACGGGGCACCCTCAAAGAATCTCGCACCCCCTGGTACATATAAATATCTAGCTACCACCATGTCTATGTGGAAAGACCCGTAACACTAATCTTTTGAATTCCAAAATCACAAAGTGTTATTGGTTCTACGAACCAACTATGATATTGATTCATCTGAGTTACATGATCATTGAAAAAACCCCTTTCTTTTTCTCAGATACACCCCTATTTCAATAACGGATTCCCCTCACAATTCTTATTGGCCACCATAAAAGAATTAGACCCCATTTTTTACTCCGTACATCACAAATCAAACTAGATTCATGAATAACTTTCCAAGAATGTGTAATCCATTCTTAGTATGGGACATTATCCTTCCCAATGTTCTCCACTTTGAAAATTCCTATTCACATTGAGGCCATGTACTTCATGATCCCGTGAAATCTAGGAAGTCATATGTTCAGTGAGCCCTTATTATTCAAGAGAACAAGATATCTATGAAGCCATATTCATTTTGAGCCTCTATATCTTGAGACCATGAGTTATGTGAATCCCCCTTCCTTATGAGCCTTTGTGCTTTGGGGTCCCATATTCTTTGTGAATCCATGTTCTCTAAGAGCCTCTGGTCTTTGTGATTCTATTAGATCTATGATGAAATGTTCCCTACGAGCCCATGTACTTTGCGAGCCTATGAGCTCTGCAAAGACATGATCTTTGTAAGCCACTATGATCTGTAATCCCCAGAGCATTGGAAATACTCTCTGTGAGGCGTCTTACTTGGAAAACCCATCTCATGTGTGGCCCCCAAGGCTTGTATCAAGTGACTTGAAAGTCCCTAGGGTGGTGCTTTATGTTGCATTTATTTTCCTCATTCTTCTTCACATAGGCATGAAAATGTTTCTTTCTTCTTCGTATATCCACTCTCACGTGACCCCTAAATGGGTCACTCCACAACCCTATCTCCCCATGGAATTTTTGGTGCCTTAGATTCACCAAGGGTTAATGTGAGAAAGTTATGTATGTCCTAAGGGGGGTATATAATCATCATAATCCGAGCTAGATGACATTAAACTACTAAGAACCTACGTCTTCGACACATGATGTTAAACTTTGATCACTACATAATAGAACTGTCCAGAGAAGACTGTGAAGGGGATAAGAACCAATGCCTTCTCACTCTAGTCTCCCTTTATGCATTGTTACAATTTATACCTTAGGAAGTCTCCATGTAATCCCCAAACCACCTTCTTGGGGATCCCTACTAGTGTAAGCCCCAATTTCTATCTCTCTGGTCCGCTATCCCTGCATAATCCTCATTATATTTCTTAGAGATGTACCGTTCATGACGCAATTGTCATGTCATTATTGCCTATTTTTTTCTTACACCAAGAATTACACATGTGGTATTAGAGTAAAAAACGACCATGACAATCTCTTTGGGGCCTCTGTTTTGTGTTACCCCATACCAATTATGACTGAACTACATGGAATTTTATCTTTTCCATATCTGATAAATATACGTAGGAAGCCTCTATAATTTTCAATCCCATCACCCATTGGTACCAACAACTTCACATTGGTTTACCCTTGTCCAACATGATGTTAAATTTCAGGCTCACCATTTTAATGCATCATGTTAAACTCTATATATTAAAACTACATCGATTATAATCCCTATCTCCTTGATAGAGTATATTGGATGCCTCCCTGAGGTTCAACCCCAAAAATTGGTAAAATCCGGAGTCCCCTCTATTGGAACACATAACCTTGGTATACCACTTAGTTGTGTTATAACAATTATTGGTTAGGTTTCATTTAATAATCTCCACACTCAATCCATTCTCATCAAACCAAAAGTGTCCCTGTTACGACCGACTGTTAACCATGCATAATCCCTAGCATGTCATCGGGGTTTTGTCCTTTATATACACCCCAATACTATACCCCCATATACGAACTACATGGACTTTGATCCTTTTCAATTTTTTGAGAAAGGTACATCGGATTCCACTCTGAGGTTCAAGCCCATCACTCATGTCCCATCCTGGTCTCTCCTTTGAGCCTTTGTGTTTCAGGAAGGTCATGCCCCAACCAGAATGTTCCACTTCCTTCAGGTCCCATCCCTGAATTCATTCTTACGAGTTGTCTCCTCATGAGACTCGTTTCCCCACCCTATTACTACGTGGACTTGTACATCCTGCCACATGGATACGCTGGAATCCTCTTTGAGGTTCATTCCCAGCATTGAAATCTTCTCACCGTCCTCAATTCCATCACCAATAAATCCATCCTTCGACTCTCCATCCATATCCATCCTTATTCTATCAGGGCTTCCACATCCTAGTGAAATCATTCCATTCATATAGGAAGCTAAACTTGTATATGCCCCCATTCATTTCATTCCACTCTTATATCACCAATGCCGCAAACCATATGTAAGACCCAGCATGTCTTTGGGTAGCTGTTTATTGTGTACACCCTGATCCAATGATTTATCACCTCAAACTACAAGGGATTTTATCCCTATCTTCTATACAGGGTATGTAGGGGGGGGGTCCTCCATTATGTTCAATCCAAATCAATGGTAAAAAATGGTGCCCCCTTTGTAGGGAACCAATCATCCACGAATCTATCCTCATTGGTTGTCTTTGTCCACCCATCTCGGAAACCTACTTGGTGCTCCCTCCAAGGGATGTACCCATCTGATCCACTCCCATTAGTGTTTTAATCACTCTAACACATTTTCATTAGAAGTTAAACTAGTGGTATACCCTATGTTAAAAATTGGAAGCTGAAGAAAACCTTGGAGGCGTGCATGTGGAATACAATTCCTCGCACTCTACATGGTATGCCTCGGGCTTCCGGGCCCTCGAGAATACCTATCATAAGGGGAAGAAAATCTACCTGTACTAGTGTTCAAATATAGATACATTCCATGATTCTCAATTTGACAAGTCCACTAACAAAATGTTATTGTCTTGTCTTAACCCCATAGAACTTCTTTACAAAAGCAATGTAATTAACTGGTGTCCACAAATATATAAAACTAGAAAGAGTTTCACGAACAATGTCTTAATTGTTAAGGGACACTGATACTGGTCAAATAATCCCATGGATGAATCCATGGATATTGGAACCGAAATATCATCATCTCAATTCAATCAAGGTTAAAACACCGCAAAATAAGAAATGGATGCCACAGACATTGGAAAGTGGGAATGTGGGGAAACAGCCAGAACATCCTCCCCGAATGAATGCATGCGCCCTGACGAAATCATTATAAATAGGGGTGTCTCATTTTCTCTAAATATCATTTAATAGATATTTCATATTTAATTTTATTTTACAATTAACCACATATATCACCATACCCATTAGAGTTTTTATATTTTTTTCAAATAATATAAGGTCAAAGGAGGCTCAATAAATAATTATGTTCATTCCCAAGAAAATGGGTGGGATGTACCCTTTCTATATTCATAGTAATGTAATTTTAAAATATCATTAAACCATTTAACATGGTTTAAGAACATCCATATCTATGATGAATCATGAATTGTGTAGTCAAATCTAGAGGTTTAGGATGAATGAGTAAATATATGAGTTCATTCCTTGTTTTTTATCAGTTTGAGGATAAAATATGGGCATCTTGTTCATACTCAATTTATAAATATATTTTATGTACATCTATGATATTGGAGGACATATAGATAGATTTTATTATTATTTCACCGTGATATTTTCATGGATGTGACTATATGTTGGAAGTCAATATTAGTTGATTAGGTTGACTTATTTTTTCACATTTAGTAATTTGAGTACTCTGGATGCATTAGATAGTTGAATATGGATAATTTTGTGATTCTAAATGGTTTTTAAGGATAATCATCAATAATTGGGATCTTTATTTACCTCAGTAGATTGAAATAATTTTTACCATGATATTTTCTCATAGATTTTCCTTATCACTATATTTCATCCATATATAGATGATCAAATGGATTTTATTGTAAAAAGTTAGAGAATAAGATATGTGGACGTGTTCCTCAATCTGGTGTTTCATGTATTTTGGATGTTTTTTCATATATGTAATATTTCCACACATTTTACCATAACTCTTGAGGTGGTAGAGCATACCAACATAGTGGTATATTTTTTAGATGTTCCTATATATATGAATCATGTTTTTAGAGACCATGAATCTAGTATCTCGGAGCCCGTATCTTATTTATTACATTGGTGATAGATAAGGGATCAAATTTCATAGGGCTGAATAGTTTATTATTCTTGGTAAAGTAGATACATATATGAAATTCAGAATATATTTTCAGACATTAAATATAAAAAGAGTTTTCGTTAAGAACCTCATTATTACCCATAAAGTATACATACATATTAATCAACAAAATACAATTGATTAACATTGGAATTTAAAACATAAAAAATTGATTACAAACGTTACTCAATAAGGGTTATTATAAAATGTATGTTGTCATGAATAAATTAGAAATAAGTAACTTTTAAAGGTAAATACCTAAAACACATTCCATTTAATTAATAACTTTATCATAATATAGAATGAATAAATTATGACTAAATAATTCCATAAACATAATCAAATGGTCTTGAAACATATACAGGTATTTCATAACTATTCATGTAATCACCTGGATATAAATGAATAATCTCATAATAAGGGAATGTATAATGTTCGAAATCTTAATTATATTGTCAAAGCCTCATTCTATGACTACTTACTATCATTTCATCATTCAAAGACATCTTATATATATATAGGTAAGGCCTCTTCTAAATATCCTTGCTAATTGTTTTCAAGGTACCTACTAATGTATAGTGGGGATATATATTTTTGGGCCCCACCAGTTAAATATTATGTAAAATAAATATAAAATACGAAAAGGGGTGAAACATAATCAATATAAACAATTATATTTAAAAACTAATAGACGAAATGACAATATATACCTCAATAAATAAACATAATTATAAAACATCTAGAGTAATATGATGAATTATAACAAAGTAGTATAAAACCAATCAAACTTATCATAATCCATAGGATAAAATTATATCAATATATAAATATAACATTTTACTATTTGATCATAATTACAAAAAATATTTTCTATTTTCTATTAATATAAATAACATAAAATTGTAATTAAAAACTTTTTTTAGGAAAATAGAATATTCACATTGAAAATATTTTTTTTAAACTAAAAGGTCAAAAAAAGTGGTTAAATAATTGTAATTTATAAGAACCATTTTAAAACTGTAAAAAAATATTTAAATCAATGATTGGTTGTGATGATGGGAAATTCTTTTCATTCCACACATGTTAAAACAATAATTTACTTCACATTATTTGTAAAATCCAAAAGTGCATTGTTTGGAAAATGCCAAAATGATTTCTTTCATAACATTTTTTTAAAGAAATTAAAAAAAGGAAAAAAAATTATCTCATAGATATTTTTGAAAATTATAAAATCATTTTTAGAAAACAATGTTTTAGATGAAAAGAATATTTTTGAACAAAATGATATATGAATTCAGAAAATGTTGAAAACATTTTCTCAATAATTTTTAGTAACAAACGGTGGAAAGTGGTACTATTTAATAAAATTTTCTTGAATAAAAAGTGGAGTATAAAATATATTTATATTAAGATATAAATATAAAATTATTCCACCAAGGTATTATTAAACATAGACAACCCTATATAATGATGAGATAGTAAAATTATTCCTTACCAATGTGTTACCATTTGAATCATAAGACCGATGGTAAAAATAACATAAATTAAGTAATTAAATACCATGAATATAAATATATAAATTATATAACATATCCAAAGTGGAATTATATACCCCACACAAAGGAATAAGTTTTGAATAAATAATAAGCCTCACAGAAGTAAAAAATGAGACAAGTAACCCATACCAAATCATGAACAAACATCATATGTGTTTAAACCTACTATATAACAAATATTGGAATTTTATACATAAATTATAGAACTATAATCATATATCAAGTACCATATCTGATTTACTTGTTATATTTTATCACCCATTTAGTAACAACTGTTAAAATCACTGTTTTGGTGATAATTTCTTCATTTTAATGTCTGTTTTAGTTCAGTAATTTTGGTCCATCTAATTTTATCATGGTTACATATTCTATATAATGATAAAAAATATATAAAAATAATATATTATTACTATATATATTTTTATATTTATATATTAATGTTAGAGGTATAAAATATATAACTCCATTCATGGAGAAGATAGATCATATGAACGCATTAACATTGTTTCCATTTATCTCGATGGTCAGAATGAAAGTAAAATAACGATTAACTCACCATTAAAAAATAATTTTGATTTCTTATATATAACTTGTTTTTATTTAAACAATTAATTATTAACTTCCATGTAAAGCATATGTGAAAAAATGAATCACATCGCTTTAGGAGGAGTTACTTTGTTGTATACAATAACAATGTTATCGTATTCCCAAAAAAATGGAACGTAAGTGGGTTTATGTGAAATTATAATTTAGTAAGTACATAAATATAATAAATATCTTAAATGAACTATAATTACATCATTATATCCATCCATGAGATATGGTGATGTAAAATCAATAGCATCAGTTAATGAGGCGGTAGTCCGTTGTACAGACAAATGATGATTTCATATCCCATTTGATGGAATATGAGATTTGTTTAGGTAAAATTTTTAGAATGACAATATTTATGATTATTTAAGATAATTTAGGTATTATTTAATAATTTTGGGACAATAATCTATGGTGAGGGAGGAATAAATAATATAAAATGCTCAGTTAGTTATGGTGCTTTTTCTTCAGACAACTTCTTTTAGTTTTCACCAAATTCCATCATTGTTTGGATTTACAAATAAAATAACTCTTATTGGATGATATTAGGGAAGATTTAATATTATTTATGTATTTATTTCATAATAAAAATGGTTTATATGTTTTATGATTAACAGAGAGTGGGAGGAAATTTATTTGAGCGGTGAGTGGAAAATATGAAATTTTTTAAAAGAAAAAGGCATACCTACATTTTTCAAATTAAAAAATTCTAAAAAACCAATTATTGTTGATAATATAAGTTATAATATTAAAATAATTACATAATATGTGTTTTGGAAATGTTTATAGATCATTTTAGCTTGTATCATATTTGATTATCCCCCCAATAATCTCATTTTAACCTAAATCGAGGAAAATAATTATTATGATTCATTATGGTCAAACATTTAGTTGAAATTATTAAATAATATAAATTATTGTCATTATAAATATGGAATCCATTTTACCAATTTCAACATATATATTTCGTATAATGAAATTTAAAATTAAACTCTTAAATTTGATGAGAAATTGGGTGTTTAATGAGAAAATGATCAAAATAGTAAAGAGTTTTTATATTAAAATTAAAAATCAAATTGTAAAAAATGAAATAAATTGGATTAATATATATATAATTGAACTAATTTTTAATTTAAATAAGTTTTATATCAATTTTAATGTTATTAAATTAATTATATGAAATGAAAATTCTTATAAAAACTATTTTTTTTCATTATTCATTAATATATATATATATATTCATAATATCAAAAACAATTCACCCAAATATTAATTTCAAAAATATATTTTTGAAATTAATATTATATTTTAAAATATTTTTCTAAAATTGGTGAAATTTAGTTTAAATTATTTTTAGAAATCGTGACTATTCTCGCTTTCATAAAAATATAGTTTTGCCTAAAACATTTGTTTCTCTTTCAAATAGTATTTATTTTATTATTATTCAATATATAACCATTAAATATATTTTATTCATGTTTAGACAATATATTCTTCAGATTTTTTTATCCATATTCAATCATTCCAATATAATGGCTAGGTAATAATGGTAATGTTTGAATAATAATAATTTTATAGATTGTCATGATTTGTTTAAACCTGGTATTGTGTACTTAAAAAGATATCAAAGATATTGAATTTATGTAAAACAAAATATATTATAAAGACTTAAGTTGTTACATTCTCTTCAAATCTTGGATTTTCATGTCATATACGCTATCAAATATGTTGTTCCTGTTTTAAAAACATATTGTGTTATAATGTTCATAAAATTATATATATATTGTCGATTCATCATTATCATCACAATGTATCCCATGTCATTGAAGGTGAGTTTGTATTGAGGGTGTTGAATCATACTTGTAATGATGATTTTAAATATACGTGATGAAATAAGTGTGAATATTTTCAAAAAAAATCAACTAGAAAAAAAATCATTACATGACACACATTGTTTTAACCATGGAATACTGATTAGAAGGCCTAGAGAATATTATCATTCAATTCACATAGGTCCTTATTAGAGTTGGTTCCCCTAAACCAAATATTTTTTCATATTATTTTTATATATCTTCATAGAATTTAATATTGATAAATACAATCTCACATCCATGAGCATATGGTTTGAATCCATATAGCGCAATTGGGGAGGTTTATTATGAGGGTGATAAAGTAGGCTAGTGGTTATGCATGTGGTAACATAAGGAGGTGAAATAAGAGTGAATTGTGAAGGGTTGAAACACCTCGTATTGGTCTTTGGGTAGTGTGGGATTTGTTCCAATAAATGTAATGTCTTTTATATGGAGTTGGTCAATCCTTCTAGAGTTGGGGAATATACTTATTGGTTTCAAGGGTGTGTGATTGATATTTCATCTACATGTAATATTCAATACATTAAATAAATATATTGTGATAATGTATTAGTATAAATGTTGTGTTGAATGATTTTTATAAATTCTACACTATGACAAAAATAGTCAATTGCAATGAAGATATTCTTAAATACATTTTCTATGGCAAGAAAATATTCTATTGTGTACACCTCGATCCCAAGATTCACCCCTTGAACTACATGGGGTTTGATCTCTTTCTTCTATATAGGGTACATAGGTGGACTCCAAAAGTTACAATCCCAGTATATGGTAATACATTGGGTCCCCTTTTTCGGGACCCAATCATCCTTGGATGCATCAACACAGGGAATCTTGATCCACCAATATTGTAAACCTAGTAGGTGCTACCTCTAATGGATGCAACCATCTGATCCACTCCCAGTGTTCTGATTAGTCTGATCCCTCTCCTCTAGACTATAAACTTGTGGCATACCCCATGTTAAACATTGGAAGTCATGGAAGACCATGGTTACATTCCTATGGAATACAATTACTCTCCCTCGAAATAGTATAACTTGAGCTTCTGCGCCCCCAAGAATCCACATAATAAGGGAAAAAATCTATGTATATGAGTGATCCAATGCTATGAAATTCAATCGAATCCCAACATGACTACTCCCCTTGGCTGAAGGTTTCATTCCTGACATGAACTCAAGGGTTGTCCTGATAGAAGTAGTGTAATTAACCATTGTCCACAATGATATGTCACCAAGAAGTGTTCTATGAACAATGACGTGCTCATGAAGGGGACCTAGACCGGGGTGCATCGTGAGGAAGAATCCATAAAATGAGCAACTGAAATATCATCATCATGTTTTGATCAAGGAGAATATGTACCTGAATATGATATGGATGCCCCATGCCATTAGAACGTTGTAATCCTAAGTAACAGCCAGTGTGTCATCGATAGACAGATGTGCAAGCCAGTTGAAAGCATTTGAAATAGTAATGGTGAACCCAATGTGAATTTCTTCTCTTTAGTATAGTGATTAGTAGAATTCAAGACATCCAAAGATAAGCATGTAACCAGATACAGTGACCCGGTGCCAGGTCCCTACAAGAAAATAGTGGTCCTGGCATAAAACTCACTAGGAGCTTGGGTAGTTCACAGTTGGGCATCCCGGTGTGTGAACTTGTTAACATGGATCTTTTTATCTATACATGGAAGATTGAATGATAATGGGGAAATGGGCATCGATTTTCTATTGTTTGTTCTGATGGGTGATTTTTCAGGATTTGTAGTACCCATGCTCTAGCTATAGGAAACTGATCACCTCCCGCCCATGGATGCAGTGGAAGGGGCAATGCCAACACAGTAGTCCCCCACGACAACATCTCTTCTATGGAAACAACCATATCTATGGCTAGCGAGGTCACTTTCCACCTCTCACCCTCTGAATTTATTCATAGTAGGTTGATCCATACACTTTTCTATCGATCAATATAGGAGTGGCTTACCTCGACAAGGAACCTGACCCATCAAGACACGGAGGCTTCCATGCCCCATTAGTAATTTTATCCCCAAGGGCAGCATAGGGAGTCGTTTCTCCCCATTATGACTATAAATAGCTTTGTGAGCCTAGCCCTATAGCGCTACTACAACTCCGTACCTTATACAGATAAAGTAAGGGATGTCTTAGTCTGACCGACTAGGAAACATGCTAGAAATAGACCAAGGAGAGATCCCACCCGGCCGCATCAACATCAAAATATGGTCCCATAGACCGAGGATCAGGTTGTTTATACCCCTACATAGGCATCTCTAGTCCGATTAACATGATCAGAATGTTGGGTGAATGCTCAGGGAGATGCCCACAGGGTGTTATAATCTTCTACCACTATTGTGGGCCGAACCAGCACGGGGGCATGTTATTGGCCGCCAATTATTGTCACAGAGCATGTGCACGTCCATTTCCTAGAACAGCGATGCTTCCTTGCTTGGTCTGGATTAAGGAACCAACCACCTCACCAGCAGGTTTAGTTGTCTTCCCTAGCAATCAGTTTCAGCAAAAACCAGTGTGGGATGATCCACGATGATGACATCCAGTATAGAGGTCCTCCTTGTACCATCAACAGACAGAGTGGAGTTCCTGCCTACTCCTCCATCCAACATGGAGGTTCTCCCCATGCTACCATCATAAACTGCAGCGAAGGCCATCCTTGCTTCATGGACACTCAACATGAAGTTCCTCAATTGGATGTTAGTCTCCGGTATGAAAATTTCCATTTCCTACCAGGTTATCAATGTGAGTATCCTCTTTTACTTGTCACCTACCATCCCGGGGGTCCTGCACATGTTCCAAACAACTCTAGCAGAGGCCCTCACTGCTTCATCGAAGTTGTCCTAATGATCTTTCCCATATCCAGTATGTTCAAGAAAAAAATACATCCTCATACTACAGCTAATATAGATGGTATATGAAATGGACCTCCATATACAATATACAATCACCATGGGTTCCCTACCCATGTTCTTTCCAGCTCTAACAGAGGTCCTCCCTACTACAACACCCTCAATCATAGAGTTCATCCATGTGTCCCATTTGATATCTTCATGGGTGATCCTCACATTGAGGTTTGTCAAGGCCAAGGTCCTCCCTATTCCAGCACCAAACCCTGCAGACCTCCCCCTGGGAAAAAGATTTATCATACCCTAATTAACCATCACAGTGCTGGAGGATGGGTCGTTACCGCCATAGGGTGAATCCTAAGAAGCCTCAAATCACATTCAAACCCATATTCTTCTATGATTCAAAAGTGTAGTGCGATTCGATGATGGAACATAGATAGTTTGTGTTCAGGGATGTTGTAGGAAAAAGGCATATTATCCACATCCATCCCAAAATAGAGGTCTACCATATCCCTACATCCCTTCAATGATACGTACACGAGGAGGAAGACATGATCCCTTACCAGGGCCTGGCCAGGAAAACCTATTTATTGTCAGTAGGATCATTCTATACCTCAACCTAAGATCATGAAGAGTTGTTCTGGGGACCAATATGGGATGATAAACATCGTGATCTACTGCTAATGACCACATCCACTGCACAAGAAGTACTGTTCATTTGTTTATCTTATAGGGATATGGTGGTACAATTAGTGCATTCTTTGGAAGACCACCCAAGAAGGGGTCGATTTTCAGAACATGCATCGTACTCTTCACTTTCTATTCTACCATCACATTAGTCTGATTCAATGTTGTTACCCATCCCACATCTTCCTCTAGTAAAACAATGGGGAAATCAAGGGCTGGATCTAGAATCTGAGCCAAGATGTTTGTGGGACATTCTCAGAGCAGACCATTTCCCAGAGATGTTCTAGCCCATTGCAACCCCAAACATCATCATCTCAGAGACACTTACCTAGGAAGAGGTTATATACCTCCACCAAACCTTGGAGAAGAATCAATGTTGTCCCCACTATCAGCGGTTTGCATTCCCCACGAGTCGGGAACATTATGACGGCATTGGCCAGCAATGTTTCCTGGTCAAGGTAGATGCACTTTTTGTTGCACAATACCCTATGTTTCCTTGTTATCAGCCTGACCTCTAGAAAAAATCAATACAGAGATTCATTGGGATCTATAAAGCTATCGCGGAGGCTTCTACACATGTCCAGATTTGCGGCTGGGGGAAGTATGCTACGCTACAATTCAATCATACCATGTTCCATCCTAGTTCAGCAGGTGATATAGAGGATATAACTCTAGGTAATTGTAGTGCTAAACATGGTTTTTTCTAAGATATACCCGGAAGGTAGATCTGGCACAAGTCATGGAGAATAAGAACATCTAAATAGAGGAATACAACACCCAACAGATCTTACAGGTTTCTACATTCAGAAACCAAAAAAAATTGTTTGGCCTTCCTGCACCTACTGAGTCATTGCCTCTCAATAGTGACCCTAGCTAAGGTAAATATAAATTTTTTACCGAAAAAACATTTTACACATATGGGTCAATTTATGATATGGAAGATGGCCCTAAAAAGGAGGAGGTGTGTTAACACATTCTAGAATAGAAAATGATGGTTGACTGGATCCTCACCTAGTGCACCGCGGAATATTCGCCAGATTTCTATAATCCTTCACCAGGGAAATTGGGACAAGGGAATGTGTAGCTTCCTCATGGTGAGTTGTCTGCTAGTGACCTCAACCACCCTACCCATCTGGACAATGTAGAGGCTATTGTTAATGCAACCAGATGTGATATGCATCACCCAATCCACCTGAATTGTGTGACAACCTTCCTCAGGAGCCATATGTGGTTCCCATGGCCGCTCTATAGGTTACATTGGTTTCTCTATAGGTTATTCCCACCATCTCTTCTATTAATTCCTCCAGTATCCCTATGAGACACTAGGCCTTCTTACCAAGATGACGAATCTTCCAACGCGTTGGTGGTCATAGGCCCTTGTGATGATCTGGATCCTCTTCTAGATGATCTGGTGGTAGCACATATTTATCTACTTGAAGCCTTAGAAACTTGAAATGATTCATTCATGCCTGATAAAAATCCATATCTGGCATGGGTGGATGATATTCCAGCAGCCCATGTTTTGGAAATCATACCATATCCCCCATTAATTGGATATTAAATCCACTATAGTATATAGCCCACTTTATTTCAGGGTGTGGACCCATTCTAGGAACTCTAGAATAGCAGGATGTTGCCACGCTTTGGTGTTTTGTACAGGAACTAGAAGGGTTGAAATTTTTCTGGTATATCCAGTTACCTGTTGGGTCAATAGCCTATTGGAAGGATCGACAAAGTTAGATTCTCTACTAGTTTAGTTCCATTCCCTAAAGTCAAGTATCGATGACCTATTCATGTGCTTGTAGAGGCCTAGAGAGTGCATCATGGACATTTTTTCCATGAAGAAGGGCCACACATATTCTCTCAATATGCCACTAACCCAAGAGCAGCTACTAATGATGTGTGTGGGGAATGTGAGGACTAAACTAGTCCCTTATCTCATCACTTAGTACTTAATAGGGTTTTATGAGATTTCTATCACAAAGCGCAACATTTAGAAGATGCTTTGCAGCAAGAAAAGCAGGCACATCAGCTTCCTCCTTTTTCTCCCGCAAGAGGATCCACCAAGGATGAGACCACTGCAGTAGTTTAAATAGAGACCTCCAGCTCATCAGTTCCAAATTTAGAATTAGAAGGCACCCCCATGTAATGTGCCACCACCACATTGATTAGATAATTTGGTTCCACCTCCTTGAAATTCTCTTATACCCCTATTTAGGGATAGTCTCTCAGATCTCCTTTCTCAAATTGGAGAATCTGGACCTACTCATTTAACAAGGGTCATGTACCTAGTTCCATCTAAAGCACCTTGGACGAGGGAATCTTGATGTTTCTAGAATCCAAGAGTCGTTAATAGGAATATCTCAATGATAACATTAATTAATGCCTATATCACCGATTCCTTGGTCACGCCCTCAATAAGTTGTATGTGTTTGAATACTATCTCAAAAACTAGGTTGTTAACACCATTTTCAGGTTGAGTCTAGCCCCACCACAGGAAGAATGTGTATTTATAAATCCATAGAGTGATAGCAAGGGTGAATAAAAATGGGGTTCTAACAAAATGTCTCAAAAAATGATTACTAAATGGCCCTCATTGTATGCTCCCTTGCCCATGGTTTTATCAGTGTGCGTTTGAAAGAACCTGAGTCCTTAGAAGTCACTGCACCACCTTCAGATACTACATTTTAATCAACATCTCATTTTTTCCCCTCATGGGAGAAATCACCGACGACTCATCATAGGAAGGAGACATCTAATTGTGACCAATCTGCCATGTACTCTCGGTGATTTCATTCCCCCAAAATCCACCCGAGAAAAGATAATTCTTCAAGTGACACCCAGGGGTAAACTTTGGTCAATACCATCGAGTTAGTAAGCCCTAACATAGTTACCAATTATAAAGAATGTCGTGCAAACCCTCCTAGAATTGACAAAGATGTGGGTATGAAAATTTCCATATTGTATGGTTCAGTGCTTCCATCCCAGTAATGCATGCCACCGGGATAAGATATTATCCCTAATATAGAGATTAGCAGACACAACCTTCCCATATTGTTTCATCAGATCCGTCTCCACCACCATTTGTATTTCTTGATCATGCAGATCCATAAAGACTATGCTATAAGTAGTCATGTTCTATCATGGATAGACCAGAGACTGTTTTCCATTACCTAGTATTCAATAAATGTGGTCCGGCTACTAAGTAGTGGGCCATTCCATGCACTATCTTGAATTCTCTGGTTCAACCAGCAGCGCCCATCATGCCTCTTTCCACAGAGTGACCTCCTATCATCAGAAGTCTAAAACTAGAATGGAAATATTATATGCATAAAAATATTTCATGAATTTTTTAAGGATATCTATCAGTGAGGCACTCCACCAATTAAAATATATTTTTTAATTCCTTATGAAGGCATTAAAAATCCCCCTATAGTTCGAGATCGGACTAGTAGACGCAGAAGCCTTTCGTGTTGAGATAGCTTAGCATGAGGATTGTTAGGAAAGCATCTATTTTTGTAGACAAGATGAATTTTTTCCTATATATGGGAGAATATGACCACTATAAATCATAGGAATGTTCAATGGCATGGATTTCTGTCATTGTCTTGTAAACACATTCTATGGGATCAATCTTATCCCAACCCAGAAACTCCCCAAAATGGGGTATTATGAAATATATTTGAGACCCTCTCACATAACGAATAAATGTTATGATATGAAGAATCAAAAAATTGTTGGAATGATCCCCTTAAAGACCCATTTCAATGGCCTAGTTTCCAACACTAAATACATGGTTGTCTCACAAGACACCACCTACAACATAATGATGGGTAGACTAAGGATCCACCTGCATACAAAAGTCACGTCCTTATATCAAAAATGTTGATTCAATAAGGTTTTATTTTTGACTTTTCCATTCTTTCTTGTTTTGAAAATCACAAACACCTTATCTTTAAGGAAAATCGCTTTTATAAAGAAAATCGCTTTTATAATGAAAATTTCTTTTATAAGGAAAATCACTTTTATAAGAAAAACTTCTTTTGTAAGAAAAATTATCTTTATCATATTTTCATCCATATATTTCATAAGTATTATATTCGGATTCATTTCTATATTCTCGGAATAGTTTGAAACTTTGATATGAAGCATTCTGTTTTAGGTTCCGAATTCTAGATGAGAACTGTAATAATGTTCTACTCCGAATTCTAGATATGAATTCTCATTACGAATTCTGATGATGAATTCTCATTACGATTTCTGATGACGAGTTCTCATTATTAATTCTGATGACGAATTCTCATTTCGAATTCTGATGATGAATTCCCATTACGAATTCTGATGACAAATTCTCATTATGAATTCTGATGATGAATTCTCATTCCGAATTCTCATTCCGAATTCACCTATTAAACAGAATCTGATCATATTTTCTTTATTCACTTCAAATTTATTTAGACTCCGAAAATTATTTTTGGTTACACTCTGAACTTTCATTTTGCTTACACTTTTATAATTTGTCTACTCTTTAATATTTTTCTTACACTCCGAACCTTCACTCTGAATCTTCACTCCGAACTTTTTAGTTAAGACTTAAAATGATGTCGTACATTCTGTTACACTTGTTTTGTTATAAAACGATGTCGTCTATTCTATTATAAACTAACCGTTGGTTAAGTGGTACAGGTATAGGTCCCTCCTATTTTTATGCAAAATATGACAGTTGGAAGGGAGGCCGACCATGCCTATAAATAGGAGCTCATTTGAAATAGCTCTAAGGAAGAGAGAACATAGAGAAGTTGATCGATCTAGAGACCACACACTGCTAAGGTGATTTCTAGAGAGAGAAAGATTTTCATGCCTTGTGCGTACTGAACCGCTCGTTCAGTTTTTTCTTCATGCAACTCTGAATGTTGGTGATCACATTCGAGGACTTCCGGGGATAGGATGACAGAGGTTTCCAACACCTTGAATTTGAGGGCTTCCTTGGTGAGGAAGACAGAGGTTGCCAAATACCTTGAAGTTGAGGGCTTACGGGGATAGAAAGACAGATATTCCGATCTTCGTATCGAGGGCTTACCCTGGTGTGGGTATGATAGAATTTCTTGAAAGTATAAATCAAGGGACCTTTATCCATGGTTGTTGGATACCCTTCTCTTTGGGATAAAACACTTATATCTTGTTACATGTATTTTTACTACATGTTTGTTTCCACTGCATTTTATATTGTCAAGAAAGTATAACTTTCTTATACTTCCCTACTTGTACTCTGATTCATTTAGTTCTATACACTTTAAGGTAGAATCTCATATTGTAATCTTTATCTAAGTTTCAATTTCCGGAACCATATTTTCGGAACCTACTTTCGAAATATCTTTCCAGTGTTAAGAAAGTTCATAGGACATGAAGTTTATAACTTCATTCCTTATTCCAAGTTTTCATTTGGTGTTAGAGGTGTTTTGAATTTTCTTAGTTTAAACTTTGTTAAACTTAGATCTTTCCTTTTCTTAAGGAAAACATAGTTATTTGTATCTAACTTTAAAGGTTCCAAATGAATTTTTAAAGTGTACAATTCACCCCCCTCTTGTATATTGATCATCTACAACATTATTTCGATCCTACAATTGGTATCAGAGCAGGTCTCTGAAATACTTGTACTCACTTATAAGTTTTTCTTGCTCAATTTATCATTCCGAACATTCTCATTCCGAATTTTGTCATTCCGAACATTGTTATTACGAAATTTGTTTTCTAACAAGTTTGTGTACCGAAGGTTATCTTAAGTATGGCAGGAATTAATGTTGGTTCCATTGATAATCTAAATCCTACAAGACCACCATTCTTTGATGGTAATGATTATGAGTAATGGAGAGATCAAATAAAGACTTTTGTTATCAATACTCTAGTGGACAACTTTGTTATTCTTACTGGTGATGATAAAATTCCTGATAAGGAAGTTATAACTTTTACTAACCAGGAAAAGAAAGAGTATCAACTAAATTATAATGTACACAATACCTAACTTTGTTCAATGACTAGAAATATATATATCCAAATTTCTTCTTGTGAAGCAGCTAATTGTATCTGGAAGAAGTTTGAGGTTACACACGTTGGAACTTCTAAAGTGATTGAAACTAGGAGAGCTATGCTTAGAGCTGAATATCATGGATTCAATTTTCCTTATGGAGAACCAATATGTAAAGTTCAACAGAGGTTTATAACTATCGTCAACAGTTTATAGTCTGTGGGAGAGAAAGGGTTAGATGATGAAGCACTTTTGGATAAGATAATTGATATCATGCCCAATGAATGGGAATCCAAAAGAACTGCTATAGATGAGAACATGAAGGTCACTCAAATTTCTCTTGATGAGTTATTCGGAACTCTTCTCCAATATGAAACAAGAATGAAGAGAGATGCTGACAACATCAAAAAGAATAATGGGAATGGTACTGTTGCTTTTACAACAACATCAAATCATATGAAACCCAATACTCCTGAGAGAGTAACCAGATCCAAGTCTAAGAAGATAGTTATTCAATCATATTCTACTGAATGTGAAATCTTTGAAAATGAATTAGCAAATCTTGCTCGAAGGATGAACAAGATAGATGGTCAGAGAAATTTCCAATCCATGTATAAGAAAAAGGACAGGAAAGATAAGAAATATGGAGAAGTTTCTTGTTATGAATGCAAGAGAGCTGTACATATTAGACTAGATTTCCCTTTTCTCAAAAAGAAAGAAAGGAAAGAAAGGCATTCAGACAGGAACATAAAAAAGTATTATAAAGCCAAAGCTAAGAATGTTCTGAAAGATAGTGACACCTGGAGTGCCAGTGGTGATGATTCTTCAAATGAATCTCCTGATTACGAATCTTCAGGACAAAAGAATCTTGGACTTATAGCTAGATTACCTATTGATAATCATTGTTTTATGGCTAAGGTACGAAATGCTGAATCATTGACCAATGTTTCTTTAAATTATAATGATAGTATGTATTATAAATCTTCTGATGAAGAATCCTCTTTTGATGAATAAAATACTTTACCTACTTATGAAGAAGTCTCTAGGTTTGCTGAACTTCTTGAGATTGAGAATTCTAAACTCAATAAAAAAATTGATAAGGAAAACTCAAGGAATTCTATTCTTACAAAAGATATATCAGATCTTTCTAAAGATCTTGATAGGAAAAATGCTGATTTTGAATGTATTTTAAAAAATCTTGAGGAAGTAAGTTCTGAGATGAACCGACATTCTAAAGAGTTAGAAAAAGTAATTTCTAAGAAAAATGTTTTCGAGCCTAGCTCTAGCTCTAAAACTAATGATTTTGAGGATAAAAACTTGGTTATAAAACTCAAGTCAGAAATTTTTTCCTTAAAGAAGTGTTTATCAAACTTTACCCTTGGTAAGGAAAATTTTGATAAAATGTATTCCCAAATATGACCTTTAAGAAATAAATCCAGATTTGGTTATACCCATGCAAAACTGATTTTCAGTAACAATTCTTTTGTTCCTCAAAGTGCCCCATTTTTCACCAAGTGTCAATGTGGTGGTCACTGGGCAAAGAATTGTTCCTTAAACAAAACCCAATCTCTAGGATTTCAAAAATCTTATTTTTCTAAGAAGATGTGGGTACCTAAAATTTTGTTATCTGGAAATCTCGGATCCAAACAAGTTTGGATTCCGAAAGTCTAATTCTCTTCTTGATTTCAGGAAAATAAAGAGAGTACCAGCAACAATACATGGTACATGGATAGTGGACGTTCCCGACATATGACTGGTAACAAGAGCTATTTTGAAAATATTATCAAAACCAAAGGAGGAAATGTAACATTCGGAGATAATGCTAAGGGAGATATTGTTGGTATTGGTAATATTGTTATTCTTGGTAAAACCTTGATTTCAAATGTTCTTTTTGTTAAGCGTCTTAAGTACATCCTCATTAGCAGAATTCAGTTATGTGATGAAGATTACCTTGTGAATTTTAGGAATGATAAGTGCGTAGTTCACAATTCCATGGAAGAATTTATTCTCTCAGCCAATAGGCAAGAGAAGTTTTACACTTTGAACCTAAAAGACCTCAGGAGACAAGATTTACCTTGCCTAAGTGCAATGGAAGATCATTCATGGCTATGGAATAGAAGACTAGGTCACTGTAACCTTAGAAACTTATGTAAACTCTCTAATAAGAAACTAGTTAAGGATCTACCAGATCTTAGAATTGATTCTTCTAAAGTTTGTGATCCTTTTCAATATGGAAAGAAACATAAATCTAGTTTTAAATAAATCGGTGAAGTCTCAACAACTGATGCATTGTAGTTAGTGAACATGGATCTTTTTGGTCCAACACAAACTGGAAGTATTGGAGGCAAATACTATGTGTGTGTTCTAGTTGATGATTACACTAGATTTACTTGGGTTTATTTTATAACAAGGAAGTCTGAAGATTTTTCTTATTTCTAAAGATTTAGAGCTCAAGTTAAAAAGGGGAAAACCCGTCCATTGAAAACTATTCATAGTGATCATGGAGGATAATTTAAAAATTCTGATTTTGAAACTTCTTGTAGTAGAAAAGGTATTACTCACAATTTTTCAGCACCTAGAACTCCTCAAAAAAATGGTTTAGTTGAGAGAAGAAATACAATTCATTAAGAGATAAATAGAACCACACTGAGTAAATATTCTATATCTAGACATTTCTGGGTGGAAGCTGTAAGTACTGCTTTCTATACTTTAAATCAAGTTTTGATTAGACCTTTTCTTAATAAAACTCCTTATGAGTTATGGAATGGTAGAAAACCAAGACTATCCTACTTCAAGGTTTGTGGTTGCAAAGTATTAATTTTTAATACTAAATATAACTTACATAAATTCGCACCAAAATCTGATGAAGGAATTTTCGTAGGTTATTCCACAACTTCTAAGGCTTATAGAGTTTTTAATAAAAATACTTGTACTGTTGAAGAAACAGTACATGTAAAATTTGATGAGTCTGATCCTTTTGTTTTTAAACCATCCCAGCCTACATCCTCAGATGTGTTTTCAAAAACTGATTGTCAAACTTTGATATAAGAACCTTCTGATAAGGATAATTTTCAAGAAGATAGTTCTGAAACATTTACCCCAGAAGACTTTCTACCCTATGTTGATGAACATGCTTTTCAAAACCCAAATCAGGTGTTTCTTAAGAATCATTCCAGTGATAGTATCATTGGTGATTTAAATCAACCTGTAAGGACTAGAAGTTCCTTAAGAAATGAAGTAGAACATCTAGCATTTCTTTCCCAATTATCACCTAAAATCACTGATGAAGCTTTAGGTGATGATGATTGGATCAAAGCCATGCAAGATGAACTAAATGAATTTGAAAGGAATAAAGTTTGGACTTCGGTAGAAAGACCTAAGGAATCTTCTGTTATTGGAGTAAAATGGGTTTTTAGAAATAAATGTGATGAAAGTGGAGTCATAGTAAGAAATAAATCTAGACTTGTTTCTAAAGGCTATAATCAGAAAGAGGGAATAGATTATGAAGAAACATATGCTCCAGTAGCTAGACATGAATCTATCCATATTCAACTTGCCTTTGCAACTTTCTTTAATTTCATACCTTTTCAAATGGATGTGAAATGTGCTTTTCTTAATGGTTATGTCCAAGAGGAAGTTTTTGTTGAACAACCTCCTGGCTTTGAAGATACAAAACATCCTGGTCATGTTTTTAGACTTACCAATGCTCTATATGGCCTTAAACAAGCCCCACGAGCATGGTATGATAGACTCACTGGATATTTGCTTCAAAATAACTTTGTTAAGGGAAATGAATATCTAACCCTTTTTATAAAGAATGATAAGAAAAATGTTTTTATTGTTCAAATTTATGTTGATGACATCATATTTGGTTAAACTCAGCAATCTTTAACCGAATCTTTTGCAAGTCTAATGAAATCTGAGTTTGAAATGAGTATGATGGGTGAGTTAACTTTATTCCTTGGTTTTCAAATTTCTCAAAAACCAGAAGGAACCTACATATCTCAACATAAGTATATTAATGATCGTCTTAAAAAGTATGGTTATGACAACACTAAAAGTATATGTACTCCTATTGGTACCTCAAAATCTTTAGATCTTGATGAAGCTGGGAAACCAGTAGATCAAACATCTTTAAGCGGTATGATAGGAAGATTACTTTACTTAACAGCTAGTCGACCAGACTTAATGTTCTTAGTATGTTTATGTGCAAGATATCAATCCAATCCTAAGGAATCGCACTTAAAGGCAATAAAAATAATTTTTCACTACCTTAAGGGAACCATGGATCTAGGATTATTTTATACTTCTGGAAATGATTTTGTTCTAAAAGGATTTTCTGATTCTGACTTTGGTGGATGTAGAATGGATAGAAAGAGTACATCCGGAACATGTTATTTCTTAGGAAATTCATTAGTTTCTTGGTCCTTCAAGAAGAAACATTCTGTAGCACTCTCCACTGCTGAAGCCGAATACGTAGCAGCTGGAAGTTTTTGTGCTCAAGTGTTGTGGATGCAACACACACACACAGACTATGGCTTCAGATTTACTAAAACTCAAATTTTGTGTGATAACACAAGTGCCATTGAATTATGTAAGAACCCTGCATATCATTCTTGTGAAAAACACATAGATATTAGGCATCACTTTTTTAGGGATCACACACTAAAACGAGATATCATTCTTCAGTTTATCGGAACGCAAGATCAACTTGCTGATATTTTCACAAAATCTTTGCCTTCTGATAGATTTGAATACATTAAATAGAAGTTAGGAATGATAACCGTAAGGTAATCTTTCTTAATTAACTTTCTGTTGAAAAAAAATCTCCTTATAGTAATAGACTTCTTTTCAGAGGGGGATTACATTTGATTGTTAGAGTAACTAAATTTTTCAAAGTTAGTTTTTCAAAATTTTCGGAACTAAATTTCCAGAATGGGAATTTCCGGAACTGAAATTTTCCAGAATGGATATTTTCGTATAGAAAACTTCTGGAATGGAAATTTTTGTATTGAAAACTTCCGGAATGGACAATTTCGTACGGGTGTTTCCGTAATGAGATTTTCGTACCGAGACTTTATTAATGAGCTTTTCGTTTTCAATCTTTTGTAATGAAATTTTCATGCTGAAAATATTGTAATTTTTTTCTTTGTTGAGTTTTTCATAGTGAGTTTTGAAAACTATGTCTTTTAGTAGTAATAAAGTTTTTTTTCAAAACGAATATTACCCATTACGAATAATCCTCCTAAGACATTCTGAAAGGTATGATTTACATACTCAAGTTTTCGTAGTCATACATTACTTGCTGACATTTTCTTATATTTTGTCTTCGGATTATAGTTTTCTTAAATTTTTTTAACAAAACCCTCAAAAGACCGAATTCAAGTTTTCTTGGGAATTAGTATTCAACCGTCAGATCTGATCTCAGCTTGTCACAACTGATCGATCAACTGATGAAGTTGAACCGTCTTCTCGTTGCCTATATAAAGGGGACTCCAAATGGTTGTCCCATATCGGTTTTCAAGCTCCAGCTTCCCGAAGCTCTGCCTCTCTGTTTTAAGACCATTTTGAACTTCAGAAATCTCCATTCCGAACATCTCAGAGGTCTTCAGATCTGAATGTCTCTGGACGTAGCTTCTCAAGACATGTCTTCCTCTAAGCCGATTTCGAAATGGTTAGTATATAGAGAAAGGTTGGTTCATCCTGATTTCTTCAACAATTATGATTCTCTTATATCCAAGAACATTAATCTTAATGTATGAGAAGATGTTGTGGTGTCTATGCCTGGGAATCAAGATGAAGTATTTTTCATATTTACTTATAGAATTCTATGAGATAGTTTCTTTCTATAAGGAAGATGGCAGGGACAAATTATCATTTAAGTCTTATGGAAAGGCTTATAAGCTTTATTATTCCAAGGCAGCCAGCTTGGTAGGGCTGAACAATGATGGAGAAGCTGAGTTTATTTCTCATGTTTTGCCGGATTCAAAGGGAATCATCGACAAGGAAAAATCATTGGAAACTCTTGGACTATCAGATGATAAAGCTCCGATGATTGCTTCTCTGTCTACAAATTTCTGGATTCTAGAGATATGGGTACAAGGCCTTATCGTACCGAGAAAGGGTGACAAAGATAGTTTGAAGAAGAGTGAGATCTACATCCTAGATTTTCTGATAAATCTGAGGAAGTTTATTCTGATGAAACACATTCTTGTTACCCTTCAGAATGTTAAGAAATGGAATTTGAGAGCTCAAATCATAATATATTCAGCAATCCTCTCAAAGTTGATAGTTCGGTGCCTTTATTCTTTTAAGGAGGATTGAAAGTATAAGCCAAGAGTTTTCAAGATTATGTTACTGAGTGATGGTACTCTCAAAATGATGGATGTAGCCATCGACAAGAAGACTGGTCAGTTTGTTGATTTACCTGCTCAAGAAAAACAGTTCCAAAAGCTGTTGAACCTGAATCCTATAAGCTAGTGAGGAAGAGAAAGTTGAAAGAAGTTGAAGGTGATGTAGAGAATCCCAAATCTAAGTAAGTTCATTCCGCACCTCCAAAACCGAAGAAGAAGAAATCTTACCCTGATGAGGTAGTTGCTAAATGGAGGGAAATCAAAGAGAAGAGAGTGCAAGGGGAGCCTTAGTTTGGCTTGGATCCTGCGGAGGCTAAGGCCTTGAAGGAATGAACTACAGATGAGCTAGAAACACAAGTGAAAGAAAAGAAGCTTAAGAAGAAGATGTCTGAAGCTGAGGTGGTTCATACATTCCTAAAGTTTACTGAGATGGCCTCCAGAAACATTCCGGTTCCGAGATTTTTTTTCTTTGGAAATCTACCTGAGACTCCAGAAAGAAACTTTGTCGCTCCGGAAGAGCAAGTTGCTAAGAATGTTGAGGAAATAGAGCAGATTGAGAAAGTCGAAGAAGAAGAAGCAGTTGCTGAAGGTAGGGGTGACACCAGAGATGTTTTAAAGAAAGTAGATGATTATAAGGGCACACCTTTGGAACATTCGTCGCTCCTAACCTCAGAAGCTGAGTCTTCTAATTTATTCACTCCAGGGATGGATAAGGAAAAAGGAGAAGAAGAAGTAGCTTATCATGCATAGGAAGAACAACTTCTACATGATATTTCTCAAATGGAGAATGTAGAGGATGGTGCTCAGAAAGTTGTTGATGAGGAAGACAATGTTTTTCAAGTGTCTGACAGTGAAAAGAGAACTCCGGAACAAGAATCCATTCCGAAAAAGGACAAGGGAAAACAACTTGTTGTTGATACCCCGAGCTCAGTGGTTGTAAAGAAAAGGGAAGATGGTGATTCTTATAAAAAGAAAGTTGAGCATTTTGAAGAAGAAAATTCTCCAAGAAAAGTCTCAGATTCAGATTCATCTTTATTGGGGCATGAATTTGTTGTTCAGTATTTAAAAAAGTTGGTGGGTACTATTACGACATTTTCAAGTATTGATTAAAGATGTCAGATGCTTTAACATGCTTTGAATCAGAAAACAGACTTTGTATCCATGGTTATGGACAAATGTGTTGAGATAGAGGCTCAGTTCAAAACATTCTTTGTCGGCTATGAATCCCACAAAAGATCTTGCAAGAGGATGACTAGTTGGTCGAGGAAGACTGTAGAAGAGATGAGGCTCTTTGATGAATTCCAAGATAATGTGAAGGATGCCTTTGAGACAAAAAAAGGAAGATAAATGAACGTACTTCATCCTTTGAAGAAAAGTTGATAGATGAAAAGAACATCTAGATTCAAGAAGTCAGAGATCTAAATGGGAAGATGAATTCTGTTTCTCAAAACTAGAAGTATTAAAGGGATCATCGGATTGAGTTTGAAGAAAAGTTGTTAAAGCATGAACAAATCTTGAAGGCTCAGGAAGAAAAGCTTCAAGCCCAGGAAGAAATGATTGCAGCTCAAAGTGCAAGAATTGTTGTGTTAGAGAAGCACGTCGAGGGAGACCATAAAGACTTGAAAAAGATAAACACTATTCTTAAGGGTCTCATGGCGAAGGAAAAAGATCCAAAATAGACAGATCCGATCTTTTTTTATATTTAATCTTCTTTATTGTTGATCTTTCCAACTTAATGAAAATTGTGCTTGCTCGTTTCTTTTGTTGTTGCTACTAATATTTTTTCAGGTACTTTGTTATATTTTCCATTCCCTCGAATTATTTTTGAAAATCACAAAGGGGGAGAAGGAAAATATCCCTAATAAAGGAAAAAAGAATCTTAACAAAGGGTGAGAAAGAAAACAAACTCTAATAGAGTTTATCTAAGGGGGGGTTTCATTAAAGAAGACTTTCTTATTCTTAATGAAATATCATTCCAGAAATGTAGAATATGATCCTTAGAGTTTCAAAGCCTAAGGGGGAGTTAGTCATATTCATCAATATCCTTAAAGCAAATGGAGATAAGCCTTAATGTTTTCTTTCTTCTTATAATTTCTTTTTCGTAAGGATGTTTCTGCTTTCCAAAAAGGGTGAGAATGTTGAGTCAATAAGTTTTTCTTTATGACTTTTCCATTCCTTCTTGTTTTGAAAATCACAAACACATTATCTTTATGGAAAATCACTTTTATAAGGAAAATCGCTTTTATAAGGAAAATTGCTTTTATAAGGAAAATCTCTTTTATAAGGAAAACTGCTTTTGTAAGAAAAATTATCCTTATCATATTTTCATCCATATATTTCTTAAGTATAAGATTCGTATTCATTTTTATATTCTTGAAATCATTTGAAACTTTGATATAAAGCATTCTATTTTAGGTTCCGAATTCTGGAAGAGAACTGTAATAAAGTTCTACTCCAAATTCTGGATACGAATTCTCATTACGAATTCTGATGACGAATTCTCATTACGATTTTTGATGAAGAGTTCTCATTACGAATTCTGATGACGAATTCTCATTACGAATTCTGATGACGAATTCCCATTACGAATTCTGATGACGAATTCACATTATGAATTCAGATGACGAATCCTCATTCCGAATTCTCATTCTGAATTCACCTATTAAACAGAATCTGATCATCTTTGCTTTATTCAGTCTGAATTTATTTACACTCCGAAAATTATTTTTGTTCAGACTCCGAACATTCATTTTTCTTATAATTTTATAATTTGTCTACTCTTTAATATTTTTCTTACACTCCGAACCTTCACTCCGAATCATCACTCCGAACTTTTTAGTTAAGACTTAAAATGATGACGTACATTCTGTTACACTTGATTTGTTATAAAACGATGTCGTCTATTCTATTATAAACTAACCGTTGGTTAAGTTACACGTGTACAGGTCCCTCCGATTTTTAAGGAAAATATGACCATTGGAAGGGAGGCCGACCTTGCCTATAAATAGAAGCTCATTTGAAAGAGATCTAAGGAAGAGAGAACATAGAGAAGTTGATCGATCTAGATACCACACGCTGCTAAGGTGATTTCTAGAGTGAGAAATTTTTTCATGCCTTGTGCGTACTGAACCGCTCGTTTAGTTTTTGCTTCATGCGATTCCAAATGTTGGTGATTACATTCGAGGACTTCCTGGGATAGGAAGACAGAGGTTTCCAACACCTTGAAGTTGAGGGATTCCTTGCTGAGGAAGACAGAGGTTTCCAAATACCTTGAAGTTGAGGGCTTACGGGGATAGCAAGATAGAGATTCCGATCTTCGTATCGAGGGATTACCCTGGTGTGGGTAAAATAGACTTTAATGAAAGTATAAATCAAGGGACCTTTATCCAAGGTTGTTGGATACCCTTCTCTTTGGGTTAAAAGACTTATATCTTGTTACTTGTAGTTTTACTATTTGTTTGTTTTCAGATGCATTTTATATTGTAAGGAAAGTATAACTTTCTTATACTTCCCTACTTGTACTCTGATTCATTTCAATTCTATACGCTTTAAGGTAGAATCTCATATTGTAATCTTTAGCTATGTTTCATTTTCCGGAACCATATTTCTAGAACCTACTTTCGGCATCTCTTTCCAGTTTTAAGAAAGTTCTTAGGACTTGATGTTTATAACATCATTCCTTATTCCAAGTTTTCATTTGGTGTTAGAGGTGTTGTGAATTTTATTAGTTTAAACATTGTTAAACTTAGCTCTTTCCTTTGCTTAAGGAAAACTTAGTTATTCGTAACTAACTTTAATGGTTCCAAAGGAATTTTTAAAGTGTACAATTCACCCCCACCCCGCCTCTTATATATTGAGCATCTACAACATTATTTCAATCCTACAAAAAATGCCTTATGTACTCCCTTAACGGTCGAGTAGGTGTACTATAAGGTGATGTGTATCCCTTTTCCTCATTTGAATACCACTACTTATATGTCGACTTCTACAATAAAAAGGAGAAGAATATTCAGGCTAACGTGGTTCAGAATTCTACGCCCATGGTAAGACCTCATTGGCGCCTATGTAATCCTGATCCACTAATTAGAAGCCACAACCATGGACATCGGTCATCGGATTTTGGTCTCAGTGATGAGGCGAAAGGACATTACCATGTCTATGTAATTATTTGATATCACCTCGTATTCCTACACAAATAACGCTCCAGTGATCCATGAGCCCTCTACTCCTATAAGGTATCAATATGTCTTCCCCCTATAAATGGAAATACGTTATACATGATTGTTTCATAGGGATGGGAAAAACTCCTCAAGACTAAATGTCGTTATTTCTATGATATTATAAAACATGGACCATTGGGTTCTAGGAAATATGGGATTGGGTCGATATCTTTTTTCATTATGGGTTCAGTAGTGCAGGAGTCCACCAATGAGGTTTCCATTGCTACTCAGGCTAGCACCAGTGTTCCATCAACATCTGTCGACTCAAAAGAGTTTCCTCCTACAAATTATTTCTCATTGTGGATTAAAAGAAAGACTTGGAAGACACCCCTCCAGCATTTGAATATGGCATCTCCACTACAATCGATGAATTGGTATAGGTTATCCTTGATGTCAAGACAGATCTGAAACCAACACTGATTTGGGTGGATATGCCTACATAATATAAAAAATAATACGTGGATATCCTAAAGAAGTGGCATCATGTATTATACTAATGTTATGACAAGATTCTCGGGATAGTCCTAATTTCGATATCCACCATCTCTGTCTCTCCGCAAAACATCACAACTTCAAACAACCTCATAGAAAGATGCACCCCTCTCATAGTGTCCTGGTCAAGGCCGAGGTTGATAAGTTCATCAAATCCATCATCATTAAGGAGGTTTAGTACCCAATATGGACAAATAACATTATGCCCATATGGAATAAGAATGATCAAATCAGAGTCTTTATAGGATTCTAGTATCTCAACTGTATTTTCCAAAGGATGATATTCCCCTTCCCATGAAAAAACTAATGATTGATGCCACCGATGGGTTCCAGCTCTCGTTTTCATGGACCAGTATTTCAAATATAATAAAATCTGAATGGCCCCCAAGGATAAAGAGTCTACCGCCTTCACAGAACCACATGGTACTTTATGCCACAAGGTAATTCCTTTCGGTCTAAATAATTATGGTTCCACATATCACCGTTACATGTACCACATATTCAAGATGATCCTCACATTGTTGGTGGAATGTTACGTGGATGATCTGGTGTTAAAATATCACAACCTCCATGACCATATCTGATATCTTGAGAAAGTTTTCAGTTTCTTCCATTCCTGATATCTAAAGATGAACCCCTTGAATTGTTCCATTGGGGTCACCTCTGAAAGGTTTCTCATCATTTTTTTCATATACAGAGTCATTGACATTGAATCGAAAAAGATCAAGGACATCGGTCAGATATCTACTCCAAGTAATATTTGGGAGCTCTGAGGATTTCAATGCCAATTAGCCTACATATGTCGATTCATCACAAATTTGGATGGATAGTATTATCCCTTTTCCCAGCTCTTGTAGAAAGGATCTATTATTAGTGGGATGAAGATTGTTAGACTGATTTTAATGAAATAAAGTAGTACCTTATAATTCCTTTGGTTCTGATGTCGCGCATTCCTAAATAGATACTTTTCCTCATTGTGACCACTCTGGAATGATCCCTCAGTGCCCTTCTCATACAAATGAACAATTAGGGAATAAATAATAGTTTATACTATCTCATCTGGACAATCCTGGATACAAATTCCAGACATTCCTCTATCAAGAAGAACTGTCTAGAACTGGTATTTGAAGTGTAGAAATTGTAATATTACATGAATCTCAATGAGATGTAGCTAGTGTTCCAAGTGGATCTACTGATTTACATTCTCAAACACCCCATGTTTACAGGTAATCCGGCTTGGTGGGTAGTGATACTTCAATAGTTCAACATCATGTTTGACCCCCATATGTCTATCAAGGGACAAGAATTGGAAGAACTAATATTCACCCATCCGACCACTAAATAGCTGTCTATGGATCAATACTTTTTATATGAGGCAATCCTCTCAGTGGATCAAGCCAATGTCTGCTAGAAAATTCACATTGATGGTGCTTCTCAAATTCCTTTTGAGAAGAGTCTCAATGATCCCAAACTTAATAGAGTAGTCTTGGGTATCATATACATCATGCATGAACAAGCTATCCTTCCCTATTTATTCTTTTTGTTTGAAGGCTTCCCCAAAAAAGGTAAAGTATGAGGCTCTCATCACTAGTCTCATGATGGAACTTGATATTGGCATTCCCCATTTTCAAGTGAAAGGGGTCTCTGATATGGTTATCATGTAGATCAACAAAAACTATATAGTTAAGAATCTGGAGATTATACCTCTTTAGATCATACCTGTTTGGTCTACTAATCTAGATACCCTAAGATGGGAGGTGAATCATGGTATGACAAATAAAAACAATTTTCCCATTGATCTTGTTTCTACGATGGAAAAAAGTCTCTTCTCTCTTCTTCTCAGTGCAGAGTATGAACAAAAATTAAAGCATGCATTGAACACAACAATTTTACATGGTTTACCTTTACTCAGCTATGTCAAAGGAGAAATCATCGGTGTTGTGCCGATGTACTAAATACACTATAACTGCAATGTAGTTTACAAGTTCAAAGTGGACTCACTATCCAATCTGATTTACAACCACTCACAATTTTGAGAACTCACTGCTCTCTCAATTGAAGTGAGCTTACTAATTTTTCATAAGATCCACTCACAATTTATAGACTTGTAGGTATCTTCATTATCGCTAATGAATGCATCCTTCACTAAATGTTGATAATATATTGAAGTCAAAATTTCATCCACTGATGAATACCCCTTTTCAACAGATCACTAGGAACCAACCATTTTAAGTACATTCGAAAATTACCCTACTTCACGAAGCTTCCAATTTCACAAAGCTCAAAAAGGCTTCAAGAAGCACATACCTTCGCATAGCTCACTGCCTTGTAGAGCACATTGATTTTTAGAGCTCAAAACTTCACAAATAAAAAGGCTGTGTAGAGGTTATGATTTCACAGTGCTCACGATGTCGCAAATATACTTCCTTCTCGAAGTTCGCAGAGAAAATTCGGAGCAGACAACTTTCGAAGAGCTAGATTTTCCACCGTAAAGCTCCTATCTATTAAAAATAAAACTACTTCTGCAAACCTTCTTTGTGATTGGATAGAAACTAGTTTTTATTTGAGAACAGTATACGTCTCTCAGTTGTTCAAGGTCTATTTATTGGTGACTCCAACGACCCTCAAACCTTCCATGTGAAGTTCATGCCACGTCATCTCAAATCACGAAGCTCAATTTTTTTTTTCCAAAATTCACTCTATATCGCGAACCATCATGGAAATTTTAGGATCATGGATCACATCGTAATAATAGAGCATTCTATCAATTCCTTCGCACCACCGTCGAAAATCTCCAATCGCAAATGCCATTCACCGCTACAATTCTATTCAACGCTGTTGTTCCTGAAACATCTCATAATCAAAAAGAACACCATCAAATTTTTGCATGTCTTCATATAATTCCACATCAAGGGTCCCATATTCGAGAAACTCATGACCATTCTATATTTTGATGATATATTCATGGAAATCCACATTTCATGATGCTAACCAATAACCAAATTTTGGACCCCCAAAATATGGAAAACACTACAAAGTAGTTCCACATTGTATCTGTTGTTTTTTTCACATATAGAACTTATCTCCCCTTATCATGGATCATTGTCAACATTAATTGTCGAATACATCTCTGGGACTTCAAAATTCACCAGGTAAACCTGAATTGTCAACAAACACAAGAAACCCAAAAAATGATGCAATGTTACCTTCATGGAATTCCATACAATACTCACCACATTATGGTCCAATTCCCTTATCAATCATTAGTCACTCATGACCCTTGATCTCAAAATGGGTGAGCTGATTCCATGACCAGCCTGGCCACATCTCTTCCAGAGCCTCAATAGGATGATTTGATTAATCATGTGGTGCATGGAAGATTTATCACTCAATTCACTACGGATGATGGTGGTAGCCTACATGTAGTCAACCTTACCATTAATGCCTCCATGTTGGGACCTTCAGGTCCACTACCCTAGTATTGGAAGTGATCCTTGAATGGATGACTCCCTTTATTGAGTATCTCCAGCATAGAGATCTCCCAAATACTACGCTAAACATGAGAGAATCTGATGGTTCCCAATGAAGTTCACCCTCCTGAGTGGTCCTAGTCTTTAGAAGATCCTCTGCAGAAGTTGTATTGAGGGGGTTCTCTTCTATTGAATTCAAGGAGTTGAGATTTGTGAGGTTATGCAGGAAGTTCATTCTAGTTTTTATGGGGCTCATTAAGCGAGGCTGAAACACTCTCATCAGATCCGATGATTGGGATATTTTTGTCCCACCATGATCTGTGACTATATTGAGTCTTTCAAGAGGTTCCATACGTTCCAAATCCATGCTAATATTTTTCTTCATCCTCCAGATCCTCTACATACTACCATGTACTCTTGGACATTTATAATCTTGGGACTCTATGTCACGACACCATATCCACCAACAATAGCTCGATAGTGAAGGTTTATTCTAACTGCTAAATATTTCTTTTCCAAGTGGGAAGAGGAAATTATGCTCAAGGAAGTCAAGGCTCGCACTATCGTCACGTTCATGAGCTCTAGTATCATCCATTGATTCAAGGTTCCTCATTCCATTCTCACAGAAAATGACACCATAATTAGATAAAACTATTGGAATAAATTATACAAAAAGTTAAATATCCATTTTAATCATACCTCTCGCTACCAAGAGCTAGAAAATTGGATGATTGGGGCATTAAATAAATCTATCTCCGACATATTGTAGAAAAAGTTTGGTCAGAAAACGAAGAGTTGTCCAGAAAAACTGCCAAACGATTTCTAGGATTATCAGATGATGACTCGTAATTAAACCTATATGACTCTATATTCCATGGTGTATAGAACAAATGTATTCCTTCCCATCAAGATTCAATTTCCCTCACAACTGATAGTTGTCTACAACCTGCAGGCACCAGACAAAGTAGCCTAAATCTATCTTGATGATATAGAAATTCCTAACAAGAATAGGCTTCATGCCATGAATAATATAGATATCATCAGAATATGATATGCATGGATTTCAATAAGAATGTTCGCCTCTTCTCATTCATACAAGGTGACATGTTATTGGCATTGAGAAATTCAATGATCCCCAAAAGAAAGCCACTAAAGATGGAGCCGAAATGGGAAAGACCTTATTTCATTCAAAAGGCTTAACCCAATGGTGCATACTATCTAGTCAATATGGATGGTTAGAAATTTACTTCTCCCACCAATTACAAATCCCTCATGATATACTTCATAAGAGGTCTTTTTCATCCCCCATGATGTTAAACTATATTACCAACATATAAGATGTTAAATTTCATATCCTCAACTTGCACTATGTTAAAATGTAAATGGTCTTAGATCTATGAGCCAAAACTATGATCCCTTTTATCTTGCATAACAATAAACAATGAATAGTGAATACACCACATGGTCTAATCTCTACAACCGTAAAATAATATCTCCCACCCCTTTACTGTAATACATTAAATTGCACGGGTACCACTACGCTTCGCGCATGTCCCTTTAAATGGGTCTCCATAATGTTTCACATCTTAAAGGACCTCATTGCAATCTAGTCATAGGACATCTTGGATCACCAACCACTTGGAGATAACGTCCTAGAGGATCTCAAACAAAAATTTGACATAAGTCCCAAATTTCGAATATGTTATGTGTTAGATGCTCAATTGTTTGTTCCCAATCTAGGTCACACGAGATGGATATTATGTCTTCAACCTGATCAACTATTATCCTAAATTGTTATTATCATCTTCATGATCCCCCAAATGATGGATGTGGTGATTCGCCTTTTTTTCCACCCTTATGTCCTACATACACGACATTAAACTGGTTGTTTATGGTCTGAGCCGAATGTAATTAAACTAAGAACTTTTACATCATTGTTGCACAATGTTAAACTAAACAACATTTTAGAAATAAATGTGACTTCACTCTCACCCTTTTGGGATACATTGGAATGCACAGACACATCATCCTCATGTCGATCCCAACAAATCTTTTTTTCCCACTAGGATTAGTTCTCTTTGAGGGTTACATATGGTGTGGTGTGGACATTTATTTTCTTCATTCATGTTGGGTATACAAAGACTGCATCATGTGATCCTCCTTCCAGATTGTCTTTATTTTCATCCTTACCACATGAAATTAAATTTAATGATATTTCAAGAACTATTTTTTTATTTATTCCCATCCTCATGGAATACATAATAATTCCCGGACATTTCGTCATCAAGTCAAAAGCCATTTTTAGAAACATTTTATTCATTCTGTCCCATTGTCCCAAGTTCTCATGGGGGCATGCGTTGTGGTGTGGGATTATTTTCTTATTCACATAATGTTATAATTAACCATTCCACGTACCTCTCACTCAAGATCTCTCCATCCCCCATTTTTTATGTCTTTACCGCATGATGTTAAACCAAAAAAAAATTACGAACTACGTGGGAATTGATTCTCATCCACATAGGATACATATAAATTCCCGAACATTTTGTATTTGGGTCCAGCACAAGTTATTCTATTTATTCTCTTTCCATATTTTCTTGTGTTCTCTTTTGGTATTGTGAACAGTGTGGCATATATGGAAATATGTTCTCATTCACATCGGGTTATTTTATCATTCCCTACACACACCCCTTTGAGATACCACATTTCCCTCATCCTTACCAGAAGATGTTAAACCACGCATCATTTAAAGAACTACATATGGATTTATTCACATCCTTATGAGATCCATAGAAATGCTCTTACATTTCATCATTAGGTCCATCTTTGGGTCCCACGATCTTTTCTGGCCCCTTGGACTGAGGTTTTCCCCTGGGAATTGCACACAGTGTGGTGTATACTTATTTCCTCATTCATATTATGTATTCTTTCTCAGGCCATGTGCATTCCATTTCTAACCAAATTCATCCATATGATTCCAAACAATATGACATTAAACTATGTGGTCTTGTCCCATGGGTATTTAAACTATTGTGTATTTACCGCACGACGTTAAAGTGCATGGTATGTTCCTTTCATATGACCCTAAACTATGAAACTATCATCCTGGATGCACAACTAAAAACCACACTGCATTATAGTGTCCTTTCATTAGGAGATATCATGTTTGGCCTCGGTCACCCACCATGCTATTTTTCAAGGAATATATATGGCTTTATTTCTGTGGTGAATCACATATTCTCAGTCCTGGGATTGTTTCTCCAAAAAAATACACCCACGATTAAAATCAAACAAGATCCATCAAATGACATTTCATTGGGTGCATGGGCCAGATCTGTATGATAGTATTTCCCCTAGAATTGGTATCCTACCATTCCAATTTCACAACAATGTGTGACCTGATTCTCATACTTTTTGGATATATATGAACACCCTGACATTTAATCTTTGGGTCCATCCCCACGTACCTAAAATCCTACATTCTTCCCAACCCCTCGTCCAACGTTCTATTTTAATCACATGGTGTGGGGTGGAATTATTTTTCCCTCATGAACATTGTGTTTATAATAGTAATTCCATGTATTTTCCATTCATGTATCTCCCTTCTGTGTTCCCTCACATCATTATTACGTGACGTTAAACTGCATGACATTCCAGATCTATGTGTGGATTGATTCCCTCATGGGTGTGCCACATCACCTTATACAACATGGTCAGAACTAGGATCCCTATGTTGAAGTTCTCCCCCATCGACAACATAGATGCCATAATGAATGTTCTCAGTCACACACCTATACTTGTGTCCATGACCAGAAACATCTAGCCATAGATTAGTGATGCGATTAACCCATCCATCCTAACCACCAGTTGGTGCTCGATGGTGAAACATTACCCCCACTGCTTCCATTATAATTCTTCCTGGGTTCCACAATGGTAATTACATTTACTATGCTGAACTCCCTTTGGATAGGTCGGAAGCCTGATCAGTAGCTTCCTAGGAGCCTCCCCCATTAGCGTAAGATATAGTGCGATTTTTATAAAATGCTTAAACCACATATTGAAATTAACATCCCTCACCGACTACTTGTCCTTGCCTGTCAATAGGTTCATCAGTGCCATTTCCAGTTGTGAAACCTACACTATATCCTCCGATGTGTTCTCAGTGGGTAGGAACTCATTGAACATTGCCCCTAATATTGGAATCACAGAGATCTTGTGAAGGTCCCAGAGGCTGATGATGACCTCCTTTTGGTGAAGATGAAAATTGTTGGTCTTCGACAACCACCTGCTCAGCAACTATGGAATCATGTTTTTTGGGTGATTAATGTGAAATTGGAAGGACCACACAACTTCATACAGCCCTATAATCTTCAGATCGACCTCAAATTCCTTTCAGGATTCACAATCCCAATAAGCCCTGACCCAATACTCCATAACATTTTCATTCGGATGCGGGTCCAAATAATCAATCCACCCCATCATTGGGTTCCCTAAAGGCTCCTTGAAGATTTTTTGGTACATTGTTAGAGATACATCTAGATATAGTTATTTACCAACAATATTATTGACATGGTTATACATGCATTCAGCATTGAAAGGTTTGTGGTCTTCCCATGTATGTTCATTAGAATTCTTGAACCACTGGCACTGGAATGACATACTCTTGAACCAGTAAACTTGTTCATCCCTACTATATTTTGGAATTAGAACATCATCCCTCAGACCAAATCAATAAAGAGGAAATTATTTGCATAGTATATAGTTCTTTTGGATTTCAGATAGGAGCTCCACCATGGATTCATGGTCTTTAGGGCTTCACACATATTCCCTGATACCCAGATTATATGTCACCTCTCCCCTCTATGCAGTATAAACAAGGACCCCATGAGCATCTTATTGGTTGTTCATTGTGTCACAAGACTATATAATTTTTTTTCTATTCTAGTTCGTAGAGCTCAATCGCAGAGACAAGCCATAGTTTTCGACCCCAGAGTTCACATACACAACCCACGAAGCACACAATCATAGATTCTATATCATCGTCATGCAGCAGAGAGAAAAAGAGAACCTAGTTTGCAAAGGGTGATCACAGAGCGCACAGATCATATAAAATATGAAGTTAAAGCATAGATATAAATAGACAAGGGATGGATAAAGTGGTTTTTCCTCCCTTATTTATAGACAATGACCCCCGTGCTTTGATTCACTAATATCCACAGTGTGATTTGTGTCATTCTCGACCTACACACTGCCTAACTGCATTACGATCCGGCTCTACAATCCTAATTCACGATCTATCCTTAGAATTTCACCCTTGTTTTCTCCTCGGATTGAATTCTTTCATGGGAATTTTTTGGCACCAATATATGTGTGGAAATAAAAAATAAGAAAAGAAAACTATTATGAGAAAACGAGATTCATCACAAAGCACCCTCACAATGGAAGCACATTTTCAAATCCCTTCATCACTGCTCTCGGCGCAAACGTGAGGCCTTCCGTGTTCCAGCCATTGAGTAAAGTGATAGTCGAATCCATAGTTACGAAAAATGTGATGGAAGTCTCTACACTGAATAAGGATAGAAGGTCACCTCCATGATTCCTTCAATATTTATGGAAGCCTCTATGACTACTGTGGAGGGGACAAAGGATTCCCCTGCACCGCAAAGGAGATGACGGTTGATATTGCAACTTTGAAAAACACAATGCAATATACCTCTAATGGTGAGGTGAAAATTACTTCACAGTGAACCCACAAATCATTTCCCACTATCACATATAAATACTTGGCTCCCCCCATTTAAAATGGGAAGGACCCCAAACTTTCATCTTTTGAATTCCCAAATAACAAATATTTCTTTTCTCGATGAACCCAGAGGGAAATTGAATAATCCAAGGTACTCGAGAATTTAGAAAACAATATTAATTTTCTCTGATCTAACAAAATTTCAAGAAATTACCTTCGTGTAGACTATTTTTCGATGAAAAATAATGAAACCCATTTTAGTACACGAGATATTAAAAAGCAACCTAGCTTTGCGAAAAAACTCTCCAAAAACATGTGTGATTTTTTCTTAGGGTGAGACATCATGCTTTGAAAATTTATCCTCATTGCCTATTCAGATTCTTTATAAGACCTTTTGATTCACAATCATGTGAGATCTGTGATGCCATATTATCTATGAGTCTATATGCTTCTCAATCCCATGGGCTCTACGAAGATATATGATCTGTGATCCCCTATTCTCTGTGAGCCCATGCTCTCTATGAAGCCTCATGCCCTTAGATCTTCTATGATCTGCAAGCCTCAGTGATTTTCCAGTCCATAATCTATGTGAAGGTATGTTCTCTATGAGACCCTATTAATTGTGATCCCATCAGCTCTACAAAGCCCTATGCTTTGGGAGCCCCTATGTTCTACAATCCCATAATCGTTGTAAATCCACTTTATCCGATTTGTATTGCTTGATGAAACCTTCACACATGAATCCCTCTAGGTTTGTATGAAGTGATTTAATTTTCTCTTGGGAAATTCTTAATGTTTCATTTCTTTTCATCATGCTTCTTTGTATAGGAAATCTAACGGTTATTGCTTCTTTTCATATCCACGGTAATGTGAGTCACTCAATGGATCACTCGACAACCCCATGTCCACATGGTATTTCCGGTTCCTTCCCTTTACTGAGGGTTAATGTGCGGTAGTTATGTAAGTCATATGGATGTAGATTGAATTATCATCATCCAAGATACAGGACATTAAACATCAAAGAACTTGTATCCCTGACACATGAAGTTAAATTGCTATCACCGTATATGAGACAAGTCCATAGAGGACAGTGAAGGGGATACGCACTATCACCTTATCACTCCCCTCCCCTCTGAGCTTCTTCAGTGTGTGCACCTTGGGTAGTCTCCATGTAAGCCCCAAACCACATTCTTAGGCCTCCCTCTAGAAGTAATTCCCAATATCCATCACCCTAGGCTACAAAAAATGTGTAAGCGCATTTCAATTCCTCACAGATTCACCTTTCTCAATGTGATTTTATTTTCACTGTGGCCTTTTGATTCTCACACCATGCTTGACTCAGATGGGCTTAGAGTAAGCATAGACCCTGACATTATCTTTGGGGCCGCCTTAGCATATAATCCTCATTCCCCTTTTAACATTACTATATATACTTTGATCTTATCTTTCTCCGAGAAAGGTATGTAGGAATCATCTCAAATCATCAATCCCATAACCCATCTTTCCCAACCACATCACGTCAGTTTACCCTCATCCCACATCCCATTATTCTATATTCTCACCATTTTCTCAAATGACATTAAACTATATGCATTTGAGCAATGTGATTATTATCCCTATCTCATAGATTGGGTATTTAGGAAGCCTCCATGGGGTTCAACCCCAAACATTGGTAAAATTTGGTGTCCAATTTATTTGGACTCATACCATTGGTCCACCACAATGTAGTTTCAAACAAGTTATCTAGAAGATGACCATGTTTAAGCCCCAAACTCAATCTTGGCTCCTCCAAACAAGATTTTCCCTCTTAAGATGGGATGCTAACCATGCATAAGCCCCAACATGGTGTTGAGTTTTTGTCCTTTGTGTACACCCATATATTATGCCTCGATATCCGAACTATGTGGACTTTGACCATTTACCCTTTTTTGAGAATGGTATATAGGAATAATCCTTGAGGTTTAAGACCATCACTCATGTCCCATCCAAGTCTCTCTCAAAATCATTTGTGTTTTTGGAAGTTGATTCCCCCATCCAAAGGTTTTACATCCTTTATGTCAAATCCATGCATCCATTCTTATGAGTGACGTCCTCAGGTGACTCATCACCCCATATCATAATTATGTGGACTTTGATTCACTACCATGTTGATATGTAGGAAGCCTCATTATGGTTTATTCCATACAATTTAATCTTCACACCAGTTTTTGGTTCAATCTACACTCATTCAAGCATTTGACTCTCCATCCATATCCATCCTGATTCCATCAGGGCCACAACATTTGGGTGATATCATTCCATACATTCTGAAATTGAACCATGTGTAGGCTGCATTCACTTTACTTCTATATTATAGCACCTGATCCATTTCCCACGCATAATCCCCAGCATGACTTCAGGTTGATGTAAATTTTGTACACCCCTATCCCATGATTAAACCCCTAGAACTACTAGGGTTTTGATCCATGTATTCTACATAGGGTATGTAGGTGGCCTTCATGAGGTTCAATACCAATCAATGGTAAATTGTGGTGTCCCTTTTTATGGGACCCAATCATCCTCAGATCTATCCTCAGTGGGTGTTTTGATCCGCCCATCTTGTAAACCTACCAGGTGATCCCTCCCTAGGATATACCCATATAATACACCCCCATCAGTGTTCTAATTTTTATGATTTATCTCCTCTAGTTGTTAACGTGATGGTGTACCCCGTGTTAAACATGCTAAGTTGAGGAAAACCTTGGAGACATGGATATGACATATAATTCCCTACACTAGATGTGGGATGCCATGAGCTTACACACCCACAAGAAGCCCTATCATAAGGGGAAGAAAATAAAAGTTCACCCAAGTTCCAGTGCCGATACACGCCAAAAATTCCCAACGTGACTACTCCCTTTACTAGAGGTTTCTTCCCTAACATGACCCAAGGGGATTTGTAAAAAAAGTAGTGTAATTAATTGGTTTCCAAAAATATATGGCACCAAGATGAGTTTCCTGAACAATTTCTTAATTATTATGGGATAACCAAACTAGGAGACGAATTTTGAGAAGGAATCGATTTAAGGAGGATCCAAAATCTTATCATCCCATTTAGATCAGGTAGAAACCATCCATGAAAACCCAATGGATGTCACCCGCCATTGAAATCCAGAATGTGGGACAACTGACAGCACATCATCCACAGACACATGCACACACTTCTGTGAAACCGTTGGAAATAGGGGTGTTTCTGTTACCCCAAATATCATTTTATATCTATTTCATATATATTTATTTTCAGTTCACCTCAAAAAACACCCCACCAATTCAAGTTTTTATATAGACGTGTATAAAAAATTAAAGGTGGTTTAATATATAATTTGGTTCCTTTCTAAGAGAAAACATGTTGTTAGTAACCATTATACATTCATAGTAATGTAACTATAAAATATCATTAAACCCTTTATCAGGGTTCTAGAACATCCATATCTATGATTTATCATGCATTGTGCAGTCAAATCTAGAGGATGATGTTGAATTGGTCGATATATGTGTTCATTCCTTAGTTTTTGATATTCTTGGGGATAAAATATAATAATCGTGTTCATATTTGATATATATATATATATTATGACTTTATATTAAATTTTAGGATATATAAATATATTTCCTTATTGGTGTGCCTAACCATTTTTATGGATGTGAATATATTTTGGTAGTTATAGATCAGTTGATTAAGTTGACTTATTTTTTCACATTTAGTTTGTTGAGTATTGTGGATTCATTATATTGGTTGAATATGGATAGGGATATGATTTTAAATGGAGTGTAAGGATAATCATCTATGACTGTGATTGTTTCTTACCTTGAGTGTTTGAAATAGCTTGTACCACGATATTTGGTCTTATATTATCTTTATCTCTATATTTCATCTATATATAGATGATCAAATGGTTTTTATGATAAATAATTTAGAGTAATTGATATGTTAATATGTTTCTCAATTTGGAGTTTATTTTATAGTGGATTTTTGTTCTTAGAAGAAATCTTTCCACACCGTCTATCAGAACACTTGAAGTGTTAGAGTATATCAGTGTAGTGGTATATTTTTCAGATGTTCCTTCATATGTCAATTATTGTTTTAGAGACCATGAACCTAATATCTCTTAAAGAGTCTCTTAATTACTGAATTGGAGAAATATATGAGATCACATCATAGATGGATGAAAAGTTTATTAGTCTTGGTAAACATGATAAAAGATTAAAACTCCTAATATGTTTTAAAACATAAAATATAAAAAGGGTTTTATTTTAGAAAACCATTATTCCCAATATAATATCCATACATAAAAATCAAAAAAATACTTATGAGTATCCTGGGATAAAACATAATAAATAGGTGAAAAAAGTCACTCAGTAAGGGAAAGCGTAAAATAGAAGCAATCATGATTAAATAAGTAATAAATAATTTGGAAAGGTAAAAACTTGAAACACATGTCAATTAATTAATAACATTATCATGATATGGCTTGAATAATTTATGATCAAATTAATCCATAAACATAATAAAATGGTCTATAATCTTATCCATGTATTTTATAAATAATAAAGTAATCACATGAACATCAATGAATTACCTTATAATAAGGGAATGTATAATGTTGTAAATCTTAAATATATCATCAAGGCCTCTTTATAAGACTTTTTATTTTCATTTCCTCATGCCAAGACATCTTAAATATATAGATAAGGCCTCTCCCAAATACCCAAGCTTATATTTCCCCTGAGTCCTACAGATGTATCTTGGGGATATATATTTTAGGGCCCCACACATTATATAATATATAAATTTAATTTCTTATACAAATTGGGGTGAAACATACTATATATAAAAAATATATTTAAAAACTAACTGATGAAATGATAATATATACCTCAATCAATAAATTTAATTATAAAATAACCTATGTAATATGGTGTATTATAATAAAATTGTACATAACCAATCAAACTGATCCTAACCCATATGTGAAATTTATAGGGATGTATCAATACAACATATCCCCATTGGATCATAAGTACACCGAAGGTTTTATGTTGTTTATTAATATGAATACCATAAAAATTTCTTTAAATTTTTTTTAGGAGAATAATATTTTCACTTTGAAAATATTTTTAAATGTAAAAGTTCCCAAAATAGTTGAAAAAAGGTTTATTTGAAAAGAACCATTTTAAACATGTTAACTAATATTAAAATCAATGATTTGTCATGATTGTGGGAAATTATATTCATTCCACACACGTTAAAAAAATCAAATCACCTTTTTAGTAAATGCTAAACATGCATTATTTGGAATATTCTAGGAAGATTTATTTCAAAACATTTAAAAAAAATTAAACATAGGTAAAAATAACCTAAATATTTTTTTTGGATAATATTAAAAACATTTTTTGAAAGCATGGTTTTGGATGAAAAATTATTTTCGACCGAAAAGATATATGAAATAAACTTTTCTTAAAATCATTTTCTCTATAATTTTATGTACCAAATAGTGTGAATTAATATTATATATTTAAATTTTCAGGATTAACCAAAAGCGTATAAATTATATTTATTTTAAGATATAATAATCAAATTAATCTCATAAGGGATAATTAAATGTAGATAACCCTGAATAATGATGAGATTGTAAAATTATTCCTTACTAATATGTTAAAATTTGAATATGAAGACCCATGATAGAAATAAAATAAAATTAATAACTACAAATCTTGAATATAAATAGATTCATTAGTAGTGGGTTGAGTGGCACAAATGTAATATTCGAAAAGATAAAGATGCTCCCACATTTTTCAAATTAAAAAATTAAAAAAAGGTATTATTACCAATAATAGAACTTATAGTGTTAAAATAATTACATAAAATGTGTATTGGAATAGTTTAAAGATAATTTTACCCCTTATCGTTTTAGATTAACCCCTCGGTAAACCATTTTTAACCTTAACCGTGGTAAATAATTTTTACGTTTCATTTTGGTCATCAATTATATTGAAAATATTAAATAAAAAATTATATTGATTTAAAATATATAATCCAATTTACCAATTTAAACATACATATGTGGGATAATAAAATTTTAAATTAATCTTGAAGATGTGATGAGAAAATAGGGTTTTCAAAGAGAAAATGTTCCATATTGTAATGAGTTGTTATACTGAAATTCAAAATGAAGTTGACTAAAATGACATAAACTATGTTAATATATATATATAGTTGAAGTTATTTTACTTTCAAAATAATATTAAAACAATTTTAATTTTTTTAAATTACTTATATTAAATGAAAATTCATAATAAAAACATGTATTGTTCTGTATTCGTTAAAAAATATATATTTCCATAAAATCCAAAAAAACCACCAAATTTTAAAATTTTAATTTATATTCAGGAAATTAATATTATAATTAAAATAATTTTCCAAAATTGTAGAAATTAATTTTATCTTATTTGTGGAAAACATGATTATTTCACCTTTTATAAAAATACAGTTTTGCATAAAAAATTTATTGCCTTTCAAATAGTTCATATTTTATTTATAATCAATAAATATCCTTTTAATAAATATTATAAATGTTTAGAGATTATAGTTTCTAATATTAGTTACCCCTGTTTACACATGCCAACATAACATCTTGGTTATAATGGTCATGTTTGAATAATTATATTTTTTTAGATTGTTATGATTCATTTAAACATGATATTTTGTGTATAAAAATCTATCAAAGATATTGATATTATTAAAAAATAAATGAATTTTATAGTCTCAATTTGTTACATTCTCTTCTAATCTTGGGTTTTCATGTCATATAAGCTATAAAATATGATGTTATTGTTTTAAAATCTCAGGGTTCAATAATGTTCAGGAAATTCTACATATATTGTGGATTCAATATTATCATCACAATTTATCCCATGTCTTTGAGGGTGAGTTAGTATTGGAGATAATGCAACCTTTTTCTAAAGATGATTATAAATATGCATGGTGAAATAAGTTTGTATATTTTCTAAATTATTCAACTAGAAATAAAAATAATTCCAGGAAACAATTTCTTTTAACCATGACCTGTTGATTAGTAGACCTTGTTGATATTACATAAAATATCCAAGATTTCATTGTTAGAGTTAGGTCCGAAAAACCAAATAATATTCAATATAGTTTTTTGATATCTTCATAGATTTTAATATTATTAAATATCATATCACATCCAAGATAAAATAAGTTTTGAATCCCTATAGTGAAATTTTTTGAGGTTTTTGATGCAGGTGCTAAAGTGGGAAGGTGGTGATGCAACTGGTAACATAAGGAGGTGACATAGGATTAAATCAGGCTGTTGTTAAACACTATCTATTTGGCTTCTTTATTCTTCTCCTTTGGTCTATGGAATATAATTCCCTTTCTATGAGTTAGTAAACCCTTTTCAGGGCATGTGGTATATACATATGGGTTCATAGTATGTGTGTGTTTTTTTATTTAATTTACCTTATTATTCATTACCATAAATAAATATAATGTGATATTGTATTATTATATATGATGTGTTGACAGTATTATGTGAATTATAAACTATGATAAAAACATAAAATTTTAATGAAGATATTATTAAATACTTTGTCTATAGTAAGATAATTTTCCAAGAAAATGAATATATAATGTTGAGTTTCAAGTGTGAGTACTCATATGTGGATGAGAATTCTGGTCATGAAATGCCCACATTGTAACTTATAAGAGGGGTGGTCATGAGAGTTGACTCACAAATAGGAAATCCACAAGTTTAGGTGTCATTGGAAATTTCTCTCTATGGTCAGGTTCCAAGATCCGTATACATTAAGATTATTACTATTGAATATATTGAATCATGTACATTTATATTATATTAAAAATTTTGATGCCATATTCTATTCTTATGAAGGGTACATCGGGTACATCATCATTGATATATTATTAATGATTATGAAAAATATTGTTTTTTTCCTTTTCATTCTAATAGAATACAATATTTATCCCCATTGGTTGGGATAAAAAATGGAACTAAATTTAATGGTCATTTTGTTTTGATTGGTTATTTTTAGATATTCAATGAATGATTTTTTGACTATATAGGTTGATGAAATAAGTATGAAGCATGTTTGATGATATATCATGAAAAGGGGATAATGTTGACGAATGAAAATTAGTTTGTGGTTTTCAATTTTTTAGTATTAACTTATTCCTATCGGTATATTTTACATGTTTTGAGGGAGAAATATTAGACTTTTGGAATTCTTACCTAATTAAATTGGGAAATATTACTAAAGGGTCATAGAATTTTGGTTTTTATTTTATTTAATTAACTTTTATTTATATTTAATTATTGGAATAGATATTATTATACAATCCATTGGAAAATATTTAATCATGATTTCTTGATCACAAATAATAAATTTCAATATTTATATCTTAGTTCAATATTAAAATAAATATTATTCAAAACATAGTCAATATTATATTTATTTATTTATTAATTTATCAACATAATAATATTTATTATTATAGGTTTGGTAATTTTGGAGAAATTTCAACCATGAAATTTCATCCAATTGGAATGATATATTAAATAACATTTAAATAATTAATAATTTATTTATTTAAAGAAATTATATTGATTTTATCTCTGAGATTAGCATTCATCCATTAAAAAATATTTTTTTTAATTTTGACATGATGTTTTCTAGATATTAATAAAATAAGAAAGGGGATTTCTATATTTTAATATTCCCAAACCATTCTCTATAAATAAATAGAAATATCATTTCAAAGGTTTATATAATGTTGGGAATAACACATCCCCTCGAGTGATTCTCAATAACCAAGAGAAAAACATCCCTATATCACTCTCAATAAGAAATATCACACTTTTATATTCACCCTTGTCTCAAGAATGAAAAAAGAAAAGAAAAATCCATCAACCATGAGGATTATTTGTTTCTAAAGAATAAAATGAAATAATATTGGTAGAAAACCATTATCACTCAATGTGCCATCATTTACACACATAAAATATAAGAGCACATGTGGAGAATCTCAAGAGGAATTTATCTCTTGATCCTCAAGTTATAATGATTGTAAAATTTAATAGAGGTTTTTATAATCAATATCTTATTCAAAGAAATGATTCTCAATAACGAGTCCAATCATTTAAATAAATTAAAAAAATTAACATATTAATAATACATTCTATTGTTTTTAGTTAACTTTTTTATTTATTGTCAGATTTAGTTAATTAACATTTCGATGGCCCAATATAAACATTCACTACATCAGAATCCATTAAGTGATACCAGAATGGTCACATTCAGATTTATAATTATTTAAATTTTGGATCATTATACAAATTTTCTTTTAGACTTTCATTTCTTGAAATTTAATATTTAAAAAAAATGATGATACACCTTTGTCTTCTTATTGTTTTCATTAATATTACCAAAATTTGGAGAATAATAAATTTATATGAACCAAAACATTTATCTGATGGTTCTAAGAGTTTTATCTATAGAAAATAGAATTAAATGACATGTATTAATATGGTAAAAAAAATTTATCATTGATTATTTACTACGATATCGCGTGAATATAATTTTAACATGGAATGAATTAAATTAAAAATAGTGTCATTTTGTGAAATGTGTTGACCATGGAAAGATTGCACTAGGTATTCCAAATTTCATAGTGTGTAACTTGAACACACTTCATGTGGGTAAATCATTTTCATAGTGGAATGTGTGTGTTCACATATGTGGTGTGCATTATTTATTTAAAACATATGACCAAAATCCATGAAACTCACATGTTTCCTGGTATATAGATGGATTATATTTTTCACATTCCACATAAATATTTATTACTAATAAACACACATAATCTATGTTCATGTAATGAAGATATACAATAAATGTAATAGAGGGTATGTATCCAGCTTCAGTACATCATATATCCCATATCTATTTATCTAGAAAGAGTTTATTAATTTAATACAGATTTAAAATTAGGCCACATGTTTTTCTTTATCATTAATTTATAGTACACACTATGTAATAGGTTTTATTAAATCGTAGATTCATAATTAATTTCCACAAACAAATATTAACTACAACCCATGTATAGTTGTGATATATTGAACACTTCACATGCATTAATAACATTAATCACCTTGTAAATCAATACGTGTCTATGTGTTATTTATTTACAATACATTCCTTGTAATTTCTCAACATGAAATAGATGCTACATGTAATATGAGTACATTGTAGATGACTATATTACACACTAGTTAGTTAAGATGAGTACATGTAATGTTCCATAAAAATGAATGATTTGTTCTTCATTAATTTGAAATAAAATTCTATTGTTTAATTTTTTTAAAATTATATAGGATTAAAATATACCAGAGTATTTGGATGGATATTAACCTAAATTAATATGATAATTTATACATATAATTAAATAATTTGATCAAATTTTTTCTTAAGTAAGAATTAATGAAATTTATAAATATATTTTAAATAAATATTATTTTTTTCTGTGGATGATCATGAGCTTGACCGATATTTTTATGAGTTGATTTACATTTAATTTAATTACTTCAGAGTTTTTCTGATTTTAATAACTATTAAATTAAAAATTATGATGTATGTTTTATCCCATATTCTTATTCTATAAAGACAAGTGTGTATCTAGTTTCTTTTATGAAAAACTCATTAACATTCCATTGGATTCCCTCACCAACATGTGGATAAATCATATTGAAGGATGGATCTCAAAGGTGAGTAGTGATGGCACATGATGTAGTTAAGTAGAATTCCATCTAGGAGAAACATAAGAAAAAGTTGGAATACTGAATCTCAATACAAAACTGCCTCAATGAGTTTTCCCCATTGATTAGTAGTTTTTTTATTATTCTCTAAATAATATTACTATTAATTTATTCTCATGATCATTGAACATGTTTTATTATATCCTATTTATAATTATTTATTTTTTTATGCTTTATCATGGTCATATTGAAAAATTAATTAAATGATAAGCATTCTTAGATGGAATAATATTATTGTATTATAAAAAAGTTTTAACAACAAATGGTTAATCACTTATTTAAAATCAGCATAATATTAATAGGACATGAACACTGATAGAATAAAAAAAATGTTTAATCAAAAATAAATAAACATCTTATAAATATTAATTAATCTAAACTACCCATAACACGATGAAGATGCAACTATAGAAATGATGTTCTTTAACTAATTTGGACACATTCATTTAGTGGTGTGTTCTTATAATGATTTTGGGTTTTTATAACCATAATTACATAGTAATAATAGTCCATACAAGACTTTTTATATCATAGTGACAACTGTTTAGAATGTCTAAGGCATGATTTCATGGATAGGGATTTAACTCAATGGATCTAGGTGTTCCAAGAGGTTAGTTTAAAAGATAACCTACCAAAATATCTATAAGTAATTAGGCAAGACCTGAATTGGGTTACAAGAATGTAAATATAAATCGTAGACCATAAAATGTACATAGGAACTCACAATACGAGTTCAATTGTGAGGGCCATTAACACATGATAAAATAGTGGGACACAAAAAATATAAATAAATTTATTTGGTCTTACATATTTTCATATAAAAATATATACAAAAAATGTATTTTAATTATTTTATAAAATGAACACATACAAAGAAAAACAACTATGTGAATTCTTTGACTCATGGAATGTCCTTGTAAGTAAATATTTCATAGAGTGTAATAGATATTTATACAATTAATTACTACTGAAAATATTTATTTTGTGTTAGAATATCAAATTCATTACCAGCCACATCATTAATAGAGGGATGATTAAAATTAAACCTGTTATTTATTTATGGTTTATGCATACATTGATCATTGCATCTTGTTATTAGTTATGTTAATAGATTTTATGGGTAAAAATAAGGACATATATGCTCACACCATTTTGTCTCATATCATATTACTTGGAAAGGAAAAGGAAGGTCTAAGTATAAAAGATATTAACTCAATACTATACTAGTTAAAACTTTAATAAGAGTTCTTATCTAGAGATATCAAAATTAAAATGATGTAAAACATTGATTATTTATTAATTTTGGTCTTTTTTTGATAATATATTATCCATTAATCTCATATAATCCTCATTACCACCAAGGTTTTACATAATATTAAATGATTACTATATTAACTATAATGATTTTTCATAGAATAATATTGTTTCTATAAATCACTTGATGGATAAGATTTGGTGGTAATGATGCTTACCACTCATTATAGAGAAAAAATGATAAACCCTGCTGAAAATACACAAGATGGTCGAAAATAAATTTGGTATTTAAAACATCCTTCAAAGAGAAAAATAATTCAACTGAAGGATAGTGAATATAAGGGTATCGATATATCTTTTTTTATGATATAGAAATTAAGAAGAATTACAATTAATTGAAAAAGGGAAAATTAGATGTTTTCACCTTAGGTATATTCAACATTTTATATAGTATCATGTTCATATATATTGGGTACATATTTTCATAAATATTCATTTTAAAATACAAAACTATGAAAAAATATAAATATTATAAGAAATGTGATGAAATATAAATGGAGAATAAGTAGGTTGATTCTTATATTAGTAAAGAGAAGTACACAAATTATGGATTACATGGAAGAATGATTTTTAGTAAAATTATTATTAAACAATGATTTCTTCCATAAACATTATCTCATTGTTTATTTGGAAACAGTGAGACATTATTTATTTTTGGAATGAATTCTTTTATGTTATCTCATTCTAATGTAATAATTTAATAATTCCAGAATAATAAATAACCAAAATTAATAATAAATTTTGAATATAAATAAAAGATCCATTATCATTATGGAAAGATAAGTATTTTCCCATAAAACCAATAGTAGATGACTTGTTTATATCATGAAAAGTATTAATTCAATTTTTTTCTACAATTTATGGTATTCTAACAAACTACCAATCATATATCAAATAAATAAAAATTTATAAATAATTATTTTTCATAGATATATTATAGTTAGTTCAAAAAGAAAAATTTGACTATTTTATGTGAGTTCACTTCATAATGATAAAGGAACCTTTAGGTTGGATTGTAACATAATATATTATCCATGTAATACAAAATAATAAACATGTGAAGTGGAGGTATTAGCAGACTCACATTTCTATATATATATAAAAATATTGGTGGACATATTAAGGAATACGAATAATGAGTCTTATATGTATTGAGATTATTTATTTAATTCATCTATGACACGTTCTATTAATAGATGTTAAAAAACTAACCTTATATCAACTATATTGACTAATCGATATCATATAAATGAGGATTTGGGGAAAATATATTGTTTTATACTCTCATTTATTTGATGATAACAATTTTTAAAACAAGTACGCTTTAGAATAATAAAAATGTGTATCTCAATGATTAATTATATAACTTTAAATGATAATCACATCTAAATGAATGAAAGGTATTATTAGAATATGAGTATATTTCTACATGGGAAACACATATCTTTTGAGATAGTGGGAAAACATCAACATTTATGAGTTTAAGGTTGTGTATTCCAGTGATTCATAATTATATCATTAGACACTACTATGCTTGATGGGAGGATTTTTCCATAAAAAACATACTTTGTGAGATTTCCAAAAAACCAAAGTTGTGTATAATTACCAAAACTAGAGACACATGTACTATTATTTCAAAATAATGATTCTTTCCTGGAATAAGTTAATGTTATCTTGTTAATATTGATTATTATATTTGAATATAGAAATGGATTCCATTTACCAAAATTAAGGAATTAATATTTTGGATGTTTCTATAGTTGATAGTAAAGGTTCATATTATAGGGAAGCAAGATATGGATGGTACATGATAGTGATAATAAAGTATGATTTATTATAGACAGAATTATAAAATTTCTACCCATTATAAATAAAAAAACCAATATACCCACCCTCATGATAAAATTAGTTGAAATTGAATATTTCAAATCATTTTTGTATGATAATTATATTGTTTTATTGATTGCAAAGTACAAAAAATTGGATGGAACCATATATAAAATTTATATACTACATGAATAAAAGTAGAAACTATAGAAAATTAATATATGGAATAACGCGAAAAGATCAGTGACATCAATAAATATCAATAATATATTCATGTAATATAAATCCATTTATCTATAAAAACATGTATAATGATCATAGAATATTCATTTAAAATGGATTCATTTCATGTGTCTATATTACGCTTGTTGGAGTGTTGTCTATTTACAGAGCATATATGTTTATAAAAGATACAAACACAATTTTTTGACATAGTAGTTTGTTAATAAAAATAGATGATTTTCTCCAAGAGTGACATAATAGTAAAAACCATGTTCTTGGGAATATGATCTAAAGAGATAGCCCTATGAGTTTAAAAAATCTATTCTTATAACAAATACAGAAAATAATTTAGAATACATGTTGGAATAAATCATGATCATATTATTTATTTCATGTGGAATTTAATATTTCTAGTGTAACAACAATGGGAATAAAAAAATATTATTAAGATAAATAATATTCACAAGATTAAGTGCTAGGAATTATATCTAATATAACATGATATGTACGGCTGTTTGATATTTTCTAATATATGAATAATAATAATTGAATATAAAATATATACATTATAACTTTTTTGAATATCAATTATAACTCTCTAAATGTACTAGGAAATGTATAACTGGATGAGTTCTTGGTGTCTAAAAAAAGTATAAATGAAATGATCACCATAATTGATCACTAGTCAATATTTTTCTCATTTTTTTCTAGTATAACAATAAAGCTAAGGTAATATGTAACAAAAACATTTTACAGCCCATGGTTGTCATCTCTATAATATCCGAGTATATTTTAGCTTAAATTGTAGTTTAAGATGTCATTTTTAAATTCTTTATTATAATTTAGGATGCTTTTCAATTGTAAGAGTATTATCATTTTTTTAAATATATAACTGCATAATTTTTAAAGATGTTATTTTTTTTGAAAATTTAATATGAGGTGTAGAATCAGATATATCACAGCATCAATAATTATCCAAATTGGTTGATGTCACAGTGAACATATGACCCATAACATCATTTATAAAAAACAATAATATTTATAGAATGACATATTTTTCCCAATATATATTTATATACACCTAATAGTCTTGTCTATAATGTGGGAGCTAGTGGATTAATGTTTCTTGTGATATGAACTAGTGTGAGTGGTTGTATGTTGGATTCCTAAAACAAACAAATTGGTACTTCAAATTTTTTAAAAAAGAATTTCTGATTATTAATAAATAACATAATATGTATTTATTGTTCTTCAATGTAACAGGGATGTGGTAATGTTGTATAATTTTTATCACAATTAAAATATAACAGCAGTTCCACACAATGATATGAACCTTGAAATGATATGATGATATCAAAAAATATTTTTTCTACATCTAGATAACATTCTATGATGGGACAATGAGTACATTTATTTGTAGGTGTGAGTACTTCTAAGAGGATAAAACTTCATCTCATGAAGTATACAATTAAAAATATCAAAGTTACGAAGAAATGAAAATTGGCCTACCAGTTTGAATTACAGAATTTTTTTATATCATTGGATATTCCAATTTTTTAGTGTGTCCAATCATATTTATATTATATTATTATTATTATTACATATCATTACTCATGTTATTTTTTGTACTAATAAAAACATTTTTTCCCAAATAGTCATGGGAAGTAGGGTACTTTGGTCATGTCTTGAATATTATTTTATTAGTGAATAATTTGAGGAATAATTTTTTCCTTCCACCATTAAAAAATTTAATATCTTGGTCCTTTTGTGGGATTAAAAAAATTAGACTAAATTCCACGATCATTTTTTATATAGGGGTTTATTTATAACAGGAAAATAAATTATTATTGTGCATATAGGGTTCTGAAAAGATCCTATAAACTAGTTTTATGATATATCAATATAAAGAGATTATATTACACAGTGTGTGATTTTCTATTGATTTAGATTTTTTGGAACAACGTCTTTCTCTGGGGTGCCTTTTTATGATTTGAGACTCTGATATTGGAATTTAGGAAAACTCAACTAGTTACACTATAGATGAATCCTATTGGGTTGCTAAATTAGTATTTTTATTCAAATAAATTAAATTCTATTGGAATTTAATTATTATTATAAACATTTTTATATAGATAATTAAAAAATATTTTCTTCGGACTTATTGTTTGTCAGTGATTATTCAATATAACATTCTAAATAAAAGATAATTTTTATCGACCAATGATTTTTATAAATATTTATTTTTGAATTTATTTATTAATTATTTTATAAAATGAATAATATTTATTATTCAATTCTAGGTAAATTCCAAAAAATTGTGGACTCAGCTATCAGGTTTGGTAGGAATGATATTTTTAAAATAATTTATATAAATTGCTACATAAATTGTTGAATCAAATTATATGTATGGTATACAAAATTTTACATAAATATTAATACATAATAAAATTTATATTATTATTTTGACATTTTTTTATAAATATTTAAAAAATACCTAAGGTATTATGTAAAATTAATTTTTCCCTATAACTACTCTATAAATACCTAGTTATATTCTGCACACAAGACATATCCTTTAGAGATTCTCTCCAACCTAGAGAGAAAGTTATCTACATCTACCAAATAAACTATGGGAAAAAATTAACATTACTCAACCTCTCAAACATAATAAAAAGGTGGTAAATTATTCAACATTAATGGATTTTGTGGTGATCAAAGGATGAAATTAAAGGTGATTGATACCACCAATAAAACACCTACAATAATATCAGAAATACATCGATATCTTAGGATTATGGGCGGATCTCCACTAGATGGATTCCAATTTTTATGCTTTGAATTTAATTATAATACAAAAAAGTGGAGGTTTTTATGATCAAGAAATATTTTAGGAAATAACTTCCAAGACTAAGGTAGTTATTTTAAAGAAATTAATTATAAATTTTATGTGAAAATTATGATCCCTCCTGGTTTCAATGTCCATTGTAATTTTTTCTTCATATTTAATTAATTAGTCTTGATTTTTATCAACATGAACATTTAATATTATGTGTTTATATTAATGGAAGTGGAGTTTATCATGGAACAATAGGCAGTTCATCTTCATAAAAAACCTTCTATTGCACTATGAAAATTGGTGTTGTAGTTTGAGGGGTTGTGATGGACAGTGATTCTTGATCCTTTATATTTTCATTATCGATAAGAATTTACTAGTGAGATTATTTATTTTGGAGGATCATGGTTGCTCCATGTTTTTATCCAGTGGTGTTCAAATTAAAGAAGGATAGTCAAGGGTTATGTCAGGGTTTTGGGATTCCATATTGTACTATGATGATTGGTGTTATGCTATAATACCTTATAGATGAGAATAATTCATAATTTTATTGACCCCAATAATTTGGGTATATTTCCAAATGGTTTTCAAAGTTGGAAAATGTTTCCCCATTAACGTGGCTATCACCAAATGACTTCATTCAAAAAAATTATAAATTAAGGATTGATTTCTAATTATTTTTATTTCATTATGATTTCATCAAATCCAAGTAAACTAGTGACATATTTCTTGTTCTATTTAGTTATACCATTCTGTATCATAAAAAATGGCATCCTTAAATTGAATTCCATATGATTTAAGGTTCTTTTATTGTCTTTTCCTTTCATTTCTCTTTTAATTTTCTCTGCTCCGAGGTTATGGTAGAGGTTGAGGTTTGGTTTTGATAATTATTTTTTGAGGTGTAAATGGGTGATAATATGTTTTAGGTGTTTAAAGTATTCTCATTCATTAATTGGTTGTTTGCCACCAATAAGAATCTCATTCTAGTATTCTTGTTATTGATGCTTCGTTTAAGGTAACATATTATATCTTTATCCTATTTATTTACTATGTAATTATGGACTTATCATTATGTAGTTATATTTTAGTGATGATTTAAGACTATCCTAAAAAAGTTATGTTTTGAACATCAACTAAATATAAGAGGCAATTATGTGATCTTGATTAACATTATTATTATCGTTATTTCACATGTTATCTATATATTAGATGTTTTTTGATTATTGTGATTTCCATTATTAAATAATAAATTTATAAGGCATGTTTTAATTTTGTTAAAAATTTAATGATGGTTTTATGATATATATTGTGAAGGTTGTAATTATTTTATATATATAATTGATTTTTCTTTCCCTTTTGAGTCATTAAAATTAGTAAAGGGTAGATGTGGAAATAATATTTATTTTTATTGACCGATTAATTATTATTAATTTTACCTTGGTATCATGTTGATACTATCATGATACTATTTATTTGGGATTTTTTTGTGATGTTGGAGTTCTTTTGGTCGCTTTCTTGATGACATAATGGCGGTCAAATGTTATGGGGATATTATAATGGCGATTTAGGGAGGTTGATTTGGATATAAGTGATTGTATCTTTATTATATGTAATGATCATGAAATAACTTAAATAAATAATGTGATTAATTATGCTGATATATAATTGTTGGTTTAATAAATCTAATATTTTTGTAGAAAGATGGAACGTTTTAAATCAAAAGAAATATAAATAATGAGGTTGAAGTGGTTGTATTAAATTATAATAGCTAAAAAAATCATTGTAAATGAAAGTAATGATTCTGGTACATTGGTTATGTACAATGGGTATTGAAATATATAATATTAAGAAGTTATGTAGATATTTTGTGGGATTATTACTATTGGGTCTTTTATTGAGTGTTTTTATATGTTATCAATGAGAAGAGGTGATGGTGAGGTGATGGTTGCGGATATTGTGTCGTTATACGCTGAAGTAGTTCCTTAATATTGGATTATATGAAATAATGCAGTAATTCTTTTATTTCTTATGTCACACAACATAATTTATATAACCTTACAGATACATATAAAACGTTTTAGGTTTCTTGTGTACCCCCATCATCAAAGGAGAGGGTTAGAGTAATGCCTAAAAACTCCATCATCATCAATATCATCTCAAAATATATTATAGGTTGGGATATCCATTAGTAAATTTGTGTGATGATGATAAGAAAATGATGTGTTTATGTACTTAAAACATTCTTGTGGATGAAGGTATATGGTTTATGTAGTTGGAATCCAAAAATCACATGTCTTATATTTTTACATTTTGACCAAAATATAAGCCTCCCTTAGATGACATCAGTTATCTTAAAGTTAAATTGGATCCATATTTGATGAAGAAGAAGAAAATGGGATCTCTCTGTGTAACATGATTTTTCACTAAATATAGTGTGAAGATTCCATTAAAATATTTCTCCTTTCATTGGTGTAGCAATGAGAACCTCCACCAATTATAGGTCATGTATTTCATCCATTTCTGACCAAAAGGTTACATGTTAAATAAAACCAAATTTTAATGATATGTTGAAATGTTTTTTTTTTCATTTTAAATCACATAATATAAGTTAAAATTAATATCTATTATCACATATCATTTTTCATAATTGAATTTGACTGCACATAGGTCCAAAATAGATATACAGATCATAAGTTAGGTCCATTTATATTTATCCATCATTTTTAACATTAAAATAATTACCATCAAGGAATTTATTATTTTTTTGATAAGACATTTTTTCATGGAAGTATATTATTTCCCTGTGCATCTATAATTTATAATGTTTTATCATAGATACTTCATTTTCACAAAACATTCCCAAAGCCTAGAAATCAATTGTGATTCTGTATCATTGTTTCATTATTACCACTAAAATTCCAATACATAGAGATAACATAACAAATATATAGTGAATATCCTTTATTATTACATATAATACTCATTAATTATCAACACTAATCAGCATCATAGAGTTCATCCATCCTAGTTTCCTAAATTATTTGCGATTCTAATTCCATCCAATCCAGGGAAAATTGAAATATGATGTGCCTATAAATATCTATCATACACATCAAGGGGGATTAATCTTTCCTCAGTTACCCAAAGTCTAATAGATAAATCACATCATCCACAAACCTCTTTCTTTACTTAATTTATTGAGTGATATATCATGTATATTTCGAATCCAATATAGGTAATGGGGAATAATCATTTCATTTTAAATCACATTTAGAATACAATATTGTTTTCTAGTTCCAACTGTTGAGAAAAACTAAAAAAATAGTATAAGAAACAATAATCACATTGGGAAATCATATAAATTTAAAAATAATTTCTATGATATCCATCTCATTACCCCTAATTACCTATCTTTCAGACCATAAGTCTGGCCTACACTATCCGTGGTTATTATCTATTCAAAATCATTATAATGCATCTAAACAGAAATGATAATTAACATAATCATATCCCTTATAGAGTTCCAACAAAGTGTTATGTATGAACAATTTATTTTGTACCCTAATTATGGCTGGGATATACTCAACCAAATCATTTAATGGTTTCCACCCCTATATGTATTTGTGTCAAAACCATGTACATTTGTCATATCCATAGAAAGAATTTTTTCTTAGGGAAACAACATTCCATTCATTACCATAAATTATGATTTTATCTTAAACCGTGGATTATCCGAGTGTTTATCACTGAAGTTTAAACATCATTGTTTCAAAAAGATTCTATTCATTTTCATTGAATCCAAATATACTAACCCATACTTTCAAAAATATAACTTTTATAATTATAAAAGTATATATAATATATTTCAAAATAATAAACTAATAAATAACATAGAGGTTTTATGTATTTGGAACAATCAATACATAAAAACTGGTGCAAAAAATACTTCAATCAATTAATATTTGTGTTGTAGAACTGTAACCCTTCTTAAACATAATATATTTAAATCATTTCTCAATAACCTGAGGAAGGGGAAACATAAAAAAGAACGAGATCATATTTTACTAAGGGTAAACATATGTGATATTGAGTAATGATCCATGTGACCATAATATAGGTTTGAAATAATGATCTGGACTAAAAATATTTATACCCCACTAGTTAAATATCGTTAATCATGAAACATGGTGTAAGGTTTTGTCAAAAAAATTAAATATGACATAAAAGTGTAGAATCATAAATAATAAATAAAAATCAATGTAAATAATCATAAAAATAATAAATAATTTTTGGAATTAACATAAGAATATAAAATAATTTCCATATTCATGTCTCACTTCCAAGGCTATCATAATGGATTGGGTTCACTCCTCAATCCATCATTTCCTTCGACAAGGTTCACTCCCAATATTATCTTATTGTGAATAGTCACCCATAGATCTATGTTAACTACCCATAACATTAATTATTATGTAATGAAATTGTCATGATCACCCAATCCATTAGAGAGATATAAAATTCTAGGCCCACCAATCACATAATGAAAATAATACACAATATGTGCCACAATATCATAAAACATTCATCATATAATGAAATAATAACTCATGGAAGGGGTATGTGTTTCCTAAACATTTCATATTCATAATCATACAACATAAATAGAAAGAATAAATATGGTATCATTTTATCACATCCCATGTAATATATAATAAACATTAATGGGTTTTTATTAAAATATAAATTTCATTAAAATATCACTAGAATATATGTTCAGAATTATACCAATTGATTTTGTAATTACTTACTAATATTATATGATTTAAAAAAATTGAAGAAAAATATTATCATTGGATGAAATCTTGTAAAATTATAAATTTAACATAAATTAAAATATAATACCAGTTTGTGCATTAATTTATTCATGATGTTTATGTTAAAAAAATCAATACCCATTGTCAATAAAACATTATAATCAGCTTGCTCGGGAAATGATAAGAAGGTTCCTTTAATAAAATATAGAATGAAAAACATGTAAAAATTAAATTTATATAAATATTTATATAATAATAGTAAAATTTTTGAATTCATTTTAAATAAAAAATTTGGAAATGGATGAAAATATTTCTAACCGAAGTTAAAAACTTCTTTGATTTTCATTAAAAAATTATTTCATTATCTTGAATTAATAATTGGAGGAAAATTAAATGAAAAAAATGAAATTTTTTAAAATAACTATACTATAATAAAATAAAAATGATTTTTAGAGATAAATCATACAATCTCATCATCTTAAAATATAAGTATAAACTATCTTGAAAATAATTTGACTTTAATATTAAACCATTACATCATGTTCATCATTTTTCATAAGCTCAAGAATATTTTTATAATTAATTTAAATTTATAATAATTATATAATAGAACCATAATAAAACCTATAATTCCATAAATAATTTACTTTTAAAATTTTACCACATTTGAATTTATAATATTTCAATTACATTATCATTTCATATGTTGAATAGTCTGTTTTTCACATTTGTTTTTGTTTGGAGGTTATAGTCCATTATTATAATTAATAGATACCTCATATCCAAAATTTTAATCATGATATAATTATCATAGATGTAAAGTATTTACATATTTACATATCTATAATGTTTTAAATTCACCGCATCAAAAACCAGTTTTTTGAAAAATCAACTTCTAACATAAAACATAATCTCATTACATTACATGCCATGTAAAACCCATAAAATGAATGTAAAAATACTAAATTGAATATTAGATATGTAATTTTTATTAAAATAATAATAAATATAAATAAAATTCATTTGTTAATATTAAAACACATTTTAGAATAAATACATTTTTAAATTAGTTTTTAGAAAAAAAATTAACATAAAGAAATAAATTTTTCTAATGAATATTATATTACTGGTTATATTATTTTTTTCTAAAATATAATTCGGTTACATTATTATCAAATTAAAATGTCAATGGAACAGTTAATTTAAAATAAATAACATTTTTTACAAAAAAAAGTTACATTATTCATTGAAAAATAAATATTTTTATAAAAAAACAAAATATAACCCTTACAAAATATTAAATGATGTTTATTTAAATGATCTCCAATTCCTAAAAATTAAATTTCATAATATTTTTAGAAATTAAGTATAAATTTCTTCTGAAAATAGTGAAAACCGTGTTTCAAAAGAAAATATGTATTTTAATTGAAAAATCAAGTTACTAAAAATTTTGTAGTAATTTATTATGAAATATTAAAAAACTTATTTAATAAAAACTCTTATACATATTTTCCCCATATTGGTAATTAATTTTCATACATACCAATTTAATGGCTAGTTTATAATGGTATATTTTTATGGTGTACATATAGACTTGATGTTTTTTGGATTGAATAGTACTTAATTATTCAAGATTTATTTAAAAGGAAATAAATATAAATTCTAGGGGTGATACAGGGTTTCAAGACCGGTCCTAAGCTCATTTACATTTCTATTCTTTTCATTTGTTTTAATATCATTTATTTATTTTCCCCTATCATAATTTATATCCCACAAACACCCCCTTGGGGATCCTATGTCACATATTTAGAATATGCAGAGGGATAGAGTAGTGAAGGAAAGACATATAACTACTAATAATATCATCTAGACCTTGCTCGTAGCTCGAACGACTTGTAAGGAAAATCTTGAGTAAATAGTTCATATTTTACACCTGAAGGTAGGCCCTTTTATATTTTTCAGTAAGTTCTTATTTATCCAAATATATTAATTTTTTTGCGGTATATGTGTTTTTAGGGTCCTGTAAGGGGTGGATTTCTTGTTATTTTAGGATGAAAGTGTGTTTAGGGAAGATTATAAAGGAATTCGGTTTAGGAAACCCGACTACATGGTGTGTGGTTTTCTATAACACTCATCACATGTTTATCTTTTTTTTTTGAGGTTTGAAGAAGAAGACTAGATGGGATGTGTGTTTGGGACATCTCATGTAGAGTAACTCACAGTGTGGCTAGGGGCACATCCAAATACCTCATTTTAGGGAAGATGACCTTATAAGGTAATTGATCAGAACCCTTGTATAGTACATATCCAGAGGCCATATGTAAGCCCTGTACATATGTTGTATGATCTAAACATCCTAGTATCCCACGTTTTTTACATTCCATGTGATGATAAGACACATTGTATACATGAATTGTACACACCAAGTTCATATGGGGTACCTTTTTATGTGTGGTTTTAAAAGTTCACATTGTGTAATTCAACATAATCATCTTGTATAATTTTCTTTTAAAAGTATTTGGAATATTTTTTACCCTAATTTTTTAATTGGACTCATTATGAGTCCATTATGATTCTTTTTTCCACATGTAATGTGAATGTGGATCCCATAGGTTCTTGTAATGACAGAGGTCATTCAGTGTGAGAGGGATAAAATAGATTGGATATTTATTTAGTAAATTGAAGAAGAGGTCAGTTGAGTGATACATGGTATGAGACTCATGTGATGGTTGGGGTAATAATCAATAGATTAGTTGGAGAGTGTTCTATAGAACCCAACAGAGATGTTAGATAAGAGGACATGGTGACCCTAGTGTAGGATCCTTAGGAACAAGTGTTTGATGTCCCAACATGGATTGGTCATATATGGGCCTTGTGTAATTGATGATGGGTCATGTGATTAAGCTAAACTCATGGTGAACTTGTTTTTTAGATTGTATTTATAAAATACCATAGTAATGAAACCATCGTGGAATTGTTTGGTGAGGCCAGTAGGGTCCTAACAAGTTGAGGATGATGCTAATAGTTTTTTTCCCCTTAGTGATGGGTATTGTCCTAAGAGACCACAAGTAATTGAGGATCCCAAGAGGGATTCATCTTCTTATGTACTAATATCTATTACCCCAATTGGGATGCCTCTACAGAAGTAATGAAATTTGAAACACTTTTGGGTTACTCTTTATGAGATGAACAAGAGATGGTGTATGTTGATATAGGTAACGATTGAAGTGGGTGTCACCTACAAAATATACCAAAAATGGGTCCCAAGGGATGATATACAATGTTATGAAAGAGTGTGCTTTTCATTCTCTCATTGTTTGTTTATTTATGTTTAATGATATGTGATTACTGAGGATGCATTGGTGTCGACCATTGGTCCTACCAGTACATTGATTTCTCGAGACACCTAATAATGACCTTTTTAAATGAATGACACCCTAGTATACCAGATATGTATGTGATTCAATATCATGGAATATTTTTTGTAGATCCATATATCAAGTATAATCCATAATTTAGTTGATACACAATTGGGAAATAGATTATCTGTGAAAATGCCCTAGTGAAAATAACTCGTCGCTGAAAATAGTGTTTCACTAGATAGTATTTGGGATTGAACATCACAAAATTATCATTTTCGATGGGAGGGTGTCCCATCAAAAATAGTTATTTACCAAATTATTTAATCACGTATTTTATATGATCCATTTGAACCCTCCAAAATAATTATTCATGAAGGGTTATAGTACCTTTAGAGATAATTTTAAAAAATGAAAAATATTAAAAAATATCTAAAAAATTAAAAATATATAAATATGTCAAAATAATTTAAAATAGTCACAATTAAAACTAGAAACATATAAAATAATAAAAATGTTATAAACAATATATTAATTTCCCAAGACATATGAGAACAACATTTTGATATGAATGATACCCTAGTATACATAATATGTAAGGGATTAGGTATCATGGTATACTTTTGGTAAATTCCATGATCAACTAGAATCCATAAATATAGTTGATACACAATTGGGAAATTGTATATTTATGACATGTTACTAATGAAAATTTATCATCAATAAAAATGGCATTGCACAAGATATTTTTTCTACAATGGACCATCACTAAAACTATCATTTAAGATGGGAGGGTGTCCCATCAAAAGTAGTTTCTTTAACAAATTATGAATCACATATTTTAGATGGTCCAACTGACCCTTCCAAAATAATTATTCGGGACGAGTTGTAGTTTATTCAGAGATATGTTAAAAATTTAAAAAATATAAAATTGAAAAATATTTGAAAACATAAAAATATAAAGATGTGAAAATAATTTAAAAAGGTAACAAATAGAACTAAAATTATATAAAATCATAAACATGTTACAAAATATATTTCCCTTAAAATTTTAAAACAATAATCGTGTAAATAATGTATTAATCACTATAGAGGAGGACAATAACCTGGAGGGGGAGGGAGGCACATCTCAATGAGGAGAGGGAGATAAATCCATCCCTATACCAAAATACAACAGTTTTATTTAAATTATCATATGATCATGTTGTTACTTATTCCATCATTTCATCACCACCTCCTCTTATTACTGTTGTGGCCGATGAATCTCTTCTTACATCCTACACATGGACTCTATAACTTCACTTTGAGATCCCAGCATCTCCTTATACTCTACAGCCAAGGAGGAATATTCTCTATGAGCTCCCCTTTAGTTTAAAGAGAACCATGTATCAGTATCATAAAACCTAAAATGCATCAATTGATAACATATACCAACCACACATCCCTTCTCAAAAGCATATTGAGTCACTTGCATCCATGATGCATCATCTCTTCCAGCCTCATCGATGGAATGAATCTTCATCTCAGACCAAATATAATCCTATTTTTTATATGTTTAATCATCATAAGACACAAAATAGTTCAACTTTAAATTAAAATAGTAAAAATATTTGTTTTAGTTATTTTTTGAAATGAAAATCATATTATACTGTGGAAAATATGACATTGGCGTGTACCAGTAATCTTTACAATGAGAGGATCACTTCACATCCTTTTATAAATGTTGAACACATTAATATAATGATGTTAAAAAACCTATATTATTAAGAAATAAACATTTTACATTTATATTTATATTAATTAATAAAAAATTAAAATTCAATATGTTGTCGATGAGTACTGAATGTTTGACTTCTATCTCGATGTGTCACCGCCTTCTTCCCCCTGTTATATCTATATAATGATTCTCTACACACAAAACTCTATACCATATATTTCGAACAAAATCATTCCCCATCATAATATGATATTTAATATGGTTGGAGGGTGCAATAAGGAAAATAAAATACAATGAGTCCCTATTTCTTCAGGGTTATCATCCTTATATTTTGAAAAAACGGACAACAATTCTCATGAATGTAGATCTCCCAGAACTCCCATATAGAAGCCCGCATGGTATCATAAACGAGTTACCATAATATATTTAAATAATTAATAATACCATGTTAATAATTAAAAAAAATTCCACATAAATATAATTTATTTACGTACCAACAAATTTTCAAACATGTAGTGATGAACTTCAATGGAAATATAATCCTATGTCACTCATTCTCTAAAAATTTTATTATAAAATATTAATCCCATGTCGAATAGATATATGATAAATTTTATGTAATAATAGAAAAAGTAAAAAAACAACTACTACATAAATATATTAATGAAAATGAATGGAAACATACTAAAGTACAAAATATAACATACCTCCATATGCAAGGATCGAACTCAATATTTGGATTTCACTCAGGAATAGGGTCTATATTAATGAAGATCACAATACCTCAACCCCTTTGAGTCATCGATGAACCATTTGGTATCTAATGGTCAAATGATATATCATCACACCCATCACCAGGTAGTACAAACCTTAAAAGTCATGGAATATCTCATCACAAGTATCATCATATCCATTTGGAACATGAAAATAATGTTGCCCTAAAATAATTGAAAAGGTGTGTTAGATATATATATATTATGACTAAAAATATCATGTAATTATTTCAATATTCAAAATCATCTTCATCTTAAAATTATAACATTTCAACATCCTCATTTTCTTCCTCAATATCGTCAGGTTCTATAGGATCATCTTTATCATCTATTTTTAATTCAAAATCAATTTTTACATCATCAACATCGTTGTCACTATAGACCTCAAAATTTTTGTTGTCATTATCGATATTCATGTCTCTTCATTAAGAAGATGTATTTCGAGTTGTCTCTTTAAAAATTTCAATTCCATCCACTTCAACAGAACACATTCACTTCACATTAAAATATATTAATGTGATTTCATTTTTATAATGCTCCACAAATAAATTAACCCTATTAATGAAACACCGTACATTATATAATATATTTTGTTTGATTGATGAGACAACAAATATTTGGCCACATACTTCAGTAGGATTTTATATTTAATGCGGACGATTATTTAGAATGGAGTAACACTCAATCCTCGTTCAATGGAAAACCAATAGACATTATACATCATCACTTAGTCATGTATTAGATAAAACAAATCAATAATTTCATATAGTATGCCATAAAATCAAATTCAATTTTTCTATGATGATATCATCTCATGAATAAACTGCTATTAATTGTTTTTTTTGACCCAACATATGCATCTGTCTGATAAAAAATTATTCACCACATATAAATTGTAATATTTAACCATTCTATATGGTGGGTTACTCAATACAAACAATATGTTACCAAAATTTTCTGAATGATTGATACATGAAAATTTGAAAAACATTTAAAAAATAACAAACATTAAATTGATTTATATATTAATAAATAATTTACTTACTTTAGTCGTCTTCGTACGCTATAAAAAATCATGTTACTAACTTTCTTCAATAGCTATTGCTATAATTTATGGAACTGTTTCTTTTCATGATTATCATATAATCTACAAATAAAATAATATTAATTTTTGAAAAAACAAATTAAAAATTATGTGGTAGTATCACTCGTATTAAGAATCAACACATTTTTTAAAAGTGGATTAGAACATATATATGAGCCTTGTGATGTTCTTCATTTAAAATCCATCATTTAGGGACATGACCAAATCCTTGTTTAGGGTGATTAAAAACATGTAATTGAATGTTCAGTTCATTGTCAACATTTCCATCATTAATTATCATTAGATAATATTTCAAAGGATATTCATCTTGGAGATAGTGGCAGTAGAAAAAAGAAATTTATGCCTATAAATAAGCTTCTAAAATTGAGCCTTCAATTTATTCTTTGTTATATCACATTTTATTCAATTTATTCATGCATCTCTCATATGGGAATATTCATCGGATCTGTACAATCCATCCACAATTTTATTCATGAGGAAATTGTAAAATAGAATTTTTTATTAAGTCAACGATAAATGACGAGTGTTTTTTCCATTTATAAACTATTAAAACCACATCCCCTTGAATTTAATAATGCGAATAATAGTATTATTTTCATCGCATAGATTCCTCAAAATATATTTTTTATTTAAATTTGGGCATCCTAAATCAAATAATTCAAAAAAACTCTATATCTCATCAGTATAAGTATTTTCAAAATTACGTAAAAATCATTACATATTTATTTAGAAATATAACTATTTCTGGAACATCTACACAATTTGGAAACATAGCCAACTTGTAGTTTCAAATATAAATTCCGCTAAAAAAATTAATATATAGTTTTCTTTCAAAAGTGTGTGAGCCTCTTTTCGAATCATTGGAAATTTTTTCATTAATTTTAAAACAATTCAAGTTCTGGTAAACTAAAAACTTGGGAAATATCAAATCATGCCATTAAAATATATCGTCACATACTATATGTTTCCAAAAATGTATAATTTTTTTTAAAAAAAAATTTCTCAAAATGCATGACATTCAATATGTGATTAACTAATAAATCAGAACAATATGTAATATCCCAAATAATTATTCATTTAATCAAATTTTGATCTTTCCTAAATCCATATATTTATATTAGATTACATTCAAATTAAAGTTAGTTGGATTTAATGAAGAGATAATTGATTTTGAATCAATACATGACATCATTTCTGGAGGTCTATATCTTTCAATTTTACCATTTCTAAAATGAATTTTATTCCTCTAGATATGATGATCAAAGGTAGAAATCTATTAGGAAAATTGATAAAAAAAGGTTTTCTCTTATTGAAAAGTATAATCATTATTTTATCACCCATGTATTACAAACACAATTATTTGACTATGTGTAATATTTTGGTTACCCTAAACAAAAATGTGAACCACCCTCTTACTCTCATAGAAATTGGTATACAAGACATTTCCATTAGGTAACAATTATTTAACTAAAGAGAATACCTCATCAAAACAACTATTTTAAATTCTATTATCTATTTTAATAGCCATAAATTTTTTCACCACTTAAAATTTTATTATCATACAATATGGATATAAGGAATATTTAATAGACTTCAGTAACTTATAAATTGATATAGTTCTAATATAAGAGTTAAATATATATCATTCTAAGTTTTAGTTTTTTGAAAATATGATCCAACAATATCATGTACTAATTTTTGAAATGTTGATGGATATAAAACAAAATTATTAATATAAATTTTGAATCTATGTTCATCATGTCAATACTAAATAAAATAATCCTTCCAAAAAGCAAAATGTAAAAGTTCTCCCTTACATTTTCAAATGTTTCAAATATCCTTAGATCATATTTATCCCATGGACACAAAATTGTATCTTCTTAATGAAATTATATATTAAATGGTGAAAATGAAAAAGTCACTACTACCCTTAACATATAAAAGATTTATTCAAGAACAGTTTAGACTCTACTGACGAGTTATCCGAATTTGATGTTGTAATAAATTTTACTATATACATAATCCATATCTTCATAAAAAATAAAATATTAAAATATTTCTTATTAATTTAATATTAGTAAGAGAATAACCAAAAAACTAGAAAATTAGAAAAATAAATATACTTATAAATATTATTAATTCTATCTAATTACCACTAAATTTTGTCTAATTACTATTAATATTTACTATTTTTCTAATTACAACTATTTTTTCAAATTACCATAAATTATCATGATGGAAAATATATAGTCATCCAAAGGGAATAATGGACTACTTTAGTGGATGGGTTGAAGGTGACAATGTATTGAAATAATTCCAGAGTCCCCATATTTAGACCGTTTAGAGGAGAGATATTTATGGGAAAACCATGGAGTTTACCCATGACTATCTCTACATATAACCATCAGAATGTAGGGGAAGTGAATTCTTTCACTCTAAAGTCACGTTCATACTCTCCACTCAATGCTTCCTCACTCCCCTTCATCGATCTTTTATTGCTAATTGTTTTTAGTTGTAGTTAATTATAGTTATTTGTTGTTAATTATGATATTTTTTACTAAATACTACTCATTGTCTATATGTATTTCTAAATAATGCTCATTTCCAGTATTTCTCACTAAATAATGCTCATTTCTTGTATTGTTCATAAATACCACAAATTATTAGTATTTTATACCCACTAACTCTCATTTTTAGTATTTTTTTTACAAAATAATTATCATTTCTTGAATTTTTTACAAATTAACACTCATTACCGGTATTGTTTTCTGATAAAGACTCATTGGCAGTATTGTTTTAGTTATTTACACTCATTTATAGTTTTTTCTGATTAACCCTCATTAATAGTATTTTTTTACTAATTAACACTTATTTAAAATATTTTTAACTAATTATCGCTCATTGGATATATAATTTTACTAAATATATCTCATTTCCAATTTTTTTACTAGAAACCACTCATTTACAGTATATTTTACTAAAATCTACTTATTTGCAGAATTGATTTATTAATTAACACATATTACCATAATTTCTAAATAATTACAACACATTTCAAGTAATTTTAATTAAAATATTAACATTATTGGTATTTTTTGATAATTACATCACATTACTACGATGTTCTACCAATTAAGGTTCATAGAGTCTAATTTTTTTATAATTACCACTCATTTATAGTAGTGATGTGTAATTAAAATTCATTACGACTAATTTTTAATACATACAAATCATTTCTGGTAATTTTTTCTAATTACCACACATTTTTATTTATTTTATCTAAATACACCTCATAGTCTGTATTTCGTAACAATTAAAAATATTTTCTAATACTTTTTACTCATTAATGATCAATTATAGTGTTTTTATAGATTAATGCTCATTACTAGTATTTTTTTCCTACCAAAACCCATAACCAATATTTTCAGGTCATTAATGCTCAATAATGATATTTTTTACTTATTAAATCTTATTTATTGTATTTTCATATAAATACCACTCGTTACTAGTAATTTTTAATAAAAACTACTCATTGTCGTTGCTTTTTACTATAAACTACTCATTTCAAGTATTTTTTTACTAAAAACAGCACATTATGGGTATTCTTTACTAATTAACTATCATTTCCAAAAATTTATATTAATTAACCTTTTTTTGAGCTAATATTTTACTAATTATCACTCATCCCTGTTAACATTAACTAATTAATGCCCATTAGCTGTAATTTTTTTTATAATTTTTCCTCATTAACTCTAATTTTTTATAATTACCCTCATTACCTATAATTTTTACCAGTAGCCTCCCATTTCCAGTAATTATTATTAATTAACACTCATTTCCATAAATGTTTACTAATTACCAATCATTTCCATTAATTTTTACTAATTACCTCTCATTTATACTTTTTTTAAATATTTCCCACTCACATCATCTAATTTTCACTATGTTCTCCTATTTTTCTATAATTATAACTAAATACCCCACATTTATGTAAATTTTTTCAAATTACTATTATTTTTTAATAAATAAAACATTTTTTATGAATTATCACAATTTTCTATTGTAATAAAATTTAATAATTCCAGTAAATTTTTTCTAATTAATACTATGTTTTACAATTTTAAAAAAGATATTAATATTTAGGGTTAATTTTAAAAAATTAGTTATAATGAGTATTAATTTCTAATTATTGTTATTAAATAGAAATTAATGTAATTTATTATTCTTTATTACGTAAATTTATAAATCATTACAATGTTCTATTGATCAATACTACTTAATTATCAATAATGAGTAATTAAATTTAATAAAAACTTATTAATGATAATTAAAACCTATTATTGAAAATTAAATCATTTTACCTCTATTTAAAAAAATACTTCTAATTAAAACTAATTATTTTTAATTAAAAATAATTACTATTAATTATAAATAATTAGATATTTTTTATGCTGATTACTACTGATAAATAGAACTAAATTCTGTTATAAAATAAAATTAATTATTTTATAATTAAAAACATTAAATATATACCTAAAAATGAAGCTTCTTCGGATGAAAAAATAAAAATTTAATTCCCTATAAAAATATAAACATATAATCAAAGAAATGAATAAGAGAGATGAGTAGAGGAGAAGATAAGAGATCGGATGAATGAGGAATAAAAAAATGTTTGGGTGTATATATAGGTTATATTAGTTTTATGATGACTATTTTTGGTGGGTCCTATCTGATATATTACCCACCATAAAAACACATCAGCATAAATAAAGTAATTTACGATGGGGCTGATCAGAAAAAAAATCTTAGGTTGGTATTTTATTTGTGATGGCATTTGATTTCTATTGAAAATAATTGTAATAATGAATGGTATTTGCAACTGGGGAAATACCCATTAAAAATATGTATCTCATGGTTTGGGGTGAAAGACCATCCAAAGGTATTTGAGATGGAAAATAAGTCACATCACAAATAATTCTTAATGAAAAAAATATTTTCAACTAGAAATGAGCCATGTCGGGTATGGTTCCAGAGTAAGAACTATTTGTGATCGGTGATGGTCCTGTCACAAAAACCAATTATTTCCTTAGTGATAGGAGAGTAAATGTTTAGAGGTGAAAAATTGGATCTGACATAAATGTATGTGGGTATATTTATAAAATAATTCCTAGAAAAGAATGTATTCCTCTAAAATTGTTATACCATGGGTAATACATTGCTGATGTGATTTAAATGTAGATAGTTGTAGACCAATGTGAATTCCCAATGTTCTTTGGATTCAAATGGAAGTATGAGGTGTTGAGTGGGAATGTGTACCCATATACATATGCCATATATCATTTTGGGTGGTTCTTTGATCACCTTAATTGATTCCTATGATACACCATAAGATGAGGTGGATGCACTAAATATGGTTCAACATAAGATTTTTGGGTTATTGAATTCCCAAGATATTTATTAACGGATCTATAATGGTTATTATATTTTATTTCTTATGTCGAACAAGAATTAGTCATTCTTAAATATGTTGTATTACCAAAGGTCTCCCCCTCCAAGAAAGAAGTCATCATTTTGGAATCAATCATACATATACAATTTGTGTGGTTCACCTCGGAATCTTGTGAATGAGGGATTCCTGGTGAATCCTCATGATATGCTGCTCTTTAGTGGAGTTGTGAGTGTGGTATACTCAAAGAAACTAAATAGATTTTATTAAGGATAAGACAATTCTCAAAAACATTTCATCGTTGTCTTAAGGTAGAATGGGTTCATAGACATAAGGATCGATGTTGGTTGATTGAGATGGGTAATGACATCATCCTCTAATATGGTTATGACATTGGAAGGGTCATCACTATGTTCTCAAGGACATGTTGTCACCGGATGAAGAATGTTTGAGTAAATTATGGTCTCATACTTGATGATCAATTGTGGGTTTCATTGGTTTTTTATTCATGGTATTTGTCGACTATACTTGGCATATTTATTAAGCATTCATGTATAATAGAAATTAATTGCTTCACCATTTGGGGTTTCCTTCTGAGATTTTTTTCTCACTCTTTATGAATGATCCTCAAGGCCCAAATAAACATAATTTCATCTTTTATGCCCATCAATGATGCATGTTGGATTGGGTTGAGTCCTAGGATTTCATGATCGAGCATTGTCACCTATGTGGAGTCCCATGATTGGACTCAGAACTCTAAATATGGTTTTCGAGATCATGTATGTGGTATATAAATACATTTTTTGTAGATTATTAAATATTTATTTTCTTTATTTATTAATACAATAGTGGTCATCCTAGTTGGAGAAAAGTTATTGTGCATGAGAATTATAAATCTTGTTTTTATGCTGCATTTCATTATATAAAATGATATTTTTGTTTGAGTTGGTATTTTTGTACTCTAATTGTTTTTATATATGTGATGTTTTTTATTTATAATTATTCAATAATATGATATTAAGGTATATTCACCCCACTATACTACCATATATTCCCACATATATCCAGAAACCTCTAGAATACGTGGATGCATTCTTGAAGTCACATAGTGAACTGGTCTAGTTATTGATCATTAAAGTGAACCGAGAAGGTATATTACAATGTGATGTGAGATGATTATAATTTATTTTTCTTCCTATCTGGGATATATTATCTGGGAGCTATAAGTATTTTTTAGATCCAGTGATAGATACCAAATTGGCTTTTTTAACACTTTTTTTTAGTATGAAGTCTATGATACCATGTATGAAGTTATTTTTCATACTATATAATGTTATGGTCCATATTATTTTCACCTTGAATGATTCATATGGAATTTTTATTATTGATTATGATTTATATTGTAATTTTTGTATTTTACTAGTTAGAAAGAGATCCATTATGGAATTTATATCCATACACATAGTGGAAGGACTCATCTCATTTATCATGAGATGGAACATATGATTTACAAGACATTTAGGCGAAAAAATTTATTCTAATCACCGATGAGTGGCCAAATCAATTAAATACTCTGAAACTGCTCATTTGGTGGTTTTCTAGTATATGTTAACATTTTAATAGAACTCATATAGAATTACATGTACATATATTTTTTTTTATTCTTGGTACGATTGATCTACAGTGAGACACTTTTCAATGAAGTCAACATGGTCCTTTAGTGTATGATAATTCAAGAATACAACTAGTTAGGTTGTTGCGATATTTTAGGATATTATTTTGTATACGAGTAAGAGAGTTGATAGATTCTCATGACTAAAAATGATTTTAGATAGAGGGTGTTCATATGTGTAACCATGAAATAAGTGGAGTTCTGAATTTTGAAGAGAAGGTCTAAGGGTTCTCTGGTTTATGGGAAGTATCCTTTATGAGTAACTTATTTAGTGGTTTTAGAATGTTTTATTATGTTTTTATTCTTTACTAAAGTAAGCATGATATCCTAAATGTTTTTTTCGGCAATCAATAGTCCATGAGGAGGATCTTGGTGGTTGGTGTGTTTTTTTGGGAATCCCTTGTTTCTTGAAGGCATGGATATGTAGGTTATGAACAGTGATAGTTAGACCATGTTCAAGACAATTGTATTTGTTTGGGTCTTGAGGAATCCCAAGACATGTAACTGTAGTGTACATATTTATGTCAATTCTCAAGGAACTATTAATGTAAATCCTTATATAGTTTCATATAGAAAATTAAGTTAAAGTATATGATCTTTATTTTTTGTTATTTTTTGACCGAGATGTTTTCCCAAATTGGTCATCTAGGAATGGGTTACAGAGATTTTCTTTCTGATTCTTAGGTGTGATATGTAATGGAATATCTAGTCATTACAGTCAATGATGCCTAGAGTGTGGGCTATGAGGCTTTCTAGTTTTTGATATAGGAAGTGGAATAGGATAATACTATAGTGAGGAGCACCAGATTTATCATGGCTGAGGGTTCCTCATTTTAGAGGTGTTGTGGGTGATATGAATTTAGTTGATGTATGGTTTTTATATAATTAGTTTTACTGGATCATGGAGTGAAAGCAAAGATGCATGTTGACTACTTAGTCTTATTGAGGATGATAAATTTAATTGTCTAGATATTGTAGAGACCTGTGTTTTTTTGTTAAAAATATGTGTAGATATTTAAATTTTTTGTTTTGGATGCTCATAATTTGTAAAAAAATTAATTTTTCTCCCATAATATTGTTACATATAATTTTTCTAATAACTATATTGTTCCAATAATAAGTATTCTTATATAGAAAAAAGGTTTTTTTTAATTTCAATCCATTCATATTTTTCTGGGATTTAAAATATTTATTTCATTAAATATTAATTTGTTTACCTAGGATCAACCGTTTATATATTTTAAAAAGTAAAATCATGTTTATATTATGAATAGGTAATCGATTATATAATGTGAGGTTTTCCTTGTAAAATTTTATACTCTCCTCGGATGTAGAGGTTCTGCATATTCCAATTTTCTGTTTTTATTTTATTTTTTGTTACATTTCATTTTATTTTCTCCCCTCTTACATTTAATCCCATGTATACACCCTTGTGTATCATGAGTCACATAGCTGAGAGAGGGACGAATAGAGAAGAGGGAAAGAGGTAAGGGATCTTTCTCAAGGATATTTTCTATACCTGGATAATATATTAGTGGGTGAATCGAGAGAATCATGTGTGAAGCTTCATGTTTGTACATTAATAGGTTGGCATAATTGTTTTTTTCTCAAATTCATGTATATTTAATCGTTTATTATTTTAAATCCTTATCTGTTTTTTTGAATACACCATATAATCCAATTTTTTTCTATTTTGGGATTAATGAGAGTCTTTTGAGGAACACAAATGGTTTCCATCAAGTAAACCCAACAACACAACATGTTGTTTTCATGAGCACATTTTGCGTCTTACACATTTTGGGTTAGGGTTGGATAAGATGACTAGAATACATGTGTAATTTTGAAATTTTGTGTTGAGTGATTCATGGTCTTTCCTAAGGAATATAAAAAACCCCATTCTTTGAGAACATGGTCAAGTTATGTACACACTAAAACCCCATTTATTATACATTGTCAGATTCCATGTGTAGGACCTACCGAAAGACCATGTGATCTACATGGATAGGTATCCCATGTGGGTTACACACAATGTGATATTGAGACACACCATGTTCCTTGATTTTACATGTTATTTCATTTTGAGGTTCATTTCCATGAGTGGTTCTGAGAGTAAATTTCATATAATCTGAAGTATGTGCCATGTATTTTTTTTTATTTTATGAGTTTTTGGTGTATGATGCACCCAAAGTCATGAAATTTTCTCAACTAGAGTTCATTTTGGTTATTTATTCCACATGTAACATGAAAAAATTAACCTTTATATATTACAATGTTTCATAATACTTGATTCAGGGTTATCAATTTATGAATGATACATTCTTCTTCCATTAAATATTATTAGAGGTATGTTGAGTGAGAAAACGGATGATCTATGTGTGACAGTTCAGAGAATAATAAATTTCTTTATATGATAGTGTTCCAAATACCTTAACCGAGACATATATAAATACACTTCTTTTCCATTATGTTGGAGACTTAGAAACTTCAAGTATAGGTCAATGATGTATTCTCATGGCTTGGACCTTGGTGTCCTGGGAAATTCTATACGTGTTGGGTGTTTGGGGAGACCTCATGAATAATTAATTTTTTATCTATGATCTATTTCATATCCTATGAATTATGAAATAAATACAAGTTATGCTGATTCCAGTATGGTCATTCCTTTATTATGATGATATTGGGGGATGTGATTCCCCTGAGTGATGGGTGTTCACTCCAGAGAATAGATAGGACAGAGGATCCCAAGAGGGATGCTTCCTCTTATGTATAACCCTTCAAGATCCTGAGTGGGATTCCTCTACTCTTTCAATGGCCTAGGGAATCCCTATGGGTTCTCCTCTATCAAATGACCCCAGTTAGTTTTATCTGGATATGTGTATAGATGGTAGTGGGTGTCACTTGGAAACCATACCCGAATATGATCCTGAGAGGTTATTAATAGAGGTATATGAGTGGGAGTTCAGATTGATATTATTATTTAATTTTAAATGTTTAATAAAATATGATTTCCTAGAACAAGTGGAAACATATCATTGGGCTTCACTCTAATATGAATTCCTAGGAAAACTAATATTCACCAGTTAAGATTGATGAGACCCTCTGATGTCTTGTATATATGGTATCTGGTCTCATGGTTTACTGGGGGTGGATTCATAACTAACCTAGAATCCATTTATATGGTTTATGTGATAGTGGATTCATATATGACGAACATAGGATCCAGCATCAATTCAGGTGTGTACATGTATACAAAAATGCCCAGCATGGTAGGGATTCCTCTCATATTGTGATACCATTGTGAATTCTTGGGTTCTGGGACTTAAATGGAGATACCCATAAAGAATTTTGAATGACAATTATGCCTTAGATTTGAATTTTTGTATTAGTTTATGGGTGTGAACATATCACCATAAAAAATTGGATACATTAAGGGTGGATTATGGGTCCCCTCGATCAATACCATGGATACCCATTAACATCTTATGGATGTAACATATATAGTTTGGTTGAGATGATTTGACTTATTTGATCGAAGATATATTCACTATGGGATCCAAGGAGAATACTCTTTTTTATTTACTAGGACACCTATGAATCATTCATGTTTGGATGTATAGAATTTCTCAGAACTTCCTGATCTAAGGAATCAATTGACATCCTGAAATTTATAATTTCATTACACTACCATGAGGTTATCCTTAATTATTGAGGATGATGGATTCTCAATGGTTCACCGGGATCTAAACATCATTAGTAAATTTTTTAGAAAATGATCACTAGAGTAGTGACATTGGTTCCCCTAAGGTGATTCTAAAAAATAGTTAAATTTCAACACCAATCCGAGGTAGGAATGGATGACCAGGATTGTGGACCTAATGATCAACATGGGTTGATAGTTTCGACATTGTGGTTTTTCTATTGAGATTCTTTTATCATTACCTATATGTGTACCTCGGTGTGCGTACAAAGCTTATGTATACTTTTATGTTGATCATAGGTGAAATAGGGATGACCAGAGGCCCAACATTTCATATTATAGCAGAGCCACTCATATTATGTAAAATTATTTTGATAGAGAAAATTGATAGAGTTTTATAGCTCAGGAATTCGTTATGTCCTGGATATGGAATTGAATCCTTATACATTTATTTATTTTATCCTTCTAATATTTTTAGTAATCCCAGTGGGTGATTAGTCATTATACGTGACCATGACCATTCGAGTTTGTATAATACATTTATTTTAAATATAGAATAGATTTTGTAAAAATCATGATTCCAGTACCCCAGATTTAGTGGTTAGTTTTTTTAATTTATACTAAATAAAATTAATTATATCCTAATGAACATAACTGTATTGTAGTATTATTAAACTGGATAAATAATGAGTCCTGTATTGAATTTTAAAGCATTAAATACAGTATAGGATTTTCTTTGGGGTCATCCTAATCACCCTTATAATATCAATCCATATATATCATAAAACATTTCCTAAAAAATAATGAAACAAAAATCAGAAAGGATTGATCTCTAATGCTCAATAAAAGAATCCATACTAGGGAAGCTAAATAATCCATATAAAATGTGTGAGGAATAAATGATGATCAAATTATTTCCTACTGATAATCACATGAGTTTGAAAGTTAATCATGGACAAAAAATAAATTCATTTAAATTAGTTTTAATCAATCATAGATTTCATAATGATTGAATTCATAATGCCAGACATTAGAAACTTACTATATATTTCTTTTTCAAAGACATCTAAATATATCATCAAAGTATCTTGGCAAGACATCTACATAAATGAGTAAGGGCTTGGAAAAATATCTAATCTACATTGGCACATTTTCCATAAAAATGCACCTAGGGGATATCTAATTTTAGGTTCCACAAATAATTTAACATGTCTTTTTCATACATTATATAAATAAACAACATAACATAATCAACGGTCCTTAATAATAAATAATTTTCCATATTTAAAGAACCCTTATACAGAATATCAATATTCCCCCTAGTAAAACTAGTCATAATACATCCAATGACTTACAAATTATGATTTCAATATAATATATCATAATTAAATAATAGAATTTAGTAAATTATGCTGACATCTATGGAAATACCTTAAAAAGATCACTATAATATTTATTGAGGAAAATACATTCTTGAATTTGAAATTTCTAATCTAAAAACTTCCTAAATATAAAGGAAACAAATTTCATTCAAAAATATCATGAAAACATGTCAAACAAAATTAAATGAAATTAGTGTTCATGAAGGTGGGAAATTATGTTTGTACCGTGTATGTTAAAAAATCACTTTCATACTTTTTTGAAAAGATGAAAAAGTAATAAATAAGAAAATAAAAATAAGATTACTTTTAAAAGATTATTTGAAAATTTATAAAATGGATAAAAATATCATTAATTAATAATTTTTTAATTTATAAACAGTCATTTTACACATTTAAGGATTATTTCAAAATGAAAGGGAAATATTCATGGATGAGTAGAAATACTGGGTTCGTTTTCTATAGAAACAATATTTCAATGTCTTGAGTAATTAAAGAGATGAAAATGAAAATATAACATGTAATTTATAGAAAAAAATAAGATAAGAAAATATATTGGTCTTTCAATATGAATATAAAATAATTCGACCATTAGAGACTTAGACACACACATTCTCAAATAATGATGAGATTGTGAAATAAATTCTTACCTCTAGTCTAACATCCATAACATGTGTTTAAGCAACATATATATAAATATAATTTTTTTTACAGCTATTATACAATAAATGTCACATATATCATACTATATAGGATTTACTTATGATATTTTATCAAATATTTATTAATAATTATTTTTTAAAATCACGGTTTTGGTTAATAGTTATTTTGTTCTTCATGTATGCTATGAATTGGGAATTAATGTCCTTATAAATTGATTATAGTTACATAATTTCCATAATATAAATTATTATAAAAATAACGTTTATTTTCATTAGAAATTTATTTATTGTAATTAATAAAATAATGATATATAATAATCAATTACACTATTAATGGAGATGGTGAGGCATACGTACGCATAAATGTTGCTTTAACTTTTTGTATGACAGATTGAATGAATGGAAAATAGTCAATAACATTTAAAAGATAATTTATATATCCAATATATTTATTAAATCCATACTTATTAATATTTATGTGAACTGTAAATAAAAAATAAATCCCATCGCTTTGTAGAGGTGGTAGTCCACACAAACACATGAGCGACATTATTGTTTTCCAACGTGTTGGATTCAAATAAGATAGATATGATATTATTACTAAATTTTTTTAATAATTTCATATATATAAAATATAAAAATTAAATCAATCATTTTACCCATCCATAAAATATGGTGATGAGAAATGTATCCCACTACTATGAAAAGACGTTAATCTGAACACACACAAAAGTCTACTTTCACCATGAATTATATAAAAAAGATGTTGGATATTGGTGGTTTCATAATAATCATAATAATTCCTTATATTTTGGTTACTGATGTTTTTATTTTACAAAAAATACAACATATTTATAAATGGTAGAAGAAAAAATACATTGAAAGATATCAGGGAAGATGATTACCTCTTCTTTAGCAGACATCCATTATATCATTTCTTAAGGAACTAATGTTTGGTATATTGGGGAGATAGGAATATATAGAAATTAGATAAGGATTTTTATAAGATTAATGGGTAGCGATTGGTGTATTTGGGTTGCATAATTTTTGTTTAAATAAGAGAATGGGTGGGAGTCCTTTTATAAGAGGGGAAAAGGAAACATATGGAATAAAAAATGTTTAAAATAAAAATATCTAATTCTAAAGAAAAAATGATACAAAATGGTCATAGATTAAATTATTATGTAATTTTTTGTTTAAATACATTCATAATAAAAATTTCTCGTTTAAGTTGTATTCTGAACATTACAATTTTTATTAACCCCTTATATTAAATATTTTAACATTAAATGGGATTACATTTTTTCACTCATAAAGGGTTATAATTTGTCTTATAAGGGTGAAAATATATCATAAAATGAAATTTGATGAAATTTTAGTCCATATACTATCCCCATTTTATTATGAAAATATTTTAATTACAATAACATAATATTTAAATAAAATATCATCATTTCCATTTTTTAGACTATTAATTTAATTTGAAATCAAATACATTCTAACAATGTTTTAAGTTGAAAATAATCTACTAAAATATCTTTAATGTGTAATATTTATCTTAAAAAATATTTTTCATAATAATTAACTAAAATTATGTTACATTTAATATTTTTAAAATCATTTACTTTATTTTTCCTTTAATTGAATAAATATTGTGTCGACATTACGTAAGCATTTAAGATAATTATATAATAACTAAAAATTTGAAATATCATACCAACTTGAAAATAATTTTATTATTCTCTAAATAATAAATATATATAAATATTCACCACTTACCTTTTCTCATATGTGGACACATAAAGGGTATTTAAAAGTAACAGAGTGATATTTTTTAATTTTCTTTTCATTTAATATTATATATCTCATTTTAATGGGAAAGTGTCTCATAAAAATAAATTTCTAATAATAATGTATTAATGGTCTAATTAAATTAATCCAATATGAATAATTATAAAATGTTATAGTCTTAATTATAATTTTTAACCATGTCTAACCCAATTTACACTATATCAATGTGATAAGTTTTACCATGAATACTTTTAATTTTGACCACAAATAAAAATGGACATATTTACAAAATCTGAACCTCTTGATTACAAATAAGAAATCAATTTTATAAAATATTATATCTATATGTGGAAATAATTAATATTATAATATGTCTTCGAAACATGATGAACCCCACTTTTTAGAAAAATGCATTTTTATACATAAAATGGATTTATTCGTATTTCATTCCTAAAAACCATTATATGAATTTTAAAAATATAATTTAATGTATAACATATAAATTAAAATTAATTAATTCACTAATAGTTGTTAATTTTATTTTATTTATATATAAAACACATTGTGAACATAAAAATATTTTCCCAAAGAAACAATACTTATACGTTCAAATGTTTTTTATTTTAATTTCAAATCAATTGATAACCAATGAATTTATTTTATAAATTAAAAATATAAATTTTTATAATTTATATGGTTCTATTTATTCCCACAATGTTTAATATCTTTGTTATAATGGTCACATAATATTATAGTAGTATATTGTGGTTTTTTCCAACTTGGTATTACATGTAACAAAAGCTATAAAAGAAAATAAATTCATTTAAAAATAAATGATTCATAAATCCCCAAGATGATATAGTATACCCATTAAAAATAATTTCTACCTATAAATTATATCACTCTGATACGCATAAAATATGATATCTTCATTTCATTACATCCTCAAGTTCCTAACAGTCTTCTTCGAATTTTGGATTCCTCTAGATAACATTTACTATCTGACTTCTCTTGGTACATTTCACTTTATCTCTGATCAAATATTTCAATTATATGTTCATAAAATTTAATATATACTTTAATGCAACATATTATGAGTTTATTACATGTTAAGGACCAGGTATGTACTTCCTCATGAGAGATACATAGAAAACATCTTGAACATGAGGGAGATTAAGTGGAAGAGATCAGTGATAATAAACAATCTATAATTGATCAAGAATATAGAAAGATAAATTATAAATATGAATCATATTTTCCTTCTCTATAAATCTTATGAACTTATTCCGTGGATAAAATCATAGAAAAAAATTCTCTCCAACATAGAATTCATGATCATACCGATGATTTCTGACATTGCATTTTCATTGACTCTAAGAAGCCTTTATGTATTGTTGAATTTCTCTAACTATATCGATCATTTTATCATCAATATTATGTAAAAATATATTATTTTCTATAGATTTTTCCTATTATATTAGAGTTTGAAAATTCCTTATATATAGGGATTCATATGGAGCTGTTTAAATGAATGAGTGAATTCTATTATTGTAAGAATATTTATATAAGTGAAGGTGTTGATCCCAACCACCATTGAAATATATTTTTAAAATTATGTAAATTTATTCTATCATTTGAATGTTCCTCTATGAAGGACCATATTTCTGAGTATGATATGATGTACTAAAACTGAAAACGGTATATAGATCTCCCTAAGGACTCCACCCGATCATCGATGTAATCCTCATATCCTGATCAGAAACAATATACGATGGTACACCTAAAACATTAACACCAACTTAATGTATATTTTATAATTTTTTCAATAATTTAATCTTCTCTAAAAATAATTATTTGTGATAACATTATAAGGAAATCAACTATAACCTACAGAAAAATAAGGCCTTTTTACATTTTGGTGATTCTGTCAACAAAATCCGTTAAGATGTTTTCCAATTACCATTCTTGTATTGGTATTTTTTTTAAAATACCATTAGAATTTTTTATCACAATATTAATAGTCTTACATACATGGAACGGAGATAAATGATGTAAAATATTTATATTCATTTTTCCCACTAGAAACACTCTTTTAGATTGTTATACATCTTCATACTTCATGGATTAATTGATAACGATTAACTATTTGTCACTTAAAACAACTCATTCATTATATAATGAACGTTTGGGAAACACACATGGTTATTGAACCTTATCATTCTACAATGGTCATGTTTTTACTCAAGAACATTTTTCACCATTTTATATAATTCCACATATTCCTATATTAAATTCATAATCCTCTTCTAAATAGTTGGTTGAACATTAATATTATATAGATAATATATTTCCCTTTCCCTATTATTTTAAGATCTGTATTATGTAAATCCATAAAAATTTGATCCCATTCAATCCTCGACATAGAAAAACATTCATGGTATTTAAAACTCAATCAATAATATACCTTATTCAATTTCCTTGGGTGATTATGTATTGAGAAATTTTAATCATTGATTAAATATAACTATATTTTATAGTACACAATCAACTATTTAATTGTAAATGTATTCTTCATACTTTTATGATCAGTATATTTATCACACCCTTAACCATACAAATAATACATCCATATTTTTAATGAAAAAATACTTCTAGAATTTTAATGTCCTAAGTCGGTTAATTATTCACATAAACATTCAATTTGTATGAGGTCGAAGCTATCTCCATATCATTATGCGTGAGGATGTATCTGTAACCCTTTTTTATATATCCCAATAAATCACAAACCCTTTTCAATTATAGGTTACTGTATGCAGAGGTGCACTCACCAACTATCTCATCTATAAATTGAAAATCTCTTCACATTGAAAAATTCAAATTAATATAACTACCATCCATATTTACATGGTTGTTGTACTAGAGAGTCATGATAAATATATCACAATGTTTCATTTTTATCCATTCTACAAAAAAAATTAATTTTTGATGTTTCATTTTATATTGTTCATTTCTCAATTACATCCTTATATTAAAGATACTAAATTACAACATTACCTGATATTATATTTCCCATGAAGGAAACTTTTTAATGGAAAATTCACATTTGAAAAATTTATCATACACATTTCACTTATTATGGTCCTCAACATAATTCACCAATGTTGTTAATTATCTTCCATTATTTTTGAATACAAAATAATGACGTCTATAAAGACTACCAAAATATTGATCAAGGTAATCTCTAAAGACTATTCATGAAATCCATGAAGCTAAAATATCCACTTATAAGAAACAATTTCATGTCTATGAATTCATAACATCCATATCTCATAAAAAATGTTCTATTGGGAATATAATCTCTCTTAATACTAAATTTATAATGCCCAAATTGATGACATGTTTTTAAAAAATATAGAGATCCTCATAATTGATCTAATAGATCACAATTATGGGGTAGACAATATGTTTTCGTAATAGTTACATTGTTATATTCTAGATAATCAATTAAAATACATATTATCCCATTTTTCTCCAAAACAAAATGAATAGGCTAAAATCGTGGAAATAAACATTGATGAATGAATCCCTCATCCAGATTCTCTAAGAGTATATTCTTCACATCCTATGAATCAGTATGGGCCATTATATATTGATTTGTTGAAATAGATTTAGAACTACGTACAGGTTCAATTAAAAACTAAACATCGTGATTTAGGGGAAGAATAGGAAATTCATCTGTAAAAACATCTATATATTCCCAAACAATATGAAAATTTTAAATATTTAGTTTCTCCCCAACCATATGTAATTGATTTAACTCATGAATAGTCACAAAATCCATATAGTGGTAGGAAGTTTCAATGGGTTTTTAGTGTCCTCACTACACAAATATATTATTAAAGGTTGATTTATAATATAGCAGGTTACTTATAATACTTAATAATTTATATGGGCTCTATATTGGTAGATCCAATCTATCCCCATAATTATGTCAAATTCAACTAGTGGATGATTATAACTATTTTTTGGAAGAACAATCCCAAAAATATATACCTAAGATGAGTTATAAACCTGATATGTGGACATACAACCATTATATTTTTCACCACCAACTCAGCATCTGATCATTTTGGAGGAGATATGATTCCCATAGAAAAAAAATTAGATTTAAAAGGGTGTGTAGAAACATAAAAAAATAAAATATTTTAATTTCTTTATTTCATGGTAAGATTAGCTTTCATAATGACTATAAGAATTTTCAGATTAGTTAAAGTAATTTAATTAACTTAACATTCTCTCCTTTGTTTCATTTTGGTAAATCTCCCTTGACATTTGGGGGATTGGAAGGATTTTTCCCCATCTTCTTAATTTTAAAACACAATAATTTGATGGCTTCACAATAAAAAATTAGTAAATATAATGGTATAATTTTTCTATACACTAACTGAAAACACCTTTTCCTTTTAGTATTATAACAATGTTTATACTTTTCTATGTATCAAATCAAATAAATTTCATCATTATTTTATTTCCTATATACAATTAATTGATATGTTTTCCTTTTTATCCAATTATTTTTCTCAAATCCAAAAGAAATGGATAATTATTTTTTTATCGTGATGTCGCATGATTATATATCAACATATGATTATAATTTTTTGGGGACTTGTTCCCTTAAATGGATTATCTTCAACCCAACAAATAAATGGTATATAATACTCTTGGTATTATTTACATAGTTTAAAAGATTCCTCAATAACCTTGTAAAGTTATATTTATACATTGAAACATTTTCCTCTTCCTTCCATGATAGATTCAATAATGGAAACACTATATACAATCATTGTTCGTTAAAAAGATTATTTTATAATAAATGTTAATTAAATTCCTTCTATTAGGTGCCTGATATTTCCTCTTCATCCATAGTTTTTGGAATCAATTTCGACAATTGATCTCCATCCAATGAGATAGGAAAAATATTAATGAAACAATTCTCCAATTCATTTCGTCTCAAAGAGAAAACTATCTTTTCTATGAAACTTATCCTTTACTCAGCTTCAAATAGATTTACATTCCAAATTAATGATGCAGGATAATAAAACATGAAGTGATCAAACCTTAATAGATCACATTATGAATAAAAAATGTTATATATAAAATAATGGTTATAGGTCATTTCCTGATTCCAAATCCCTAATATAGTTATATTGTTTTAGCTCCAACTACAACTCTAGCTCCATCTTGATTATCTTTCCCAGGATGGAAATCCTTATATGAATTTTTGGAATTGACATAGTTTTCATTCCTTCCTCTATGAACATTTATTAATCAGTGTCACGCGGTAGATTAGATAATAATATTATGAATCATAATGTATAATTTCAAAACTATGGAATCACATAACATAAATTTAAAAATTATTTAAAACTAATCCCAAAATAATACTCATGGATTATTTGAGGACATTTTTAGGGTATGTTATATGGTTTTTTTCCATAATCATTGTTTTCTTAAATCTTGTTCCTAATATTTAAATTAAAATTTCAATAATAACAAAATTAAATAGCTATACCCTTATAACATAGAACTAGTTGTAACATTATTACATTGTACGAAATATAACAAATCACTTCCCAAATGTTCAAATAGTATAGTATCCCGGGTAAAATAAATACATACATGAATACCAAATTACATTAGTAAAAGTAAAGTAAAAAAATAATAATTTATTTAGGTGAATCATTGTTCCCTCAAGTATATCCCTTCATATTAGTGATAAAAAAAATTCATGAAAACATAAGGAATATAAGCATAATAATGTGTTGAGAATACATCATCAATTAGGGAATAGATGCAACATTAATTAAATAAGGAATAAATAATTTGGAAAAACTAAATAATGAATATATAATAACATACAAGTTATCACAAAATTATGAAACTTATCTTTATATTTAAAAACTATATAAATAAGCACATAAATATATATATAAAAGTTTAAAATAATGGAAATCATAATTCATTAAATAAAAAACAAGACATAGGGACCTTGTTCCATGAAAAATGAAAATGTGGAAAATATCTTATTCCAATACATCTATATAAATAGGAAATTTCACATCCAGATACACAATCCGGTCTATCTCATGGTACATACTAATTCATCGAGGTTAATGTAATTTCAGGCCACACCCATAAGTTCATAATTTTAATACATTATTCATTTTAATAAAAAATTAACTTAATCAAAAGGACCTATATACTAATAAATGTATGCATTTGATGAAATGGAATATAGAATATGAACACTTTACCCAGTAACAATGATCATAAACCATCCAAAGAAATATGGTTCATTATATCATTATCATACATCCTAATTAAAAAAAATATTCAACAATGTATTTTTTAATAAATGAAATACTTAAAAGGATCATTATATAATTTTTTATACAAAATACAAATTTCATATTGAAATTAATTATGTAATTTTTTTACAAATATTTGGAAAAATATTATTTGGAAATAAACATATAAACTTATAAATCAATAACCAAACCAATTATAATTCATGATAGTGATAAATTGTTTTTATTAAGTACAAGAAAAAATTCATTCCTTCTATAATTTTTTGTAAAATGTTCAAAAAGCAACTCATTCAGGAAAAAAAGAATATTTATTTCAATCCATATTGTAAAAAAATATAATAATGGGTGAAAACAATTTAATAGATAATTTTATAATATTAAAATCATCTTTTTAGACATTTTATGGAAAATATGGATATAAAAGAGAAATATTCTCGGTAGAATTGAAAAATATGGCTGATTTTCCAGAAAAAAATATAATTTTATCATGGATAATTAAAGAGGTAAAAAAGAAAGGAAGAAGTATTGATTTATTGATATTACCATAGGGTAACAAAATATATTGGGTTTAATATATAAATATCAAATAATTCTCTAGGGGACATGAAAACATAATGAAATCCGGAATATTGAGGAGATTATGAAATAAAAGCATTCCTTAGGTACAACATACTTCATATGTGATTTAACAACCTTTATAATTAATATATTTTTATAATAAATATATTAGAGACTAATAATGCTACATATTATATCACATATGATTTATTTATTATCTTTTCTCACCCGTTTATTAATAATTCATTTTTAAAATCATAGTTCTATTTGATAATTCCCTCATTCTCTATTATGTTTCAGTTTTGTAGATATTTTATTTATAAATTGATTTTTTCCTCATATAAATTTTTTTATCATGATATAAATATAATATATATTTATAATATATTTATTTATTGAAATTATTAAAATACAGAGATATAAAAAAATCAATTTTACCATTATTGGAGATGGTTGGTCATACTCATGAACGTTGTGTAAGAAAAGAAAGGTAAATAATAATTTTAACAAACAATCTCAATAATTCATCTGATCAGTCCACGACATCGATCAAATTATGTTACTGATCACTACGGGCTTGGAACTATTATTGGGAATCGAATATAAACCAAATGCGAATGGGTTCAGCCCAAAAAAACCAGTTTCAAACAAATTAATCCAATCAAGAATCAAGGACCAAAAAATGATAATAATATATTCCCAAGTTGTTCCAAATAAAAAATATTACCAAATTAAAACAAAATTAAGAATGAAATAATGCTAAACAAGTCTTCTACTAGAATGACCTCTATGTATAAGGTCCCTACCATAAGCATTATATAATCTTGATTTAAGTCAATAATTTTAATTTTAATCACATCGATGATCTTTTTAGGTTGAGATCTTTATGGAATTAGTTCATAACTCATACATATAAACTTTAATATTAAATGTATATACTTCTAGTCACTATCTCATTTTTTCATAAAACATAATAATTTAAAAAGAAACATGGTTTGTTTCATTTTTAAATATCTTGACTTTTCCTTGATCCCATACTTTACTCTATTACTATTTTATGTATTTTGAAAAATATTTAAAAACATGGGATGAGCATAAAAACCACAGTAAGGTATATAAAATTAAGTAAAATGGTTCGTCTTGGGATAACATGAAAACTATGAATACATTTTCATAAAGTATTACAATCATCCTTTAAAAAATAGTAGATATACTTCACTGAATATATACCCATTGCGTACTAATGAAGCTCATATTTTCATATATTTTATAATATAAATCATTTTTTATAATCCCACCATAGTGTTTTTGAATTGGTAATTGTCACGTTTTTCGGTTTTAGTGTTACTTTGAGCCAAAATGTGAAAAATGACTAATTCTGGATTTTGACATATTTTTACGTCAATGGTATTTTGGTAATTTCCTGAAAAATATAATTCCAAATTTTTTGATTCAATTTTTTTTATAATAATTATTCTATTTCCTTCATTTTTTTCTTCTAGACCAGGGGCTGAATCAATCATCTAGATTCCATAAAAAATCAATGAAATTGAACATTTTTCAAGGTGGATAGCGTGGACCTCACAACTGTAACGAAGCCCAAAATAGGCCTACACATATCTAAATGAGTTTTTTACACTTTAGATTGAACAAGAAAATCTAGTACTGACTGTACAAAAAATTTGGGAAAGTTTGTAAGTAATTTAGGTGGCCATTAAATGACATAATTTTGGTGTAACCCTCTTGGAATCTTGGTCAAGAAACGGAAACCGAGAATAAAAAATTGATAACTCCATCCGGTTTCTAAATTAGCTGAAATTTGGAGGAGAGACGGATAATATATTTACGAACAACTTTTATGTAGTGTGTAAGGCGTGAAGAGGTCATTTATGGGGCTTACATTGCGAACAATTTCGGGGGTCGAATTCTGCCTATAAAAGGAGGCACTCACCTCCTTGCCAAAGAATCTCATTCTCCATCTATTCCTTCAAGGCACCAAGGAGGAGATCTCCACCGAGGGAGGCCAGCCAAAAATCTTCCCCATTACTTTTTATTTTATTTCTTTTCTTTATATTTAGTTTTCAATTGTAATTTAGATTTATAATAATTTCATTCATTGTTTTAATTTTTGTGTCCACCGATTCACCCTCTTTTCTTCCTCTCATCTTACCATCATGAACTATAATACTCATGATCATGAGTAACTAATAAAAGGAATATCCCAAAAGAGTAATCAGGTTCTTGAACCCAAGACCATCTTTTTAATATTCTTTAAGTTAATTATAAGGATAATGTATAGTGGGTGTAATCTTCACTGTGGTTGTCTAGAGGTTAACTTCTTAATCTACAACAATTTTCCCTCGATTGAGGAGGTGGATGGAGGGTGTGCTTGGAGATTTCTATGTATACTTTTCATACATAATCAGGGTAGAATATAGTGTACACACATACTATGGAGTGTGTACACTAAGAATATTTGAAGCTATCCAATGAAGGTTCTCCCTGAATATTATCTTGTGTGAACTTCCATTCTTCTCTAATTACATTCTGTTTAGCATTGCATGGTAATTTAAAATTAAATTTTAGTTTCTTATGATTTATGAATTTCATTTATTTTATTAAATTCTATTTATTTCATAAAATATAAAAGAACAAAAAGATTTAGATAAGGTGAACTAGAATTAGTGATTGGACTGACTTCAATGCTCCTCAAGTGAGACGACCCTGGTCAGCCACTATGCTGCATTAGGATAATATAATTGCTTTTTCCACGCCCTACGATAGGCATGCGTCAAAACTGGTTCTGTTTCCAAGGAGATAAGAAGTTATTTCGATCAATTTTTCAAAATTCACATTTTTTTAAATACTTTATTTTATTTTTTTTCATTAAGAAAAATATTTAATTTTTTTTTATGATGTATACAAATTCAATTTTTTATACATGGGAATATTAATCGCACGTACAATATCAAGAACCAGAAATTGATTATCGAGATCTAAATGACCGTGTTGAAAGGATTAGTAATAATCTGGATGATTTTGGGAGGAAAATGGAATGGGCATTGGACTATGTTCGTGCATGGATGGAGGAACCCAACCCTGAGCCGAAGAAAGAACCTGGGATAGTAGTCGAAGAAATTTCACCACTCATCATTGAAGAACTATAGGAGTTAAATGTCTGGGTACCTGAAGACTCATTCATCCTCACTGCACCAATTTTACCCGAGATAGATGAAATGAATGATGACTTTCCTTCTGATACAAATTTGGGAGATCAAAAAGAATTGGATAAATTTTGGAATGAATGCGAGGAGCTTCTTGATCACCCTAAGCCTTGCAAAGAAGAAGAGTTAGCACCACTAAAAGAAGACACCACACAATTGGTAGAATTTGAAGTCACTATGGATGATACTGACTACCTAACTTCATCCAGTGATAATCAAATCCAAGAGGCACTTTCAACTGAAGAAGTTATTGAACTAGAACCAACTCAAGGAGATGATCCTTCCATGAACTATAATTTTTCTGATTTCATTCAATATGATTTGAGTATCACTCCTTATGACTTTGAAATTTCAGATTCTTTCAATCCTTTTATCACCTTGGAGGAAGATGAAGAAGTATAAATTGCACCTGTTGAGGAACACCTGGAGCTCCCTAAGGACATTAATCATATGCTTGAGGAAGTCTAAGAAACTATAATAGTGGCTCTTCATGAAGAACCAAATATACAAGCTGCCTACCATAAAAGGGATGATTTTGAAATTAATATTTCAAATTTAAATTTTTAATATCCCTTTGATTATTATTTTCATGTAGCACAATTGGAGAAACCTTTGGATTTTGAAGAACACGTTGAAAAAGTATCTATTGAAGAGGAGTATTATCCATAATTCATCCTACCCCCACCATGCAAGCTATACCACATTGTTAAGGGGTTGGATCTGGTGTACTCAATCTATGGAATTCAGTTCAACAAGAAAAAAGATATGAAAGCTGGGATGAGCCACATGTAGTGGTTCAAATCAATGAAGCTTCATCCACCAACAGATTATGGATAAAAGCTGGTACTTCTCTCTTGAGGCAGTAAAAGATTCTAGGGCCCACTTGGGGGATCATACCAAGATTTATCTTTACATGCTTTCTAGTAATTTAAATTTCAAATTCAGTATTAGGAAATAGTCTAGCATGTGGACCCCTCCCTCTTTTCATTTTGAGCTTAAATGAAATAATCCTTGTGATTAATTGAGTAATTTGTCTTTTGTATGATCATGAAGGCAGAAGGAAGCCTCCAGAGTAAGAGGAAGAGGACTGAATCTTTATTTCAAAAGGGAGTTAACTTTTTACGATTATCATTTAAACTCCTTTCATTTTTTTTGTCCAAAACATATTTTGAGCATTAATGAATATTCTTATCACTTTTCACACATCAATGGATTTTGAAAGAGTTGAAATGATTTTTGAAATAATGGATTTTAAATGATTGTTGATATGAATTCATTTCCCTTGAAATGGATTTTCAAACAATTTAATGAGTTTTCCTGATTTTTGAAATCCATTCCCATGAAACACTGACTCAAAATATTTTTCCAAAACTACGAGGTATTCTAAACCACTTTTACATATTCTTCCTAACACCCACACTTTCTTGAGGGAAACTTGATTTTTGTGTGAGAACCAGAATTTGTGAATAATTCTCTTTCGAAGCATTGGATTTCATGGAATGTATTTGAAATTATTGATGAATCTCTTTGGCTACCCACATTTTATCATGATACCCGCCTTTACATTTATCCTTTTAATCCCTTAGATGCAATGAATTTTCTTATAGGTTTAAGCCATATTACAAGCCTATTTTTCCTTACCATCCCTCACTTTTAGTATTTTTGCATGGTTATTTCAAGTTTGAGTGTGGGGGAAGGGCCTTTCATGTGAATTCATTGGGATGTGTATCATTTATTGGTGATGCGAGGTGTGTTTCAATACTTTGTTCAGTGGACAACAATATAATTGGGCATGTGTCGTCATTTCATTATGCTTTATTTGTTTCATCCATTTCTCCTTCAAAAAAAGAAAAGAAATGAAATAGAGATGAAAATGAATTCCTCATTGTAAATTATTTTATAATCCATGTACCTCTCAAAAATATTTGGCATGAATTTTCATTCATTCATTGTATTCAATTTTCAGCTCATTCTCAATGAAAGAGAAAAAAAATAAATAAAGTTTTTCCTTTAAGGAGCTTTGAAAAAAGGGGATAACATAGAAGATATTGTTCATTATAATCACTTCTCGGATCATGTACCATGTCATAAAAGGGGGTGGTGAAGTTATTTTCACATTTTCAAGTGGGATTGAGAGAGTAATTAACTATATTTTCCCTTTATTTAATCATTAATTGAACTTAAAAGTCCAACATCCTATTTCTAGTCAGAAAAGTTTTCAATAATATTCCCACCAACCCTAAGAAATAGAATCATTTGAACCATTAATTATATCCCTCATGATTAGATTCGTTTTCATGTTTCACAATATTTAGAAATGAGAATTTTATCAAACCTCTGGTGATACGTGCGATTTTAAAGTATGAGTATTACTCTAGATTCAATTTCTCTTGAGTGAAGAGTGACATAAAATTCAATGTGAGGAAGGTTTTGATTGATCCATGGATTGATTTATGAGGTTGAAAAAAAATTAATCATTGAAATTAAAATGAGAGAGGATTTTTTTCATATATGATACATTATGGACTTATATTTTGGATAAGATCATTGATATTTTCTAATTTTTGATTGTTGTGTGGAATTTGATTTGGATGTAAGATGATTTCCCAGGAGTGAAATGTTTAAGTGTGGGGGAGTTATGAAGCTCACATTTTCATATATTTTATACTTTTAATCATTTTTTATAATCCCACCATAGTGTTATTGAATGGGTAATTGTCACGTTTTTAGATTTTAGTGTTACTTTGAGCCTAAATGTGAAAAATGACTAATTCGGGATTTTTGACAGATTTTTACGTCATAGGTATTATGGTCATTTACTGAAACAAATAATTCCAAATTTTCATATTCAAATTTATTTAGAATAATTTTTTTATTTCCTTCATTTTTGTCTTCTGGACTAGGGGCTGAATCAATCATCTAGATTCCTTACAAAATAAATGAAATTGAAAATGTTTCCAGGCGGATAGCGTGGACCTCACAACTATTACGGAACCCAAAATCAGACTACAAATATCCAAATGAGGGTTTTCCACCTGGTATAGAACTATATCATCTACTAACGACTCTACAAAAAATGTGGGAAAGTTTGGACATAATTACGGCGGCCATTAAATGACATTCTTTTGGAGAACCCTCCTGGAAGCTTCATCGAGAAACAGTAACCGAGAATGGAAAATTCATAACTCTTTCATCCGGTTTCCAAATTAGCTTAAATTTGGAGGTGAGACATCCACAATATTTATGAACAACATTTAGGAAGGGTCGAACACGTGGAGAGGTCATTTATGGGGTCTACAACACGCAATCCTTCTGGGGTAAAATTCTACCTATAAAAGGAGGCCCTCAACACCTTCCCAAAGCATCCCAATCTCCATCCATTCCATCAAGGCACCAAGGAGTATATCTCTATCGTGGGAGGTCGGCCGCAAATCTTCCCCATTTCTTTTGATTTTATTTCTTTTCATTATTTTTAGTTTTGAATTGTAATTTAGATTTCTAAAAAAATTCATGCACAGTTTTTATTTTTGTGTCCACCGATTCAACCTCTTTTCTTCCTCTCATCTTACCTTTGTGAAGTATAATAGTCATGATCATTAGTAACTAATAAGAGTAATATCCTAAGGTACTAATCAGGTTCTTTAAACCTAGACCATCTTTTTAATATTCTTTGAGTTAAATCTAAGGATAATTTATAGTTTGTGTAATCCTCATTTTTGGTGTATAAAGGTTAACTTCTTAATCTACAAACATTTTCCCTTGATTGATGAGGTGAATGGAGGGTTTTCTTGGTAATCACTGAGTATAATGTTTATTCATAACTAGAGTAGAATAAGGTGTGCACACATATGATGGAGTGTGTACACTAAGAACATTTGAACATGGCCAATGAAGGTGCTCCCTAAATATTCTCTCGAGAGAACTTCCTTTCTTCTCTAATTACATTCTATTCAGCATTTCATGGGAATTTAGAATTAAATTTTAGTTTTTTATGATTAATGATTTTCAATTATTTTATTAAATTCCATTTATTTCATAAAATATAAAACAACAACAAGAATTAGATTAAGTGAACTAGAATATGTGATTGAACTGACTTCAACGCTCCTCAAGTGATACGACCCTGGTCAGCCAAGTTTGACACACGCCATTCATAGGGCTTGGAAAACAATTATTTCCTAAGATAAAATATAGTAATGTGGTTTACCTAGGATGTCTCTCGAAGAGGAGTTCACACAGAAAGAGTTTTCACTTTAAAACGAGGGTAAAAATATTGTGTTTTTGAAATGAGATTTGTAATTAAAATGATTGAAAAACTATGATATTAAAAAGGGTGATTAGTTCGGGGTCAATTTCCTAATTTTAATGATATCCTTGTTCAATTTAATCCAAACCTCTTCTTCTTTGTTGATTAAAGTGAGTTTCCAAAATCATTTCCTCTCACTTCCTTGGTGAAATTATGATGGTGATAGAAAACCATACCAAGATCTCGGTTTGGTAAACTCTCCTTCTATGTGTAAAATAGTTGTGTTGAATATAATTAATTGAAAGGGGCAATACCCGATCGGGTTTTGTTTATCCCAAAAAATTAATAACATTCACTACACATTTTGCACGTAATGACGAGTTTTTATGCACGCCTTTTGTATGCGTGGAAAAAGAAAATTTATTTTCCTAATGCAGCATAGTGGCTAACCAGGGTCGTCTCACTTGAGGAGCGTTGAAGTTAGTTCAATCACTTATTCTAGTTCACCTAATCAAATTCTTTTTTTTTATATTTTATGAAATAAAAATAAATGTAATAAAATAAATGAAATTCATAAATCATAAGAAACTAAAATATAATTCTAAATTACCATGAAATGCTAAACAGAATGTAGTTAGAGAAGAAAGGAAGTTCTCCTGAGAGAATATTCAGGAAGCACCTTCATTGGCCAGCTTCAAATATTCTTAGTACACACACTCCATCGTATGGGTGCACACCTTATTCTACCTCGGTTACGAATGAAAATTCTACTTAGCTATCTCCAAGCACACCCTCCATCCACCTCCTCAATCGAGGGAAATGGTTGTAGATTAAGAAGTTAACCTTTAGACCACCACAATGAGGATTACACCCACTATAAAACATCCATAGAATTAAGTCAATGAATATTAAAAATAGGGCCATGGGTTCAAGAACCCGATTACTCCCTTGGGATATTCCTTTTATTAGTTACTCATGATCATAAGTATTATAGTTCACAATGGAAAGATGAGAGGAAGCAAAAAGGGTGAATCGGTGGACACAAAAATAAATGCAATGCATGAATTTATTAGAAATCTAAATTACAATTGAAAACATCAAATAAAGAAAATAAATAAAATAAAAAGAAAGGGGGAAGATTTGTGGCCGGCATCCCGTGGTGGAGATCTGCCCCTTGGTGCCCTGAATGAATGGATAGATAATGAGATGCTTTGGGAAGGATGTGAGGGCCTCCTTTTATATGCAAAATTCGACCCCAGAAGGATTGAATCTTTTAGACCCTATAAATGAACTTTTCATGCATTCCACCCTGCAATAATGTTGTTCGTAAATATCATGGTCGTCTCTCCAAAAAATTTCAGCAAAAATGGAAACCTGATGAAGGAGTTATGAATTTTTCATTTTCAGTTTCTTTTTCTAGACGAAGCTTCCAAGAGGGTTCTTCAAAATGAATGTCATTTAATGGACAACTTAATTAATTCCAAAGTTTCCCAAAATTTTTTAGAGTCGGTCGTGGATGTTCTAGTTCTATCCCAAGTTGAAACATCTCATTTTTATATGTGTAGGCCGATTTTGGGTTCCGTTTCAGTTGTGAGGTCCACGCTATCTGCCCGAAAAAATGTTCAATTTCATTGAATTTTTACGGCATTTAGATGATTTATTCATCTACTTGTACAAAATACAACAATGGAGGAAATAAAATAAGGATTCTAAAAAATTTAATCAGAAAATTTGGAATTATAGTTTTCAGGAAATGACCAAAATATCATTGACGTAAAAATCTGTCAAAAATCAAGAATTAGTCATTTCCACATTTAGGCTCAATGTAACACTAAAACATAAAAATATGACAATTACCCATTAAATAACACTATGGTGGGATTATAAAATATGATTTATAGAATAAAATATATTAAAATATGAGCTTCATCACTTACCCATTTTGTATCCAAAATGTTACAACATTCTAATAATAAAAAACATATAACATATAAAGTTAATAGGGGATATAAACTTATTAAATTTAAAAAACATATGGTCAACATCAACACATATCACTAAATTTAATAAACATACAATTGACATACATACCCAATGCATTGGAGGTTATAATGTAACCACTTTTCCATATTTTATCATGTAACCATCCATCAAATTTCCACGTTCCATTATATAATAAAAAAATAAAATATTAAATTTATCAAATTTCACTCATAAAACAACATTTGCAATCCCAAGATATCATTTTAAGATATTGAAATAATAAACCCACTTTTAAAACTACATTAAATACCAAAACACCCAAAAAAGAGAAGAAATGAATTCTTTTCCTTTTAAAAACATTAAGGCTTATAGAGTAATCAAAATATCAAATAATGGTTTCCATAGTGGAGAAGTTGTTGTCACCACATCTGTTAAGAAAATCACTTATGATGATTAGTAAAACAATTCATTGAAAAAATAATAATTTTGAATTAAATTAAATGTATATGGATTTTAATATACATTTTATAAAATTAGGTTGTATATATCATCAAAGTAGGCCTCAATCAATCATGATTGAGAAGATGTCCCTTACCTTGATTCTGACGTGTCTCGTTCATTGTTTATATTCCTATATAATATATATAGGTTAATTTATAAATTCATCACAACATTTTTCAATTTTATTATTCATTTATTATTAAATATTATCATGTTATAATAATTACATAATTTCTTATTTTCATATCGGTTGTTTTTTTAAATTTTTTTATTGAGTCAAAAATGATCTCATTTTGATATAAATTTTCCATGTTGTCAGATTACATCATCTCCAAAATATTATTATTGGTTTAAATTCCATTTATATCCTGTATATATTTCCTTATAATATCATAATATTTGGAGATAAAAAAGAAAATTACAATTCATTTAGACGGTAGGTCGTACGTACGCATGGACGCTACTTTCATTTTATTGTTATATTTAAAGATGAATAATCAAATGATATAAAGTATATTTTAATAATAGTATTATATTAATTTCATTTATATCTCATAGTTATAATAAAATTGTCCTTTATGTGTTCCATATATAGAATGACTGAGTCATATCACCCTATGTAGGCAGAAGGCACAATTCCTCAAATGAAATTATAATATTACACATTATTAAAAGAATAAGGAATGATGTAAATAAAAATTATAGACATATAGAGTCAACATAAATATAATATACATAAAATTTAAATATCGTGCCATCATAATGGACACCATGATAGGTGGTAGGTTAAAAATGATAAATCATCATTTTGTGAGGTAGTAGATCGCCATACACAGAAACAATATGTTCTATATCCATTAGATTGAGGAGTGCGAAATTATAGGTCTAACAATTGGCATAAAAAATACTATTATATTTAAGATACAATTTTCTACAAAATAATTGAATAATGAGAGACTAGGGGTGGAGAGGTAAAATAATTGAATGAAGCTTGAGAGAAGAAGTTACCTCAAAATTGGGTAAGTACTTTTGATTTGAGGAAAAAGGATTCCTTGTGTTTGGTTATTCCAAATTTAATTCCAGTAGAAAAAACATAGTGATTTTTAGAGATTATTGTAGAAGTATGTTTATGAAACATGGGGATTGAGTGGAATGTGTAAGTGGGTAGAGGTAGTAGTCTTTTATAAGAGGGGGAGAGACAGTTTAGGGAAGTATTGAAATAATATTTATTTAAAATTTATTTCCAAATTATAATAGTTCCAAAGAGATATATTTCAAGGATAATATGAGTATAAGACTAAATTCTATCATCCAATAGGGTTTCAGATAGGTTTAGCTCACACAATTCACCATATATTTTATTTTTAACCCTTTGTTAAAATCATCAATTCTTTCTGTGCCTTCATATTTTTTCCTAAAATATGGTTACTATAGTTACTATAAAATGACATGAGAACAAAAATAAGATAATTAATAACATATTTAACATTATATAATTCATTTTGGAGGGTCTTATGTTTTTAGTAATATTATATCATATTATAAAATAGTCTTTGTTTTAAACAATAATTTAGGTCCATTTTGGGACCATTTTGAAATTGATTTTGGTTAAAGTCATAACAACATGATTCCTTTAGAAAAATGAATTAAATAAAATAAAATATGTCATAGTCATCGATAAATTTTTTTGATGGAATCAAAATTTTCCAATTACATTTATTTAAATATTTATAAAATTGTTTATTTTAAAATTACATTAATTAGGTAATAATTGCATCAACATTGTGTCATTAATAAATTTATTTATTTAATGTCTAAAACTTATAAATAATATACCATGTTGTATGAAATAGTATTATCATTATAATGACTATTTAAAGTCATAGTGATAATGTAACACCCCAGGTAAGTAAAGAATATGACATTTTTATATTTATACCTATTATTGAATAAAATGTCAATATTAATTTAAAGGGAACACTATGCTTGATGGCTTACCCAATACGCAACAACGAGTTCCTTTGAAATCTTATGTTGCAATATAATAATAAAATAATATTATTTTAAATGGTAGTTAATGCCTAGCCGTTGTAAAGGAGGGAATGAACAGAACTAATTTCAAAATGATTATATATGTTTGTCAAATATTTTTTACTTTTTACAGAAAATGTTATAGGATTAAAAATGAGAATGAATCCAATTTTAAGCGTAAACATTCTAATATTCTTTAAAAGGTCGATTAACCACCTTTTGATGACGAAACTCCTTTAAATCCACATTTTGAAAATTTTATGTGTTATATTTGACAAAATAAAATTCTTCTTTAGAATCGGGACATCAAAATTTACTTTGTGTATTTTTTTGGTATTTTTCCGATAATGTTCATTTTTTAATGAATAGTAAAAAATGTTGTATTTTAATTCTAAACCTCTTTTTAATCTAATTTATTTATATGATTAAATTATCTTTTGAATTGGTCTCAAAGTAAAATTAGAATATATTTTTACCATTTAATCCAATAGTGGTCGTTGAAATTAATTTCATCTTGAAATTGGACTTAAACTAGTGTCAATCTTTTGATACTTATTGTTTCTAAAAACACGCTATTTGCTCTGACAGGGGGAATTAATTATTAAATTAATTAATGCAACTTATATGTTTTGAATTTTTTAAAATAGACTTCATTTTCAAATTCGGAATATCAAATATATCTTAGGGTAAAGTCTTGGTATTTTTCTGAAAAACTTCAATTTTTGATGAATAGTGAAACCACTAAGTGGTACTTATAAAAACTGATTTTCCGTTTAAATGAAATTTTACCACTTATGTGTTTTGAATTTCAAAAATCCTAAATACATGGTTTTCATTAAGAAGTAAAATGTGGTTCAATGGGATTAAAATAATTTTTTGGTGAATAGTAACTTTTATGTTTTTAATCTTGATTAGAGGTAATTAGTGTAGCTTAAGGTAAAAATAATGTTTTAATAATATGAAATGAACTTGACACATGTCCTACCATTATTAGATGTTTCATGGAAAACCAAGACAATCCATGGGTAAACTTGTGGACCCCATGGAGCCACGTTTCTTGGAAAATGACATTAATACCTTTTATTTAAAGTTAAAATAAAAATGTCACAAACATGAGTTGTTTTACTAAAACAATTGATAAATGGGGTTATACAGGTCTGATTTTTGACTATAAATATTCTTTAGAAATCTAAAAAGATTTCCTACATCATGATATTTTTTTTTTATAATTTTTAGACATTAAATAAATTAAATTATTTATGACACCATGATGATGCAGCGATTACCTCATTATTTAACGATTCAAATAAAATGGAAAGATAATGTAAACTATAAGACCTACACATGTCCAAAACCTATTGGATTTGTGTATTTCTAACCATTATCACCTTATCTTCGATACACATGAATGTGGGACCATTTAAATCCGAAACTCATTCTAAAATAAAGTAACATTTCCTTACCTTCCAAGAGTGCCCCTCCTCTCCTCTTATAAAAGGCCCCCACCTCTACCTCCTTACCCACACCTCTCAATCCTTTTGCTCGGCCAAAATAGGCTCATTTCATCTCTCCACATCGCTATATTCATCATTGAAGCATCACTTTTGGCATAATCCTTTCCAAGGAAGCCTTTGAGCTCAAATCAAAAAGAGTTACCCAATTTAAAGGTAGTGTCTTCTCTTGTGTTGTTTTGTTTTATTTTTCTTCTACAACACCCTAAACTCTTTTAATTCATTTCTTTTGAAAGAACACCAGTATCCTAAATATACTAGGTTTTTGTTATAATAAGTAATCGAGCTACACATGCACACACCTTCATCTAATGGTTGATGAACATATTGTTTCTGGGGATGGCGAATTTCTGCCTCACGAAACGATGATTGTTCAACACTCATATAACACCTTCAAAGGTGGCCATTAAGATGACACTATATATATATATATATATAATATGTAATATTTTTTATGTTTTACTTAATCTTATGTATTTTTTATTTGTGGCATACCTTTACGGTTTCCATTGTGGGTAAACACGATAATTTCATTTTAGGAAGTGCGGACTACCGACCCCTCAAAGTGATTTGATTCGTTAAAGCCATATATGGGATGTATAAATGATGGATTTAAAGTTATTATATATGATGTTATACTGGATTTATAATATACCTTTATATCATTATTATTTTCATTCCATTAAAGTATGAGATAGAAATTAAAGTAGCGTTCATGCATACGTACGTCTTACCGTCTCCCTGAACGGTGCATTTCATTTCTTATCCCCAAATGTAATATACTATTATAAGTACATATATATAATGGATATATATGATTTATGTTACATCTAAATGATTAATATAATTCTGTAATTAATATATACATATCCCTCATTTAGTTTTAATTCCATTAATATGACATAGAAATGAAAGTAGCGTTCATGTGTACCTACGGCTTACCGTCTCCATGAACGGTGCATTTCATTTCTTACCCCAAACTGATTATGTAATATTATAAATACGTGTATATTCTGGATATATATGATATATATGATATCCAAATCATGAATATCATTCTGGATATAATGAACCTTTGACCACACGAACAACATGAAATTTAAGAAGTCCACTTTCGACATAAGAACCAAATGTCGAGAAAACAAACATTATTAATTTAAATGATTACATAATGATTATAACATGGTAATAAGTGATATAAAAGTAATAATGAACTTGAAAAAGGTTCTTAAGTAGGTAGAAATTAACTCATGTTTATTATTCAGGACGTTAAAGAACGATCGAGTCAAGTTGGACCCGAGGTAAGGCATCCAACCTCTCTCTTTCTTTTTAAGTACTCTCATTTATGTCATTTCTTTTAAGCCCATAATTCTTATGTTTGGGGAAGTTAATTTATATTCATCATACTGTACTTTTTATTTTAATATAATGGGAGACCCTATTTGATCTCATAAATCCATTTTTGTAAGTTTTAAGTGGCTCCGTTAGGCAACCGAGTTTTCGTAAGGGATTTTTCATCTCACTTTTATCCCAATGACATTTATGCTACGTTTTCCACTATTTCCTTTGAGTGGTGTATTTAATGCCCATTATTATACACTTTGTGTAGTATAATTTCATTTATGGGTATTTAAATCTTCATTTTATGAACCTTCTTCCATGGGGTGTACTTTTCGAAAGTTACCCAACTCGGTAACAGGACCTTTCACCCTCCATTTTTTTAAAAGACTTATTTTGTTATGTCTTTTAATTCACATACTATTGTGTTGGGATATGTTATTCTATATCCTTATTTATGTAAATTTTATGTCCAAGTGATGTGATCCCCTTTATCTCTCTTATCAACTCTTTTTGTAAAATTTTATGTGACGTCATTAGGTTGTCGAAGTTTACCAAGGGAACTTCTTAACCCAATTTCGATTTCTTTGGGTTCAACATATAGTTATTGAATATGTCATCCTTTGAATATGTGTGAATAACATTTGATTTTTTTACACTTATTATCCACTTATATTGGTTGTATTTATATTTTTCACACATAATTATGAGATTGATTTGTCCTTAATTTAAGGATACATTCTTTATAATGGATTTCATCTCATTCTACATTTCTTTTGAGACTTCATTGTTTTTATGCACCAATTAACTTTTATATGGTGTGTATACTGTCCTTTGACATATTATATCATGAATCCCTTTATTCTCATGATATTATAATGTTCGGATTAAATTTTAATCCACTATTATTTGTATTTAAGAGTCTCTCATTTTTTTAAAAACGCTTTAACAAAAATATCGTTTTAAATGTTTTAAAGATTTATTATTATAAATCATTATCTTTAATATCCTTGTTTTCAAAATTGTTTTCAGTATTTATTTATATGGAAATTAATTTTTTAAAATTATAATTCCAATAAAATATTCAAAGTGGTATGGGACACTTTGATTCAAAAATCTCTTTTAAATGATTTTTGAAAATGGATTGATTAATTCAATATCTTGGAATTACTTATTTTGATTGAAAATGAAATGTTGTTATTGAAATGTTTATATTTTCAATATTTTATGTGTAATGATGGTAGTTGGACATTTTATGGGTGGTTACGTGATAAACCATATGACGGGTGGTGCCGTGAATACCAGGACGGGTGGTTACGTTATAACCTCCAATGCATTGGGTATGGAAGTCATCTGTATGGCTATTCCATTAAGTATGTGTGGAAGTCGACCGTATGGTTATTCCATTTAAGTATGTTTATGTCCCAAGTTACCTTTATATGTTATGTGTTCTTTATATGGGTTTTATGGTAATATTTTGGTTACAAAAGGGTATGTAATGAGCTTTTATTCAGTGAAGAGTTTTTACTACATCATAAAGGTGAAAAGTATTACTTTGGTAAAGTACTCATGGTTTACTTGTTGTTTTTGAAAAACTAACAGTTTTCCTTCTTTGTGTATCCTTTACTTGGATTTTTATGCTCATCCCATGTTTTTGAAATGTTTTTCACAGGTCAAGGGAATGGTTCATGATGTGATAATAATGTCAAGGAAGTTTCAAGAAAGAATACATGTTTTATTTTAAATATGTTTCCGTTTATGGGAAAAATGAATATTGTCTTTTCTATAACGACTTTGTTAAAATGTGGAATGTAATGCCAGTTTCATGATCTAATTGTCTAAAACACTAAACCTGAAAATATCATCAATGTGTAATCTTTTAATAACTCAAGATTAAGTAAGGTTTAAGGTTGGAGTCTTATAGTTGGTATCAGAGGTCAGTATAGATAACATTAGAGGTTAGGGTATTCTCTAATCATAAGTGACATTACCATAATGGTTAGGATTTCTGAAAGTGTCCTAGTTTTAGATAAAGTTAATGATGTAACACCCCAAGATTTCATATTGTGTTATTTCCTCAAAATAATTCAATAACATGCACTACACGCAACACTGAGTTCAAGTGCACCATGACTTACCAAACAAGACGTTCAAAATAGGTTATGAATAGTATTGACTAAATTTTAAACTTTATATAATCCCTATAATTTTAGAATCCATATTATTAATTTCTTAGACATAATGTAAGAACAAATTCATTTTCAGTATTGCACTTTTACCAACTTTAATAGTGAACCCTTTTTAAATACAATATTTTAAACTTTTTGACTAAATGGGGACATAAAAAATTTAAAATGAAACATCCCAAGCTTCCACGGTACGCTTTCCTTTGAATAATACAGTAGCGTGTGTTGTACGCAACTTCGAGTTCTAACACACACTACAACCAATCAAACTTGCCGTTATGAATAGTAATAACTACTTTTTGAAATTATATATATTTTATATTTCAAAATGGACATCATTTTTTGGATTCATAATATAGAATTTATCCTAAGGTGAAATTTTGGTACTTTTCAGATAACTTTAATATTTTGATGAATAGTGAAAATTACTAAATTTTAATTAAAAACAACTTTTTTAATAAAAATAATTATTAGTGATAAATTATGAATTTGAGTGGTTTTAAAGTATATTTAGAATATATCATTACCATTTAATATAATGTTGGCCATTGGACGTAATTTTACAATTATACCGAACATAAACAAATGTCAATCTTTTGATAGTTATTATCTCTTAAAAATACGCTTTTTGTTTTGACAGCGGGAATTAATTTTAAATTAATTTCTGCCACTTCTGTGTTTTGAATTTGGAAAAATGTATTCCATATTTTGAATCAGGATGTTTAAATTGTGTAAATAGGTAACTTTTATTCTTAGACATTTTGAATAATTACTGCGGTAAATATTTTATTTACCATTGTTAAGGGTAAATCCGGTATATAAAGGTTAAAAAATAATATTATAATAATACTAAATTACCCTAAAACGTGTCTTAACCTTATTGGTTGATAAATGTTCGACCATATATATATTTGGGTCGATTTTGGGAACCCATGGAGCCACTTGTAGGTGATAGGGACACGTTATTTTAATTTAGTTAAAATGAATACAAAAATGACACAAGCATATATTTTTTAGAAAAACAATTTTTACATAGGGTTATGTATGTTGGATTTTCGACTATAAATATTCATTAGAAATATAAAACGATTTCCTACATAATGATATTTTATTTATAATTTTTAAACATTAAATAATGAAATTTAGTTATGACAAAATGATGATGCAGTAATTCCCATAATAGTGAAAATTTATAAAAATTGATATTATAAATACCCAAATAAATATAATTTGAGACTTTTTATGAATTAAACTAATTTTATAAGTTAATATGACATGTTAGGAATCAGTTAATTAAATTTTTTCTAAGTAATCATTCTATTATGAGTTTCACAAAAATCAACTATTGAATAGTGTCAAAATTGACATAAAAGAGTTTTTAAAACAAATATTATATTATTAATTGATATTAAATTCCTAAAAATATAATGTTCGGCCAAAAGACATATATCATGATAGGTTCATCATTAATGGACCACTTGGGGGTCTCTTGGATGTATATGGGATGTTTATTAACCATATAATATAACAATACAGAGACATTGTAAAAGTGAAACTAATTAACTTAGAGTTAATACATAAAGATAAGGTTAATATAAGTACCCAAACATGTCTAAGTTCTATTGGTTGAGTTGTTTGCGACACATCCCCACCTTAACCTTTGAATAATAAACTTTGGAGCCATTTGAAACCGAATATGAATTTATTATAAATTAATATTTCTAGCTTTTCCAAAGGTGCCCCTCACCCCTCTTATAAAAAGGCACTCCTCCTTCTCATTTCCTCACACCTTAAAAGACTTTTAGTTTGGACAAACTGTCCCCAAATACTCTCCCAACTTCCCTCACTACAACCTAGAGGCCTTAGTTTGATCATAATGCCAACCTAAGGATCCATTTTGATCAAATGAAAAGGATGAACTCGAAGAAGAGGTAATGGTTTCACCACCCTTTTCCAAGTTCCTTTCTTCTTCCACTTCTTATTCCTTTGTTGTTACCATTCTAAAATAATAACTCTAGTATCATATATATACTGTGATGTTATTATAAATATGGTACAACCATATTTAGTATTCTATCCACCCTTTTAATAACATGTCACCATACGTGCGTACGTACGGCTTACCGTCTCCACGTCGTGGTGTAATTGTTATTCAATATATTATTATTTGGATTGGTATAATAATGATGTGTAACTCATGTAAATAATAAATATAACATGTTAATGATTATTTATATATTATATAACATCCATTTAAATTTTATTTTAATATCAAAAGAATGATATTGTCGCTCGTGCGTACGTACGGACTACCGTCTCCACGAATGTGATGAGATTCATTCTCCATCTTATCCATTCAAGTATAATTATCATTTGATGATTTAAAAATGATGTTTAAGGACTTGATATCATTCTGGATATTAATAATATACAACCTATCCATTAAAAACATGGCTTATGTAACAAAACATATCAAAGAAAATGAGTAAGTTAACACCCGAAACAACGATAATACTAAGATATTATTAACAAAGCGAAGTTAAAAGATCATATATGATATCATATTAATATATATGATTATTGTATAATTCAGTAACAATTATTTCACTATTATACATGAGGTTAACCTACCCCAACCAAGGAAAAGTACAAGGTAAGGGTTATTTCACAATCTCTTCATTATCTGAGGTTGTTTATACGTAATAATCTACTGGGATCTCTTTATCATCCACATCCATGTTTAATCAAAATGTATTTTAAAACATTTTTACTATTTACAAGAATATGGGTTAAAGTCACTTATACCCTTGTTTGAATTTTTATAAGTGGTTTATAGAAGAATCTTTCCGTCGTTTTCCAAACAAGGTTCTTTTTAACCTTTTCGACAGAATTAAGGTAAGAATGTTTTTTTTAACTTATACAGTGGGTGCAGTTATTTTCCGCTGTTATAAAATCGTATAATCTTCCATTACAAGCTTATAAGAATATTTTAAAATTGAATGTATTATTTTATAATTATGTTACTTTTAAAATGATTTAAAAAAAAGAGATATTTCCCTAAAATAGTTTTGATTTCATCTATGTCAACATCCTTTGATGGATTTTAAGCTTATTTGAACTTGAGTTATTATGATACAAAACATCAATATTTTATTGAAGGTTTTGTGATATTTTTGACTGTGGATAAGTTATTCTTATGTCACTCATGGTTTTTTTTTAAATTATTGACATTTCATAAGTTATTTTTAATCCGAATGTTTATGTTATATTTCAACCTTTCATTCAGATGAATGTGTTAGAAAAGTATGTTCTGGGTTGGGGACTGGTAAAAGTAATCCCTCCGGTTTGGTCTCTGGTTATTAGAGGAACTCCGGTTTGGTCTCTGGTTATTAGAGGCACTCTGGGTTGGTGTCCGGTTATTAGAGGCACTCTGGGATGGTGTCCGGTTATTAGAGGCACTCCGGGTTGGGTTCCAGTTACAGTTAGCCCCTAGGTCTTGGGATGAGGCCTTGACAAAGAAATTAAAGTTCAGCATTATGCATTCCAACATTATGAAAGTGGTTATTGAAATTGCATGTGATTATTCGATTAGTAGAATATCCATGTGAATAAGTAAATGGAATTATTTCATTTTAATTTTTCCATACTATGTTGAAGTTCATGTTTAAAAGGCTTTTGTTTTAGTAATGCATTGCCTTAAATGTTTATGCTTAATTTTGAATGTCCCTCTATATTTTTATCCTTACTGGGCATTTGAGCTCACCCCTTTTCTATGTTTTATTTTTCCCAGGATGTGAAGAAGTAAGTTATGAATGACCTCCAGGGATATTATGAGGGGATAATAGTGTGGACTATGGAGACATTATGTTGTTATAGTAGTTTTTCACTTTATGATGTAATGTAAAACTTTATGAATATATCTAGTGTTTCCAAGGCTACTAAACCAATCGGTCTTTCGAGATTTGATCTTTCTTGTGATCATGCCAATGGTATGTAATAATGCACTGACTCTGGGTAACTAGGGTTGGGGCGCTATAGTTGGTATCAGAAGAAGTTTAGTACAAACCATGGAAGCTAGATTTAGATAAACTCTGATTAGAGCACGTAGACCTATAATGAACATTGAATATTAGTATAGAATAACTTCCTAGAATTTTGGTATTGTATAGATTTTGTGAGTTTTCCGAGCAATACATCCATGTCTGGATACGAGCTGGTAGTGGCGGCTCTGGTATAGATGTACCTAGGGGTAAAACCTGAAAACACCGTTTTGAGATAGACTCGAACGGGAACTGGTGCATGACAACGGGCCTTGCTGCACTCTTGGTTATGACACTCCCGGGGGATATGCTTAGGATAACTCTCATTTTCTTTATAAATCATTATGAAGGATTTATTAGTATATACTTCCTCAAAGGAGAAATTTTTATGATTATGGATTATATCCATAAACTATTTAATTTATGTTATGTGTTTTAAAAGTTTAGGATTAGGTATTGTTATTCATAAACTAATCTAATGTATGCCATTGTTTAGAAATGGCGCCCAGTAGAAGGAATGAGAACTATAGCAATGCACATGATACAAAGAGAAAGAAGGATCATATATTTCATGGTCTTAAGGCAGAATTTATAAGAGAAATAGTCTCTCATGTATTATCATCATATGAAGAAATAATATCATGTGTTGATAAGATATGTAAAGAGTTTACTAAGTCCTATGGCTTTGAAGGGATGTAAGAGAATAAAAGGATGGAAGAGAGAAAGATGGATAAAGGGAAGAGGGAAAAGAAGAATTTTCCCATATGTGATAACTGTGGGAAGAAACACCTTGGAACTTGTCTGAATGGAATGGGAGTTTGTTATAAGTGTGGAGGAAAAGGGCACAAAGCACGTGACTGGAAGGGTAAGAAAATGGTTTCCAATGTACAATGCTTCATTTGCAAGGAGTTTGGACACTACACGAACCTATGTCCCAGTCATCAAACCATGCCTCAAATGATGTTATTGGATAATAGTAAAGTTATGATACTACCACAGATGAAGAAGAATGATTTGAGTTCTTATGTTGATTATGTCAATTAAGTGTTGTATCAACAATGTACTTGTTATAATAATTATGGAGTATATAAGGATTTTACTACAGTACTATTTCATTAAGGACTTGAGATTGTGTGGAACAAAGAAAAGTGACTCAATAGCAGGATAGATTTTTGGAAAATATATGGTTGAGAGAATGATAAACCATAATATAGTTCTGATACTGAGGTAGTGATTTGGGAATAATACATGATTGTTTTGGATAAATTATATTGGATATTTTTTGACTACCTTGAAAATGATTAATGATTGGTATATTCCATCATTGTTGGGGTTTAAAACATTTTTGGATTGATAAAGTATATCCAGCATTCTATATGGAATAAGGGAGCATGAATGTAATCAATAAGGAATATGGTAATTCATGATGTTTCGGTTTATTAAAAGAATACATGATGAAGGTATTAATATGCTATTACGAGATAAAAAGGATCTACATTATGTTTACCTTCCTTATAAATGTTGTACTGTGAGTTTGGACAGAATTATTTTGGATAGTTCTAGTTTGGATTATTTTGGATTGCCATAAAAGGACAACCCGGAGGTCGGGCGACAACCCGTCGCGTCCGACAAGGCCGCGAGACTTGAACCCGCAACCGAAGGGCGACAAGGTTGTATCACCTACCACTGGCCCACGAGATGTCCTGGATTAAATAATGTAGTTTTTTTTAAAAGATCTGGTAGATGAATTATAAATTCATTTATTTTGGAACCCTGTACGGAAAGTATAAATTGAATTTTTTTTACGTTCTATTATCTTTTAGAGTGAAAGATGAGTTTGTGGTAGAAATTTATTAATGGATAAAACTCTAATTATAAAGTAAGTATATCTCCTTATGATCTTAGCCAATCTCATAAATAAATTCCTCAACATTAATAAAAGTAACTTAGAACAAAAATGTTGTCCTAGATGGTACCTTAAATCATCACTAATTTATGGCTTTGGGATTGTTGGCCTTTTCATATCCATGTCCTCTACCACTCTCCATCAGATAATTAATGGTTAGATTTCTCTTCCATATCCATATTTTCCTACATGGAACCCTAGTATGTGTTATTTTCGGTAATCTTCATACTTTCCACTCTTTATTTTAAATAGAGGCCTCGTTAATTCATTTTTCGATGTGGGATTTCAACTAAGATATTTTGAAATGTCAAAAATGTGTTATCCCAATACCCTATGTTTTGTTGAACCGATGGTATTTCAAATCATCATAGATTTATGAATTTAAGGACCTCAATTTTATACTTGTTTGTGATTGATGGTCTCAATCACTACCTATAAATATTTACATTTTTCCTCCAATTATATGTCTCTAATTACCACCAATGTTCTCCTAACCGAGATCATAATTTGTTGGTGACCCTTTCATTTCTCTTTTCCTCATATTAAGACTAGATTTTAGTAACCTAATTTCTGATGTGGGTTTTTCCACAAAGATATTTTCTATTTTAAACCTTTTATTTTCGATGAACAATTTCAAATTGCGAGGACGCAATTTATTGAAGGAGGGGAGAATGTAACACCCCAAGATTTCATATTTTGTTATTTACTCAAAATAATTCAACAACTTGCACTACACGCAACACCGACTTCAAACGCACCATGACTTACCAAAAAATACGTTCAAAAGAGGTTCTGAATAGTATTAACTAAATTTTAAACTTTATATAATCCCTATAATTTTAGAATCCATATTATGAATTTCTTAGACATAATGTAAGAACAAATTCATTTTCAGTATTGCACTTTTACCAACATTAATAGTGAACCCTTTTTAAATAAAATATTTTAAACATTTTGACTAAATGGGGACATCAAAAATTTAAAATGAAACATCCCAGGCTTCCACGGTACACTTTCCTTTGAATAATACAGTAGCGTGTGTTGTACGCAACTTCGAGTTCTAACACACACTACTACCAATCAAACTAGTAGTTATGAATAGTAATACCTACTTTTTGAAATTATATATATTTTATATTTCAAAATGCACTTCATTTTTGGATTCGGAATATCGAATTTATCCTAAGGTGAAATTTTGGTACTTTTCGGATAACTTTAATATTTTGATGAATAGTGAAAATTACTAAATTTTAATTAAAAACAACTTTTTTAATCAAAATAATTAGTAGTGATAAATTTTTAATTTGAGTGGTTTTAAAGTATATTTAGAATAAATTGTTACCATTTAATATAATTTTGGTCATTGAACGTAATTTTACTAATATACCAAACATAAACAAGTGTCAATCTTTTGATAGTTATTATCTCTTAAAAACACTCTTTTTGTTTTGACAGCGGGAATTAATTTTAAATTAATTTCTGCCACTTTTGTGTCTCGAATTTGGAAAAATATATTCCATATTTGGAATCAGGATGTTCAAATTGTGTAAATAGGTAACTTTTATTCTTAGTCATTTTGAATAATTACTGCGGTAAATATTTTATTTACCATGGTTAAGGGTAAATCCAGTAAATAAGGGTTAAAAAATAATATTATAATAATAATAAATTACCCTAAAACGTGTCCTAACCTTATTGGTTGATAAATGTTCAACCATAGGCATCTTTGGGTCGATTTTGGGACCCCATGGAGCCACTTGTAGGTGATAGGGACACTTTATTTTAATTTAGTTAAAATGAATACAAAAATGACACAAGCATATATCTTTTAGAAAAACAATTTTTACATAGGGTTATATATGTTTGATTTTATACTATAAATATTCATTAGAAATATAAAATGATTTCCTAAATAATTATATTTTATTTAAAATTTATAAACATTAAATAATTTAATTTAGTTATGACACAATGATGATGCAGTAATTCCCATAATAGTGAAAATTTAAAATAATTGATATTATAAATACCCAAATAAATATAATATGAGACTTTTTATGAATTAAAATAATTTTATAAGTTAATATGACATGTTAGGAATCATTTAATTAAATTTTTAAGAAGTAATAATTTTGTTATGAGTTTCAAAAAAATCAACTATTGAATAGTGTCAAAATTGACATAAAAGAGTTTTTAAAACAAATATTATATTATTAATTGATATTAAAATTTTAAAAATCTAATGTTCGGCCCAGAGACTTATATCATGATATTTTCATCATTAATGGACCACTTGGGGGGTCTCTTGGATGTATATGGTATGTTTATTAACCATAAAATATAAAAGTACAAAGAGGCATTGTAAAAGTGAAACTAATTAACTTATAGTTAATACTTAAAGATAAGGTTAATATAAGTACCCAAACCTGTCTAAATTCTATTGGTTGATTTGTTTTCGACCCATCCCCACCTTAACCTTTGAATAGTCAACTTTGGAGCCATTAGAAACCGAATATGAATTTATTATAAATTAATATTTCTATTTTTTCCAAAGGTGCCCCTCACCCCTCTTATAAAAAGGCACTCCTCCTTATCATTTCCTCACACCTTCAAAGCCTTTTGGTTCGGCCAAACTCTGTCCAAATACTCTCCCAACTTCCCTCACTACAATCTAGATGCCTTATTTCGATCAGAAAGACAACCTAAGGAGCCCTTTTGATCAAATCAAAAGGAAGAACTCGAAGAAGATGTAATAATTTCACCACCCTTTTCCAAGTTCCTTTCTTCTTCCACTTCTTCTTACTTTTTTTGTTAACATTCTAAAATAATAACTCCAGTACATATATATAATATGATGTTATTATAAATATGGAACAACCATATTTATTATTCTATCCACCCTTTTAATAACATGTCACCATAGGTGCGTACATACGGCTTACCGTCTCCACGTCGTGGTGTAATTGTTATTAAATATATTATTATTTGGATGGGTATAATAATGATGTGTAACTCATGTAAATAATAAATATAACATGTTAATGATTCTGTATATATGATATACCATCCATTTAAATATTATTTTAATATCAAAAGAATGATATTGTCGCTCGTGCGTACGTACGGACTATCGTCTCCACGAATGCGATGAGATTCATTCTCCATCGTATCCATTCAATTATAATTATCATTTGATGATTTAAAAATGATGTTTAAGGACTTGATATCATTCTGGATATTAATAATATACAACCTATCCATTACAAACATGGATTACCTAAAAAAACATATAAAATAAAACGAGTAAGTTAACAGCCGAAACAACGATAATACTAAGATATTATTAACAAAGAGAAGTTAAAAGATCATATATGATATCATATTAATATAAATGATTATTGTATAATTCAATAACAATTATATCACTATTATACAAGAGTTTAACCTACCCCAACCGAGGAAAAGTATAAGGTAAGGGTTATTTCACAATCTCTTCATTATCCGAGGTTGTTTATACGTAATAATCTACTGGGATCACTTTATCATCAACATCCTTGTTTCTTCAAAATGTATTTTAAAACATTTTTACTATTTACAAGAATATGGGTTAAAGTCACTTATACCCTTGTTTGACTTTTTATAAGTGCTTTATAAAGTAATCTTTTCGTCGTTTTCCAAACAAGGTGCTTTTTAACCTTTTCGACAGAATTAAGGTAATAATGTTTTTTTAACTTATACGGAGGGTGCGGTTATTTTCTGCCGTTATAAAATCGTCGAATCTTCCCTTATAAGCTGATAAAAATATTTTCAAATTGAATGTATTATTTTATAATTATGATACTTTTAAAATGATTTAAAAAAAAGAGATATTTCCCTAAAATAGTTTTCATTTCATCTATGTCAACATCCTTTGATGGATTTTAAGCTTATTTGAAGTTGAGTTATTATGATACAAAACATCCATATTTTATTGAAGGTTTTGTGATATTTTTGACTATGGATAAGTTATTCTTATGTCACTCATGGTTTTTGTTTAAAGTATTGACATTTCATAAGTTATTTTTAATCCGAATTTTTATGTTATATTTCAACCTTTCATTCAGATGAATGTGTTAGAAAAGTATGTTCCGGGTTGGGGACCAGTAAAAGTAAGCCCTCCGGTTTGGTCTCCAGTTATTAGAGGAACTCCAGTTTGGTCTCCGGTTTTTAGAGGCACTCCGGGTTGGTGTCCGGTTATTAGAGGCACTCCGGGTTGGTGTCCGGTTTTTTGAGGCACTCCGGGTTGGGTTCCAGTTACAGTAAGCCCCTAGGTCTTGGGATGAGGCCTTGACAAAGAAATTAAAGTTCAGCATTATGCATTCCAACATTATGAATGTGGTTATTAAAATTGCATGTGATTATTCGATTAGTAGAATATCCATGTGAATAAGTAAATGCCATTATTTCATTTTAATTTTTCCATACTATGTTGAAGTTCAAGTTTAAAAGGCTTTTTTTAGTAATTCATTGCCTTAAATGATTATGCTTATTTTTGAATGCTCCGCTATATTGTTATCCTTTCTGGGCACTTGAGATCACCCCTTTTCTATGTTTTATTTTTCCCAGGATGTTATGAAGTAAGTTATGAATGACCTGTATGGATATTATGAGGGGATAATAGTGTGGACTATGGAGACATTATGTGTTGTAGTAGTTTTTCACTTTATGATGTAATGTAAAACTTTATGAATATATCTAGTGTTTCCAAGGCAACTAAACCAATTGGTCTTTCGAGATTTGATCTTTCTTGTGATCATACCAATGTTATGTAATAATGCACCGACTCTGGGTTACTACGGTTGGGGCGCTACAAATGATTAAGTATATCTTATTGTTTATCTTCCTCTTTAGTACATTATGGTTTTGTTTATATACTCACACTGACCTTGTTGGTTTTAGTAAATGGATGGATCTAGCATGCACCAAAGTAACAGTGGATGTGAAGGAAACTGTGACAGTTTTCTGAGTGAGCAACTGAATGATATGGGAGCGGTAATGAGAACTCTTGTGTTTATCCTCAACCAACTATCTGGAGTCATGATTGACCACATAAACCTTGGTGATTTCCATAAGCCATCATATATGTGAGAAAAAAATACCTACGGAACTACAGGTAATAATCATAAATGTAAGTGTGTTCAAAAACCTATGTGTCAAATATGTGGAAAGAAAAACCAAGGAAAATGTTTCAGAGGGACATAAATATTCTATAGATGTGAAAATTATGGTCATAAAGCAAGAACCTACCATAGAAAAAGGAAGCATCTAGTTGACTCGAGGAAAGGGAAATATGTTCTTTCTAAGGGATCAATTGAATGTTTTAAATGTGGTGTGCATGGTAATTATGAAAACACATTTCCTATGAAGAAGTTTTGGGAATGGGATCACCAAGATCGTACAAATATTCGTTTACCAATACCTAAAGCCATTCCAATTGAGGATGAAGAAACTGACAATGACCAATCAAAGGTATGGATTATTTCTTAACTTCTATTTTCATATTTTGGAATCTTGGGATATGATTCATGATTTTGTTTATAGGAAAGAAGTGAATCATAATAAGTTGGAAAGGAATGGTTAATGGATCATGAAGAATGTTGAATGAGTAAGAAGTCAACATATAAGGGCTTCAAGAGTTATGGTGAAATTATCAAGAGTATTAAGTCTCTTTTGATGATACGGTTACATTAGAAGACTTTTTTATAGTATGTGTAACCCTGATGTTTTATATAAGAAAATTTTATACAAGGAATAGTTATCTGTTCTTTTGTGGACATATTTATAAAGAACCATTTGGGTTTATATCATCCTTACTTTTGAGGTAATTATGGGTTGCTATATATTATGATGGAAAGTGAAAGGCATGAGATAAAATTGAGGTTAAATCATGTTATGGTTATTTTTGGATATATTATCTCTTTTTGGGGAATGATTTGAGAATTATATAGTTTTGAAAAAGGACAACACGCAGACTGTGTGACAACCCTTCGCGTCGGACAAAGCTGCGGGAATCGAACCCACAACCAAAGTGAAACTGGTATTTGTTGCCTACCACTAGACAATGTGAAGTCCCTTGTTAGTTTTATTGATTCTTTTTAGTTAGATGATTTTATGAATTATGAATAAGTTTATTTTGGTTTATCTATGGAAATTTATTAACCTATCATGGAGGATATGTGATAAGTTTAATTACTTGTCAATATGAGACTTTAAGAGAAACTAATGTTATTTGGAGATAAGTGTTATTTTGTACCTTGGAGAAATATGTGATTAAATCCTTCAAATATTTGGGTTTCAATCTTAGTCTGGTTTACTTTGAAGAATTTTATGGAAAAATTGTTTATCTAATGGTCTTCATTGAACTTTGGGTTTGTTTCAAAAAATTTGGAGATTAAGAATAGATTTTCTTTTTTATAAAGGATTATTAATTTGTGGATCTTGTTCTAACATTTTTTTTGGTTTTGGATTTTTTCTAAAGACATGGGAAATATATAGTTCCCTTTTTTGTATTAGGTGATTCTCAGGAAGTTTATTATAGTACTCTTAATGTAAACAAGTCATCCTAAATACTCATCTTTTGGAGAAAATATGAGTTCGTGTAAGAAATATAGTAAAATTTGAAAGTCAACAAGACAAGTAAGTATGTTTCCTTATGTTTTAGTTAATCTCAAAAATGAATTCCTCAATGAAAAGTAACTAAAAAAAATGTTGTCCATTAACTTTTCATACTAGGGAATCCAATACCATTTAACCCATCACATGTCTGTGTTTTTCTAATAGTTAACTTTCTCCTAGACATTTTTAATATCACTCTCCATCAAAACATGACCCTATATTTTCTCCTCCATGTCCATGTTTTCCTACATGGAATACTAGTATGGGTTAACATGGGTGACCTTTGTACATATCTTTCTTTATTTTAATGTTATTGTTTTACCGAATCTTGTTCTGATGTGGGACTTTCAAGGATGTTTCCGAGCCCAATTTTAAAATTGCGAGGACGCAATTCCCAAAAGAGGGGAAGGATGTAACACCCCAGGTACGTAAAGAATATGAAATTTTTATATTTATACCTATTTGTGAATTAAATTTCAATATTAATTTAAAGGTAACGCTATGCTTGATGGCTTACCCAATACGCAACAATGAGTTCCTTTGAAATCTTACGTTGCAGTATAATAATAAAATAATATCATTTTAAATGGTAGTTAACGCCTAGCCGTTGTAATGGAGGGAATGAATAGAACTAATTAAAAAATGATTATATATGTTTGTCAAATATTTTTTACATTTTACAACAAATTTTAGAGGATTAAAAATGCGAATGAAACCAATTTTAAGCGTAAACATTCTAATATTATTTAAAATGTCGATTAACCACCTTTTAATGACGAACCTCCTTTAAATCCACTTTTTGACAATTTTATGTGTTATATTTGAAAAAATAAAATACTTCTTTAGAATCGGGACATAAAAATTTACTTTGTGAAATTTTTTTGTATATTTCCGATAATGTTCATTTTTTAATGAATAGTGAAAAATGTTGTATTTTAATTCAAAACCACTTTTTAATCTAATTTATTTATATGATTAAATTATCTTTTGAATTGGTTTCAAAGTAAAATTAGAATATAATTTTACCATTTAATCCAATGGTTGTCATTGGAATTAATTTCATCTTGAAATTGGACTTAAACTAGTGTCAATCTTTTGATACATATTGTTTCATAAAAACACGCTATTTGCTCTTACAGCGGGAATTAATTATTAAATTAATTAATGCAACTTATATTTTTTGAATTTTGTAAAATAGACTTCATTTTTGAATTCGGAATATCAAATATAGCTTAGGGTGAAGTTTTGATATTTTTCTGAAAAACTTCAATTTTGATGAATAGTGAAACCACTAAGTGGTACTTATAAAAATTGATTTTTCGTTTAAATGAAATTTGACCACTTATGTGTTTTGAATTTAAAAAATCCGACATAAATGGTTGTCATTAATAAGTAAAATTTGGTTCAATGGGATTAAAATAATTTTTTGGTGAATAGTAAATTTTATGTTTTTAATCGCGATTAGAGGTAATTGGTGTAGTTTAAGGTAAAAATAATGTTTTAACAATATTAAAAGAACTTGACACATGTCCTACACTTATTTTATGTGTCATGGTTGACCAAGACAATCCATGGGTCAACTTGGGGACCCCATGGATCCATTTTTCTTGGAAAATGACATTAATAACTTTTTATTTAAAGTTAAAATAAAAATGTCACAAACATGAGTTGTTTTACTAAAACAATTTTTAAATGGGGTTATACAAGTCTGATTTTTGACTATAAATATTAATTAGAAATAAAAAATTATTTCCTACATCATGATATTTTTTTATAATTTTTAGACATTAAATAAATTAAATTATTTATGACACCATGATGATGCAGTGATTACCTCATTATTTATCGATTTAAATAAAATGGAAAGATAATGTAAACTCTAAGACCTACACATGTCCAAAACCTATTGGATTGGTGTATTTCAAACCCTTTTCACCTTATCCTCAAGAAACATCAACGTGGAACCATTTAAATCCTAAACTCATTCTAAAATAAAGTAACATTTCCTTATATTCCAAGAGTGCCCCTCCTCTCCTCTTATAAAAGGCCCCCACCTATACCTCCTTACCCACACCTCTGAAGCCGTTGGATCAGCCAAACCCTACCCATTTCATCTCTCCACATCCCTATTTTCATCATTTAAGCCTCACTTTGGGCATAATCCTTTCCAAGGAAGCCTTTGAGCTCAAATCAAAAAGAGTTACCTGATTTAAATGTAGTGTCTTCTCTTGTGTTATTTTGTTTTATATTGCTTCTAAAACACCCTAAAATCTTTTCATTAATTTCATTTGAAACAACACCAGTATCCTCAATATACTAGGTTGTTTTTATAAGAAGCAATAGACCTACACTTACACACACATTCATCGAATGGTTATAGAACATACTGTTTCTGTGGATGGAGAATTTCTGCCTCACGAAATGATGATTGTTCAACACTCATATAACACCTTCAAAGGTGTCCATTAAGATGACACTATATTTATATATGATATATAATATTTTTTATGTTTTACATAATCTTTTGTATTTTTCATTTGTGGAATACCTTTATGGTTTCCATTGTGGGTAAACACGATAATTTCATTTTAGGAAGTGCGGACTACCGCCCCCTCAAAGTGATTTGATTCGTTAATGCCATATGTGGGATGTATAAAGGATGTATTTAAAGTTATTATATATTATTTTATACTGAAATTATAATATACTTTTATATCATTGTTATTTTATTTCCATTAAAGTCTGAGATAGAAATGAAAGTAGCGTTCATGCGTACGTACGGCTTACCGTCTCCATGAAGGGTGCATTTCATTTCTTATCCCCAAATGTAATGTACTATAATAAGTACATATATATAATGGATATATATGATTTATGATACATCTAAATGATTAATATAATTCTGGAATTATAATATACATATCCCTCATTTAGTTTTAATTCCATTAATATGACATAGAAATGAAAGTAGTGTTCATGCGTACGTACGGCTTACCGTCTCCATGAACGGTGCATTTCATTTCTTACCCTTAAATGATTATGTAATATTATAAATATGTGTATATAATTGATATATATGATATATATGATATCTAAATAATGAATATCATTTTGTATATAATGAACCTTTGACCACACGAACAACATGTAATTCTAAGAAGTCCACTTTCAACATAAGAACCAAATGTCGAAAAAACAAACATTATTAAGATAAATGATTAAATAATGATTATAACATGGTAATAAGTGACAAAAAAGTAATAAGGAACTTTAAAAGGGTTCTTAATCAAGTATAAATTAACTCATGTTTATTATTCAGGACGTTAAAGAACGATCGAGTCAAGTCGGACCCGAGGTAAGGGATCCAACCTCTCTCTTTCTTTTTAAGTACTCTCATTTGTGTCATTTCTTTTAAGCCCATCTTTATTATGTTTGGGGATTTTCTTTTATATTCCTCATACTGTAATTTTTATGTTCATATTATGGGAGACCCCATTTGATCTCATAAATCCATTTTTGTAAGTTTTAAGTGGCGCCGTTAGGCTGCCGAGTTTTCGTAAGGGATTTTTCATCTCACTTTTATCCTCGTGACATTTATGCTACATTTGAAACTATTTCTGTTGAGCGGTGTATGTACTGCCCATTATTATAAACTTTTTGTATTATAATTCCATTTATGGGTATTTACATTTTCATTGTATGACCCTTCTTCCATGGGGTGTACTTTTCTAAATTTACCCAACTCGGTAAGGGGACCTTTCACCCTCCTATTTTTTAAAAGACTTCTTTTGTTATGTCTTTTAATTCACATACTATTGTGTGGGGATATGTTCTTATATATCCTTATTTATGTAAATTTTATGTCCATGTGATGAGATCCCCTTTATCTCTCTCATCAACCCTTTTTGTAAAATTTTATGTTACGCCGTTAGGCTGTCAAATTTTACCTAGGGAACTTCTTAACCCAATTTCGATTTCTTTGGGTTCAACATGTAGTTATTGAATATGTCATCCTTTGAATATGTGTGAAAATACTTTGATTGTTTTACACTTAATATCCACTTATATTGGGTGTATTTATATTTTTCACACATAATTATGAGATTGATTTATCCTTAATTTAAGGATACCTTCTTTATAATGGATTTCATCTCATTTTACATTTCTTTTGAGACTTAATTGTTGTTATGCACCAATTAACTCTTATATGGCGTGTATACTATCCTTTGACATATTATATCATGAATCCCTTTATTCTCATGATATTATAATGTTCAGATTAAATGTTATTCTGCTATTATTTGTATTCAAGACTCTCTCATTTTGTTAAAAACACTTTAACAAAAATATCGTTTTAAATGTTTTACAGATTTATTATTCTAAATCTTTATCTTTAATGTCCATGATTTAAAAATGGTTTTCAGAATTTATTTATAAGGAAATTAATGTTTTAAAATTATAATTCCAGTAAATGCTTCAAATTGGTATGGGACACTTTGATTCAAAAATCTCTTTTAAATGTTTTTTGAAAATTGATTGATTAATTCAATATCATGGAATTACTTATTTTGATTGAAAATGAAATGTTGTTATTAAAATGTTTATATTTTCAATATTTAATGTGTAATGATGGCACTTGGACATTTTACGGGTGGTTACATGATAAACCATATGACGGGTGGTGCTGTGAATACCAGAACGGGTGGTTACGTTATAACCTCCAATGCATTGGGTATGGAAGTTGGCCGTATGGCTATTCCATTAAGTATGTGTGGAAGTCGACCGTATGGTTATTCCATTTAAGTCTGTTTATGTCACATGTTACCTTTATATGTTATGTGTTCTTTATATGGTTTTTATGGTAATCTTTTGGTTACAAAAGGGTAAGTAATGATCTCTTATTTAGTGAAGAGTTTTTACTACTTCATAAAGGTGAAATGTATTACTTTGGTAAAGTACTCATGGTTTACATGTTTTTTTTGAAATACTAACAGTTTTCCTTCTTTGTGTATCCTTTACTGGGCTTTTTATGCTCATCCCATGTTTTTGAAATGTTTTTCACAGGTCAAGGGAAAGGTTCATGATGTGATGATAGTGTTAAAGAAGTGTCAAGAAAGAATCCATGTTTTATTTTAAATATCATTCCATTGATGGAAAAAATGAATACTGCCTTTTATGTAACCACTTTGCTAAAATGTGGAATGTAATGCCAGTTTCATGATTTAATTCTCTAAAACTCTAAACCTGAAAAGATCCTCAATGTGTAATCTTGTAATAACTCATGATTAAGTAAGGGTTAAGGATGGGGGCTTATAGATAAATTATATAAACCTATATTAAATTTTTTTTAGTAAAATATACATGTTTGTGTTATAGTTCTATTAACATTAAATTAATTATTATAACATGTCATTATCACACACAAGGGGCACCATGGGGTCCTAAAATACACCTAACGATTATCTTGATTGCCCATATATGATCTGATAGGATTAAAAAAAAATTATTCTTATTTTATATTATTTTAATATGATTTTTTACCCTTATTTACCTAATTTACACTTAAAAATAAAAATAATTATTGAAGATACTATTAATAATGTTTAGAAATAAAAGGGGCCATTTTATATAATTTTGGACCTTATGATTCAAAATATGGAATATATTTTTCCAAATTTAATACTCAATAATGGAATAAATTAATTTATTATTAATTCCCATTTTCAAAAATAGAATGCGGGTTTTTAAGAATTGAAAACTATCCAAAGATTGACATGTGATTATGTCCAATTTTAATATGAAATTAATTTTTATGAATTTTTTTTGATTAAATGATAAAAAACAACCCAATTACACTTTAAAACCAAATAAAATGGAAATAAAAATATATAAATAAATTATATGAAGAGGTATTTTGAAATTAAAATGCAGTATTTTTCACTATTTCTTAAAATATGGATTTTACCCAAAAATACCAAAATTTCAACCAAAGTAAATTTTGTTGTCCTTATTCTAAAGGAGATTTTTTTTATCAAAAATAACATAGAAAAGTGAGAAAAACTATATATAAACGGTTCTCAATAAAAAGGTGGTAAAATGACCTTTTAAAAATTTTCGGGTATTTTATGCTTAAAATTGGATTCATTTTCATTTTAAGCCTCTAAAATTTATTGGACAAATGTAAACATATTTCAAAAACATGTATAATAATATTGTAGATAGATATATTCCTTTCATCTAATATAATGTATAGTCATTAACTACCATTTAAAATAATAATAATAATATATATATTATTTTCCAGTATAAGTCAATGTTTTGAGCAGTGTAATATTTTGGAGAATCATGTTGTTGTGTGTCAAGTACAATATCGGAAAAAAAATCCCCTTTAAAAAAAATATTATTTAATTCAAAAATATTAATAGTTATTAAAATCTATTATTCTATAAAATCCATGGATATTAAATCCTCCCCCTTTTGGAAATTTTGTACACGCTATTTTATTTACATATCATATAAGTGGGGTTATTTATCCCCCAGAGAATATTCAGATTCCTACATTGCCTATTCAACAATATAATTTTCCCAAAAAATAATTAGATGATGAATCGCATTATTCCACAACACATGTTCTCTTTGGTCAAGAATTTGTACTAGCTGTTCCGCCGAAGAAATATTCTCTTCCAACTGAGCTATATCTGGAAACAAAACATGAGATGGATCCGGCATATACATTCATAAAATTGAAACATGAAAAACATTGTGTACCAGCGATAAACATGTAGGTAAAGACACCATGTATGCAACTAATCAAAAAATCTCTAGGATTTCATAGGGTCCAATGAACCTCTAACTCATATTTCCCTTCTTACCTAAATGAATCACACTTTTCATGGAGAAGCTTTTAGAAATACATGATGACCTTACTCAAAGAATGATCCTTCCACTAGTAATCGACATAACTTTTTGACCTGCTCTAAGCTGTCATAATGTGATTCTAAATCATCTAAACATTTTCTACCATCACTTCTAGGAATTATGGTCCCATAAACTTCCTTTCACTGAATTCATCACAAAAATCTATAGTTCGACATTGATATTCATATAATTCATAAAATCGTACCATCTATATAATGTAATGAAAACTGTTATTATAATAAATGTCAACCTGAGAAAGATGTTGATCCCAACATCCCTCGTAATCCATTGAACAAGAATGTAGCATATTCTCTATGGTATGAATTGTTCTTTTGGACTGCCCATATCATGGAGGATGAAAATATATACTGAAATATAATAAATTTCCCAATGACTTCAGAAGGCCATTCCAAAAATATTGAAGTGAATACGTGATCATGATTATATACTATAGAGAAGGGAAAACCATGTAATCTGGATATACCGTTAATATGAAATCAAGAAAGTTGATATTTACATATAGTATCTCAAATTGGAAGAGAATTAGAATATTTAGACAATCGATTGATCATAACCCAGATTTCATTGTTATCTTGAAAATTATATGGTAATCCCACTTTGAAATCCATGAATATATTTTCCCATTTCCACTCTCAAAATAGAAAATAATAATTCATCACTTTTAGAAACTATCTCTCTAAATAAACCTGTTTACATAGAAAACACTTCATTTAAATGTCATCAATTTCACTTTTTATTTTGTCCCACTATTAACTCTCCTGATGATCTCTTTGCAACATCGTACTACTAGGATGAAATAAAAATTGATAACTATGAGATTCACATAACAACTCTTTCTTCATATGTGAATCAAAAGCAATGAATAATATCTTTCCAAACCTCAAAAAAAATCATTGTCATTGTTAAATTCAGGTGACCTACCCTTATGAAACAATACTACCTTTATCTGCAAGTCATTATCTTCATTCAATGATTGCTTAATTTTTTCTGAAAGAGATAATTTCCCGGGAACCTAAAAAATGATTCCCTGCACCAATAACTTCCAATCCAAAATTCATAAAATCAATAACTAAATGATATCATTCAAAACATAGCGTGGTTAATGTAGCATTACACATTTGACTCAAAGCGTCAACCACTTTATTCACCTTTCCTGGATATTAATGAATTGTGCAATCATAATCCTTGATTAATTATATCCATCTCTTATGTATCGTGTTTAAATCATTTTGGGGAACATATAATTCAATTTTTTTACTAGTATATATTTCACACTCTACACAATAAAAATGATGCCTCAAAATTATTAATGCAAATAAAATAGCTGATAATTCCAAATCACATGTAGGGTAATTTAACTCGTGAGGTTTCAAGTGATGTGAAGCATAAGGGATTACCTGATCATTCTTCCATAGTAAACAACCACTTCCTTTCAATGATTCATTATTGTATATTACAAATTAACCATTCTTGGAAGCCATGGTCAAAATTTCATCATTTACCAATTATATTTTCAGTTCCTAAAAACAATCATCACATTCTTTTGTCCAAATGAATATAACTACATTACATGTTATATTAGTTAGTGGTCTAGATAACCAAAAAATGTTTTCTATAAACCATTGTTAATAACCCTCTCATCCAAGAAAACTACAAATATCTGTGATATTGGAAGGTCTTTTTCACTCATCAACAACTTTTGTTTTATAATTGTAAACAGGTATACCATCTTTAGAAAAATTTGACCAAGGAATGAAATTTTTTATAACTAAAATTCAATCGTACAAACAATTCCATATAGTTTATTATCTTTTATGGTTTAAAAAACAATCCTTAAGTGGATTCCATGTTCCTCCCGTATTTTAGAATATTCCAAAATGTCATGTCATGACCCGTCCCCCTGGGCCCATACCGTGATTACCCCAAACCCGCCTACCATAGGCTAGGGGTTGGTGAAAAGCACTGAAAGGCGTATTCCCTAAAACAGGGAGGCATTAACTTTATAAACTGTAAACTAACACAAACCAAGGACACAACCAGACACAAGAACAATGTAAACTATATAGTAAATATGGTGTGTACAGAAAGTAAAGGGGCCAGAATACAAGCCCAACTGGAAAGTACAAGAAAAACTAGAAAGTACATGTAAACTGAGCTGCTCCTGTGAATACACACCAAGGATGCTACCGGAAGGGTAGGTACAACTCTCAAACGGTCATCTCTGTGGTACGCCTCATCGAAGTCCACCTGTGAGCTACCTCTAGTCCTGGTACTCTTGAACTCAGTCAGCGTTGTTCGTCGTCTACACCAAACACAACAAGGTGCGGCCATAGCCAATTTAGGGGTGAGTATAACGATACTCAGTAAGGACCCTAAGACCCTGAAGGTCTCACAGAATCCACATAGGTAACCACAAAGCATAAAATAACTGAAAACCATACTTAGGTATATTCCCATACTTATACAAAAGTTATCATGTAAACCCATCTCAATCGTCAGGAAACACAGAGTCCAACTCAAAATCCCTAGATCAACTTTTCCACAATGGAAGGAGTTCCACGAATGTAAGTACCACACCGGTATGCCACATAGAAGAATAACACCAACGTATAAACACAATGGAAATTACCACATAGGTACAGACTCAACTCACACCAGGTATATCTTAGGTACAATAGTTAAGATGATTATATGTGACTTCTGAATCAACTTACTGTGTTAAGAGGAAGACCCACGAAGGATCATAAATCATCATCAGACCCACACAGGATCACAGAATATTTTCAGTCCCACACAGGATCCTAGTACATTATCAGTACGTCATCCGACCCACACAGGATCCTAGTACATCTCCAGTACATTGTCAAAACCACACAGGATCCTAGTACATCTCCAGTACATCGTCAGACCCAAATAGGATCCTAGTACATCTCGAGTACGTCGTCAGACCCACAAAGGATCCTATTATATCTCTGTTATGTCTTCATATCCACACATGATCCTAGTAAATCTCCAGTATGTCCTCAGACCCTCACAGGATCCTCGTACATCTCCAGTAGTTTCTCAGACCAACATAGGATCCTAGTACATCTCCAGTACGTCGTCAGACCCACCCAGGATCCTAGTACTTCTCCAGTAAGTCCTCAGACCCACACAGGATCCTAGTACATCTCTATTAAGTAAACAAACCCACCCAGTATCCTTTTACATCTCCAGTATGTTGTCAGAGCCACACATGATCCTAGTACACAATCATTACGTCATCAGACCCACACGTGATCCTAGTACACCATCAATACGTCATTTGACCCACATAAGATCCTAGTACTTCTCCAGCACGTTGTCAAACCCACACATGATCCTAGTACATATCTAGTACATCGTTAGACCCACACAGAATTCTAGTAGACTATTAGTACATCTTCAGACCCACACAGTATCCCAGTACACCGTCAGTACGTCATCAGACCCACACATGATCTTAGTACACCGTCACATCCAGCTACTGGGTTCCTGCACTAATCATGATCATCTCTGATAGGGGCCACTTCTCAAGAAACTAGTCGATGCTCCAACTTCCATGAAGCCCCAAAAAGAAGAATCACAAAAGACCACCATGACATAGGGTTCTCAATGCAATAGACGGTGCTTCAATCAGACGCCCTGTCTGTATGTTATTAGCCTTTTTTTTCTGAGGGCCCAGTTGGATTCATGCTCAATCCAACCCATCCATTCCCCTAAATTATCTAAATATCTAGTAGGGTATTACAAAGGGGTAATCTAGCTACAAGGTTTCCATTTCCTTAGACAGATCGTCAAATGGATGGTCGATGTCGTAGTTATGGCCAAAATATCATAAATTTGTCAAAGTGGGTCTGGGTCTGGTCTGACCTGGTCGGGCAGACTAGGTTTGGGTCGACCTGGACCAACCCGATTGGTCCGCCCAGCCCGCGCTGGGTGGTCCAGCCCCTGCTGGGTGGCCTGGACTGGGTGGTGAGGTGTGTCAATAGGGTGGCACGATGCGGAGAAGAGGATGCGAGGTCCACGAGGGGTCGTGGAGGCTGCAGGGTAGGGCGGCGCGGCGCGGAGCCTAAAGGGGCCGCGGGCGGTGGGGGGTCGTAGAGGCCATGGGAGGTCCCACGTGCCGCAGGGTCTCGTAGGCCGCTTGAGGCCGTGGGTGGCATAGGGCCACAAGGCGGTAGATTCCAGGGGAGGCCACAGGGCAACGGAGACCGCGGAGCGGCGCGAGGCGGCGTGAAGGCCGTGTTCACCGCGAGGGGCCGCGGAGGCCGCGGGGTGGCACGAGGCGGCGTGGAGGCCTTGGGGCGATGGAGGCCAGGGGAGGTCGTGGGGCCACAGGGGCCACAGAGCGGCGCGAGGCTGCGCGGACGCCATGAGGGACATGAGGGGAGGCCGAGGGGCGATGGTCCACCACGGCCGGAAAGATGGCCAGCCATCCTCTCCACACGGTGTGGTCGCGCGCCATGCTTTTTCTGGCATCCAGGTCGGTCAGCTTCTCTTCATTCGATGCCATGGCACAAAGCCACCTTCTTCCATTTTGAAGAACACAACAATAATGAAGAACGATGGAAGGGGTCAAGACATGTTTATTTGGCCCACATACTCCATGTAAGATCTATAACAAGCGGCTCAACAAACCTTGAAATAATAATGTCAAACTCTACATCCTCTGCCAATGATTATTCCCAAACCCGCAAAAAAATAAATCATCCACGGATCAACTAGTTAGAGATTTGATCCGCGTTCTTTTATTTAGAAGGGAAGAACATGGGAAACAATAATCACACATAATAAAACCCCTACCTCAGAGATTAGTATACGGTGGTCGCGAGGAAAGAGACAAAGTCATTTGGGATAGATGGAAGTTGGTGACGTCAATGTTTCCTTGATCATCAGTTCGTTATTGTTGAAGATGTTCCTCCTCAGCATGAGAGTTCTTTGTTTGGGAGTGCGTTCTTCATTGGATAACGCATTATTTGTTGGATAGAATAATCCTCCAATGATTATCCTCCCCCAATTCCACCAAAATGTCATATAGTCCCCCTTGTTAATTTATGTTTATCAAATTAAAAGGTTGGCAGAATTAATTGTACAATGTTGGCACAATTAATTGTACCATGTTGGCTTAAATTAATTAGAGGAATTGATTAATGGGCAGTTGAGACGTTTCTCCACCATTAGGAGGGTCCAGGTGGTCACCACCTCTAAATTCAAAATGGGGGTTAGTTATGGTGGTCCCCACTTCTTATCCTTTACATGGGAGGTTCAAACTCGGATGGTCCCCACCACCATAACCCATGTTGAGGGGTTTCTAAAATAAAAATGTTAAGCATTTTTATATTATTTAATTCGTTCACGAAAAGCACAAAAATTATCTTTCTCCCTCGACCCACTATGATTGAGGTGGAGGTCTCCTTAAGAGAATGCTAGCACTGTGAGTTCAACGGTGCCCTCAGATTTCAATTCCGAGAACTGGTTCAAAATTTACAAAAACCCGCTTTCACGTTCACTAAACGTACCTGAAAAAAAGATCAGAAATTCATTCTGGGTACATTGGGCCTCATAATCACGCGCTATAAATTTCTATGGACTCAAAAAATTACAATATATTTTCAAAAAAATTACATAAAAATTATGGGTCCTTACATTCTCCCCAGCTCAGGGCTTTGTGTCTCCATAAGCCACAACTTAACCTAAGAGAACAAGTGGAGGTACTAAGCACACATCTGAGCCTCCCTCTCCCATGTGATATACTAGAGGTTGTCGTGCTCCCAACGAACGCGCACCATAGGTATCGACGTCCCACTAAGTACCCACTCCTATCAATCCTCAATCTCTACTGGAACCTTCAAAAACGTCGCCCCATCATCGATGTCCAGTTTTTTGTGGTCGATGACATGAGAAATGTTGTGCACGTATCTCCTCAGCTGGGATACGTGGAAGACATTGTGAACCCGATGAAACTAAGGGGGAAGTTAAAGCAAGTAAGCCACCTCTTCAACTCTACATAGGACCTGGAAGGGTCCAATGAACCTTGGAGATAACTTTCCGCCTTGGCCAAATATCTGCAATCCTCATCAGGGTGAGACCCATAGAAAGATGTGGTCCCCATCCCCAAACTCTAGATTTCTTCGTCTCCTATCGACATAAGACTTCTTCCTACTTTGTGTAGTCCTCATCCACTCTTGGATGATGTGCACTTTCTCTGTGGTAGCATGTACCATCATTGGTCCCAGTAGTGCTGACTCCCCTGGGTCAGTCCATCACAAAGGTGATCTCCAAGTTCATCCGTATAAGGCATCAAAAGGATCCATCCCAATGATGGAGTGATAGTTGTTGTTGTATTAAAAATCCACCAAAGTCAAGGGATCCTCCCACCTGCATCTTAAGTCTAGGATGCAAGCACCTAGCATGTCCTCGAGGGTCTTAATGGTCCACTCTGTCTTACCATCTGTCTAAGGATGGATGGTTGTGATCAAACGAAGCTGTGTCCCAAAATCCTCCTTCAACCCCATCCATAGATGGGATGTAAAACATGCCTCACATTCGGAGACAATATTCAAGGGTACTCCACATAGTTGCACAATCTCTTACACATAGAGGCGCTCCATGCTCTCTACTGAACTCTGCTCTGAGATCAGTCGGAACTAGGCCGACTTAGTGAGTCGGTCGACGATCACCTAGATAGAATCATGGCCCCAAGTTTACGTGGAAGTCCTGTTACAAAGTCCATGGATATCACAACCCACATCCACTATGGGACCTCTAATGGATAAACCAAGCCTGCTGGAACCTGATTCTCCGCCTTCACTTGCTGACAAGTGAGGCACCGAGAGACAAACTCTACTATTTCATTCTTCATTCCCAGTCACCAGTGATGTCGTCAGAGGTCATGATAAATCTTCTCCACTATTGGATGTATCGCTAGAGGGGATGTGGGGAACTCATTCAATACATCATCCTGAAGTGACACTGGTACAATGGTACGTTCTCTAAAGAGGATGACATGCTCCCTGACTTTAGAAAATCTATCAGGTGTCTATCCTATGGATATCTGGGCACGTCGAGTCTCGCAGTCGGTGTCCCTACACTGTGCCTCCCTAACTCACTAAAGAAGTGGGGAGTGACTGAAACAGACTAAAGAAAATCTTCTCTATCCTGATCTATAAATGATATTTGAAAAGTGTCCAGCTGCTCCGTCACCTAACCTTGTAGTTGTATACCAGACCTCTGGCCGATTGCATCTGCTACCATGTTCCCCTTCCCAATAGTATATACTATCTCAAATTCATATTCTTAGAGGAAATCAAGCCATCACCACTATCTCAGGTTTTGGTCTTTCTCAGAGAAGATATACCTGAGACTCTTGTGATAAGAGTAGACAATAAAATGTTTTCCCATCAAGTAGTTCTGCCAAATATTTAGTGGAAATCCATTGCTACAAACTCCATGTCATGGGTAGCATAGTTCTACATGTCAGTCTCTGTCCCAGCTCCTGATAGATCAATTGACACTTCACCATCCACAGGAAAGGCTCCCCTTTTTCATTAAAGCTGAAAAGGGTGCTACTACCCTGGAGAAGTCGGGGACAAATCTCTGGTAGTACCTAGCCAAAGCAGACGTCCCTCTCTCTTTAGGGAGGTAATCCTGGAAATATATTTTGAAAATAATTCCCCATGTTCTGCCACTCTTGTTTCGAAATGAAAACTCAAAACTCTTGCTTCCACGAGGGTAGGACTGAAAAACTCAAGAGTGATCGTTTTCTCCCTTCTATGCATGAGTTTATACTATACTTCTTGGGATTCCTTTTTTACCGATGAAGGAAAATCTCATTCCAACTTTGTAGGTAATCCACAACCATTTTTCCTAATACAGTCAATATGAGTATGAATTGTGGATGTCAGGTCCATACACAAACTAACATTATAAGGCCTCTATGCTTCCACCATGAGGTTCCAACCGAAAATATCACCTCAAGGGTCACATCACACCATCAGAGTAAGTGTGATTATCGATTCTCCTAAAAAAGGAATCTCTAGATGTGCGGGTCAAGTCAATAGATTAACTAGAAACTCTATGTCTTGGACAAGATTCATGGAAGGAATGAATGATTGATACCTATGTCTATTAATATGGAAGTAAGTAGTAGACACATACCGTTCATCAAATAATTCCTAGAGCCCTTGGGTCACACTTATTTTCCATATGAAGCTACTCCCTTCCCCTGTCCTCCAGTTCCCTAAGACTGGTGGGGAGAAAAACGAGTGGTGGTTGTAACATTTCAAAATGTACACCACCTCATACTGCTCTCCTAACTCTACTTCCATGTCTGCAGCCCTGCAGATTCATCTATCCCTAAAACTTCTTCTTCCCGAAACATTTTTACACACCCAAGACTCTGAGACATTCACCAGTTTCATGATTTCTCAATACTAAAATTCCATGGTTGTATCCTCTCATCCAATGGAAATTCAACTGAAAATTTTCCCTCTAGCACCCTAACATACGTAAGAATGTATAGAGAAATAGTTTTGGCCCAGATGTCTTTAAACCCAATGCCCTTGAAATTCTGAGCCCCAAAGCACTAATCGTATCATATTCATCGAGTACCGGTAATGGTCGATATGCCTCGATTAATACTAAGCTACCAATATGTCATCCAGCCGAAGCTATAGAAGCTCTAGAGAAATCTCAACCACCTCTCCAATCCGGTCCTCAACCACTTGTGAGTCAGGCTCACCTCAGAATCTGAGGGTTATCTGATGCTGAAACGCGCGCAAGTCACTAAGCCTAAATGTGTCCTCTACTAGTACCGCCAGTTGTAAATGCTGACTAATGGGCATTGATATAGCTGAAACACTATCTGAAGGTACTATCTTTAGAAACAGTCCATGTACCAAAGCCTCGTAACTATGTGGACCATCCTCATGGTCACTCACTGTAAAATACTAGAAGATAAGATCACCATATGCTCTATTGGTGTCTCAACTATGCCAAAACCTCTAGCCCCAACCTCTAGCCAGTCCTTCACTGCCTGCGGGACCATCTCGCCTCAGAACCTCAGAGGGCTCTTCCACTTGAACTCGGGCAATGTGCTCGGTCAGCGTGCACCCTCTGCTGGTAGGGCTAGTAGCAATGGCTTTCCAATGGGCAGTGATGCTGCTTGTACACCACCTGAAGGTTCCAATTCCATAAGGGTCCCTACACTGAGGCCTCATCGCATGGTGTTCCGTCATCGCGTACACCCTCAGGAAACCGGGGTGGATGTATTTGTCGAAAAATCCTGATAAGGAACAGTTGCAGCATGGTCATTATGTTATACCTGGTGAGATGACTTCCAAGAAATCAAAAGAAAAACTTTTCAAAAACACACGCAATCAGTGTTGTCATGCACCAAGTCGGAAATCATAATTTAGAGTCCTGGTGTATGGATACGTCGGCTTCCGCATCAACATTGGACTCCCCGAACTAAAAACCACACTAAGAATAATTAACAGTATTTCTTCACATAAAATATCAGAGTCCCAGTTCTTCGGTAGAACCGAAATCCTTTGATACCACTTTGTCATGACCCATCCCCCGGGGCCTGTGCTGTGACTACCCTATGCCCGCCTTCCATAGGCCAGGGGTTGGTGAAAAACACCGAATGGAGTATTCCCTAAAACGGAAAGGCAATTCCTTTGTAAACTATAAACTGAGAAAAACCAAGAACACATCCAGGTACAAGAATAAAGTAGACTATATAGTAAATGGGGTGTGTAATGAATGTAAAGGGGCAAGAATACAAGCCCACTTGGAATTACAAGAAAAAATGGAAAGTACAAGTAAACTGAGAAGCTCTTGTGAACACCCGCTGAGGATCCTACATGAAGGTTAGTTATAGATCTCGAATGGTCGTCTCTACGATACGCCTCATCAAATTCCACCTACGTCCTACCTCCAGTCCTGGTACTCTCGTCCACAGTCAACGATGTTTGTCATCTGCATGGAACACAATAAGGTGCGGGAATAGCCCATGTAGTGGTGAGTATAGAGTTACTCAGTAGGGACCCCGAGACCTTCAAGGTCTCACAAAATCCACATAGGATAACCAAAAAGCATGAAACAACTGTCAACCATACTTTGGTATATGTCCATATATATACCTAAGTTATCAAGTAAACTCATCTCAATAATTAGGAAACATAGAGTACAACTCAAAATCCCAAGATCAACTGTTCTACAAAGGAAGGAGTACCACAAAGGTAAGTACCACATAAGTACACCACATAGAAGAATACCACCAAGGTATTACCATAATGGAATGTACCACACGGGTATGTACTCATATCACAACAGTTATATCTTGGGTACACTAGTAAAGATGGTTAGATGTAACAACAGAGTTATCATACTCTGTTAAGAGGTAGACCCATGAAGGATCCTAAAAAATCATTAGATTCCGAGAGGATCTTAGCACATTGTTAGACCCAAACAGGATCCATGTACATCATCATAATGTCTTTAGACCCAAACAAGATCCAAGTACATCTCCAGTACATCGTCAGACACACAGAGGATCCTAGTACATCTCCAATACGTCGTTAGACCCACCGAGGATCCTAGTATATCTACAGTACATCGTCAGACACAAACATGATCCTAGTACATGTCCAGTACATCTTCAAACCCACAAAGGATCCTAGTTAATCTCCAGTACGTCATTAGACCCACACAGGATCCTAGTACATCTTCAGTACATCGTCATACCCACACAAGATCCTAGTAAATCACTAGTACATCATCAGACGAACACAGGATCCTGGTAAATCTCAAGTATGTCATTAGACCCACATAAGATCCTAGTACACTGTTAGTACGTTGTCAGTCCCACATAGGATCCTAGTACACCGTAAGTACGTCTTCAGACCCACACATGATCCTAGTACGTCTCTAGTACCTCGTAAAACCCACACATGATCCTAGTACATCTCCAGTATGTCGTTAGACCCAAAAAAGTATTCTAGTAAACTGTTACTATTCTGTCAGATCCTCATAGGATCATAGTACATGATCAGTGTGTCGTCACACACACACATGATCCTAGTACACCGTCACAGCCAGTTACTGGGTTCCCGCACTAAGATTTATCATCTTCGGGAGGGTCCTCTCCTCAAGACACAGTTTGATACTCCATCTACCACTATGTCAAACGAAAAATTATCCCAAAGGACCACCACGTTCTAGGGGTCTCAACGCAACTGACAGTGCATCAATCAGATGCCCGATTTGTAATTTATTACCCTTTTAGTCCCGAGGGCCCGATTAGATTCATGATCGTTCCAACCCAAACTTTCCCCAAAATTATCCAAATTTTCAGTGGGGTATACCAAAGGGGTTGTATCACTTCTAGGTTTCCAGAACCATAGAAGGTTCAACAAATGGACGCCCGGTGCCAATGTTATGGCCAAAGGAGCGTAAATGGGTCGAAGTGGGTCTGGATCTGGTCTGACACGGTCGGACCGATCCGGCCTGACTCGACCTAGGCCGACCCAGTTTGGGTCAACCCAGACTTACCCACTGGGTCTGGCCAAGCCCGCAGTGCATCTTGGCCCGCGTTGGGTGGCCCGGACCGTACTGGGCGGTCCGGCCCGCAACGGGCGGCGTGGTTGGATGCAAGGCGGCACAATGTGCCACGGCGGCCGCAAGGGCCGCAAAGTCTGAAAGGGTGACTGCAGAGGCCACGGGGTCCAAAGAGGTCTCAGGGGCCGCAAGCGCGGTGTGGGAGTGGAGGTTGTGTGGTGGCGGATGCCGCAGAGCGGCGCTAGGGTCCGCAGAGGCCGCTGGGCAGTGCGGTGCGGTGCGGAGGCCATGGGGCGGCGGAGGCCGCGGGGCCATAGAGGTCGTGGGAGGCCACGGGGCCGTGGAGGCCACGAGGCGGCGCGGAGGCTGCGAGGGTAGCGTGGGGTAGCCGCGGTGTAGTGCGGCGATGGTAGGCTACGGCTGGCCGAAGGGCCAGCCGTCCCCTCCGCGTAGTGTGATCGCGCATCACGCCTTTGCTGGTGGCCGGTTCAGCCTGCTGCTCTTTGTTCACCGCAATTACCCAAAGTTTCCTTTCTCCATCGCAAACAACACAACATTAATGATGAATGGTGGAGGGTTCATGCCATGTTTTTTTGGCTGGAATCCTCTGTGTTAGAGTAGTAATAAGTGACTCAACAAACCGTGAATGAAGAACGTCAAACTCTACAACCCCCAATAATGATTATTCCCAAACCCACAAAAAAGAAATCATTTGTGGATCAACTAGTTAGAGAGTTGATCCATGTTCTTTGTTTAGATGGGAAGAACATGGGAAACTAAAATCACACATAATAAAACCCCTACCTCAGATATTTGTTGACGGAGGTCGCAAGGAAAGAGACGAAGTTGTTGGGAATAGACGAACGTCGATGATTTCGTCGTTTCCATGGTCATCATTTCTTTTTCGTTGAAGACGTTCCTCGTCGTCATGAGTGTTCTTCGTTGGAGATCACATTATTCGTTGGAGAGAATAATCCTCCAAAGGCTCTCCTCTCCAAATTCCACCAAAATGTGAAATAGGCCCCTTGTTAATTTAAGTTTATCAAATTAAAAGAATGGAAGAATTAATTGTTGGCACAATTAATTGTACCTTGATGGCATAAATTAGTGGGATAAATGGATTAATAGGGATTTGAAAGGATTCTCCCCCATTAAGAGGGTTCGGGTGGTGCCCAACTCTATATACAAAATGGGGGTTAGTTCTGGTGGTCCCCACATCTTAACCTTCACATGGGAGGTTAAGACTCTGGTGGTCCCCACCACTGTAACCCATGTTTTGGGGGTTATAAAATAATAATGTTAGACTTTTTTATTTTATTTAATTCATTCAGAAAAAGAAAAAAATTATCTTTCACTCTCGACACACTACGATCGAGGTGACGGTCTCCTTAAGCGAATACCTACGCTGCGAGTTCAACGATGCCATCAAATTTCTATTCCGAGCACTGGTTAAAAAGTTACAAAAAACCACTCACCTGTTCACTCAACGCACCCGAATTTTTTTTCATAAATTCATTATGGGCACACCATTCTTCAGAATCACGCACCGTAAATTTTCGCAGGCTCGTAAAATTCAAATATATTTTTAAAAAAAAATACATGGAGTTTCTGTGTCTTTACATTTCATCTATAAAAAAACCACAAACAGATCCAAAAACAGATGAATGACTCCATTCATGAGATTAATAAATAAATAAGGTTCATTAGATAACCAAAAGTGCATAACTACAAACTCATAATTCCCATATCCCATTCAGAAATATATGTTTGGAATGTCAACCTCCTTCGCCTTCAGTTTATGGTATCCCAACCAAAAAACAATCTTTGAAAAATACTGAGCTCCATAGAGGTGATCAAACCAAAATTTGACTTGAGGAAACAAATATTTGTTCATAATAGTGATGTTAATCAACAATAAATAATTAATATATAGACCCATAGAAACCTCATTCTTTTTCACAAATAAAATTGTATCACCATATGGTGAAGTTCTAGGTCAAATGAAACTTTATCAAGTAATTATTTCATTTATTTTTTTTAATTAGACTAGTTCTACTTGATCCATTCAGTAAGAGGTTTAGAAATATAATTTTTATTAGGGACTAAATCAATATTAAATTCGACCTCCTGATTGGGAATAATACCAGTCAATTCATCAAGAAAAGTATCTATAAATTCATTCAATACTAGAATTTCACTAATAAAAATTGTGTCTTTCTTTTGAACAACATGAGATAGTTGACATCCAATACCATATCTAACCAATATTTCAGCTTGTTGGTATGATATTAAACATTGGAAATCATTGAATAACAAAATTGTCTTTAAAATCTATTTTACCATAATCTACTCAAAGCCAATCCATAACGAAAATGATATAAAATTCCACAATGGGAAGTTCAAGAATATATACCGGAACAACTATCCCACTAATGATGACAGGAATATTCCTATATATCAAGGTATCTTTAATATTTCCACCTGGTGACTTTAACAAAAGTTCTATATTATACTCATGATTTTCTATTTCTAATTTAATCATAAATCTCTCCAAAATGAAAGAATTTGATGATCCAAAGTCAATACGGTATTGGAATATTTTAAAAATAAACATATAATATACCTTTTACCACTACATTTGACAGTCCCACATCAACAGTAGTAGTGGAAAATGATTTTTCCATCCTCTTATGCATTCAATCATGCAAGCTTCTACCCTAGGTAATCAACCATAGACACACATTGGCATTATGTTCTATCTAATTTCTAATGAAACATCTTACCACTGGTTTTTCATTTCCTTCCTGATCATATTCCTTACAGTAATGAGAAATATGACCAGTCTTACAAAATCAAATGCAATTCCCAGAAATTGAGAGGCATTCTGTAGGATTCAATTTACCACAGTTCATATAAGGTATAAATTTTTATTTCTTACCTCGAGGCTTAATTGGTGAATTATTTTCCATTTCCTACCAACTAGATTAATTCATTTTTTCTCACTCATAGAATAAGTGATCATATAAAACTCAATTTCTACCTTCTCATCCCATCATGAAAGTTTCTCATCACTTTTGAACTCACGAGAAGCTGACTTCCTTCAATATTTCAACTTCAATCCTGAGTAAACCGAATTTATCTTACTATCTATATCAAGGATAAAATTTTAAAATTACCTTAAAAAATAAGGGAAATTTTTTTCATATGAATCCATAGAATTGTCCAAATTTAATTTTAATTACCATAATTTATTTTCCATCCCACATTTAACTACATTAGGAAAATAATTCCCAAGGAATAAATTCATAAATTCATCTCATTCCAAGGCATCAATCACATCACATCCACTGATATTTTTAATCATTGACCAACACGGATCGACATCAACATCCAAACGATAAATAGAAATACTAACCTTTTAGATTTCTGAACAACTTATTACATAATAAATCATTTCCAATTCATTAATCCTACCATAAACTTGAAAAGGGTCAGATGATCATCTGACTGAGGGCGAACACTGCCTCATGAAATTATCGATGATTGACATATTCCTCTACAGTTTGTTTGTTTGATCTCGTGTATGGACACTATATCCATTTATTTCCTAAGTCAACTGATCCATCTCTACAATAGACTATTTAGTTCCAATTCCCATAATCTCATGGTGTTGATTTGGAAGGTTTTTTCCCTCTTTATGCCTTCACAACACAGTAGCCATATTTCCTCTACAAAAACCATTTTAAACAAACATATCTTAGACAAAGAAACCTAGTGATATTCAAATGCTATATCACTTTAACATGATCATAATGAAAAGGAAAATTAGGGATTTTATATTAATAATATTCAAACCCCAAAAGTAATCAAAAATGACCTCAAATGACAAATATAAGGCCCCAAACTTAAACATTATAGAATATTGAGTAAAGTCAAAAAATTTAATTTTAATAAAATCATTTGTCATTTTAGGTTTATAGATTTATTGAATTATTTCATAACTCATACATCAAAAATTAAATATTACAGGAAGACATTTATACTCACTATTGAATTTTTCTTCATAAAAAAGAGACTTATAAAAGATACATTGTTTGTTTTAGGTTTAAACAGTGTAAATTTTCCTTTATCCCATCCTTGAATATAATCTTCATTAAGTCCATGAAATACATTTTAAAACCTAGGATGAGCATAAAATGCTCTGTAAGGGATAAAAAAAATAATGAAAACTGGTAGCCCTCTTATAACATGAACCATGAATAGTTTATCCTAATGTAATGCTATTTTGATTTTAGAAGTAGTAAATAAACTTCACTGGATATATGCTCATTTCTTACCCTTTTTGTGACCAAAATATTACCTTATACCCATAGAAGGAAACATATATAAGATTAAGGTAACTTGGGACTTAAACATACATAAGTGAAATAACCAAACTGTCGACTTCCACACATATCACTAAATATAATATCCATACGACTGATTTCCATACCAATACATTAGAGGTTATAACGTTACTACCCATCCATGATTTATCTCAGAACCACAAATGTTTGGTTTATCATGAAAAAACCTATCATTCTTTTATCATGTAACCTCTAATAAAATGTCCAAGAACAATTATATAATTATAAAACAAAAAAGATTTAAATTATGATCATCTCACTCAAAAATTTAGATTTTAAATCCCAATATATTATTTCATGATAATGAAATAGTATATCCACTTTGAAAACCAAATTCAATACCAAAACACTAAAAAAAGGATTAAGGTATTTATTTTCTTTTTAAAAACAATACGACATATAGTGGAATCCAAATATTAAATAACTGTTACATCGATAGAGGAGTTGTTTTTGGATCATATGTTAAAATCATTAATTTTGGTCAATTAGTATAATGATTTATTGAAAAAATAATTCTTTTGAATTGAATTAAATTTAAATGTGGGTTATTATACACCGTATCAAATAAGGCGATGTATAACATCAATATATGCCTCCATTAAAGGTGATTGATATGAAGTCCCTTACCTCGAATTGGAATTGTATCATTCATTATTTATATTCCCGAATAATAAACATAGGTTAATTTATAATTTCTTCAGAACCTTTTTCATGTTTATTATTCATTTTATATTACTTATTATCATATTATAAAAATTACATAATTATTTAAGTTCATATCGGTAGTTTTGTTGGTATTTGGTACTTTAATCGAAAACAAACTCATTTTGATGTAAATTGTCAATGTGGTCAAAGTCCATATTATCCAAAATATTATTCATGATTTTAATATCTTGTATATCTGGTATGTATGTTTTTATAATATCATAATATTTTGAAATAATAAATTCAATTCACCATTCATGGAGACAGTAGGTCGTACATGCGCATAAATTCTACATTCATTTAATAGTCATATTAAAGGAATAGTAATAAAATGATATTATAATTACATTATTTTATTAATTTCATGTATGAATCAATGGTTTAAAAAAACCATCCTTTATATGTTCCATATATATCATGAATGAGTCATATCACTTTGAGGGAGCAGACGACACACTTCCACAAAAGAAATTATCGTATTTACACTTTTTTGAAAAGCCTAATGGAATGTTGTAAAAAAATATAGAATAATTGATTTAATATTAATATAATATACATCATATATAAATATAGTTCCATAATAATGGAAACCATTAGACGTTTTAGGATAAAATTGAACCATCTTCATTTTTTGAGGCAGTAGTTCGTCATACACAAAAACAATTTTTTCTTTATCAATTAAATTGAGGTGAGTGTAAGTGTAGTTCTAACCATTATCATAAAAACAACCTAGAATATTTTTCATTCGTTTTTTGTTATAAAATTTTTTAATAAAGAAATCATAGGTGTGGTGAATGAAAATAAAAATAAAGAGCTTGAGAGAATACATTACCTTCAAATTGGGTAACTCGTTTTGATTTGAGCCAAAAGGCTCGCTTGAGTTGCCATATTCCCAAGGTAAGTCTTTTAAGATTAAAATTGTGAATTTTGGGAGCTTATTTGAGATATATTTGGATGACCCAAGGGGATTTATATGTCTATGTATGTGGGTTGAGGTGGTGGCGTTTTATAAGAGTGAGGAGGGACACTTCAGTAAAGTCTGGAATTATTATTTTAATTAAAAATTGATTTTCAAATTATAATAGTTCAACTGTGATATATTTAGAGTCTAAGATGATTATGGGTCTAAATAGTATTAAAAAATATGTTTTAGACATGTTTAGGTCACCAATGTAACCATATCTTTTATGTTTAACCAGTAGTTAAAAACATTAACTCTTATCACGTCTTCATTATTTTCATAGTTTACGGTAACTATATTTACTATAAATTCCAAGAGTTCCAAAAGTGGATCATTAAGTACATTTATAACATTATATAAGTTAGTTTTTCTAATATTATATTTTAGGTATTTTATATCAATTAGAAAACTACAAATTGTTTTAAAAACACATTTATGTCAATTTCGATACAATTTTGAAATTTATTTTTATTAAAGTTGTAAAAACATTATTCCATATAACCAAAGACATTAAATAAAATATAATATGTCATAATCATACATAAAATCATTTAATAGCATAAAAATATCAAATTACATCTATTCTAATATTTATAATATCATTTATTCAAATACTTCATTAATAAGGTAATCATTGCATCATCATTGTGTCATTAATAAATTTTTATGTTTAATGAATAAAATTTATAAATAAAATAAAATGATGTATTAAATATTTTTATAATTTTAATTACTATTTATTGTCAAATATATCAGTTATGCAACCCAATATTAATATTATTTTAGTAAAAGATACATGTTTATGTTATATTTCTTTTAAAATTAAATTAATTATTAAAACATATCATTATCAAACCTAAGTGGCTCCATGGGGTCCTAAATTCTACCCAAGTATTACCATGGCTGTCCATATATCATCCAATTGGATTATAACACGATTTATGGTAGTTTTATATTATAATAATATAATTCTTTTACCCTTACTCCCCTGATTTATCCTTTAATAATAAAAATAATTTCTAAAGTTACTTCTGATAATGTCTAAAAATAAGAGGGTCATATCTACATAATTTGGACCTTATGATTCCAAATATGGCATAAATTTTTCCATATTCAAAACACATAATTTAATGAAATTAATTTTTTAAAAAAATTCCTATTGTCAAAACCAGAAAGTAGATTTTTATGAAGTAAAAACTATTAAAAGATTGACATTTGTTTATGTCCAATTTATATGTGAAATTACATTAAATGAAAAAAATTGGATTAAATTAAAAAAAATAAAAGTATAATTTAAAACCAAATAAAAGGAAAAGCTAATGATATAAATAAATTATATGAAAAAGGCAGTTTGGAATTAAAATATGGTATTTTTAAAAATACATTAAAATATGGATTTAATCAGAAAAATTCCAAAATTTCAACCAAGGTAAATTTTGATGTCCCACATCTAAAGAATAAGTTTATTTGGTAAAATATAACATATAAAAGTGAAAAAAACAATATTCAAAAATGGTTTTCTATCAAATGGCGGTAAAATGATTGTTTAAATATATTAGAGTATTTTATTCTTATAATTGGATTCTTTCACATTTTCAGCCTCTAAATTTTATTGGATAAATGTAATGACTTTTAACAAATATGTATAATCACATTGTAGTTATTTATATCTATTCCCTCTAATACAATATCTTGGGGATAACCACCATTTAAAATAATAATTTTATTATGGTATTATATTTTATTATAACTCAATCTTGTATGCAATGTATGATTTCAGAGAAACCTGTAGTTGCTGAACAAGTACTCTATCCTAAAAATTATAAAATTTAACAAAAAATAAATATTTAATTAAAAAATATTAATATATATGGAAATGTGTTATTTAATAAATCCATTGTATTTTACACTGTGTGCCCTCAAGGTCACCACCATCCTCCAACCGACCAGCTCCAACCACGAGGTGACAAACCCAAAACCTGAAAAAGAATCTAAACCTGCAAAGAAGCTCAGACCTACATGCACCAGGTGGTTAAAATAGGGGTTTTCACACTTTTCTAAAAAAAACATAACATTCACGTTTTAAATACACAACACATGACACATTCCTTTTTTAAAATAGCTTACCATTTTATAACCAATAACCAAAAAATTGAATATCAGGGTTGTACTGAAAAATAGACAAATATTTCCAACTGAAAACTAAAGGAAATAAGGAGAAAACAAGAAGATGTGAATAATAACCATATACAATCAAAAACATTCCTAGAAGATCTCTTGACATACTCGGTTCGGAACCACCTACCAGTGTATGGTGAATCCAATAATTATGTTACCAACTTGTCGCCCTCAACAAGACAATCAAGTGGAACAACCCTCTTGGCCTGATAATAAATCCAGAAGGGTACCAACACATCTAATCAAGTCAGGAAAGCGACCATCCCACGATCATCTAAAAGACACCCAATAACCCATTGTAAAATTAATTACCTTAAGTGATAGGACTTCTCACACATGACTCATCTTATCTATAGCCACCACACATACCTACCCCCAACATGGACTTCGCCTATACGATAACCCATAAATGTGAAATCCCTCTATAGGAGTTCTCACCATAAATATATATGTGCATCACATCATGAAAGGATCCAACTGAGATTCATAACATATAAACATTCAAACCATTTTATAAAACACTTTATGTTTCCTATTGAGTATTCACAACACATGGACTTTTGAATCATTTCTCAATATACACAAAGATCCCAATCAGGTATTAATTGTTTCAAAACTTCAAACGTATTTCCCAAAGAATCATAAGTTGAAAACTGGGCTATACGTCAAGTATATTTCAAATACAGATGCAAGGTATTTGCAAACCATTTCTAATATGATATAAAATATCATTTTCAAAAATGAAAATCCAAATGAGCCTTTATGTATCATGTACAATTCCATTAAAATACATGATAATAACACACAACATGTTTAATGATTCCAAATAGGTTTTGAACCATTTAGAGACCAGTTGTGTCCAAAAAATCCAAATTGGCCATGTTTTAAAAGTCATATTGATAACCCCTTTCAAAAACAACATTGACACTCTCAACAGTTTAGAAAATTGTGTCGGCTTAAAGATAATTGAGAGGAGGATGAGGAAGGGAGATTAAATGTTTTGTATATTGTTTTTATGATGTCAAAATGACTTATCCAACACCACCACTATTTGTGATCTCATCCATGTGTGTACAGTGGGAACACATGGATGTGGAAACATCAAATGGAACATGACATGTATCCTTGAAATTATACATAACCATTTTCAAATAAGAATCACATGTTCTCAAACGAACATAATAAACCACACATATGTGACATGCCATAAGATATTCAAATTCACACATAAAATTCAAATTATAAATCCAACAATGTAATTGAAATAAAATAAATGTTCAAAATCATTCAAAATGAAAAATTTTAATTTAATGAAAGAACAATCATTTTAACAAATTCTTAGTGTCATACCATGTATTAAAATTAGACAACTTTTTTAAAAACTACTTCCACTAATTTTTTACAATTTAAAAACATCATACCAAAAAAGAAAACAGACCACACGCATGAAAAACACAATGTAATATTATTTAAAAATAAGGAAGCATCAATAGAATTAGTTAGAAAAGAAAATAATGGAAACACCTACCTCAATAGAGTGTGGATGTAACGAATCTCTGGGAGAAGGGAGATCCAAGCATGAGACACGATCTGAACACACAGACATCCAATAAAAACAACTTGGATATTAAACATTTCTTCTAGGATTCATAGAAGATGAAATCTCACTAAGCATAACCATGAAATCATGAGAGGTAAAAGAGGGGGAAGAGTAAAGGGAAATATTTTATGATGAAATCATGAAAAACCACTAAAAAATCGTGAGAGATCGATGAAAAGGATGTCCAAAATGAAAGATAATGAAGTGAGGTTCTCGTAGAATTATATAAAACTAATAACGCTAGAAATGAGAGGTGGAATAACTTAAATTGTATTATTATATTATAAGTTAATTATCCCCTAATGGGATGCACTATTTTGATGCATGGTTTTGTAAACCATGAAAAAATTGTGAGAATGATAATAGAAAATTATCCAACACTGAAAGTCTAGTTTTTTTATATTTGGGGGAATCATGTTCAAAATATGTGACCTAAAACATAGTCCAATAACCTCAAATGTTTCCACAAACACTAGGTAATCACAACCAATGATCTCGGAATGATTTAAACACAATATAGTGACATTGTAGTAATCATAATCAATCCACCATGCAGGTTTCTCCTAATACCATTAATAATAACCAACCATAGAGATAGAGGATAACAAAAACAACACAACCAAAAACACTTTTTTGGGACACCTGGCCTAAACCACATTTGAAAGATCCAAAATTGAGAAATAAATTAAAACCAAGGTCAGGGTGTGACAATTCTCCCCACCACAAACACTTTATACCCGAAGAAAGTATCCCATCCAAAAGACAATCGAATCTTGAGTTCATGTCCAATAAAAATCAAGGGGAGAATATGAAACATAGAATTACTATTCACTCCACCATTCACACCCGACTAATAAAAAAGAAACCACAGCTCGAGAATAACAAGAGAACACTAATGGGTTCTACACATGATAATGTCCCAACAATCAAGGAAACTATAGAATCTAGAAAACACCCTCACCACTACTGGTAATTAGGGAACTCCCAACCCAAACTCATCCAATTTCTCTACACTAGCTAAATTCCCCAATAATAGGGGAATCTCATGAAAATAAATCCTACAATAACCAAATAGAGTACTGGACATACTACCCACCCATCTTTCAAACACCAAGAATATCCAAATGAGCACAACTAGAAACCAAACTGACCCACACAAGGGTTAATCACACATAATGAAAAATGATAGATTCAAGAAGCCATATTCAGATGAATAAAATTACTCAGATTATGATAAAAAAATTCCATCAGACTGTAACAATGAAACGATGAATGTAAATTAATAGAAAAAAATACAATAATGAAACTTACAATATTTCATAAAACATGCAGAATAAGTTAGGCCAATGTTTCACATACCCCAAAAAATCCCTGGTTGTGCGCGAGATTACCTCAGAGAACTATGGATGGATCTCTGATGGATGAAGAATATCCTCCCTCAAAGTTAGGTACATATATCCTCTGGTCACAATTCGTTTTCATTGAAATTATTCCAAGATATCTTCTCAAGATTACCCAAATGTCAACAATGTTGGCAAGTATTTGGAGGAATGTGACATGATTGCTTCAAATTCCCAAACCGACCACACTGATTGGACCCCCGCAAGAGTTATGATTATCTAGAATCTAGAACCAACAAATATGACTCCTTAGAGATAGGTTCCTCTTGAATGCACTGCTTTCAATATGGTGAACCCTTACCAACATTGAGAGGCACCAGATTTCCAGCAACCTATGCTTCAAAAACCATTGTTACTAGAAACGCTTATTTATCAACTTCTCAAAATGATTTTACTTATAATAGAGGATGCACTCCATGATTGTTGGATAAATACCCCCATTGAAAATACAAGCCTTCATTGGATCATTCGACACCTCCTCAAGGAAAATGGAAACTAGCTCCTTGATGTCGTTGAGATAGGATGTCACAGTCCATAGGCTTTGACGAATACCATTGAGCTAGTTAATATTCATTATCTTTAGCTCCTCTAGTATACACTGTCGAAAAAATGTTTATAAAAAATTCCCATGTCATCCCAACTTGTATCGATGGTGGATATGACATCTCACATTCATCCAATGTCAGACCCACAAATAACAGCAGAACATCATGAACTCTAAAAGCTTCTGGAGTTTCAAATGATCTGAAAAAACACTCTACCTATTTAAGCTACCTTCCTTCCTCTAATGGACCTCAATCACCATGAAATACATGAAGAACTTGATAAGAACTAGAAACTGGGAATAACTCATTAGAAACTCTATAGACCTAATTAGGGTTCATATTCTAAACAACTTCAAAATAGAAATCCAAAATCAAAATCCAATGAAATAAAAAACAAAACACCATCTTAGGACAAAAAAACTAGCTCACGAACCAAACACATACAAATAAAATAAAAAATAAACTTTCTAAAAACCACTATTTCACATAAATTTCAGAACATCCTTATTCTATGGCCACCATCCAAATATTGAAACACACTTTTCACAAAAGAAAACCCATTTTCTAAAACAATTTACCAATTCTCGGAATCACTTTCAACTACACATTAATTAAAAATTTGTTGTTGAGGACTTATCATGTGAATCCACAAGTCCCACGATTGAATCTGGGCGCAGGTATATTTTTGGGATACTATAGAAGTACTGTAGCAGTTCTGCATCATTCACTATAATAGGTTATATAACAAGTACAATTCTGAACTATTACAGGTATTGTTTCGTACTGTAGTAGCATGAAATATTCACCTATGATATGCTAGATTGGACCTAGAGTCCTTAAGGACCTCAGGCCACCCATTGACTTCAGGATAGTTAAGGATTTTGGTCCACTTCAAGGCCTTCACGACACCTCATACATATCATGAAAAAAGAAGATGCAATAGAAGATACCAAATGATCATTCTCCAGATGAGGACTCATGGAATGTGATTTCATGCGAAAAAATCTATCCAAACATGGAATAATGATATTGTATGGCAATTTATATTTGAACTAGGCATGATCACCTATAAGCATGTATTTCTAGATGAACAGGAAATGAAAAGGAGGTGAGAAGACATTACAATCTATACAATAGAGATGGGAATTTCCAAGTAGTCTTTTTTGTGTTGAATTCCTATTATAACTTCGAGTCATGTGATCCACTAATACTATAGTCCTTGTATGGGTTACCCATAATCTCTTAAAAGGGGTTATCATAATCAATTAAAAAGAATTCCTTATGGACATTAGGAGTAAATAACTTTCATCTTTAAAAAACATTTCGGAAAAACAATGCCAAATATTTGATTTCAATCACACACGCATGGCATACCATGAACCATTGCACATTTTTTCATCCAAATCCATCCATACACGCTGACATAAACTTTACATACATAACCTCACATGGGAAAGTGTTCATGAAGAGCAGAAAAAGAATTTTTTAGAAAGTCCAAACAAACACCAAATATTCAAATCCAAAATTCTTCAATCTCAAAACCCACTTTAACTATATAAGAGAATTTGAAAGAAAATGTTTTCATTTCAAACCCACATTTATTTCCAAAAACACAATTACATCGAATGGAATCAAAAAAGCATCACATAACTAAACATTTTAGAGATGAACTAGTAGTTATGCATTACCTGATGATATGGTAGGTATCCATTATCCAACTGGGAATGAAACACTAGTAGGAACTTAAATAGTGTACTCATAGTCAACATGGCTCTCTAAACCATGTGAAATCCTATAGTAACATCAGCTTGCCTCCATTTTCATCCCTTAATCCAAACAAGAACATAAGACATAAATCATGGGCTTCCCATTGTAACTCGAGATTTGAAGTGGGAAATGATTCATGAAACCCTTCCCACACAGACCTCCCGAATTCCGACCATCTTAATCTCCAACTACTAAACACCCCAAAGATAAAGGGTCTAGTATGATGCCATTTTTTCATGAACTAGATGAGGATGGAATCTAACCTGACACCCGAACAAGTCCACGGCTTGTCCCAAAAAAAATTCTTGATCCCCACAGGTTAGAAACTAGTGTCGAAGGTCAACCATAAACCAGATGGGATCAATTTTCACCCAATCAAAACCATGATCAAACTAAGTCATCCAAAAAATAATGAAGGACCAAAAACTAATCATAATTAATACATAAGGTTGTATAGATACAAAAAACCAATAAACAAAAACTAAATTGAAACTGAAATAAATAGAAATTGGATTGTTATGAACAAGACAACTGTGTGACCTTATGTTAACCACAGTTCACAAACCAACCAACTCTAACCATGAGAAAACTAATGAAAAACCTAAATAAGAACATGAACCTACAAAATAGCATAATCCTAAAAATATCATGTGGTACAATGAGGGTGAGATATCGATAACCTAGTATGCAATAACCAAATAATCCATGTTTTTTACTTTCCAAAAATTATCAATTAACACTAGTTTGAAAATATAGTGAAAAAATAAGGTTTTTCACATTTTAATAAGTTAAAATAGAATTCCCATTTAAAAAATCCAACACACACCACATTCTATTTTCAAAATCGATTAATATTTTATAACCAAAACCAATAATAAGGTACACGAGGGATCTTATAAAAAATAGATAATTAGTTCAAACTAAAGAATAAATGATTCAATTAGTAAAAAGGAATATATGAATGATAATCATTGGAAATCCCAATCATCCCTAAAAGACCCCTAAACATACTCAGTTCGAAACTACCTACCTGTATATAGTGAATCACATGTGTCTATAACCAACTGGCCTCCCTCAACTGGCTAATCTAGTGTCACAACCATCCTTTCTTGATATGAAAGCCAGGAGGGTACCAACCCATCTAATCGGGTTTGGAGAGCTACCATCACTCGATCATCTAAAAGATGCCCAACAACCCATCATAATATTAAAATATTTAAGTGGGAAACCCTTGCACGTGTGACTCATCTTATAGGCTGACACCACACTTACCTACCCCCAACATAGAAACTAGCAATACTATAAACAATAAAATAGAATCCCTTTATATGAGTTCCCACTATATATATCTGTATATCAAATCATATAAGCTGCCAACTGGTCCTTCAAAACACATAATCATCAAACCATGTTTTTAAATAATATAATATCCCAACTAGGTATTCTCATCACATGGAATTTCAAATCATTTATCAATATGCTCTAAGACTCCAATAAGGAATTTATGATTTCAAAAACCCATATTATTTCACAAAACATCTTAAGGTTCCAACTAGGAGTTATTTCAAGTCTATATAAAATACACTTTCAAGGTATTTCCAAACCATATACAAAATGATATAAAACATCATTTTCAAATATATAATGCTAAACGAACCTTTACTTTTTAATCTAAATTCCATTAAAATCCATGATGAAAACACAAAACATGTTTAAATATTACAATTGGGATTTCGAACCATTTAGAGACCAATCATTCCCAAAATGACTTACATGCCTTGTTTTCTCAGACACAGTCAATACCTGTATCCAAATCGATGTTGATACTATAAACCTTTTAGGAAAACATGTAAATTAATGATTATTGTGAGGAGGATGATGAAGTAATATTAAGTGAATTGGGAATCATTTTTTTAAATGACTTATCCCACACAATCTTAATATGTGTGAAAGTCCATGTATACAAACATGGAACACTTGGTTGTTCCCATATCTAATAGAAAATCACAATTGTCCATGAAATTAACCAAGTCCATTTTCAATGAAACATCACATGTTCTCAGAAAAACAAAAAAAACCCACATATTGTTCATGTCATACAAGTCATCAATCAACACATACAATTCTGAATACACAATCCAACAATGTTATAAAAATACCATCAATGTTAAAAACCATTCATAATGAACAATTTGAATTTAAATAAATGATAAACATTTTAACAAACACCTAGTGTTATTACCATGTATTAAAATAAGAAAACCCCTTCAAAAACTACTTCCACTAATTTATACCTATGTAAATAAATCATACTATGCAGTGAAATAATATGAAAGGAATTAGAAACAAATTTTCCTATAATTTGATAATAAACAAGAATCAATGGAATTATTCATAAAGGAAAATAATAGAAACACCAACTTCAATGGATTGAGGATGTTGTGAATCTTTGGGAGAAGGGAGATCCAAGCCCGAGACATGATCTGCACACACTATCATCCAATAAAAACTACACTCACATCAAAAATAGAATTAAATTTTTGGACAAGGTACATCTCTAGTAGGAGAAACTATGAAATAAATATTTGGAAGAGATAGGGAGTGGAAAGAGAATGATTTGATGATGAAATCCTGAATAATAACTAACTTTTGGTGAGAAATAGACCACAAAGTGGCCCCAAACAAAGGGGAACAAAGGTTAGTTCCCTTTGGTTGATTGGAAACTGATATGGTTTTAAATTAGAAGTGGAAACACTTAAATCATGTTTTAAGATTAAAATTTATTTAGATGCAATGGGTTTTATGGTTTTGAAACATAGTTTTGTAAACCATGCGAAAACCATGTGAATGCTACTAGAAAAATTGGCAACACTACATGTTTAGGTGGAGTAGTTTGGAAAAAACATTCTTAAACCATGCAACTTGAAAAATAGGTCAACCCATCAAATAACACCCCAAACTATGGGAAAACCCAACAAGTGATACTTGTATGATTTAAACACAGTATAATGACATTGTGGGTGTTACTAGCTCTCCAGTGTGAAATTTCTCCCAATACCGTTAAGAATAAAAAATCATTAGGATACAAGTAAACCAAAACAAACAAACCACAATGAATATCATGAGAAACTCCACCCAAACCTCATCTAAATGATCCAACATTGAGAAATAAATAAAATCTAGGGAAAACTGTTGTCAGGGTGTCACAGTTATCCACACCACAAACACTTTCAACCCCCAAAAGTCATCCATCCAAAAGATAATCAAATATTGAGTTCATGCTTGATAAAAAAAGAGGATACCAAAAACCTCAAGGTGACTACTCACTATATAAGTCACACCCGAACAATAAAAAACCACTACCCTTGAATTAGGGAAAACAAGAGTAGGATCTTCCCCCCACAATGACTCAACTAACATGGATACATCAAAATACAAAAAACACCATCGTCAAAACTGGTACTATGGAACTCCCAACCTGTACTCATCTAATTTCCCTACACCAACCAAAATCCCTTACAATATGAGAAATACACAAAATGAACTCCAACCAAAACCAAATAGTTAACTAGAAGCACAATCCACACATATAAAAACCCCAAGAATCTTTAAATAAGCACAACTAGAACCAAAACCATCCTACACACAGGTCAAGTACAGTTAAAAAAAATAATTAATTATAGAATCCATTTACAGATGAATAAAATTACTCCAATTAAAATAAAACAAGTCTATACAAAATTTAAAAAAATGAACATACACCAGTAGCAACAACTACAACAAAGAAACACCAATGATTTCATCCCAACTTAATGAACTAACTGCACCAATGTTTTAGATGCCTTCGTAAATCCCTGACCGTACACAAGCTTAAATCTGAGAACAATGGATATATCTCTAAAGGATGAAGAATCCCCTTTCTCAAAGGAATGTACTAGTATCCTCCAAACATAATTCCTTCATCATGAAAGGCTTAGATCTACGCTTCTCTAGATGACCCAAATAGACACAATTATTTCACGTCTTCATAGGATTGTGATGTGATTGCTTCAAATTCATGGACCGGCTTCCCTGAGAGCACAATACAAAGCGGTCTGACAATATAGAAGCTGGAGCCAATGAATATGAATCCTTAGAGATAGACTCCTCCAGCATGAACATTTATCTAGATAGGGAACATTTAAAAACAATGAGAAGCCCTAGATTTCCAACCACCTATGCTTAGAAAACCATCCTAGTTAGAAACACTTCATTCACCAGCTTCTCAAATTGATAGTCCTAAGAAGAGAGTATTTGCTCCTTGATCCCTATATGAAGACCCCAAGGAAAATAGAAGCCTCTATCAAATCATGTGAATCCACCTCTAGGGAAAAGTAAAACAGATACTTGGAGTTGTCAACATATGACTTCAATATCCCTAATACTTGGTGAATAACCGTGATATCTTCCCTTTACATTGTCATTACCTCCTCTTGTATAAACTACCAGACCAAAAGGACTTAGAAACATCCCATGTCAAACAAACTTTAATTGATAGCATGTCTAACTTCTCCCATTTATCCAAATATGGACCCTAAAATAACCCAAAAACTGCATTAACTCTATCAGCTTTGGGATTCCACAATTTTATTAAGACAAACTCTACCTATTCAATCCACTCTATGACCTCTAATGGACCTTGATCACTATGAAGTACATGCACAACCTGAGAATAACTAGAAACTAGTCATGACTCAATAGAAAATCTAGGGGACTTTTTGTGCCGTATATTATGAACCACATCAAAATTGATATCCAAAATCAAAATCCAATCAAAACACACATAAAAACCATATCAGGACAGAAAAACATGATCCCTAACCAAACATATACAAAAACAATCAAAAATTACCATTCTAGATACCTCTATTTCACATAAATTTCAAAACCTCCTTCTTCCAAGGTCACTTTCAAAATATCAAAACACACTTTTCACAAAAGAAAACTGTCATTCTAAAACCAAAACAAATTTTCAAAATCCCTATCATATTTAAAAATAATTTTTGAAAAACAAGACAAAGCCTTTGATTTCAATCATCCACCCATAGAATCCCATGAACCATTAGGCATGTGTTCATCCACATCCATTCATATAGGCCCACATTAACTTTCCATACATACTTTCACATGTTCAAACAGTCATTAGGAGTACCCAAGGAATTTTCATAGAAATTCAAAACAAACACCATATTTTCAAGGGAAAACATTGTCTATCTCAAAACCCACTTTACCAAATTAAGACCATTTCAATGAAAAAATTTTCATTTAAAAACCAAAATTAATTCTAAAAACAGACATACATACAATTGAAAAAAAGACAAAGCACCAGTTACACCATACTGCCAGAGATCGGAACTAGAGGTAATGCTTAACCCAACAACATTGTAGTGAGCCATGACCCATGTGGGAATCAATACTTTGGAGTAACTTAAACTGTGTACTCAGACTCCACATGGGACACTAATCTATGTAAAATCATAAAATAACACTGTATTTCCTTTGATGTCATCCTTTAATCCAAAATAACCATAGAGGACTCAAATCACATATTTCCCTTTGAAACTCGAGGCTCGGAGCGAGTAGGGGTTTATGATGCCCTTCCCGCACCAACCTCCTGAGTCCCGACAGTCCTAATATCTCACTACCAGACACCCCAAATTATAATGTCCTACTCTGATAACATTTATTCATGAACCATACCAGTATGTCATCTAACCCAACACCCAACCCAGTCTGCGAAATTTCCCAAACGGTGTTGCTAATACCCAAAGGGTGGAAACTAGTGATGAAAATAAAATATAAATTTGAAGGCAGTGGTTTCAGCCGAATCAAATCCATTATCAAATAATGTAATCAAAATGAGAAATAAGGACCAAAAAATGATCATAATATATACACAAGATGGTCCTAATTGAAAATACTATTAATCAAAAACAAAACTGAAACTGAACAAAGATAAACATGACTACAACCAAAACGACCTCCGTGAGACGTCATGATCAATGCCATCCTCGAATCATCCTACTCCAACCGCAAGCATACAAACCAAAAATATGAACATGAAAACAAACGTAAAAAACAGTTCGGGCATATCGTAAATGATTGGTATACGTATGTTGTGATCTCAACAACATAGTAGGCAATCACTACATAATTTTTGAGTTTCCATTCCCTAAAAAATACATTGACAGTAGTTTTGAAAATTCTATGATAAAAATAGTAATTTTCAAACATTTTTATCAAAATATATCATTCCCATTTAAAATTCCATCACCCACCACATTCCATTATCATAATCAATTACTATTTTATAACCAAAACCCATAATAAGGAATACTAGGGCAGTGATGAAGAATAGATAAAGTGTTCAATCTGAAAACTAATTTCAACAAGGATTAAACAAGAAGTTATGAACGATAACCATGGGCCATCCTAAATATTGCTATAAAAACCATGGATGTACTCGTTTCATAACCACCCACCTTCATATAGTGAATACCCAATGTCTATAACCAACTAGACACCCTCAATTGGCCAATCATGTGGATCAGTACTCCTAGCCTGGCGACAAATCCAGGAGGGTACCAACCCGTCTAATCAGGGATGACAAGATACCGTCACTCAATAGTCTAAGAGACACCTAGGAACCCATGGTAGTAGTAAACTATATAAGTTGGAGGACCTCACACGAGTGACTCATCATACCATCCTCCACCGCACTTGCCTACCCCCAACATGGAGACTGCCTATATGATGATTCATAAATGTTAAATCCCTCTATAAGAATGACCACATTACATTTTATATATATATATATATATTGTGCATATCACGTCATAGATGGTTCCAAACATGCCATAATAACACATAATAATTCAAACCATTTTTTAAAACACATTAAGTTACCAACCAGGTATTCACGTCCCATGGAATTTTAAATGATTTCTCAAAATGATCCAAGATTCCAGCCTGTCATTTAATCTTTCAAAACCCCAACTTATTTCCCAATACATCATTAGGTGAAAACTAGTACTTATTCCAAGACTATTTCAAATAAACATGAAAATTATTTCCAAACCCTTTCGAAAATGATGTGAATCCCTGTTTTCAAATATACAATGCCAAATTTCCCATTACCATTCATGGTAAATTCCATTCCAATCCTTGATGAAAACCCACAACTTGTTTAAATATTCCAAATGCGAAAGAAAACCATTTAGAGACCAATCATGTCCCAAACTCCCAAACATTATATGTTTTAAAGGACACATTCAAGACAAATTTCTATAACCATGTCGATATAATAAACCACATAGGAAAACATCTAGGCTTAATGATAATTAAGAAGGAGGAAGATGAAGGATGATTAAGTGTTTTGAAATTCAGGTTTCTGTTGTAAAAATGACTTATCCAACACCATCATCATTTGTGTTCCCATATAGGTATATGCACTGGGTACACATGATTTTTCCACATAAAATGGAACATCACAAGTATCCATGAAATTAACCATGTCCATTTTCAAAGATTCATCACATGTTCTCAAAGAAACACAACAAACCCTACATATGGGTCATGCCATAAAAGTCACCAATTCACACATACAATTCTAACTACACAATAAATTTTTTTATCACAATTAAATCAAGGTTAAAAACTATTCAGAATGAAATTTTTCTATTTAATGAAATAATAGACATTTTAACAAACACCTGGTGTGTATACCGTGTATTAAAAATTATAGAGCCCCTTTAAAACCAACTTCAAATAATTTTTTACAATGTAAAAACATAATTAAAAGAAAGAGAAAACCACATGAATGTAAGACAGGTTTTCATAGTCATTAAAAATAATTAAAAATCAATGGAATTAATTAGAAAAGGAATATAATTGAAACACAAAACTAAATGGAGTGCGGATGAAAAAAAATCTTGGAGAAGGGAGATCCAAGCCTGATACATGATCTTCACACCCTAACATCTAATAAAAATGACCTACAAATCAATTGTAGCTTCTAGGGTTTGGCCACAGTGAAACCCCATAAAGAGAAACCCTGAAATCAAGAGATGGAAGATACTAGAAGAGGAAATTTAAATATTGTATGAAGAAATAATGAAGAATCACTAATATTTGGCATTGAATCACCAGAAAAGTGTCCAAAAAAGAAGGATAATGATGGGGATCCATTTGGTGATATGAAAATGATAGTACTTCAAATGAGAGGTGGAATAACTTAAATACTATTTTTATATTAAATACTATTTAGCCCATGATTGGATGAATGGTTTTACCACATAGTTTTGTAAACCGTGCCCAAACCCATCTAATGCTAATAAAAAATGCTCTAGATTTCGAGGATTAGATCAAACGGTTTGGGAAAGTCGTGATCAAACCATAAAACCTGAAAAAATGGCCAAAGCCCTCAAATGACACCCCAAACACTATAAAAATCCACCAAATAAACCTTAAATGATTTACACACAATATCATGGTAATGTGGTTGTCACAAAAACTCCACTAAGAATTTTTCTTCCAGTACCATTGACAATAAAAAATAATAGGACTAAAAGAAAACTAAAACAACTAAACCAAAATGAAATTGGAGGGACACTCAACCTGAACGTCAATACCCTTAATAATAAGGTGTAATAATTTGTATTTCATAATAATAAATAAATTTGTGTTTATTTTTCATAATTAATTTCTGTTTTTATGATTAATACCATATAATTAGAGGTGGTAGAACATAAAACAAATTGATTGTGGTCATGTAAGATGATTACATCATCTTCCAAAAACCCCCCATTAGAAAATTTGTTTAGGAACATATGGCTAGTCATTTGTGGGCTCTAGACTCTAAAAAACTCTATATGGATTTCTCTATGATTAATGTTTAAGGATGGGTTTATCTAGATTTGTAAATGTAGTGTAATGAAGATAATGGCTGGGTGTATTGATAAAAGGGAGGTAAAGGGAGTACATAGAATTACAAAAATGATTAAAATATAACAAAGTCATTACAAATAAAAAATCATAACATTTAATTAAATTATTTAAAAAGGTATGATGCTATTTAATTCCCATTAATTTAAAAAAATTGGATAGGTTTATGTGTAATTTTAGGTATTACCTTTTCATTTAAACACTTAGTTAACCAATTTTTTTCTTAACCATGGTAACACATTTTTCACTCTTAAGGAGATTTCATATTTCTTTAATGGTGTAAATTTGATCAAAAATGTAAAATGGATGAAATATTTCATTTATCTTATTCCCTTTATCCTTTATCAAGATTTTAATAGCAATGAAATATTATTTAAATAATATATCATTATTTTCAGTGTTGACACTGTGCATTTAATTTAAAGTCAAATACATAAATAAAAAGTTCTATGTAAAATATAATCATTTCACATATCCCTAATATTTTTTATTTATCTAAAAAAATTATGTATCATAAAAACTAACACAAATGTACTACTTTAAATATTTTTAAAATAATTTATTTTTTTATTAGTTGAATAAATGTTGTATTTGTGTTGCATAATCATTAAAATTCAATATAAATTAACTAAAATTGTAAAATAAATTATCTCGATTAAAATAATTTTTTTATTCCCCAAATAACAATTTATATACATTCACCACTATATTTTGTACATATGTTAAAATGTAAGTTATATTTAAAATTAAGAAATTTCCTTTCTATATTGTTCATTCCTCTAAATATTATATATATCATTTTCTTGTACAACAGTGAATTTTATAATTTAATTTCATAAAAAATACTATAACGGTATTGTAACTTCTTCCAAAATTAATTTTTATGATAATTTATTACCTTAACACAATGTGTATACATATGTTAAACCAATTTACCATTTCACTGATGTCATAAGTATTACCATAATAACTATTAATATTATACAAAATTAAAAGGGTCGTATTTACCAAATTTTAACATTTTAATTACAAATAGAGAACCCATTTTATTAAATTCAATACCTATAATTGGAGAAAGTTAATTTTATAACAAATTCGTAATGTGAATTGAATATCGAATTTTAGAAACTTACCTTTTAAATTATAAAACTAGATGTATTTATATCTCATGCATAAAAACATTAGATTAATCTTAGAATATTTTAATTAATAAAAAAATATAAATTTCATTAAAATTATTTATCAATAGAGATTAATTTAATAAATTAATTTAATATACACATTGTGTGTTTAAAAATATTTTACTATAAAAACATCCATTTTACATTCAAATGATTTTTAGTTTCATTTTTAATTAATTGATAGAAAATTAATTAATTGTACACATGTATACTATATTTTGTAGTTAATTATATTCATAGCCATCACTTTTAATAGATAGGTTATAATGGTCACATGATACTTTAGTATTGGATCATGGAATTTTGAAACTTTTTATTTTATGTAAGTCAAGATGTCAAAGAAATAATTTTTATTTTAAAAGAAATATATATTTAATTTTTTGGGTGTTACATTTTTTATGTTTGTTATGAGAACTATTATTATTATTATTATTAATGGTATTTTAAGTTATCATTATTTCAAACACTGATATTAGGGTACAGTAACCCCATAATACTAACATAGACTGCCACCGCTAGTCAACATCCTCTATTATATCAGGAGGAATTCCTAACATCATGTGGTGAAACAATCTAGGTACTATTTATATTGTGACCTATTTTGGAATTTTACACCTAAGAACTACTCTTTTAAAGACTACGTACACTTATAGTATCAAGGAAGTGATTAAATTTATAGGATGGCCACAGAATATCTAATTGACCAAATTTTTAACATTTTATGTTATACAAAAAATTATTTCTTTGTCTTATACCTAGGGTATCTATAATGTTATCTAATATTAATCACTAAAAAAATTGAATTATTTTCATATCATTAAATAATTTACAATTTGAAAATATTATATATACCTTTGAAATTATGATCAACGATAACATTCAAACACTTAATTATCTTCAATAAAACTCATAATCTCTAAATTTTTCTAACCCCATCAATAATACCGACTATGAAATCAAAAAATCATACTCCCACATATAGTGACATAAAAAATATACATTACCTACTGGGATTGATTCCAACTATAGAATATTGGACATAACATTCCATAATTACATGAAATAAACCAAATATTGTATTACATAGATTCCCAATACATTTTATATTTATATAGATATATAATTGGGAGAAAATACTAACTATAAAATTACATGTTCATTATATAAAACAAATATTTTCCCTTATATATGAATCTATTTAATCTATAATCAGTCTTTAACATATATCATAACATCATTCACGCATTATATTTTTCTAATCATTTCATGTGTACATCCTTTCTTCATAACATTGGGATTGGTAACATAAGAAATCGACGAGAAAAAATTTTTAGTAAGGTTAACATAAAACATTGGCTACAAAACACATAAATATGGTATAAATTATATGGATGGAATAAATATTCTAAATAATTTCATAATAAATTGAAACTCATAGCATGGTTTATCCATGAAAATTATTGAAAACATGAATATCAAAAACACTAATATAGTATAGATCAAATTCATAATGTTGAACATCAAAAACATGTTATAAATGCCTTAGATTTATATCATTATTCAATTAGGAACAAATAATAACTATAAAATCATGTGTTCATTATATAAAATAGATATTTTCAAATTATATATGAATGTACATAATCTGTAATGAGTCTTCCACATATCCTGTAATTTCTTTCACCCATACTATTAATATTTACATGTCACATGTACTACATTTCATTATAACAAGGGGATTTGAATTATTATAAATGAATGATCTAAAAATTATTGTAACGGAAAAATATCAATAAATCTATAAAAAATAAATATGGAAGATATAATCTAGAAGGAATAAATAATATGAATAATTTCATAATCAATTAAAAATATATCATGTTTTATCAAGGACTATAAATTAAAACATGAATATAAAAATGACAATCTCATACTGATAGAATTCATAATGTCAAACAAAAAAATCATGTTGTCCTATACTTTTTCTAAGACAGCATAATGATATGTGAAGAGGTATATAATAAAAACCATGTTGTTTTTTCTAATAAGACATATCAATGTGTGGACTTATTATATAATTTTCATTCTAACCTTTCACATTATTAGGTACAATAAATTCACCATAAGAGTGAATAATAAATTACATACTATCCCCAGAAGAACCACTTTCTTAATAAAATCATGGATCTTTGTATATCTAATTTTTTTAATGTAAATACATAATCAACCATTGATATAAGTCAATAATCCTCAAGAATATCAATACTTTTCCCCATGCAAGTAAAAGGGATAACATGATAATAACACATATTTTAGATGTATTTGGATTTTTTAAAACAATACATAATAATATTTACTAAGTAGTCAATAAAAATATATATCATAATAAAAAATATATGAATTTTCAATTGTTCCCCAATGGATAAATCAAAAATAATTCTATATAATAATCCTTGAAGATAAATCTGTATAGATTAATGGAGTACGGTTAAGTAAGTGACAGTATAACATGATACTACTACATCCAGAGTACGCAATTGGATGGTTTCAAAAAAAATAACCCTTGAGAAATAAATGAAACATAATATTTAGTTTCCATAAGTGAAAATAGGGTCACAAAAAGAAATCATTGAATATTATCAACAAAATAATGGTTCAGGAATCAATTTTTGGATGCCATTATTTATATCCCATTAATGATAATATATATATATATGAGGATAAATCCTGAAACCTAAACCCCATTAGTGTATATTATTTTGAAAATGATAAATAAAATGAAATCATAGAAACAAAAAAGATATCTTACTATTTTTAAAATTGATGTAAACTAAAAATTTAAATTCCAATATCAAAAGAAAATCATTTAAATGTGATGTGTGTAATTTTGAAATATTTTACTTTTGATAATAATCTTTAATAATAGGTTTAATAAAATAACATAATGATTTTTATAAGAAATTTGGAGTTGAAAATAAAATTTTTTATTATGAAATAAACATTTTTAATACATTAAAATATCTTTTGTTGAAAAACCAAAATGTAAAATCATTAATAAATTATTTTTTTATTGATTTTTTTTCCAAAATATGATTATGAAATAAAATATAAAAAAAATATCCAGGTTGGACAACCCATGAATTGAAATTAAATGTTGAAGATGAAATACTATAACTGAATGAAATGATTTTTTAGCTATCAAAATCACTTTTGGGGACTATAATCTAAGAAGCATGAAATATAGGAAAAGGGGTTTATATGGTAAAAATATTGAAAGTGAGATAATACAAAAAAATAAAATAAATTTTGATAAATTACACAACATTTGTGTAAAACGTTTAAATTAAATATTATAAATCAATGAATAAAAAAAATAAGTTTCCAAACTAATATTACAATAGAGGTAAAACATCAATTAAGACGCACGTAAAAAAAATTACATGTTTTGGATTAATATATATTATTAATAAAATTATGTTAAGGAATATAATATTCATGGGATTTTAAATCAATATAAAACTACCAAATGTAATCATGGTGAATAACTTATAACGTTTCTAAAGAATCAAAATTGGATCAAAAAGACCGCAACAACTTGAGTAACATTTTAATAAAAAAACCTTGAACTTGAGGTCATTAATTCGAACATGAAATACCATTATTATAACAAAATTTATAATATTATATAAAAAATATGTATTATATACACATCATAAGTATTATAAGGTTTTTAATTCCAAAAATCTATCAATGAGAGGAATTTGATATGAATACACTTACCTTATTCCAGATTCATTCTGCATATGTGCTTTGCAACATAAATAATCGTATTAGAATTATTATATAACTTCCTAGGAACATTATTTATATATATTTTATGTAATATCTATAATATATTATGTTATTCTATTTATTTTATAAATGAAATTATATACGCATACGTGAAATTTGAATCAGCATCAGCAAATATCAGTAATTTTAGCGATAAAATATGATATTTTAATAATAAGTAAAATACATAATATAATGATTCTAGATCCAAAAACTAGTATTTAAATTGTTTAAAAACATATAATAATTTTATTATTGTTTTCCCATAGTCATTCATTATGGAATTTTATAGCATTATTCAAGTTGGTAGTTAGACTGAACCAAAAGAGAAAATGTTATATATCGATGGGAGAGTGTTGTTATGGAAGTGTATAATATAATTATAATAGAATAATAAGGTTAAAATTAATATTTTTTATAATTACATATGAAATGATTTGGAAATATAAAAATAAAAATATGAAAAATAAAAAAAATGCTTCGTTGGGAAGGTGGTTTTCTGCAAAACACACGATTTTAATTTTTGAGATTTTATAAGAGGATAAAAATAAGTAATTTAATGTTTTTAAAAAATTTAATAACACTTTAATATAATATTTATACTTATTTTAGCATACATATATTGTTTGGGTAGGTTTGGAAGATAAATACTTCTAAAAAACTCAATGGAAAAAAGTAATGGTCATATTGATACCATGAAATTTCTCTTGAAAGTATGCCTGGAAGTGAAGGTCTTATGAAAAATAATACTGATATGAGGCCTATAAAATTGAGATATAATTATATCTGAAAATAACTTAAATTTTCCATGATGGAATATAATGTAATGTGTGTGGAAGGATGGGAAGGGAGTGTCCCCTTTTATATGTGAGGAGAAGTGAACTTTTGAGAGTACCCTTTAATTTTCAAAGGTATCAATACACAATTCAAGGGTCAAATACTCAAAAATATATAAATAGTGTATTTTTTGGTGATATTCGGTCTCTAAATAATCATCCAAATATTTTCAGACATGTTTTAATCATGTATTATGTCATTTTTTCTTTCAATTTAACTTTTGTATTTTTTGTATTGGCCTTAGAATCTAGTTTTTAATAAAGTAATTTTTGTTTTGAAATAAATATAAAATAACCCATATTACAAAATTTGGGTGTGTTAAAACTATATTTCCTAAAAATATTATCTAATTCAATTTTTAAAACATATAAAATCCAAATTCAACATAAAATTTTGTATATATAGAACAATAGTTTTTTGTAGAGAAATGGTATTTGATCATTATATATTCTTAATCTTTTATAGAATTTTTTCCTAATAATTGCGTGTTAATATAATTATATATTTGGTTAAATATAATTTTATATTACTCATTTCAAATATATAAATATAATGGGTCAGAAAAAATTACCTCGTAGTAATAAAATGATTCTTTGAAAATAACAGTTTTACCATTACCAAGGTCATTAACATTGATCTTGGTAATCATAAATTTTTCTCACATTTGAAATTTTCATTATTAAATAATATAAAAATGTTTAACTATGATATTATATTCATTTTTATAGAATTATGTTTTACAATTTATGAAAATTTATTTTAATAAAAGTGAATAAAAACAATTATTAGAATAATATATTCATTATGTTTCAAAATTGATATTAATCGGTATTTTAAGAAAAAAATAGTTATTTTAAATGATTTTTATATAGAAATACTCTAATTTTATAGGAAAATATTTCATTGAAATCTTTTTCATTATTGTATTATTTTATCTTCCTAAAAGTTACGATTTTTAGAAAAATCAGTATTTCAAAACTAATCTACTAAAAATAAATACTTCTGAAAAAACTATCTTTATAATGTTTTTATTATAAATAAAATAATGATTGGTTTTTGTTAAAATCAGAATGATAAAATTTATAAATTGTATTTTTTAATTAGACCACAAAATATGATGAGAAACATTTTTTATTTGAAAATAAGATTTTGAAATAATAATTGTTATTATTACTTTTCATGTAATTTAATAACTAATTTTTTTTAAAAAATATATTTTATCATCAATAATTATATATTTCATGAAATATTAATAAAAATCACATAAGAAGAAAACTTTTTGAAAAATGATTTCTGAACATTAAATGAACTTATTAGTCATTCTAGGTAAATTAATTTAATTTGACTTATAATAAATTTTTCATTTAAATAATTTCTGTAAATATTTTTGAAATAGGTTACTCTTATTCATTCCCCCACATTCAATGGCTCTATTTTTACAATCAAATTTAAGTATTTATATATTTTCTTATTATAGAATTTCTTTTTTGTTACAACCTGTGTATAATGATATTGAACACATTGGATAATTTAAAAGAAATCATTAGTTAAAATCATGGGCTGATAAAACCATGTAATATTGGGTGTTTTATAAAACATTAAATGATTTATTTATCACATGGTAATCTAATGGGTAATCCCCATACAACATGTTAAAGTGAGATCCTCATTTTGGTTTTCATTGATACATTGAGTCTATAAACTCTTCTTGGTTATCTAAACTTCATAATGATGAGATACACATGTTAGTTTCCTTAATTTACTTGATTTGAGATTTATATCTTTGTTTCTTCATATATATATTTAGTAAAGAATATCCTCGTTGTTTCCTCATATACTTTATGTCATCATACTCTTCTTGGTTTCCCTATATACCTAGAGTTTATTTTTTTTATTTTGGTTTCCACAAATGTGCCTTGATTTGATATTCTACTCTCTATTTCATTAGATTAATTCTGGTGAGATACTCATATTTATTTCCTTACATTCCAATATTCACGATTCTACTATTGGATTCCAAAAATTACTAGATTTCAGATTCTCCTCATTGGTTCTCATAATTAATTGAATTGAGATACTATTTTCTACACCCAAAATTCCTTTTACTAAGCTAATTTTCCACTATAATCCCAAAAGGCCTCCTCTAGAACAAGTATTTCACCAAAACATTGTTATTATCCTTTCACATTAAACATATTATAATTAATAATTAATACATGACATTAAAGGGAACCTCTAAGTTCTGTTCCACATTTATCAAAAAGTGTACCATGCCTCATTAAATAAGAATTAAAATATATGAATCATAATTCGAATCACAGGATATATAGGAATAATATTTCCTAAGTTGCGCTACAACTCTAAAGCCTTTCATTCCTCATTTTATATGATTGAAATGCCTCATTCTATGATGATAAACTCTAGAGTGTCTCCCCTTACACCTCCAAATTATAGAGTAACCAAATACCTGGACTAAATGAGAGATAATATAATAAATATTCATAGTTTGTTAGTAAAATCATGTTCTTAGTTAATCTATTTTACGTAAGTTTAACAATAATTATTGTTAATAATTTCTTTTAAAACAAGCTTTAAAATATATAATAGAGTTATTGAAGGGGAAATAAAATGAAACTAATGGATTTGTTATCCTCTCATTCTATAGTCCATAAAATTTTTCAATTTTCAAGACCCAAGGTGATCAAAATTTGTCCTTCCTTGGAAATAGATAAAGATTAATGTCTGAACTAAAACAACTAAAACATGGTCATGATAACTCAATCCCCATTGAAAATAATGTCCATCTAGATATTCAATTTTCATGAAATAGTACAAGGTTATGATTATGTGGTAGAGATGTGATACATTGATATTCTATGTGGTATGTTGATATGTTACATGTACTATGAATATAATATGGTTATTTACTAGGAGTCTAAGGTGATTCGGAATGGATGGTAACATTGTCTGGTTATTAGTTGCGCAAAAAGGGTTACTAGTTTAGTGCGTAAGCGATTATGGGGTACAATTGTGTATATATTATTTTATAATTACATCTACATACTTTTATATTTATTTTATATTATATACATTGAAAGGATGGTTATTATTGGACTTAGTTAGGTAATGAGTATATTTTCCTACTTATTCATATTTTGTTTAGTGTTATTCTAACACATTCATATGAATTATTCGTGTGGTGGTCCAATTAAGTAACAATGTATTCTCAACCCTGTATTATGTACATTTTTTAATGATAAATAGAGTGGAGTTTATATTGGGTTGGGAATTATCAGATCATGATGATTTTTGAAGATGGATTCACTATCATGTATGATGGATTTATATAATTTTTTTTGTTTATATATAAAAATACATAAAATCTAGAATGATTATTTATTTTATATTTTTTTATTGGAGTTAATTGGTTTTTTCCTTTCCACTTTTCCTTTGATTTATAAGGGCACATCATCATATATATGTGTTTAATACCCTTGGTTCCAATTTTTAACCCATGGCCTGTTATATTTGGGATTCATGGATCACACAAGCCTTCAATACCAACCAATGAGGGATCCAGTAATGATGGTTCCTTACAAAAATGATTGAAAACATCATGCATTGGATTAAATAATTCTAATCAAATATCATATTTACGAAGCGATTCTATAATGTAAATATTATTAGAGTAATAACATTTAATATTCCCTTTATGTAACTTAATTAATTATTATCTATATATATCCAAACTAGTAATAGAGTCCTAAGAATTTGTTTTTGTTTGGATGATAGAAAAATATTGAAATGAACTATAAATAAAAACAAATTTATGAGAGATATAATGTTTCTAAATAAACGTGTTAGTGTAAGTCATTTTAAGTTAGTTTTTTATCACATATAACTTTTAATATTACTAGGTATATAAATGACATAGGATTTTGTATAACTATTGAGACATGATTGAACTAGTGACTTTATTCTATAATCACTGTTGTAAACGATTTGGTGTGTCAAAGAAATGTAATAAGAATATATAATTTCAATTATCTTTTATTGAAAATATTTGATTCACACTCACCAACATGATAAGGAATGTTTTGAGAATAATCAAGGATCATTCGAGTGGGGATTGTGGTTGGAATAATATGAATAGAGAATAAAATAGTAAAGAATATTTCTTGACCAATGAAGTTATGATGGCCAATAATTGAAGTTTTTTTATTAATTTTTATCATTTATATTCATAACATAAATTCTAAACAACTTTTAACGACACTTCACATGAGTTGTGGTATCATTTTTACTGAATTGGTTGAGTAAAAACATTCCCCAAAATACTTCTAGTGGTTCTTTTTTAACACATTCATGCATTAATTATGATACTAGGTTTTTAACATTTTGGATAGTGTGAATTATATTTAAGGAAAATTGGTGACTACCAATTATCCAATAGTCAATATATCACCCATCAATGGAGATTATAAGATCAATAGTGATAAATGGTTCATTTTCATATTGATTAAATTTTTTTACGTTCCTTATCTTTGATTAATTTTAAATTAAAATTAAAGTATACTTTTAGCTATAAAAATAGTGTATAATATATTTCATAACCCAAAGTTTATAAGATATAAGATAGCATAAAGAATACAACAAATAAAAAAAATTCATTGAGGACCTACATGGTTTCATTTTACAAAATTATAAATAATTGATTCGATAATTGAAGGTCAATTTTAAGAGGACTATGATTATTACATATTAGGAAGTTATGTTATATAAGTTTTTTATTATTTTAATATAAAATGGTTTTTCATTCATCACAAATAATGATAAATATATTTAATGATATTTATGTCTTTTATAATTATTTTTTATTCACTCTTTTTTGTATGAATTTTGTGTGTGGATAATTTCTGTGGTGTTTGAATGCGCCTACAACAAGTTTATGATTATTTTTATTGTATAAAGAATCATATTTTTATAATTTTTTGAGGAAACTAGAAAAAATGTTAGTAACCACATAATTATTAATTGAGATGTTATGAATTAGTGAATAAAAATATTTTATGATTTCTTAACACACCAAATTAATTATTGGTTATGTTGAATTCACATAATATGTTAATAATATTTCTTCTTGAACATTGAACATAATTTATTTAATAAATTTAGTTTTATGATTACATTTACAAATCCAATCAAGTGAATAAAAATAAATTTATATAAAAGGTTCACTATTTTAAATGAATCATTACATCCTTGTCCTGGAATAGAATCACCCATTTATATATAATCCACTATAATAACTAAATAAATTAAAAAAATAATGGTATATCCTTGAACTCATGTCTGTAAAACTATATTAAAACTATTATGATGTTCTTATATAAAAAAATAATTAAACCTTAGTATTTATAGTAATAAGTATATTCTATCATTATAAGAAACTCTATATGTATTTTCAGTAGTGTATCTCATCTTTTCTATCACTTTGATCACTAAAAATATGACATTATGAAACAAAACAACTCTTTTAGTCTACCTGAAAACTTATTCATTATTTTACTGATAGATCCAAATGTATATACAAATCCTTGATAAATAAAATATGAATAAACTCAAAAAAATATAAAATCAACGTAATTTAAAATTATAAATTATGGATTTGATTGTCACTATATAAAGATTCCTCCTTCAAGAATATATAATGATTAATATCTATATTTGTTATCAACATTTAATAGGTCTCTCTTATTCTTATATACTATGTATTCTATCAATTCACAATACTATAATTTTTTATACACACAATAATGGATGGAATATTTCTCATAGTTTATTCACCATATCATCATTCAGTATTTTAATAACAATGAAATATTATTTTAATAAAAGATCATTGTTTTCATTATTGACATTATGTAATTAATTTTGAGTCAAATACTTCAATAAAAAGTTCTATGTGAAATGTAATCATTTCACATATCCCAAATATTTTTTATTAGTATAAAAAAAATTGTATCATAATAAATACACCCAATTTTATTACATTTAATATTTTAAAATAATTTATTTTGTTTTTCCATTAATTGAATAAATATTGTATTAGTGTTGAATAATAATTAAAAGTAATTATATATTACATTAAAATTTAAAATAAATTATCATGATGAGAATAGTTTTTTTATTCCCCAAATAACAATATATATATATTCACAACATTATTTTATTCGATGTCAAAATGTAATATATATTTAAATGTAAGAGAGTTCCTTCCTGTTTTTTTTTAAAAAAAATTATAAATATCTTTTTATTATTCAATTTTTCGTTGAGTTATTTAATTTATAAACAAATATTATAAACGTATATTACCTTCTTCCAAAAGTAATTTTATGAAAATTATTACCCTAACACTTAGTTTTTACCTATGTTAACCAAATAAACCCTTCACGGATGTGATAAGTATTACCACATTAACTACTCATATTTCAAAAAATTGAATGCTTCCTATTTATTAAATTTTTAACTTTTAATTTCAAATATTGAACCCATTTTATTAAATTTGATCCTTATAATTGGAGAAAATAATTTTATAATAAATCCGTAATGTGAAATGAATATCGCGTTTTAGAAAATAACCTTTTAAATTATAAAACTAGATTTATTTCTATCCCATGGATAATAAATTAGATTACTATTAAAACTTTTTAATGTATAAATAACCTAAAAAGTTTATCAAAATGATTAATAAATTGATATTAATTCAATATATTAGTATAAAATACACATTTGGTGATTAAAAATATTTTTTTTAAGAAAAAATTTTATTTTACTTTCAAATTATTTTTAGTTTATTTTTTAAATACATGATAACTAATGAATTTATTTTATATATTTATACTAAATTTTATTAGATAATTCTATTCATATCCATTAATTTTAATAGCTAGGTTAAAGTGGTCAGTTGATATTTTAGTAGTAGATCATCATTAGTTAAATATATTCATTCTTTTTAAGGAAATCTATAAAAGAAATTAAGTTTATTTAGAAAGAAATATATAATAAATTATCAGGGTGTTACATTTTTTATGTCCTTTTATGTGCACTATTATTCTTATTAATGTTTATGGTATTTTATATTTATCATTATTTCAAACTATGATATTAGGGTACAGTCTCCCAATAATACTAAATTATACCACCACCACTAGTCAGTATTCATTGGAATATCAGGAGGCATTTTGTACATCATGTGGTGAAATAGTCTAGGTAATATTTATTTAGTGATTTATATTGGGTTGTTACACCTAGGAACATATTTTTTAAAGAATACATCCACTTGTAGTTTCAAGAGAGTGATTTAATTTATAGCAGACCAACAAAATATCTAAATGAACAAACTTTTGACATTTCATGCTATACATAATATTATTTCTTAGTATTATACATAGGGTATCAGTAAAGTTATCTCATCTTAATAACTTAATAAAATGTGAATTATTTTCTTATCATTATATCATTTATTATCGAAAAAGGTTATATATACCTTTGAAATTATGATCAAAGTTAACTTTTAAACACATAAATTATCTTCAATTAAAATTCTAATCTATAAATTTATATAACCACAACTTTATTACCATCTGTAAAATCAAAAAATTGTACTCCCTGATATGGAGACATAAAAAAAAATATGTTACCTGGTGGGTTTGATAGAAACTATAGAATATTGGACATAACATTCCATTATTAAATGACAAAAACAAAATATTATATTACATAAATTCCCAATACCTTTTAGATTTTTATATTTATGGAATTAGTACATAATAATAAATAATAAATTCCATATTAATGATATAAACCAAATATGTTTCCCTTATATGTGAAACTATATAATCTATAATGTGTCTTTAACATATATCATAAAATCATTCATGCATTTTATTCCTCTAAACATTTCTTCTGTAAGACCTTTATTCAAAACATTATGATTCAAAACATAAGAAATGGATGACCTCAAAATTTTAGTAATGTAAACATATAACTATATCTATCAAACACATAAATATGGTATACATTATATGGATGGAATAAATTTTCTGACTAATTTCATAATAAATAGAATCTCGTAGCATGCTTTATCCATGAAAATATATTAAAACATTAATATTAAAAATACAGATATCATATTGATCAAATTCATAATGTCAAACATTAAAAACATGTTGTAAATTCCTTAGACTTATATCTTTATTGAATTGGGAAAAAATACTAACAATAAAATCTAATGTTTTTTATATAAAATACAGATTTTTAAATTATATATAAAATTACTTAATCTTTAATGAGTCTTCCATATCTACCATAAATTCTTCCACCCATATTATTCTTATAAACATGTCTGATTTACTGAATTTCTTCTTATCATGGAGATTAGAATCATAATAAATGGATGATCTCAAAATTAAATTAAGGAAAACATATAAATACATATTTAAATACTAAAATATGGAATACATAATATGGAACGAATAAGTAATCTGAATAATTTCATTATCAACTAACACATTAAGCATGTTTTATCAATTACTATAGATGACAAAATGGATATAAAGATTGATAATTTCATACTAATGGAAATAATAATGACATTCTTCAAAAACATATTGTCATTGACTAGTTCTAAGAGACTATATTGATATGTGAAGAGGTATATAATAAAACCCATGTTGTTATTTTCTAATAAAACATATTGATGTGTTGAGTAACTATATAATGTTCATTCTATCCCGACACCTTATTATTTAAAATAAATTCACACTATGATCCAGTAATAACTTTCATACTATCCCCTAGAGAACCTCTAGCTTAATAATAACATGGTTATTTTAATAATTAATAATGTATAATGTCAATTCATAATCAACCATTCATTGAATTCAATAATATTTAAGAATGTCAATACCTTTACCCATATTAATAAAAGGTATAACACGGTAATAACCCATACTTTTGATGAATTTGGATTGTTAAAAAATAAATAATATTCTTTCCTGTGTAATCAATAAACAACTATATCATAATAAAATGTATATGAATTTCCAATTTTTCCCCAATGGATACATAAAAAACATTCTAAGTAAGAATCCCTAAAGATAAAACATAGAGAGTAGTGGTATATAATTAAGTAAATGATAGAATAACATTATAATAATATATCAATAGGATGGAAGTTGATGGTTTCAATTGAAACCAACCCTTGAGATATAAATGAAACAAAATATTCATTTCCCAAAAATGAAAACCCCAACCACATAAAGAATTCATTGAAAAATATCAGCAATAAAATGGTTCAGGAATTGAATTTTTGGATTCCATTAGTTGTATCAAAAATATGATATATATATATATATCAAGATATATATATATATATATTTGAGGATAAATCCTAAAATAGACACCCCATTAGGGTAAATTATTTTTAAAATGACAAATAAAATGCAATAAAAAACCAAAAATGATATGATTATTTTTTTAAAATTTATGTAAAATAAAAATATAAATTCCAATTTCTAAGGAAAATTTTAAAAAGATGATGCCAGTAATTTTGATTGATTTTAAATTTTTTATATAATCTCTAATAATGGATTCATTATAATAACTTATTTATTTCTAGAGTAAATGTGGGGTCCAAAATAAAGCATTTTATTATTAAATAAACATTTTTAATACATTAACATTACCATTATTGAAAAAAATTGTTAAATCAGTAATAAATATTATTTAGATAAAAAATAATTTTCAAAAATAATATTAGGAAATAAAATAAAATACAATATCCAGGTTGGACAACCCATGAATGGAAAAGAAAAGTTGAATATAAAATTTTATAACTCGAGGAAATAATATTTTAGTTATCAAAATCATTTATGGGGGACTATAATCTATAAAGCATGAAATATTTGAAAATAGGTTTATGTGGTAAAAATTTAAAAAGTGATAAAAGACCACATAATAAAAAAAACTGAGAAACTACCCAATATATATGAAATAATTTTATATTAATGATCATAACTCTATGAATAAAAATTAAGTTACCAACAAAATTACTATTGGGGTAAAACATCAGTCAAGACACACATAATGAAAATAACCCAATTTGGATTAATACATCCTATCAATTAAAAGTAAATATAGAATATAATATTCATGGGATTTAACATCAACATAAAACAAAAAAAAATAATGTTGAATAATATGTATCATATCTCAAAGAATTAAAATTGAGACCTGGAAGACCCTTGCTGCTTGAGTAACATTTTAATCAAAAACCCTTGAAATTCAGGTCATTAATTTGAACTTAAATTTCCATTATTAAATCATAATTTATTATATTATATAAAAAATATATATTATATACACCTCATAAATAAAATTAGGTTCATAATTCTATACATGTCTCAATGAAAGGGATTTGAGAAGAAAATACTTACCTTGTTCGAGCAGCATTCATCATATACACTTAGTATCATGAATAATCATATAATGATTAATATATAATTTCGTAGTAACATTACTCATATATCATTTATGTAATATATTGAATTTATTATCATATTCTATTTATTTTATAGAAAATATTTACTTATGTTTACATGAATGTTGAATCAGCATCCGCTAATATTAGTGAGTTTAGCAATCAAATAAGATATCTTAATAATTAGTAAAATAATTAATATAATTATTCTAGAACCAAAAAATGATATTTAATTTTTTTTGTAACTGATGATATTATTAGTATTGTTTTCCTATAGTGATTCATTATGGTGTTTTATATAATTATACATGTTCGTAGCTAGACTCACCCAATGGCTAATATGTTATATAATGATGGGAGAGTATGGTTAAGGATGTGTATAATAAAATTATAAAAAAAATAATAAGGTGATAATTTATATTTTTGAATTATTTATGATTTTTTTGGATAAATATAAAAAATTAATATGAAAAATTAAAAACAACGTTTCGTTGTGTAGGTGGTTGACAACAAAATGCATGATTATAATTTTTGAGATCTTCTAATATGATAAATATGAGTAATTAAATGGGTTTCAAAAAAATAATTACACTTTAATATAATATTGATACTGATTTTAGCATACATATATTGTTTGGGTAGGTTTGGATGATAAATACTTTGAAAAAACTCTATATAAAAAGTAATGGTCACATTGAAACCTTGAAATCTCTCTTGAAAGCATGCCTGGAAGTGATGGTCTTATGAAAAAATTTTTTTGATAGGAGGCCTATAAAATTGGGATATAATTATAGATGAAAAAAACAACAATGTTCAGTGAAGGAATGTGATGTAATGTGTGTGGAAGGATTCGGTGGGAGTGTCCCGTTTTATACGTGAGGAGAAGTGAAATTTTGAGATCACCATTTGATTTTCAATGGTATCAATACACTATTCAAAGTTCAAAAACTCAAAAATATATAAATAGTGGATTTTTGGGGGATATTGGGTCTCTAAATACGTAACAAAATATTTTCACACATGATTTAATCATGTATTTTGGTATTTGTTCTTAGATGTTAATTTTTGTCTTTTTTTGTCTTCACCATGGAAACTAGTTTTTAACAAAGTAATTTCTCTTTTAAAATAAATATAAAATAACTCATATTATAAAATATGCTTTCTATAAACCAAAATTTAAAAAATATGATCTAATTATTGTTTTTAAATATATAAAATCCACTTTAAACTTTAAAAAATTCCTATATAGAGCAATAGGATTTTATAATATTGTATTTAACCATTATATAATAATAATATTTATTATAATTGTTTACCTAATAATTTTGTGATTATAGATTCATATATGTGGTTAAATATAATATTATACTAATAATTTAAAATATTTAATTATAATTTGTCAAAAAAAAATACACAATATTAATAAAATGTTTATTTTAAAATAATGGTTTTACCATTACCAAGTTCAACAAAATTAGTCTTGGTAATCAAAAATTTATTCCCCAAATTGAAATTGAAATTGTTAAATAAAAAAAATCTTTATCTAAGATGTGAAATAGATTTTTATAAAATTAATTTATATAATTGATAAAAATTTATTGTAATAAATGTGAATAAAAATATTTATTGGAATAAAATATCACTCATGTTTCAAAATTAATATTAATCTGTATATTAAGAAGAAAATTATTTAAAATTATTTTTTAAATTGAAATATACTAAATATTCTGAAAAATATTTTTGGATATTTCTTTTATTCTTGTATTATTTTATTTTCACAAAAGTTTATTTTTTTTTACAAAATCAACATTTTTTAACTAATCACCTATAAACACTTATTTTAGAAAAATATAAAAAATACCCTTTTTAATGTTGTTATTATAAATTTATTAATTAATATTTTTTGGTAAAATTAGATTTATAACATTTTTCAATTCCATTTTTCAATTTAACCAAAAAATATAATTAGAAATAATTTTTATTTTAAAATGAAATATTTAAATATTAATTGTTATTATTATTTTCAATGTCATTTATTAACAATATTTTTTAAAAAACATATTTTATCATCAATAATTATATATTTCATTAAATTGAAATACAAATCAAATAAAAAGTCATCTTTTTAAAAAAATTATTTCTAAACATTAAATGCACTTTTATGTCATTTTATATAAATTAATTTAATTTCCTTCATACTAAATTTTTCAATTAATTTATTTATATACATGATTTTTAAAGATAATACTCTTATTCATTTCCCCATATTCAATTACTTTATTTTAACATTCAAATTTAAGGATTAATATTTTTTATAAATATATATTATTGTTTTATATTTTTGTTACTCCTTATGTATAATGCTATTAAACACATTGTCTTATTTAAAGAATGTAATTAATTAAAATCATGGGGTGATAGTAAAATGTAATATTGGGTGTTTTATAACACATTAAATGGTTTATTTATCACCTTGAAATCTAATGTGTAATCCCCACAAAACATTTTAAGTTGAGATCCTCGTTTTGGTTTACATTAATGTGTTGAGTCTATAAACTCTTCTTAGTTCTCTAAAATTCATAGAGATGATATAAACATCTTATTTTACATAATTTACTTCATTTGAGATTCTCATATTGGTTTCTTCATATATATTTAGTAATGTGTATCCCCTTTATTTCCTCATATCCTTTGAGTCATCATAATCTTCTTAGTCTCTATGTATACCTTGAGTTGATATTTTCCTCTAAATTTCCTCAAATATGCCTTGATTTGAGATTCTCCAATCTATTTCTTTATATTACTAGAGTAAATATACTAATAATTATTTCCTAACACTCCAATATTCATTATTCTTCTCTTAGATTCCAAATATTCACAGATTTGAGATTCTCTTCTTGGCTTCTTATAATTCATTTAGTTGAGATACTCCTCTCAACACCCAAAAATCCATTTACAATGAAACTTTTACACTATAAACCAAAAAGGTATTCTCTAGAACATTTCTCGCACCAACCCATTGTTAAGATCCTTTAACAATAAACAAAATTGAATAAATAATGGATTCATGACATTAAGAGGAACCACTTTGTTCCTTGCCACATTTATCAAAAAGTGCATATTTCCTCATTAAATTGGATTAAATATAGGCATTATAATTCCCATAAGAGTATATATAATAATATCCTTTCATATTCCATATCACTACTCCATAACACCTTCATTTTTCATTTTATATGACTCAAATCTTTCATTCGATGGTGATAAATTCTAGTGTCATCCTATATTGCTCCAAAACATAGAGTAACCAAATACCTAGATCAAAAGATAGATAATATAATCACCATTAACTATGTATTAGTAAAATCATCTTCTTATTTAATCAATTTTAATTAAGATTAAAAAGTATTATTGTTATTAATTTCTACAAAAAATTCCTTAAAATATATAATAGAGTCATATAAGGCGAAATAAAATGAAACTAATGGATGAGTTTGCCTCTCATCCGCTAGTCCATAAAAAAATTTCAATTTTCACGACCCTAGGTGATCAAATTATTTCATTCCTTGTAAATTTAGAGAGATTAATGTGAGATTTAAATAAACTAAAATAGGTTTGTGATGACTGAGACCCCATTGGAAATAACGTTCATCTAGATTTTCAATTATCAGGATATAGTATAAGGCTGTCATTACGTGTTATATATAAGAAACAATTATATTATATGTGGTATGTGGATATGATAGATGTACTATGAATATGATATGGTTATGTACTATGAGTTTATGCAGATCTGTAATGGATGGTAACACTGTGTGGTAATTCATTGAGAAAAAAACGTTGACTAGTTTAGTGGGGAAGCGAATGTTGGGTACCATTTGGTATGTATTATTTCATTTTCATATATCAATAATTGTATATTTATTTTATATGTGATACATAAAAAGTATTGTTATTTCTAGACTTTAATTGGTAATGAGTATATTTTTCTACTTATTCATATATTATTTAGCATTCTTCTTACACATTTATATGAGAGATTCTTGAGTTGGGACAATTTTGAAACTATAAATTCCCAAAATTATCTTATGTACATTATATATATATATATATATCATTGGGTTTATTATTGGGATGGTAATTATCAGATCATGATTATTGGTGAAGTTGGATTCACTATCCCGGCAGATCGATTTATATAACAATTTTTTTTAAGTATAAGAATACAAACAATATAGAATGAGGGATTTATTTTATATTAGTTGGTTAGATTTAAGTGGTTTTTTCTTTCAAATTATCTTATTATTAATTAGAGTACTTTATCTTATATATGTGTATTATAAATTTAGGGATAGTTTTAATCCCATGGCCTATTATATGTTGGAATCATGGATCACACTTGTCTTCAATACCAACCCTAGAGGGATCCAGTAATGATGGTTCATTAAAAAAATAAGGAAAATTTAATGCATTTAAATATATAATTATAATCAAATAACCTATTTTTGAAGTGAGTCTATAATTTAAAGATTTATATAGTAATGATATTTAAGTTTCTCTTCATGTAACTTAATTAATTCTTGTCTCTACATATCCAAACCATAAAAAGAGTCCTAAGAATATGTATTCTTTTGGTTGATAGAAAAATAAAAAGGATCTATAAATAAAATACTATGTTTGAGTGATATAATGTTTCTAAATAAATATTTTAGTGTATTCCATTTGAAGGTAGTTTGATATCACATCATGTATTTAATATTAGAGGTTATATAAATGACTTGGACTTTGTGGTAACTATTGTGGAATGATTAATCTAGTAAAACTATTCTATACACACTAATGGAAAAGAGTCGGCGTGTTAAAAACATGTTATAATAATAAAGATTATGAATTTTATTTTATTGAAAATATTTGGCTCACACTCATCAATGTGAGAATGGAGGTTTTGATATTAATCAAATATAATTGGAGTGATGATTGATGTTGGAATAATATGAAGAGAGAATGAAAAATTAAAGAATATTTCATGACAAATGAAGTTCTGATGGCCTATCACCTAAATGTTTTATTATCTTTATTAATGTATATTCATTAGATAACATCCAAGAAACTTTTAATGATACTCCACATAATTTATGGTCACATTTTTAGTGATATAATTGAGTAAAAACGTCTCCCAAATAGTTCTAGCGGTTCCCATTATCCATCAAATGGGATTCATTAGGAAACTTGGTTTTTGAAATTTTGGATAGTGTGAATTATATTTAGAGAAAATTGGATGACTAACAATTACCCAATAACCTATATATCACCCATCAACGGTGATTATAAGATCAAAACTGATAAAGGGTTCATTTTTATATTGTATAAATTGGTTGCTGAAGTTCTATTTGTGTTATAAAAATAAAATAAAAAAGGTAGTAATTTATTAGTTGATAAAATAGTGTATAATAAGTGTCATGACCCAAAGTTTAGAAGATATAGGATTTTAATAAGATGTCACTAAAGATAAAAATTCACATCGATGTCCTTAATTGTTTCATTTTATAAAATTATATATCATTGATTCGATGATTGGAGATCATTTTCAGGAGGATGAAGATTATTATAGATTAGGTTGTTATGTTTTTCAAATTTTCATGCTATTTTTTTTGAAAAAATATATTTTTATGCAAAAATATAACTGAAAAATATATTTAATAATATTTGTGTATTTTACAATTATATTTTATTCACTCTTTTTTTAACGAATTCTTTGAGTGAAGACGTGATGTGGATTTTGTATGCACCTACAACACGCTGATGGTTCTTTATAATGTTTAAAGATTAATATTTTCATAATTTTTAGAGTAAACTTGAAAAAAATGAGGAACTACATATTTATTCCTTGAGATGCAATGAATTGGTGTATAAAGTTATTTTATGATTTTTCTATAATACACACTCATCATTTGTTATGTTGAATTCCCATAATGTCTCACTAAAATTTCTTCTTCAACACTGGGCATATTTAATTTAATAAATATAGTTCTATTATTACATTTACAAATCCAATCATGTGAATAAAAATAGAAATATGTAAAAGTTTCACTATTGTAAATGAATCATTATATCTTCATCATGGAATAGTATCTTCATTTATATACAATCCACTAGATTCACTAAATAGATTGCAAAAATAAGGGTATATCTTTGAAATCATGTGTATAAAAATATATCAAAACTATTATTCATGTTATTATATACAAAAAGATTAAACTTCAGTATGTATAATAATAAGCATATTCTATCATTATAATAATCTCTATATCCATTTTTAATAGTGTATATCCTCTTCTCCATCACATTGTTTACTAAAAATATTATATTTAGAAACCTAGCACATCATTTAAATTAGAAAACATATTATTTATTATTTTACTGATATAATCTAAAGTATATATGAGTCCTTTATAATTAGAAAATATGAATAAACTAAAAAGAACTATAAAATCAATGTTGTTTAAAAATTTAAAATTAAGGCTTTGATCACCACTATATAAAGATCAATCCTTCAAGATTCTATAATAATGAATATATATATTTCTTATCAACATTACATAGGTGTCTCTTATTCTTATATACTATATATTCTATCAATCAACCCTTCCATAATATTTATATACGCAATACAATGGATGAAATACTTCCAATATGTTATTCCCTTTATCCTTTCTAAGGATATAAATAATAATGAAATATTATTTTAATAAAATATCATTGATTTCATTGTTGACAATATGAATTTATTTTAAAATAATATAATTCAATAAAAAATTACGATAAATATAATCATCTCACATATCCATATTTTTTTTCTAAAAAATTGTGTATCATAATAACTAAAATAAATTGTATTACGTTTAATATTTTTAAAACAATTTATTTTGTTTTTACATTAATTTAATAAATATGTATTATTGTTGCGTAATAATTCAATGTAATTATATATTACCTAAAACTATAAAATAATTTATCATTATGAAGACAATTTTTATATTCCCCAAATAAAATTCTATATACATTCACCACTTGCTTTTATTCTTATGTAAAATTTTGAGATATACTTAAATGTAAGAGACTACCTTTTTGTATTTTTCTTTTCTTTAAAATTTTTATATATCATTTTTTGAACAATTTTCCATTGAATTGTACAATTTTGAAAAAAAATATTATATGGGTATGGTACCTTCTTCTAAAAGAAATTTGTATGAAAAATTATTACATAAACACATAGTTTTACCTATGTTTACAGTATTTTACCTTCACATATGTGATAATTATTACCAAAAGTTCTATTCATTTTAAAAAATTAAATGGTCCTTTTTAGAAAATATTAACCTTTTAATTACAAATATAGATCCTATTTTAATAAAATTCATACCTATAATTGGAAAAAATTATTTTTATAAGAAAATCATAAAGTGAAATTAACATCACATTTTAGAAAATATCATTTTAAATTATAAAACATGATTTAATCATATGTCATGGTAAAAAAATTAGATTAATGTTAATCATTTTAATGAATACATAACATATAAATTTCATCAAAATGATTCATCGATAAAGATTAATTTAGTAATTTAGTATAAAACTTTTAATGCGCGTTTAAAAATAATTTTTTATAAAAACATTTATTTTACTTTCAAATGATTTTTAGTTTTATTTTTTATTAATTTATCCCCAATAAGTTCATTATATACATGTAAACTAAATTTTATTTGTTAATTCTTTTCATACCCATCAATTTTAATAGCTATATTATAATTTTCACATGATTTTTTAGTATTGTATCATGGTTTGTTAAAACGTTTGATTCAGTGTAAGGAATGCTATCAAAGAAATTAAGTTTTAATTAAAATAAATATATAATAAATTATGAGGCTGTTATATTTTTAATTTTTTTCACTTTTTTTCTTATTAATGTTTATGGTATTTTTTATTTATCATTATTTTAAACTCTGATATTGGGGTACAGTCTCCCCACAATACTAACTTACACTTCCACTGCAATTCAACGTCCTCTAGTATATCTAGAGACATTCCCAACATCATGTGGTGAAATGGTTTAGGTACTATTTATATAGTGATCTTTGTCGGGATGTAACACCTACGAACACCTCTTATATTGACTATATAAAATATTAATATCTAGGTAGTGATTTAATTTATTGGATAATCACATAATATATAATTTTACAAAATTTTGACATTTCATGCAATATTAAAAATTATTTCTTAGTCTTATACCTAGTGTATCAGTAAATTTATCTCATCTTAATATCTAAATAAAATGTTAATTATTTCCTTATAATTAAAACATTTAATATCGAAAAAGGAAATCTATACATTTGAAATTGTTATTAATGTTATCTTTTAATCACTTAAATTATCTTCTATAAAAATCATAATATCTACATTTATCTGACCCCTATTATAACATCAACTGTGAAATCAAAAAAATCATACTCCTAGATAAAAAAACATAAAAAACGTTCATTACCTTCTTGGTTTGATAACAACTATAAAATATTGGACATAACATTCCATAATTACATGAAATAGACAAAATATTATATTGCATACATTCCCAATACCTTTTAGATTTACATATATAAATAAATATGACAAAATAATAACTATAAAATTAAATATTAATTATATAAAATAAATATATTTCCTTTATATGTGAAACAATTTAATACATAATTAGTCTTTAACATGTTTCATAACATCTTTCACACATTCTATTTTTCAAAACATTTCATGTGTACTACCTTTCTTCATAACATTACGACTGGAAATATAGGAAATGGATGAGATAAAAATTTTAGTATGGTAAAAATATAACAATGTCTACCAAACACATAAATATGATATACATTATATGTAATGGAATAAATATTCTAAATAATTTCATAATAAATTGAAGCTCATAGCATGATTTATCCATGAAAATATATGAAAACATGAATATCAAAAATACTGATATCATACAGATCAAATTAATAATGTTGAAAATCCAAAACAAGTCATAAATGCCTTATATTTTTATATTTATTAAATTATGAAAAAATACTCACTATAAAATCCCATTCTATTTTTATAAAATATATATTTTAAAATTATATATTAAATTACTTAACCTCTAATGAGTCTTCCACATCTACCATAAATTCTATCACTCATAGTATTCTTATAATCATGTCAGATGTACTACATTTCTTCATGACCAAAGGATTGGAATCATAAGAAATATATTGTCTCTAAATAATAGTAATGGAAACATATATATATATATCTATAAAAGCATAAATATGGAATTCATTATTTGGAAGGATTAAATAATCTGAATAATTTCATAATAAATGAAAACATAGAGCATGTTTTATCAATGATTATAGATGAAAATATGAATATAAAAAATTATAATCTCATACTGATTGAATTCATAATGTCAAACATTAATAAAATGTTGTCAGGGACTTGTTCTAAGACAATATATTGATTTCAGAAGAGGTATATAATAAAACCCTTGTTGTTTTTTCTAATAAGACACAATGGTGCATTGATTAACTATATAATGGTCATCCAAACCTTTTAGTTTATTAAGTCCACTTAATTCTCGATAAGAGTCAATAATAAATTTTCTACTATCCCCTAAAGAACCTACGGCTTAATAAAAGCATATATCTTTATTTAATGAATTTTTTTAAAGTCAATATATAATCATCCATTGATGGATGTCAACAATCTTCAAGAATGTCAATACATTTCCCTATGTAAATAAAAGGGATAACATGATAATAAACAATATTTTAGATGAATTTTAATAGTAAAAAATTACATAATAATCGTTTCTATTTAATTAATAAACATCTATATATTAATAAAAAGTATATGAATTTTCAATAGATCTATAATGGATAAATCTAATAACATTCTATGTAAGAACCCATCAAGATAAAACTGTATAGAGTAGTGGTATATGTTTATGTAAATGATATAATAACATGATAATAATACATACAGAGGAAGAATGTGGATGGCTTCAAAAGGAAATAACCCTTCAAAAATAAATTAAACCTAATATTTAGTTCTTATATATGAAAAACATTGTCATAAAAAGAATTCCTTGAACAGTAACACAAAAAAATGGTTCAAGAATTGAATTTTTGGATGCCATTAGTTATACCCCAAAAATAATAATATATATATATATTTATGAGGATATATCATGAAACATATGTAACACACCGTGTTTTTGAAAATTAATTCATTTTATAATCTATAAATTAAACACAATTGTGCCTCTACAATGTTTTTAATATCAAAAAATGATCATCTATAGTTGTAATCAACAAGTCATTTTAAGTATGATAGAACAAACTGGATTTTTTGTGAATAGTAACATACCCTTAAGAATAATAATATTCATATTAATATGAACCTTATGAATGTAAAATAGTGATATTATTTTATTTCAATATGGTAAAACGATAATATGATCTTAATTAATTTTTCAATTTGATCTAATACTAATTATAACATTAAAATTGTTATTTTTTTGAATTAACTATGATTTTATTTAAACATTAAATTAACAATATTTGTAAAATTATATTTGAAAAATTGAGTTCACTTTTGAATTATACACATTGAAAAATGGTAGGGGTAAATTTTTGGTATTTTTCTGAAATTCTTGAATGTATTATGAATGGTGAAATATGGTAAAATACCGTATATTCAAATTATAAGTTATATACACTATTTATTTCATCATAAAAGCTATAATTCCACACTGTACGAACTCACAAGATCTTATTACTCTTATGGGTCACATTAAACAACAATATTTTTTATTATGATGGAAATAATAAAATAATTAATAAAATATTCAAAATTTACCCTTCTCCTGCACTATAAAAACCCGTCCTCAATCCCTCTTATTTTCACTTCTCTAAGACTTGGAGTTCCAAAAATATCTTTCCAATTACCCTTAAATAGTCAATCCACACATACATGAAGCTGTTTTTATTTCCAAAATATCAAAAACACTTCCCTTAAATAGGTTCTCAAAGAGGTTATTTCAAGAGGTAATGCACCCTTCTTTTTCATTTTGTTTCATTTCAATAATTCTTATTTTGTTATGCTATTCTCAAATAATCTATAAAAATGACCAATATAACTAAATTATAATATATATACCATAATTATATCATGTGAATGGATGAACCATCATCTATATTCTTACTCCCTCCCTTTGATTTTTATAAACGAAATAAACATCCATGAGGTTACAATTTATAACCTTCATGGATGACAACGTTTTTTTCATCAATTTATCATTCATAGATGTCCGTAAAACCATTTGTACGGTTGAACCAGACAATAATATATGTTTTATTACATAATTAATATTCAGGAACCTGTATAAATACATATTATTAAATCGTATTATCGAACTATTTCTTAATAATAAAAATACTGCTAAAATAATCTAAGTGAATTTCATAAATATTTTTTCTAATGATTCATCATCATTCCATGTAACCAAATGATATAAATGAACATTAAAACTTCTATATGATCAAAAATAAAATGTAATTTCAATTCTGGATATTTATATCAATTCCACATGAACCCCATTACATAAGAACAACTAAACTGATTATGAAAATAAAAAACGAACTCTCCAGAACAACGGAATTCTATATAATAACTTATCAATAAGGGAATAAATGACCTAAATAGAATTATGATAAACTAAATACATGTATAATAGGTTCTAAAATACGTAATTAATATTTCAAGTTTCATATTCTAGGACCTTAAGTTCATGAGTGGGACACATTCGAACTTAACCTAAGGGGTTTTTAACCCGAACTCTCATTTTCATTTGGGTTACTTTGATTGTGTAATCTCCTCGATGAAATTATTATGAATTATTATTTAATCCGAATAATTTCTGTTTTATTATTCTATATATTTTTACCAACTAGAACCTTTCCTTATTTTATGAATAGTTAAACATTTTAAATGGAATTCTTTAAAATTGTTTCCAAAAGACAAGCCTGATTCACGAGAATTTCTAAAAATCATTCCAATTTTCAAGGTCACACTATAATCTGTTTTTGGACGCCATTATCCTTATCAAATAACTCATTTTATTATAAGAATACTACCTTACTTAACTTCTGTATTTATACAAATAGGTTTCCAAATGAACTCTTATTTTCAAAGTAAAAGTGTATTTATCTCAAGAATTACTCGAAGATTTTATAGGAGTGTCTTCATCTATTTCAACACTCTTGTTGATTCATATGTATTATTGGGATTAATATTTCATTGAATTGTATACCACATTTAATTTAATGTTTTTTGATTATTTTGGCTAGGGATTTTCTATCTTAATATCATTCATCAATTTAATCTGAATGGTATGTGTTAATGATTAACGTTCAAGGAAATTTACTTACATTCCATATATTTGTTTCAATATGAATGCATATGTTGTTTGTATTTATCTATATTCATATGGATAATTCATTAGAAATAGAATGTGTTTTGTGGGTCCCTCTATTGAAACTCGGTGCGTCAGTAGGTCTCATGAGACAAACTACGATCTTGGTACAAGGCATTGAGAAAATGATTATTTATGGTCTTTGCATGAGGACTTGATGTTATGGTTAGGTTGTCCCATTTTATGAATTCACCCATTATGAAAATAGTATCTATGGATCATGTAATCATTCGACTTGTTGAATACCCATGATTACATTATATTATAGAAATATTTAATCATCTCATATTTCTTCCACATAATGTTCAAGTTTATTTTTAAAAGGGCATGTGATTTCAATTATCCACCATGTCTATTGTATTTGTGATCTTTCACTATATTCCTTACTCTTACTAATCATTTGAGCTCACCCATTTCTTATATTTCATTTTTTCAGGACATGAAGAATATTATTTTTTATGACATGCTGAAATAACCTAGGAGTTATGGATGTTGTCTAAGGAGTTTCTATGTTGTATTTATTTTCAATTTGTAGTGTTGAACTTATGTATGTATATTGTTTGCAATTATAATAAACTACTCATTCATTTGGGATGATTTTTACATGTTTATAATCCAAAGTAATTAATAAGTCACAAGCTTTGAGAAATTGGGGTCGGGTCCTTAAATTTGGTATCAAAGGATGTTTAGTAGAAAACATGGAAACTAGATTTAGAAAATGTAGATTAGGGGACAAATCCTTATGGTAGTATTTGAAGAAAAAACATACAAGAATGTCCTGGTATTTTGTTAAGAAATAGATTATGTGGATATTACTAAAAAATTCATCCATGTCTATATACAAACAGGTAGAGGTGGATCTGGCATAGATGTACCTAGGAGTAAAAGCGCTGAAATGAAGTTTTGAGCTTGACCCGGGGTATCTGGGTACATGACAACGAGCATTTTTTCAATCATGGTATTGACACTCCTGGAGGGTCTCCTAAATATAATTCAGATTTTATTTAAAAAACATTATGAAGGATTTTAATGTAAAATTTTCCTCAAAGAAACCATTTTTGTGATTATGGGATTTGCAATGCATAGTATCTCAGTTTATGCTATGTATTTTGTTAAGTTAATATTATACATTATGAATCATACCATAATATATTTTATTCCATTATTTAGAAATGGATCCTAGTTGAAGGAATAAAAATATGGAAAATGTGTGTGTCCCTTTTAAGGATTTACCTCCAATTCATGATAATGATGTTGGCTTTGGGGTTGTGACTGGTGTTGAGAAACTTATAACTATCTTGGGAAAACATACTCAGGTTATGAATACTAACCATGTAACATCCCAGGTAATCAAAGAATAAAGAATTTTCATATTTATTAATATTTACGAATTAAATATTAATTTTAATTAAAAGGGGTTTCTACGTTCGATAGCGTACTCGATACGCAACGATGAGTTTCTTTGAAAACTTACGTTGCACACAGGTAATAAAATAATATTATTTTAAAAGTTAGTTAACAAGTAGTCGTTGTACTGGCGGGAATGGATAGAAATAACTAAAATATGATTATATGTGTTTTTAAATTTTTTTACATTTACCCAATAAAAGATAAAGGCTTAAAATACGGAAAGAGTTCAATTTAAGGCATTTATACCCTAATTTTCACTAAGGGTTCACTTATCACCTTATGATGGAGAACCTTCATTAAATATAGTTTTGATCAATCTTATAAATTCTATTGGACCAAAAATAACTCTTCTTTAGAATCGGGACATCAAAATTAACTTTGTGTAAATTTTTGGTGTCTTTCCGATAAAGTTCATTTTTTTAATGAATAGTCTAAAATGTTGTATTTTAATTCAAAACCTCTTTTTAATATAATTTATTTATATGATTATATTATCTTTTGAATTGTTTTTAAAGTTAAATTAGAAAATATTTTTACAATTAAATCCAATAGAGGTCGTTGGAATTAATTTCACTTTGAAATCGGACTTAAACTAGTGTCAATCTTTTGATACTAATTGTATCATAAAAATACGCTATTTTCTCTGACAGTGGGAATTTATTATTAAGTTAATTAATGTGACTTATATGTTTTAAATTTTGTAAAATAGACTTCATTTTTGTTTTCATAATATCATATATAGCTTAGGGTGAATTTTTGGTAATTTTCTGAAAAACTTCAATTTTTGATGAATAGTGAAACCACTAAGTGGTACTTATAAAAACTGATTTTTCCGTTTAAATGAAATTTTGCCATATTTGTGTTTTGATTTTAAAATAATACGACATACATGGTTGTCATTAAGAAGTAAAATCTGGTTCAATGAGATTAAAATAATTTTTTGGTGAATAGTAACTTATTAAGTTTTTAATCGCGATTAGTGGTAATTAGTGTTGTTTAAGGTAAAAATAATGTTTTAATAATATGATATGAGCTTGACACATGTACTAACCTCATTGGATGTGTCATGGCCAACCAAGAAAAGCCATGTCACAACTTGGGGACCCCATGGAGCCACTTTGGTTGGAAAATGACATAAATAACTCTTTATTTAATGTAAAAGTAAAAATGACATAAACATAATATGTTTTACGAAAACAATTTTTATAAGGGGTTATAAATATTAGATTTTTGATTATAAATATTAATTGGAAATATAAAAAGATTTCCTACATCATAGTATTTTTTTTATAATTTTTTGACATCAAATAAATTAAATTATTTATGACATCATGATGATGCAGCGATGACCTCATTATTTAACGATTTAAATAAAATGGAATGATAATGTAATATCTAAGACCTACAAATGTCCAAAACCTATTGGGTGGGTATATTTCGAACCCTTATCACCTTATCCTCGAATTATATCAATGTGGGACCATAGAAATTCGAAACACTTTTGAAAATAAAATAATAGTTTCATGATTTCCAAAAGTGCCCCTCCTCTCCTCTTATAAAAGGCCCCCACCTCTACCTCATTTCACACACTCCTAAAGCCTTTGGCTCGGCCATCCCCTGCACATTTACTCTCTCCACATCCCTCTCCTCATCCTAGAGGATTCCATTTGGGCAGAATCCTTTCAAAGGAAGCCTTTAGGCTCAAATCAAAAGGAGTTACACTTTTAAAGGTAATTCATTCTCTCTTGTTCATTTGTTTTATTTTGCTTCTCCAACCCCATAAACTCATTTTATTTACTTCTTTTGTAACAACACCAGTATCTTCAATATACTAGGATGTTGTTATAAGATTTATTCGAGCTACACTCTCACACAACTACATCAAATGGTTAAAAAACATACGGTTTCCGTGGATGGAGAAATTCTGCCTCCCGAAATGATGATTGTTCAATACTCTTTTAACACCTTCAAAGGTGGCCATTATGATGTCACTATTTTTATATATGATATATAATATGTTTATTCTTTCCTTGAACTTATGTATTTTTCATTTATGGAATACCATTATTGTTTCCATTATGGGTAAACACGATATCTTCATTTTATGAAGTGCGGACTACTGCCCCCTGAATGTGATTTGATTCGTTAATACCATATGTGGGATGTTTAAAGGATAATGTTAATAATATTATATATGTTATTATACTGGAATTATAATATACTCTTATATCATTATTATTCCATTCTATAAAATATGAAATAGAAATGAAAGTAGCGTTCATGCGTATGTACGGCTTACTGTCTCCATGAACGGTGCATTTCATTTCTTACCTCTTAATGATTATGTAATATTATAAATACATGTATATGATGGATATATATTATATATATGATATCCAAATCAGTAATGTAATTATGGATATAAAGAACCTTTGACCACACGAACAACATGTAATTGTAAGAAGTCCACTTTCGACTTAAGAACCAAATATTGACAAAACAAACATCATTAACATAAATGGTTACATAATGTTTATAACATTGCAATAAGTTATATAAGAGGAATAATGAACTTTAAAAAGGTTCTTAATCAAGTATAAATTAACTCAAGTTTATTATTTAGGACGTTAAAGAATGATCGAGTCAAGTCGGACCAGAGGTAAGGGACTTCGTCTCAATCTCGTTTCATTGAGGCATATTTTGTATTATACACAACATTATTTTATACGGTGTATAAACCCCTTTGACTTTTAATTTTATACAAAAGGAATATTTTTCTACGAAGCCTTTTACTAAACGACAAAAAGGAATGTTTTTTTAACGTATGCGGTGACAATGACCTTTTCCGCCACCGCGAGTATTATTTGGTCTTTGGCTTCTTCAACAAGCCATAATGTTTTTAAAATAAAATAAATACCATCTACTCTTTTATGTATTTTGGTATTGAAAATGGTTTTGATAAAGGATTCTATTATGCCAATATATTTATGATATATTGTGATTGAAATGTGGAAATGTTATCCTTCCTTTATATTGGTTTTATGTTTTATAATTTTATATTTATACTTGGACATTTTAACGGGTGGTTACGTTATAACCCATATGACGGGTGGTGCCGTGAATACCAGGATGGGTGGTTACGTTATAACCTCTAATGCATTGGGTATGGAAGTCAGCCGTATGGCTATTCCATTATGTATGTATGGAAATTGGCCGTATGGCTATTCCATTAAGTGATATGTGTGGAATTCGACCGTATGGTTATTCCAATTAAGTATGTTTATGTCCCAAGTTACCTTTATATATGTTATGTGTTCTTTATATGGGTTTTATGGTAATCCTTTGGTTACAAAAAGGTATGTAATGATACTTTATTCAGTAAAGAGTTTTTACTACTTCATGAAGGTGAAGGTATTACTTTGATAGAGTATTCATGGTTTACTTGATTTTGAAAAACTAACAGTTTTCATTCTTTGTGTATCCCTTACTGAGCTTTTTATGCTCACCCCAAGTTTTTTTGAAATGTTTTTCACAGGACTTAATGTGGAATAAGGTCAAGGATGGGATCAAGGGAATGTCATGCTATATAAAACATGGAACTAGACATGTTTCTTTTAAGAGTTTTTTTATTATGGAAACTTAGTAGAAGTGACTACTTTGTAATCTTTTGAGATGTAATAGTTATGTTCTAATTCTCTAAAACTCTAAACCTGAAAAGATCCTCAACATGAATTATTCATTTAATTCAATATTAAGTAAGGTTTATGGCCGGGGCCTTATAGTTGGTATCAGAGGTCGGTTTAGACAACATTACGAGTTAGAAAAGTGTTAAAATATAATATGATTGAAATGATATAGCATTTACAGATTACCATGTTGCTTCGCCTAAGATATTTCTGTGTTCAGAATGGTTTTCTACAGAGGAAACAAAGCAACTATGTTGGGATGACATCAGGAGGAAGACAACCTTCCAAATCAGCAACCTGAGATGGTCGGAATCGGAACTAAACAGTTTGTTGCAGTGATGGCACAGTTGACTCAGGCTATAAATAGTGGCGGTATCCATGCACGAGATCAGCCAGATCAACCGCAGAGGAACATGTTAGTGGTGCAACATTTCATGAGGCAACATCCCCCATCATTCAGAGGATCATCTGACCCTCTGCAAGCTGAAGGGTGTATTAAATCACTAGAGAAGTTTTTTGTTGTCATGGGGTGTTCAGAACATCAAAAGGTTAGTCTTGCTGTTTACCGTTTTGAAGGTGAAGCTGATCAGTGGTGGTCGATGGTGAAAAATATCAGAGATAGTGATGATATTGAGGATCTTCACTGGGACGAATTCAAAGGTATGTTTCTTGAGAAATATTTTCCTAAGGTGGTTCGTCTTAGGATGGAAAAACAGTTCCTATAATTGAGGCAGGAGGATGATTCAGTGGCTGCTTATGGAGCAAAGTTCACTCGATTGGTAAGGTATACTCCAAACTTCATACGAGATATTGATAGTAAAATAAACCATTTTTAATCAGGGTTAAAGACAAAGTATCGAAGGTATTTAGCTTCTTGTGAGTTCAAAAGTTATGAAAAACTTGTTCGATGTGCGTAGAAGGTGGAAATGGAGTTTGCCGATGATCAGGTGTTCTATGAAAAACAACAGAATAAGAGGTCTAGTTGGTAGGCAAAGGGGAAGAATTCATCAAAGAAGCAAGGAGGTAAGAAACCAAATATCCTTCCTGTGAGAAGTGTGGTAAAATGCATCCTGGAGAATGTTTATCCAAGTCTGGTAAGTGCTTTTGGTGTGGTACGTCTGGTCATATTGCTCGTAACTGTAAAGAAGATGATCAAGAAGGCAATGAAAAGCCAACGATAAGATGTTTTAAGTGTAATGAAATGGGTCATTATGAAAACGAGTGTCCAACGAAGAACTCAACTGGGGGAATGCATCCAGACTACAAGCAGAAAGGGGTGGTGAAATCCTTTGCAACAACTTCAGCAGATGTTGGTCCATCGAATGAAGTGGTATCAGGTACACTGTTTGTTTGTTCAGATTATGCCAATGTGTTGTTTGATTCAGGGTCGACACACTCTTTCATTTCAGAGAAGTTTTCTAGTAAATTGGAAATTCCATATCAAGATATGAATCCTGAACTTATTGTAAAAACACCTGGAGGGAACGTTGAGACAAAAAGGAATTATAAGAACCTTCCTATCCTTGTGTGTGGAAATAATCTTCCAACAAACCTTATTGTTTTTCCTCTAGTAGAGTTTTATGTTATTTTGGGAATGGATTGGCTTTCTGTTTATCATGCTAAGATTGACTGCAGAGCTAAAATGGTTTCTTTTCAGAAAGATTTTCAGTTTGTGTATAAGAATGAACCTTTGATTTTCATAACATATCAGGAAGTTGAGAAACTAGTAAAAGATATAAATGAATGTTACCTTGCACATATTGTTGAAAATAAAGAAACTGTTCAGATTAATGATGTGCCATTGGTAAATTAGTATCTTGATGTTTTTTCTGATGAGTTTCCTGGTATTATTCATGATCGGGAAGTTGAATTTACTGTTGACGTAGTCCCTGATTCTAAGCCAATTTCAAAACCCCTTTATCGAATGGCTCAAGTTGAACATTTAGAGTTAAAGAAACAATTTCAGGAGTTATTAGATAAAGGTTTCATTCGACCTAGCACCTCACCATGGGGTTCACCTGTCTTGTTTGTTAAAAAGAAAGATGGATCAATGAGACTTTTCATTGATTATAGAGCCTTGAATAATATTACTGTTAAGAACAAGTATCCTTTGCCTCATATCGGTGATTTGTTTGATCAGCTCTAGGGAGCTCAGTATTTTTCGAAGATTGATTTGAGGTCGGGGTACCATCAGTTGAAAGTAAAAGAAGAAGACGTTCCGAAGACTGTGTTCCGTACTAGATATGGCCATTATGAATTTGTAGTTATACCTTTTGTGTTAACCAATGCACCTGCTGTATTCATGGACCTTATGAATAGAATTTTCCATGAGTTCTTGGATAAGTTTGTGGTTGTTTTCATCGATGATATTTTGGTGTTTTCAAAATGTAAAGAAGAGTATGAAAGTCATTTAAGGGTTATCTTGCAAACTATAAAAGAAAAGAAACTATATGGAAAATTCAGCAAGTGTGAGTTTTGGTTACAAAAAATTTCTTTCCTGGGTCACTTGTTTCAAAAGATGGTATAACTGTTGATCCTACTAAAACAAAAGTTGTTGAAGAATGACAAAGACCCACAAATGTAACCGAGATCCGTAGTTTTCTTGGTTTGGCAGGTTACTACCGAAGGTTTGTTGAAAATTTTTCACGGTTATCTAGTCCAATTACTAAGCTAACTCGTAAGGGTGTTAAGTTCATCTGGACAAAAGAATGTGATGATTGTTTTCAGGAGTTGAAGTGAAGATTGGTGAATGATCCAGTTTTGGCACTTCCTTCCAGGAATGGTGAGTCTGTTATATACAGTGATGCTTCGTTGAAGGGACTTGGCTGTGTCCTTATGCAGAATGATCAGGTAATTGATTATGCTTCACGACAGTTGAAAACTCATGAGGTAAATTACCCTACACATGATTTAGAATTAGCTGCTGTTGTCTTTGCTTTAAAAATTTAGAGGCATCATTTGTATGGAGTAAAGTGTGAAATATATACTAATCACAAAAATTTAAAGTATATATTCACTCAGAAAGAATTGAACATGAGACAAAGGAGAAGGCTAGAATTGATCAAGGATTATGATTTTACAATTCATTACCATCCGGGAAAAGCAAATAAAGTGGCTGATGCTTTGAGTCGAAAAAGTAATGCTTCATTAGCAATGTTGCATTTGGAACGTGATCCATTGGTTAAAGATTTGATGAACTTTGGCATAGAAGTTGTTAGTATAGGATGTTCTTCTATTTTGTTTCAGGTATCAGTGAAATCTTCTCTATCAGACAGAATCAAGCAAGCACAGAAGCGAGACAGTGAGTTACAGAAAAAGGTAGAGCTGGTTCAGAAAGGTAAGTTGCCTGATTTCAACATTGATAGTGATTTCGTTTTGAGATTTGGGAAGAGATTGTGTGTGCCTTGTGATTCATAGTTGAAGAGAGAGTTGTTATGTGAAGCTCATAGTTCTCCGTTTTCAGTTCATCCTGTCAGTACTAAGATGTACAGAGATCTGCGGGAGTATTACTGGTGGGATGGAATGAAATAAGATATTGCTGATTTTACTGTGAAGTGTCTGACTTGTCAGCAGGTTAAAGCAGAGCAGAAATTACCGAAAGGGATGCTTCAGCCTTTACCAGTGCCAGAGTGGAAATGGGAAAGCATATCCATGGACTTTGTTGTGGGATTACCGAGGACATCTCGAGGTAATAATGCAATCTGGGTTATTGTTGATCGCTTGACCAAATCTGCTCATTTCCTTGCTATACGAGATACTTTCTCTCTAGATCAACTTTCCCGTTTGTATCTTAAAGAGATAGTCATGTTACATGGAGTTCCTCTCTCCATTGTATCTTACCGTGATCCCAGGTTCACTTCTAACTTTTGTAAAGGCCTTCAGAATTCATTGGGTACTGAATTAAATTTTAGTACAGCTTTTCATCCTCAATCAGATGGGAAGTTAGAACGAACAATTCAGACCTTGGAGGATATGCTATGATCTTGTTCGATGGATTATCAGGGAAGTTGGGACCAACATCTTTCTTTGGTTGAATTTTCATATAATAACAGTTTTCATTCCAGAATACAGATGGCACCATTTCAGACATTATATGGGAAGTGGTTTCGAACTCGAGCTTTCCGGGATGAAGTGGGTGAAAGGAAGTTGATGGGACCAGAATTGGTAGAAGAGATGGAAGAAAAAGTTCAGTTGATTCAGAAGCACATGAGAATAGCTCAGAGCAGGCAGAAGAGTTGTGCGGATAACCGGAGGAAGGATCTATCTTCCGATGTAGGTGATCATGTTTTTCTCAAGGTTTCTCCTTGGAAAAGTGTGATGAGATTTGGTAAGAATGGAAAGCTGAGTCCAAGGTTTATTGGACCATATGAAATTCTGGAGAAAGTTGGATCAGTTGCTTACCGAGTGGCTTTACCTCCGAGTTTATCTCAGGTACACAATGTTTTTCATGTTTCGATGTTGAGGAAGTATATGCCAGATCCATCTCATGTTTTGAGTCCAGAGGTAGTTCAGCTGGAGGAGAACCTATCTTATGAAGAACAACCAGTCCAGATTCTTGACCATAGAGAGTAGGTGTTACGGAATAAGGTGATTCATCAGGTAAAGGTTTTGTGGAAAAACCATGTGATTGAAGAGGCAACGTGGGAATCTGAAAATTCTATGAGGGATAAATACCCCAACTTATTTTGATAAGTGAATAAAATTGCGAGGACACAATTCCCAAAAGGGGGGGAGAATGTAACATCCCAGGTAATCAAAGAATAAAGAATTTTCATATTTATTAATATTTACGAATTAAATATTAATTTTAATTAAAAGAGTTTTCTACATTCGATAGCGTATTCGATACGCAACGATGAGTTTCTTTGAAAACTTACGTTGCACACAAGTAATAAAATAATATTATTTTAATAGTTAGTTAACAAGTAGTTATTGTACTGGCGAGAATGGATAGAAATAACTAAAATATGATTATATATGTTTTTAAATGTTTTTACATTTACCCAATAAAAGATAAAGGCTTAAAATATGGAAAGAGTTCAATTTTAGGCATTTATACCCTAATTTTCACTAAGGGTTCACTTATCACCTTATGACGGCGAACCGTCATTAAATATAGTTTTGATCAATCTTATAAATTCTATTGGACCAAAAATAACTCTTCTTTAGAATCTCGACATCAAAATTTACGTTGTGTAAATTTTTGGTATCTTTCCTATAAAGTTCATTTTTTAATGAATAGTGTAAAATGTTGTATTTTAATTCAAAACCTCTTTTTAATCTAATTTATTTATATGATTATATTATCTTTTGAATTGGTTTTAAAGTGAAATTAGAAAATATTTTTACCATTAAATCCAATAGTGGTCGTTGGAATTAATTTCACTTTGAAATCGGACTTAAACTTGTGTCAATCTTTTGATACTTATTGTTTCTTAAAAACACGCTATTTGCTCTGACAATGGGAATTAATTATTAAATTAATTAATGTGACTTATATGTTTTAAATTTTTTAAAATAGACTTCATTTTTGTTTTCGTAATAACAAATATATCTTAGGGTGAATTTTTGGTAATTTTCTGAAAAACTTCAATTTTTGATGAATAGTGAAACCACTAAGTGGTACTTATAAAAACTGATTTTTCCGGGTAAATGAAATTTTGCCATCTTTGTGTTTTTATTTTCAAAAATACAACATACATGGTTGTCATTAAGAAGTAAAATGTGGTTCAATGAGATTAAAATAATTTTTTGGTGAATAGTAACTTATTAAGTTTTTAATCGCGATTAGTGGTAATTAGTGTAGTTTAAGGTAAAAATAATGTTTTAATAATATGAGATGAGCTTGAAACATGTCCTACCCTCATTGGATGTGTCATGGCCGACCAAGAAAAGCCATGGGTCAACTTGGGGACCCCATGGAGCCACTTTGGTTGGAAAATGTCATAAATAACTTTTTATTTAATGTAAAAGTAAAAATGACATAAACATAATATGTTTTTCGAAAAAAAAATTTATAAGGGGTTATAAAGATTATATTTTTGATTATAAATATTAATTGAAAATCTAAAAAGATTTCCTACATCATAGTATTTTTTTTATAATTTTTTGACATCAAATAAATTAAATTATTTATGACATCATGATGATGCAGCGATGACCTCATTATTTAACGATTTAAATAAAATGGAATGATAATGTAATATCTAAGACCTACACATGTCCAAAACCTATTGGGTGGGTAGATTTCGAACTCTTATCACCTTATCCTCTAATTATATCAATGTGGGACCTTATAAATTCGAAACACTTTTGAAAATAAAATAATAGTTTCATGATTTCCAAAAGTGCCCCTCCTCTCCTCTTATAAAAGTCCCCCACCTCTACCTCATTTCACACACTCCTCAAGCCTTTGCCTCGGCCATACCCTGCTCATTTACTCTCTCCACATCCCTCTCCTCATCCTAGAGGATTCCCTTTGGGCAGAATCCTTTAAAAGGAAGCCGTTAGGCTCAAATCAATAGGAGATACACTTTTAAAGGTAATTCATTCTCTCTTGTTCATTTGCTTTATTTTGATTCTCCAACCCCTAAACTCATTTTATTTACTTCTTTTGTAACAACACCAGTATCTTCAATATTCTATGATGTTTTTATAAGATTTATTCGAGCTACACTCTCACACAACTACATCAAATGGTTAAAGAACATACGGTTTCCATGGATGGCGAAATTCTGCCTCCCGAAACGATGATTGTTCAATACTCTATTAACACCTTCAAAGGTAGCCATTATGATGTCACTATTTTTATATATGATATATAATATGTTTATTTTTTCCTTCAACTTATGTATTTTTCATTTATGGCATACCATTATTGTTTCCATTATGGGTAAACACGATATCTTCATTTTAGGAAGTGCGGACTACCGCCCCATGAAAGTGATTTGATTCGTTAATACCATATGTGGGATGTGTAAAGGATAAAGTTAATGATATTATATATGTTATTATACTGGAATTATAATATACTCTTATATCATTATGATTTCATTCTATAAAATACTAAATAGAAATGAAAGTAGCGTTCATGCGTACGTACGGCTTACCGTCTCCATGAACGGTGCATTTCATTTCTTAACTCTAAATGATTATGTAATATTATAAATACATGTATTTGATGGATATATATGATATATATGATATCCAAATCAGGAATGTCATTCTGGATATAAAGAACCTTTGACCACACGAACAACATGTAATTGTAATGAGTCCACTTTCGACTTAAGAACCACATATTGACAAAACAAACATCATTAACTTAAATGGTTACATAATGTTTATAACATGGAAATAAGTGATATAAAAGGAATAATGAACTTTAAAAAGGTTCTTAATCATGTATAAATTAACTCAAGTTTATTATTCAGGACGTTAAAGAACGATCGAGTCAAGTCGTACCTGAGGTAAGGGAATTCGTCTCAATCTCCTTTCATTGAGGCATATTTCGTTTTATACACAACTATATTTTATACGGTGTATAAACCCCTTTGACTTTTCATTTTATACAAAAGGAATATTTTTCTATGAAGCGTTTTACTAAACGACAAAAAGGAATGTTTTTTTAACATACGCGGTGAAAACGACCTTTTCCGCCGCCGCGAGTATTCTTTGGTCTTTGGCTTCCTCAACAAGCCATAATGTTTTTAAAATAAAATAAATACCAAATACTCTTTTATATATTTTGGTATTGAAAATGGTTTTGATAAAGGATTCTATTATGTCAATATATTTATGATATATTGTGATTGAAATGTGGAAATGTTATCATTCCTTTATATTGGTTTTATGTTTTATGATTTTATATTGGTACTTGGACATTTTAACGGGTGGTTATGTTATAAACCATATGAAGGGTGGTGCCGTGAATACCAGGACAGGTGGTCATGTTATAACCTCCAATGCATTGGGCATGGAAGTCAGCCGTATGGCTATTCCATTAAGTATGTATGGAAATTGGCCGTATGTCTATTCCATTAAGTGATATGTGTGGAATTCGACCGTATGGTTACTCCACTTAAGTATGTTTATGTCCCAAGTTACCTTTATATATGTTATGTGTTCTTTATATGGGTTTTATGGTAATCCTTTGGTCACAAAAAGGTAAGTAATGATACATTATTCCGTAAAGAGTTTTTACTACTTCATGAAGGTGAAGGTATTACTTTGATAGAGTATTCATGGTTTACGTGATTTTGAAAAACTAACAGTTTTCATTCTTTGTGTATCCCTTACTGACCTTTTTATGCTCACCCCATGTTTTTTTGAAATGTTTTTCACAGGACTTAATGTGGAATAAGGTCAAGGATGGGATCAAGGGAATGTCATGCTATATAAAACATGGAACTAGACATGTTTCTTTTAAGAGTTTTTTTTATTATGGAAACTTAGTAGAAGTGACTACTTTGTAATCTTTTGAGATGTAATAGTTATGTTCTAATTCTCTAAAACTCTAAACCTGAAAAGATCCTCAACGTGAATTATTCATTTAATTCAATATTAAGTAAGGTTTAAGGCCAGGGACTTATAAACCATTCCCGTATAGAGCATCCAGATCCACCTCATAGAGGAGCTTTGTAAGATCACTTTTTGCAACAACATCCTCAATCATTCAATGGGTCTACAAACCTGTATGTAGCAGAGCAGTAGATATGTTCTCTAGAGAAGATATTTCCCTCTTTGGGATGTAACGAACAAGAGAAGTCTATAATGGAAGTTTATCATCTATCGAGAGATGTGGATCAGTTGTGTTCATTAATCCAAAACACAACGGAGGAGCAAGAAATATAAGAGATTGAATGGAGGGATTTTAATGAAATATTCCTAGAAAAAATATTCCCCTCACGAACAACGAGCAGATATGGAGAAGCAATTCATGAATCTGAGGCAGAATGAGGACTAAAATGTTTCCATATATATATCTAACTGAAAATGGTTAGAATGGCATGCTTCATACTACATAAATAATCCATGGAGAAAAATTGATTTATTTATGGATGGATTAAAACCATTCCGTCGAAGGGTTGTAGTCTCCCAATGTTTCTCACCATATCATGATATAGTCTCAAGTGATATCAAAAGAGAAAATGAATTTTCTATGTCTTATGATTTTAAAGGAAAACAAGAGAAGGAGAGGGCTACATAAAAATACAGAAAAGGAAATAAAGAAATGGGTAAGAATGGAAGAATTCAGTTTCTATCCTATAATAATTGTTGGAAGAAACACCCTGGACTTTCCTGAAGGGAATGGGAGTCTGTTACAAGTGCGGTGAAAAAGGATACCTATATCAAAATTATATTAGGAAGAAATAATCAACCGGTCCTAAGTGCTATAATTGTAGAGAGATGTGAAATTATGCACATGACTTTCCTTATAGTTAGAGAAACATTCCCTAAATAAGGCCTGGGGATAAAGACCAAGCACAGACGGTCACAACTGTGGAGGCTAAAGTTCCTAAAAAAGTGGTGGTAATTACATTGATAATTTCATCAAATGTATCAAATTCTTTATTTTATTATGGATCATTATATTCATTTATATCTTCCATGTTTTCCAAGAAAATTAAAAATGTCAAATTTGAATTAATAATAGAGTTGTCAATAAAAACCACTAGTGGATGTATTATTGAAAATGGTGTGTCAATTAGTCCCCTTCATGGCATATAAATGTGATTTAGTTGCTAACATTATCATAATAACAATGACTGAATTTTATATAATTCTTAGTACGAATTGGCTGCCAAAACATGATGTGAAGATCTATAACAACAATAAGGTTTCTACAAATTTTGTGAATGGTTTCGAATACATTATCATTATGGAAGAAAAATCAACATATAATTCTCATCTAGATCCTCCCAATGTATCTCTAATAAGTTCTATTATTAGATTGGCAGATAACCCAATATCAATATGAGAGGAAAGAAATATTCAAATTGAAGATTTGTGTGTATTTCATGAATATGATGATATCATTCAGATGATTTACTGAGACATCCTACAGAGCATAAATTGAGTTTTCCATTGAATTAATTCTTGGTTCAAGGCCCATAATAAGACCCCTTAAAGAATATCCACTATGGAGTTAGTGGAACTAAAGAAACAACTAGAGGAATTGTGTGACAACAGATTTATTCACCCTACAGTTTCTCCATGGGGAGCCCATGTTCTTTTTGTTAAGAAGTAAGATGGGATTATGAGGTTGTGCATAGAATACAAGAAGATCAATTCTATGAAAATAAATAAAAATTATCCCCTACCTATCATTAATGATTTATTTTATCTATATCAGGGAGAAACATATTTTTTGAAAATATATCATTGATTTGGATATCATCAGTTTCTAGTGACGAAGGAAGACATTCCAAAAACATCATTCTGAACTAGGTACGAGAATTAAAAGTTTATTGTAATTTCTTTTGGACTAACTAATTTACTATCTATTTTCATGGATCTAATTAATAGAGATTTAAAGGATTATCTTGATAATTTTCTGGTGGTGTTTATTGATGATATCTAGGTGTACTCTAAAAGATATAAAGAACATGAAAGTTACATTCTCATTATTCTAAAGACACTGAGAGGAAATTAATTATATGGTATGGTTATAAAGTTTGATTTTGGGCTCTAATCAGTTTCCTTTCTAGTCCACATTGTCTCTAATGATGGAATGTCTGTAGATCGTGTGAATACAAAGTTGTGCATGAATTTCCTACTCCAACAAACATAATTTAGGTATGTAGTTTTATATATTTAGCATGTTATTATTAGTGTCCCATTCATATCATCACTCGTTTATCCATCCCAATGACCAATCTTACAAGAAAAGTTCACAAGTTAATATGGACAAATGAATGTGAAGAATGTTTTGAAGTATTGAAGAGAAGAATAGTGAATGCACCAATCTTTACTCTACCATCAGGGAATGATGGATGTGTGATATTCAGTGACACATCAAAGAAAGGACTTGGTTGTATCATTATTCATAAAGATAGAGTGATCGCCTATGCATCTACGTAGCTAAAAATTCCAGAATAAAACTATCGAACTCATGATCTTGAGTTACCAGCACTAATATTTGCTCTGAAGATTTAGATACATTACCTCATTGGGAAAAAATGTGATTTTTATACAAATCATAAGAGTTTGAAATATATCTTCTCATAGAATTAACTCAACCTGAGACAAAGGATATGTATTGAGATACTTGAGGATTTTGATTGCACAGTACACTACCACCTGGGAAAGGCAAATAAAGTGGCAGACTCTTAAAGTAGAAAGGACCACAAAATTCTGAACAAGATGAGAGTTGAAAGGAATCCTTCGTTCATGGATCTAGTATAGAAAGGTATGGGAATTATCAAGGAAGAAAAAAATCACAAATTTTTCAAATGGTTTCCATTCCATTATTACTAGAAAAGATAAAAATTTCTCAGGCTGATGATTTGGAATTTCAACATGAAATTAAAGTTGTAAATGATTGGAAGTTGATTGAATTTGTATAAGAATGTGGAATTTTTAAATTGGGAAGAGGATTTATGTTCCCGTCATTCTTGAGATATATAGGGAACTATTGGATTATGATCATAGATCTAATTTCTCTATACACTGTGGTAGAAAAAAAGATGTGTAAAGATCTAAAGGAAAATTTTTGGTGGGAAAAAATGAAGAGGGAGATTGTTGATTACATGTTGAGATGTTTGTTCTATCAACATGTGAAGGTTGGAAGACAAAATCCAGGAGTCATGAAATACCATTATATTCTTATGTGGAAATGTGATGATATTACGGTGGACTTTTTCATGGGGCTACTAAAGAATCAATGAAAGAATGATGCGATATGAGTCATTATTGACCGTCAAACAAAATCATAAAATTTTCTTGCTATAAGAGAATATTTACAAGTTGAATGTTTAGAAAGACTATATACTGATGATGTTTTAAGACATCATGTTTTAACATTATCAAATTTTATTATCATAATTCTCATTTTACATCAAAATTATGGAAACGTATTCAGAAGTCCCAAGATACTGATCTTCATTTGAGAACTGCCTACCACCCACAGATTGATGGTCAATAGGAATGGAATATTCAATATTTTGAAGACATGTTGAGGTCTTTTTCACATGAAATTCAAGGTATGTGGGATCTTTATTTACCTCTCGTAGAGTTTTACTATAATTGTATCTTCCAATAAAGCATTAAAATGGAACCATATGAAGATTTATATGGAAAAGGGATGTTGTACACCAACTTTTTGGGATGATGTTTGTGAAAGAAATCTCGTAGTCCCAGATCTTGTTGGGGAAACAACAGAAAAGCTGAAGATTATCCAAACCCATGACTAAACAGATCAAAGTAAGAAAAAGATCTATATTGACAATCGAAGGAATGATTTGAAATTTCAACAAAGAGATCATGTTTTCGTAATGGTATATCCATGGAAGGGTATTATACGATTCAATAAGAAGGGAAAATTAAGTCCTAAGTACATCAGAAATTTTGAAATTTTGGACCGAATTTGAGCCATAACATACCACTTGTCAATGCTGCTAATTCTCTCCAAGGATCACATTGTTTTCCATGTGTTAATGTTAAGGAAATACATGCCAAACCAAACACTTGTACACATCTATGAAGAAATAAAACTTGATCCTGATCTATCTTATTGTGAAAAATCTTTCAAGGTTTGTGATACCAGAGAACAAGTATTGAGAACTTGAATGACTCATCAGGTAAGGTTTATTTGGGGGAACCATAAAATAGAGGAAGCAACATGGGAGCCTGATGGTCTTATTTTGATGACATAACCGAATCATTTTAGCTAACATTTTGTGAATTTCAAGGATGAAATTTGTGTAAGGAGGAGAGAATGTAACACCCCAAGGTTTTGAAACTAATTTCATTTTATAATATAGCCATTAAACACAACTCTTCCTCTACTATGTTTTTAATAACAAAAAATTAGCATCTATTATTGTGATCAGTATGTTATTCGGAGTCTGATAGAAAAAACATGATTTTTAGTGAATAGTAACAAACCCATATGAATAGTAATATGAATTGAAATATGATCTTTATGAATAGTAAATAATGATATTATCTTATTTTCATAAGGCAATAAGATAATGAGATCATAATTAATTTTTCAATGTGATAGAATACTAATTATACCATTAAAATTTTTATTTATCAAATTAACTATGATTTTATATAAAAATTCAATTGATAATATTTAAAAACATATTTTTGAAAAAATGGAGTTCATTTTTAAATTCGACATGTCAAAAAATGGATGGGGTTAATTTTTTGGATTTTTTTGAAATTCGTGAATTTTTTTGAATAGTAAAATGATATAAAAATACTGTATATTCAAATTACCTGTTAAATAAACTATTTATGAAATCATGAGTGATTTATGACCACTTTGTTTGAACTCACATGCATGTATTACAATTATGGGTCACATGAAACAACACTATCAATTGTTTTGAATGAAATAATAAAATAATAAATAAAATATTCAAAATTTACCCCTCTCCTCCACTATAACCCCCCCCCCATCACTCCCTCTTCTCATCACTCCTCTAAGCCATTAATCTCCTCAATGATGTCATGACCTGCCTCCGCCATGAACTTTGTCATCTGACCCCATAAGTCTCCTGTAACACCATGGTTGCCTTCCCTGCACACCATAGGCTATTACCCACTGGGGTCTCTAATCAGACTAATGAATTTCCCCACATTCCAACACATGTTCTTTCAGTGTGTTTTTTGCTCACTCAGACACACCCTAGAACACTTCCCTAAAGGTCACCAGTCCTGATTACTACTCCAGGACAAGCTTTCATAACTATGGAGTTCTAATTAGTTAGGCTCCCAAAAATAAAGGTGAACCTTGTTGACATGGGTAGTAACATTTATCCTTTTAAGTATCACTTTTTTCAGGGGTGTTATATTATCCACCCCTTTAAAGAACAACACCCTCATTGTGGACTCCAAGCCTCAAACCTAGGCTGTGCCTAAGCACTTCCGGCTAGTAGTGTCTCGGATTCCATTTGTCACGACTTGCCTCCCCGAGCCATGAACCTTGTCATCTGACCCCATAGGCCTCCGGTAATACCTTGGTTGCCTTCCCAGCACACTATAGGCTATTACTCACTAGGGTCGCTTATCAGACTAATGATTGTCCCCACATGCCAACACATATTCTTTTAGTGTGTTTTGTCCTCACTCAAACACACCCTAGGACACTTACAATAAGGTCACCCATCCAGATTACTACTCTATTCCAAGAATTCTTAACTGTGGAGTTCTAACCTTGTAGGCTCCTGAAAAGAAAGGTGCACCTTGTTGACATGGGTAGTAACATTTATCCTTTTAAGTCTCACTTTTTCAAGGGTGTTACAAATGATCTTCCTAATTACTCTTCCATAGTCTATCCCCCACTTCTTAGAATCCCTTGGTTTTTTCAAAAATACCAAAACCCCTTCCCTTAAGGAGGTTCTCAAAGAGGTTACTTCAAGAGGTAAAGCACCCTTCTTTTTCATTTAGATTCATTTCAAATTATCTTATTTTGTTATCCCCTCCTCACCTATTTTGTCCAAATGACCATGATAACTAAATTATCATCTATATAATGTAATTATATCATGTGAATGGAAGAACTATCTTCAATATTCTTACTCCCTCTCTTTTATTTATATAAATGAAATCAACGTCCATGAGGTTCCAATTTATAAGCTTCGTGGATGATAAAGTTATGTTCCTCAATTTCTCCATCAATATTGGTCATGAAATCATTTTGATGGTTTTAAAAGACTATAACATATGTATTACAACCAAACTAATATTCAGGAACTAGTATATGTACATATTATTAAATCTTATTACCAATATATTACTTTATAATCAAAATACCGCTAAAATAATCTATATGAATGTCATAAATATTTCATCTAATTATTCATCAACTTCACATGTAAATAAATGATATAAATTACCATTAACACTTATGTATGTTCATAAAAATATTTAATTTAAATTCTGGATATTTAATTTCGTTTCACATGAACACCAATACATAAGAACAAGTGAACTGATTATTAAAATTATGAAAACGAAGAATCTAGAATGACGAAATTGTATATAATAATTTAACAATAAGGGACTAAGTTAACTAAAAATAATTATGAGAAACGAAATACATGACTAATAGGCTCTGAAATCATTTATTAATTTGTCTAATTTTATAATCCAGGACCTTATGTTCAGGAGCGTAACACATTCAGACTAAAGATAAGGGTTTTTTCACCTGAACACCCATTTTCATTCTGGTTACTTTGACTGTCATGTTACCTAGATGAAATTATTTTGTATTATTATGTACACATAATAAATTATGTTTTAGTATTCTATATATGTTCACAAAACATTACCCTTCTTTATTATATGGATAATCACACATTTTTAAATGAAACATTCAAAATTGTTTCCAAAAACACCAGTCTGTTTCTAGGGAATTTCTCAAACTCTTACCCTTTTTCAACGGAACCCTATAATATGTTTTTGGAAACTATTATCAATATAAAATTACTCATTTTATTATAAAAATACTAAAATACTTCACTTCTTGTTTTATAAAAATATTTTTCCAAAATTACTCTTCTTTTCTTTGTGAAAGGGTATTTATCTCAAGAATTACTCGAAGACTGTATAGGAGTATCTTCTTCTATTTCAACATTTCGGTTGATTCTTATGCATTATTGGGATTGATATTTCATTGACTCATATACCACATTTAATTTGATGGTTTTTATTTTTTTTGTCTATGGAGGTGCTATCTTAAAACCATTCATCAATTTACACCGAAGGGTTCGTGTTTATGCTTATTGTTCGGGGAAAGTTCATTACATTTCATATATTTGTTTCAATATGAATGTATATTTTGTATTTATTTAACCCCATTAATTTGAGTAATTCATTGTACATATAATGTGTTGGGGTGGGCCCGCTATATCCCATCGGTGCATCGGTAGGTCTAATGAGACAAACTACGATCTTGGCATAAGGCCTTAACAAAATGATTATTTATGGTCTTGGAATGAGTCCTTGACGACATGTTTATGTAGTCCCACATTATTAATTCCATCATTATGACAATTAAATTTATGGTCCATGTTGTAATTTGACTAGTTGAATACCCTAGATTTTGTTATATTCTGGTAATATTTACTCAGCTCATATTTCTGCCATATTATGTTCAAGTTTTTTTAAAAATGCGTGTGTTTAAAATTATTCACCCTCTAGAATTTTTATGTGATCTTACACTATATTTATAACTCTTAATATGAGTTTTATCTCACCCCTTTTTTATGTTTCATTTTCTCAGGACATGAAAAAGTTTATTATGAATGACATACTGAAATAACCCTGGAGTTATGGATGTTTTCTATGGAGTTTATATGTTTTATTTCTTTTCAATTTGTAATTTTGAACTAATGTAGGTATCTTATATCCAATAATACTAAACAACTCGGTCCTTTGGGAATATTCTTCCTTATTTATATTCCAATTCAATCAAATAAGACACCGGTTCTTGGAAACTGGGTTCATGTCCTTTCAACATAAACCCCACTAGGATAACATATTTTTAAAATGATAAATCAAATGATAGAATAAAAAAATATATACATATTTATTTATTAATATACAAGTAAAATAAAAAAAATTAAGTTCCAATTTCAAAATAAATTTTCTAAAAGGTGATGTGTGTAATTTTGAATGATTTTACTTTTGAAATTAATCTCTCATAATTGTTGCCTTAAAATAATATAATTCATTCTAGAATAATTGTGGAGAAAAAAACAATTTCATTATGAAATGAAAAAATTCAACACTTTTGAATTACCTTTGTTAAAAACCCAAAATGTAAAATCAGAAATAAATAATTTTTTATTAAAAATCAATTTTCCAAAAATAAATAAATAATATAAAATAAAATAAAATATCTGGGTTGGACAACCCATGTAGGGAAAAGAAAAGTTAAAGATGAAATGTTATAACTTGAGGAAATGATATTTGAGTTATCAAAATCACTTATGGGGACTATAATTATATAAGCATGAAATATTTGAAAAGGGGTTCTTGTGGTAAAAAATTAAGAAGATGGATAATAACACCTAATAAAATAAATGTTGAGAAATTTCCCAATATATATGAAATAAGGTTATGTGAATGATCATAACTCAATGAAGAAAACATTAGTTACCAAAAATATTACTATCGGGGTAGAATATCATTCAAGACACCAATAAATAAAATAATATGATTTGGATTAATATATACTATTAATTAAAAAAATATAAAATATAATATTCATAGGATTTTAAATCTTCTGAAAACTACTCAAAGGAACCACGGTGCATAAGAGGCATCAGGTCTCAAAGAATCAAAACAGATACCAAGAAGACCCTTGCGGATTGAGTAACATTTTAATAAAAAACCCCTGAATATGAGGTCATTAATTTGAACATAAAATAAAATTATTAAAACATAATTTATTATATGATATCAAAAATAATTATTATATAAACCACATAAATTAAATTAGGTTCATAATTCCATACATGTCTCAATTCATGTAATTTGATATGAAAATCCTTAAGTTGTTATAGCTTTATTTTTCATATGCACTTAAAATCCTAAAAAATCATATCAGAATTTTTATATACCTTCATAAGAACATTATACATATATAATATATTTAATATATAAAATTTATTATTATATTATTTTTATTTTATAAATAAAATATACTTATGTTTATGTGAAATTTGAATCAGTGTCATCTTATATCGGGGATTTTAGGAATCGAATAAGATATTCTAATAATAGTTCAAATACTTAATATAATGATTCCATAACAAAAAACTAATATTTAATTTTTTTATTAACTTATATTATTATTTTTTTCCCATAGTCATTAATGGTGGAGTTCTATATCATTATTCATGTGGGTAGTTAGACTAACCCATAGGTGATATGTTATACATCGATGGGAGAGTGTGGTTATGGATGTGTATAATATAATTATAAAAAAATAAAAAGGTTATAATTTTTTTTGATTTATATGTGTTTTTTTGGATAAATAATGAAAATTAATATGAAAAATGAAAAAAAAAATTTCATTGTGAAGGTGGTTGTCTGAAATAAATACAATTATCATTTTTGAGATTTTATAAGAGGATAGAAATGACTAATTAAAGGGTTTTTAAAAATTTAATAACAATTTAATATAATATTATTACTGAATTTCTCATAAGTTCATTTTTGGGTTGGTTTAGATGATAAATACTAAGACAAAATTAAAAAGAATAAGTTATGGAAACATTTATACCTTGAAATTTCTCATCAAAGTCTCCCTAGAAGTGGAGGTCTTAAAAAATGTAATCGTGATAAGAGGCCTATAAAATTCATATATATTTATAGTTGAAATAAATCAATTTTCCATGAAGTAATATGAAGTAATGAGTGTGGAATGAAGTGGTGGGGGTGTCCCTTTTATACACGAGGGGATGTTAACTTTTGAGAATACCCTTTAATTTTCAATGGTATTAGTACACAATTCAAGGGTCATAAACTCAAAAAAAATAGTGTATTTTTTGGTTGATATTTGGTCTCTAAATAATCAACCAAATATTTTCACACACATTTTAATAATTTATTATATCATTTGTTCTTAGATTTTATCTTTTTTCATTTTATCTTCCCCTTGGAAACAAGATTTTAACAAAGTATTCAATGTTTCAAAATAAATATAAAATAGCCATATTAAAAAATTTTGTTTTGATGAACCTAAATTTAATAAAAATATGATCTATTTATATTTTTTTAAAAATGTAAAATCAACATTCAACCTTAAAAAATTGTATATATAGTATAATAGTTTTTTGTAGAAAAATACTATTTAATAATTATATATTCATAATATTTTTTAGAATTGACGAACTAATAATTCTGCTTCAAAAGAATTATAAACGTAGATAAATATATTATTATGTAAATTATTGGAAATATATAAATATAACTCGTTAGAAAAAAAATTACCCAATATTAATAAAATGTTTCTTGGAAAATATTAGTTTAACAATTAACAAAGTCATTACATTGTTCTTGGTAATCATAAATTTATTCCCAAAATTTAAATTAACATTATTAAGTAATATAAAAATTCTTATCTAAGATATTAAATATATTTTTATAGAATTAATATATACAGTTTATGAAAATTGATTTTAATAAAAGTGAATAAATATATTTATTAGAACAAAATATCATTCATGTTTCAAAAATGAAATTAATGAGTATTTTAAGAAAAAAAGTTATTTAAAACAATAATATTACATATTAATATACTGATTTTATAAAAACATATTTCATTCATATTTCATTCATTCTTGTATTAATATATTTTCATAAAAGCTACAGTTTTTAGCAAAATCAGTATTTTTTAATTAATCACCTAAAATCAGTTATTTCATAAAAATATATAAAAACTTGTAATTTTTATAATGTTATTATTATAAATAAAATAATTTTTTTTTTGTAAAATTGAATTATAAAATTTATAAATTCCATTTTTGAATTAAACTGCATAATATAATGGGGAATAGTTCTTATTTTGAAATGATATTTTGAAATAATACATGTTATTATTATTATTCATATCATTTCATAACTATTTCTGAAAAAACAAACATATTTTATCATCTATAATAATATATTTCATGAAATAGAAATTAAAATCACATGAAATTTCATTTTTTAAGAAATATTAATTGAACAATAAATAAATATATTAGTTATTCTATGTTAATTAATTTAATTTCATTCATACTAAATGTTTCATTTAATTAATGTCTATAAATGTCTCATAAAATATTACTTTTATTAATTCCCACAAATCCAATGGCTCTATTTTACTAGTAAAATTCAAATAATTATATATTTTTTCCAAATATGTCAATGGTTTTTTATGTTTCATTATACCTATGTATAATGACATTAAAAACATTCAATAAATTAAAGGAGGTAATTAAATAAAATCATTAAGTGCTAATACCATGTAATATTGGGTGTTTTATAACACATTTAATGATTTATTTATAACCTAGAAATCTAATGTGAAATCCCCACACAACATGTAAATTCGAGATCCTTGATTTTGTTTACAGTAATGCATTGTGTCTATAAACTCTTCTTGGTTCTCTAAAATTCTTATAGATGAGAAAAACCTATTAGTTTCCATAATTTACATTATTTGAGATTATATTTTTGGTTTCATCATATATCTTGAGAAAATAATATCCTCTTTGTTACTTCATATTCTTTGAGTCATCACAATATTATTGGTTTCCCAGTATAACGTGAGTTGATATTTTCATCTTACTTTTCTCAAATGTGCATTGATTTGAGATTATCCTCTCTATTTAATCATATTATTTGAGTTTATATACTCATTTTTATTTCCTAACATTTTAGTTTTCATGATTATTCTCTTGGATTCCAAAAATTCCCAGATCTGAGATTCTCCCCTTGAGTTCTCATAATTCTTTGATTTGAGATACTCCTCTTAGCACCCAAAAATCCCTTTACAATGCAAATTTTCCACTATAAACCAAAAAATTATTCTCTACCAATGTCTTACACCAAATCCATTGTTAGGATTCTATCACCTTAACCAAATTAGAGTAAATAATGGATTCAAGACATTAAAAAGAACCACTATGTTACTTTCCACTTTTATCGAATAGTGTATCATGCCTTATTAAATTGAATTGAACTATAGGCGTCTGAATTCCCATCATAGGATACATTGGAATACTCTTTTATATATCATATCACAACTCAAAACCCCCTAATTCCTCATTTCATATGACTCAAAAGCCTCATTCATTGCTGATAAATTCTAGAGTGTCATCCTATATTGCTTCAAAAATATAGAGTAACCAAATACCTAGATCAAATGAGAGATAATAAAATCACCATTCATAGTTTCTTAGTAAAATAATGCTGTTAGTTAATCAATTTTACTTAAGGTTTACACGAATGTTTGTTATTAATTTCATCAAAAACATGTCTTAAAATATATAATAGAGACATTAAAGGGGAAATAAAATGAAACTAATGGATGATTTGTCCTATCATCCTCATGTCAAAAAAATTGTTCAATTTTAAAGACCCTAAGTGATTATAATGTCACGACCCATCCTAGTGGGGCCCGCACCGTGACTCCCCAAGCCCGCCTTCAATAGGCCAGTGGTTGGTGACTAGTAATGAGTAGGCATATCACTAACATGGGAGGCATTGCCTAAGTACCTGTACAGACGCACATATCTCCAAGACCACAAATGATAAAATGTAAATAACATAAGAACAAAAATTCATGAATACAACTAAACCCAACCAACAGAGTACGATGAAAGTTACAGTACTGTAAAAGTAAATTGGGCCCGAATACGCCCACCAAAAACAGGAGTCGTAAAAACTGTAAAGTCCAACCTGTAAGCACAAAAAGGTATTGGGACTGCCGCTCGTAGCCGTAGGAACGCCTCGGCCTATAGGGAACTCTGAAAACTCGGTCTTGTCCTCGTCCTCCATGGACTCTGTCGAAAGGCAGCTTTTCTTCACAAGACACCAGACGTCTGGGAAAAGCCGGTGCAGGGGTGAGTATAACAATACTCAGTAGAGGACCCCAAAAACCACCAACCAGTTCACAAAGTAAATGTACAATCATCTATGCATAGTATATGACTACAGAACATATAAAACAAACCAGATATACTCAAAACCCATACCTATGGTCTAGAGACAAGTCACACAACCGCATACCCCCACAAGTGATTTTGTTCGAAGATTTCGTGATGCACTCATTCTTGGAGAACACACTCCACGAGTCTAATGGCTCCAATGACGTCCATTCGAGAAGCACTATTCGTCAGGAACCATCACGAGAGGTATCTACAGTCATTAAGAGAGACACAATCTTGAGTGGAAATTTTATGGTAGATAGAATTACTCATTATGGGAGACACACTCTTCAGTGGAAAGATCATGATACACATATTAGGAACACTTCCAGGGCCATGGCGGATATCGTGACTCATCCGGATTCACCAGTTAGGTGATACACCATCTTGGTATAGGATAAACACCTGGTAAGGTTGGTCATGTCGATGCCTGACTCTACCTAGGGCCTCTAATCGGCTCCTAAAACGTGGTCTGATCTTCCCGCACGAAGAACACGCGAAGAACTCTCTTACCGATCTGGTCTGATTTGTCGTCTGACATCGTCGCCACACCTCCATAAGGTCGTTGCGGTGTCGAACCTTCGATTTGGGATCTTTGCGTCGCAGAACGGATGTGCAAAGATCCATTGTTTATAACCCCGTAAAGAACGCGAAGAATGTGCTGGGAAATAAGGGGGAGAAATCCAAATAAACAAATTGAGGAATGAACCTCCGCCGTCATTCTTCACAGTGTTGATCTGCTCCCGTTAATAGGCTTAAACGGAGCAAGAATCAACAAAAACAAAAAGTATGGATCAATTCCCCATAATCTCCCTGATGAAAAATCCCTCCCACAAGAACGTATGACTCCGAGGATCAACTTGTTTGTTGTTGATCCACGTTAGTCATTTAAACTCAAATACGGGGAAAAGAAATCAAAATAACAACCCTTACCCTTCTAAAAGATCGATAGTTGATGAAGGCATCGTGCTGCCGATGTCGTCGAGATCCTTCAACGTCGGCGCAACGATCCTTGATTTTGATCTGTTGTCGTTCGTCGCCGAGAGTTCGCTCCAACGCGCTGTGGATTATTCAAAGGCTCCTCTCTCTACATTGGCAACGATCAACAATTGGTTAACCCATTAAAATAGGAAACATGTTGGCATTTAATTTTGCGGCTGTATTAATGATGATGAATAGCCATTTCGAAGTCATTAAGATGCGCTGTTAATTTAGGAAATAGCTATGTCGTTGTCGCGCTGCAACGGATGTTTCCTTAAATGAAATAAAATAAACTTGTTAATTTATTTTATTTTATTTTACTTAAAACGTCCGAAAATTAACTTTTTCCCTTGACCCGCGCCGGTTGAGGTTATACTCATTCTTAGTTAAAGTCGTCGTCTTGGACGCAATAGTGCACTCAGATTTTTAATCCAGGAATCCGTTTGGAAACTACCACAACCACGCACAAGTGCCGAATCACTTAACTTAGAAAAGCTTCAAAACACCATTCCAGGCTCACTAGACCTCAGAATGATGTTCCGTCTTCGCGCCATGTCTCGAAATAATTCCATATAATATTTAAAAATAATAAAAGGAAAATTTGAGACATTACAATAAGGTTTCCTTTCATGTAAATAGATATAGATTAATATGATACAAAAAACAACTAAAACATGTTCTTGATGACTGAACCCCCATTGGAAATAATGTTCATAGAGATTTTCTATTATCAGGATATAGTATAATGCTATGATTATATGGTCGAGATGTGATATATTGATATTAATTTTGGTATATGGATATTTCACATGCACTGTGAATATTATATGGTTATGTATTATGTGTTTATGTTGATCTGGAATGGATGGTTACACTATGAGTTAATTCATTTGGAAAAAATGTTGAATAGTTTAGTGGGGGGAAGTAAATGTGGGTTACCATTGTGTATATATTATTTCATTATTATAAATTTATAATTTCACTTGTTTTTTAGAAGATATACATAGAATGGATGGTTATTATTAGACTTGGTTAGGTAATGATTATATTTTTGTACTTATTCATATATTATTTATCATTATTCAAACACAAATATATGAGATATTCTTGAGGTGGGCCTATTAAGTAACCATTTATTCTCAACCATATCATATATACACTTTTTGTATAGATATATAAGGTTGAGTTTATTATTCATATCTGAATTATTATAATTTGATGGTTGGTTAAGTTGGAGTCACTGTCCTGGAATATTGATTTATGTACATATTATTATTATTTTATGTATAAAAATACATACTATATTGAATAATGGATTTTTTATATTATTTTATTGGAGTTAATAGGTTTTTTCCTTTCCACTTTTCCTATTATTTAGGATGGTAAATCATCTAATATATTTTCTTATACCATTGGTGCTAGTTTTTAACCCATCCCATGTTATATGGGGGATTCATGGATCACACTTGTCTTCAATACCAACCTATGAGGTATCTAATAATGATGGTTCAATACTAAAAAGAAGGAAAATTTCATGCATTGGAATAATGAATTCTAGTCAAATCACTTATTTATGAAGTGAGTATAGAATATAAATAGTCTTAATTGTAATAATATTAATGATTCACTTCATGTAACTAAATTAATTCTTATATATGTATCAAAACCATGAAAAGAGTCTAATAAATATGATTTTTTTTGGGATGAAATAAAAAACTTTATATGGAAGATATAATGTTTCTAAATCAATATTTTAGTGTAAGTCATTGGAATTCCGTTTGGTATCACTTTGGGTCTTTAATATTACTGGGTATATAAATGACTTATAATTTGGGATAACATTTGTGACATGATTGAGTTGTTTACTTTATTCTATAATCACCATTGGGAAAGATGTACTGTATTAAATACATATTATATTAATTTTGAGTTTAAAGAATATTTAATTGAAAATATTTGATTCAAACTCATAAACATGAGAATGAAAGTCATGAGAATAATCAAGGATCATTGGAGTGATGATTAAGGTTTGAATAATATGAATCTATAATTAAAAAGTAATGAATATTTCATAACCAATGTAGTTACAATGTCATATATATAAAAATAATTATTACCTTTTTTAATGTATATTTGTTAACTAACATTGAAGAATCATTTAATGTCATTGCACTTGAGTTATGGTTTCATTTTTAGTGAAGTGATTGAGTAAAAACATTCTCCAAAATACTTCTATTGTTTCCCTCTATCCTTCAACTAGGAATAATTATGGTACTAGGTTTTTGACATTCTGGAAAGTGTGAATTCTATTTAGGGAAAATTAATGACTACCAATTATCCAGTAATCCATATATCATGTATAAATGGTGATTATAAGAATATTTCAAATAGAACAAATTTTCTCTCAAATTCTTTAAATAATTTCAAAACTACTAAATGAAATTCACCTCATCTAAAACTCCTATATTTACTTTATTTTGTGTGTGATATATATGATGATAATGAAATTTAACACAAAAATCATAAAACATTTTCCCTTAATTACCAATCAACAATTTTTTTATTCAGATAGAATATAATAAGATAATAACTCTCAAGTATCTTAGTGGAAACATCAATCTCCCTATTTGGATTTTATTATCAACTAAACAAACATAATTCCCATTAAAAAAATGAATGAACTATAATTCAGAAATTATAAGAGTATATGAGGGTACTAGTTCTAGGAAACAACAATAATGAATAATAATTTCTGTATTTATAATAAGATAAATTTATATTCACTTCTATATAGCCTCTCAAATTTCATCTCAGAACATCTTTTATTTAAAAAATTTCCAATGTATATTCAAAAAAATTATCATACATATACTAAATAAAAATATATAACACTACACACATAAAACCTCACACACATTATTAAATCAGAGACTTGTATTTAAATAACCAAAAGTTTAGAATGAAATAAAAAATTCTCATATTTTTTTAAAAATCCAACTAAATATATTCACCCCCTTAATAAGAGATTTCATATCAATAGTATAAAATATATACCTTCAGATTTATTTTCTTATCATTCTAACCCATCGAGACAATATTCTATGATAATTGGGATAGGGGATGGTGTAACAAACCACATTAATGATAATTACATGTATTTATTACAATTACCAATCTCAATTTATTAAATGCATCATTTGGAAATGATTTATTAAAAAACAATTACTTTTTACTTTACAGAAACATATTATAACTTCATGAATAATTATTCCAAAATATTCTTTATAAAATATTTTTTATATCAATATGATTTTATCAATAATTATGAATAGGATTTCCCAAAATAATAATGGATATGTGATTATCAAAACCCACTAAAAATTGTGGTTGCACATTAACATTAAAATCATTATGTTTAGTTAGCACCAAAATTTAATGGGTTTTTTTGGGAGGTAAAAGCATATTTGTATACATATCTATTGATGTTTTCAAAGTTATTCATCTTTTTATTTCAAGAAAAACCCTTTTCTCAAAATAAAAACACTTCATCGAACATTGAATTCCAATCTGAAACACTTCCATCCCAGTCGACATCATCAAATATGAATCGATTAAACTTTTATATCTATTGTATTTCAAACCATATTATTTATTTCCTTTGATATAACATATAATTATATTCATTATTATGAAGTTATGTTCCTTATGAAATAATTAATTTCATTCATATATAACAACAACATATAAAATCTTTATTGTAGAAGTTGTTAAATAGATTAAAAAACCAATAAATTTTCTAAACATATTTTGATCATAATGATTTCCTTTATTATCTTCATAAATAGCATTTCCCAAAAAAAACATAGAATAAATAGTATATTATTATCCAAAATTATAAACTTCTACCCCAATTATAAGGCATAATTATCTTAATATAGAAAAATATATTCATTATCTTACATAATTAAATGTCCCAATAAGTACATTCTCTCCCCCAACACTAACATCTCATGCATCTCATTAATTGATTTTTATAATTTATTTCAATTATATTATTTATTCCAAAATAAATATAATATAGACCTAAATAATTAAAATAATATGCACCTCATTACTTTATTTGATGTATAGTTTGTTTTCTACTCTTTATTTTTAAATTTCAGTGACTTTGACATTATTCATGCTTCAAATTCCATTATATTCGACCTTGTTTTAAATAAAACAGAATTTTTAAAACCTATAAACTCTTATTTAATAATATTAAACAAAAACATCTGTTGATCTAATTAATATAAATATTATCTATAAGTTATCTATTGATAAATAATGGCATAAACTCAATTTGTAATCATTTGTATCTCCTTTCATCAAAGATAGTAATAAATAACATAATGTTTCATTTCTAGAAATCAAATAACATTTATCATAAAAATGATTTCTTTTAAGAAACGAATATTATTTGCATACATTCCAATTATTGTCTCTCATAACATCTCCTTTCACATTCATATTGTTTTAGAACACTTAATTTTTTCAAATAATATGTTTTCCATCCTTAGACCTATCCCCCAAGTGTTTTTGTTTTAGTTTAATCCAATTAATAATTTATGGAATAGTTTCACTCTTATAATTTGTATTCATCATTCACAGACATTAATTAAAAATGGTAAAATAATGTGGTATGGTATTTTTTCTTCAAAGACCTCTGATTTTGATCTAATTTCCCACGATCATTAATTAGGTTTTAAATATCTACCATCTTCCACAACATTTTATAAAATTAATAAGTTTATTTTTCATCAATATATATTTAGTTGAATTACATTCTTCTTCTAGAAAATATATTATATATATTCTATAATTACATGAACACCATGTGTCTGATATTAGTAAATTATTTTAAAAATGGATTGAGATATTTACCACAGTACACTCATTTCATCCACATAAGCCTCAAAAGTTTTAAATAAAAAAGTCCTAAGGGATTAGTTCTTTAAACCATCGCTACATTTATATGAATAATTTAAAATCATTACCATTGGTAATTTAGTTCCATTTAATTTCATTTTTCTCTTCAAAAAATACAAATTAAAAGAACTATATCTTCGATTAGACTAACTCATGAAAATTTAGTTAATGTGTTGATGTAATAAACATAACAACTCCTCACACTTCATCTAAAATTAATAGAATTTTTACACTTATTTTAGACTAAGTTTTTTTATTTATAACATATTGATCCTTATATATCTTCACTCAAAACAAATATATCTAAAAATTTCATTTTATTTTGTTCCTTAAATTGATAATAAACACTTAGAATATATTATTTTAAACCTTAAATAAACAAAGTAATATTAAACATCATTTTATCTTCGATTTACATTAGGTTAATCAATTTTATTTTAAGTGATTTATTATTACTAAATAACACTATTTTTTCCTTACTATATAAGGCCTTCAAACAGTCTCATATTAGACATAATATGTTATTAATACCCAATATCGACTGTCAAAGGATAATTATTTTTTGTTTTATTCAAAAAAACTTCCACCCAAATTGATATTGTTTACCATTAATTTATTATTTTAAAATATTAGATAATTATTCATTCAAAGATACATGAGAAAAATGGTTAGGCCTTCCAAAACTAAGTGATATATCTTATGAAATCATCCAATGACTTCATCCATAACATTAACCTGGTTCATCACTTGATTTATAAAATTTTTTGCCGCTTTTATAACTTATATTTGATGAGATGTTTCCATTCCCAAAATTATATCCCTAAAAATCATCTATAGTTTCTTAAATACGATTTATTAATGTAAACATTTCTTGTTATGTAACATAAAAATTCCATCACCAATAGTAGTTAAAAATAACAAACATTTAGGTACAGTAGGGTGTTCTACTTACTGTGATATTTCCATTCTTTTAACAATTTTACCAATGATATAAAATACATTTTTTGAGACAAATACTGTGTTGTTATTGATATATATCCATTTCATGTTAATAATACTTCTTGATTACTCTACCATGCTTTTTTTATAGATCTCATCTTAAAGCCTCATTTTATATAGTTTTTAGAATTTTGAAATGAATATTACATGGAAAAATTATTCTCATACCCTTTATTAAATTTACATTAAGTCATATTCATCTTCACTTTATTAATTATTTAATAAATAAAGAAATTTTTAATGGTTTCAGTATCCAATAACATTCTAGTATGTTTTTCATGTCTTATCACTTCATAAATATCATTCAACAACTTCATGTATATATTTTTCAAAATAATAATTGACTTTATTAAATTTACCATTATCCTATAATATATTTTTATATGAATAAAATAGTTTATTTACCATACGTTATTATTCAATTTAGATTCAACATTAAACTCCTTATTTTTTCTAATTGATACCCTTATACGTTCAACGTCATTCACTAACCGTATCACTCTTTCCTTTGGATTTATCAACCTCATTACAAATATGATGTACTATAAATACCATCATGTTTTCATTATATTTTTTAAAAATTAAAATAATAAATTCATTTAATTAACTTTTTAACATGAATTCAATGTATTCATTTTCTAAATTTTTTTAATAGGAATAAACCAAATTCTATTTTACTATGAACCAATGTATGATTTACTTTCCTTTACTCCAACAAGCCTCTCAAGCTCCACATTTAATCATTTTTATTCTAACAAACATTTCTAAACATCAAAATTGTATTTACCTCATCTAAAAACCCTATAATCTTATAGTTTAGGGGGTGATTTACATGTTGAATAAAATATAACACAAACATCTTCAATCACATATGCTAAATCATTATCAATTAATAATATCCCATTTTACAAATCAAACATATTTTGGGACACAAAACGCTCTCAAAATTAATCTTGGAAATAAAATATTATTTATCAATATAATATTTATTATATAAGATATCAATAAAAATATTTTGATCCATTAAATTCCTTTATGATTTTACGGATAATTATTAATCATTGTATCAATAAAAATTATTATACGAAATCATATGATAATGTATTTTACAGATCTTGTCAATGTAATAATTACAAATTTTAATAGAGAACTATATAAATAGATATGTTTATTTTGATTGAATTTATTAGTGATTTACATTACTAGTAAAGTGATCAAAGATATTTAATTACATTAATAAAAATTAAATTTTACATTATAAATTGTGAAATTTATGATTACTATGACAAATGGTTTTTTATTTGACAATATATAAAAATAAATTGATTATCTAATTCAACACAATCCCTTAGTGTATCATTTATTATAATAATTGATATTAGTATAAAGTGTCTATAATTGGTATCAATTATGTTTTTGAGTTACCCTTGTAAAAAATTTAAGATATTGACATGGAAAGTGTAATGTATTCTTTGTTTTGAATATAATATTCTTGCATAGTATTTTACAACCATTAGGGATAATATTTATTTTTTAATATAATGGTTTTCATATATTTTATAGAAATAATTATAATGTCTTGAAATAAATAATTCTAATATTTTTTCTCTTGTTGTCTATAAAATTAAATTAATATTTTTTCTAATGACATTAATCATGAAATAGAATGTGTAATGATTATAATGGTTGATATAAAGATTATCATTATCAATGGATGTTGACGAAATTAAATATTAGATTCAAATTCAATTAAGTAATTTATAAATATTTTGTGGATGAATATATTAAAATAAATTAAATAAAATCTATAAAATGTATTAGAAATAAATATTATAGTGAAGAAATAAAGAATCTAAATTTAATATTACCAATTTTAAAACATTAAAAAGATCAATAGAAAAAGCAGTATATAATTTTTTTACTATATTTAATGAGACTATGATTTACCTATTTTATTTTAGATAAATCAAGAGTATTTAATTATAGATAAAAAAATTTTGTATCATACCGAATTATTTTGGTATAAAAGTGTTATCTCTTAAAAATCATGAAATGAATACATTTCCAGTGGAGGGATTTCATATTATATATACATCATAGGATATATATAAACGTTTTTCATTCATTATTAATATTTTGGTTAAAATGGAATTTACAATAATACCTTAATGCATGATAATGGTCAAAGAGAATGAAAGAAAATGATTTAAATTTTGTTGATGATGATAATATTGATAAACAAAATTATAATAATATTTTACTTATTTCAAGTAGTTTTTATAATAGAAAACTAATGTAACAAGGTGAGCTTAATTAAAGAGATTTAATTTAGATAAATTAAACATTTATTAGATAATTATCTAAATATCAAAGAGGAACAATAAGACAGTGAATATGAGTCACCAAGATGTATTTCAAAGGATAAATATCTAAATCTCAGCTAAAAAAAGTTTCCATCATAATTAAAAAGGAAATAATTCACCAATAATAAAATATATAAATTTCTCATCTCGATGTGGATGATGTTAAATATTATATTGAATTGAATGCTAGTTTATTAACTACAAAAGTGAATATATATTAGTTCACTACTAATGATTATGGTTATAATGAACCTGATAATGAAATGTTGATATAGTTTTTACTAAAGATATACTTGAAGGTGTGCATTTATAAAATTTTAAATGAAGAAAAAGGTTATAATATCTTATGTTAAGATAAAAAATTTCATGTAACGTTGATTTTTTCTTGCTGAAAATGAATCTATGTTGTGGAATATAATTTTTGATTTGTATGTGTTTATTACAAATTAAAATAAAGTAAAAAAGTATATATATGGTACAATTATAATTATTGAAATAAATGTTTATATTACTCAAAAATAATTAAAGATTAACGAAATAATCCTAATAAATTAAAATTAAAATTTCATATATTTATGTACTAAATTGGATAATATTGAAGGGAAACTTCAAAATTATTGAATATTCCAAAGAACATGATGATTATATTAGTCATCCATAACCTCATTAAATAGGTTAAAATATCATGGTTTTTTACAAGAAAAAGTTGAATAGAATTCCATTTAAAAGGATGTTATGTTTTTAATATTTTTTAATTATAGGTTTTTAACAACTTGTTTTTAATCATTTAAAATCTCTTAAAAGTCAAAATTAATAATACTTATGTTATAAATGAATTTTTTAACATTGATTATGTAACTGATGTTATAAATTATCTTCACATTGTTTATAATCATAACCTAACAAAAAAAAATTATTTGGAAGAATTAATGAGTAAATTAACATGTTTCTCATAATTAAATTATAATACTCCACGTTTTTAAAAGAACACAATGTTCCATAACATTTAAAATAAGCAACACTGATCTTAAATGAACCAAAAAATATAATTATTTAAATATTATTTTTATAACCAAACCTCTAAATTGGTTATTAGGAATATTACCAAAAACATTATAATATATATATATATATATATTATAATAAAAACAAATGTATTGATTAATTCATAGGAAACTAACACTCACATTTTAAAGAAGTGTTTTTATTCATCAAAAAATATTTTTTTTTCAAAACAAGTTTTATTTTATTTTTTGGGAAACTAATTTAATAAATTATTACACATAAATAAAATCTATTTGATAAAATGAACCTCATTTTTTATGTATCCATGTAAAATGAATCCTATAATTATTTTTTAGTATCTTTTTCAAAATATTAATTTTTCATTGAATAGTGAAGAATATTTATTTTTATTGAAAATTGTATTTTTATTTGGAGAATTTAATAAGTTACAAATTTTTAAATTATTTCAGTGAAAATTTATTTCAGAGAAAAATTATTTCAATAAAGTTATTCATAATATAATTATTGTGTTAGTAATTATTTTTATACTTGAATTTTTTGAGGAAATATATCTTTACATAAAAAGTCATTTTCATAAACACCACTTTTTGTCATGTTTTTCTACTTCAATTTGGAATTAAATTCTTTCACTTATGTGAAATGAGTTTTTTATAATGTATTAAATATTTTTAATGATAATAATTAATTTTTGGAATTAATTTGAACTAAATTTTTTCTTATTAAATATTAAAAAGAGTAAAAAATATTGGCCATGGTAAAGGATATAACATGTTTAGTATGGGTTTATCTGAAGTGATAAGAGTTTAATGACCTAATATATTTACTAATTTTTATTGGATGGAAATATTTGCACCTTATATAGTCTAATATATAAAAAATTTCTATTTTGCATCCACTTTTCATGATTATTACATTAATATAATTTATACCATTAAATTATTCCAAGAATGTCATTACACACACATATGAAAGGACTAAGCCTCTCCACTCCACTCTAAACATTATGAGACTTTTGGATCAAACATTACCCAAAATAATAAATACATTAAATACCTCACCAAATCCAAAATTCCATGTTTTGCCCATAAAACCATCTTTGGAAGGCCATTGTTGTAGTCATAATGAGGTTTTCAAAAAAAGTGGAATAGTTCTTAATCACGTGTTTTCAATTTATTTCTTATTTTAAATATATAAAATCCTATTGAAATATGATAAATTAAAAAAAATCTTACTTAGAGTTAGATATTATTATTCTTATATCATACCTTTTATCGATATCCTCTTCTATCAAATGGGAAATGAAACCATCACATGTGTGTATGGTGAACTATCCCCTCCCATACTGATGTAATTTGTTTTCCGTCACGGCCTCTCAGATCAGGTTCTAATTATGGATTTAACTTATATATATATAATATATTTAATAAATATTTATAAATATGTAAAATTATTATATCATATATTTTCTTACCATTCCATTAATTGATAAATGATAACACCATTGGTACGTAAGTGTGTCCTATCACTTCTCCAATGAAATTTGATTCGTTTACCCTCCCCACATCACATGTAATATTTATATGATTGTTTTAGTTAAATAATATTCTATAGTGATAATTATGTAAATATAAAATAATATTAACCTTCTTTCTGTCATGTTCATTGAATAAATAGAAATGATACTAATGTGTACATACAACATATCATCTCCATGGTTGTAATGTTTTTCAATTTTTGTGACTGTATTTCATGTTTCGTTTTCATATTAAAATTTAATTATAATAATGATAATTATATAATTATTTTTATTTTAGTGAATATGTAACATTGACTTATGTTACCATATTCAACCTATCAAAGTCATTTTATACATATGAAATGAATATAATCAAGACATCCTATGTGAATTTAGTTGATTAGACAAATAAATATAAAATGGTAATAAATAAAATAAAATGAAATATAAACAATAAAATGGTTCGTAAACATTTAAATAATTAACATAAGTTTTTTAACGAAGATAATGAATGTAGGTGATGAGTTAGACCTAATGTAATTCATTTCATCTCAATTTCTACTCCATTGAAACATATTTTGTATTTTCCACCTATATACCTTCATTGGGTGTTTATACGACCCCTTTGATTACACTGTGCACTCCATATTTAATCAATTTTTAAAAAGTAGCTTTAAAGAGAGAGGTAACCACACAAAATCTACCCATCCAAAATTCAAATTTCAAATTTCTAAAGATGGAGAGGTACGCAGCACCTGAGAACCCGTGTTTCGTGTGCTAACCTGCATCGAGATCTAACAAACCAAATACGTATTGCCCTCATCACCATAAAATCGTCAACAGATATCTATAATCATTATCACTTTTAAAAACACCACCGTCATCGTCGCCACCCATCATCGCCAGCTGGAACAAATAAAACAAAGAAGACATGATCAACCAAAACAACATCATCAATGCTAAAAACCCTCTTCGTCTTCGATATCCAATACCTATAACCAGAACCCCTTCATTGAAATCAATAGAACAACCACCAACATAAGGTAAAATCGATCAAGGACACACCAGACGAACTACCAGCCACCGAACAACACATCCCAAAACCTTGTTGTTACCACATCTCCAAATCAATTTGGGATTAGAGCAGAAGAACATAAGTTCCGGGTAGTGTAGGATCAACTGAGGGGAAAGATAGTTAGCAATATCAGAAAACTCTTCATCACCAGTGCTAAACCACCCCACAAAACAGTTAATAGAGAAACACCATCTTGAAATCTATATGGTCGATAAGGTTGAAGCGCAGACTGGAATGAAGCCAGAAAAGGATTCTTCTCTCTATACATCAATTCTTGATCGAACCGCACATCCCAATGCCTCTAAAAAACTATTGTGGCGGACCAACTAGGAGAGGAATATAGGAACCAGAAGCCAGAGCATTGAGAATCAACAGGGCTATAACAGAGAAGCAAGTCAAGGACTTAGCTGCCATCCTGGTCTAACAAATCCACCACCATATTTGTTATCAGGTATATTTTTTCTCCATGCCCATATTTTTCAAAATTATTATAAAGAAGTCATTTATATTATTCAAAATAGTTTTTGTGAAAAATTTCTGTTATCCATCACCATTTAAATGGTTTAAAATAATCTTACAAATTATTTCCTAGAAAGAAACATTTTATTATTTTTTTTAATAAAAAATAAGAGGAATGGTTTTTTAATATATACAACATTAATGGATTTTCCCACTTCCATAAATCTTTTGCAACATTTATCTTATTCATTAATATTTAAATTAATTGTTAATGTAATATATTTATGAAAATTATTTTAATGTTTTTCAATTCACTAAAATAATTTATTTTATGAATGAAATTCTTTTTTAATGGATATCAATCATATCAGGATTATTTTTAGGACATCAACATTCCCCAGAAATATCCAATTTCTGGTGATCATTAATAAATTTATTTCTTTTAATTAACCAATTGATTTATAATGGATATTCTTACTAATAAAATAATATTTCATTTCTATAGATGGTGTTTTACTTTGAAAATTATCTAATTGACTAGGAAAATATTGATATTTTTTATTCATTATTTAGTGATTGTTTGTAATGATAATGATTGTTTTTTATAATTAAATTCTTTATTATGTATTTAAGGAATAAATTAGACATGAAGTGATGGGTGGGCCTATAATTTTATATCCACTTAATATACTGGTTTTTCTCATGAGACAAGTCAGTAATATAGTATTATATGGGTTTGAAGAGTATACCTACCCATTGATTAAACTATCTAGGATAAAGGATTTCACATTAATGATATCCTGATGTTAGAAATAATGATATCAAATATTATGAATTCTCTCCATTGATAATATTGTTCTTATTATCCAGGATATTACTACATTGATATTATCCATGAATGATTTTTCTTCTCAATTTATTGGTTAAATGGAATAAATTTTTAGTTATTTAACTTAACATTCTAATTATACCTTATTGATTCATAATATTTTCTATTGTATGTAAATCTTACTCAGCATATAATCTTACCCATTATTTGTTTTATTTTCCTTAGGATAAAAAGAATGATATTATGAATAATATTATGGATGGATGAATATTTTCATTCTGTGTATTTTTTATAAATGATTTTATATAGGAATCATATATGTATCTCGTTCCTCAAGAATATTAAAATGATCAGTCCTTAAATATTATATCCCATGTATCTATTCTAATGTAATAATGTAGACATTGGATATATATTTCTGGAGTTATTTATTAATGTTCTTATTTTGGGATGTTTAGTAGAGACCTTGAGAAAAATATTTTGAAATGAAAATAACTAGTAATAGAATTGTGATAATACATTGTAGTGTTTTAGATCATTAACCACCGTAAATATTTTTATTTTATGTCTCAATATTAATTTTCATTATGAGATAACTCAATTTGATCAATTATCTCTTAATGGATCCTATCAAATGGAAGGGAATCAATACCTTTATAAAATGTACTGAATTCTCAGTTGATAAATTCAATACATATTGTGTAAGAACTAAGTATATCACAACCATGTTAATATATATTACTTGGGGTATAGAGAATAAACTTTCTAGAATTGAGCAACCTGTTTCTCCTTAGTGTGATTCTACTCTGTTATACCACTTTATAAAATATAATCCTCTTAATTTTAATAGATTTAATAATGAATTGTTATTGGAGAAACATATTATGTCTTTTAGAAAGATATTTCGGGATATGTGTTGTGATGAAAGTGAATATTTTATTTTTATAGTTTATATTTTCAAAGGATATGTAGATCAATTGAGGTCGTTGATCCCAAACACTAAAGTGGTTTAAGAAAAAGGAAGCATATAATGGATAAATTTTAAATTAATTATATTTGATAAATACATCCATTTAGAATACTAAGATAAAATAGAGAGGAATATCCTCACTTTAATGTGGAAGGAAGAAGAATGTGTGGAAGAGTATGAAGCTAACATTATAAGACTATTCAGACATGCATTATACTATATATGTAATCTATAAATCATGATTATCTATTTTTTGATGGTGTTATGTCAAGACTCGGAAGGACTGTAGTTTCTAAAACGTTTTCAACATATATAATAAATTATTAAGATCCATTAAAAAGAAGAAGGTATTTTCTAGATCCTTTATATTCAATGGAAATAATAAGAAGAATTGGTCACCTAAACACCAAGAGAAAGGGAACGGTTCAATGAAGAATAAAATAATGAAGTAATTTCAAACATTTAAAAAATGTTTGATGAAATGTCCCAGAAAATAATTCAATGGAAGGGTAATTTGTTACTATTTTTGAGAGAAGGTTCGTTGTTATAATGAATGTAAGGGGAAGAAAGAGTCAACTACAATATATTTATTCAATTATAATTTCTTGCGGCATTATTCAAATCATAATCCAAAGAATTAATGGAATCTACTATATAATAGAACAAAGTGATAATGTCATGGTTATGTGATCACTTCAGCAAATTTTCATGTTTCTAAATATGACGTGGAACAAAATTTATTCATGGAAACAAATTTATCTAATTATTTATTTGATTTTGGGTCTTTACACTATTTTATATCTACCCTATATTCTATGGAAATATGTTATTTTCCTCACAACTTAAGAAGAGAGTTATTAGTCGAAACTCAGAGTAGAGATATCCTCATAATAGGGATTTGATTCTCAATTTCTATTACGACATAGAAACATGACATATTTTTTGACATGAATGTTATACCTGTGGTTGATTTCGATATAATACATGGTATATATTTGATTTCAAAATATAATGTCAAAAAATTTTAAAAAGAGATTGAAATTAGGATTTATGATAAATATGTGATTTTCATTGTCATTATAGGGGGAACATCATCATATGAGTCATACCAAGATCAACCCCCAATATCTCTTATGAATATGATTATTTTGGATTTAGAGAAGGCACGACCTATAGATAGAAAATGAAATCATTAAATTGGGAATGCATTTATTGTATATTATTAAATTAATGTATTTCCTAAGGAATTTCATAGACATACACGAGAGTATAATGTTGATTTCTCCATTAATTTATTACTCGATGGAAGAACTATATCCAAGACTCCCTATAGAATGGTAATTTTGGAATTAGTAAAGTTGAAGAAATAATTATATGATTTTTTTGAAAGGGATTTATCGGGATTATTCTTTAAACATGGGTAGTCCCTATTGTTTTTGTTATGAAAAAATATAGATCTATGAAGTTGTGAATTTATTATTGGGAAATAAATACTATTATGATAATGAAAAAGTATCATACACCACACAATTATGACTTATTCAATCAAATTCATGGAGATAAATATTTATAAATCATTTACATTTATTCCCGTTATCATAATTTTTTAGTAAATAAGTAATTTATTCCAATTTTAGCATTTAATATAGGGCATGGAAATTATGAGTCTAAATAATTCTATTTTTATATAATAATTTACCCTCTATTTATATTGATCTAATGAAAATATTATTCAAGTAATATATTTATAATTTTATTATGGTATTTATTATTGATATCCAAGTATATTCTAAAATTAATGAGGACCATGGAAATCACTTTAAGATTTTTCTTGGGTTTATAATAATAATATATTTATATGGAAAAAAATATAAAGTGCAAATTTTGGATTCAGAATGCTTCATTTTATAGAAATATTTTCTCCAATGATGAAATCTATGTCGATATACTAAAGATAAAGTCAATAAAAATGTAACATACTGGACTTGACTCACTCCCAATTAACTAAACCGGGTCAGGCACCGGGCCTCAAGAGAACATCCTCATTTCTAGAAGCTTCTAACAAGTATTGAGGGTCCAAGGTGGTATATTAGGGAGACTATTCCCTTATTATTAGAGTAACATAGTAGTGTAATAAGTTTATAAATGGTGGAAGAATAGTATAAACTAATAGTAGAATATAAATCATCCTGATATGATAAAATTACAAGTTTGGAAATATCATATACTATATGTAAAATGTTGTAAATTGGAAACAATAAACAAAATTAATAGGAAAACATGGTATATGGAACAAATACCCCATGTATAATTAAATAACCAAAATGACCAAGATACTATCTCCAAATAGAATCATGATCCACAACTCATTTCTATGATCCCCTACTAACATGCTATAATAAATCAATCATAAATGAATAGGTTATTTCCTATTTCCCTACCTAAAACCCGGAATTGTGTTCAGGTAACAATCAGTAGCCAAAATAGGGTGTCAAATATTCATACTATGCCCCCAACAATAGTGTTTATACATATCCATCACATGAATATAAATGTAATATTATGAATTTATAACATTCATAATTTGTGTAAAATATGTAATTTATCAACCACATCGTTCTAGGCTCCTCAGGGGATTCCAGGATGAAAATAACTACTTCAAAATATGCCAAAAATGTCTCTGTACAATTGGAATCAGGTATACATATGGTTCCATAAGTCAATTATATGCACAAATATAAATGATTTTGCATGAACACATGAATTAATTCATAGGTTTCACATAGTGTTTCATGAGTCATAGTTATTTAAAAAGATAATCCCCATACGAAAAAATAATGAAAAAAATTGAGGTGAGAACTGAGCATCCATGACCATAGGGGTTGATCTAAATAGTAGTAACAACGCATGCAGTCTAGTTATAAGGGTATGAGTGTAATCAAAGGACTCTAGTGTAAAATATTATAACCACATCTACCGAAATCATCCATAGTAATCATAGGCTATGCTTGACTATGCCTAAATGGGTGAATCCATAGAGCCTCATATCCATAGAAACCAATCGTAATATAAGGAGTATTTCAAAAGAATTGAAATATCCATAAATGATCTAAGTGAATCATCAGTATTCCATTGAGTAATTCACATAATATTACAATGACCATATTATATGATTATTATCTCCCATGAAAATAGGTTCAATGAATCATAGTGGCGTCCTCTGAGTGCTCAAGGTATTTCCTTAGAAATCCAATGAAATATCATGGTTGACCACTCCTATTAGAAGAAAAATATCCATAATAAAAGAAACAAGTATCTGAATATGATGTGAAACATTAGACACATAATAATCATTAAAAATTACTATTATCATTTAATTCATATCATTATCAATAATTTTTTGATGACAATGTTTAAGGTCAGAGGTAAAACAATGGTAATGATTAATTCATGAGAATTTGTTGATTCCTTGTATAAATGTAGTTATAAATTTAATAATCTTGTTACGTGTGCTGGAAATGCTACACAACTACAGTTTATTCTGTTCCTTTATTAATTTACCATTTAAATGTATTTCAAATCACACCAATGGTGTCTTCTCTAATGCCACATAAAAGGTATAAATTAATATTATGGGAACACTCTAATTGGTGGAACATTTTCATGTTGATGACCCCCAATTTCAATAGGGATCTATAAGTCATTTGGATCCAAATATAGTGAAACCAATTCAAAGGAAATAAATATTAGGGGAAATATATGATGAACCAGGAAGGTGTTAAAATTTAAAAAAATATAAACATCAATACTAGGATAGAAAAGTCATAGAACTCATCACATATTCATGTATTGGAACACAAGTCTAGTATCACCCTTTGGATTTATCACAATTAGGTGAAAAAAATAGTGAAACATGTCTTGAAAATATGCAATATTTATATACAAAAAAATAAATCTATTGATAGGAATATGAAGGATGAAAGGAAATATATGAATGGATAGTTTATTAGTGGTGATCCAACATGACAGAATACAATGAAAATATATGATGGATGAAGAAATGGATTAAAAGGGTTAGTTAGGCATAAGAGGAGCTTTAAGCTGGATTTGGAATTTTTTTGTTCACTATAAATTAAAAACAGAAATAATATTTTAGCCCATTAAAATCATAGAGGTAAAAATATACTATTATCTCAAATTTCAAAAGGTCACACAGCTCAAACCCATTGTTGGAAAAACTGTGCGATAACCATGTGCACCCCATGATCCTGGTGACACGTCCTACATGGCTTGTAGTGTATTTTAAAAAACAAGTGTAGCCTTTGAACACCATCTATCACAACCTTAGATGAAAAAATACTCTTTTTCATTGTTTATATAAACATTGAGGTCCCCTAACAGGGTTCCACAGTCTGAGGTGCATGGTTAGCACTTACTGTATGTCTCTCCCATTTTATTAAAAAATCGAGGCTATGAGCTCCAAACAAAACTCTAATTATCTTGAAACCTCCCTTAAACAATAAGGAACATTTATAAGGATAAAAATAATAATTTAAACCAAGAGTTTATGAGAATCTACTTCATATAGAAAACAAGGTTGTTACAGCCTCCCCACATAAGACAACTCATCCATGAGTTGGTATACTATGGGTGGTAAGGAATCATCCAAAAAATCTATGCAAACTATGAATGTATTTTGTAATCCCTCTACAAAATCATGTATTCAAATATATATTTCTCCCATAAAACCCAAACCAAATGGACTAATCTACCCAGTGGATCCTTCAAGCTCTGGTACATAATGAATATATGATTCTTTTCAAAAGAAGAATATCCCTTCCTCTCAAAATCATTAGGATAAATAATATTAGATGGATCATAATATTAACTTGGAATCATTTAAACATGGAATATTTAATGTGTATACATGTACCTCTAAGATTAATACACCTGATAGTCTACTGGAAAAACTCTCTCCACAACCTCAAAATGTTTGATGAACTAAGGTGAGAGATTCATTTTCCATCATAACTAAGGATGTCCCAATATAGTAGAATCACATAATAATGCTTTCCCCAAAACATAAATTACTATATATTGGAATTTGTTTTAGGAATATGACTTATTATAAGGATGGACCATATCCATACACTTACTAATCAACTGGGCATTCTCTAATGCTTCCTTAACGAGATCATGTCCATGTAGTGTAGCCTCATTAGCCTCTAACTAGAATAGAGGTGATCAAAATATCCTTCCATTTAACACTTCATAAGTATCCATATGAATAATTTCTTAAACATTATTTTCATAGAATGATTCAAGAAGATATATATGTTTCTCCCAAAAACATATGAAATCAAGGACACACACTCAAATCATGTCCCCTAGAACCTGTATTGTTTTCTGGGATGCCTTGTCTGTCTAAGGGTGTTATGGTATAAAAAATTTAAATTTTTACATAATACTCTATGAAATAATTTATATATCATAAAAGTAAAACATGTGTCCATATATGATACAATATACTATTCATCCCCATTAAGTTAGATAATCTCTGCGACATAAATCCTTTCAAGCTCATCTAATGAAAGGGTCTCCTTAATATGTAAAAATTTAAAGATCATTATGATCTTATTGAAAATAACCCAACCCAAATAATTTCATTTATGGTATATTTGTAAGATAATAAAAAATTTCATGGTGACATCATCCCATTTCCACTCTAGTATGGGAAAAATTATAAAATACCTACTGCTTTTTAGTGTTTCATCTTCACATGTTGACAGGTGGAACACCCAGTAATTAAACAAGTTATCTTCATTTTCATACCAGGAAACCAATATTAGTGATAGAGATCATAATAAAAAATTTAATCTCAGGGGTACCTCTATATAAGAAGCAAGATACTCTCACATCAATTCCCTTCAGAAGTCTATAGGATCACATATTTTTCCATGGATGAATATGAACTCATCCTCATCAACAACACAATTAGGAATTTGGTCCTTACTAAGAACAGTCAACCTTAGGACTAAGTGCTCCAAATATAATATTTACCTTATCTTCACTCTATTAAAAAGTTAATATGTAACAATTAATGTTATATTTTTGGTATGTCCATGATTTTCCTTCACCTCAAAATGAATCTCGACGAATAGAGCCATCAACTGCTACTCAATAATTGAGTCCTGAACTACCTGTTCCAAATTCAATGAGATCATAGAATAATATAATGTGTCTCCATTTATATTCATATAAACTAGATCAATATAAAATAAATATAGGTATTCTACCCATTTGTGCTTCCTAGTATTCATATCATGTTGTGAAAAATTATATTTGAGACCTATACTTCATGACTCTATATTCTTGCATTAGAACAACTCCTATATTGATACCAGATCTATCACAATATACTATGTATTTTTTTCCTAGATATAGGAAAATTTGGATTGGTACTAATGTCATTATCCATTCTATGTTCTGAAAGTCTATCTCACAGGAATCCGGTGAAATGAATTTCACACCCTTTTTAGTCAATCACTTATGAGTTACTACTATGTGAGAAATGTTTGGAATGAAACCCTTGTAATAATAAACCATACATAAAAAATTTATGTCAAGGTTGTTATTGGGTTTTTGGGATGAAATAACTATAGTCCCCTTATCTAGGTCAACACACACTTGTTCCTCTGAGATGATGTGACCCCAGAAGTGAACCTTGTCGATCAAAAGGTGGAGTTTAGTGAGACTATCATATAGCTGATGCTATCTTATAATATTTATGATGATATCAATGTTCTTTACATGGTAATATAGATTAAAATAATATACTATGATATCATCCATGAGGATAAACAAAAATGAATTTAAATACATGTGGAAACCCAAATTCTACAAATACATGAGTGTGGAGAGAAATTTAGAAGATAAAACTACATAACCGGATACTCATAAGGAATATACGTATTATAAAAAATTATAATCAGTATATCTGATGGTTTAAAACAAATATTTTTATATCCTAAACTCAATTAAATATTTTAGGAAACTCTCGGTCCTGGGAGCATGTTGAAGTGGTTGTCTACACAAAGTATTAGATACCGATTATTAATCATAATCTGGTTCAATCGATGGTAATCCCCCAAAATACTAATAGTTTTATCTGCCTTTTGTTGAAAATTACCAATGAACCACAAGGATACATATAGTGTCATATAAAACCCTTAGCATGTTTTTCCTCCAGATATCTCTTGAGCTCTGACAACTCAATAATGGTCATTAGGTAATGACAAATGGTCAATAGTGTTTCTTCAATAACTAATTAAATAGAGAAATCTACCGATCCTTTAGGAAGTATACAAGAAAATTATTCTAAGAGTACATCCCCAAAATTATATATTATTGTAGAAAATAATCTTTTTGTATTATCTAATCATCCATATAAATACTAGAAACTTGGGTGGCCACTCCACAAAGTACATAAAGATATAGTCTATCTCTACATTCATGTATATTCCACTCGCCATTGTGAAGATTACTATACCTTTTTAGTGATATAAATGATAAATTGTGTTGATATAATTATACATAAGCCTGATAGGGTGGAAAGCCTTCCATCACGGGAATTAAATAAAAGCTCAACATCCCAATGATAAAGAGGTCTCATAAGAAATGATTAGTTTGTACCACGAGGGGGAATTTATTACACAATTTTACACACTCTGATTTAATTTCCAATTGAGTATCAAGTTTCATTACACCATATAACTATTGAATCTCAAGTTTATGTATTTCCACATTAGTCACATATATAAAAAAATCCACAAACTTATATAAAAAAGGGTTGATATTATAGTAGAGTTTACCATGATTGTACCTCTAACTATAGTCTATCCAACAATCTTCTCCTCCGGTATAGAATAAACTAAAAAATTATTACCTATTCCACCTCCCTGAGCTACAACCTAACTAATCATATGGGGAAACTCTACTAATGATATATATTTATAGTCCTCCCTATAAGAATAAATCTACCACCTCAGACTATTTTTCTAGTAGTAGTTCAATGTCATTCCTGGTGTAGATATACTCATCTTTCTCTGGAAGGTGGAGTTTTTGTGGATCCTCTCCCACTATAAATTTATGAGAAGTAATAAAATATGCTTAAGATAACCCATCCATTCATAGGCCCAACACTTTACTGGGTATCGATTACATTGTGGATTTACATAACCATGTCTTCCGCACTCATGGAATACATTTGAGCTACCTGTAAGGTACTCTGGAAACTACTACTCTACTAATAATCCTTCAGACAACATTTCCTACCTCTATAAAACATCTACCCTACATAGCCACTGAACTAGTACACATAAAACCATCGTCTTCCCTCAAATTATTCTCATTAGTAAAGCCATGGTTCACAAATTTAGATATAGTAGTAAAATTAAAAATATTTACCTAGGAACATATTTCATTCCTCATCCCATCCTTTAATCATCTCACTCTCAGAATCTCATCATCATCAATGAATGGTGAAAAATTAATTATATCAGTTAAAATATTAATAATCCATAACTAGTAGATATCCTTTTTCTATATGTAAGAATAAACAAGATAAATTATTTTTTGCATCTCTAGAGAGAAACGCACATACAAAGAAACATGAAAATCCATCCAAATCATACTCAAATGTTGGTATTACTAAGTCAAAATATCCCACCAACAAATAGTAAAACCAATTAGCATATAAGAATATATTTTACAGTCCTCACTATACGAATCTATAGATTCTCGCTGACATATAGTATAGAGAATAACCATTTCTTAGTAGCATGTATACCACCAACCCCAAAATGAGGGTTGATGTTACTACTGAAACTCTTAAGTCAACTCTTCCGTAGTAAGATCAGGCCATTGAACTTTCAAATAATATATACAAGTAAATAGAAACCCTCATGAAACTAGGTATTAGTTTCTATCTCATGTATAATAGGAAGTACCATAGGCGTAACTCTAGGTGGGTTAGGTATTTTTACCTCTAGAGCATGGTCATCACCGCCTACCTAGCACTCGACTCAAGGATATCATGGTGGAATAACTCTAAAAAATAAAAACTCCTTTCGTATCTAATATTCAAAAATTATATCATTGTAAATAAATGAATATGATTGGTACATTACTTACCATATAAGAGTCACCCCCCTCTGTATGATTGTAAATATATGTCATGGGGTCATATAAGACCAAGATGATTTACTATAGACATTTCCTACTTCCCACTACTAATGTCAGGTCTTTTCTATACCCTCTATTTTTTATTAGGGTTATAGTATACAATGTTTCAATTATAATTTATAGAGTATTACTCACTCTAAATTTAAATTGACATCACTATTTAATGAAAACCATTTCCATTTACATTTATAACTAACAATTCTCAATTTTTTCATTATATATATATGGAGAGGTCTAGCTGAATGAATCTATAATTACCAAGTTATAGGGTTTCATGACTTATAATCATTAAATGATACAACATATGACTCAAACTAGGATTTTGAGAAGGATAAATTATAAAAATCACCGTTCCAAATGTATAGAGGCCCACACTCATTATATGGCCCAATCATTAAACATTACATAATCATGAAATGAGTTAATAATTCAAATGAAAGAGATTTTCAGTTCTAGAGTTTTAGAGAATTATGCCATAACTATTACATTACACATCAAATATAACAAAGTGGACACTTATACTCTATCCAATTTTTTCAAAGAAATAAAACTCATTAAATAAAACACGAGTTATTATATTGATATAAATCTTCATGAAATCTTCCTTTCTCTTACCTTTCATTATACCCTGTGAAAAACATTTCAAAAACATGGGATGAGCATGAAAATCTCAGTAAGGGTTATAAAAACATGGAAAGAAAAATTAATCCATAAATACATATAAAATAAGAAATCATAATTTTCAATATTTAACATACCACACAAAAACATAAGATTAGTGAATAACACATGGAAATCATAAATCATAAAGGTAACTTATGGAATCTATAAGATACTTATGTTATAACATTCATAGTTACATAGGGAGTTATGTTTGAAATACCTATGATAGTATATTACCTATATCTCTAAAAAGAAACATCAAATATTACCTTCGTAATGTTACCCAATGCATTAGGGAGCTATAACAGGCTCACACGCACTAGGTTTATAACGGAACCACCCATATATGTAAACAATTCCCAAGAACCATAACATTTTCATAACACATAAAATAAACATAAAGAAAAGATAAAATTTCCACATTGAAATAAAAATATTTCATTTAAATATATTGAAATAATAAATCCACTATCAAAACCATTTTCAATTCCAAAATACATCAAATAGTGTATGGTATTTCTTTTCCTTTTAAAAACATTACGGCTTGTTAAGGAAGCCAAATATTATATAATATTCACGATAGAGGAAAGGTCGTTGTCACCGCATATGTTAAAAAGAATCATTTCTTTTTGCCATTTACTACAACTTTTTGTGGAAAAATATTCCCTTTGAAAGAAATGAAAATTCAAAGGTGTTTATACACTGTATAAAAGAAAGTCTTGTATAAATCAAAATATGTCTCAATGAAAGGAGATTAAGACGAAGATCCTTATAATAATAATTTTGTAAATAATATTGATCGATAATGTGTATTTTCTTTAAGTACACATAAATATAGTATAAATAAAATATATAATATCAAAATTCATTTATCACATAGTAATAGAACAAAATAATCAATAGGTATAAAATTAACCCAATGAATGGAAATTGGGTTATGAAGTTCCCATACCTCGTGTCCGATATGACTCCTTCATTCTTTAATCTCATAAATAATAAAATAAATATAATTTCTAATTGATTAATATACTTTTTAAAGTATATTTTTCCTTTTATATCTCTTATTATAATATTATAAAAATTATAAAAACATTTATGTTAATAATGGTCGTTTGGCGATATTTGGTACTTGAGTTAAAAGTGAACTTCTTATTATTCAAAGGTGTCAATGTGGTCAAAAGTAAATTATCTACATAATGATATTAGTTATTCATATATCCTATATATCATATATATAAAGTATATATATATAAATATATCTGTGTATTTATATAATTACAAAACATTTTTAGATAAGAAATGAAATGCACCGATCATGGAGACTGTATGTTGTAAGTACGCATGAAAGCTACTTTAATTTATATTTCATGTTTAATGGAATGAAAATATAATGATACGTATTTATATAATAATGAAAGTGTAATAAAATATATAATTTCATTAACTACATCCTTTATATGTTCCACGTATGGAAAGAATGAGTCATATCACTTTGAGGGGGCGGTGGTCCGTATTTTTTCAAAAGAAATTATCGTATTTACCCATTATGGAAACCATAAAAGAATGATATAAATGAAAAATATATAATCATAGTTACAATATAAATATATTATATATCACATATAAATATAGTGTCGTAATAATGGACACCATGAATGGCGGTAGGAGATAATTGAACAATAATTGTTTCATGAGGCAGTAGTTCACCATCCACAGAAACTGTATGTTTGTATACATTAGATGGAGGTTTGTGGAAGTATAGTCCATAGACATCTCAAAATAACATATTATTATATCTAGGATTCTGTTGTTGTTACAAAATAATGTAATAAAGAGAGTGTAGGGGGTTGTAGAAGGAAAATAAAAGAAAAGAACTTCGGAGAAGACGTTACCTTTAAATCGGGTAACTCCTTTTGCTTTGAACCAAAACGCTTTCATCAATTGCCTTCTCGATAGGGTAAGGATTCTAGGAGGAATATATAGATGTTGGTAGATTCTTGAAGCTGATTTTGTACAATCCAAGGATCTTGAGAGGTGTGAGAAATCGGTTTAGATTAAAGGGCCTTTTATAACATAGAGGAGGGACTCTTTTTGAGTGTTTGAATGCATTATTTTATTATAAAACTAATTTCTGTTTCAAAATGTCCATTTAATATTTAGTTATATGGTAATGTAAATATAAGTTGAAATAAAATCATCCAATAATAATTGGATAGGTTTCATATATTTTTTAATCCTTATCATTTTTGTTTGGCCCTTTGTTAACTTAGTTAACTTTTACCATGTCCGCTTATATATTCATACTATATGGTTAATATATTTACTATAAAATGACAAGAGACCCAAAATTAAGAATTTATGACATCATTTAAGTCATTTGGTTGAATCATATATTTATAGTATTATTTTATCATTTAATCAAATATTAATTTTTTTCCAAACTCAATTTTTTAAATTTATAAATTATTCAAATCAAGACATTTAAAAAATCTATGAAAACATTAATCTTTCGAAAAACCATCATTAATTAAAAGATAAAAAGTCATTATTATAACTCAAATTTTTGAATGGCCTAAAAACATTAAACATAAATTTATTTTATTATTTATAATATTATTTATTTGAAACATTTATTAATGAAGCAATTACTACATCACCATTGTGTCATAATTAAATTTATTTATTTAATATCTAAAATTAATAAATAAACTATCATGATGTAGGAAATATTTTTATCTTTCAAATTCATATTTTTAGTCGAATATATCACTTTGGGATCCATGATATCCCAAAATATACCCAAGGATGCCCTGGTACTGCAATATCTCATCCAATGTTATTAGGACAAGTTTAAGGATTATTAAATATTATAATAATGTTATTTTCCCCCCTTATTTACCAGATTTACCCTTTAACCATGGTAAATAAAATATTTATTAAGTATATATTTATACTGTCAAAAACTAAAAGATACATATTTAAAAAATTTGTAAATTATGATTCCAAATATGGAATCAATTTTTCCAAATTAAAAACACATATGTTTTAGAAATTAATTCTTGTTGTAAAAAAAGCATGTTTTTAAAAAATAATAACTATCAAAATATTGACACTTGTTTATGTTAAATTTCCATGTGATATTACATCCAATGACCAAAATTGATTTAAATGGTAAAAACATAATCAAAATACACTTTAAAAGAAACAAAATTAATAACTTAACTATATAAATAAATTATATTAAAAGGCAGTTATGAATTAAAATGCAATAATTTTCACTATTCATAAAAAATGCACTTAATCAAAAAAATACCAAAAATTTACCCAATTTAAATTTTGATGTCCCTATTATAAATAAGTATTATATTTTGTCAAATGGAACCAATAAAAGTAACAAAAAATAAATTTAAAAGGTGTTCTCCCTCAAAAGGTGGAAATATGGCCTTTTAAAACTATTAGAGTATTTATGATTAAAATTGGATTAATTCTCATCTTATTCTTCTAAATTTTATTGGATAAATATAAAAAAATCACAAACATGTGTAATAATATTATAGTGTGTTCGGTTCATTCCCTTTAATACAACAGCTAGGCGTTAACTACCATTTTAAAATAATATTACATTATTATTTTTCAGTATGAATATGCCTTGTGTGCAACATGAGATTTTAGAGGAACCCATTTTTGTGTTTCGGATATGCCATCGAATATAGAATCCCGTTTAAAGTTAAATTAAAATTTAATTAAAAAATATTAAAAAAATCAATATTTTATATTATTTATTTATCTGGGATGACACATCCTTCCCCCTTTTTAGAATTATGTCCCTAGAATTTTAAAATTGGGCTCAGAAACATCATTAAAAGTATCACATTAGAAAAAAGAGTCTACAAAACTATCACTTTAAATGAAAGAAAGAGAATTAAAAATGTCACCGGCGATAACACATACTAGGATTCCAATTTTTAAAACATGATTTTGGAGGATAAACTAAGTGTAAAGTTATGATAGTGAGTGATAGAAAACATGACTAGAAGTATGTTAACAACAAGAAAACCACAAACTTGTGATAGGTTAAACGGTATTTGATTCCCTAGAGGAAAAGTAAACAAAAAACAATTTTTTTGTTTGAAGTTATATTTCATAATGGTGGAAAATTATGTATGATATTGACCAAGAATATAAGTAAATATACTTATATGTCATTTAGAATTTAATTCTTTACTAAATTCCTACCCCAAACTCATCTTTTCTCCAAACGATGAGTATTCAAACTGACTAGGTCACATCCAAATCACTAGAATCAACTTCTAGTGTATCACATAATAGAAAAAAGATGAACTATATATTTCCCTTTTCTTTAGACATCAACCAAAAACCAAAATGTTTAGTACGAGAGCAGATAATCCCCCAAAAGGATAATCCTTTATAAAAATAAATATTTCTCTTAATATCTAAATTTCAACAAACAGTACCCAAAGTTCAACAAAGAGTATTCAATACAAAATTTTCCTTAAAACTATTCAATATAATCCAAGCATGGACTGAAACCCAAAACTCATAAGAATTTGATCACATAGTCTTCCACGATAAATCATAACATTTATCTCCAATTAACATCGACTACTCTTAAAGTCTCATACTGAAGTGTAATTATCCTAATCATATATTCTATATGATAGTTTAATCATTTCCATAAATAAACCAAATCCCCATTTATCCACCATAAGAACATTAATTCTTCCAGAATAAAATTTCAACCATTACTCCATAAATGAGATCCCATAGTATTCTATTTCCCTTAAGTATATAATGTTCCCCAAAAGAAATATCATCTTCCAAAATATCATTTATCACGTAATCACCAAATCATTTTCTTATATTAAAGATATCCACTTTATAAAACATAAGTCCCCAAAATCAACTCATTCTTGATCTATAAACCAATTTATCTAAAAATAATAAGCCATACTAACCATGGAATTCATGTAGTCCATTGGTAGGCGATGCACCATTGTCGCCCTTCAGTTGTGGGTTCTATTCCAGCGGCCTTACAGGAAGGAATGGGTTGTCACCCATATTATTGTCTGTCCTTTTTATAAATCTAAAAAATTACCCTAACATTTTTTAACATCAAATGTTTTCTAATACCATTCATTTTAATCCCAATACATTTAGACCACAACATCTTATATATTTTCATTTTTTTCACATCCATATGACAAAATAAAACTATTACCAATAGAAAGAACAGTATACCTTGATCATGGTGTCTATATGGTTTCATCAACATCTTCTTCTTGAAGGTAGACGGTCCTTGTATTGAAAAAATGATTTATAGATCCTTCAAAATCATTAACTTCCTTCATACAAATATAACTTGTACAACTTGGGTCACATGGGTGTTCTCAAAAAAATAGTTTCTCAAAATAATAGTCTATGACATATAATTTCAAAACATCTGATAGAACATGATTTTTATAAAACAGTTAGACTGAGTTTGAGTTGAAACATTCAATAAATAATCCTTATAAAATAACATAAGTATTTGCGGAGATTCTATATTGTAAAAGAAAATATAAATAGGTTGCACAAGGGACTCCCTATTCAGAATGTTTTTCAAAACCATGATATGCTTCAAAATCATCGGATAAGGTAAAATATTTGAAAATTGCCTTGATAATATTTACCTATCTTGAAAATATGGGAATATTTTGAATATAGGATCTAATTAAATACAAACCATGAGCGACTATGATATCGAGCTAGAGTGGAGGTGATTGATATCTCAAAACATTGCTCGCAAGTGAGTATTATGCAAGAAACTATTTCAAAATCAACTGAACCTTACATCGCAATAATTATTGCAAGCATGTCATCAGGAAGAGATAGTAATGTTGTTTATTATCATCATCCTTCTATTTGTAATATACTATCCTTGATCTGAAAATTTAAAAAAACAAGGATTTAATGGAAATAATAGACATAGAGACTAACCATGCGTTTAACGAAAACTTCTAATCCCAAATGTTTTCCAAACCAACCTCTGATACCTACTATAAGGTCATAGACTTAAACATTACATAATCATGAAATTAGTTAATAATTTATATTAAGGATCTTTTCAAGATTATATTTTTAGAGAATTTGGCTGTAACTATTACATTACATCTAAAAAATTACAAAGTATGCACTTCTACTCTATCTAAATTTTTCACAAAAATAAAACTCCGTAAATAAAACAAGAGTTCTTTTCTTGATATAAATATTCTTGAATTATTCATTTCTCATACCCTTTCATATACCATTTTGAAAAAACATTTCAAAAACATTGGATGAGAATAAAAATCTAATTATGGGTTATAAAACAAGGAAAGAATACATTAGCCCATAAATACATACAAATCCAAGAAATAATTGTTTTCACACTTTAACATTCCACAAAAAATAATAAGATTTATGAATAACACATGGAAATCATAAATCATAAAGGTAATTTGTGGCATCCATAACATAAATACATTGTAGCATCCATAGCTACATTGGGAGTTAAATTTGGAATACATATCACAATATATTCCCTAAATCTATTAGAAGAATCCTTATCATTTACATATTTCATGTTACCCAATTCATTGGAGAGCTATCTCGGGCTCACCTGCCCTTGGATTTCATGGAACCACCCATATACGTCAACAATTCCCAATAACCATATCATTTTCACAACACAATAAACAAACATAATGAAATGATACAATTTCCACATTGCTATCACAATGTATCTTTTAAAAATATTGAAATAATAAATCCATTATCAAAACCATATTCAATACCAGAATACTTAAAAAGTACATGGTATTTATTTTACATTTAAAATCATTACGGCTTGTTAAAGAAGAAATAGATTAAATAATACTCACAGGGGTGGAAAGTTCTTGGTCACTGTGTACGTTGAAAAGAAACATTCATTTTTTCATATAGTAAAATGCTTCATAGAAAAATACTCCCTTTCAATTAAATGAAATGTCAAAGGTGTTTATACACCGTAAAAAAGAAAGTCCTATATAAATAAAAATATGCCTTAATGAACGGTGATTGAGATATTGTTCATTACAAAGATAATATTGTGAATAAAATAGATTGATAATGTTTATTCACTATAAGTACACATAGAGAAATTATAAATTCAATATAGGATGTCATATTTCAATTCTCACATAGTCATAGATTGACATAAACAAGAAGTTGAAAATTAACCCAAAGAATTGAAATTGGGTAAAAAGTTCCCTTACCTCGTGTCCAACATGAGACGTTCGTTCTCTAATCTCATGAATAATAAACTATATTTAATTTATACTTTATGAAGAACCCTTTTTAATTTTATTATTCCTTTTAAATCACTTATTACCATGTTATAAATATTAAAAATCATTTAAGATAATAACGGTCGTTTTGTCGATATTTGGTTCTTGACTTTAAAATGAACTTCTTATAATTATACGTTGTCCACGTGGTCAAAATTACATTATATCAAAAATGATATTAATTATTTAAATATCAAATATATCATATACCTCTAGTAAATATATTTATTTATAACTATACATAACAATTGGATATAAGAAATGAAATGCACCGTTCATGGAGAGGGTAAGTTGTACGTACAAATGAGCGCTACATTCATTTATACTTCATATTTAATGTAAATAAAACATAATGATACATAGGTATATTATAATTTAATTATAATATCATATATTATTTCATTAACTCCATCATTTATACGTTCCATTTATGGCATGAACGAGTCATATTACTTTGAGTGGGCGGTAGTCCGCACATCCTCAAATGAAATTATCATATTTAACCATTATAGAAACCTTAAAATAAGTCTATAAATGAAATATAAAAAATAATATAGACGATATAAATATATTATATATCATATAAAAATAATTTTCCATCATAATGTTCACCATGATAGGTGGTAGAAGATAATTGAACAATCATAGTTTCATGAGGTTGTAGTTCATTGAGAATTCAGTTATTATTATACATGAGATTATTATACTGATAATATTTTTGGGCACATTTTTTACTCATGTTATTGGTTAAATGTCGGTGTTTTTTGTTATTCAAATTTCCATATTGATTATTAGTAATGGATTCCTGATAGGTTATATTTTATATAACTCTTACTAATCATTTGATATTACTATTTATTTGTGTTCTTTTCCCCAGGATTTAAATAAGGAATTTTTAAATAATAATTACGCTATAATAATTTTTTCATGTTCTGTATTTTATATTTCTAATGTAAATGGGAATAATGAATGTATCTGGTTCATCAAGACCAATCTACTGAGTGAACCTTTCAGATTAGATCTATTGTATCTTTGAATGTTTAATATAGATGGTTCAAGATCTAGGTTAATGGTGTTGGAGTTGTTATAATAATCAAAATGGAAAATAATTTATACCAATAGTTATTTTTATAACTAGAAGTATAAAATACATTCACATTATTTATCAAAATAATTGATATGTAAACTTAAAGGGATTATAAATTAATGTCTACTACTATACAAAAATTCTTTTCTTATAGATTGAATATTAACATTTAAGACAGTGGTTTTAAAAGAAAGTTATATATAAAACATTATTCAAAAACATACTATACTAGTAAATATGAAGAAAATATAAACTTCATAAGAATTTAGTTATACAAATATAAATGAATCAAATAAGTAAATTTTCCCAAAAAATATTAAATGGTTATTTAATTTATTTAAAAAATATGTTTTAGTATTACAAAAAAGAAACCCAAACAATTAAAAAGAACTTATAATTAATAATAGAGTAATGTTATAAAATATACAAATTTTATGAAACTTAACGTGACAAATGATTTTATTATTCATGTCATGATTATCTAATAAATAAATTATAGAATATAATAACCACATATAATTCATCCTTATTCATGATTATACTATGGTTTTAAAAAATCATTTCAAAATAAAAACAACACATTAAATAATTTGAAATCATATTTAGTATTTATATAAAATTTATAACAACATATATAAACTACTAATTCTTTACATCTTTATTTTGAAATGAGAATTTTTAATGAACATCCATATCAGGGTTTGTTTTTATTTTACAAAAATATTTTTAACTTAAATAATCCTACTAGTAAATAATATATTGTATAATATAACTTAAATTTGTTATAATATCTAATTTTACCATGAAATTTACCCAATAATGGTCATAACCAATATGTATCCAAATAATGTGGAACAATACTCTTATCTTCCAATGCCCCCTAAAATGGAATATCCCAATATGTATGATAATATAAATGTGATTATTTTTTATTACAAAATTACCCATACCTACCAATATATTGAATGAACCAAAATTGAATATCGATTTTAATAAATAATTGAGAGATATATTCAATTGTTATTTGTATAGTTGAAGTATCTCACAACAAATGAAATGTATTTATGATCTATTAATCCACTAATAAAGGATTTTTTTACTTTGTTTACATATAGTATTAGGATATCTAATAATACAATTTATAAATGATGTTAATGTAAATTATATTAAAATAATAAAATGAAAAGTTAAATTTAAATTTACATACATAGAGTACACATGAAACATGTTTATCATGAGTTGATTGCTATAAAAAAGATCCATGATATATTTAGTAATTATAGTAATCATATAATATCTTAAATATATGACATAAATACTTTTAAATGAATACAATTTATCCTACATAAATTATTTAGTTATATTTTAACTATCCCTTCATGAATATGAGGAATATGTAAAGGCACAAGATCTTGGGGCTATCATCTTGCTTTCATGAGATATATTTATTTTAGATACTCATATAAAATTATAAGAGAAGAAAAAAATTCCCTTTATCATAAAGGGTACAACTATAATAAAAATATATGAACAAACTCACATCAGTCTTCAAATCATAAATATATATAGACAGAGAGTAAAAAATTCCACATATTTTACTAAATATGTCCTCCTCATTAATAAATAATGAAATTAGATAATATAGATAATTAATTTAATTTATCATTACTCTTAGATGCAATGATTTTATAAGATAATTACATATATAGTCCCCTATATAATGTGTGATTCCATACAAAAACAATTGATAATTATGACCCTCAATATTCAACTCAAAGTACATTGTCAAATATGAACTAAGAGGTTCAGGATTAAGATTTATAGGCTATGTTTATCTCTATATATCTTTGTATATATACACAATATATAATCTAATCAAACCTCTATTAATATATCCATATTATGAATATAGCCAGTTATAGAATATATTCCCCCTTGAATACATCCTCCCTTGATCCACTACATTGATGCCTAAAAACTTTTCTAACCCAAATTTCCCCTCATATCCCCAAATAATGATATGGTCTTATTATAATTTTAAAGTAGTTTCAATGATATATATCCTAACCTTATATGTAAATTTGTTTCATGATGAATTATCTTGAAGGAAATAACTTAATAAAATATTAATACATTATATTAAAGTTACAAATTATGTCAATAAAATATTGGAGAAAATAAGTGACTCCCTAATATATGATTGTTTACATCCCTTGATTGATCATAAAGAAACAATTTATTTTTTTCATTCTCACCATTTTTCCATTAATCATTGTTAGTGGATGGAGAGGGAGGATTAACCAAAAAATAATCATGGATATTTTATTTTTCTCCAAATTAATATAGTTTTCAGTAATAATTTTATCATACCACAATGTATATAATGATTATAATATAAACTATACATTTATATAATGCTTTTACATTGAATACATGTATATTAACAAGTGGTATTAGTATATATATGTACATATTCACATATTATATGTGTTTATAGTACATGTTTGTATTCATTAAAATGATGAAATATGTGTTGGACGGAGAAGTGAAGAAGTGATGGCAAGAGGGGGGTGAATTGCATTTTAAAAATTAATTAACAATTTAAAATCAAAGTGAAAGTGCAGCGGAAATAATAGAGGCAAAACACACAACTTGATAATGGAGTTCGGCTTAAACCCAAGCCTACGTCTCCGCTCCCAACTCAACCATTGAGAGATTTACTACCGCTTGCTTTTTAATGGTTTTAGCAAGAAACCCACTAGACATTAAGGTTAGTCTAGAACCTATTACAGCTTTCTTTTATTGGTTGAGAAAGAACCCACTTTCTTTCAATGGTTGAGCAAGAACCCACTAGCCTTCTTACAGGTGAAGGCTAGCTCACCTTTGATTCAAGCCTTTTAAAAGGTAAGGCTTGACTAACCTCTTCACACCTTGAAGGTGGTGTGAGAACCCAAATGAGAGGATGAGAGAAAGAGTTGGGGGTTTGTAGGCACAAACCCAATTTGATGCTCAAAATAAATAAAACAATGAAAAACCGTAATGGGGAGAAGCCTTGGGCGCCAAAGGATTGATGGAGTTGATGGGGAGTGCTCCCAAGCTTCTTTGATGGTTCTCCTTGGATGTGGAAGTGAGTTGGAGCAAGTGAGGGTTCCTTGAGGGAATACGCCGGAGGTTCTCCAAATGATCAAAAATGTGTCCGTGGGCTTCCGTATGATTCGCTAGTGTTCCGGGGCTTCCTAGTCCTTTATTTATAGAGGGGGAACCCTCAAATGGCCTCTGGGGGTCTTCGGAGCCGTTGGAGAGGCCTTCGGAGCCGTTGGGAGGCAAGTGGACAGGTATTAACAATTTAAAATCAAAGTGAAAGTGCAGCGGAAATAAAAGAGGCAAAACACACAACTTGATAACGGAGTTCGGCTTAAACCCAAGCCTACGTCTCCGCTCCCAACTCAACCGTTGAGAGATTTACTACCGCTTGCTTTTTAATGGTTTTAGCAAGAAACCCACTAGACATTAAGGTTAGTCTAGAACCTATTACAGCTTTCTTTTATTGGTTGAGAAAGAGCCCACTTGCTTTCAATGGTTGAGCAAGAACCCACTAGCCTTCTTACAGGTGAAGGCTAGCTCACCTTTGATTCAAGCCTTTTAAAAGGTAAGGCTTGACTAACCTCTTCACACCTTGAAGGTGGTGTGAGAACCCAAATGAGAGGATGAGAGAAAGAGTTGGGGGTTTGTAGGAACAAACCCAATTTGATGCTCAAAATAAATAAAACAATGAAACACCGTAATGGGGAGAAGCCTTGGGAGCCAAAGGATTGATGGAGTTGATGAGGAGTGCTCCCAAGCTTCTTTGATGGTGCTCCTTGGATGTGGAAGTGAGTTGGAGCAAGTGAGGGTTCCTTGAGGGAATACGCCGGAGGTTCGCCAAATGATCAAAAATGTGTCCGTGGGCTTCCGTATGATTCGCTAGTGTTCTGGGGCTTCCTAGTCCTTTATTTATAGAGGGGGAACCCTCAAATGGCCTTTGGGGGTCTTCGGAGCCGTTGGAGAGGCCTTCAGAGCCGTTGGGAGGCAAGTGGACAGGTCTGGTCAAAGGCCCAACGGCTAGTTTGACTGGCTCCACCGGCTGACCGGTGCAGTGCCACCAGTTGGCCGGTGTTTGGAAAAAGGAGAAGGCTCGGGCTCAGGCACCACCGGCTGGCCGGTGAGGAGGCCACCGGTTGGCCGGTGCTGAGGCAGTAGCAAACACTGTTCTGGCTGGGTGCCACCGGCTGGCCGGTGCTGAGGCCACCGGTTGGCCGGTGCTGAGGCAGTGGCTCAGCCTTCTGTCTGGGTGCCACCGGTCGGCCGGTGAGGAGGCCACCGGTGGGCCGGTGAGAAGGAAGTGGGTGTCCCTTCTGCCCAGGGTCCATCGGCTGGCCGGTGGTGAAGCCACCGGTTGGCCGGTGGACTGAAAGACAGTCCACTGTTCTTCCTTTGCCACTTCTTGCTCCTGAAATCATGCCTATTAACAAAAACACTTGAAAACAAGATTAGATAAATAAGATAGTGATTGTGATCATGAAAATTTAACCACGAGGGGTACGAGAGGTACAACAATCTCCCCCTATTTTGATGATCACAATCACCAAAACAAACAATGTAAAAATGAAATGAAAGGCATTCTTTGAAGGATAAATGGGAAATTAAGGAAAAGCATGAGAGAAAGATTTCTCCCCCAATCAACCAAGAATTTCTCCCCCTTTGTGATTATCAAAATAGCACGGGGCATAAAACTTGATTGAGGGATACGTTGAAAAAACGAGATAGAGAATTTAAACCAATTGAAATTTTTGAAATTTGAATTGAAAGTTTTGAATCGAAATTTGAATTGAAAGTTTTGAATTGAAAATTGAAAATTTTGAATTGAAAGTTTTGAATCGAAAATTGAAAATTTTGAATTGAACGTTTTGAATCGAAAATTGAAAATTTTGAATTGAATGTTTTGAATTGAAAAACGCAAAAAATCTTAAACAATCCTAACTCCCCCTAAATAAAAACAACAAATTACTGGGTAGAGGTTTTTGGAACTGAGAAAAATTTTGGTCAGGTAAGACTCACTAAAAGGGATTTTTCAATCCACACTTTTCTAGTGGTGGGTCTTCTCCTATAAAATTCATCGTTAAGGAAAATGGTTTTGGGCCTACCATACCGGGCATTTTTGCAATTGCACTCATAGATTAAGTGCCCGGGTTTTTTACAATATTTGCAAAATTTAAATTGGGAGCTCCCCCTTACAAAAATAGTTGGAGCATGGGAAGAGGAAGCTTGCTTGGAATAGCCAAGCCCTTCGGTGGTTCTTGATATGCGTTGGGAACCAAGGAGCTTCGAAAGGTTATGTTCACCTTCGGTGAACTTAGCAAGAGATTCCCATAAATCCTTGATTGTTGATTCCATAGAATCAACATCGGGAAGGTTTTGGACTTTGAGGGACAACTCCTCCTTTTCTTTGAGAAGTTGTTCCTTTTCGGAAGAAAGATTTTTGAAATTCTTTTATAAAGCAACAAATTTAGAAGAAAGTTCGTGAAAACCTTCCTCCAATTGATCTCTAGCATGTTGGAGATCCTCATAGGATAAATGATTGAAAGAATTTGAATTTGAAGAACTAGAGGAAGAGGAGTCGGAAGAGGTTACCTCATGAAATGCCATTAGGCATTTGTTACCTTTGTAAATTGAGGAGGAGGAGGATGTGGAGCTATCACTCCATGTGGCCTTGAAATCCTTCTTCTTTTCCTTTTGCTTGGCCTTTTTCTTGTTGAGTGGACAATCGGGCTTGTAATGGCCTTTCTTGCCGCACCCGTAACATGTTACCTCGGGCTCGGATTTTTCTTCGTGTTTTTCCTTTCGAGCCTTGCGGGATTTCTTCTTTTTGTTCTTCTTCATAAACTTGTGCATTTTTCGGGCAAGCTTCTCCATTTCGGAATCGCCGCTTGAAGAGGATGATGATGAGGAGGAGGAGCTTTCTTCTTGTTGAACTTTGAAGGCGATGTTCTTTGGAACTTTGAACGGTTTGCCTTCCTTTTCATCTTGCCTCCTCATGGTGATCTCATAGGTCATGAGGGATCCGATGAGCTCTTCGACCGGCATGTTCTTGATGTCTTTATCTTCTTGGATTGTCGTGACTTTCTGTGCCCATGAGCTTGGTAAGATCCAAAGGATCTTCTTGACCATTGTTTCTATAGAAACATCATCACCAAGGGACTTTCTCCCATTGAAAACGTCAGTAAAGCGAGTAAACATTTCAGTTATATTTTCATGTGGGTGCATAGTGAAAGACTCAAAATATCGACGGAACATATCCAATCAAGTATCCTTGACTTTGTTGGTCCCCTCATGGGTAACCTCCAAAAGTTTCCAGATTTCATGTGATGAGGTGCATGTGGAAACTCGATTGAACTCATTACGATCAAGGCCGCAATGTAGAGCATTCATGGCTTTTCCATCAAGCTCGAAATTTTTAATATCGGCTTGGGTCCATTTGGATTCATCGGGAGATGAGAGAGAATAACCATGCATGACAATTCTATAAATAGGATAACCTATACTTCTAAGAAAATTGGTCCTGCGGGTTTTCCAATAATTATAGTCGGTTCATCAAAAAATGGAGCACGACCAAAAGAATAGCCTTCGGGGGCGAAAGAAGTTGAAGCCATCACAATGGATCTTGAATTTGAAACCGGTTAGGGTATTACTCAAACTTTCCTCTGATACCAATTGTTGGACAGAGAAGAGAAGAAGTGATGGCAAGAGGAGGGGTGAATTTCCTTATAAAAATTAATTAACAATTTAAAATCAAAGTGAAAGTGCAGCGGAAATAAAAGAGGAAAAACACACAACTCGATAACGGAGTTTGGCTTAAACCCAAGCCTACATCTCCTCTCCCAACTCAACTGTTGAGAGATTTACTACCGCTTGCTTTTTAATGGTTTTAGCAAGAAACCCACTAGACTTTAAGGTTAGTCTTGAACCTATTACAGCTTTCTTTTATTGGTTGAGCAAGAACCCACTTGCTTTCAATGGTTGAGCAAGAACCCACTAGCCTTCTTACAGGTGAAGGCTAGCTCACCTTTGATTCAAGCCTTTTAAAAGGTAAGGATTGACTAACCTCTTCACACCTTGAAGGTGGTGTGAGAACCCAAATGAGAGGATGAGAGAAAGAGTTGGGGGTTTGTAGGAACAAACCCAATTTGATGCTCAAAATAAATAAAACAATGAAAAACCGTAATGGGGAGAAGCCTTGGGCGCCAAAGGATTGATGGAGTTGATGAGGAGTGCTCCCAAGCTTCTTTGATGGTGCTCCTTGGATGTGGAAGTGAGTTGGAGAAAGTGAGGGTTCCTTGAGGGAATACGCCGGAGGTTCGCCAAATGATCAAAAATGTGTCCGTGGGCTTCCGTATGATTCTCTAGTGTTCCGGGGCTTCCTAGTCCTTTATTTATAGAGGGGGAACCCTCAAATGTCCTTTGGGGGTCTTCGGAGCCGTTGGAGAGGCCTTCGGAGCCGTTGGGAGGCAAGTGGACAGGTCTGGTCAAAGGCCCAATGGCTAGTTTGACTGGCTCCACCGGCTGACCGGTGCAGTGCCACCGGTCGGCCGGTGTTTGGAAAAAGGAGAAGGCTCGGGCTCAGGCACCACCGGCTGGCCGGTGAGGAGGCCACCGGTTGGCCGGTGCTGAGGCAGTAGCAAACACTGTTCTGGCTGGGTGCCACCGGCTGGCCGGTGCTGAGGCCACCGGTTGGCCGGTGCTGAGGCAGGGGCTCAGCCTTCTGTCTGGGTGCCACCGGTCGACCGGTGAGGAGGCCACCGGTGGGCCGGTGAGAAGGAAGTGGGTGTCCCTTCTGCCCAGGGTCCATCGGCTGGCCGGTGGTGAAGCCACCAGTTGGCCGGTGGACTAAAAGACAGTCCACTGTTCTTCCTTTGCCACTTCTTGCTCCTGAAATCATGCCTATTAACAAAAACACTTGAAAACAAGATTAGATAAATAAGATAGTTATTGTGATCATGAAAATTAAACCACGAGGGGTACGAGAGGTACAACAATATGTGTACATGAAATTGATGCATGTTCTCATGTAGGCAATAGAATGCATAATAAATGCATAAGATTCATGTTAATAAGAAACTATTAATATAAATTTTGGCTCACTACATGTGCATTTTCCATATGGAATCAAACCCTCCCTATGTGGTTTCATTTTGATATGAAGCACTGTATAGTTGTCATTGAGTGATTTAATACCCTCGTTAATGGGGAATAAATCTTGGGTATTATTATATAATACTTTATTATAACATATGTATTATGCATTTATAAATAATTCATCATGTATAAAATATAAAATTGAAAAAAATTAATTGATAAAGTGGTGTATTGTCTTGTTAAATTTATACTTATTGTGATCATTGGTTTCATGAAAAAAATTAATAAGCACTTTATTATAAAATCTTTACTCATCTATTCTAAGAAAGTGAAAACCCCACATCATGAGATTTAGGTAATCTATGATAGATATCAAGATCTAGTAGATATTGTATCCTCCTTGAAGGTAGTAGGATTAGATCCAATACTCATTGTAATCATCATCAAGTGTTATCCCTACATTGAGGATGAAAATAAGTGCTCAAACAAAAAAATTGGTATGCTCTATTTTAATTCTTTTTCAAATATCATTCATATTTATTCTGTTTAGGGAGATATTATTCTTGTTTGGTTGGTATTCCACTACTAAAAGATAATACGATCATCCAAAAATCCTTATAGTATAACCTCCTAGTGAAATGTTTTTTGGGAGTAACATTTTTTTCGATATCCTATTGGAATCTCTTAGGTGGATATTAAATAATAATAAAAGAACAATTACTTTATTACTTACCAAATCATGATATAAATTAATCATATAAAACAAATTAATGTACTTGAAATGTATCTTCCAAACTGATAGAAGAAAACATTTTCTTTGTATCTAAATCTTGAAACTCATATTTTAGGTAAGGATATTCATTTTTACCCAAAAAAAGTAATTTAATATTAAACTTTATTAAACATATCCCCATATAATTCTAGTAATTGAAAAATATAAGTTATTAATAAATATTTAATAGTTTATATCAAATTACAACTTTAATATATTAATTACAATGTTCATTATATGAATGATATATTATTTACATAGTAAAAAATATATTTGATATATTAGAAAATTTAGGAATCCTATGACTGATCTTGTAATATATGGTCAATACTATTTTATTCTGGATATATTTATAAATCTTTACATAAATCGAGAATTTACATGAAACGTATAAATTTATTTTCATTTAGGACCATTTTATTTCAATTCACGTCAAATTCATAATGTATCATCTACTCCTTCCCATGAGGAATTAATTCATATTATGAATGTATAATCCCATAACTCCTAAAATTTGATATATTATCCTTGATAGATGAAAAAAATCTAAATAAAAGAAGACTCAATAGAAATAGACAATGTAGTGTTATAAATTAATCTAATAAACAAAATACAATTTTAATTAATAAATTTAATGATCACATGTATATTTATATAAAGACACAGACAATACCATCATAGATGTTCTTCATTCTCCGTGACCGTTAAATAAATATATTTATGCTACTACACTATAATGAAAGTATCTTTATCATTAGGTGAATAGAAATAAATATTTTTTTAATGTAAATATTATATTATTCATTGTACAAATAGAAATAAAAATATTATGTTTTATAAAATAATTGAATAAAATGAAAAATAATATGATATTTTTTATAAGAATGTTATATTATTATTGAAAACTAAACATATTTATTTGGTCTTATAATTAACTATTGAAATTTAATATGAATTAAATAATAAATTATTCCATTACAAATACATACTATGTTATTTAATGTTATTACTCAATATATATTTAATATTATAATCTATGAAATTAATCTTGGATGATAATGCATTTGAAATATTGAAGCCAATAAATTAGTCATTTGGTAGATGAATAAATTTTGAGCTGGAAATATACATGATTCATTTAATTTCAATGTATCAATATTATAATGTTAGTTGATGTGTATTATTCGCGATGGAATGAAATATTGTGAATATAGTTTGTTTCAATCCCAATATTTCTTATTCAACACCATGATTTATTTATTGTCCTTAAGACTTCAAATATATGTAATGATAAGATTCATTACCAGAAGAAACATAGTAAAATGGGTGTCTCATAATAATATTTATTAGCCACAATACTATCTCGTTTCATTGATATCACACAATCAGGAACCTAACATGAAATCCCAAATGCATATATAGTTTAAAAATGTCAATGATAAATCAATCAATGAATTGGTTTTTCCAAACTAAAAATCAACACATCACAACCGTGCGCTGAATTATAATGGTAAAATCAATTTCTCACTCCCAAAGTAGAAATTATAAAAAAAAATCCAAATAATCAATCAATATATAACATAATTAATTTATTTTGTTTGAAACAAGTACAACTCCATATTATATATTGATAATTTAATAAAAGAACAATTAAAAATAATACTAACTTAATTGTCCTAAATCATCTAAAACACTACCTAGGAGAAAATATAAAAATATTTTAATGTCAATACAAGGTAACAAGAACACGATACAATAAAAGTGACCCCACTAAAATTTTTGTATGTAAGCTCTATAGAATCTATCTAGTTCCATCAGTTACACCATATTTTATTATTTCTTGTTGAATATCATTCGATGAAGGCCAGTTCAAACCACTCCTTTAATTCTCCAAATTCACCCACAACATCAATTGAATAGTGTCATATCCAGACCTTGTCTATTTTTCCATCCATACATCCATATATAAAGAAGTTTCCACCACTAATACTTGATACATGCTTCTTTTTTCAATCTAATTAACTCTATATGGTTTGATTAGAATAGTTTTAAAAACCCTCTATTGTATTTTTCAGTTTACATACATGGAAACAACGTTTCACACAATCAAGAGAAGAAATATTTTTCTTGGGAGAAACTTTTGATGGTTTCCACCAAGCCCCTGGTCACTTACAAACATCCTTCGTTATTTTTTTTAAATATTTTTGTAATCTTCTATTCACTAGTCATACAATTCTTCTACGGAACAACACCACCCCATAATTTCACAGTCAATGAATTTAGTCATTATATATACTGGATTCCGTCTCATATTAACCTTCTATAGTACCAACACCCTATCCTAAAAAATATTTTAGATAATGGTATACTACAGTTTAATGTGCTTCATCCAAGAGTGAAACAAAAAATTATTTACACAATGAATGAGGAAATTATAGTCAATTAACAATACTTTTTTATCATTCCTTGTTTTGAGTTACCTTAACGACCACTTCAATAAAATCAAATCCTTCTCGTCTTTTTTTATTTGAATTTACTCACCCCATGTGGTTAACCATTATAATACTAGTTGTAGTAATGAAATTATGCTCACATAAGTCCCATTATATGTAAAACAAAGACACATGTATACTATACCATTAATACAATAAAAAACTACTTTAATGCGTCTTAGTCTTCTTTACCTTGAGTGTGGATTAATCAACTAAATATTCTCACTATATGTACAATATTTGACCTAAAAAATATGGAATCCACTAATAGTTCAAGCATTGATGCATATGGAACAATGACCATATATGGTGACCTAAATTCCATTTTGGGTTACATTCCCCTTGGATAACATGATTTTTTTTCAAGGGGATTCACACATGATTAAACAAACACATACTTAATTATTCCAATATTATCCATACACTATATAAATGATATATAAAATAGGTATAGTATTCATGTCTCATCCAATATTATTCTCCAAAATCTTCTCCATGACACTAATTTTCTTTTATCCCAATCCTTTCAGTAAAATACTCATCAACATTTCCGACCATTAATTCAAAAATCTTACTATAATTTTATCATTCTCATAGATAAGAACAATGAAAAAAATATCACCACTAAAAACATATGATATAAAAAAGGATTTTAAATTACCCTTAATTACTATTCTACCATAAAAATGTTGAAATTATGTGTTCAATGTCTCTATGTACAATTTATATAATACAATCACTATTTAAGCCTTCACACCATAACTTCAATTCCATTTTCACTGAAACCATATAATTTCTATATATAAAACACTTCCTCAAAATCATTGTAATGTAATGTATTTTTCAATTACAATTACATAAAAAACAAACATTACATATAATCTAGGATATACACCATTAAAATTGTTGAATTATTCGCAACATGAGTGAAGATATAACTGAGATATACTCCTTATATTTTAATATCCAATTATTCTATGTGTCTTATGATTCTCAAATATTCTAGGATCTCAAGTTCCCTACCACCTTTCCAAATAAGATAATGATATATATATAAAATCATCTTCATTGGTCATATAACCTAAGTATAACATAATAAAACCTATTAATTATCTCCTTCAAGACCCTATGTTTCTAAAAAATTTCCCTCATCTACTATAATATAGTATAATAGTATTTATTAGAATATAATACTAAAATAATTCGATATGTATCTTCTATTTGGAACTTTATTATACCTATTAGTCTTTTATGAACTATGAATAATCTAAAACCATTTTAATTCTCATAAGATTAACTTGAATGTTCTATACTAATTATTTCATCTCAACATAACCTTATACAATGTTCTAATCCTTTCACATGATTTTATCATCTAATAGACATTTTTTCATCAAATAAAATTTCAATTTTTTTGCATCTTAAAGAAAAAATAATATTTTCCCTCATAATACAAAACAAAGAATCCACATAGTGACATTACTTGAACTATTACCTTGCCCAGAAAAAGGAATAGACATAAATAAACTTTTTTCTGTGATATATTGATCATACTTATATTTCATAATTCTTACAAAAGTGACAGCCCCATTAATTTGGAAACATAGTGATCCAAAAGATAAAATTACTAGTTAACAACTTATTCCCATAAATCATTTGGGAAATTGTAATGTATCCTTAGTCTCAAGAAAATATCCTTCAAATTATGATTCAAATAATTTTCCTACCCATTTTTCTCTAATTTCTCAGGAACATCATTCACTATCCAAATTATATTAATCTAATAGAACTTTAAAAAAAATCTCTTCCATAATCACAATCATTATTAGACAATGATCATTTTAAATTCATAGCAGTTTCATTATCAACTATGGATCACTATTTAAAAAATATTATTAAAAAATTAGTACTTGTGATTGATGGAAAAGACCCACATATTATATGTGGAATCATCAATGTATGTAACATAGTATTGCATACCCCATGAGTTCGATAAGATATGGCCACTATTTTTCTGTATAATCTAAATAAAGCTTCTCATTCTTTGGTTTCAAATAAATTTTGTAAATGAAATCCTACCATGGTTTATAAGGATACACCCTTTGAAATGATTTTACTCTGCATGATTTATTTTTAGTGTTACTTTTATTTCCATGGTCTTTCCACTATTCTCACTAATGTACCATAGTCATGCATACCACAAATTCAATTTTCTAGAAGTTATTTCTTTGGAATGTATTTTAGCTTATGAATTTATTAATAGGTTTAATGTTTTGTATTCAATACCTTCTTCCCCCAACAAGGAATATATTCTAATCTTCAACAAGATATCAAAACAAATTTTTATAGAAATCAACATTTTCTAGCTTACCGAGCCTGATTAGGTTATTCTATAATCCCTTAATGTGATGAATACTAGATAGATATAATATCTTCATCATATTTATATGTATTTCATTGATTTATCGTCAAAATGTTTTTCAATTTCAGTTAATTTGTATCAATATTAAATTTATCATCTGTTTTAGGCTTAAATTGGAAAATTGCTTAATTTGGGAAATTTAACAGATCTTAATCACTTTGGTATTTTAATATTTACATTTGAAATATTGATCCAATTGATGTGAGTAATTTTTAGTATTAATTTAGGTGTGGTCTAAAATTTTTCATCATTACCAAAATATAATTCATATATTTAAATCCCATAAAAAATCAATCAATTTGGAAAATTATGCTTTCAAACTGTGTGGAACCCACATTATTTAGTTAGCCATATAATTTGGATTAAAAACTACAATTAATTTGATTCTACTATAAATGTAAATATTACTAAATTTTTCGTTTCTCTGTTAACATTAATTAATTTAGGAACTCATAAAGGTGGCCAATGGATGCCCAGCATTGAATAAATATTTTGAAAATTTTGGGAAGAATAAAATTGATTAGTAATTTTATAGAAATGCTGTCTTAAAATACATGGATATTACATATTATTTATATTAATATTAAGTAAATTAAAAAATTACATGCTCAAGGACCAAAATATTTTATTATATTAGGAAACCTGGAAACAAAATCATTTATCCTGGTGAATGTTTTCAACATTTCCCATAAAGATATCCATTATTAGTACTTCTACCCAAATTCATTCTTTATAACATAGAGAAAGGAAAAATAATAAAAGAGTGATCTTAGATGCTCAGTAAGGGTAAACAAGGTATACATGTAAGCATAAACATGAACATAGTGGTAAGATAACACGATAGTAACATTTCGAGATCAAACCTTGTATATCAAAGGATATAAACAAGAGTTAATGAATAAAGCTGGGTAGTTGATAAGACATGAATCGTAAGGAGATAAACATCCTGATCCATGAAATAATAAATATAGAAAATGACATAAAATTTGTGGCATAACTATAAGAATAGAAATATTTATATTAGGGATACATACCATGCCCATTATAAGTTGTTATTCTTGGACTATAACCTGTTTACCTACTTTGGCCTTGGGTTAGCAACCCATGTACCCAAATTATTTTAGTATTGGGCTACAACCCAATTATCTACTTGTTTTCGATATTTGGATACAACCTAGTTACACACATTCTTTTAGGCTTGGGAAATAACCCATGTACCTTCTTGTTATTGTTCTTAGGCTACTACCTATGTGACCTCTTTCATTTGGGATTGAGAAATAACCCATACACCCTATTTATTTTGGGGATTAGGATACAAACCATGAACTATATTTATATTTGGGATTGGGATACAACCCATGTAACCTTTGAGATCATATAAAACTTATCATTACATAATTAATTAGAGGTAGATATAGGTCCCACCCATATCGTAGTAAAATCATTCACACATGTGCCGCAAGATAGTAAAACATTCACCATATCATGAACCATGAAAATATATAGGTCTTATAAACATAAATCATAACCCATAATATGAAATGGGTTTTATAAACATTTCATCACATCAAAACCTATTGAAATGAGATAGGTTTCATAACCATTTTATTAAAGAATAACCCTTAAAAGAGAAACAGATTTCATAAACATAAAACCTATAAAATAGAAACAAGTTTCATAAATACTATGACATTAAGCATAACCCATTCATTGAAAGGATATGAATGGAGCTATTAGTGGATTTAAAAAAATGTAATGACTGATATCAGTGGGTGTAATTTTATATGGAATGTTTTTTGAAATATCTTTCAAAAACCATTCTATAGGAAAATATCCTTTCTTATTTGAAAATTTCTAGTTCATATATAGAACAATTTAAAAATTATTTTCTTATAAAATAGCCTGAAAACATATTATGAACACTTAAAACCATTTTGAAATACATTTTCCATGAAAATTAAGTTTAAAAAATTTATTAAATATTGTCTGTTTAAAAATGAAATGGAATCATTCAAGGAACAACAGTGGGTTAATACACACATGTTGTAAGATGTAAAATAAAGAACATTAATTTTGTATAGTTAAAAGGTTAGAAGGAATTAATTATTCAAAAAGAAAAAACAAGATTAATTTGAAGATATTTTTAAATGAAAAAAGAAAAAAATTTCTTTAAATCATTATAGGATAATGGTATAATTTTCTTCGAAATCATTTTTCAGAAAACATAGATTTCTGGTCCTAGGGATGTTAAAGTCTAGATTTGATAAAAACACTTTATTATCTATATTTTAGACCAAATAGTGGAATATTTGTACTAGTACATGTGTATATCATGGATAAAAAGAGGAGAATAATATTAATTAATGACCTTGGGATATGTATCATAATATTTCATCAATTGAAAAATAAATATAAATAATATCGAAAAGTAATGGGATTGTCACCATAAACTCATATAACATGGAAACTTCATATTTTAATATCCATGTAATAAATGATATTACATGAAGCGTAAATTTTCTTGAAAATCTTTTCTTTCATGATATTAAATTTAAAATGGTTATATATTCACCATTATGAATGATTTTAGGTGCGTAATAAAATATAAGTCTCAAAGAAGAAAAATTTGGACAAATTTTTTTTATTGATTTGGTAAATATTAAATCATAAACCACATGAAACATGGATCATAAAATGGACTTTTAAATACCCATAAATTTATATATCATATACATAGAATATATTAATTTTAAGTACAATCCCAACCCAAAAGTAATTAGTGGAAAAAATAACATGTATCCCATGGAAATTAAAAGTGATATGAAATCCCATTACCTTGTGGTTTGACACTCTCTATACTAGTACAAGATTCCTGTATAATAAAAATACGTTTATTATAAATATTTTAAATAATCATATTTTTATATCTATTACCAAATATTTTTTTATTATAACCTTATATTATCATCTTATTAATGATCTTGTGTTAAGGATCCACTTAGGGTAAAATTTACTTTGTTCTTCACTTGTATATTAATTTTTCAAATCCTTGGTCCTTATTATTATATAATGAATCCTCAATGTAAAACAAGATATAAATATCATATATATAAATTATTTTTTTATTATAATAATATATAAATTATTGGATTAAGAAATAAAATACACCATTCATGGAGACAGTAAGCCACACATATGCATGAACGTTGTTTATCTCTTTATTATCATATTAATTGAAAGTAGATAAATGAAATATATTTATATATAAATGTATGTATATATTTTTCATTATTATAATAGTATTAATATATCATACATATTGTATATCTTCATTAAAATCATCGTTGATACATTCCATGTTGTGTGTAAATGAATCACATCGCTTTGCGGTGGCGGTAGTCCACACATCCTCAAATGAGATTATCATATTAATAACAACTAGAAAGTATATAGATGTGTGTTTTAAAACTAGAAAAAAACATAAATACATTTTAAATATAATATATGACATATTTAAATAGTGTTTCCATCATAACGCACCCCATGATTTTTTTAAAGTAGAAATTAACCATTACTATTTTGTGAGGCAATACTTCACTATAAATAGAGACATTATGTTCAACCTATATTAAATGGAGGTGTGTGTAATTATATGTCATAAAAATTTCAAAAAAAATTCCTATTATATATAGTATTCTGGTTTTCTCACACATGAATGGAATAAATATAGTGGAATGTGTGAAGAAGTTAAATAAAGGAAAAGAGCTTAAGAGAAAATGTTATCTCTTCACAAGGTAACTCCTTTGGGATTTTTCCAAAAGGATTCTATAAAAATATTTATAGATAAATGGAGGCTTAAAATTCCAAGGAATTATTTTAGGGAGGCTACATGGGGATATTATTAACTTATTTAATGTTTTTTAGAGTTTTTATAAGTGGATAGAGGTGGTGGCCTTTTATTGTGAAGGAAAAGGACTCACATGGAATTTCTAAAAACAAGTTAGGTTTGCACATGTTCATAGATAACATTAGTCTTAAAAACCCAACCAGACTCAATAATTGATCGTTTATGGATGAAATATGTATAGAAAATTTGTTTTAGGCTTGTTTCTAGGTGGTTTTGGCCCTTTAATTTTACGGTTCTTTCCCCAATTAAGCTTAATTTTCCCTTAACTGTCGTGATTAATTTTAGTCACTTCTTCTAATAATTTTGGAAAGAAATTAACATGGACTTATTATAATATAAATATTATAATGAATAAAATTTTACATTTTATATTAATTAAATTCATATAAGAGATGTGAAAAAATTAATACTATTGTTAATTTTGTAGGTGGGATAAAATAATGGGGTTTAAAAGTAAGAAAAAGTTCTAAAGGCTGTTAAGATTTTATGTTCAGTTTCAAAGTGAAATTGATTCCAATGAATTAAATTGTATTAATAGATGTAATAATTTTATAATATGACAAGGAAACATATTTATAATATCATTTATCAATAGTAAATAATATGAAAAAAGAGACAGTTTTTATTTAAAAAGTATTATTTTTTCATTATTCATCAAAAAATGAAGTTTCTCAACAAAATCCGAAAAAAACTCACCCATGTATAATTTCAATCTCATGAATTCAAAAATAAATTATTTTTATCAAATTCATTTTATAAATTCAATTAAAATTAATATCATTATTAGAAGCAGTTTATTCGATACTACTATGTTTTTAGACATAGAAAGGACTTTACCAAAAATCATATATTTATTTATCACTATGTTTTATTTATATACAATAATTATAAAAAATATATGTAAAGTAGTTATTTAATTTTTTATAACTATGTTTAATTTTAAGGATATAATTATATCATTTAATTAATTATATATATGTACATAATTATTTAAAAGAATCTCAGTGTTGCATGCATCGTACACCATGTCAGTTTTTCATGTATTGCAAGCCATGTTGGTATTGCACATAGCATGATAAATGTAGGTATTTTATTTGAATGGGTTGTTTGAATTAGTTTTTTAATATATTTATATATAAATATAAAGGACTATTTCATGTTTCAGGTGAAATTAAAATTATTTAAAATATAAATTAATTCCAAACAAGTTCTTAAAATCATGTGGTGTCACATTATACCCCCTAAAAATTAATTTTTCCCTATAAATTAATCTCTGTTATCAAAATTTTAAAACATGAATGTTTTGACCATGGAAAAAATCATAAAGATAGATATTGAGACATCCCTAAAAAAGATAAATTTGGAACCAAAACTGTTCCCAATGTAACATATAACTGGGTTTCCAAATAAGAGAATATAGGTCGGCTGTGATGATTTGACATAGAGGAAAAGAGTAAAAATTTATAAGGTGTGATGTAGGTCATCAATCAGAAACTAGTGTATGATCAAATTAATGTTTAGGGAAACAAATTTAGACATCTATGATGATTCTAGATTCCATTGTTTAAACATAATTTAAGGTATGAGGACAAAAAAATTTGTATCACTTTGAGAAGATTGAGTAAATCTTGATAAAGTTTTATAAAAAAATTTCATTCTTGGGTTGTGATTTTGAAAATTTATATTAAATACATTACCTCATGAAATAAATGTCCAAATATTATATCTGAGGAATAAAGCTATAATAAACAAATTTTAACAGATCTTAAAGACCATAAGTGAATAAAAAGTATGTCTATTTTTATATTGAAAAAAACATGAATTAATATAAAAATAAAAGGTACAACTAATATTTCATCAAAATATTTTTCATTACAAATTAATATACATTAACTAGGACATCGCGTAGGCCAGTGGTAGGTAATAAACCTTTATCATCCTTTGTTTTTGGGTTCAAAGCTCCCAGCCTTTCCAGAAAATATTTCATGTCACCGGACACACACAGTGTTCTTTTTATAAAAACACACAAATATATTACATAATATGGTCATCCTTCAATTAAGGTTAATAACTGATTATCCTTTCAACAAAAGTTTTCGAAAAAAAATCTATAAAAAAATACTTCCTCTGATGTTTATCTTAAAATTTCATTAATGGTTAACCTTATATCCCTTCTCAATGGTGAAAATTCAAAACATTTGGAAGAGATTCCTAAAATCAACATAACATTCATTCCCATGTATATAAAAAATTATAATATGGTTGTCACATTCCAAAAATGTGAATACACTAATCATATAATCTATTAAAACATGGTAATAACCTAATTTACCATAAATACTTTTGGATATCATTAATTATTCCTTATTCAAAAGTATATTGGATCAATTCCTTAAATCTAAAAATATTAAAATCTTCATCATTGATATCATGAACCACCCTTCAACAAGTTCTCACTTAGATCCAAGTTAATCAACACTACACATTTAATTATCCATATCCCACATATCTTCATCCTTACAATACTATATTATCATGATGAATATGTCAAGGGTTAGCTTCCCTTATTTAAAATGTAACCATTCCTGAGATAACCTTTCTATTACATCGTAACTATTCAACATATTCTTCTAAATCTATAGTAAAACACAATCTAAACAATCCATAAATAATTCACCATTCTTAATTATGGAATCTAAATATATAAATACATCAATCATTCATATTTAATATTTGGAATGAAAGAGGTCCTTACATTTATTAGAAGTAAATCCCTATCTCAAAGCATTGTTTTGGGTAATTCCCATGTTCTGCATAGATAATACATTAAATTATGTGACAATTCCCTACTCTATGACCCTTTTTCTTATGTAGATAACATCTTCCCCTCTATTTGAAGTATTCCTACAGGTTTTTCATCACATAGTAATAACATGAAAGATGCCTAATATTCTTTATTTTTTGGTATCTGTTACCCAAACTATCACAAAACTCTTTTACCTTCCTTGGTGAGTCCAAGAGTTGGTTAAGGTAAACATTGTAAATAATGTTCCATGAAAACTTATTAGGCATGATATTAACATCTTTCACTCTAGAGATCATCCCACTTGACTTCTCATCAGAATATCATCTGTCACATTCAAAATTAATCCATTTTCTTCCATTGACTATAACCAGAAGCATTGTGTGATAATTACTTATCATATCATAGAAAACCCATAGTCATGAAAATAATTACATAAGGGATGTGTTAATCATGAAACCTTCTATAATATTTGACACCATAAATTTTTCATAGGTTATTAATTTTTAACATATATTCAAATCATTTATGATGTACTGTGAAGATTTTGGAATTCCCAAAAAATATCCCTCGATAGTGTCACACCAGGTGTGCAGCAAGGCTCGTTGTTGTGTTCCAAATTACCCCTAGTCAAGATCGAAACATCTTGTCGGAGTAGTCACCCCTATGTACATCTGTTTCAGATCCACATCAACTTGTAGTATCCAAATAGGGATCTATTTTTTGGAAACTACTCCCTCTATCATTTAAAGAAAAATCAATACAATTTCTTAAATTTTAACTCATCTTTATACTTATCATTAGATAAATCCCTTGACATATCCTTATAAATAGACCTAGGAATCTCATGAAGGTTTTTTCATCCCAGTTTAGAAAGGATAACTAAACTATTCCTTTGATACCAAGTATAGAGACCTAGTATTAACATATATGGACATTACATATTTTTAGATGAATATTAATCACCTTACAAAAATATATTCCAGAGGACCATAATAAATTAGTGTCTTTAGAAACATGGAAAAAAATATTCTATCAAGGTGAAAGATGTTCACTATCTCTTATAATGATCTCCAACATTACTACTTCTTCCAAAAAATAATCTTCATAATTTGGAGAAAGGAAATATACGAAAGGGGTAAGCATGTATTATTAGTAAGGATAAACATGGGAGACATGTATTCATAAACATTAACATAGTAGTATGGTAACATTATGATAATAATAGGACATCGTACCATTCATATCAAAGGACATAAACATGAGTTATAGGATAATTCGTTCTAGTTTATAATACTTGAATCATAATGAAATAAAAATATGAGACATGAAATCACAACTAAGGAATATGACATAGAATATATGGCATAAATATATGAATAGAAAAACTTATTCCATGGAACCCTACAAAGTCCATTATTTCATGATATGCTTGGGCTTCGACCCATATACATACTTCCAGCTTGCGCTAGCAACCCATATACCCACATTATTTTAGTCTTGGGGTACAACCCGGGTACCTTCTTGTTTTCAGGCATGGGATACATCCCTTGTACCCTCATTCTTTTAGTATTGGGATACAACCAATGTACCATCTTTTTTTCATGATTTGGATACTTCCCATGTCGCCCCTTTCCTTTTGTCCTATGCTACAACCCATACTCCCTCTCTCTTTTTAGGATTGGGATACAACCCACACACCCTGTTTCTTTTCAGTCTTGGGAAACAACCCATGTACACTTTGGTCTCATATAATATCTATCATCGCCCAATACGTTATAGGTATATATTGGTCCCAAACATCTCATAGTAAAATCATTCACACATGTTCCACAAGATAATAAAACATTCCTCATATCATTAAACATAAAAATATATAATACCTCAAAACATAATATAATAACCATTAAAATTAAATGGATATCATTTAAATTTCATCACATCATAACCTAGTTATAATATATAGGTTTCATAATAATTTCATTAAAGAATAACCCATAAAAGATATATGTATTTCATGAACATATAACAAGTGGAATGAAAATAGGTTTCATAAAGGCCATAACATTAATCATAACCCATTCATTGGAAGGATATGAATGTAACCTTTAGAGAATTTCAAAAAAGGCCATGAGTAACATAAATGGATTTCATCATATAAATAAAATTTCTTTGAAATATCTTTCAAAAACTTTTCTTGGAGAAATATCATTTCTTCTTTGAAAAGGGCTTATTAATACAGAAATCATTTAAAAATCATTTTCTCCAAAAATGCCTTGAAGACATATAATGAAGACTTGAAACCATTTTGATTAACTTTTTCCTAGAAAATTTATTTTGAAAAACGTTCATAAATATTAACCTTTCAAAAATTAAAAGGAATCTACAATGGAAAATGTTGGATAAATCCTCACATGCCATATGAAAAATAAAAAAACATTTATTTTTCACGGTAACAAGGTTATAAGGAATGACTTGTTCAAAAATAAATTAGAAGTTTCCCATGAAGATATTGGAAAAAGATAAAAGGGTAAAAATGACATTAAAATCTTATACGATTACGGTATAATATTCTTGGAAACCGTTTTTCAGGAGAAATAAAATATTTCCAATAAATGGTTGGGTAAAGTCAGGATTTTCTGAAAACACTTTATTAACTATCTCTTGGAAAAAGAGTAGAAAAACAATACCAATACATGAGTATATCATGGATAATATGATGAGAAAGGAATTCATGAATTTCCTTGATACATATATAATATGATTTCATCAATTAAAACATTATTATTAATAACCTTGAAAAGTGATGAGATTATCCCTATAAACACATATAACTCGATACCCTAAGATTTTACTATCCATAAAATAACTAAAATTAAATCAAGTATATAATGTCATGATAATATTTATACTCCTGATATAACCTGTAAAATGGACATATGTACATTCCGAAGAATGATTTTAGTAGTATAACAAAACATGAGTGTCAAATAAGGAAACTTGAGTCGAAATAATTTTACAAATTTCATATCTTTTGAAACATAACCCCCAAAAAAGAAGGTTTATGAAATGTAAATTTTAATACCCATAAATTTATTTATATGATACATATAATATAATAATGGGAATTAAATACCCAACACAAAATGAAAGAGCGGCGAACAAAACATGTATCACATGAAAATTTAAAGTGAGACGAAATCCTCTTACCTTGTGTATTTACTCTCTCCATACTCATACAGAAATCATTTATAATTAATATAAGATTATTATAAATCATTTAAATAATAATATTCTTATATATATTTCTATATGCGGTTTGATTATAATCTTATATTACCCTCTTGTTAATGATTTTATGTTAAGGTTCACTTCGGGTAAAATTTATTATGTTCATCGCAAATGTCCTGATTTGTTAAATATTTCGGCATTATAATTATTACATTATTGATGAATTTAAACCATTATATAAATATAATGTATATATATTATATTTTTTATAGTAATATAAAAAATATAGGATTATGAAATTGAATACACCATTCATGAAGATAGTAATATGTACGTACGCATTAATGTTGTTTCTGTCTTTATCTTCGTATTGAATAAAATTATGTAAATAATATATATAAATATATATACATGTGTGTGTTGGTTTATATATATATAATTATTACAGTATCATTACTATATCATATATGTTTATTAAAACCATCCTTAATACATTATATGTGGTTCGTTAACAAAACATATCGCTTTGAGTGGGGCGGTAGTCCACACATCCTCAAATGATATTATTTTATTGAAACAAAATGGAATGTATATATATGGGTATTTTAAAATGAAAAATAAACATAAATTCATTTTAAATATAATATATGACATATAAAAATATATTTTCCACCATAATGGCCACCATGAATGGTTGTAAATGAGAAATAAACAATCATCATTTCGTGAGGTAGTAGGTCACCATTCACAGAAATAGTACTCTCAACATCCATTAGATGGATGTGGGTGTAAGTGTAGGTTAGGCCATTTTCATAATAAAATCCTAGTATATGGAAGATAATTTTCGTCTCACAAAATATTGATATAAATAGTGTGTAAGGGTGAGGAATGGACATAATGTAAATGATCTTTAGAGAAGACATTATATGTTCATTGGGTAACTTCTTTTGCTTTGTGCCTAAAGGCCTCCATGATAATATGTCTTCCTAAAGGGAGACATCAAAGATGAATGAAATATTGTTGTGTGGATACTAGTTAATATCTTGGATGAACTCAAAGGGTTTTAGATGTGTGATAAATGGGTAGAGGAGGTGGCCTTTTATATGGAAGGAAAATGACTAAAATTGGATTTCTATGACCAAGTTAAGTGTGTATACGTTTATAGATAACAAAAACCATACATTAATGACCCTAGAACACCCTGAGAGGGGAGGTGTGAATTAGGGTGTCGACTATTACTTTTAAATAGATATATCTAGTTCCCACATTGGTCAGACCCTATTAAACCAATTTGAAGAAGAAGTGCAAAGATTTATCAATCACATTCAAAGTAATGACATAGTGATTTGACTTGGTTCACCACTAATTGATATGTCCAAGGAGTATGCACCAATAATTTTCAGGAATACCAAAAACCACTAAACTTTACATGTTCTGGATTACAAAAGTTTACAATAGTCACTATGTGCAAGGCCCACAACCATTACAGGGTTTTGAGGATAACACACTACATTCTTCATATCTATTCTGTTGACTCACCTTTTCTCGTTGCATTAGAAAATCTTCACTAAGTTTATCTACATGAAGGTCACTTCAATTTTTGAAATTAAATCTTCCATCCTCAAGTGTAAATGGATTCTCTTTTGAAGTCTCATTTTCACCCATAGATGTAATTTACGTTCCCACACACTGTTAGGTAATGGAAATTAATTTCCAAACTGATTTATTCAATTTTCAGGATTTCTTAGGTATTCCACATAACACTTTTCCTCCTCAGCATATTAATTAGTGGATATTATTTGTGTATCACCTCCTCTACATACCACTGATGTTTCATCATACTGTCCAAATCCTCTGTGAACTACCATGCTACACGTATTTCCTTACTCAGTGTGTTTGTCAACTTCTCTACGTACTTCCCTAATCTGTGTACTTCCTTTATCCACTGTGTACTTTGAGGGATTTCTAAATGAAATGAACACTCTTCCATTGACTATTTTTCCTTATGGGAATAGTTCACTCTATGTGTCGTCTTCTTCTCCACGAACCACTTTGGATTTCACTGTATTTCATCCCAAAATTTTAATCTGCATTCCCTCTTATTAATGAAGGGGATTACTGATCCTTATATAAGAACTAATGGATAGAAAAACTCATTTAAACCATGATTTTCCAAATATTTATTTTGACATAGCCTCCAAAGTGTTGTACTTCTATTTTTTGAACCAAACAATTCTGAGAACCTTCAACATTCTGTTTACTGCATGCCTTCAGCACGAACTGCCTCGCTGCAAACCATTTTCGGTATTGCAGACCACTCTATGTACCATTCCCACTTCCTGGTATGCGGCTTCAAACCATTCCTAGATCATTTTATTTGTTCCATGTTCTATGGTATACATTTTCTTTGTTTTTCTGTTTTTCTTTGTGGTTCCGCATACAATTCAATCATATGTGAAAAACTATTGTTTTCCAACATCAACCTTCTAATTTGGAGGCCCAAAAAATTGTAAAACACTAGGAAACTATGCCACCTTCAGAATTTTAAATGGATTCAATTGTATGATCCTTTTCCTTGCAATCTCACTGATTATCCATTATAGGATTGACAACAAACAAAAACCATACTCCATTTCCAGCAAAGAATAGCCTAGCTTCCAACATTACAAAAACCATAAAACTCAATAATGGATTGTTTATGGACTGAATATGGAAATCCATTCAGTGTAAGAAATTTTTATAGGTCGTTTAGGCCCTTATGTATAATTTATTGTCCCTAATTAATCTTAATTAGACCTTAACTAGTGTGATTAATTTTTATCACTTTTACAATTCATTATCGTCAAAAATTAACATGGTCTTAAAAGACTCTAAATATTAGACTGAGTACAATTATGTATATCATATTTTTTAAATTAAAATCCCAAAAATGGAAAAAATTGAGATTAGTTCTAATCCAATAGACGAGATGAAATAACTAGGTTTTAAAGTAGAAAAAAGTTCACATTTTTGTTATGATTTGATATTTAGTTTCAAATTTAAATTGAATAGAATGAATTAAATTGTATTAATTGATTTAATATTAATATAATTTGGCTTTATAGAAAATATATAATATAATTTATCATTAATAAAAAATAGAAAAAATGTTAGTTTGAAACGATAAAAGCCCTATTTTTCACTATTCACCAAAAAATGATATTTCTCAGAAAACACTAAAATAATAACCCTAGGATAATTTCAAAAATTTTAATTCAAAAATGGAGATTATTTTATCAAATTAAATTTATAAATTTTTCTAAAATTACTTTCATTATTTGAAGTAGTCTATTCGAGAAAATGGCGTATTTAAATATAAAAGGACTTTACAAAAAATTACATTTTTCATTATTAGTATGTTTTATTTATGAAAATCAATTATAAAAAATATTTGGAAACAATTTATTTATATTTATGTAACTATATTTATTGGTTAGTTTATAATAATCTCATTTATTAATTATGGATACATAAATGGTTGTTCCATAGAAACTCAGTGTTGCGTGCATCGTACGGTAATTTGGTGCTACTTATAGTGCAAGCCAAGTAGTATTCCATGTAGCACAATCCAAGTTGGTATTGCATGTGAAAGGAATGTTTGACATAGTGTTTTAATATGTATATAAGTATATAACTATTTCTAGTGTCATGTAAAAATAAAAATATGAAAAACATAAATTTATTTTTTAAAAAAATAATTCTCAAAATCCTAGGTGGTTACATATAGGGACATAACATTTTTCACTCAGAGAGTATGAATCTAAAATTTTTAGTTCCTATATCCAATATATTTCTGAATAAATTTCATAAATAAAATACTTTAATAGACATCCAAACCAAGGGGGTAACACATGGATTATTTTGAAGAATCATTCTAGAGTCAAGTTTTCAACCATTGATGATCCATTATGACTGGAAACTCATTAAATGGTCCATTATGACAACCCAATGCGTCTTTCATGCATATAAATAAGTTTATAGGGGTGTATTGAGGTGGATATATATTATAGATGGAATATCTAATGAAAAAAATTCCTTCGTATTTTTATTTTCATTTCTTTCATTTTTTCCTTTCATAAGTAACACATTAATCATTTTTATTGAAGTATTTACCTCTCTTATTACATGCCTTTTCTCTTATATAACTAATTATTTTCTCTCTTCCATCTTCCACATTGATCGTTTTTCTCTCTAAAATGGAATGTGACTAACCTGAGGCTCGAGCTTGGTGTAGGTTTCATGGTGTTCTTTATTATTTTCCATCAATTAAACATATTTTTAATCTATTTGTGGGGGGATGTGATAATATTTCATGGGTGTGGTGGTCACCACCATAGTAAAATTTACAATTTCATTTATTTTCTTTGGTTCATTATTATTTCCCAACCTTATCTCAAGAAATCCCTTCATACATAAGATTTTGGGTTGCCTAAAAAGATTAAATAACATATAAAATTGTTGGGCCTTTTATAAATATTATTCTTGGTTGTGGTGTTGTCCTATTTGACTAATGTAGGCTTTGTTGATCAGTATTTTGAAGGAATGCTAAAATCACACAATCAATAAATTAAAGGAATTTAATTCACTATTGAGGTGAGTAAAAAAATTATCAAATTGAATTAAAAAAACAAATAAATCATGAATGAACCTGTGGTATACAACCATAGGACCAAGGCCATTATTTCCTAATTTCATTTATGGAATTTACATTTATATTTATATTATTTATTGAATTATTTTAATTACTTGTTTCCAAAAACCCCAAAACCAATATTTTCATAAATAATATAAAAATAATAATTAGAATAAATGGACTAGAAATAATGATTGAATCGACTATAACACTCCTCAAATGAGACTACCATAATCAGCCTCTATGATATATTTTGAAATTAAAATTTCTTTTTCCACAACTTATGATGTGTGTGCCGTAAAACTGGTCCATTTTTGGGGAGCTGATCATTTATTTATAACACTTTTTATAAATTCACATTTTTTTAAATATGCTTCATTGTTTTCTTTATTAAAACTCTTAAAAAATCCATCATTATGTGATATATTTAAATTCAAATTCTTATGAATGACTAGACTCCTCACAAGGGAAACGTCAACAAGAATAAGAATTATAATAATAATCAGGTTCAGAAGTATGTAATATATCTTAGAAGAAAGAACATATATAAATCATAAAACACATGGCGAGTAAATCTGAAAGAGTTTATGAATATGTTCATGCATTACCAGGGAAACCTACCATGAGTTGGAGAAAGAACCTTGGGAATTGGTAGAAGAAATTTCACCACTCATAATTGAAATTGATAAACATAAGGAGGTAAAAGTTGAGGTTCCTAAAGAATAATATTTCAAGGCTCAACCATTTTTAGGAGAGATAAAAGTTAAGTAATTTCTTGATGACCTAAATGTGGGAGATCAACATGAATTTTATAACTTCTAGAATTAATGTGAGTAACTAATTTATCTCTTAAAATAATGAAAATACTAAGCACCACCACCGTTGAATATCTACCTATAAATTGAATAAAAATATTCCCAATTGGTGTAATTTGTAGAATGGATGGTGGAGATCCACTACCCACATCCATGTCATATTAATCAACTCCAAGCGCCACATTCCATAAAATAAAAGATTTGATCCAAACCAACTCAGTCATATGATACATTCTTGAATAAAAACACATTTAATTTTATTCAAAATACTTTAATTATTACACTAAAATATTTTTAATTTTTAGAATAGGTTGGATGTTATAATGTCTTGGAGGATGAAGAGGAAAATTAAATTTCACATATTGAGGAACACCAAGAGCTCCATGATGAAATTTAATATTTACTAGAGGGAGTACTAGAAGAAATCATAGTGTCTCTTCTTGAAAAACAAGAGATATATATTTCCAACATTAAAAGGAAATATTTTGAAATTAATTCATTAAATTTATATTTTGAATATCCCTTTGATTATTCTATTTTTATATCACATATATAGAATCCACTATATTTTGAAGAAGAAGTCCCAAAATCATAAATGAAGGAGGAGGGTGTTCCATACTTCATCCTACCCCCGCAATGAATGTTTTACTAAATCATGAAGGGAGAGATCTAGTATAATCTATTAATATAATTATAATTAACAAGAATAAATAAATGAAATATTGGAAGAACAAAATGTGTTGTTTTAATTCCACGAAACTCCACCCGCTGACAAATTATAGATAACATGTGGCATTTCCCATATAGAGGTAGATAAAATTCAATTCTCATTAGGATAATCATTGAAAAATATTATATTTTCATTACTTATATCAAATTATATTTAATTTTAATTTTTTTGGAATAGTCCATCATGAATCAGACTCCCAGTTATATTTCATAACATAAATAAAATGGTCATGGTGCTTAATTTGGTAATTTTTCTTTGTAGGTTCCTGATGAAACAAGGAATCCTCAAATAGAAAAGGAGGAATATTACTAAATATTTATTTCTAAATGAAATTAACTTTTAGATTTTTTCTTTTAAACTGCCAATTTTATAGTTTGAGAATATATAATATATGAACAGGAAAATGCATTTTCATGCTGGAATTATTGTCTTACTTGAATTATCTAGAAGACATGAGTGTCTTAGGAATCATATGATGTCATATTTTATATTTTATTTTTAATGAGATTAAATGATAAAAACGGATAATTTTATTCATAAAGTTATTCATGTATATTAAAATGAGGACTCTTGATTTTAAGGAATTAGTTGTTACTTGTAAATGATATTTCCCAATCATTTTTCAGGTTTCAAATTTATGAAATTTATGTAAATTTTTTTGTTATTATGAATCATGACAATATTGATTATCCAAAATAATATATCACATTCCATAAAGTATTTATAGAACATGTACTTATTATTTTATTCTTGACCATATTTCATGAGTGATCATGGGATGTGCCACCTACAAGAACTTACATTGGAACTTTTCAAAGCTATGACGATGAAAAAAAATTGAAATGATTAAGGCATAATTTTATAAATCACATTATCATATAAGATCACTTTTAAAAAATAAATAATTATCCCATATAGACCATGAATGTCTTTTATAGGAATGAGCCATGTTTAATTCCATTTTTATCCATTCCTACATTCCTCTTCATATTTGCATGAAATTTTAAAAACTCATGTTTGAGGGTGTAGGGTTTCATGACTGAAGGGGTAAAATAAATTATAAAGAAAATATGTAGGGGTTATTATTTTAGTAAATCAAGGTCATTTATTTTTTCCATGATATTTTATAGTTTTCCCCTATTGAATTAAAAATAATGAAAAACTCAAAAATGGGAAAAATGGGTTTTTATTTGGTAAAACCAATAATCACCATTACATAACCAATGATTTTTGTCAAAAATGTTCAAGTTGTATATTTGAGTTTTATTATAATCATATATTTTGAGAAAATAATAAAATGAAATGGTTTTTGAAAAAATAAATTAAAAATATATATACAATAGGGTGCCCAAATCATTCATTATTCATTATTTGAACATAATCATTAATTTTTGTTCTGCAGAAATGGGTGTTTCTACATTTAAGGAATTAGATTAAACATCCTCCTTTATCATTAATTTTTAATCATTAAATCCTACCAAACTTATGTCTCAGATTCATTTGAACCATTAGTCTATGTCCTCGTGATTTTTTATGCCTTTTGTCTTTACAAAGTAGAGAATGTATTTACATTACAAGAATATGTATTATGAGCATGTATTCATGATATGAGAATATATATACTTATATATTATTTTTAGTGATTAGAGAAATGATTCAAAAGTGATTTAGATTGTGATTTGGCATGTTTAATAATAATAAATTGAAGATCATGTATGAATAAAAGGATAAGTTCCATCATTTTTCAATGGTTAAAAGTAAAATATATAAATTCATATTTTCATTGAAAAATGGAAAATTTAATTTATATTTTATGTGAAATATGATAATTTTATTTCACATTGAATTTTTTTTATTACTTTAAAATTTTAATATTGGAAATATTGGTGTCCTTTAATTTTCAATGTTGATATTTTATGCTTTAGGAAAAGAATATATTAAGTCTGGAGTTTTTTATAGAGATAATATTTTCAAAATAAATATATGTTATTAAATTTTTTAATCACTATAAATTTATCACTCTGAGAATATTTGTGTTAATATTGGAGTTAAGGTGCGTTTTGGGCTAAAATTAGAAAATTGCTTAATTTTGGAAATTTAACATATTTTAATCACTATGGTATTTTGAGAATATTTTTCAAAATATAAATCTAATTTATGTGATAACATTATTTATGAATCCTAGATGTGTGTGATACCACATTGTATTCAATACTTGGAGATAATTTTTTCATATAATTTTTAGAAAAAAACGATCAATTTGGAAAATTATTTTGGACGACAGCATGAAACAACCTTAGTAAAGTAACCATATATTATGATACACACCTAAAATTCAGGTGATTATACCTGTAATGTAAATATAATTAAAAGTATCATTTTCCCAATAATGTTTAAGGAGTTATGAACTCATAATGGAGTCCAATTTTTTCTAAATGTTTAATTAATATTCTGTATACATTTAGGGAGGATAAATTAGATGAGTGATTCAGAGATAAATTTTCTAAAACGAAGAGTATAAATCCAAACATTTTATGTCAAAATCCAAAAATATTTTCAAACAAATCTATAAATTACTATATTCAATTATTCTGCCAAACTGAGGGGGTAACACATGTAAGATTTTGAACAATCATTCTGGAGTAAAATTTTCAACCATTGATGACCCATTATGAATGGAAATTCATTAATTGGTTCTTTATGATACCCTAAGGCCTATTAAATGCCTATAAATGATATTATATAGGAGTATTTAACAGAATTTCGATCAAATAGGATATCTCAATGAAAACCCATGTTTTTTATTTTCAAATTTTTTATTTTTTTCTTTTCCCATGTAATACATTCATCTTTATTTATTAATCTGTTTCATTTTCTTCTTCCGTATATTTTTCTCTTCCAAACCTATTTTTTAATTTTCCATCTACAACCATGATATCTTTTTCTTTGAAATGGAATGAAAATAACCATAGGTTTGACCCAGGGATATGTTTTTTGTTGTTCCATATTATTTCTAATTAGTTTAATATGTTTTTAAGCTATTTGTGGTTCATGAATGAATATCGCATAGCTGTGGCGGTCATGCACCATTAAAATATTTCCAAATCCATTTATTTTCTTTCGTCCATTGTTTTCTCTCTCACATATATCTAGAAAGCCCTTCATATAGTTTATTCGTGGTTGCATAATGGGATAAAATGACATACTTTGGTGATGGGCCTTATAGAAATTTCATTATCAGTTGAGGTGTTATCCTATTTGACAATTAGGGGAGGTGTGGTTTTGTATGCCAAAGACATTCTAAAATCACACGCTCACTTACTCGATAAAAATTAATGCATTAATTATGTTTCAAAAAATGATTTATCAAATTGTATTTAAACAAAACATAAATAATGTATAACTTTGTGTTATGAAAACCTAGGACCAAGACCTTTCTTCCCTAATTTCATTTTGTTTTCATATGTATTAATATTAATATTATGTATTTCATTAATTTGATTACATGTTTTCTAACCCTCCCAAAACTGATATTTTTGTAAATAATTTAAAAACCAAACCAAAAATAATTTTAATAGGTGAACATGAATCAGTGATTGAACTGACTATGACACTCCTCAAGTGAGACGATCATGGTCATCCTCTCTGGTGCATTATAAAATTAAAATTTCTTTTTCCATGCCCTATGATAGGAATGCGTGAATTCCCAAAAATCACAGCTTGAACCCCTCTAACTGATCTCGATCACTTAAACATCTATAGGGTAAATTTGTTTACGGTTCTAGATACCAAACTATGTATGTTCACTTTATACATTCGGTGAAATGATTCCCTAAAGTAAAAGAACTATGAATCTAATACATTTTTGACACTATGAATATAGTTTCATCCTTTATTAATGATGGTGTTTATTGATGAACTATAAACATGTTTTATGGAATTAACTCAAATTGTTGGAAATTCCTCCCTAAAATTCCTTTTATTTCCACAGTTTCATCATGATGAATCAATTATATCAGCTGATTTCCCCCCAACACATTTACCTTATATTCTTACCCTTCTTTTGACATTACCCCTTCCATTAAGGTGAACATAACATTATTTCAACATTGAGTCATGTTATAGTATAATTTGAGTCTTCTTTCATTTGGTTCAATCCATTCATAATCAGATCCAATATCAACTTGAACTGCTTGTTATTCCTACCTCTAGATCTTATCACCATGGTAAACATCATATCCCACGATTCTGGATGTGGTGATATAAATATTAATTTCAACAGAGATCCAATAAATTAAATCCAGTGGACTCTAACTAAATTTGAATCACAATATTGTCATTGAAATGATCACCGACCCACTTCCTTCGAAAATCATCATGTTGAAAGTCAACACATTAGAAAGGAATTGTTCATTGTATCCAGATTCACATATATTTTTTCATTAATGGACATAAATTTCACGATGATCTTTACTTTATATATATCGAAGTCTATTCTATGACTGAATCATCTGAATAACACATAGTACCTTCCATAAAAGATATACCAACACTCTATTTTTTATTCTGTCCATCATAATGGTCCATCAATAGAAGATCAATATCCCCTTGGGATAGTTAATCCATTAATTTAATCCACTAATTTAATCCTCTATTTTCTAAAATCCAACCCATAAAACATTTATAGAATATTGTTTCCCTGCTCTAAATCTATCTTTTTTAATAAAAAACTCATTCTGAAGTGGGAAATCAAATTATCATGAAACATCATTTTTTAGAATCATTTGAGATGAATCTTATAAGATTCATTGGATATTGAAACCAAACTCTAATACCACTTTTTCACTAAGACCACATAATCTAAAAAAAATTCTAGGCCACAAATATGGAACATTGTTTGAAATGTATAAAATTAAGTGTTATGTTACTCATTTTTTCTAAACTAGTAAGCATCACACAACTTCTCCACACTTAATCCCCACTAGAAAACATTTATCCCACTCAAAAAAATGAAACTAAAAAAATATTTTCAATAAAACCTCAATACAAAACTCTAGGAATTGTTTTCTATTTGGGAAATTGATACAATAAATGAAGAAAAAACATTAATAAAAGTATATTTAATGTATCACCAAATTATGAGCCCCTAATATTGTGAATCACATACAAAGAGAAACTTGGATTGACATTAATTTCAATATAATGTAATAAAAACATGATACAATACATGTGACCCCATCCATTTATTTATAGGATATTTATGTACCATCCAAAATGTTTTAATGGGTTTTTCATCTACTTATCCTCACATATGGATATCATTTGACCAATTCCACTATAATTTACCAATGAAATTAATTAACTCAACCCACATATTTTGATGAATTGTTCTATAATTGAAACTCATACATACACCCTTATTCACATCCATTCATAAAGATGTTGATGCCAATCTTTTAGGGTTATAGACTCCTAGTTATACTACATTACCTCCATTTACATTCATAAACATAGATCACATATCTGTTTTTTTAATTTCAGATTACATGGATAGAAAATTGTTCTCACATGGACAAAGCTAGTGATACATATATGAAAAATAACATATTTAATTTATTTCACATATCAGCATTAGTATTATCACTAATGATATCCAGGTATTATTATATATTAGATTATAATTGTTCCAAACAAAATGCACTATAAAATTTTTGTCATTACATAGCTTTAGTATAATATTACTTAGATTATTATACATATTTAAAAAATTTATATGTATCCAATTTATTGTCCAAAAACATGAGTCAATTTAAATAGACATACATATCAAAATATTACTTTTTAGATTGTTTAATAAAAAAATATAACATATTTTTTCTATAATATAAAACAATTAATTCCATAGAGATACCATGTATTTTCATTATCACATTGTCCCTCATCTAATCATTTCATTTTTTTAGATTTAGATGAACTAGTACTAGAATTATCTAAAAACAATGAAACACTATTATAGTCATAAATAAATGAAATATCCTTTCATTAGAAATCATACATTCAATTATATAATATTTTATGTTATATATAGTTATAACACGACTTTTTTATTCAAATATTATACATTTGAATCAAATATTTCATCACATGTCATCAAATTCTATTTTTTATGTTAGGGATACACTTACATCCTCTGTTGACTCACACAACATGAGATTTGTGCAGACAGACATTCTCTACTTCAAACATATAATAAAATTTCCATTTGGTAAATATACATTCATAATGAATCCCTTCATAATTTTCATAAATATCTCAAAAGGATAAGTTTATCATAAATATACTGCTGAATATAACCATAACCCTTATAAAAAATTAAACATTAGATATATCATTTTATCAAAAAATGATTGTGAAAGATACATCTCAACTTGAAAAATTTTAATGTTAACATCATTCTTTGTAATAATGTTTCAATTATAATCCATGAAATTACTAAAAATTGAAATGAAAAAACAACACAACATATTGATAAAATTTCTAATGTATATTTACAATATTCTAAGAAAATTAAGTAAGTAGTAGTTACTACCATAAAATATTAAAATCATGATATTCAATTATAATTAACTTCAAATCAGTTTGTGAAACCATATTTTTTAAAGTTAAAGAATACCCACTAATTAAATTAATACCATTTAAACATTGATATAAATAAATTTTTTCACCCTTAGAAAACAATTGAAAAATTGTAGGTATGTATATTTTTTCCTCTTACAGTTTGATAAAAATTCATTCATATTACCAATGATATTATGTTTAATATTTAATTAATTCAAACCTATTAATTTTCACTTTCTATAGAACAATATTATGATAAAACTATCTCATTTTTTTATCATCATTTATTACATAAATGTTATTTTTTATCTCTAATAATATTTAGTAAGGGAGTTCAACAAAATATATCATTTATTTTTTATATTTCTTTCTATACTAAATTTTAGTGTCTTCTAAAATTTTATGTTGATGTTTTTCAAATTTTCATACAGTTCATATGATGAAAAATTATATTGGTTAATCCTATAAAATATTATTTTCTCTTTTTAATATCTGATATAGTAGATCCAGTCATAAAAATAATTGATAACCCCTATACACTATCATTCTCCCATGTTTTAGTTAATGGTATAATGTTCCTTCTTCGTATAATATCCTTTGTTTATGTACCGTAACAATATATAAAGAAAAATTTCCATTTTTTAGAAACTAATTTATTGTGAGAATTATCAATTTGTAAAGAAGTAAAACACTTTTATTTCTAAATGATACAATTTAACCCCTTCAATACATAAAAATTTAAATTAATCAGTTAGTTGTGGCAAGTAAACATCAATATAATTTCCATGTTGTTTTAGTCCAAAAAAACTCACATTTTTTATATTATATGTATATATCTATATCTAGATTAGAAATAAAATATCAATATATTTATGCATGAACTATGATCACTATTGAGGATCTGATACAAATTCATTCACTTTATGCACAGTCCAAATCTATTATTTCTAATTTCATTTTCAGTATCTAGAATTTAACGATCAAACAACATTCAATACGTTTAATTTGCAATGTAGTGAATGTTTCCATAATATTTCCACTCATTTTCATTGTTCTCAACATATTTTAATCATTTGAGGTCTCAAGTGAACTAATTATGTTGTAAATTAATAAAAGATATAAAATTCACTTAGTATGAGTTAAAGTACCCATCCCTATAGATAATGAAAAAATTAAATATTTTTATACCATAGTAACATCAGATGTAATATTTGTTTATCATAATAGTTTTAATATATTAATTCGTTTCATTTAAAAATTATTTGTTTTAAAATTGTTGTTCTTAGTAGATCGTGTAGTCAACCTAAGAAGGGGTGAATCATGGGTCACCAACATTTTAATAATATTTTTCTACTTAATTTTTTTCTACCATTTATTTAATAAAACATTTATCATTAGTTAGGATATAAGTATTATTTATTATGATTTATCACCACTTTTACTTTATATAATGTAGCTAATTTAATGTAAATAATACATATGGATTTTTACAAGGTCTTTTCACAATGTGGGTACCTACTCCTAACTACATCAGAAATCACCCATTTTAAAGTTTTTACACAATAATATCAACTATATATTATATTTTTTTTGGAAGGAAAAACCCTTAACAATATTTATTCACTATATATAACATATGAAGGAAAATTCTATTGAATTTATATAGTCTTCAACCTTGAGGTTGGAATGTAATTTTTTTAAATTTAACCAATTGTTCTTTGATTCTTCCTTTAAACTTTATCTTAGATATAAATCCATCTACCACTATCCTTCCTATAAAAATTCACATACATTAGTTAATCCTACATCTAGATATTGATATTTTGTTAACCTCAACTCTAGAAACATCAATTCCCATATAGTTTATTGGTTGTTACTTGGTTTCAGTTTGACTATTCAACTTTCTTCAGAACCTACTGTTCTGATTTACTCAAAACTATGGCCCCAATAAATATTCCACTGTTGGTCTTTTTGGAAATATACTCTGTATTTTATCTTATCAATACTGCTCAAAATCATAATCATACTTTGAATGGTATTTTCCCATTTAGTAGGCATAAAATCCAATAAAAACTAAGCAATACACATTGGTTCCAAAATAAAATTTCATTCTCAAATCAAATATCATTTGACTACCTTGAAATCCTCAGAATAAATTGGAGCCAAAATTATTCATCGAATATTCCCCAAATCTCGGTCTTAATAAACACATCATATACTATTAAAATTTAGTACAAATTTAATATCTTTTAAATTACATCTTCTCATCATCACATTAAATGAATTTATATATTATTTATAAATATCCGCAATCCTCTGTCAGATGTAAAAACATCTTTTTATGATCTTATTTTTCATCTATCAATACGTTATATCATTATAGATCAAACATTTTATATCTAATATTTAATAAAATCAAAATAATGAACTTTTTAAATGTCTGTTTTTTGTCTCAAAATTTTTATTGCTCAACATTATTGCCTAAACTTTTTATATAATCCCTTGATAATTGAAACCGTTTATAGTACAAATTTATAACATAAATTTTTTATAAATAAATTTATAACATTATAATTATACAATTAAACTTTATAATTTAATCATTATATTGATCTATTAATCATTCACTACCAGTATATCAATATTTAACTATTTGGTAAAATTGAAAATATTCATAAATTTATGTGTCTGTTAAACATATAAATATTATAAAATTATTCAATATGGTAGAATGAAAACAAAATTTAAATTGATTTGTATTTTATAATTACATTTCCTTTAAAAATTATCCATCTACAATTTTAATAAGATTTTTCTATATGGAACTTTCTAGTTTCACTATCGGTAAATTTCATGTTTTTCTATCAATAAATTCCAAGTTCATATATCTGGGATTTTTATTAACATTCTTTCATCATGAATTATACAAACACTCATCCATGCACATATTTTTCAAAAAAACTGTATCCAATACATTGAAAAGTTTTCCTCTATCTAAAACTATTACAAACATTCCTCCATGTGAAATATTTTAAATCTCTTTCTATTTATAATTTTTTGAATAAAATGCTATTGAACTATAAATAATATTAGTAATCATGATGATAGAATATTTGAGTATCATCATTGAATCATATAACATATATAGTAAACTCTTCGTTGGAATAACTATGGGAAAATACATATCAAGATCTATAGGAAATATCATTGGAAACACTATAAGACATTACTTCTACTTACTTATTTATTTTTCTATAATATATTAACAATAAATAAAATGCATACCTTATCATGATCTAATAGCAACTTCAGTATCCCCCATGTGTTTGTTATTATACAATGGATTCATAAAAGTTAATAATTTTCCTGTCACCATTATTAATAATAAATTTTATGAATCTATTGTGAGGGATATTATTTTTCCTCTCCCCCTGCTTGATCTGAATTTGTGTCCCCTTTATTGATAAAATAGAGTGGGGAGGAAAATTTACTCACCCTTTTTATTATTATCCCCATTTTTTCTATTTTATTCATTTATTGAGAGAATAATTTAATCCTATTATTTAGGCAATAATACACAAATAAAAAAATTATGTGTCTATGATAGTAGTGACCAGTTTTAAAAAGAGGTACCTATTAACTCAAATGTCAGAGTTATCCATAAACATTCAGTAAGGAATTATATATTTTAAAATAAAATCATTACTTATAATTTCATTAGGTTATTCATTAAATATATATTCTTGTGTTTATCTCAACAAGTGGTTTGAAAACATTGAATCATAAAATAACATGTTTCTTCCCCTTTGTGAAACCATTTTTATCATAAATAATAAATTTATATCCATACTTTATACCTAATATTATACAATAAGAATATGATAGTGTAGAATAAATTCCTTAATATTAAATCAACTTAAAGGAAATAAATTTTCACTATTTGGAAATTCATTTTCATCATATTTTCCCAACTTTTTCCCAAAATATTAGTTAATGTGCAAAACAATTCTTTTGCTAATATGTCATAGCTTTTTCTCTCCACCTGTAACATTCCAAACTCCAAAAACATAGAGATAGTAGTTATTTTAATTTTTTGATATAGAATAATAGAGTTTCAATATGATTTAAATGCTTAATAGTCTTTAAAAACAATATACATTCATATTTGAAAACATAAGATACAACATGAACATATTGTGATAATATAATTATCCCTTCCATCATATCACTGAAAATTACATAAAGTCCTAATCTAGGATTTTTGAGAAATGGAATGAAATAAGTGTGACCTCAAATGAAAATTAATAAGTATCATACTAAATAATATTACTTAATAAAAATAGAATAATTGGTGTAATAATAATAAATGAACAACATGAAGCTATAATAAAATGAAACTGAGGGAATTATATGTCCATGATAATGACTGAATACGTAGATAGCAATAATCATTTATTTGTTACTAATGGAATTCATAATATCAAACATCGAAAAATACTATAAATTCCTTATTATAATACTCATATACATTTATTGGAAGTGGTGTTCACCAAATCCCAACATGTTTTCTCTCATGAGACAAGTCGATGTATAGAGTGGATATATAATTTTAAGCCCCACCCCTGAAATGATTAAGTACGACCATTTTCCAAAAAAGTTATCAAAAAATTTTATACCATTACCTAATTTACCACTAGAAAACTAAAAAATTTCTATCCATCTAATAAGAAATAAAAACATAAATTAATTCCTCATTCATTAGATTAATGTTTTTGTTTGTGAGAACATCCCTTAATCGACATGGAAGTTAGGGGTGTCCTTAATGTTATATGAAGTACCCTTATCAAATTTTTATAGGTGTTATGGTACCTTTAGTGTTTGTGGATGTACATAGAAGTTAATAATTTAATTAAATTATTTCCAATTGTAGGATACCAAGGTAATTGAAGTGAAATTCCTTCATTATGGTTCTTTAAGTGCAAGTCCCTATTCCAAATAGTATCCCTTAGGAGTGTCTTTCCAAATGTGTTGTATAAGGCCCACTAATCATGCTTCAGGATGATGATTGAGTAAATAATAATCTAATCTCATTTTGGGTCATAACCTCTATGTTAATCAATTTCATATCCACATACAATTTCTAGTATATAGATAGGTTTTTTTTTGAAATTGCACACACTATTACGTTACCAAAACATAAGAAATTTTTTCCAACACACAATAGGTAACTCTTGGTGAAAAATAATATGAGAGATGGATAAAAATATATAATTTTTAATATTTTAAGATTTAGTGGTAAAATGAAAACATGTATTCCTTGGTAATTTATTCACTATAAAAAATAAAATATGTATCGATTATAACATTATCCCTAATGAATGAAAATTGACATTGAAAACACCCATATAACGATTGGTTGCAATTTTATGACAAAATCACAAAAGTTAGGCCTTAAAATTTTTCTTAATGGATAAAAAATATATATATTATATAAAACATAAAAAATAGGCATTATATACACCCCATAAAAGAAATTAGGTGTATAATAAAAATAATATCCCAAAGAGAGAAATTTGAGATGGAAAACCCCTGCCTTGTGTCCATAATTCCCTATAAATAAATTAAACCACAATATCATTAATATATATATATCCTAAAATAATATTATAAACATTAATAAAATACATTTTATATTATACTCTTTCTACATTTTCATTCCCTACACGAATTCATTCAATTTTCAACATCAATGTTTATAGTTATGATCATTTGTACTAGGTTTATAATAGATGTTTTAAAATTCATTATTATTTAAATAAATATTATTAATGGGTAATATAAATTTATAAGAGGTATGATATATAATAATTTACTATGTTCCAAAATCCTTTCCTGAGTTTTTTAGACCTTATCCTTGAAGATAATTTTGATAATAAGACTCTTTTGGTGATTTTTTATAGAACGAGTGGTGTTCCAAAAATTATTGAATTTTATATTGATAATGTATATCCAAATAATTAAATGATATCATTATTTACAAATTTATATCATATAATACCATTAAATATGTTTTGATATTCATTTATGATATTAAATCATAATATTGTTCAACAATATTATTAATCTGGCACAAACATAAACATAACTATATTTAATTAATAATTATGAGGTGTTCCTATTGTGATATAATTATAACATAATAATAATGATATTATTTAGTGTTTATTAGAGTTATAAATAATAATTTTAAGGATTTATATGAAGAATTTTTGGATATAAAATTCTTATATGATTTGAATAAAATATTATCTTCATAGAATGCTTATTTTAGATGACTAAATTGACAGTGATTATTTATTGATCCTAACTAAAATATGATATCTAATTTTCCTATATAAATTTTTAATTATATCATAATAATCATATTTTTCCTTTAATAACATCCATATATGCAAACTTTTAAAGAGTTGGAGCAAAAGGAAACTCGTGGAGGTGGTAGTCCGCACAACGCACACAATACAGTTTATTACTGCATATGGTGTGGAAATAAATAATGATAATTTCATTAATAAAGTAACATTAAAGTATATAAATCATAGTAATATCATGTTAAAAGTATTACTATAATAAATTTTGAGGAATATCATTTGGGAAAAAACTATGTATTTGATGAAAGTCATGTCGGGGACATGATTTTTTTCCATGGAAGTCTCATTGGAAATTAATGTCGTATAGACAGTAAAGGTGACCAAAATATTTTTTAAGTATGATAGGGTTATAATAATAGAAAATTGTTAGACCTCCAATTATAAATATGAATTATGGGTGATCCTTGAAGTGAAGAATAAGTTACCCATTTATAAGTGAAGAAAATGGTCCTTTTAGAAATACCATTTGTATTACAATAAATTAATTTCACAATAATGGGTATAGTGATTCAAAATAGGAAATTATAAGAGCGAGTGATTTTTTTTCAAACCACACTCAAAACATATTTTTTTTAAACATTTTATAACATTTTTGGACTTCCTAATTAATAAAATAACTTTTACAATTTGTACTTTTTTCTGAGGTAACTGATATTTAACCTTGGTAATTAATCAGAATGAACGAAATTAAAATTAAAATGGTTTCCTAATTTTAACCTTATTATTTAAAATTTGAAAAAACTTTTATAAAATAAGATTTCTATTGGTATTAAAACATAATTTTAAAATATATACACATAAATATTTAAAACATTTATTGATGAAATAACATTTTAAGAATTTAAATTTACATATGTGGAAAAATATCATGTATACGGATTATAGTGACATAAAGTAAATTATTATTTGAAATTAAAAGATATTAGGTTCTTATACCTTGATAAAAAGAAATATAACTTTATAATTACTCAATTGAAGGAGTTGACTAAAAAAAATTTTATCTTCGAGTACCATTTTCATAACCTATAAAAATTTATTACATAGGTTTCTAAAGTTAACTGAATATTGTAAAATTAATAGTGGCATTACTAAAATTAATATGTGATTAACTAAAAGGTTTTATAAATTTCTAGTTCATTCTTATAGAATGATAATGTCATAAAAATGATAATTTCATGAAAATATTATTGTTCAAATAAAAAACATTCATAAAAAAATGAAAAATTAAATCTATACTAATTATTATATAATGAGTTAAAAATGATGTTATTTTTTCCACTTAAAATAATAAATTTTTTGTATTAATTAAATTACTGAATAAAATATATTTAAAATGGTAATTGAGTGATATTTCATGATACAATGTTTACCTGCAACATTAGGGTATCAGATGTTTTTTTTAATATTGGGTTGAAGAAACTTTTATAATTTAAAAATCATGTTCTATTTTTTTATTGATATATATATATATATCCAATTACAAGGCCCATTGGAATAGATTTACAATTTCCTAATAGATACTTGTCTTGTCGGGCCCTCACATGGTCTAAAGGACCCATGGCCCGTTGGATCAAACCTATAGCCCTAAGAACTATCTAAAAGGTTATTTATGACCCCTTGGCATATCTATATTTATCTCTACCTATGTTTACACACTAGACCAAGAAATTTGTTTCACCTCCAACATCTGATCATCCAAGTCACTAGGTCAAGAACCATTTTCATTGGCTCTTCCCCGGCCACCTCAAGAGGCACTGTTGTTGGATCATCTATGATTACAATCCTGTGAACTATCCATAATTTCAGTGTATCCTAGAACTAACTTGAGTGACAATATACATCAACCTCATTGTTATCTACCTTTGTTTTTTGGAAAAGTCACACTGAATAAAAAAAATTTCCCCCCAAGAAGATTATCACAATTGAATCTTGACTATGAATTGATCCCTATAAATCATGTATGTGGTTGTTGTAGCCAAACCACTATGTTGGTGTACTATCTATATGGGTGTTACATTATCCCCCAACCGCTCAAAAATTATTTAATCCTTTAAATTTGATATATATCCTATATTAAAAAAATGTGGATACCCCTTAATAATATCTTCTTTTGAATTTTAGTTTTCTCATATAGTTTTTGGATTTCCCTAGAGTAATTTGACTAAAAACGTTTTCTAAATCCACAATATAGGCTCTCTAGTATCAAATATTTATATTTTAATCTCATTATTATAAAATCTTAGCTCAAAATATATTCCCATATATTTTAGAACATGCATTGTAAATCGTTTCTATATCCTGAGTAATGAAACTAGTATTTCGTCATGTACTTTATAAATATTGGGAAGTATGGCCAACTAATATGATATAGTCTCAATCCTATTTTGTATTTCAAAATGACCAATATAAATAATGATTAAGTTATCTTTTTTTGAAATTATACAAGTCCCTTACATATAAAAGCCTTCAAGACTATAAATATCTAACTATATATTAAAAGTATTTCCTCTAATTATTAGATTAGATCAATTATTTACATTTAAATACAATAATGTGGTCATAAGTAGTTCTTATATTTAAATTTTTTTCATATTCATGCTCTTGGAAAACTAACATTATTTCTATAAAATTTTACCATGAGGTTGTGTTATCAAACATATTCTCATAAAAATCTTTGTATGGTGTCATTTGGATGCTTGAATGGAAGATATTATTGTATGAAAATTCAACAAAAAAAGTAAATATTGATCCCACATAACCTGGAGGTAAATATAACATGATATTTGAATAAATTAAAAAAAATTCATTGTCATTTCAGACTATCCATCATTTAGGAGATGATAGGAATTCCTTATATATATCTTAGTGTTGATATCCCTTTGAAGAGACTTCCATAATTATTATTTAAACTGATGTACGTGATCATATACAATCGATAGGGGTTCCACAAAAAGCATTATTATTTCATTGTTATGGAGTTATGAAATGAACTCAATAGATGGATATTATATTATTTATATAAAATGAAATTATTTAGTTAGACAATCATTAATAACCCATATAGTAACATTCTTCCATGGAGTCTTTGACTGTCTATTGAAAATAGTATTTTAACATTTTCCCACTTCCATATAGGTATTGAAATGGGTTTCATGACTCTCATATGATTCTTTCATTTTATCATTACTAGATATAATAAAGCGATTCATAACACATTTTCAAGAAATTTAAATCATTAAATCATCCCACCAGAACGTTTTTCATAATTACATATAGCAATTTATGCAACTAGACTTTGCTGATAAATTTGAGCTAATTTCTCTTTATAGTAGTCACCACTTCAACTATGGTATATATGGAACACATAAACTTTTCGCAAACATCAACACTCTATCTATATTGATTAATTATATCAATTTCATGTCATTCACTAATTTAATATTTATTTTTTATTTATCATAATCATGTTGGTACATATCTACATTTTCTAGTATGTAAGATTTAACAATTTCTTAGAAAATAAATAATATGTCCCCTTACATTGAAATTTCTATATATATCTTTAATAGATCTATAAATATGAGATCTTTGTTATATTCCTCATGGTATGAACTCTATGATCCCTCCATCTCAATTAATCATTAACCTTGTGTTCCTTCTCAGGTATATAGTGTATTGAGAAATTTTATTCCTTGAGTTTTTTGAACCATATTATAGACCACATGTTGAGCTCTGTCTGATAGAATATATACTACAAACTATTATTGTCTATATATATATATTATCTTTTTCAATTGAGGTAGTGTCTCGATATTTTCAAAAATAATATACAACATCCAACTCAAGGTCGTGAATTAGATAATTATATTAAATTATTTTTGATTTCCTCGCCTCAAAGGCAATAACCATATTGTTTTTTATAACTAATAAGCTATGTATATTCTTCGATTCGTCACTATAAATTAAAAATATTTCCTTAACTAGTGGAATGTTTTTTATTGATGAATAAGTCATTATCTTTGTTATCTTATGAAAACCTTGTTCACATTCCTATGGACATTTAAATTTAACCACATTATATGATATCCCCTTCAACGGGTCCCCCCATCATGTGAAATATTGCATGAACCTCTAAAAATTACCTATTAAGACCCATAAAATGTGTATCTCATTTATGTTCATTAGATTATGCCATTATTTTAATACCATTATCCTTAATGGTTTATTGTATATTCCATCCTTCGGTACAATATTTCTATGATGAGAAACATCATTTATCCTAAACTCTCACTATCTATATGTCCCACATAAATCTTCATTTTGAGGATCCCTAGATTCATTTTCAAATGACTATTGAAATTTGTGAATATTAGATTATATCATGATATCATCAATGATTACATCTACAAATTTATGACGATTCTCCATGAATAATATATTAATTATATCAATAATTACATAAGGTGGAATTGTCAATCCAAAAGGCATTAACATAAACTCATAATATTTATATCATTTTCCAAATGCCTTATTTGGTATATCATCCTTTTTTGACCTTATGTTTATCATAACTACTGTGAAATAAAATATTTAAATGTATTTGGATCATTGGGTTTTATAAAATATTTCATTAATTTGTGTAAAAAGAGAATTATTCATTGTAGTGTTGGCCTTGATCTCTCAATAATCAATGAAAATCTCATAAAACCATCCTTATGTTCTTTAATTAGATTTGGGATACCCAAGGTGAAAAACATGGGTGTATAAATACCTTATTAATAAAAAAATTAACTTTTTATTCAACTAAACTACCTCTATTAGTGCCATTTTGTAAGGAGTTGTAGTTGTATTTCATTGATTTGTAATGACTTTAATAGAAAACTTAACTTTATGCTCTTGTAGATGACTTTGTAATTATAATGGGAAAATAGAAATGAATTTTTATACCACATGTACATCACATATTATTAGGTTAGCTTTATCTCCCATAAATCACACTAGATCATTCTATCAACCCATAATTAATTAAATAAATCTACAATGGGAGGATCAGAGTATGCTTTAGCATTTTAAGTTTCACCTCTAAATACAATCAATTCCATTTCACCTTCACAAATTGTAACTTATTTCTCTTGGGAATAAATAATTTTTCTATAAATTGAAATACAATTCATACCAAGGATTATATAATAGTAAACCATTGGTATGATAACCAAATATTAATATAGGTTATGCTCATATATCATAATTAGAAATTTTGGACACATCTTTATTTCAATAAGACATCTACTTGGTTTATTTATCGATTATTCAATTACTAGGGTTATGGGGACGCATAAAATGTTTTTTAAAAACATATATGATATAAATTATTTTTATGATCCACAATCTAATAAAACAATAGTTGTCTTTGAGACTATAATCATAGTACCTGCTAGCATGTCATTAACAACATAAACCTTTTCTGTGTTAGTCACACTAGCTTGGCCATTATCCTTATAAAACTATCGAAAATTAAAAACTAATTTCATTCTATCTTATTATCTTTATTTTCCTTGAGTATATAATTTTATGTAAATTGTTTTTTATAGAAATGGATTTTAATTCTATATCATAATATGATGAAAATATTTAAGAAAATACTTCCCTTTTAAGGCTTGACATTAACCCATAAAAGTAATAATAAATGTTATAATGTTACCTATGTATATATTACATAAAATGTATAGAAAAATATATAATGTTATCCCCATATTCAATAATATTTTCCTCCTAGTTTTTTCTATGATTGTGGAATTACATTCCTATTTCTACACTTTTCTCATGAGGAAGTTATTTTTCATAAAATTCCTAAATAAAATATCCTTATACCATAAAATGGATCTCAAATTTTCTTTTAGTGTTTATAATTATAAAAATCTATCATTCTGTATCTCCCATTAGATGAAAAAAATTTATTACAAACATTTCTGATTTACTCCATCCGAAAGAGAGAAATATCTTCTCCAGGAACATGATCCATTTTTCTGATACTGATGTATTAATAGTTCCACTAAATGATGTATGTTATTAATATATTAAATGGTCCAAAAAATATAAACCATTTTGTGGAATAAAATTTCACTCTATATGGAATATACATTTTTCATGACATGGTTCTAGTCCCCTAGTTTGCTTATGAACTCATTAGACTTAAATCAAGCTTCAATATCTAGTATAGGGTGAATGTACTTACATTTACTATGGGTTTTGATATAATTTCCATTTCTCTAAATAATAACCATCTTTATAAAATTGAATAAACAAAATTATCTCGTGATATTTAATTGTAAAATACATTTCCCATTTCATTTTTAGAGTGTTTCACAGAAATATTTTGGGTTTTTTATAGAAAATTCTTGTTCTCAATGTTCTTACTAAACATTTACTAATACCAACTATAATTTCCAAAACTCTAGAAACCCCGAGATTGTAATTATATTACATTATTGATATTTAATACAAGAGTTACAATAGGATCAAACATAATAGTAGTCTATCAAGACATGACACATACATATTTGAAAATATATGATACAACTTGAATATATTATAAGAACATTATTATCCATTCTATCATATCCTTGTAAATTACATAAATAACCCCGCTATGATTCATTGTGGAAAGGAAACAAATAGAGTTAACCTCGGATGATTAGTAAAGAGGAGCATGGAATTGAAGATTATAAAATACATATATGGAATAAATCATATGGTAATGAAAAATGAACAATATTAAACTAAAATAAACTAAAACTGATTTCATGTTATATACATTTCAATAAATGAAAACATGTATAATAATTATCATTAATCTTAAAATGATGGAATTAATATTTTTGGGAATCAAAAATTGTTCTCAAGGACTCTTTCTATGTCAATTAGACAATTATGTGAAGCTTTATACAGAAAAATCAAACCTATATTGTCTCATAGAAAATATTTATGCATCAATTATTTATATAATTTTGGGCCCCATCCTTCAGATGATTATGTTTGTTGCATCCATCATAAGATTCATCAAGATCATTAATATTATTCCCTGTTGAACATCTAACTGAATTCAATATAGCTATTTGTATAATGGAAATTGACGATATCAAATAATTCCCCATTTAATATAATAATTAATATATTTTGGAAAACATCCTTTAATGAACATGGATGTTGTGCGGTATCATCTAAGAAATAGGTTGAACCCTTATAAATGAAATAGTGGGGTGGTCATTCCATAAATGTGATGGGTTATCCAAATAATATAGTAATTGGTTTCAATCGTCTATATTTGTTATATTTTAATGAAATGGTAGGAAAATCCTTCATCATGGTTTATTATGGACTTGTAAATATTCTAAAGCATATCACTCATGAATTTCTTGTCGTGTTTGATGTATTAGGAACACACATTATGAATCAAGGTGATGATTTACTTAATGTTAAACCAACTAATTTTGGCTGATTACCCATAGGTGTATCCATGCCATAACAACATCCACTTTCTAGTATCAGGATATAAATTTCATTTCTAGGAAATTTATCACACATTGACTTTACGAAAACATTTTTGGGTTTTCCACAATGGAAAACATAAATATTACATCAAAATAATATTAGAGAGGGATAGAAATATATACTTTTAAATGGTGATTCTTCTAATATTCTACAGTGGTGTTTGTAGTTTTTATCATTTCTACTAGTTGTATAATAGCGGGGTTCGTATTCATTCATTATTTAACGTAAATTAATATTAGGTCATTAATTTTTTATTTTGGTATGATTTATAAAAAATTATGATGTTTAAAATTCCATTCATGGTGGTTTTAGATATTATCCTTCAAGATGATGTTGATAATAAGTATGTTTTGTTATTTTTGATGAATAAAGGGAGTTTCAGAAATTGAAGATTTAAATACTGATATAGTATATACATGACAAGAAAATAATTATTTTTGTATTTATAAAAAATTATACTAAAAAATAATTTTTCATAGTAATTCCTGAAATAAATGAAAATTATTCTTCATGTAGGTGGTTACATCAACCCAAAAATAATCATACCAATATTTAATTAATATTATAAAGTGGTTATATTATATTATCATTATAAAAAAGTATAATAATAATGTTATTTAAGTTTTTATTATTTTTATATATATTTATTTTATTGAATTATATGAAAAAAAATTGGATATTAAAATCACATAGGTTATGAATAAAAGAAATTATCCTCATCACACCTATTATATATGTTTAAATTATTGATGATAATTTATTGACTATATGATTAATAGGTCTATTAATTTTATAAAATGTAACCATAATGATATCAAAAAAATAATATATATACTTTAATACCATCCTTATTTCACACCTTCTAATATATTTGAGGATAAAACATTTTGTTAAGCCGTGTGAACAGTAGTCTGCACAATGCACAGACCATGATTTTTAACAATGTGGATGGGGTATATGTAGATAATTATAAAGCACTAAATATATTAACATTAAAAAAACTAGAAAATGTAATAATATTATTATAATATTGTATATATAATAAATTTTATGGAAGATTATTTATAATAAAACTAAGTTGTCGATAATACTCATGTCAGGGAATTAAATTTTTTCTTTAATGTATCCATTGAAATTATGGCCTTATGGTCAGTATTGATGAACATAATGTTATGATAGTTATATAAGTTCATAAGAAGAGAAATTTTGAAAATTTCCATGTAATAATTTTAATGAGAAGTGATTCTAGAAATGTTAAAGATGTATCCCTTCTATAAGTGTAGAGAAGGGGAGTATTCTAAGAACCCAATAGTTTTATATTTTTTAATTTCAATATTAATCTGTTAAGGGACTCAAAAACTAGAAAATGTGGAATTTGGATGAGTTTTTTATGATTGCAACCCCAATAATATATTTTTAAAAATATTTTAAACATGTTTTTAGCTTTTTCTATAGTAAAATTATTTCTGGCATTGTTACTCTTTTTGGGGGTAAATAATTTATAAGCATATTAATTATTTTTTTGATCAAAATTAAAATTGGAATAATTTCCTAATTTGAACATTATGATTTAATTTTCTTAATAAAATATCAAATAAAATTTATATAGTTATGAAATTTTATTTTAAAAATATAAATACTTAAACATGAAAAACTATTTTTAGAGAAATAAAATTTTTAATCATTAAATTTATATATATGGTAATATTATCTTGGATAAAAATTTAAAGGACATAAATTAAATTATAATAAAAAAATATTGGATATTAGGATTCAAATAAATGAAAGAACCAAATATCCATTAATAAATTCTTGATTCAATAAAAAATAATAAAATAATTTATATTTAAGTACCATAATAATTAGTTATAAAAAATTTTCCATGTGTTTTATATAATATAATAATATAATATAATATTTAATTTTATTCCTAATATTCATATTTTATTAAATAAGTTTATTATAAAAATATATAGTTCATTCTTATATATTTATAAATCCATACAAATTACATGTTTCGTGAAATAATTATTTTCGAATAAAATCTACATTTTCAGAAAAATATCAAAAAAATTATGTAGGGAAAATTTTAAAAATATGAATTCAAAAATGATGTTAATTTAGTAAATTTAATATTATAATAATAATAATTTAAATAAATTATTTAATAAACTCTCATTAATGGAAGCATTGAATTATTGTTCAAAATATGGTGTTAACCTAATATAGTAGAATCCCAAGTGTTAAGCTGATCACCAAGATTTTTTTAGGTTACATCTTCTTTTGAAGATACAAGATTTCTCCATTTAGAAAAAATATCCAAATAATACTATATACTTTTTCTATAAACCACACAGTTCATATCTTCTTTTTCATCACATAAACATGTCTGTTTTTTGGCCGACCACCAGAACATTGAATGTTGGATTTCCCAACTACACATGAATTGTGACTCTTATAGTTATTTTCAAAGTTACTTTATCCTTTTAATAGGAAAAAATTTTAGGTTTTACAGTATACAACTTTATAAAACGCATCAATTTTTCACATAAATATAGCCAATCTCTATCTGGAAATATTAAAATTAATCAGAATTATTATTTCATCCCTCAGACATATTAATTAGGGAAATATGAATAATTTATTTCCCCTTTAGGAATACTCTTAAGATGATCTAAATATTATATTAAAAATCCTTCCATATAAATCTAGTCTGCAATCATTTTCCCCCACTACATCATCAATTCATTAAAATTACAAGATTGCCAACATTAAATCCCTTCATGCCCAGCTTTTCCTTTTGATAATATATCTATAAATAAGCTATTTTATACATTTTTTGATCATAATTAACCTTTTATTTTTCTATACACACTAGATGATGAAATTGTGAAATTATAATCATAAATACCGTTTCATATTATATCATTTATGAATTTCTTTAAATTCTACACTTAGTTTTCATGCACTATTCAGGTGATGCTCAATTTTTCCTGAAACATTTATTAACTAGCTTGATTATCATTTATTCTGAATTCCTACCACGAAAATATATATTTTATCCATAGATGTAGAACATGATTATGATGAAATGAACTAAATTTTCATAATCCATTCTCTAGTAAATATACGAAACCACTCTCTCCGGTAATCAGTAGTTTTACATGTGTCTTTCAATCAACATGGATCTTGATTTTTGTTTTTCATCATCTTGGAAGCCTATATCTATTTTAAATCTGATTATCATCCTTTCATAACTCATTATATAGAAAAATAATTTTATCATATTTTATTGATCATCAGATTATTTGTTTGTTTGAGCATCACCATCCATTTGTATAAGTCTAAACAACTCAGTTTGTTTATTGGTATCTAAAAAATCACTATATAAATTTGTGGATGATATCATCCTGGTACCCACATATATGTTTTTATACTAATTTTACAGATTTATCCTTATGATAAATTTATATTATTTACTCAATCTATAAATATATATGCACCACCTTCCAAATGAAATGTATTGTTTCATATTTTAAAATATTAAGCAAAGATCTCCTCATTCCCTTTTTCTGGTATTTTCAATATTTATCCTTATGTTTTTATCTTATTATATATATTTGAATTTGAGTTTTCTTCATGAATTTAATTCATCTATGCATATCTACAATTATATTTTCTACTTCAAATTATTTTGATAACTCATGTAGTACAAACTTCACTTGATTTCCTTAAGATATTCTCTATAGTATACTTTTAATTTCATGAGATTGAGGAATATTATTAACTTAGTTGGCATACTCATCATTATTATGTATTCCATTTTTTATCATCCAAAATATATCTATTCATATTTCATATAATAAATTAAAGGACACATTATAGTAATTTTGAACCACAGGTATTCTCCATCAACAACTTCTGTATTCGGGTTACTTTTAGTTTCTCCTTCTAGTGAAAAAATTGTTCTCATTCTGATAAACTATTTATATAGGAGAATTAAATTAATTATTTTAATAATATTTTCAATATATTTTTTATAGATATAATATACATTTTATTGTTATATACTTTTAGGTATATTAAATTACAACATATGTTCCACTGATTTTTCATTAAACAGTGCAAGCTAATCCCACAAACATTCGGGTAAGATTAATTTTTCAACATGAAATTTGTATGATAACTCATCACTATCCATAAAAAACGTCATGAATTAAGTGAATATCAATTTAATCACCCATTATATATATTTCTTGTATACTTAATAACCTTCTTATTTACTGTCAATTCTTCCCTCTCACCCTAGATTGCATCAGTATCAATTACCTTTTCAATCAATGTTCTCTTGAATATATGATGGAATAAGGTACACGTTCCTTTTATCATTCATTATATGAACATGGTTGAGAATCTGTTTTCAAACCAAAAATGATATTAATATTAAATTTATCTAGAAAGGATCTCTTTGTTATTTTTATATTATAATTTAGCATCCTTTTTCCCTCAAAATGATTAGGATATACCATCATGTAGACCTTCAGAAAATGTTCAAATATCCTATTTTACTAAGAATATTTTCTCCTCAAGGTAAAAAAATGTTACGTATATTTTTTTTCTCCTTTATATTTTTTCGCTTCTTTTATTTGTGTGTGTTGATTTTTCAATGGTAGAAATAAACTATCACTTATAATGACCAATTCTTATGAAATATTCACTAAAAGTTTTAGGATATTTAAATATTATAGATTTCAACACATTTTTATTCATTTGTGATGTTTGGGTGGACTTAGGTGAGTTTCAATTACATTTAAAATTATCCATATCAATATTGGTCTTCTTATCTTTTATAGTATGGGAAATTAATCCAATAATTGATGAACATATGTTTGAACATTCCATAACCCCAATATTAGTCGATAAGCTTGGGCTTATTCCATTATGTTGAATTTTTTATATTGGATACATATTCAAAAACATATCTCCTTTGTATATTTTATTTTATATTCTATACATTTTTTGGGAAATCCCTTACATTGTCTTCTATTACTTCCAAATTTGCAGAAGAGGTGGATTTCTCAATTTTCATCGCACATCTTCATCCAAAAAAATATCCTTCACTATTCAAAGTATGGGTTTTAGTTCATAAATAATCATCAGAATGAGGGATTAATGTTTCTATTGTATTATCATAATATGATAATTATTATCCTTTTATATTCTTCCTTCCATTTGATTGAGTCTTTTATGGTGTATCATTTATTTTTGAAACATTTTATGTCTATAATTTCTTAGTTTTTGGTTAAGATTCATTTTTAGCATATTTTATGTCATTCAATATTATTTCCAACTCAAGACACATCAAATTTAAAGCATTTTTCAAATTTTCAAAAAACAATTATTTTCATTACATTCATCATTTGAATTCAAATAAAATTCTTCATGTATTTTACTCTCTACCATAAATGGGTTTTCTATATCTTTTATCAACATTTCTTTTAATTATAGATTAACATTATTAAGATTTAATGAATCTTTTTTTGCGTGGAATCCATTCTTAATAACTTCTACTAATATAAAATTATCACAAAAATAATATTCATATTACTCTTATATAAATTTTAACATTATTTTCAAAAATTAATTCAATTATTCATTACCTTCAGTGAGATTAGTCAGAGTCTTACAGTCATATATATTACTCAAAAATTCATTCTCTAATGCATCATCCTCCTCTCCATTTTTGTGATTTATCTACATAACATCCCATGATGAAAGATAATATATATGAGATAATCTCAAGTGTAAAATTCATAATTTAATCATTAAATTTAGTATAATTTTCATCAATAGATTCAAATAAATCAAAATCAACAAAAAATAACATTTTCATCATCTATAGGATTTATTATAACTATTTGTTCACTAAAACATCCAATCACTTTTACTTTTGATAGTGGTGGATCCTCCTTCAATTTATATTGATAAGACTACTTCCTTAGTTAATGGGATCCCTTATTCATCTAGTTCTATAAATGTTTGGATAATAATTTAATATTTCTATAAAATAAATAATATTCTATTAACTACGACTCATTAATATCATCAAAATATTTTGGTGAAATAATTTCCTCAACATTAAAATAAATTATATTTTATTAAATTAGTGACAATTAAATGGAATATTTTATAAATACAAACTGATGAAACCTATGATATAATTCTAATTATAAATTCCATATAATTGTGCAGACACCCTAAGAGGGGGGGTCATGGGTTATTAATTTTTTATTAAAAATTTTCAACTTAAAATGTCACTTCCTTTAACTTGATCAAACCTCTATCATCGTTTTGGATGTGTAGATATATTATTATGTTCCCTTATCACATTTTCCATATGTATTTATTTTAATTTAATTTAAAAAAATGTTAAAGATTTTTACCACTATCGGTCCTATTGTGGGTCCATACCCTTTATTGTGTCTGAAATCACATGTGACACACATATTCGTAAATAATATTCAAAAAATATTTCAATTGGTATGGGAAGGAAAAAACCATAACCCAAATGATTCACTATATGTAATAAGTGAGGTATATTTATATTATTTTTGTGCAATAATCCACCTCCAGGATGCAATGGCATAATTTATACTGGTAACAGAAGTTCTTCATGTCTCCCTCAAAACATAATTATGGATAAAACATTGGCTACCTCTAAAATTCATCTGAGTGTACCTTCACATTGGAAAATCCTAAATTAAGATCTTATAACTATGGAAACCTCAACCTTATAAACATTTATTTTTAGAATTTCAATAGTTTGTTAATTAGTGTTTTTAGACTTCTCCACATTTCTAAAAACCAGGTTCTTCGATTTACTCAAAACAGTTACCCAGATACATCTTCCTTTAATGATATTATCAGAAATATCCTATATTTTTTAACTTCTAAAATCATCCTGACTTTATCATCATGGTATTAATTTTACTGTAAATATTTATGGGATAAAATCATTTAAAATTGTTGAGTAAATGTAGGCTCTAAATTTAAATTTCCCACTCAACTCATACATTAGTTGAATTTCGTAAAATACATAAAATAAATCAATGTTAATATTCCTCATCAATTTTTCATAAAATATTGGTGATAATAAAATCATAAAATATTTTTCAAATATCTATTGTATTTGTGAATATAGATTGAAAGATAATAATCATGACAATATATGACTTTATAATGTTTTTTTGAAAGATCACCAACCCTCAATTTGATGAAAAAGCATCTATTTATGATCTTATCTATTTCCGATCATAGAATCATAAAATCATAGATAAAATTTCATATAGCTAAAAACATGAATTAATAACTAGAACATTACACAACGTAGCTTTATAACTCAAACATTGTATAACAAATCTATATAACATGAAAATTTTACCGAAAGATGTTATAACTCGTATATTGTATATGTGAACAATTTAAATAAATATTTTTGAAGATAAAATATATAACTCAATATTTATATAGCTAAAATTTATAAATAAAACATTATATTGCTCTATTGAATATTATTTGTTTTATTTTCTCCCATTTCTCCATCCTATAATCTTCTAGATACACTTTAATTTCATCATATAGTAAAAAATAAAATTCTTCCTCAATTTATCATCTGATAAACATGTACATATTTTTCACATAATGTATGATATAAAATTAAAAATCATGTTAAATTTATATATCTAGTATTTTTTCATTTTTCTCTATCCGGAAAAATCATGTTTCCTTGTCTGTAGATTTCATGTTTCTCCATATGAAAATATTTACAACCTCTCCTCCATTCAGGCCATTTACAAACTATAATATATAAAAATCATTTCTTAAAATTCCTTTATCATAATCCTTTATAATTTTTCTATTATCTAGGAATTCTATAAATATTCATCCACTCTAATCTTTTATAAACTAGGTCATTATATAACTTTTCAAATAAATTATTCTTCAAAGATGCGTAATTTTAGTAATCATTGTCTTAGAAACATTAAATATTATAAAATAATCTTCTTGTTTCCATAGGAAGCACTATAGTGAACTATTCATAGAAAAATCTTTTGGAAAATACACTGGAAAATTCATAGGAGACGTCATAGCACATTTCCTCAACTTACACATTGAATTTTCAGTAAAATTTTGACACTAAATAAAGGACTTCATTTATCATTATCCAATGGTCACTTCAAAACAATTAATAATTTCATGGAAACACGCATCATTCCAAAATTTTCTCACTTTTATGTTAACTAAATTTAAGTAGTGTTGAATCCCTGATAAATTTCACACAATAGGGATCTAATGATTTTTCAATATCACTATATCATTTTTCGACCATCTTTGTTTTTTCAATGGTTACAAATCCAATATCATGAAATAATAAATATGTTGTAACTGATATTTCATATTTAAAACCATAGTCATTATTATTTCATTAATTTTATATTAATTTTCCACGTTTGATCAAATTTATATAAATAATTTTTAAATAAATAAAATATTAAACTATATTTATTTTATTGTGGCCTTGATTTTCTAATATTCAAATGCTTTACACATGAAAAATAAAACATGTCTCTATTTTCAAAAATTTATTACTGATTTATAAAAAATCATCAAGCAATTTCTCATATTCATCCATTTTTATGAATTTTTCTAATCATGATAAATTAATTACTAAAAAATAATAAATAAATAATGTTTATATTTTTTTATAAACATGTACTAAAATTAGCTTTGAAAAATAGATATATGTAGAAAAAAATCTTAAATTTGATATGTGGATATATGTATATGTATATATATATATTTGATGTTCATAATAGGCATATATATGTTTTTTAATATTTTTATAATTAAAAATAATATTATAATTAATTTTAATAATAATGTATTTATATTTGTAGATATATTTTAATTAATGTGTGTGTATATAATTTCTATATTAAAATGTTATATAATTATCTTAAAATATAAAAACAACTTGAATTATTATATAAGTATTAAAAATATATTATGAATCAATATTTTAAGACATAAATGCACTTTTTATTATTCAAAAAATTTATCTTATAATTGAAATGATTTAAAATAGTCTGTCATAGGGTTTCAAAGAAAACATACATATATATATCACTATTATGAAAAAGATTTATAATTAAAATTCTTATCATAAAATGTAACTAAATTTCTTGAGTCTAAATATATTGAAAATTACACCAAAATAAATAACTAAAATGCATTTTTTCAAATAAAATATATCAATTATATATTTAGTGTTGTATAATTCAATGATATTCGATACATATTAATATTTTTTTTTAAAATATAAATAATCAAAATAGCAAACTCTTCAATAATATGAACATAGTTTTAGAGTACATATAAATATTGGGATATGGACTAAGCTATTTTTCAAATGTGAAACAAAGACATCGGAGCTAAAGTGAAGTGATGAAGGAGTTGTGAGTGACTAAAAAACAATATTTTTATGAAAAAACAATGATGGTAGAGAAATAATTTGGGAGTTATGGTCTACAACTTCAATGATAGAGTAAACAAAATGGTCATATTTTTTGTTTTACATTTTCAAAAGGACTAATACCATAAATTATTATAAAATAATATTATAGACAACTTTTTCACCCTATTTTTTTAATAAATGATGTTAAAAAACAGTATCATGGTTTTTAAATTAGTTATTTAAAGATTGATGAAAAAATATTCTTAGTATTAGTTACTTTATAACTGATATTAAAATCATGATTAATTTTATTTTTATTTAACTTATGATAAAGTAAAATTAATAATTAAAAAATCAAATATATTCTTAAAACATATATATATACTTATATATTATACTAAATATAGAAAAGAGAAAAATTCATGTAAGACGTTTTATATACTAGGGATAATTATTATAACATAAAAAAATTAATTATAAAATTAATCTAATATTGATGATCTTAATGTTTTTGGATTGAAATCATTAAGTATAACCAATAATTTTTTAGTATGAGGGATCAATACTCAAAATAATTAACAAAAGAATTTTTTATATCTTGGAACAATAAAATGTAAACATAATTTTTTATGATTTACTAGATTATTTCTGGATTCACCATTCCATGATAGTGAGAAAAATAAATAAATGTTAAGGATTCATATTGTATTGAACGATTTTCCAAGTGATTCCTTATATAAACAAATTATAGTGTACAGAATTGTGGTTGTAATGTGATTTTTATGTATGAGTAAAATATTTTTCTATGATCTATGATTGTGGAATTATAAGAACCCCTTTCCTACATGATTTTATTCACCTCATGATATTACATTCCTTTTAACTCAACAAATCTCAAATTGGAATCAAACAACTGCATAGGCATACTCTAAAAATATATAATAGGATATCACACTCATAACTCATGAATCTATTTCCTCAATTCTTATTCCCTAGAATGATCTAAATGTTTGTGTTGTCTAAACACTATATTATAGTATAGAATTATTTTCTTATGTGTTCTCCAATACTATGTGTAACTATCACTAGTATATTTACCTTGAATCATTTGAGACCAACTCACATATCCCCATTTATCAATTCTGTTCATGATACCTATTCATCATTGAAAATTTTAATCTTACCTAATCATCAATTTCACTTCAAAATCCCTATTTGTATTCTATAGAAACATAAAAAATGATATATTATCTATGCTTCGGCTACCAACACATCACTCCACATAGTGTTGGGAAAACTATTTGTCTTCTACTTGCATAGTACTCACCTATAAAAAGAAGTAGAATCTATCCCATATTCCGATAAGTTATCCATTATATTCCTCCCCTAAAAAACTTAAAATTACTTAATTATACAAAATAAATCAATAAAATTAAGGGTATTTTTTAAAATAAACACCTAAGAACACTATCATGTGATAGAAGGTATCCTTGTATTAGGACTTTGAAGAAATATATATAACATTCTCTATTTTTAAAAAAATATTCCCATGAAATATCTCAGTATTCCACATTTATATATTATGTGGTAATTTATGTCAATATTTTTTAACCATGAATGTTATATTAGGTTCTTTAGTAAGTGGATTTCACATAGATTATCACAAAAAATCATCAATATTTATGAAATATTTACCCTTATGAATTTTAGCTAGGATTTTTAAAAATAATTTGTATTGTAAATTTTTATTTCACTATATAGTTAGATATATTTTTTAATAAGTTAATATCATTTTGATTCTTATATTTCCATGAAATGTGTCTTCATTTGATAAGGAATGCACCTATAGAAGTTAACATTCTTTAACATATATAACATGACCAATTTTAATATCCTATAAATTTATTTTAAAATAATAATGATATTTATAAATTCTATAACATACAATACTGAGATTTAAGTGAATTGTGAAATTCTATAAAATTATAAATTATTTACATGCTACTTTTAAAACCAAGTCATTAAATTTGGGGTGTATGAATATGAGTAACAGTATTATGAAATATATTTATAATCTTCCTTCTAAATACAAATATATTGATTATATATTTGGAAACAAGACTTTTATTTTTATTAAACTCATTGTGTGGTTCATAAATGGGTTTTAATACTTTTTGTGAGGGATTATTAGATTTTTTTTTTCCAATTTTATAAGTTTTATTTTTAAAAATGATATAATTTTCTAAATTAGTTTATTAAAATAATCTTAGGTTGAAATATTTGAAATTTATTCAAAAGATAAAATCATCTAATAATAAATAAATATCGAAATTTTATAGAAAATTTCCTTTTCAATTCAAGTATTTACTAACATAAAATTTAATTTTTTATTAATAAGAAAATAGAAGACTGAAAAAAAAACATATAGAATAATAATAAAGAAGGTCAAGGGGGCCTAAAGTGATTCATCCCTAGAGCATCGCGAATTATAGTCTACTTTCCATAAATGGTTATCGATCCAGTGGTACTATAAATAATGAGATCCCCATCCACTCTACCTACACGAGATAGCCTATCGTCTTCAAAATTACTCTCTATCCAAACATGATCAACAGTGCTACCCTATCTGATACGTAACAATAACTTCCTGGTATAATAATCCAAATCGCATATAGGGTCTATAGTTTAATTGAGAATCTGATCAAAGGGTTTTCAGTTTGATTCAATTTCTTCAACCACAATATGAAACCTGACACAATTATTGACACCAGTATGCAAAGATTACACCTCCGCACCCAAATCATTTCAAGAACCATAAAAATAAATGAACCCAATGCAAAATGAGTTGTGGTTTAATCTCAAAAAGACACATCCCCTCATTATTCTTACTATAAAGTATTTATCCACATATAGTTTCCATCATCATCATTGTGGAATCCATCGAATCTGGTGTCCCTACAAAGGTGAGGATCCACCACTGTCACTGAAAAATTTGGAAGAAAATGGTTTAGGGGAGTAGAATTACTTCAATCTTTGATGAGTAGACCTAATTCAACAATCAGCACCCTCTTGTAGTTCAGAAAGTAATTTTAGGAACAAAGGATGCCCTCTCAGGTTGGGATGAAGGATTCTAAGAGATAAAAGAAGAGAAAATATAATATAATAAAATGAACTAGAATATCCATATCATGGGTACCTACTTTTTTTATCCATCCATCTAGAGCATAAAAAATAAAACTAACCCTCAGACCTACTAAGAATCCTAAAAACGTCCCATAAATATCATTCCCATTCATTCAAAAAAATGGACCATGGATTCCCTATTATGAGTAGGGAAGAATAATAATGGAGAATCCACAAAGACAAATTTTCATTTCATGTTTTCATCCATAGAAATATATGGATTCTGAATATGACTTATGAGAAAATTAATTTTAATTGGATGTTCATTACACCACACCATTGAAACCCACTCATCTGCCATGGTTTGTACCAGGAAGATAATTCTAAAATTCCTACTAGAGAAATATCTAGATTAAGAAACTATAAAACATCACCTATCAGGGGTATCAACCAAGAAAATACTCTCAAAATCCCAATTTGGTCTTCATTCAGAAGGAAATTCATCAATGTTGGATATATGTTGGCCTCCTAGATGGAAGCCTCAGGGATATGAAACCTAGGGAAAAATAGTTTCTCCCTCACCTAGTTTTCCTTCAAAAGAATGATATCCCCTCTACCAATAACCAATTGTAAATAGTCCAATAATACTTCTAGATGATAAAATATACATTTATGGAGTCTTTAGAGAACACCCTTTCTTTCCCAGTCCTCCCACATGTCCTCATTCCTATCCCGAACAAATATTTCCCCTAATTATTTTCTATCAATAATTTCACATACCATAGATCATTGTATGTAGTTCATGGTTTCCAAACTTATATAGAGTCCAATAACACCTTCATCATGAGAAATGGATATAAGCTTCCATGATGCATTTTGAAAACAGCCCTCTTGATTTTTCATCAGATAGAAAGAAATTCATGATTCTCCCATCTGAATCATTGTCCCCTTTGGTAGCCAGAATATCCAAATGAAATTCATATGGATGGAATACAACACACTATTTATTAATGTAACCCTCCCTCTGTATGATATAATTTTTTTCTTCAAATTACTAATTCTACAGTAATTTGGTAAATGAAAACATTAAAACAAACATTCTTGATCTGACCATTTGAAATGGGGGCACCAAGGTAGGTTATATGAAGGGATTTCTTGTGAATTACAACGATCTCATGTATAACACCACATCAACAGCCTGATCTTTTATTAGAAATTAATAATATACTCTTCTAAACATTGATGGATTGATCACTGTGACTTTAATAAGCTGAAATAATTCCCATGAATTGACTTTAAGGATCATATCCTACCATTGGTAAACACCAGGACACAATCAATATAAATAAGATGTGAAATAAAATTACTGCCATATCTCTTAAAAAATGGGGACATCACCCCATTATCCAAGTATTGATAAATGTTCATAAAGAGTTCCAATTGAACAAAAATGAAGAGAAAAGAATATAAATTATATCCATATCTGGCACTGTGCACTTTCCTTAAAAAGATGAATACTTTACCCATAAAGAGAGGAATAACACCGAAAACATAGGTCATTGATCCTTTCCTGGAAACCCAATCTTCTTATCACATGAATTATGAAACTCTATTCGATATGATCAAAGGATTTATCCACATCTAATAGGATGATAATTTTGGATCCAAAGGCATGCTTGCTGAGATCCCCAACCATTTCTTAATAAATAATGATAGGTCCATGGATTCCATTTCCATTAACAAACCCATGTTTCTCCTCTAAGTCAATCCTAATAATGATTCCATAGAGTATTCTACCAAGAAGGATAGAAAGAATATTATAGGAAGTGTTATACAAATAGATAGGTCTAAATTGATGTGTGATCTTTAATTTTGCATGCTAAATGGACTCTATATGCCCACACACTTCTTATAATCAAACCTACACTGAAAAATTCATGAATGTAAGCAACAAATAGAACCTTCACAAAGTTTGTAGAAAACAAAAAAAATTATGGGGAAACCATATGGACCAAGAGAACTATCCGGGTTTAAGATGGGAATGGTTTCCCTCACCTTTTCCCCCTTTGGAATTTCAACAAAATAGTTGTTTTCATTGGCACTCACAATCACTTGAATACAGCTCCTAAAACAGTCATCATCATTCATACTGATAGATCCATTACTCTTGATTGAAATAAATCCATATTATTTAAAGATATTTCCTTTCACTTACCTCAAATCTAGGATATACAATATTAAAAAGAAAGTTATACCCATCGATAAGAATGATAGTATCTAAACAATGAGATGTATTATCCACCATATAAAATACTAAATCTGGTATCCTGAAGACCCATATGTAGTTTTTATAAGGAAGGGAATGTATATAATGAAAAATACATTTTTTTTGAAAAACCAGAAATTTTACCAACATCCTACTATGGTCCCAAATACCATATACAGGGTTCTTAAAATGATATTAAAAGGTAGTCTCTTAAATAAGTGGAAATCATTTTAAATGATCTATTAGATTTTAAATCTTATTATACCACATTCAATTTTATTTGACCATTCAAATATAGTAAAAAAATTATCTCCTATATACTAATATGTTATTATTTTAATGGAATAAACATTTTTATCGTATTTTTCAATCAAATGAAAATTTAATGAATCCATTGTGTGTATGTGTGGACTACCATCTCCAAAAAGTGATATGATTCTATTTCCATCACCTCATAACATGGATTATTATAATGATCAATTTAATAAATATTAATGATATTTATAATATCATTATAGTTCATTAATGTTTAATTATTATTTATTTTTCTTTTATTTCATTCATTAAAAATAGAAACATCACTCAAGTGTACATATGAGCTATTGTCTCTTGGAAAGGATGTAATTAAATTTTCTTGCCTATATATATGAATAGTTATAGAATAGAAAATTTTGATTACAAGTTATGGTCATTTTGTGATTGGAATTCTAGATATTATTTTTCCATGATCACAATACAAGGATTGGAACATCCAAATTCAAACATACATGATAAATGAAACAGTTATCACCCCGAACAATGGATATAAAAACAATTATTAATAAATAGATGTTGAAATTTTATTATAGAATTATATATAATATTTGTTCTATAACAGAATTATAATAAATTATAATTTCATATACAAGTTTCCAGATCATTTATGATTCTTGTTTGAAGTGCGGTAAAGGTTTTTATTCAAATAGTACAAATGATGGAAGGGTTCCCCCTCTCAATATTGTTTTATTGAGACATTTTTTTTTATTCACCTATTGCTATGATTAAGATATCTATTTAGATGGAATTTAATGTTTAATTTTATTTTATTTTTTGCGTTATGAATCAAAATTTACCAAGGATTGTGGGTTTTACGTAACAATCTCATTTATACAAAGATTGCTTATGATAAATAATTGAACGATGAACTTATAAGATATTCCTCTACCAAATATTATTTATTTTTCTAAATTATGGTTATTTAGAGATATTAAAGTTTTAATTTAATTTTAAAATATTTATCAACTCAAGAGACCAAAATGGGTTTTAAAATAAAATAGTCATTTATTTCATATTGGGTTGGGAATCATTTTCTCCATTGTTCGTATTTTTATTAATATGATTTCAATAATTCCATTAGTATTAAAATATTAATTTTAATTTTAATTTCACTCATATACCATGAAGGTTAGGCAATGGGATCTAAACCCAGGCTCCAAATTTAATTGAAGAAAAGATAGTAAAGATACAGCAGATTAAGGGGGTTCTTACATGCATAAAACTACACCATAAACCAACAAAATGCACACCATAGAGTTACCTCTTCCTAGTCCAGCCATGGCCCCTGGATCCTCCCATGTTATGACACCCTCTTCCCCTTTGCATGCCTTTATTCTCCATCCTATTCGAATCAGAATCCTCGTGAGAGGGATCCCTATCCTGTCCAAGATAGTTCTGATGTACAGTTGGGTGGTCAGGCAGTTTATCCCCTTGCACTACATTAGTAACCTGCGCTGCAATGGGAGACTGCTCCTACAATACATCCACATGAGTCACCTCTATGACCTACACTATTTGAGCATCAAACTGAGTAGTATACTCTTTCTCCATAGAGCTCTCCACATCCTCTTCAATAGCAGGAATGAATCTTTTGTTGTTACAACCTTCATTCTTCAAACCTTCAAGGTTTACCAAATCAAACATAGGGGTATTAATAGTTTCTAACATAGAAAAAAAAATTGGCAGGTAGTTTTATTGGTAGATACTCTTTATTCTCTACCACCCTTGCCTCATTAGCATCTCTACTCTCCATTTGATCCAAGGGAGAGTTGATAGGGGACTTTTCAGTGACCTACTTCACTAGGGCCGTTTCTGCTTCCAGATTGCTTGCCTTGTGAGAAGGAGATCCATGTGGACAAAACACCCCTGTATCACCTTGAGAATTTCCAGATTGATGAGACAAAGGCATATTTTCTACCTCCTCATCAATCTGCACTTTTTCCTGGGAAAGTTTTCCAACTCTCACCTTTTTGTGCATCACCAACTGAAAGCCCTCATTATCAACAATCTTCAGCTTTCCCTTACCAGAGATAGGGACCATTTCATCACATTCAAGTTCATGATTAACATGATCTTGAATAGCCACCTCATACTCTGATATATTCCCTTCCTCCTCTGCAATATCAGAACATTCCTTTTTCTCAGTTCCAACCTTAATTCTAGATGAGGCCAGATTTAAAGAATAATTAGTCTCCATAGAGGCATCAGTAGTGGCATACTGGACATCATCAGACTTGGGAAATCCATGATGAACAGCCTCTGCAAATGATGGGGCTGCCTTTGGAGGGTCCTTTATCTTGGAGTCATCCTTATTAAGCTTCTTCTTGCACTAATCAGAGGTGTGACCCAATAATTTACAGAGTTATCATTTTAAACTCCTACGGCATTGTGAATAGATATGACCAACGCATAAATAGGATTTACAAAAGTTAGGCAGCCATTCATATTGAATGGAGATCACTAGCTTAATTTCACCCGTACGAAGAAAAACAGTATAAATAAGAACATTAGCCAAATCAATCTCAACAAGGACTCAATAAAAATGGACATTCCTAGGAAACTCGGTCTCCTTGTCAACCTTAATGGGATAGCCAATGGCAGATGAAATTTCCCATAGAACAGATGGATGCTAGAAAAACAAATTTATCCCACTGATTTGAATCCATGTCTGGGTATAGGAGTTCTTGATTGCAAGAGGGCTCATCAAAGGATCCCACTGTTGGACCATGATGTAACCAGGCTTCATTACTATAGTTCCAAAACTCCAGGCCACATTTTTCAATTCCTTAAAGGGAAAGACAATGTGAAACGGACCTCTTCCTATTGAGATTAACTTCCAATCATTAAATCCCCAGCTCTGGGATAAGTGAGCTCGCACATCATCAACCCTGACTAGAACATCACTCCGAGTTCCCGAAAAACTGGCCAGAAGAGAGAATCGACATTCCTGAAGCCTCTCTTCCAAAATCTTTGGGCTCACTTCAATGAAAGCAATCAAACCATTTTCGGTGATTCATTTTCTAAGAGAGGCTGATTCATGGAAAGAATCGGAGAAAAAATTATTCCGAGAGGCCAATTAATTTGATTTCCTCTTAGGGTTCGTCACCGGCTTCGTTCCATCATTCTTCAACGCATCCACAGGAAACCCAATTCCACCATGCGCATCCACCAGCTTTGAAGGAGGGATGAAGACATACATCAGATCAAATTAGCAATCCAAAATTTTGGCCATCATCAAACCAGAAATCGCCAAAAAATAACCTCACAAGCTGTCTCCTGCATCCCCCCCTAATCCCATATTTTTATTATTATAAATATTCTTAAAAGGATACTTATTTCAATTTTCCAATGGATGTACTTTTGACATTTTACCAAAAATGGGAATGTAATATATTTTTTTTAATATGTGTGACATGAAAAAAAATACCGCCATCCTGGCCACCAAATGATATGAAGATTCCTTTTCTAAATTACATTATCATATTCAAATAAAATTTTTCCATAAAATTTTGATAATGGTTATATTTTTTATATGTTATTTCAGAATGAAAAGTTCATTTTCCTCAGTAAATGTTCCATCAATATTTAAAAGGAATTTTTAATAAATAATAACATCCATGGATGCTAAGTATAATTAATTGGGGATAGTACTATATGATAACATAAATATTATTTCCCTATAATGTTTTTTATTATGATCATGAAATATTAATTAGTCTTGTTTTTCATTCAATGGGTTAGGTATTTATGGAATGATAAATGTAATCATGATCTTTTGGCATACATATAAATGTAATATGAACATATGATGGGTGTGTCTATTATATTATTCAATGTATTCGGTGAAAATTAATGTTTTATGATATCAATGGTTATAGGGGAGGTTATCCCACACTGAAAATATGGTGAATGGTAGGTAATCCAAAGAATGAAGGAGGTACACTGGTTGTTACACCAAGAATAATGATTATATATGGGAGGTTATCCCTAGACCGAAAGAGGGTATATGGGAGCTCATTCTAGTCCTAAAAGAGGGTACATTGGAGTTTCTCACAGTCCTATAGTAGGTACATGAGTGGTTTTCTAAATCCTAATATTTTATGAATGTTTTGATGGGTAGGCTTGAAATTATATTTCTACTATATTTACTATTTTTCACTTTGGGAAACTCTTTTAGACATTATATTATTCTATTTTTATGATCTCTTGGCCCATGTTCAATGATTCCCTTTAGATTAATGTCTTATTAATTATCATTATTTATTTCATGAATCATGTTTATGACTATGAATTTCTATGTATGGTATTAAAATGTTATGCTCATGTTCTCATACCCTTATGCACATGTTATGATTAAATGATCATCGATATCTTAAAAAAGGAATATTGAGGGGAAGTACACTTGAAAGAATTATAATATATGATATAAAAGGATATAATTTTGAAATAATAATATCAATATTAGTATAAAGTAAAATTTTTGGAATTTTTATAGAAGTGTACTTTTTTAGGAAATAGTTATAAATTACAAATTTTATAGAAAATTATCCCATCCATTTAAATATTTATGAAGGTCCATTTTGTTTGGAATTTAATTTATAATTTTTTTAGTTCATTTTTATTAAAAATTATCTTATTAATTTTATTTTATTGGAAATTCTGAATAATTTCCTTACAGAAAATTTTTTCTACATAAAAATACATTATTCTAGAAAATAGTTTTTGTCACATTTTTAGTATCATTTTAAAGTAATTTATTCCACATATAGGTGTTAAATTTGGTTAAATGTTTTCTATATTTTAAATTAGTATTTCATAATATTTTTAGTAGTTCAAATTTATTTTTCGTATATATAAATAGTAAGTTTGTTATATATTTTCTGCCCATGTAAGGGTAAATCTTGGAATTTAGTTTTTAAAATAATGTGATAAGGCTTTGAATATCTATATAACATAAGAATTATTCCGATTGGATGATTTTATTTAGACCATCTTTATCAAATATTATAATATATGGAAACATGGTTTATTTTTCATCGATAATGAACATAATATTATTTTATGTAAACAGTAAATCCAAAATGTCACTCTATTTATTTTAATAATGTTATTATTTTATCATAAGGATAAAAATATATTATGTTTTGTTATAAGTGGTTATTTTAAAAATAATTTATTTTTTTTAACTTCGTAATTTATTTTTAAATTTTATTGATGTAATAGTTATCTTAAAATATTTCAAAACACTGACATAGTGCTTGTAAAAATAGTTTAAAAATAAATTAAAATGATTATTAAAACATGAAAATTAACATTTATTAAGGTAATTATGTCATGACCCACCCCAGAGGGGCCCTTTTTGGGACTACCCGAAGAATTCCTCAAATATGCCATGGACTGTTGACTAGCACTGAGTTGGAATATCCCAGAAATGGGAGGTATTTTCTTATGTACCTATATTCACACACACATCTCTAAGCCACAAATTCTAAAATTTAAAACAAGTAAGAAAACACGACATAAAAATATTATATCCCACAACCATGTACTATAGTGAATGTACAAGAAAGAAAATATGGCATAAACAAACCCACTAAGAGAAAAGGGTCTCAACCACATGTCCATACAATAGAGTAATAGGTATTGGAACTATCATCATAAAAGATATCAGAACACAACATGACCTATTTGATCTCACAAAGCACCGCCTGGTCCTGGTTTTCCTGTAACTCTAGAGAAGAGTCGGTCAACTCCAAAAGACATGGCATGTGCCGACAAATACCTTATAGGGGTGAGTAAAATAATAATTAGTAGGGAACCCCTAAACCACACAAGAATACCACCAAATAAATACAATGAAGGAAATAAAAAACTTTATACCACAAATAAATAATTCATATGGAAATCCAATGAAAGAATACCACAAAGGAATAACACAATAGAATAACATAACTAAATGCAAAGTCACCTCCACACAAATATGTGTCAATATGAAATATATCAAGAACATTCAGATATACTAAATCCAATAAGACACAGAATCTCCATAATACTCATAGTCTCCATAATAAACACATTCTACTTAAGACACATAGTATTCATAAGACACACAGTCTCCATAAGACACATGGCCTTCAGAAGACACACTGAATCTAGTTCATAGCTAGCCAAAGAAGTGTTTGCTCAAAGCATTCTCATTGTGGGGTAACTCACTCCTCTAGCCATTAGGGTGTATTAATAATATCAATAAAACCACTTAGGAAATTTCTAAATGATATTCTATTTGTAAGGGTACACTCTCTTTAAACGGCTCATCAAACCGATGTCTAGTTTTTATGTTATGGTCGTTTGATAATTTTAGAAGGGGGGTTCACTAGGCTGTGGACCCACCGTGGAGGTCAACCTCTTTGGTCTTCCATTCGGTCTGACTACCCCTTCGATCTACCACCATGTGGAATCTTAGTCGACCTTGGCCTAGTCTGACCACCCCAGTTCTGACCTGGGTCCAACCTCACCATGTCCATCTCTACTATGGTCGACCCATCTCTCTTGGGCATGTCCTATTTTTCTTGTGCCCTTCCCAATACTCTAGGGGTGTCCCACCTCCACTATAAAATCATTAATGTGTGTAGACCATCATCCCCACTCGTGCATGGTCCATCTGGCTCATTCGATCTGGTTGATTTCCATGTCACATATGGTTTCGGTCGTCGCCGCATCCCATGTCACAGCCGCTCTCTGTAGGTGGCACATCCACAGACAGATGACCGCTACATTCGTGTCTCACCGTCACCCCACTATACCTCTCACTGTATCTGATTTGGACCTTCTTTTCATCCCATAGTTATTTGCACCTATGGTCACCATGCCGACTCATCAGACTTCTGCACTGGACTCGCGTCGGTGGTCCCTTCCGTGGACTTTCGATCCACCTCTGATGCTTTCAATTCAAAAAGGATGGTATATCATTTACACTGGGGTATTTATCTACATAGATATATCCTTTTTTTAGTTTTCCAATAATCTTGGGTTCTTATTACCTTTGGGGCTTTACTGGATGCCGATCTTCCACCATGAGGGTACAACAACGAAGAACAACAACAACAGTTGATAGAAAATCCTGAAGAACACGCTAAAAAATAAACCTCCACCTTTGTTCATGTAGGGAATCAATAAATTCTATTTAAAATGATTAATGAATAAGAATTTAAAAGAATATATCTTTAATAAACCCCATAATTATCATCCATCCAACAACGATTGATCTTCGAGTCAATCTTTTCATGGATTGAACCATGTTCATCATGAAAGTCAAGAATAGGGAAATCAGAAAGTTAAAAAACTCCCTACCTAGAAGTTGGATCGATTTTTGGTAAATAATGGTTGTCCTTATATCATTGTCGAGATCCTCCAACTTCATTGGGGTGATGATCCATGATCCAAAAATCATTTTTCTGTTGTTCACTGGAAAATACCTCTAATGGTTTTGGAATATCTATGGTTTAAGCAGCAAACCATGAGGAAATTATTTAACCACACATTTGAAGGAGAAATAGTAATTGCATCAATAAAATAAATTATATTTAAATTATTTAATGACAATTACGTCCTTTTCAGTTTTTTCCACAAAATACCATCACAGACTAAGGTTAAGTCACACATAAGGAAAACTACATATTACGAACTCAATTATGGTCTTGAATTTTCAATCTAAGTCACCATTCATGAGTTATTAGGATTTTGAAATAAAATAATTTTTTTTAATTATGTTATTAACATTTATTTCCTTAGTGAATTTTTCTCCAAATCTCCTGCACCGACCAAATTTTGGTCGAACATAGGATAAATCTTCCATTCTAAGCTCAATTATTCCCTCATATTTCAGATCTGGTAAACCATTTAAATGATATTCCACATTTTACATAATTTCACATGCTCTTGCTAATAAATGCATTAATTTTTTTTTTTGTATTGTTCCAGACAAACTGAACCTCATTGTCAAATGATGTCTCACAATCTGGTCTTTTAATTTACCCAAATAATTTCTCAAAAAAATCATGAAAACATCAGTCATTTCATTCTCTGCACATTTGGGATTTATATCCATGAAAACCAAAACAAAGGGATACTCAATAAAATGGGGGAACTAATAATGAATATGAGCCTCCCAGTCCCATGCTTTCTCTGGAAGATTCCTATGCTATAACTAAATGCACACAAGATGAATAAACTACCCACAAAGGATCCTCTATGGTCGATCCAAGATCTTCACAGGTTACTCAGCCAAAGTCACCCCATAATTTATGTCCATCTCACCCCATTCAATGACATTTGATGGGTTATATACATAACTTCTCATCTATGAAATCCGGAAGACACCGTGGTCCCACTCTAAATTTAGAGGAAAATCCACAAAGTATGCCACCTCATCAACTATACATATTCTTTGGAATGGTCTAATGAATCTCATAGATATCTATCTGCACTGGCCAAGTCTCTATAATCTGCATCGAGGAAAGACCCGAAAGAACATGTGGTCTCCATAAAAAAACCCTGAAGGTCTCTATTGTCTCTCAACATAATAATTTTAATAGTTATTACTAGTATTTCTCTGTACCTAGATGATATGAAGCTTCTCTATAGTCTCCTTCACTATTTCTAAGCCCATGAGTACAGACTCTCTCGCATCCGACCAACAAAGTGGCGACTTATACGGTCACACATAAAAAGACATGAATGTTGTCATACCTATGGTGTAAAGGTATATGTTGTTGTATGAAAACATCACAAAGGGTAGTTTATCCTCCCAATTATGAAAAAAAATCAAACATGAAATCTTGTAGAATGTCCTCTAGAACCTGGATGGTCTTCTCTACTTGGTCATCCATCTATGAGTGAAACACTATGCCCATGTGTAATTGAGTCTCAATTGCCTCCTGCAATACCTTCAACAACTAGGATATTAAGTGATCCTCACAATCTAAGACCATCATCAATGGAGATCCATCGAGTTGAACAATCTCTTGCACATTGAGGCATCCTGAGCTCCTAACTGAACTCTTCTCTTGAATAGCTTGGAAGTGGGACAACAAGGTGAGTGGGTCAACAATCACCAAAATGGTATCATGTACCCTAAACATATGTGGAAAACCTATCATAAATTCCATCGATATCTCATCCCACATCCATTTTGACACCTCAAGGGGTTCAATAAAACCTACTGGAAACTAGTGCGCGTCCTTCACCTGCTGATAACTAAGGCATCTTGAAACAAACTATACAACTCCCTTCATCATCCTTGGACACCAAAACTGATGTAATAACTGGAAAATCATCACCACACCCGGATGTACCACCAAAGGGAATGTATGAAACTCCATCAAAACCTCTTCCCACAACACCAATGGTACTACTGTATTCCATTTTAGAATAATAGTGTGTTATCCACCATTAAAATATCCATCAAGGGATAACCTATGGACATCTGATAGCATAATTTCTTACAGTAGATATTCCTATGTTGGACTCCACTACTAGTGATACTAGTGGAGGGGTAACAACCATCGAATGGACGCAAGTTTCTCCATCCCCATCCAAAAAGGATATCTGCAATGAGGCCAACTACTCGGATTCCTCATTCAACAAATTTAAACCAAACCTCCTACTGAGAGCATATTCCACCACATTCCACTTTCTAGGAGTAAATAAAATATCAAACTCATAATCCTAGAAGAACTATATTCATCACCACAGTTTTATGTTCAGATCCTTCTAAGAGAAGTTATACTTGAGATACTTGTGGTCATAGTAGATGAAAAACCACTCACCGATCAGGTAGTGTTGCCACATCTTCAAAGAGAAGAATACTGCTACAAAATCAAGATCATGGGTCTCATAGTTCTTCTCATATGGTCTCAAATAGAATTAACTATATGAAGTAACCACTTTAACCAACTTCAAGACACAACAAAGAATAGTTCCTGATGCATCGCAGAACACTACGTACTTGATACCATCATAAAGAAATCTCAAGATGGGAGCACTTGTCAATGTCTACCGCAATTACTCAAAACTATCCTACCCCATCTTCGTCCACACGAAAGGTTTTCCCTTTCAATTTGAATCTTTCAAGGATTCTTCCACTCGAGAAAAGTTAGGTACAAACCTCCGGCAGTACCTAGCCAAATAAGGGAAACTCTGCACCCCGGTAACTCTCTTGAGTGGATCCCCAGAAAAAAACCACATCTATATTCAACAAATCCACTACAACACTTGCCTTTGAAATGATGTGTCCCAGAAAATGGATCTCTTGAATAAAGATATGACACTTTGAGATCTTCTCATAAAGGTGGTCCTCTATATGTGTGTCATGGACCTTCTTTAAGTGTCCTGTGGGATCCTCTTTGAATGCCGAGTACACTAGGATTTCATCAATGAATACCACCATGAACGGGTCTTAAAAATACTGATAGAATATGTTCATATGTTGTAGGGACACTCTTGGGGAGTTCATCATTCCAAAATACATGGCAATGTATTCATAGTGGCTATAACAACATCTGAAGGCCGCCTTTGGTATTCCATCGTCATGTTCTCATTATTGGTGACAGCTAAGTCTATATTTAATCATCAATAACCACCACACCCTATTCAACAAATTAAAGAGGTCGTTGTCCCTCAGTGGTAGATACATATTATTCATGATCAACTGGTTTATGATCTCAATGTCCAAACATAACCTCAATCTCATGTATTACTTCTTGGAATAAAATAGAGGCTTCTCAATGTGAAACACTAGGTATCAGGAAACCCTTCAACTACATGTCCTCTAATTACACCCTTATATCATGGAGATCTTTGAGAGCCATACGATATGTTGGTGATGTTATTGGTGTAGTCTTGTGGTAAAGAAAAATGTCTATGTCTACCTCTACAAAGGTATATAATCCTATAACATACTCATGAAATATTTCCTCACACTCTTCCACCATTGTAGGAACATGTGGACTCAAATCATCCACTATAATGAGGGTTAGGATTTCCAATGGATTAGTGATCGGATTCACCCTCTTATGTGTGATTCCATCCAGCATTATCTGCATTTCCTTTTCACTGGAAATGGAAAACTTGGCCCCATATCAATAGAAACACCACACTCTCTACCTAAAATATTCAGTATGAGAATGAAATGTGGACAACCAGTACATTCTAAGAATGACATCCTAAGGCCTTGATGTCGCTATAATGAAAACCCAACTAAAACTCTCACCTCCAAGATTATAGCCACCCTTTTGCACTAATTTGTGATCATCTAAGCCTTTCTCGTAAGAATATCTAAGTGTAAGGGTTAATTAAATAGTTCAATCATAATCTTCAAGTCATGAAAAATGATCCTTTAATAAAATTAATGATTGACACATGTGTCTCTCAAAACTATAGTTAAAGAGGAAAAGACATTGCTCATACCTCTAATCATCCCAGGAGCCTTGGGGTCATAATCCTCCATTGCATGTAACTGGCCTCGTCCTGTCCACCAACTCTCTGAGCATGCCGTGGACCACCTGGGGGTGGTTTTGCTAATAGCTCGATCCTCCAACCACCTCATGAAACCAAGTCATCTCCCTGCCTTCTCGGCCACATTTCATACTACCATAATCTTTCATATGACTCTACCTCAGTGTCCCCTCGACCATCTCCTGGTATGCAATACGATGGGTTGGGAAATCACGTGCCAGATGTCCCCAACCTCCGCACATGTAACACAACCAGTCCTTCAGCTAATTTAAGCTTCCCTAGGAGCCTTTCATTACTTATCTTATGTCCTGGGATCTTCTCTCAAATCTCTAGACTTGATTGGGTCCCTAAAACTGTCGTCATATACTATCTTATGATGTCTTAGGTACATAGTGCCTACTGCTAGCTGCCACTACCAGTGCCTCCTCTTCTTGAATGTCCTCCAATTTTAGGGATCACCCATATACCCCAGAATAAGTAGGAATTATAAGGGATATCATGGATTCCATGATATAAATGTGTAATCCTTGCTTGATTCTACAAGACAAAGTGAATGATTTTCATACCATATCAGTAGAGTATCACGAAAGCTCAGTAAATCTCACCAAATAATCCTCCATAATCTAACTGCCCTTTTGTAGAAGTAGATTCTCCATTATGTGTACAGACCGTAAAATGGCCCGAAATATCTCCCCTCTAACAAGACACTAGATTTATTCTCAAGGGAGATTCATATCATCATGTGACTAGGTCACTAAGCTCCACCATCTCCCCACAAATCTGGGAAAAAGACTCACAACAAGGACTATAATCTGGTCAGAATGCATAACCACAAGGAGGAAGGAAAAGGTAACTACCACCAACCGATCTTAAACTATCTAGTATTCAATCCCACCCTAAAACAAAGGCATTATCTACCTCTAAAACTCATGAAACATTCTTAGTCTTGTTGAATCCATATTTGGTTGTGCTGGTAGTAGTTGTATCTCAATGGGTGGTGGTATAGGTGGTAAACCACCCAGAGGTGCTATATTCGGTGCATGCCCCTTTACTTATACCATGTCACAAGGTAGATCATCCTCATGATCATGCAATAGAATCCTAGATTTATTTCATTGTGGAGGAATCCAGCAATAAAACAATATGTACCGTAGTCAATAGAATATATCGGGATAGTTGAATCAATAAGGCCATGGAAGACAAACCCCAATCCTATATGATTCTTGTACCATTTTTATCCATCCAACCTATGTTTTCATCTATTAAGATTCAAAGTAGTTTCCTAGAGTCCTTGTTAATGGATATGTTTTCCGCTGCACTTACATTGGATTCCCTATCCTGAAATTTCAATTCCTAATACTTAACATGGTTTCTCCAAACCAACCTCACAAACTCTGAGTCTTAATGTAGAACTTACCTCCTCTGATACCACATTATCAAGACCTGTCCCAAGGGGGCCCATTTTGTAGAAACCCAAATATTGGAATACATGGAAATTACATTAATTTTGTGGAATAATTAATACATAACAAAACCAACACACAAGGACCGCAATAGTTTAGTATCTTTGGAAACTCAGAACATAATCTTCTAATCATGGTGAAAGATATTCAACATCTCCCATAAAGATCCTCCCCTTTTGTTTTCTTACCTAAAACCATTATTTATATCCTGGGGAAAATAAAACATAAAAAGGGTGAGCTCAAATGATCAGTAAGGGTAATCATAGAGAACATAAAACAATCCATAGACATTTGAATGTAAAAACATGAGCATAAAATCAAAACATAAAAATCTTGAGCAATGACATATAACATTGCAGTACATAATGCATAGATCATAAAAGAACATTAATCATGATATAATTTCATGGGAATAAAACATGTAATTGTGAAAAAAACATTAAGCACATGATATGATTTCCATAGTAGCCAAGGCATTGCTGCCAAGACCATCTTATGGGACAAAGTCCCTTACTGAACAGGGTTTACTTTCCATTCCATACATGTCTATCTCATGAGATATAATTATTTACCCAATGAATTGGAGGGAGATATAGGTCCCACCCATCTCAAAATGAAATCATTCTTACTTGTGCCCAAACATAAACATAAATCATTCATCATAACCCAAAGAATAAAAATGGGTTTCTTAACCATCAATCCATATAAAACTAATGGATATAATTTCATCATAAGAAAAGTGAAACCATGTAAATCATAGAGATACTATACTTGAAACATACACATATGAAATAATGTCATCTTGGATGGAAAATGGTTTTGATAAAACACTTGAAATGAATTCTTGATGAAAATATTCTTTCTTCTTCAAAATAATTTTCTTTTCACAAGATTCCATGAATTTTTAAAAGAAAATGATTTTTTTTAATTATTCATGAAATCTTGTAGAGTAATATTTATGAAAATAAGGTGTTATAAAACTGTAAAAATCCATTCATGCCGTATTATTTAAAAAAACATTTTCCTCATACTTTTAACGGAAAAGTCAAAAAGTACCACGTATGGTAAACAGAAGAAAGATTCCATACATAATAAAAAGTAAAAGTCAAAAAAGGGTAACCATTACATTAAACATACATGGATTAATATTAAACACTTTATGAAAAATATTTTATGGACATGGATGAAAAATATAACAGTGGTAAATACTTACGTATAAGCAATCTCTGATAAAAATGAGATTGCAAAATTATCCCTTACCTTAGGTCTGATAGGCTTCATACGTATCCGAAAATCTTGTATAATGATTTAATTAATGTCATTGATTTATTATAGAATCATATTCATTGTTATGATATCATAAATGGTTCACTTATGACTTTATATTACTCGTTCTTTTGTAAGTTCCATGTTCAAGCAGCATTTTGGGTAAAATAGTTTTATTTATTGTATGTGTTTGGACTTATTGTTATTGATATTATTATTAATTATATTATGATTTAATTACTTAAAAAATGTACATAATGATTTATATATCATATAAATATTCAATATATATATATATATTAGATATATATAAATGAAATGAAATACACTGTTGATGGAGACGGTAGGCCGTACGTATGCATGAATGAGGTTTTCCTTTCCTTATTGACATGAGTGGAAGTAAGTAGATGAAATATATATATACATAAATTCGGTATCTTTATCATTTCATATATTTCATTAATATTCATTATATATACTTTATAATCATTCTTGAATGGTTGACATGGAGAGTATATCTCATCTCATCGTGGAGACGGTAATCCGTACGTACGCACGAGCAATGATATCATTACCATAATTATTGAATTGGAGTGGAGTGGATGATATAATATAAAATAATTATTATGATTTTATAATAACTTTATATAGTTATTCTTTACACCATTATACCCATCCAAGTAAGGTGGGGGTGGAAAAACAGATTACACCACGACGTGGAGACGGTATTCTGTACGTACGCATGCGCGATGATTTCATTTTCCGTAGGATGGATAGAAGGTGAAATGCGGTTGTTTCAAATTTATAATAAGATATCAGTATATTAGTGATACTTATGTTATTACTTTATAATGAAACAACTAAAGAAGACGAAGTTGAAGAAGAAAGAAAACTGGAATGAATCGGTAGGAGAGATTACCTCTTCTTCGATGAACCTCCTTTAGGCTTCCTCTTAAGGGACTAGAGTTGGTATTTTGAGAATACCATAACCTCTATGATATAACTAGATAGGTTGGGAAGGGGAATTGGAAGGGTTTGGCCACGCTTCAAGGCTCAATAGGGTGTGAAGAGAAGAGAGAAGGGGTGCCCTTTTTATAAGGGAGGAGAGGGGCGCCTTAGGAAAAAATTAATATATTATTTTATAATAAAGTCATATTCCATTTATAATGGATAAAAAGTGACTTATTTAAAAGATAACGTGGTGAGGGTTCACAATACTCTCAACCAAATGGTTTTTGACAAGTTTTGGTTAATATTTTAACCTTATAATTTAGTTTTAACTCTAAGTTAAATAATTTATCTTTTACCACGTCTTTTTGTTTTCATACACTATATGGTTAATACAATTACTATAAAAAGCCAAAAAGAACCCGAAGTGGTTCATTATTAATATATATAACCTTATATAAGTCATTTGGATGAACCTTAGATTTTTAGTAATAGAATAACAATTATTAATATAATATTTGTTTTAAAAACTATTTTATGTCAATTTTGACTCTATTTGGTACTTGAGTTTTTTGAAACTTATAGAAGCTTGATTAGTTCTAAAAAAGATAATTAAATCAATACTAACAAGTCATATTAACATTGAAAATTAGTGTAATTCATAAAAAGTATCATATTACATTTATTTGTGTATTTATAATATCAATTATGTTAATATTTCATTAATAAGGTAATTACTGCATTATCATTGTGTCATAATTAAATTAAATTATTTATTATATAAAAATTATAAATAAAATACAATTATGTAGGAAACAATTTTATCTTTCTAATTAATATTTATAGTAGAATTTATCATATGTATAACCCTATATTAAAAATGTTTTAGTTATTAAACTTTGATTTTAACTATTTTAACTCTTCTTTAAATAATATAATAATAAATGTCCTAATCTAATCGAAGAAGACCTAAAGGATAATATTTTATTCCTATGGTTGTTTTTGGTCGAATTACACATATCCAATAGAATTAGGACATGTGTTAGGATAATAATAATATCATTTTTTACTCTTAATTACCATATTTACTTTTTACCGTGGTAAATAAAAGTAAAAAGTTACTATTCACCAAAATTTATTTTTATCTTATTGAACCACATTTTACTCTTTGATCTAAACCGTCTCTCTGAGATTTTCAAAATTTCACTCACATAAGCGGTAAAATTGTGTTTTATGTAAATTTTCAAATTCTCCTAGGAGGTGGGTAAAAGATGGTGAAAAGTTCAATAAAGTTTTTATATGTCCAAAATTATTATAAAATGGAACAAATGAATTAAATTGAACTTATATAGGTATTATTTATCTTTTTTTAATTAAAATAAATTCAAATAAAATAAATAATTATTTAAATAAATAGTCGGTTTTTAAATAGTAACCTAGTGTTTTCACTATTCATAAAAAATTGAAAGTTTTCAGAAAAATACCAAAAATTCACCCTAGGATAATTTCGATATTCCGAATCCAAAAATAAAGTCCATTTTGAAAGATAAAATTTATAAAATTTCAAAAATTGGGTATTACTATTCATAATGGCTAGTTCGTAATAATATTATAATAATATCTCATTTAGTGAAACTCAGTATTGCGTAATACACATGCTATCGAGGAAGTTCTTGATTTTTTGTAATGCAAGCCAAGTTAGGGCTGAGTGTAGTGAAAGCTATGTTTGGTGTTGCGTATAACATAATCAAAACTTATTTCATTTATACATTAAACTAAATCTATACTTAATGTTGCATTGAATAATTTCTATAAAATGAACTTGAAATTGTGTGTAACACGAGCCAAGAAAGTGTTGCGTATACTGCAAGCTAATACGGTGTTGCGTATAGCACAATCTAATTTTGCTGTAGCATACTACACAAGACATCAATGAAATTAAAAAATAATAATTCTCATAAAATCCCGGGTTGTTATATTCTAACCCCCGTAAAATTAATTTCTCCCTCGAAATTCATCGGGGTTATAAATGGTTTACTACTTGAAAGTTTCATTACTAGAAACCCACATCATAAAAAGGGGTAACAAAACATAACTTTAAAAACTAATGTATAAAACGTAATGGTTACCCAAATTAACTAATCATTGGGTTTCCACATAGGATAAAATAGGTGAAAATATGGATATTGAAGAGAAATCTAACCATCATGTTCTGATGGAGAGTGTTAGAGAACATGGATATGATAAAGCCAATAATCACAAAGCCATAAATTTGTGATGATCTAAGGTACCATCTGATTCATCAGATATAACATCACTAGGACAACATTTCTGGTTTTCAATATCCTTTCCCAAATGTTATAAATTTTGAATTAGAAAAAATACATGATTCTGGTAAAATCTCATTGTTGTTTGTGCCTTGAACAATTTCCACTTCATCTCTTAAAGAAATAAAGTTGAATTTGTCTTCCGTGAAATGTTAGCAGATCATGGGATAGAATGATAGTTCATTCCATCTGTCTCAAACATAAGGTTAGCATAAGTCTATCTTGGTGAGATTAATCGTATATGGTTCCCAAAATGGACTTATACTTCATCTATCATACCACTTAATAAAACAAAACTAGATTCTACTACCCAGGGACTTCCTCTAGGACAGTGGTAGATGATGAAGGTCTGTCACACTTTGGTTGTGGGTTCGATTCCTGCATCCTTGTCCGACGCGACGGGTTTTCGCCCATCCTGCAGGTTGTCCTTTTTCTAAAACTACATTATTATAACATTCCATCAATAATATCGAAAAAATTTCAAGCCTTAAACAATACTAACTTATGTCCAACATAATCCATTCCAATATTTAGGCTTATCCAAAATACTTCTGCCCATGCTCATAGTATAAAGAAAACAATAACTAGAGACATCATGAGCATGTGAATGTCATAATTTATCCCCCATATGTCATACGATATATCCTGTTGGTCAAATTACAAACATGTGAATACCTTAATCATGTATTCTCTTGAAAAATTAATACCCATTGAACATTAGTGAAAACATGAATGTTGTAAAAAGTTAACTCTTTCCACATTCCAAAATCCCAAAAATTCTATATACTCAAACCATAATATCACTTAGTCCTTATATCAGTCATGATCTCATGAATACTATTAAATATTTCATTTTCTCTTTTTCATATCATCTTCATTCCAAAATATTTGAATCACTTTTCATGGCTTCCAATGCCATATTCTTATGAAACCCCACAATAGACCAATACATAGATATTCCAATATACCATGAAAGTGCCTCAATAACATTATTCTTGAAAACCAATACATAAACACTTAAATCCATCCTCTTCAATGATTTTCATGGAATAAGTCCTTCATTGATTTAGAAGTAACCTCTTATGTTAGGGAATTGAGTTGGGTAATGCCCATGTTCTCCACAAATAAGGCATTGAACTACATAACAGTCTATCACTATATGACCCTTTTCTACACACAGATAACATCTTCCCCTCCATTTGAGGTATTCCTCAAGGTTCTTCTTCCCTTCTTCATGATACGTAGAAAGCTTCATCCACCTTCCTCTATGTTCCTCTCCATGGTAACATGTATAAAAGTTCATCTTCCTCTTATTTGATGAATTAGGAATACCACCAAGGTTCACCTTGTTAATCATATATCGTGATGACTGATTCGGCATAATCAAAATATATTTCTCTCTAGGCATTACATGATTTTTTTGATCACAGTCACCAATTTTTCCGTCAAAATCAATGTTAACTTAATTCCTTCTTGTTTCCTCCATTGACTAAAACCAGAAACCATAGTGTAAGAAACATTTAAAATAACGAGGAACCAAATTCTCATTAAAAGTCACTCATGGGATGTCTAACTTATCACACATTATTTATTCCATGATACATTAGGTTCACCCTAGGTTATTAATGATTTTCAACATAACTCAAGTACTGTAGCCTATAGTTATGCTAAACCTTAGGGACATCCCTGGACATACCTTAGAAATATCTCTAGGGATCTCACTAAAGTTTTTGCATCCTCATTTCCAATGGTTAACTAAACCTTTCCTCTAATGCCAACTGTATCGGTCTGGAATTACTTCCAGTGGACTATAATTGATACCTATCAGGTCACTCCATGGGAGGCTACACCCCCTGGGCGGGACACACCACCATCCCCAGTGTGATCCATTTCCTCATAAATCCCTTGGGCGGAGATCCTTGCTTCGTCCAACGCTCACATGTGAGAGTTCCCAAGGATATGATTCATTCCTACCCCCTTTACCTCTGATACCAACTGTAGAGACCCAAAGCTTTGCGTACATGGACATTACATCACTTTTTCGAAATACATAATACATAACAAAACCAACACACAAGGATCGTAATAGTTTAGTGTCTTTGGAAACTCAGAACATAATCATCTAATCATGGTGAAAGATCTTCAACATCTCCCATAAAGATCTTCCCCTTTTGTTTTCTTACCTAAAACATTTCTTTATATCTTGGGGAAAATAAAACATAAAAATGGTGAGCTCAAATGCTTAGTAAGGGTAAACATAGAGAACATAAAACAATCCATAGACATTTGAATGTAAAAACATGAGCATAAAATCTAAACATCAAAATCTTGTGAAATGACATATAACATTGAAGTACATAATCCATAGATCATAAAAGAACATTAATCATGATAAAATAGCATGAGAATAAAACTTTTAATTGTGGCAAAGCATTAAGCACATGATATGATTTCCATAGTAGCCAAGGCATTGCTCCCAAGACCATCTTAGTGGACAAAGTCCCTTACTGAACTGGGTTTACATGTCGTTACAGTCATGTCTATCTCATGAGATATAATTTTTTACCCAATGAATTTTAGGTAGATATGGGTCCCGCCCATCTCAAAATGAAATCATTCTTACTTGTGCCACAACATAAACATAAATCATTCATCATAACCCAAATAATAAAAATGGGTTTCATAACCGTCATCCCATCATAACATAATCCATATAAAACAAATGGATATCATTTCATCATAAGAAAAGTGAAAACATTTTAATCATACAGATATTATACTTGAAACATACACATATGAAATAATGTCATCTTAGATGAGAAATGGTTTTGATAAAACACTTGAAATGAATTCTTGTGGAAAATATCCTTTCTTCTTCAAAATAATTTTTATTTCACAAAATTCCATGCAATTTTAAAATAAAAGGATTTTGTTTAAATTATTCATGAAATCTTGTAGGGTAAGCTTCATGAAAATAAGGTGTTATGAAACTATAGAAATCCGTTCATGTCGTATAAGTTAAAAAAAACATTCTCCTCGTACTTTTAACAGAAAAGTCAAAAAGTACCACGTAAGGTAAACAAAAGAAATTTTCCATCCATAACACAAAGTAAAAGTCAAAGAAGGGTAATCATGACTTTAAACATACATTGAATAGTATTAAACACTTTATGAAAAACATTTTATGGACATGGATGAAAAATATAACCCCAGTAAATACTTACGTATAAGCAATCTCAGATAAAAATGAGATTGCAAAATTATCCCTTACATTAGGTCTGATATGCTTCATACGTATCTAAAACTCGTGTATAATGATTTAAATAATGTCATTGACTTATTAAAGAATCATAATCATTATTATGATATCATATATGGTTCACTTATAACTTTATATTACCCGTTCTTTTGTAAGTTCCAAGTTAAAGCAGTATTTTGGGTAAAATCGTTTTATTTATTGTATGTGTTTGGACTTGTTGTTATTGATATTATTATTACTTATATCTTGATTTACTTACTTCCATGATTTAAATCATAATTTATATATTATATATTTATTCAGTATATATATATAATACATATATATAAATGAAATGAAATAAACCGTTCATTGAGACGGTAGGTCGTACGTACGCATGAATGATGTTTTCCTTTCCTTATTGACTTGAATGGAAGTAAGTAGATGACATATATATATAAATAAATCCAGTAGCTTTATCATGTCATATATTTCATTAATATTTATTATATATACTTTATAATCATTCTTGAATGGTTAACATGGAGAATAAATCTTGTCGCTTTGTGGAGACGACAATCTGTACGTACGCATGAGCGATGATATCATTCCCATAATTATTGAATTGAATTGGAGTTGGTGATATAATATCACAGAATTAGTATGATGTTATAATAACTTTATATAGATATTCTTTACACCATTATACCCATCCATGTAAGGTGGTGGTGGAAAAATAGATTACACCACGACGTGTAGACGGTATTCCGTACGTATGCACGCGTGGTGATTTCATTTTCCGTAGGATGGATAGAATGTGAAATGGGGTTTTTGATATTTATAATAAAATATAATTACATTATTTATACTGATGTTATTACTTTAAAATCAAACAAATAAATAAGAATAAAGAATACTTGAAAGAATCGGTAGAAGAGATTACCTCTTCTTTGATGCACCTCATTTAAGCTTCCTATTAAGGGACTAGAGTTGGTATTTTGAGAAGACCTGAACCTCTATGATATAAATAGAGAGTTTGAGAAGGGGAATTGTAAGGGTTTGGCCGAGCATCAAGGCTCAATAGGGTGTGAAGAGAAGAGGGAAGGGGTGCCCTTTTTATAAGGGAGGAGAGGGGAACCTTTGGAAAAAATTAAAATATTGTTTTATAATAAAGTCATATTCAGTGTATAATGGATCCAAAGTGACTTATTTCTATGATAAGGTGGGGATGGTTCGAAACCCTCTCAAACAATAGGTTTTAGACAATTTTAGGTTAATATTGTAACCTTATCATTTAGTTTTAACTCTAGGTTAAATAATTTAACTTTTACCATGTCTTTTTGTTTTCTTACACTATATGGTTAATAAACATACAATAAAAATCCAAAAGAACCCCAAGTGGTTAATTATTAATATATATAACCTTATATAAGTCATTTTGCCAAACCGTGGATTTTTAGGAATAGAATAACTATTAATAATATAATATTTGTTTTAAAAACTATTTTGTGCCAATTTTGACACTATTTGGTACTTGATTTTTGTGAAAATCATAACAGCATGATTATTTATATAAACGTTACTTAAATCAATAATAACATATCATATTAACCTTGAAAATTATTTGAATTCATAAAAAGTCTCATATTACATTTATTTGGGTATTTATAATATCAATTATGTTAATATTTCATTAATAAGGTAATTAATGCATCATCATTGTGTCATAAATAAATTAAATTATTTAATGTCTAAAAATTATAAATAAAATATCATTATGTAGTAAATCTATTTATATTTCTAATTAATATTTATAGTCAAATTTATCTTATGCATAACTCTATATTAAAAATGTTTTAGTTATTAAACTTTGATTTAAACTATTTTAACTCTTCTTTAAATAAAATAATAATAAATGTCCTAATCTAATCCAAGTGGACCTAAAGGACAATATTTTATTCCTAAGGTTGTTTTCGGTCGAATTACACTTATCCAATAGAATTAGGACATGTGTTAGGGTAATAATAATATCATTTTTTCCCCTTAATTACCCTATATACTTTTTACCCGGGTAAATAAAATTAAAAAGTTACTATTCAGAAAAAATTATTTTTATCTTATTGAAGAACATTTTACTCCTTGATATTAAATGTGTCTCTCGGATTTTCGAAATTCCACTCAAATAAGCAGTAAAATTATGTTTTATGTAAATTTTCAAATTCTCCAAGGAGGTGGGTAAAAGACGGTGAAAAGTTCAATAAAATTTTTATATATCTAAAATTATTATAAAATGACTCAAATAAATAAAACTGAACTTATATAAGTATTATGTATTGATTTTGACTTAAAATAAATTTAAATAAAATAAATAATTATTTAAATAAAAAGTCGGTTTTTAAATAGCAACCCCGTGTTTTCACTATTCATCAAAAATTGAATGTTTTCTGAAAAATACCAAAAATTCACCCTAGTCTAATTTATATATTCTGAATCCAAAAATGAAGTCCATTTTGAAAGATAAAATTTATAAAATTTCAAAAATTTGGTATTACTATTCATAACAGCTAGTTCATAATAATATTATAATAATATCTTGTTTTGTAAAACTCGGTATTGCGTACTACACACGCTATCAAGGAAGTTCTTGATTGCGTGTAAGGAAATCCAAGTTAGGGATGCATGTAGTGAAATCTCAGTTTGGTGTTACGTATGACATAGTCAAAACTTATTTCATTTATAAATTAAAAAAAATCTATAATTAATGTTGCATAGAATAATTTTTACAAAATGAACTTGAAATTGTGTGTAACACGAGCCAAGAATAGTGTAGCATATACTGCAAGCTAATACAGTGTTGCGTATAGCACAATCTAATTTTGGTGTAGCATACAACACAAGACATCAATTAAATTAAAAATAATAATTCTCATAAAATCTCAGGTTGTTACACATGTCGTGGCTACCCCAAGCCCTCCATCAATAGGCTATGGGCTAGTGACTAGCACTGAGTAGGCATATCCCACAGATGGGAGGTATTTTTCTAATTACCTTTACACATGCACACACCTCCAAGACCAAAATTCTGAAATGTAAAATCACTAAGTAAAAAATTCATGAAAACCACTAAATCCCACTCCTTGTGTACAACAGTGAAAGTAATGGAAGGTAAATAATGACAAAACAAGCCCAAAAAAAGAAAATAATTGGCATCCAAAGGTCTAACTTATAATGTAAGTGGTTCTGAGACAGTCATTGGATAAGCTATCATAACACACCTTAGCAGCCCGATCTCACAAGGAACATCCTAGTCATGGTCTTCCTAGAACTCAATCGAAGAGTCAATCATCTGAAAAAGACAAGACATGTGTAGGAAAATATAGTGTAGGGGTGAATACAATAATACTCAATAGGACACCCCGAAACCAATAAAAAACAAAAAAGGAAATAAAAAAATAAATTCCATGAATTAATACCCCAATGGAATACCACAAAGGAAATAAAACAATGGAATACCATGAAGGAATATGACCAAGGAATACCCCAAATAAATACCATAAAGAAATTCATAGTCAGATCTACATAGATATATGTCTATAGTAAATATATCAACAAAATCTAGATATAATTAATCAGATAAGAAAAATTGTCTAAAAAATACACATACTCTCTGAAAGACACACTATTTCTATAAGACACACATTCTTTGTAAGACACGTAATCTCTATAAGACACATTGTCTTCATAAGACGCATAGTCTCTATGTCACACCCAGCCATATAAATGTTTTTTCCGAGTTTTCTCGTTCTAGGAGAACTCACTATTCAATCCATTGGGTAATATTTACAAACCCACAAAAACAATCATAGTAAATCATGAAATTACTATCTCGTAATACTGGTCCCATCTCTATAGACGGCTTATAAAATAAACATCGGATTTGAAAGATATTGATGTTTGAAAATTTCAAAATTAGGGGTTCACTATGACATGGACCGACCATGGAAATCGACCACTCAGTCTGACCTCACCCATGGCCTCCCACCCCATAGAAGCTCGGTCTACTATGATCCACAGTCGACCATGGCCTGGTCCAGCTTTCCGGGGTCCTATCTAGGTCTGACCTGACCCAGTTCATCTCGATTGGGCTCATACCATTTTGCATGGGCCCAGCCTGATCTGCCTGGGCTGGTATGCCTCCTCTAGCCCATCAAACATGTGAATGGGCTAAATAGCTTAGTCAACATGGTTTTCGTTCATATCCCATGCGATATCCTCTACCACCAGATCTTGCGGCTCACTGTCATCACATGCGGCCTCCCACCATGTCCCACACGGGCACCCACCAAATCCCACACGGATTCCCACTGCATCCCACATAGCCCCTCGTCGCATCCTGCAGCCACTGCCACCTCAATTCGTCGAGGTGCCTTGTTAGACTGCTGGGTCGAGCTCCCATTGGTGTTCCCTTCCATATACCTGCGAGCCACTTCTGTTGTTCTAATTTCTTGAAAAAAAGGTATATATGCATTTCACGGGTCTCGGTCAACTCATATTCATCCTATTTTTTTCTCCCAATTTTGTGTTCTGTTTGTGTTCGGAGCCTCCTGAAAAGTCATGTTGTGGCCAAGAGGGTCCAACGGTGAAGAATTCCAAGAACGGTGGAGATAAAATCATGAATAACACCTTGACGAATGGAACTCAGCCTATATTCATCTCGGCCTCAATCCATTCTCATTAGAATATATGATGATGAATAATTTAAAACAATCTCCCATTAGTGAACCCCACAATTATCAATCATCCTACAGTGATAGATCTTGGGATCAATCTGTTCGTGGATTGACCTGCATTCATTATGAAAATCATGAATGGGGAAATCACAAAGAAACAATTTCCCTTCTTAGAGTTTAAATTGACCGTTGATGGTGAACAGTTGTCTTTCCATCGTTGATGAGATCCTCCATCTCTGTTGGCGTGATGATCCATGATCCGAATATTGATCCGTTGTTGTTCAATGGAAAATCTCTCCAACGGTTGTCTGAATCTCCATTGATGAAGCGAACAACCCTAGGGAAATTCTATAACCATACATTGAAATGATACACTGTCATTTCATCGATAAATTAATTTATCTTTAAATTATTTAATGATGATTATCCCCATTTTGGGGTTTTCTATAGATGATATATGATGAATAATGTTTAGCCACACAGAGGTAAAATACCACATGAGAAACTCGACGGTGGTCTCATATTTCAAAATTGAGTCACTGTTCATGAGTTGGTAGGATTTAAAAAAAATTATTTAATTTTTAATATATTGTTGCTTCCTTGGTAACTTTTTCTTCCAATGACACACACCAACAAAAGTTATCTCACACATAGGGTAAAGAAGGCATTATGTGTTCAATGGTGACCTTGGATTTCTGATCCATATACCTAGTTAAATGATATACCAATTTTATGTAATGTGTTGTGCCTATGCTATTAAGAACCTAAAATTTTTCAAAAAATTGTTATAGGAACACCGAACCTCGAAATCACACAACGTATCATCACATATTCTCATAATATTCTTAAATAATTTCTAAAAATACAATCTGGAAAATTTGAGTCATTACACATTATGGTACAACATGAATTTGATGGTTAATAATAATTTATAATTGATTATTAATGTGTTTACATATTAATTCCATACCATTATTTATTTATCTAAATTACAATTATGTCGGTAGTTCTTGAAATTCAATTAATTGTATTTTCTATTAAATAATATATAGTTAAATAATTTAAAAATCATAAAATTTTTAAAGAGGAAAAGGGGGATGGGATATGGTCTAAAAATTATCAATTTACCATTTTTGATAAAATTATTACATTATACATTAAGTTATACCCCTTTGTAGAGAAAACATTTTTACCACATTAATGGTTAAAATTTGTTAACAAAAGCATTAAACGAAAAGATAGTGTTTCAAATTCCATTTAAACCTATCCATATTTTACTGTTAGAATTGATTTAAAAATTAACATATCATTTATTAAATAATTTATCAACTTTTATCCACTTTCACATGAGGAATAATTTATTATATTTAAATCATTTAACAAATTCCATGTTTGTACTTTCTATCACTGTAAAAGGACACCACATCTCCTATATTCTTCACCCCACCTTAAAAATTACCCTGAAAAAATCTGAATGAAAATTATTATAAACATCTTTATCCATGTAATATAGGTAATTTTATCTTAAAAGGCCATCCATATGGTGCTTAAGAAGATATTTAAAGGAGGTATCTCAATGTGGATTTATTCATTTTTACCAATATCATTGATTTTAATTTTTCTTATACCTCAATATAATATATCATAAACATTTAAATATAATAAACTTTTTATATATCATATAATTATACTTTATTATGTTAATGGCGTGACATTCCCCGATCTGACACTCTTTCTTGTGGCCAGAAAGGGTTGGATACAAAACATCAAGCAGACCTTCATGAGTGTCAGAGGCTGCCGACGAGTAGAAAAGGTTTGAAATGTATAATATCAAGAATATAACAACTAGAATGAAAGATCATAGAACTATAAATACTCCATATAAACAAAGGAAATCAAATTAATAAACATTGTGGAAACCAATAATAAAAGTCAACTAAAAAATCGGATAAATATTAAAGGATTAATGTATTTCCATGAAATAATGTTACTAAATATCATTCTAGAAGTAATACAAGAAAATGTATGGTGGGATGATATAAATAATTTGAATTCCATGGATTAGAAACCTATTTTAGTCCAACCTCCAAACTATAACCCCTAAATCATGGAATAATCAAAAGAAAGGTCATTTTCCCTTATCCGAACTATTATCCACATAATCTTCTTAGATACCAAATAGAATCCCAGATAGGGTTTGATTATACCTCAGTAGGCTAACACCATCTTGTCTAAACAAACAAATCTAATAAAAATTAATTTTTAATAAAGGGATAAAAATGTGTATTAATTAATTAAACCATTAATGATATACAGTAACAACATTCATTGGTCTCATTCTAGTATATCTATGAGCATGTCTCACAACCATGTCATCCACAAAAATATAACTATGTTAAATAACATTATTCATAATCATGATAACATTTCTCTAAGCGTCTCTCACAACCAATCCAACCACAACCATATAACCGTGAAATATAACCTACTTTAGATCCATGCCAAAATATATCTAATCATGTTGCACAGCTATGCCAACCATATCTATAAACATGTTATAATCTCAACAATAGTGGATGAATCTCAATAATAATTAAAATATCTGAGAAAAATCCTTATAAGAATTATAACATATGCCTCAAATACGTATAACTATAATAAAATCTGGGTCAAAGAGCAATATGCATTACACCATCCTAGTCAAATATCAATAATCATTACTACAAGGGAATGGTCATAGCCTACTAAATGTATGTATTACGGCATATGATGTTCATGGGTCATGCCCAATATATATGAATTTATAAAATGATAACAAGACATATCATATATTCCTTGATATCAAAATATCACAACATAAACCTAAAGGGTTAATTATGTGAATCACCATTTTTCTTTCAATATCCTCTTTCGTTTTTATCAAAATTTATCAACAGTAAAATCAATTAGTGGTAAATCATGACATAGGGATAAAATTTCAATAAATTTCCTAAGGTATCATTACATTCTAAAATAATAAGTAAGCCATTTCAAATTTATAAATTATCAAGGGTTGTTAACAAAAACAGTATTCATAAGTCAGGTTAATAAAAAATCGGATTCCAAAGGTCGCCAAGGATCTATCTCATTCACAATTTAATTTAAACATACACATTTTAAGTTGGTTAAATCCAAATTATTGTGTAATATTGATAATTATTAAACCATATGGTAATGTATTAGACCCCCAACCTTATAACAAAAATCCTAAAATGATTCTAATGGAAAAAAAATAATCCAGAGAAAAGGTGTGGATGGGGTCACAAGAATGATACTAGATCAAAACCAATCAAGATCAAAAAAAAATGCACACAGTTAAGGGATCGCATCATAATGATCAGATGAAAAAGGTAGATGTAGTAAAACAAAAACTAAAACCACTTATCAGGGTTCATAGGGATTATAGGTACATCAGCATGGGAGGTTGGAACTCCATAATTTCCTAGAAGCTTCCCTAGGGTCAATAGAAGGGAGCTCCATATAGTATGAAATAAAAATCAACTTTACGATATACATTATAACATCTAGATGGAGAATTACATGTCATTCAATATAGTTACACATCATGTATTTATATATAGAGGGTTACGTTAAAAACCCCATCGCCTTATATTAATATTTATTTTAATTGAATATAACATTATGTGTAATATAATTACATGGAATGTACTTTCTTGCATCAAGATTGATCATCTTCAGATAACTATGTGTTATGCTAACAATGTAGGAAGATCGGGTATATGATACCAGATTGCCTAAAGGACCCATTTGTGTTCCAATCTTGTGTCAAGAAGGGTCATCTTCAGCATTTCTGCTAGTTTTTTCTCATCGAAAGCTATTGATAGGGGATCTGTTCTGACTGCAAATTCAAGAGAATGACCACTAGATTCTGATCAGTCAGGGAACAAGAGTTTGTCAAACAATTAAGGCTGATAAGGTGGTCATGGCCATGGTATCAATACTACAGGTTTTCAGTGACAGTAGGGTTGATCAACACTGTGTAGTCAAGTAAGGTCGCCGGGCCACAATATAGGTCAGACTTTTGTATTGGAGCAGGCCCAGTAGGAGAAGGATCTTGGACCCTCTATGTTTATAGAGATGATTCTAGTTTCCTCTGTTTTAGCTTATACTATGTTCAATACAGGTTCTTCCCATAGTTTTATACATGTTTCCATTGCGAAGAACATTGGGATATGTATCATTACTTATGATTATGATGCTAGAAACTCCATTGAGTATTAGGATGGCTAGTTTACGTCAGTGTGAGGAGTTCCGTCTAGAGGTTGGTGGATTTCACATCTTATGGATCCTCTATGTCGTAGAAATGATATGATTCGATTTAAAAATAGAAATGAAATGGTTGATCTTTTTTGGGCCTTTTTTTACTAAAATCACTGTAGGGTGAGTTTCACATCACCAAAGGGAAGATATTTTCTACAAAAGGTAGAATGGGATGTCCAGGCAAGCAGAGATAGACCAGAGAACCATGGGATGGGAGAAATTATAGCCCAGATTTCTAGTTTATATCTTTATGACTAGGGGACTTCACAGATGGACTTTCCTCCAGTGGTGAATCATTTCAGAGATGTCTTCCTAGAAGACTTTTCAAGTTTACCTCTAGAGTGAGGTGTATATTTCCCTATTGATCTTGTTCCAGGAGCGGCATATGAGTCCTTGCTTCATTATAGGATGGCTAAAATAGAGTTAAATAATCTCATGAAGCTGTAGGAGGATTTGTAGGAAAAGTGATTCATCCAACCCAGTACTTATCCTTGGGGTTCGCCTACAATTTGTTTTGAAGAAGGCAGGCGGTAACCTCAGAATTTGTGTGGATTATTGGAAGCTAAACCAGTTGATGGTCAAGAACTAGTATCCCATTCTGAGGATTGATGATCTCATTGATCAGCCTTGATAAGCCTTGGTGTTCTTAGAGATTTACTTGAGATCAGGATATCATCAGTTGCACGTTAGACCATCATATATACCTCTTACAGTCGTTTGGATCATGTATGGTCTATACAAGTATTTGGTTATGTCATTCAGTCACATGGACACACTAGAAGTTTTCATGCACTGATGAACCGAATGTTCCATCCTTATTTGGATTCTTTTGTGGTAGTCTTCGAGTATGATGTCTTGGTGTACTCTCGTACTCGACACGACCATGCCACCCATCTTGATATATTATTATGTACACAAAGAGAGCATCAATTATATGATATTCTCTCAAAGTGACACTTTTGGATGGACTTGATTCACTCCATCAGTCAGTTTATCTCATAGACTAGAGTATTAGTAGACCCAAAAAAAGAGAGTGTAGTGGTTTTCAGGGAGCATCCGAAAAAACTCTTTTAGGTGCAGAGTTTTCTAGGACTCTTTGATTACTACAGACACTTTATACAAGACTTTTTAGGTATACCATCACCATTAACGAACCTAACTAAGAAGGATGTGATGTAATTGTTGACAGATTCATGTAATTCATCAATTTAGAAGTAGAAATTGATATTTTTTCATCTCTTATACTGATTTTTTTTAATCCGTGCATGAGGTAAAATATTCACTATGATGTATCAGGTATCAGGATGGGAAAAGTACTTAAGAAGGGGGATGGAGTCATTGCATATAGCTATCAGGTTTTGAGGCCACATGAGAAGAATTTCCCGACGCACAATCTCAAATTGGCTGATGATGTGCATTATTTGTGTTTTTTGAGACATTATCATTTGGGAGATCATTTTTTATACCCACTTTCCACAAAAGTCTCATGTATATCTTTACTCAATGAGATGTAAATTTGAGATCGTGAAGGTGGGTTGAGTACCTTCAATAATTGAACTATCATCTTTCCTACATTCCTGGGAAAGGAAACACGGTGGCAGATGCATTGAGCAAGAGGACTCTGATACATGCAGTTCAAGAGGTTATAAGTGAGTGGAAGATTGTGGCTCTGTTCTCTGAGATGAATTTGGAGGAGCATGACATACATGGGAAATTTTTTGTTTCCTTTATAACAATTACGTCTACTCTATTGGATCAAGTTTGAATGAAGAAGCTATCAGATTATGAAGGCCTAGTCCAAAGTGAGAGTGTGTCAGGCGAGGACCCTACTCCTGGGTGGACCTTAGGTGATGATGAGGTTTTTCATTCTCATGGATGTGTGTGGGTTTTAGAAGACATAAGTGAAGAGTTGATGTAGGATTTTAAAGCCTTGTCATGGGATGAAAATCCTAGTGTCACCAAGATGTATTGAGATTTTCATCGTTAGTATTGGTGGAAGGGTATGAAGAGAGATGTATCTGGTTTTGTTATGAGATGTTTTGACAATCAGTAGGTGAAGAGGGAGCATCCGCGGCCGGTAGGGATTTTACATCAGTTAAAAATTACCGAGTAGAAATGGAATGATGTTAGGATATATTTTTTGATAGGTTTATCGATATCTCCTGAAGGGAATGATGATGTTTGGGTGGTTTTCGATAGGCTCGCGAACATTTCACACGTCTAGGTGATTAAGAAAACCATCTGAGTTAATGAGCTTAGATGTTTTTACATCTGAGATATTGTAATATTGCATGGGGTTCTACACTCTATTATTTACAAAATGGATGGCTGGTTTACTTCATGTGTCTCTTTGGGACAAAAGTGGTCTTTGGGTATAAAAGTAATTCTGATTACAACATACCATCCCCATACAGATGGCTAGTCCAATCACACAATTTAGGGTTTGAAGGACATTCATCGAGCATCTGTTCTGAATTTCAGGAGAACACAAAAGAGACACATAAACCTAATGATGTTTTCCTACAATAATAGTTTTAGAAAATGATTCAGATTGATACTTATGTGTCTTTGTAATATAGATCATCCTAATCACCCCTATGTTGGCTGGATGCAAGAGAGGCAGCTATGTTGGGATCTCATCTTGTCAAGGAGACCACTAAGCAGGTGGAGTTGATTCGGAAGTGGATGGATACTGCAAAATATCTATAGAAATCATATGCTTATCGAAGGAGACGAACTCTGTAGTTTGAGGTCAAAGATCAAGTTTTCATGCGTGTCACATCGAGGTTAGGACAAAAGAGGATTAGGAGGCACGGAAAGCATTAACTGAGATACGTCATGCAGTTTGATGTTTTGGATAGAGTCAGTCCAATTTCCTCTCAGTTGCAGTTTCCACAAAGATATTAGGATATGGATGAATTTATTCATGTTTTTCATCTACTTCATTAGTTTTCAAGCCCTTATCATTTTTTCTAACCTGAGGTGGTTGAGTTAGAGATGGATTCATACTTCGAAGATCACCATATACGGATTGTATATCGTAGAAAAATGGTTATTCAGGGATGTTTTTTTCCTTCTGTATGGGTGTGTTGGCAGCACGGGCATGTTCCAGATGAGACATGTGAGAGGGAGTTTGATGTGTGATCGCAGTGGCCAATATTGTTCATAGATTTTTTATCACCACCCTTGGAAGGGAAATTCGTGGATGAATTTCATTAAGGTGGGATGTTTGTAAGAACCCATATCCTCATTTCAAAAATGGATCTTTACTTCAGGTTTTTTATTATGAAAAATAATGAAATCTGAATTTTCAATGTAAACATTCCATACTTGTAAGTAAACACCATGTACCTAGGTATCATATACTACTGCGTATTGGTTGTGTAACAGTTAAGTACATGGCCTTGTGGTGACCTGGATGACTACTTAAGGAGGAGCCCAGTTATGGTCACTATATAGCATGTACATTTAATTAAAATTTCATGTAGTTCTCTTTATTTGGATAAATCGAAGCAGGGTCGCATATCATCCTCGTAAACATATTCTTCTCCCTTTGGTTTGTACAGGAGAGTGATGGAAGGGCTGGAGAACTTCAAACCCCTCCTGATTCTTTATACGACCTTTGATAGAGATGTTGTTGGGTGTGTTGGAATCCCACCAGTGAGTTCAAAATTCATAGAGATTCATTCTTCTTGATTATTCTTCTCTCCTGAGGTTTTCAAGGCTGAATGTTTTTCACCTTTTTGTAGATCTATTCCAATTTATGCTGATTCAAAGGCCTACATTTAAGAGTATTGATCGTACGACATTGAGGTAGGAGGTTTTTTCCTTTGGTTGATTAATTTTGGATTGTATATGATAAAAGTGGGGTCTACCCACTTTATGGTATTGATTTTTTTGGGATTAGGCCCAATTTATTACATTCTATGGTTTGGAAGAATGATAATGGGTAGTTCAATATGCGTAAGACTAAGTAACTGGTTTATAGGACACCCCAAGGGTGTGTTTCCCTTGATTGTATGTTTATGGATGTTTGGTTTAGAATGCATGTTATTCTTGCCTTGTTATCCATGCCTCTTGTTTTTAGGATGGAGTTACTGATTGATGAGATGCATGTGATATAAATTGATGAGTTTTGTCCAAGTGGAATTTGACTGTGAGTGTTTCCCAAGGTAAGATCATGAATGTATGAATTTTTGTTATGTTAGACCAGAGGTGTTAGACCATGATAGCTACAAATATGGTCTTTATTAATCTAATTGATTCTATATTGACCAAGGAGTATTGACCATGTGAGCTGATGAGGTGGTTGTTTATGATTTATTGAAGCTATATTGTCCAAGGGGTATTGACTGTGTGACCTAACCCAGTGGTCTTTTTAAATGATTCTAGAAATGTTAGACCAAAGGGGTTAGACCGTCAGAGCTACCCAAAGGGTCATTATTAAATGAATTATTTTCATGTTAGACTAGGGGGATTAAACTGTGAGAACATTCCCAAAAGAGTCATTATTGAATAACAAAATGATGGTGATGAGTGTTTCAATCCAAATCACAACCTTGTACTCGGTCTTACATGATTGTTTAGATGGTCTTTTGAGATGTATATTAATACTATTACACAGTGGATACATAGAATAGGATATATCCTATGGTTTACAAGATTCAAAATAAGAATAATAAATTTAAATGAATGCAATTAAAAACTATGGGATTGATTACATTGGATTATTTCCTAGTTTATTACATCATTTCGGCATACTACCGACAATATATATTCACTGACAGTTAAGAACAAATATTTTTGTGGTTTCCTACTAGTATTAATCTCACACCCAATTTGGGTCACACTTTTGGACCAAAATAGATTATATGATTGTAGGTATGGATAAGGGAAAGTTCCCTTCTCCATTAGGTACTTGATTATTGTTGGAGATGGAGAGAATGAGACCAATTTTAGGCTTGCAATACTGATGGAGTTTACTACATTTCTGTACATTGGATTTATTATTGTATTTCGTGCATTGTGACTTGTTTGGTTGATTTCCTAGACACATTTAACGTGCATCACTTATATATGCCCTAGTTTTTATATTACTATCATTCATTCATTTTTTTATGTTGTTGTATGGTATTACTGCTTCTTCTATTGTTTACTATTTTATTTCTACTGAGTAAACTCTTCCAGTCAAGGCATAGTTTCCCCATTATCACACCAGGGCCCTCACCGCTAGTCGGATGCCTCTGGTGTTTCAGGAAATGTGCTTAATGTTATGTTACCAACTGGGTTCGGGGAACCTTTGGGTAGCACCTGGAACTGGTATGTTACAATCATTCTTGGAATTGATCACCCCACATATATGAAATGACCCTGTAACCACAGATGGGATACTTTTTCATGTTGTTTTTGTTACAATTGATATGATTTCACCATGATTTATTTTTGTACTTTTTAATGATTATGATTTATGAATTTTATTAAAATTTACCTTGCCCAAATATAGAATAGAGGATTCATTGGGTGAATCATATTAGGTATATAGTAATTCACATTTCATGCATAGTTCCATGCCATGTAGTTTCATTTTAGTTTCCTAGTGATATGAATTATATGCATTGAACGTATGACATGACTTTTTTTCTTACAATTCTTATTTAGATAAAATTTATTGGTGATATATATATATATATGTATATATATATATATATTATTCTGTGATTATATTCCTTTCTCTTGTGTTTGTTACTACTAAAAGAATGCATATACGATTATGATATATATAAACTGGTTGAAATTCAAATATGATAAACTTTTTAATTATGAGTTCTATGGGAGCCTTATAATTTATAAAAACATTCTCATATACTGGAACCATTATTTGAATATTGTTAAAATGGAAAGGGTGCTAAATTTTAAATTTCAAAAGTGGATCGGTTTTTATTAGATGGGAGCCAAATTCCAAACTATAGAGTGTATGGGTACTTTATAGGTCAGTAGGTGGCCACCCATATGACTGTACTGTTGTATTGGAGCATGTTAAAAATATGACATGTAATTTTTTTGATAAATATGAGCTAAATTTCATTTTATGGAGTGTATGGGTGCTTCACAAATTGGGAAATAGACACCCATATTAAATGAAATGAACATTTAATTTTTTATATGTTTATAGGTTTAAGAGTTGCTTGGTTTGAATTTGAAATGAATAGGATTAATGGGGCCCACTTAGATCTTATTAACTATTTTTTCATTTGAGAACTGGTAAAAATAAAGTATCTTGAGTTCTTTTTATGAAAATGGTAATTTATGTTTAATTAAATTATTTAATGATTAATGATAAAATTTGATTAAATTTAAAGGGCTTGGAAATATAACCGATATTGGTTTCCATGTTTGAGACCCTTGTAAAAGGGTAGTAGTTGTGTTTGTCTTTGAGATGCCTTAGAATGTAACTGTAGGTGATTTTCGTAGGAATTATTTTGCTTTTAATAAGGGATTAGATTTTAGGATCTTAAGCCTATTTCTTATGTTTGTCATTAACATATTATTGGGGCTATGAATTTTATTTGTAAGGGGATTTCATGTGGTAGGTTTAAACCTTATAGCTTTTTATCCTTTTATGTAACGTGAGTTTTCAGTTGTGAGGTGTCACTTGGGTGCTTTTTTCCCTTGCATGAATTTCACATTCCAACGAATCCCATGTTTGGATGGGTGGTTGTTTTTTTCTTATCATTTTTATGGGTGGGAGCATTGGGTAATGTTTATTTTCAGTAGATTAGACATGCCACATACATGGTAAGCTACTGCGTCGGTCATCTGAACATTTCATCTTCATTGTGATGGATGGAGAGTGATGGAATCATCCAATATAGTGGGAGTAGGTGGAAATATGACCCTAAGATAGATCTTTTGTACCACAGGGTATGCTCTAAGGTCATATTTGTAATAGAATTACCTGATCATTAAAGAATCATTTTTCCCAATTCTTAGGTTGAAGTTTTTAATGGATCATGTGCTTTGACATGGTAGTCATTTTGACTTTGTTTTGAGATATGTTATGAAATTCTTTTTATTCTTGGATGTTGTGACTATGACTTAGGGGATTGTCACATGTTTGTTGTGTTGTTTGATCTTGAATGCTTATGAGTGGATAGTTTTATTTCCTTTTGTGAAAAGGGAACTTCTAAGGTGTGGGTTATCATGTTGAATCTACTTTATATATCATTACATGTAGAAGGATCACAACCTTTGAAGGACCATTTATAAATGGCCAGTTTATCTTGAACGCCTTTGGACTGGTGAATCTTGTAAATGTCGGTGCTTTCTTAGAAGCACAACATGTATGTGGTTGGATATAGAAGCAACCCTTGATGAACACTGTTGTCTTTTTATGAGCTTTGGTGGTAATTTTGAACGATCGTAGAAATCCACGAGAGGAAAAGTCTTGAGGTTTGTTGTGAGGACGCATTGGTAGATGAAGATGAGTTCCTTCTTTGAAGACAATTAGTTGGTGATTGACCTTTATATGTTCTATTAATTGGGCATGAGTTACTAGAATCTATTAAAATCTTCTTTGTTTATTCTGATAAGCAAATAGCATGTCCCATATATTTTCACTAACCTAGATGCAATAAGTGAGTGTCAGTATTACTATAACAACCCTGATCTTTTATTACACAATTAAACATAATTTATTACATAAACTTTACATGATAAAATATAAAAGATCAAGAGGTCTAGTTTCTTTGGGGCTTAGGATCATTACATAATAACTTAAAACATGAAATACAACATCTTTATTGAAAACTTCCTTTATATGACCACTACATTTCCTAGTACATAGCATTTCATTGGATAACATGAGGACATGCATAAGAAAAGGGAGAGCTATAAATCCCAATAAGGTAATAATCATGAAATAGCACAAGGAATACAAAAAATGTTAGAAAATAGGAATATCAATAGAGAAAAAGAGAAGCATAAACATAAAGGCATGATAAATCATGATAATCATAACAATGAAATGTGGTAACAACACTTAACATGGAATTAGCATGAGCCTAGGCTCATTTCACATGGAGCATGAGTTAATCCCCATTGGGAATGAAGAACGAGTAAAACCTCATTGAAATTTAATTATCATGATTAAACACCCATTTTACGTGGCGTATCATGATACTACACTTCACCCAATGAATTGGAGAGCTATAAGGGCGCACCCTTCTTAAACATTTCATTTCATGCATAAGTGTGCCACATGGATCATATAACATGGATTCATAAAACATCATCATTTATTCCATGATAAATGAATGTGGAATTTATAAATGGAACATTATAATCAATAAGTAAATGTTCATAAAGGTGAATACCCTTGATAGAGAAATTGGCATGGCATTCACAACACAATGACATTTTCTTGGAAAATATGTACAATTTCAGTTGTGTAACAGCATCACAAAAAAATGAATAAAAATTGTTGATGAGAGAGAAATGGGTTTCTCATAATATGAAGATAAAATGGACAGTAATGGGGTCATATAGATACATTTCCCAACAATTTAAATGAAATTTAGATTCATGATAAAAAAGAATTTCTTGAATGTAAAAGAGAAGAGAGAAATTCCTTTTAGAATTTCGGTATAGTAATGGGTGTACATGGGAGGAATTTAATGAGAGATAAAGGTGTATCCCATCATTAAAACATAAGTATGGAAGTATGGGGGAGGTTCAAAACCATACCCCACCACTCATAATAGAAATTAGAAGGTCATAACAACATTATGAAAATTGGACAAAAAAAATTGAAGAAAAAACCCCTACTTGGAAGTCTACATCCAAAGGCTTGAGAGAGTCTTGATAGAGGTTTCTTAGGAGCTTGGGGAACCTTGGTAGGATTCTATAGAGAGTAGTGCAGAGTTTGGATGAACTCCAATGGCTTTTATTGAGGAGGAAGTGGGATCTTGGACTGGTTTATATTGGAAAGGTGAGGTAATTTTTTATTATTTAGGTTTGGGACCCCTCACATTAAACTAATCCAAACCAAAAACCATCCCATGGTTTTTTCCCAAATTTTTTCGAAATTGGAAGTGGAAAACAATTTCTTATTAGGCCAAATTCCTAACTTCTTAATATAATGGGGTTTCTTGTGTGGGGTTGAGTCAGACTCCCAAGGAAAACAATTTTAAAAGATAAGATGTTTAATAAGACTTGAAGGGTCAATTAATGCTTTGTAAAATATGTGAAAAAAACTAAAAATCACATTACATTAATGGTAAAACATATATTTCCCGAAAATAAGGCTTATAGTATTTTATTACATCACTAATGGGTCATTATGATGTCATAAAACACATTATATATTTAAACGATATTTAATCGTTACCCAAAATTTGACTGTCTCAGAAAGTTATGAAAAATTCCCTATTGGATAATTTCAACATCATGAATCCAGAAATAATATTCATTTTATCTAAATAGTTATTTAAATATGATAATTATCAATTTTTAAATAAAAACTGGCATTTATCTAAAATTCATGGGTTTTGAAAAAATAGAATTCAAACCTTAATAAAAATTACAATTTCATTCAAAAAATATAAAATAATTTATATTTAATAAAAAATAATTTAATAGTAAAAATATTTTATTAAAATATTATTTAATTCAAAAAACCATTAATTTATCAAAATAGATTTCTTAGTTGAACAATAATTAAAATACTATCTTTGCTTTAAAAACAATTTACAAGGTAACAATAATAAAATGAAAGTACATTCATTATTATATAAAATATAATGTACATGACCATAGTGCTAAGGTCTTGTTACATAGCCCATTATAATTCTATCATATGACTGAAAAGTAACGTTTGTGATGGATACAGACTCTTGTGGTGGCTCGGATAACATTGCTCGGGTGGTAATCTCTATCAACTTCTACTTCTCTCGTAGACAGTTTTGGTCGAGCTTAACCTGTTGAAGCTCGGCTTGGGCTTAGTCAAGAGTGAAGCCCAATGACACCACCTCTTTTATGAGCTCTGAAAAATGGGCTTCGTATGGGGAACGTCTACTGGATAATATCATCGCATCCTTGGTCTGAGTAAATTGGATTTTTTAAAGCCCAATATTTATACGAATCATGTGATCACTATTCAGTGGATATATTAGCAACGATCACAATTCATAAAATAAAACCAATGAAGTTGAAATTTAATATATACATTTTACATAAAAAGATATTTAATTATATCAAGAGGGATTTACTTTAATGAATTTTTGGGTCGTTACAATCTTCCCCCCTTATGAAATTTTACCCTTGATATTTCTTTCTCCAACACTAAAACAGATTTCGGTAACTCTGCTTCATCATTTCATTCGATTCCCACGTTGCTTCTTCAAACTTTTGGTTTCACCACAACACCTTGACGAGGGGAATTTTTTTATTTTATAGAATTTTTTCTCGATGATCTAAGATCTTTACTGGTTTCCCCTCATAAGAAAGATCATCCTCTTACTGTACCACCTATGAAGAGAGTACATGTGAAGGCTCTGGTATGTACTTCCTTAAGAGGGATACTTTAAAGACATCATGTACTTTGGCCATGGTGGGTGGAAGTGCTAGTCGAAAGGCCAAAGCCCCGACATGATCAAGAATCTCAATGGGGGCAATGTACCTTGGACTTAACTTCCCTTTATTTCCAAACCTCATGACCCTATTCCACAGAGATATGGGTAGAAATACCGTGTCTCAAACATTAAACTCAAGGTCTCATCGATGGTTATTGGCATAACTCTTCTATCGAATCTGGGCTACCTTGATATACTGCTGAAGAATTTACACATTCTCCACTATTTATTCGACCATTTATGGTCCATGCATCATACGATCACTGACCTCATCCCTACACAATGGTGTTCCTCACCTTTTCCCATAAAGGGCTTCATATGGTGACATTTGGATCCTTGAGTGGAAAATGTTATTATAAGAGAACGCATCTAGATGAATATGTTGATCCCATCCTCCTTTAATGTCAATTGAGAACTGTAACGACCCGAAATTTTGAATAAATCTTGTTTCCTAATTTTGTGTGTTATTTTTTTTATATACTCAACAAAAATGTTTCATTTGATAACATGAGTATAATTAAAAAGAGACCATTGGGTTTTGAGTGTTATATAACCATTGGTCAATATAACCGCTGGAAACTAAACGTTTTGATTATTGTCTCTAAATACAAGTAATCTTGGTTAATTATTATACAAAGAAGATTTGATGGCCTCACCCAGTAGTCTTGGACCGATCGAAGCCCATCTAACAGAACTTGGGAAGGAGGTAGCACCACTGGGCTTTGCTCTGGACCAAACCCAAGCCGAACTTCATCGTGTGAAGTAAGAATGGAATCGCCTTCACGAGAAGTTCAAACTGATAGAAGTTACTACTCATGCGATGTTGGCCGAGCCTCCCTCGGATTCTCTCACCTTAGCACACCTTACACTTAGGTCCTATGCTGGTGTGATAAGGGGCTATGTAAGGAGACCGTAACTGCCTTGTGTAATCCTTTGTTTTAAATAAAAATGGGATTTCTTCTTATGATAATGTCTATGAATTTTCAAATGACCGGATAAATATATTATGCATATTTTTGATGAATTTTAGAAAAAGGATATTTTAAAAAAATTTATGTAAACATTAAATAATTAAAAATGTGTAATGATTTTCAAAAAATGGCCTTCTCCAATTATGTTCAGTATGAAATTTAGAGTCTAATAAGATCAACTTAATTTTTGATGAATAGTAAATTATGAATGGTGATTTTATGCTTAGGATTAGTAATGTGACCAAATAGATTAGTAATATCACTTAAAGAAAGTATTAATATAATCTAGGCAGCTTGATTAAGTAATGTGATTCAATAAAATGGTTAAATAACAGTTTCATATATTATTATTCAAGCATTAGTTTTTTTCTGGTGAATAGAGTTTTTTAATAAAAAACTAAATTATAAATATTTTGAAAATTATTTTTATAAAATGGATTTCATTTTTGAACTCAGAGCATCGATATTATGTTAAGGTAATTTTTGGGTTTTTTTTTATGAAATAATGAATTTTTGGTGAATAGGGTATTTATTTAAAAATTAAATTAAAAATATTTAGAAAATATATTTTTATAAAATGGAGTTCATTTTTGAAATCAGAGCATTTATATTTTGTTAAGGTTAATTTTTTGGATTTTTCTGAGAAAGTTGAATTTTCAGTGAATAGTAAAAATACAGTTTTAGGGTTTCGGTATGTTTAATGACATCATAACTGTGTCATGATGATGTCATGATATATTTTATGGGTTGTCTGACCAAAGGTGATGAATTATTGTATTGGGGGGCCCATGGGGCCTAACTCCATGGGAAATACCATGGGAGGGCCCATGCTTTTGAGAAAACCACTTTTGAGGTGTCCCTTGGACATTAATGCCTTGTCCCCTCACTTTCCCTATAAATATCAAGAAATCCTCTCAAAATTTAGACTCCCACTCTCCCCCAACAAATTTATAGTCTCATTACCTTCAAATTATTCCTCCCAAGGTGCCCCCAAGCCCTCAAGGTCCCAACCTTTGAGTTTTAAGAGTTACGTTTTAAGGTAAGGGATCCGACCTCTCTCTTTATTTTCAAGTAATCTCTTTTATGTCATTCCTTTTATGCTCCATGTTCTTATTCTGTAAGATGTTATTTTATATTAATTATACTGTCCTTTTTATGTTCATATGATGAGAGACCCCCTCTTACTCTCATCATTTCATTTTATGAAAGTTTAAGTGGCGCCGTTAGGCTGCCGAAATTTTTGTAACGGATTCTTTCACCCTTCCCATTTTCAAGTTATATTTTCATGTCAAGTCTTTCAAGTTCCTTTTTATTATTTTGGGGTATGATATATATATCTATCATACTGAACCCTTATTTTAATATTATTAGAGAACCTATTTAGATCTTGTCAATTAATTTTTGGTTGAAGTTTAAGCGACGCCGTTAGGCTGCATATTTTTTAAGGGATTCGTTCGCCTTTCTCATTTTTCAAAGATCTACTTTCATGTAAAGTATTTCAAGTTCCTTTTGTATTATTTTGGGGTATGATATATATATATCTATCATAATTATCTTTTATGTTCATATGATGAGATACCCTATTTGATCTCATCAATTCATTTTTGTGGAAGTTTAAGTGACGTCGTTTGGCTGCCGAATTTTCATAGGAGAAATCTTATTTTTGTCTTCCTTTCATGTTCTTCATTTCATATGGTATATCTTTAAAATTTAATTACCATGTTCTCAAATAATTTATATTCTGTCCCTATACTGTTTTATGGGTCATTTATGTTGTTTGTCCCATGTCCCCTCTCCTTTCAATGTTTTCTAAAACCCTGAAACATAGCCGTTATGCTGGAGAATTTTCGTCTCAAAATGCCTCTCTCTTTTCTCAAAATTATTTTATATTATAAATTGAATACTCAAAGCTCATATTTCTACAAGGTTATTCACATATATATAAAAATGTTCTATTTTAAATTCTGGTATTTACATACATGAGACCCGCTCTCCCCTTCCGTGGGTTTATAGTGACGTAAAGATCATCTCTTTAAAATAGTTTTTTTTAAATGTTAGGATTATGAAATGAAACCCATTTATTTTATGCTATATGGGTTAGTTATGAAATTTTTAATGATGATATATGTGGCTCACATGATAATAATGTCAAATTTAAGGGTGTGCCATGATAGCACACCAATGCATTGGGCAATGATGTAACCAATAGAGATTACAATTTTCATGATATCTTGGTGAATAACCTTGGTAATTTTCAAATGACACCTTGGGGATGGACCTTGGTGATATGTTCATGATTGTCTATGTTAAATGATGTATCCACATATTAATGTTATGAAAATTGTTATTTTTATTATGATATTCTACATGATTTCTTTCTCATGCCTTAAAGTTCTTTTTCATGACATAGTTGATGTATCTCAAGTTCACATGTCAAATGTTTCTCATGTTCCCTTACTGGGCCTTCTGCTCACCCTTTCGTTTGATGTATATCCCCAGGTTATCAGATTCATTAATTATCCTAGGATGGATTTAAAGAGATGCCTTTAAAGTGTTTAAGAAGAATGTTTTATGTTGTTTTCACGTATTATGTTCCCGGTTTCCAAGACACTAAACCTTAAAGATCCTCAGTTTTATGTAATGTAATGAATGTTTATGTTATAAAAAGGTGGGATACTATAGTTGGTATCAAAGGATGGTTTAGTTATTAGTGGAAATTAGTATATGAAATCTTTAGGAAGAAGCCTATAGAAATGTTTATATATAGGAAATCTTCCTGGTATTTTGGTGAGTATTGAGTAAGGGGTTGCCAAGAAAATACATCCTTGTCTGGATACGAGTAGGTAGAGGTTCTTCTGGCACATATGTACATAGGGGTAAAACCCGAAAACACCGCTTTGAGCTAGACTCGAATGGGAACTGGTACACGACAACGGGCCTTGCTGCACTCTTGGGTACGACACTCCCGGTGGATATGCTTTGGTAAATTCATAAGCTTAGTATGAACCATTATTAAAGGAAAAAATATAGAATAAAATAAAGATTTACATAATGATATATGATCATGGTTAACCTAGTTTGAAACCTAGGGGATCACAAGTTAGGGTATAATTTTCTTCTACAATTTATCCATACATGATTTAAGTTCCTTTTCATGATTATTGGCTAAGTATTTAAGCCCCTAATTATACCTTCTCTTCTTAGTTAATGGTGGGAAATGGAAGAACATGTCCCAACAACCAATGTGATAGAAAATGTGATGATTTCCGTATTAATATGATAGAGATGATTAGGGGATTAAAATATGATTATTATTTTTGAAGATGTTCACTATTTTGGGAACCTTATTTGATCGAGGTAAATAGATTACTACGGTATTTTATTTGAGGAGTAAAGGTTGAGTAATATTTTGAAGAATCAACGAATTTAAGGTTAACTTATGGTATTATAGGTTACTTATCTAAATGATTGAACTATCTTGGGAAAATATGTTTAGGTTAGTTACTTTGGTTATAATATGTTAGGAGTGGTTGATGTTGTTTGGAGATGACCGATAAAGTTTATCTTGGAAGACTATGTTATCAAGTCCTTCTTGTATTGGGTTTCAATCTTAGTTAGGGTTATTTTGAGGAATTTTAAGGACAGTTACTTACAGAATGGTCTATGATGAACTCTGGGTAGTACTGTGGAACTTTGAAGATTTAAAATTAGTTTCCCTTCCTATGGGAATCTTTCTTTTTGAAGAGTTGTTTTATCTTACCCTTTCTGTTTTTGGGATAAATGTTTAAAGATAGATAGATTTTCTTTTGTGGAATACATGATTCTCTAGAAGATTATTTTTGTGTTTTGATGAGACCAAGTAGTTTTGAATGCTCATCGTTTGGAGAAAAGATTAGTTTTGGTAGAAACTTATTAAAGGATGAAACTCTAAATTAAGGTAGGTATATTTCCTTATATTTTTGTTCTATGTAGTAAATTAATTCCCCAAAATTATGAAAAGAAATGTAAAACAAAAACGTTGTTGGTTTACATTTCCTACTAGGTAATCAAAGACCGTTTACACACATCATAAGTTTGGGATTTTCTTATGGTTAACTTTCTCCTAATCATGTTCTCTATCACTCTCCCTCAGAACTTGACCCTTTGTTTTCTCCTCCATGTCCATGTTTTCCTACATGGAATCCTAGTGTGGGTTAACTCAGGTGGCCTTTGTACTTCCCTTTATTTCTTTTAAAGTAATTGTTTTACTAAATCCTTTTCCGATGTGGGACTTTCAATGAAATTTCAAAATCCAATTTTAAAAATTGTGAGGACGCAATTTCATAAGGGGGAAAGATTGTAACGACCTGAAATTTTGAATAAATCTTGTTTCCTAATTTTTTGTGTTATTTTTTTATATACTCAACAAAAATGTTTCATTTGATAAAATGGGTATAATTAAAATGAGACCGTTGGGTTTTGACTGTTATATGACCATTGGTCAATATAACCGCTGTAAACTAAACGTTTTTATTATTGTCTCTAAATACAAGTAATCTTGGTTAATTATTATAGAAAGAAGAATCGATGGCCTCACCCAGTAGTCTTGGACCGATCGAAGCCCATCTAACAGAACTTGGGAAGGAGGTAGCAGCACTGGGCTTTGCTTTGGACCAAACCCAAGCCGAACTTCATCGTGTGAAGTAAGAACATAATTGCCTTCGCGAGAAGTTTAAAATGATAGAAATTACTACTCAGGCGATGTTGGTCGAGCCTCCCTCGGATTCTCTCACCTTAGCACACCTTACACTTAGGTCCTATGCTGGTGTGATAAGGGGAAATGTAAGGAGACCCTAACTGCCTTGTGTAATCCTTTGTTTTAAATAAAAATGGGATTTCTTCTTATAATAAAGTTTATGAATTTTCAAATGACCGGAAAATATAGTATGCATATTTTTGATGAATTTTAGAAAAATAATATTTTAAAATTGTTTATGTAAACATTAAATAATTAAAAATGTGTAATAATTTTCAAAAAATGGTCTTCTACAATTATGTTCAGTATGAAATTTAGAGTCTAATAAGATTAACTTAATTTTTGATGAATAGTAAATTATGAATAGTGATTTTATGCTTAGGATTAGCAATGTGACCAAATAGATTGGTAATCTCACTTAAAGAAAGTATTAATAAAATCTAGGCACCTTGATTAAGTAATGTGATTCAATAAAATGGTTAAATAACGGTTTCATATACTATTATTCAAGTATTAGTTTTTTCAGGTAAATAGTGTTTTTTAATTAAAAACTAAATTATAAATATTTAGAAAATTATTTTTATAAAATGGATTTCAATTTTGAACTCAGAGCAACGATATTATGTTAAGATAATTTTTGGGGTTTATTTCTGAAAAAATGAATTTTCGGTGAATACTGTATTTATTTAAAAATTAAATTAAAAATATTTAGAAAAATATTTTTATAAAATGGAGTTCATTTTTGAAATCAGATCATTGATATTTGGTTAAGCTGAAATTTTGGGATTTTTCTGAGAAAGTTGAATTTTCAGTGAATAGTAAAAATACAGTTTTAGGGTTTCGGTATGTTTAATGACATCATAACTGTGTCATGATGATTTCATGAGATATTTTATGGGTTGGCCGACCAAAGGTGATGAATTATTGTATTGGGGGGCCCATGTGGCCTAACTCAATGGGAAGTACCATGGGAGGGCCCATGCTTTTGAGAAAACCACTTTTGAGGTGTCCCTTGGCCATTAATGCCTTTTCCCCTCACTTTCCCTATAAATATCAAGCAATCCTCTCACACTTTCGACTCCCACTCTCCTCAAACGAAGTTCTGGTCTCATTACCTCCCAAGGAGTCCTCCCAAGGTTCCCCCAATCCCTCAAGGTCCCAACCTTTTAGTTTTAAGAGTTATGTTTTAAGGTAAGGGATCTGACCTCTCTCTTTTTTTCAAGTAATCTCTTTTATGTCATTCCTTTTATGCTACATGTTCTTATGTTGGAGGATGTTCTTTTATATTCATTATACTGTCCTTTTATGTTTATATGATGAGAGACCCCCTCTTACTCTCATCATTTCATTTTATGAAAGTTTTAGTGGCGTCGTTAGGCTGCCGAAATTTTTGTAACGGATTCTTTCACCTTTCTCATCTTCAAGTTCTATTTTCTTGTCAAGTCTTTCAAGTTCCATTTTATTATGTTGCGGTATGATCTATATATCTATCATACATAACCCTTATGTTCATATTATGAGATGCCTTATTTCGATCTTGTCAATTCATTTTTGGTTGAATTTTAAGAGACGCCATTAGGCTGCCGAATTTTTAAGGGATTCGTTCGCCTTTCTCATTTTTCAAAGATCTACTTTCATGTAAAGAATTTCATGTTCCTTTTGTATTATGTTGGGTTATGATATCTATATATATCATACTGATCTTTTATGTTCATATTATGAGAGACCCTATTTGATCTCTTCAATTCATTTTTGTTGAAGTTTAAGTGACGCCGTTGGGCTGCTGAATTTTCATAAGCGAAATCTTATTTTTGTCTTCCTTTCATGTTCTTAATTTCATATGGTATATCTTTCAAATTTCATTAACATGTTCTCAAATCCTTTATATTCTGTCCCTCTACTGTTTTATCGGTCATTTATGAATGTTTGACCCATTTCCCCTCTCCTTTCAATGTTTTCTAAAACCCCGAAACATAGTTGTTATGCTGCAGAATTTTCGTCTCAAAATGCCTCTCTCTTTTCTCAAAATTATTTTATGTTATAAATTGAATAATCAAAGCTCATATTTCTACAAGGGTATTAACATATATATAAAAATTTTCTATTTTAAATTCTGGGATTTACATACATGAGACCCGCTCTCCCCTTCCGTGGGTTTAAAGTGACGTAAAGATCATGTCTCTAAAACAGTTGTTTTTTAAACGTTATGATTATGAAATAAAACCCATTTATTTTATGCAATATGGGTTATTTATGAAATTTTTTATGATTATATATGTGGCTCACATGATAATAAAGGAAAATTTAAGGGTGTGCCCTGATAACGCTCCAATGCATTGGGCAATGATGTAACCACTAGAGATTACAATTTTCATGATATCTTGGTGAATAACCTTGGTAATTTTCAAATGACACCTTGGGGATCGACCTTGGTGATATTTTCATGATTGTCTATGTTAAATTATGTATCCACATATTAAAGTTATGAAAAATGTTATTTTTATTATGATATTCCACATGATTTCTTTCTCATGCCTTAAAGTTCTTTTTCATGACATAGTTGATGTATCTCAAGTTCACATGTTAAATGTTTCTCTTATTCCCTTACTGGGCCTTCTGCTCACCCTTTCTTTTGATGTATGTCCCCAGGTTATGAGATGCAGTAATGATCCTAGGATGAATTTAAGGAGAAGCCTTTAAATTATTTAAGAAGAATGTTTTATGTTGTTTTCATGTATTATGTTCCTGGTTTCCAAGACACTAAACCTTAAAGATCCCTAGTTTTATGTAATGTAATGAAAGTTTATGTTATAAAAAGGCGGGATGCTATAAGAAAGCTCTCAAGATTTCCTCAAGGGTTTGGATAGTCTGCTCGGATTGGCCATTAGTTTGAGGATGATAGGTCGTACTGAAGTTCAGTTCAGTATTCAGAGCATGTCGAAGAATCTTCCAAAACATAGAGGTGAATCTTGGATCTCGATCAGACAAAATAGATAGTGGTACTCCCTGGAGCCTTACCAATTCCATAAAATATATCTGTTCCAGTTGATCCAATGATAAATCCTCCTGAATAGCAATAAATTGTGCAGCCTTTATAAGACGATCCACAACAACCCAGACTGCATTGTTTTCATTGGATGTCTTCAGAAGTCCAGTGAAAAAGTCCATGGGGATGTTCTCCCATTTCTATTCTGGTATGGGAAATGGTTGCATCATCCCCTTAGACTTATTACTCTCTTCCATCACTTGCTAACATAGCAGGAACTTTGATATATATTCAGTGATCTCCTTCTTCATATTATCCCACCAATAATTCTCTCAGAGATCTCAATACATCTTTGTGTTTCCTGTGTGAATAGAGAAATTTTAACTATGTGAATCATCCAAAAGTTCCTTCTTCAGCTCCAAACAAGATGGAACATATAGTATTTTCACAAATTTTACAATTCCTTATTCATTAACATTAAACTACAAGGATTTCCCTTTTCCCATAGCTTCCACTTTTTCTTGAATTCCCACCTCATCTCTTTGAGCATCTTATAACCTTTCCAAAAGTGACAGTTGAGCAATCATTTTTGAAAGGATTGATGATGTTACATTCTTTATGATTCCCACGTCCATCTTTATCAAATCTAACAATATTGGATCCTTTTCAATTATCATTAATGATATAATCACTAGGTCCTTTCTACTTAAGGAATCCACCACCTTGTTCGCTTTTCTAGGGTGGTAATGGATTGAGCAGTCATAGTCTTGGATCACCTCTAACCATCTTCTTTGGCACATGATCAACTCTTTCTGTGTGAATATAAAATTGATGCTTTTGTGGTCTGTATATATTTCACACTTCTCCCTAAAGATATAATTCCGCAAAATTTTTAATGTGAAGATCACTGCATCGAAGTTAAGGTCATGTGTTGGATAGTTCTATTCGTGAGCATTCAATTTCCTAGAAGAATAGGCAATGCCTTTGTCATTTTTATTCAACACACATCCCATTCTCTTCTTTGAAGCATCACTGAACACCAAAAAAACTTCTCCACGTATTGGTAAAGTGAGCACGGGGGTAGTGATAAACCTCTTTAAAAACTCCTTGAAGATTTCTTCGCATTCATCACTCTAAGTGAACTTTACTACATTCTGAGTTAGCTTTGTAAGAGGGTTGGACAATTGTGAGAAATTTCTCACAAATCTTCGATAATATCCAGCTAAACCCAAGAATCTATGGATATCTGTTACCGATGTTGGACTCATCCATCCCTCAATTGCATCTTTTTTGGAGGGATCTACAGATATCCCATTGCTTGTGATGATGTGGCCCAAGAATGAGACATCCTTCAACCATAACTCACACATTCAATACTTTTCATATAAATTTTCCTTCTACAAGGTCTCTATTATAGTTCTTATATGATCCTCATGATTGTCCTTGGTTTTGGAGTATATCAGAATATCATCTATAGAGCTCCCACAAATTTGTTGAGGTAATCTCTGAAGAATCTATTCATTAAGTCCATGAAGATTTCTAGATAATTAGTGAGTCTGAAAGGCATTAATATGAATTCATTGTGCCCGTATCTTGTATGAAAAGAATTCTTGGGGATATATTCCTTCTTCACCCATACTTGATAATATCCCGACCGCAAATCCACATTGGAGAAGTATTGTCCTCCACACAGCTGATCGAAAAATTCATCAATTTGTGGTAGAAGATACTTTTTCTTTATTGTGATTTTGTTAATCTCTCGATAATCGATGCAAAGGCACATTGAACCATCCTTATTCTTGACGAAGAGGACTGGTGCACCCCGTGGTAAAGCACTTGGGCCTATAAAACCTTTATCCAGATTATCCTATAGTTGTTTATTTATCTCTTCAAGCTCCACAAAAACCATTCTATATAGTGTCTTGGATATTGGTAATGCCCCAGGTATAAGTTCAATTGAGAATTTAACATCTCTTCTAAGAGTAAGACCAAACAATTCCTTAGGAAACACTTCTGCAAATCCCCTCACAAATGGCATGTCATTGAGGATGGTTTCTTCCTTGGAATCAATCATCTGATCCAGATATTTGTGCTCATAGGGAATTAATTTCCACGCTTGAGATGATGGATCTAAATAAGATTCATCTTTCTCTTTGCACTTGTAATGAATCGGGGGTCGATTCTCCACATGGAGAGTGATTTCCCTCCCATAGCAATTTATGTTGGCTCTATATAAGGAATGACAATCCATGCCATGAATTGCATCAAATCCTACCAGAGGAAGTATGACAAGGTTCACCGAGAATTTCAATCCATATATTATGATAGGGGAGGAGTTATATTCATGGGATGCAATGATTTTCCCATTTGTCGTACTCATCGACAACTTCATTTCCATGATTTTGTGGTGGTGCTGGGATTGTTATACTAAACTTTCGAGATATAAAAGAAGGTGTAGAACCTGAATAAAAAATTATGTTCATTATTCTTGAATGAATAAATAGGATACATGTCACCACTTCATTTTTAGGGTTCACATTGGTAATTGTTATGGCAAAATCTCTCCCTTGGTTCCTTGGAGGTTGTTCGTTTCCTCCGAAAACCCTTTTCTTAGGGCACTGATTTTAAAGATGCCAGGGTTCTTTGTAGTTGTTGCAATGAACAATGAATTGAGGTTCGAATAGAGCATTCCTCTCCATTGTCGCAGCCTCAGGTCTTTCTTGCCGACGGTTAACAGCTTGGTGCCCTTGTCTTACAAACCTAAATCATTTCCTCATCCCCTTCAAGAAATTTCTGGGGTGCTTCTTTCCTCACCTTTGGCAAGTGGGGTGATGGGTCTTCTTAGCACCATTGGATTTATCCATCAGTCAACAAACATTAAATTACACCTTAAGCTTCTTATCCCCATGATACCCCTGAGAATATCTAATCTCCATTTCAACCTTGATGGCGCATCAGACAATTTCCTCATAGCTATCGAAGTCATGGATCACCATCCCTTTCCACATGCTAGGATTCATCCCACCAAAGAAGCGGTCAACCATGAATTTGGGGGTAACGACAAAGAAGGAAGCGCATCAAGGAAGACTTGTGATGTTTTCCTCGTACTCTCTAACAAATTAATCACCTTTTTTCTTGAGGTCAAGGAAGTCCCTTTCCATCATAAGAAGGAGGGTGCACGGAAAATATTTATCGAAAAACATCTTCCAAAAATCCTTCCATTGCAATGTCTTGATCTCCTCCTTAGGCTTCTTATTCTTGATCAACATACACCACTAATCAGCTCCACCCTCCATACGATAAGCAACCATGAAAACCTTCCCTTATTCATAACATTGAAGGATAGAGAAGACCTTCTCAATGGAGTTGATCCATTGTTCGGCGATTGAGGGATCAGATGATCCATTAAAAGTAATAGGTCTTTGTCTCATGAAGCTCTTGATAGCAAATTGTTCATTATTAGGGGGGGTTGAACATTCCTCTTAACCCATGTTTCTATTAAAATCTTGAGTTAGCTAAGAGAGAAGCATGACAATGTTCATGATTCCCTCTCCCATTAGATTGGGAATCTAATTAGTACATTCATCACATTGATCATCACATCGGTTGCTAGCCTGAGTCCTCTTATTACAGGTCATTGGCTGGAATAAATGGAAATTTAGGTGTAACACATAAAGGGTAATACAAGGAAAAAACTGATGACTTATAAATAACTCTTATTTCCTTAACATATGAATCTATTGTCTTCAATCTAAGTTATCCATGATCTACATTATAATATATATTCTAAGGGATTTATTTGTCATTTAATAATGGTTCATACTAATATTGTGAATTTACCAAAGCATATCCCCTGGGAGTATCGTAACCAATAGTGCCCCAAGGCCCTTTGTCGTGCACCAGTTCACATTTGAGTCCAGCTCAAAGCGGTGTTTTCGTGTTTTACCTCTAGGATACATCTGTTCTAGAGCCACCTCCACATGCTCGTATCCAGATAAGTATGTATTTTCTTGATAAACCACTTACTCAATACTCACCAAAAATTACAGATGTTTTTTATACTTAGTCTTGTCTCTAAGGCTTTACTAGGGTTTTCTAATCCTAATCCCAAAAATATCTAAACCTATCCTCTGATACCAACTATGACTACCCTGGTCTTTTATTACACAATTAAATATAATTTATTAAATTAACATAACATGATACAATATATAATATCAAGAGGTATAGTGTCTTTGGGGATTAAGATCAGTACATAATAACACAAAACATGAAATACAACATCTTTATTGAAAACTTTTGTTACATGATCACTACATTTCCTCGTACATAGAATTCCATGGGATAACCTGAGGACATGCATAAGAAAAGGGTGAGATATAATGCCCAGTAAGGGAATAATCATGGAATAACAAGAGGAATTCAATAAATTTTAGAAAATAGGCATATCAATAGAGTAGAAGAGAAGCATAAACATTAATTCATGATAAATCATGATAATCATAACATGGAAATGTGGCAACAACACGTAACATGGAATTAGCATGAGCCAAGAAACATTTCACATGGAGCATGAGTAAATTCTCATTGCACATGAAGAACGAGTAAAACCTAATTTCAATTGAATTATCATGAGTAAACACCCATTGCACATGACATTTCATGATACTACACATTACCCCATGCATTGGAGCCCTATATGGGTGCACCCTTTATAAACATTTCATTTCATGCATAAGCGTGCCACATTGATCATATAACGTAGATTCATAAAAAATATTCATTTATTACATGATAAAGGAATTTGGAATTTATACATGAAACTTTATAATCAATAAGTAAATCTTAATAATGGTGAATACCATTTATATATAAATGGGCGTGGTACTCATTACACAATGAAATTGGATTGGAAAATCCATTCAATTTCAGCAACGTAACGGTGTGACGTAAAAATTCATAAAAATGGTTGATGAGAGATAAAGGGGTGTCTCATCATATTTAAATGAAATTTACTATTAGGGGTCATATACATACATGTTCCAACAATTGTAATGGAATTTATAGTCATGATACAAAATAATTTCTTGAATGTAAAAGAGGAGAGAAAATTTCCTTTCGGAATTTCGGTATAGTAACGAGTGTACATTGGAAGCATTTAGTGAAAAAGAAAGGGGTATCACATAATTCAAACATAAAGAGGGAAGAATGGGTGAGGTTTGAATCCATACACCAACATTTATAATAGAAATTTAAAGGGCATAACAACATTATCAAAATTGGGAAAAAAAGAGAATGGAAGAAAAAACCCTTACTTGGAAGTGTGCTTCTAAAAGCTTGGGAGAGGCTTGAGAGAGGCTTCTTGGGAGCTTGGGGAACCTTGGGAGGATTCTACAGAGAGTATGGTAGATTTTTGAAGAACTCAAAAATAATTGAGTTCGGAGGTAGTGGGATATTTTTTTGGTTTATATAGGAAAGGTGAGATAATTCTTTATTATTTAGGTTTGGGACCCCTCACATTAAACTAATCCAAAACACAAACCAAACCATGGTTTTTTCACATGGTTTTTGTAAAAGGGAATTGGAAGACTATATTTAATAATTAAAAAGTCCGAACTTCTTAAAATAATGGGGTTGCTTATGTGAAGGTGAGTCACACTCCCAAGGAAAACAATTTTAAAAGACATGATGTTTAATAAGCCTTGAAGGGTCCATTAATGATTTGTAAAATAAGTAAAAAAACCCCAAAGTCACATTATATTAACTTTAAAACATATATTGTCTGAATAAAACACTTATATTATTTTATTACATCACTATTGGGTCATTATGATGTCATAAAACACATTATATATTTAAACGGTATTTAATATTTACCCCAAAATTTGATTCTCAGAAAATTATGAAAAATTCACCATTGGATAATTTAGACATACTGATTCCATAAATAATATTCTTTTTATCTAAATAATTTTCTAAATATGTTAGTTTTCACTTTTAAAATAAAAAATTACATTTATCGAAAATTCATGGGTTTTGACAAAAATGGGTTTCAAACCTTAATAAAAATTACAATTGCATTCATAAAATTGTACATTCATTTATATTTAATAGAAATTAATTTAATAATAATAATAATAATAATTTATTAATATATTATTAAATTCAAAAATCCATTAATTCATCAAAATAATTTCATAGTTGAACATTAACTAAAAATAATATTTGTGCTTTAAAAACTATTTACAAGATAACAATAATAAAATGAAAGTATATTCCTTATTATATAAAAAATAATTTACTTGACCATAGTGCTAAGGTCTTGTTACATAACCCCTTATAACACCCGCATACGATCGAAGAGTAAGGTGTGTGATGGTGACAGACTCTTGGGGTGGCTTGGATAACATTGGTCGGGTGTTAATCTTTATTAACATCAACTTCTCTCATAGGTAGTCATGCTCGAGCTTAACCTGTTGATGCTCGTCTTGGGATTGTTCAATATTGAAGCCCAATGATGCCACCTCTTTTCTAAGCTTTGAAAAATGGGCATCGTATTGGGAACGTCTATTGGATGAGGCCATCACTTACATTGTATGATTAAATAGGATTTATTGAAGCCCTATATTTATACTAATCATGTGATCACTGTTCAAAGACTATATTAGAAATGGTCACAATTCATAAAATAAAACCAAAGAAGTTGAAATTTTATATAAACATTTTACATAAAGAGTCATTTAATTAGATCACGAGGGATTTCCATTAATTAAAGTTTGGGTTGTTACAATTATTCCATGCTAAATCTTTAAAGTATTTGGGATTTTATGGGTGGTTCTCTTTTGGTTTTTCACACTGGGTGCACAGTTTCCTTAGTGGTTTGATCTCAGAAAAGTCATCAGATGTTGGGTGTATGTTTCAGTGAGAATGATTGTGTTATACGCAAGGTGCCTTGGAGGAAGTAATTTTGTCTCTTCTTGGAATATACCGGCCATATAAGTTAGGATTTATTTTAAATTGTCAGCTGGAGATGGAACGACTCAGGTCTCTTCATGTTTAATGCTTATGGTTGATAACAAACCATTCTATGACATATTATAAGTAGGATATGAGTGTGGTTTGTGTCAACTATGGATTTCCATGAAATGCCGTATCAACTTGGACATTGAGGTAAATGGGGAATCAACCTTTTAATCATATACAATAACCCTTGGGGTGTTTTGGGAAAGGTAAATTCAAGTGGTGGGCAGTGTTGTGACTTGGAATTTTCCACATAATGTTAAATTCTATGGTGGGAAGTAGCTTTTTCCAGATTCTAAACTAGATGATGAAGGGATTGTGTCTCTGGGTAATAAGCTCTGATAAGAGTTGTGTGAATGTTTCAGTTGTTGAATGGGCATTGGATAGAGTTTTAAATGTCATAAGTTTCATGTTCTTATGTGGATTTTTAAGGGTGTGTAGGGTGTTTAGAAATGCAACACGATTGTTTGAACGATGATTTACGAACCCTGTAAAGTCTTATAAGGTTTAAATTTTTTCTAAAGTCTTATTAGGGATGACAATTTTTATGGATGGAAGGATGTAATGATCCACAATTTGAATGGGATGGAAATGCAAGGATTTATATAACTTTTTAAATTATCGGATATGTCATTTTTAGTACTAGTCTTTGAAATTTACTTCTGATGGTTGTAACAGAATTGTTGTTTATAGACGTGGGTAAAGACTAGTTATGTTTCTTTGGTGGATCAAGGAGTTTCAGGAGAATTGGAACAGTAAACACATACTTTTTAATGATTGTAGAGGGTTCACAGATCGTCTAAGACCATGTCACCCACTACGAGAAACTATGTGTGTTTTTTCAGGTGGGCAGAAGAATTTCACACAGTTTTTGCATGGTTTTTCAGACCATGTTCCTTGTCTATACAGGTAGTGCCACATAGGTAGTACCTCTACACTATTCATCGCATGGTATATTCATGGCTAAACTAATCGTGTGAGACAAACCGTATGAGGTGGATCTATAAAGCAGGGGTGTCACACGGTCGGTGTATAATTTGGATAACCGTGCGACCCATATCTTGTGGTATATTAATTTTAAATAAATTAATTAATTTAAATTAAAATTAAATTATAACTAAAACACTAAATCCTCATCCCTCATTCATTATACCATCATGATAGATTCCAAAGGGGTTCCCCCTATCGCACATGTGGCCCCATCCATGGATTCAACTACATTCGTTGATCTCTAGCTGGATTTATTGTCGATTTCCCTCTGAAGCATTGAGGTATGGTACTATCTCCCTTCATCTCCCAATTTATGGTCGTGTTTCTGTATCAATTCCACCTAGTAGGTTTTGACTGAAACACTATGGTTTGGGTCTTATGTGTTTTCAGTTTTATGTTTTTCTGGGGGTGTGAATCATCTCTCAGGGCCTTTGGGTTCATGTTCTGTCAACCACCGCTGAAGGCATGGCAGATTGGCTTGATTTGGTTCGCCTCCACCATCCTGGGTGAGATTTTATTGCTACCACTTGGTTTATCACCCACAAAATTAGGGTCTTTTTGTATTTTACAGTTCCATTTAATTAATTTTTAGTGTGTTGGTCCCTACTAGGTTATCTCAGCTCATTGGATCTAAGGCCACTCACCTGCGTGTGCATTGGTTAATGTGTGTGTGTATATATGTGGGTCCCCCATTATATAAATATTCGTACATGTTATTGAATATACATGTATGGGGATATGTCTTCCTATGTATATATGTGAAAATGCATATGTAGGCATGTAGGGATGAGTATATGCACATAATCATATATATAAGGATCCCCTTGAACATGTTCATGGCCATGAAGGTATGTTCATAGGGGCTAGGTGTCCTTATATGTTTTTGAAGATGCATATTCTTAGTGGTGTAGCAGATGATTCTTGTTATAATGTTAAAAGATCAGATTTATTCATTTTTGTTCCACCCTAAGGTAAGATCCATTTCCTTGCCCTTTTAATTTACGAAGGAATTAATCAATTTATTTCATGTCCACTGTACGCTTGTTTATTTCTTATCCAAGTATGGTAGTTATTCTAAAATTATTTCTTTGATAAGGTTAATGAAATTTATAAATGTAATGTTTGAATGATTATGGATGGGAGGCATTCTTACCCCATACCAATGTTATGACAGATTATAGATGGGATGCATTATTACTGATGCCAATATTATGACTGATTATGGGTGGGAGTAATTCTTACCCTCAAACCATTTATGTTTTCAATAAATAAATATGTGATAATAGGAAGAGATGGTGAGGGATATTGGTATTGGGTAAGGGGTACCCTGTGAAAGATCCCCTAGAATTTGGATGGTGGTGGTACGTCCTGATCCACCCCAGTTTATATCATATGGGAGAATGCCACGATACTTTGATGGATCTTGGTATTGGGTTGGAGGTAGACCATGAGAGGTCCCCAATAATTTTATGGTGGTGGTACATATTAATCCACCACAAAAAAAAATTAAATGCTTGGAGTCTAAGAGACTCAGGTCTCTTGGGCCTAGGTTAAGAGAAGACCACGAGAGCTCCCCTAGAGTTGGATGGCAGAGGTATGTCCCAATCCAACCTTATATATATATAATTCTACTATATATATATATTTAACATGAACATACTATTATTCCAGCAATGGTTCGAATCTGGTATAGACATCAGGTGTCCCTTAGGAACCTGGATGGGTGATATTCATTTATGGTGTTCTGTTTTTTAAATTATGCCATACCCACACACGATATAATTTATATTACAATGGAATTTTATAGACACTATGGGTGTCAGCCTTATCAGATTCAATCACACAACCTTCTTGGGTACCTTTGGTTCCCAAGTATATCCTTGTGTTTGAAATACCTAGGTTTATTGTTCTGACTACTTGTACCTGGGAGTTATGTGAAAAGGACAAAGCTAGAGATCAGGATGCTCAAGTAGATCTCCCATGGGGACTTCTATATTTTCATAATTTTGGAATTTATTATAAAGAATTCTATTTTTCACCACACTAGATTATGTATATTCATTCATCCATGAATTTTATAAACTAGCATTGGCCACTTTGATACCATTGATATTATATGACTTTTTATTCTTTTCCAAACATTTATATGCTTCTTCCATTGTTCTTGTTGTTTATTATCTGATAATACTACTGTGAAACTTGATAAGGGAGTATAGTATCCCCACTATCACATCCCAATACTTTCACTGCTAGTCAGTAGCATCTGGCCTTTGGGGAGATGCGCTTGAGGCCACGTGACCCACCTGTCTGGATACTGGTTTGATGGTAAGTTTGATCGAGAATTTGTACTCTTGGTAATGTGGTACATGAAAACAATCCATTCTGCAAACCTTTTTTAACACTCTCACGGGATATTCATTTGAAATTCAAAAAACTGTTTAAGAACCATCATGAAGGATTTAAATATAATAAGGCTATGAATAACCTAGGATGAAACTAGGGTGTCATAGATTATTGAAGATTTCATTATTTAGACATCTTATAAATAATTATTTTATTGAAAATTTTGTTTTCTAATATGATAAGGAATGCTCACACTATGCATCTCATTTTAGTCATTAGAGGGAACTATAAGTAACTAAATTAACATTGAATGGGATGGATAATTTTCTGTTGGGAATTAAAGTGGGATAATCCTTAGAGTAAAAGATGTTGTCATCAGGACAAACTATTGTTCCCAAAAAATGATTAACACCATGTATCTTAACTAACTCTTGGACACACAAAAAAAGAAAAAGAAGTAAATTACTGATACATCTTGTAGTAGATACTATGATGAAAAGAAAATTTAGTTTCCTTTATGTCATGAATTTTAAAAGAATCACCTAAGTGAATATATTAGAGGATCAATAATTTGTTTTAACTATGAAAATGGACATGAATCAATTTACTACAAGTTGAAGGTGACGAGTTTGATTAATGAATCAGATGAAAATATTGGCCTCCCTATGACATTATTGATGATTATGTGTTTTAAGTGTGGAATAAATAATGATTATGCAACTCAATGTCCCAAGATAAAATCACCTGAAGAGAGTAAAAATGGCGGTATGAGTAATAGTTAAATTGTTGATGATGAAGATACTACAGATGAAATTTGAAAGGAATGAGGTATTGTGTTATGGGAGGAAGTATCCTTTATTTTGGAATAAGGATGAAGTGGAATAGTGAAATATTTTTTCTATTTGGATTCCAGGATTATGTTACATGAAAGGTGAAATATGTAGGCATTGTTCAGTTTATATTTTTCGATATGGATTTACAAGAACACGTTGAATGGTTCCAATGGAATAGAAAAGTGATATAATGGCAGGGTTATGTCCATGGAAAATACAAGAATAAGGGAATGATAAACCACAATATGTTCCTTTATGGTAATGTTATTTGGATAAAGATATTTGGTATTTGAATAATTAAATTGGAAGTTACTCATTACCATGGAACTAATTAAAGACTTGTTGACATGTGGTTTATATTATCATTGAAGAATTTTAAAACATTTTTGGATTTATGGAAAAAATATAATATAATTTTAATAATGAAGCATAAATGTTTTCAATAAGGACTTATGGTAATTAAATTTATTACCATTTTTCAAGAGAATATATGATAACTGTATTCACATGTTTGTAATGATAAAACTAGGAGAAACATTGTAATATTCAGTGGAATCAATGTTAAGATAATTTCAAGAATTTATTTCTAATGTTTTGTATTGGCATCTTTCAGAAGGGTTTTTTGTTTAATGATTCGGGAAAATATTAAATGAAACATCCTAGTAAGTATTAATGTATTGTTATTGTATTGAAAACCACAGTGAAAATGATATTTAGTTATAACCCTATTTTAAAGATATCTATCATATTTTTGAAATTATATTAGTGTGGTTTTAGAAAAGGTAATCATGTATGTCTGGTGATAACCAATCACGTACAGAAAGGTCGCAGGTCTTTAACCCATGACTAAATGGAAATAAGCGTTTCATTCCTAACACTAACCTACAAAATGTTTAGGTTAATGTATAATGATTTTTCATGATGGAATAATAGTTTTTATTTTTATGTTTAGAGATTAATGTATTAAACCTATTTATTTTTAATAATAATTATAGGTAAATTGTAATTCTCTTATGGGCCTTAAGATATACTAAAAGTGTATTTTAGCACTCCAGGAATCAAATTTAAATTCAGGACGTCTATTACACGATATATTGGATGAATTTGAATTTGATAAATTCACAACTAAAGAAATAAATTTTGTTTATTGACATAGTACAAGAAAGTATATTTTAATATATTCCTTGTTAATAAAATAGTTTCACAACATTAGTATAATTATAAAATGAAAAAAATCCTTAATATCTTATTTTTTATAAACCGATGGCCTTTTAAATCATCATAGATTTATCAATTTGAGGCCCTCTAATTTTCTTTTATCATTCACTTGTTTTTTAATGATGACCTCAATAACTCCCCATAAATATTTATGTTTTTTATCAATGTGAAATCCTCACTCCAAACCTATGTTCCTATATGTTGAAACCTAGTTATATGTTACTTTTGTTAACCATTATGGTTCCATATTACACTTTTATGGGATATTTCAATATCTGTTTTTTATGAAGTGGGTTTCTATGAATGAAAATTTCAAGTAGTCAAATAATAATAATCGTAACTAATTTTGAGGAGGGATTTAATTTTAATGGGGCTAGAATGAAACACCATGATATTTTTTTAATCTTTTTTGAATTAATTTATCATTTTTGATATTTTTCATTTAATTTAACACAAGAAATATTTTATTTTATATTAAATCACTATATTTGGCTTGCGTTATATGCAACACCAAGTTAATCGTGCACTATACACAACCTAAATTTTATCTTTCTCTACATGGACCAATGAGTTTATCTTTATAATTATTGTACATTACCCACAAACCTGACATGGCGTATTAAAAAAGAAACACTGACTACGAATATGTTACACTCAACAATGTGTTTCAAAAAAAGTATTTTTATTTTTTTAATTATTTAAATAATATAATTAATTTGTAGTCTCTAAATATATTATTATAAATAATGATAAATACATCTCAAATATTTATTATTCTGTTTTTATATAAATAAATTTATTAATTCTGAAAGATATAGTTTTTTGAAAAGTCGAAATATGTTTTAAAATACTATTTTAAAAAAAACCTAGTTTACATGTCCTTTGTGAAAAAAAATTAAACACATTTAAATATTTTATTTTATAAAATAAATAATTTTGGAATTTAAAATGTAGAATTTATCATACGGTAAATTTTTGGGATATTTCAGAGAAACAACATTTTCAGATGAACAGTTAAAAATACAAGATTTTAATTCGAAACTACCTTTTCATATAATTTATTTATAAGAATAAATTATATTTTAAATTCTTTTCAATGTTTAATTAGGTATTATGTTATAAATTAACATAATATAGTTCATTGAGATAAATGTTTATTAATAATTTTGCATAAAAACATTGCAAACGTTTTATTATTTTTACTTTAAAAATCTGAATTCTTCACCCGATAATGGGATTAATTTTACCTTAATTTTTTCCTCTTATGTGATTATAATTTGGAGAAATGGATTCCTTATTTTGAATCAGGATAATTTATAATTTCTAATAAGTTCAAAATAGTTTTTGACCAAAACTATTATTGAATGTGATTAAAATTAGTTACAATGATTAAGAGAAAAAAATAGGTTAACAAACTACTAAACCATAAACTTAAGACCCAAAACATCTTAGAAACATATCAAACACACATTTTAAGGCCATTATACGTCCATTAACCTTAATGTGTTTATTGTTTTGATTTCTTATGACTTTTTTAGGAAAAAACATCGGTACACCTAACTTGTTTTCAAAAATGCCAAGTGTGTCCTTTCCCTTCCCTATAAAAGGCCAACACCACCCTCTCTTATTCATTCTTCTAAAACCATATATTTTTGGACATGATCTACCCAATAAACTTACCACCAACCCTCCATTTATCCTTGAATATTCCTTTTGTGAATAAATAAATCCAAGGAAGCCTTTTGGCACAAACTAAAAGGAGTTACCCAGTTAAGAGGTAATATCTTCTCTCAACCTCCTTTCTATTATTTTCCATTATCCACCCCCTACAATCTCATTATTACAAGATTTTATAATAAAACAAGTATCATAAATATAATATAATTTTTTTCAAATGGTTATACCAACACATACACACACTTCCATATAACGGGGAATAAAGATACTATTTATGTGTATGGTGAACTACTGCCTCACTAAACGATGATTGATTATTTTCCCTTTATCGCCTCTCATGGAGTAAATAATGATTGAATATCTGTTTATATATTTTATATATTATATTTATTATTTATTAAATATTATTTAATTATTTTTTAACACATTCCCTTATACATTAATTTTTTTATTAAGTTTATTTCATTTGTGGAAGTGTGGACTACCGCCCCCTCAAAACGATGTGATTCGTTCATACACTACATGAAATGTATTAAAAATTCATTTAGAAAATATATATGATATATTAATGATTTAATAAACCTAATTTATTAAATATATATACATATATTTATTTTACATTATTTCTTTCAACATAACAATTAAACAGAAATAATGATCATGAGTTTTTATGGCTTACCATCTCCTTGAATAGTGTATTCTATTCCATACATATATAATATATAGATTATTATAATACAACTCTAATAAATATATATTGTAATTAAATCATGTTTTAAAATATATAAATCATGATATAACTATAAGGAACAAATATATAAGTCATTAAGACACGTGCGAAAAAATCAAATATTACTCAAAGTGAAACCCTAACATTGAATTGTTAAAAATAGGGTAATATAAATACAAAATAAAACCTCATATGATATTATAAGTAATAATATGGTTCAATTATATATTTAAAATTGATTTATATTTATTTTATAGGGGTTTTGAATGAGTACAATGAGAGTCAAGACACAAGGTAAGGGGATTTCATCACACTTTTTATTTCTGTGATATAAATGATTTATTCACCACCCATTCCTTTTATGTGGTGTGTATAATGACCATGTATGTGTTAAATTATATTTTATATAAATATATTAATGGGTATTTAAATATCTATTCTATGATCTTTATTTCATGGGGTTAATATTTCAAAATCTACCAAATCAGTAAGAGAGTTTTGTCTCAATTTTCCTTCATTGAGACACATGTTTTATTATGAACCTACATTCTTTTTTGAGTTTTATATACTTCCATTAGACATGTTATATCTTTAAAATAATTTGTTTAATTATATATTAATATTATTTAAATTCACATTCTTACATGGGGGGTGGTTTAAAGTTACTATGTGATACGAGTTTATTGAAACAATTTCATCTCTTTTCGAGATTGTTTAAAAATATGCTTCCTTTGTCCAAATATTATAATAAATATCTCAATAAAATTAATGAAATTTATTATCCTATTGTTAATTATGATATATTCATGTATTGGTACCATTTTTTTACTTTTTGGTACATAATAAAACTAAGAATGTGATTTTATGAAAGCATGATTTTACCCTCTCTTCCGTCAGAAATCTGTATTCCTTCAAGACCATTTTCAAAAAAAATGTTTTACAAGATTATTTTAATATTATCCTATAATCATTAAAAGTGAATTTTTTCCTTTTTAATATTTTAACAATGATTTAAAAATGAGTCTTCTTGTTTCATTCTGAACAAGTCATGTTTCTATAATTTTATTGGGAAAAATGAATGTTATTCTTACCTCGTACAGCATGTACGTATTTACCCATCATCATTTTGGTAAATCATAATTTCCATGTTTAAAAGGTTAATTTTTAAGAAAATTATTTTTTAAAAAATAATAAAAGAATTTTTTTAAAAAAGTTTTCATGATTTATTTATAAATATTCAAAGTATTTTTCAAGGAAAGTGTTTTTCAAAAGCTTTTAAGATTATTTTATACGATTTTATAGAAAATAGTTTTCAAAATATTATCAAGCTTATTTTATATGTTTTCAAGGAAGATTATTTTCAAAATGTTTTAAATCTTATTTTATAAATATTCAATTAAAATAGTTATGAAAATAATTTTAAGCCATATTTATATGTTTTCAATATATTTTCAAATAAGTGGTTTTCAAAAACAAATTCAACCTCCATTTATATGTTTTCACGGAAAATCATTTTCCAAAAATTTTAAATCTATCATTATATAATTTCTATGAAAAAGGATTCTAAATTATTTTTGAATATTTATTTATAATACTTCATTTCTATTTTCAGGAAATGGGTTTCAAATGATTTTTTATGTTTTAAGGAGCTTTTTTTCAAATAAGAGTGGATATTTTCAACAATAAATTTTAACAAAAGACCATTAAAATTTATTTACCATATAAGTGGGTATATGATGATGCTTCTCATTACTTTCTTGGAAATTATCCATAGGTTCCATTCATATTCTTTATTTAATGTTATATTTTTTTGATAGAATTATGTATATTAAACACGTTTCTTCCTCATGGGTTATATTATTATGAAACCTACTTCATTTCACAGGTTATGTTTATGATGAAATGATTGTGAAATGTGTCTTTTTTCCCATAGGTTATTATATGATTACAAGTTTAGGATATCCATTTAATATCATGGGTTATGATATGTTTTTTAATGATCTTGTGGAACATGAATGTATGATTTCACTATGATATATGAGGGACCTATATCCCCCTCCTATGTATTGGGTAAATATTTCTCTCTCCTAATATAGACTAATATTGTCTAGGGAGTTATCCTTGAGTACTTAGATAGCCATGGGTGTGAAACATGGCTACCAAAATGGCATGATGAGTGAAATCATGCATCTAAGATGGCCGTGGGAGTGAACCCTTACAATGAATATGGTATGGGTAGTGAACGCATACTACTAATAGGGTCTTTGAAGTTATTACTTGGCTATTGTGGAAATAATATTATATTCTTATGGGTCTACCATTATTCCTTGTTTTATTCCTATATTATGATTTTATGTCTTCTGTTCATTATTTCTTTATGATTCCTGTCTTATTAACTATCAATTTTTATTCAATAATTCATATTTATGATCTTCTATATGTAGGGTATAGTCCTCTATTTTCTTTATCATGTTCTCATACCCTTATACTCATGATTATTCTTAAATTACTCCCTTATCTTCCCTTACCGAGCAACTGATCTCAACCCTTTTTATGTATCCTTACTGAGTTTATGAAGATATGTATTATGTTTGATGTGTCTCGGAAGGGTGATAGTCATGAAGAACCTAGTGAGAGATAGTTCAGATCATTTATGTACTAGTTTTTATATTACAATCATTCCAAAGGCACATGAATAATTTGGTATTTATAAATATTTTTTTATAATTCTACCAGTATTCTTCAAAAGTGATGTAATTTTAATGTATCAAAAGAGAGGTTCACTAGCACAAGAGCCTCAGCCTAGTTGGTGAGGACTCGCTAGGTGCATCCAAGAGACTCGAGATCAAATCTAGGTAGAGGCATATTTCTGGGGTACTATAGCAGTAATGTAGCAGTATTGTAGCAGACATTGTTCGGTACTGTAGCAGTCGGAACTATTCATCCATCTGGGCCTCTGGGCCACCGGTTCGGTCCTCGGGTCCTGCAAGGCTTTTGAGCCACCCAAGGCCTTCTGGATAGTTAATTCTCAAGGCCTTCGGGCTAGATTAAGGCCTTAAGGCTACCCCAAGGGCTTCAGGCCACATGATTGCAGGGCCCAGACACAGTACAAAAAAGGAGCAGCCCCAGAAGAGGATTCAGAGCAGGTGCACTCACCAGAGTAGAGTCAACTGGATTGTCAGAATGAGAGGGTATGTTTATACCATCGGTACCAGCCTGTGCTTTCATGGGAAGCCTAGCCAGATGGTCATTCAAAGGTGGATAGCTACTATCAAGATGCAGATGCTAGGGAGGGGATGTTTCTTGTAGATAGTCTAGCTGAATTCCCTAATACCTTCGGGTCATGTAATCTCCTAAGCCTATGGGCCATGTAATCTTTGAGCCTACGGGGCTTGTAAGGGTTTCCCCTCATCCTTTTAAACGGGGGTTATCAAAAATAAAAAAAAAATGAAGGCCTTCGGGCCATTCAAGCAGAAGAGAGGGTCACTAACAAATACTTGGTTTATTCTCCAAAAACCCTTCTTATATCTCTCCCCCAAACATAAACAAGGCTAAAAATAACCATTATTGGGTTAAAAACCTTTAAATATATCCACACAAAAAAATATCTAAGAATCCAAGATGTAGAAATTAGATCTATGAAAAACAATGAAAATATACCAAAAATGATGACTTTCAATGGGAATAAGGCTTCAAAGAATCAAAGAAACACCTCTAGATTACTCCCAATTTGATTGGAAGAGGTTCCACATCCATTAAGAAGAATACTTATAATTTTAGGGATTAAATATAGAAAAAAGGGGGGTTTAATGGTTTTTCACGGCCAAGATAATCGTTTTATGATATTTTTATTTAACCAATCATAGTTAGTCACACGGTTCGCCAAAATTTTGAGCTAACTTAGCTGCAACAACTACATCATAGGGAACCTCACACAGTTGGCCAACACTGTTAGTAAAATCATGCACAAACAATGAAAAATATCCTTATCACACATTTCATCGATTCTCCTAGGTGGACACATGGTTTAGACAAACCATGCACCTACAAGTACAACTTCCCCTTATCACATGTCTCATTGTCGACATTATCCTATAGGAGTTTCATACTTTCAAAAAAAAATGATAAAACTGTGTACCTATAGAAAATCCCCAAAACATATAAAAATGTTCAAATCCCTCCCAACCGTCCAAAAAAATTTATTTACATAGGAAAATAAGGAAAGGGTTTCTTACAGGAAACCGTGGGTTCTACATTCTCCCCATTATTATCCATTCTGTCCTCGGAAAGTAGAAAACCTTCATTACAATGATAGATTTATGTCCATTGCTAAACCATTTTCATCTCTCATTCCCCATTCTATTCTTAAATCTAACTATATTTCCAAAAACCATATACTATGAAAATGGTCTAACCAGAAAAACATTATCTTGCTTATCCAAAATCTGCACTTGCACATAAAGAAATGAAGAATCTAAATCTAGGTCAATGTGATACCATAAAATAACATGGTAATGACTAGCCACATAAATTTAAATTGAGATACATGAAAAAATTATGTACCACATTAAACTATGGTGGTAATACCAACTGATATGACACCTCACCAACCCATTTATTTATCTAAAAAGGACCTACGTATCAAGGAGATAACTTTCCATGATTCCAGAAACGACAATTTCCAATCCTTTGACAGATCCTCAAAAACACATGATCACTCACCTCGAATGAAAATAGTAGTCCAAGAGGATCTTCATATGATTTCTAAGAACCCTTATCCATCACAATTTATTTCCTGGTCAACTAAATCTTCTCTAATGTCTCTTGAAAAGGCTTATCCCAACCAGTTACATCTCGCCATTTTCCACCCAACAAAGTGGATAAAAACATGGCCACACATATAATTCATTAAAATGATTCACATGTATAATGGATTGAAAAACTATTTCATAAAAAACATCACTATGGATACATACTCCTCCCATGAGAAATCAAAATCCATTACCCATCCTTGTAACATGTCTTCCAATGTTTGTATCATCTGTTCGTATTTCTCAACAATCTATAGATGATACACCATAATCATGTTAAATTTATTCATAATGGATTTCTATAAGTATTTCTAGAAATGAGATATAATCATTGGATATCTATTTGAAACTATCAAAATCAATATTCCATTCATCTTTACCACCTCTCAAATATATATTTTTGACAATTCCTCTGTGGTATGATATTCACAAATATGGATGAAATGGGAGGAATTTTTGAGCCGATCCACTATCACCCATATGAAATCATGTTTCAAAACCATTCCTTAGGGACTTATAACAAAATCCATAGTTATTGACTCCCATTTACAAATAGGTATAGGTAATGATTGTAGGATATTTATTGGTCCTTGAGGCTCTTCATTAAACTATTGAAAAGTTAAACATCTCGAAACAAACTCATCCACATTTCTATTCATAATGACCCACAGAAACCCTGATTTCAATTCATTATACATATTTATTATCCTATAAGGACCATTCCATTTTGAATGGTGGTAAGGGTGATGATGTAGTTTCCAACAATTTATAGGTATAACTATGTGATTTCGAAACCACCACACCGAAATCTCATCATGTTTTTATCCCACAATGGTCTCCCTAACATTGGGTTTTTCTTTTATAGAAACACATTCATAATTGGATGTATCTACCTCTGTAACAATCTCCAAAAAATTAGGATGAAACTAAACTGAAATGAAAATTTCAAAATAACCTTGTTCTTCATAATATATGTGTATTTTAGTTATGGCCGACGTCAACTACCACTGCTCTAAGGCCTCTTTTCCCAACTAAGCTTACAAAATTCTACATAATTCATCTTCCACTGAATTTCCCTTAATGTGTGTATACATAAAGTCAATTTAAAACATTTGGGGATACTATATCCATATTATTTGTCTTCAAATCAAAACCCCTTATGATGAAATTGGATTCAAGCAATTATGATCCAAAAACATAGTAAATTTATCACTAAAGAGGTAATGCTTTCATGTATTCAAAGTATAGAATATGGTAGATAACTCCAAATCATGTGTTGGGTAGTTATTATGCTAAAAACATTACTATATTAATCTATATGAATAAACATGATCTTCTTGCATGAGAACACATCCCAACCCTGGTCTTGAAGCATCACAATACACTGTTTACCCTTGTCATGATACCATATAAAATAAATATTGTTATTGATATAAGGATAACATTAAGATATTAGAAAGAATTTTGAAATTTACCATACCATTATAATGGAATATTATTCCTTATCAAATCTATCATTGGTGAAGCTAGTCATGATAAATCATGAACAAAACATCTGTAATATCCAAATAGACCAATAAAATTGCATATCTCAAAGACATTATTTTGTAATTTCCAAGATATAGTAGATTTTATCTTTTCTAGATCAACAGAAATACCTCTTTCAAAGATTATATGTCCTTGTAAATGTTCCTATTATATCCAAAAATCACACTTTGATTATTTGGATTACAAACGATGATCTTGCAAGATTCCCAACATTGTCACCAATTATTCCTCATCCTCATCCATTTTCCATGAGTAGAATAATATGTCATCCAAAAACACCCCCCCAAAAGATTATAGATACCTATGGAATAGATAATTCACCAATCCCAAAGAATACTACTAGTGCATTCATAAGACCGAGAGGAATTACTACATATTCATAATGGCTATATCTACTTTTGATTTTTTTTAATATCCTCCTTTTGAACCCACAATTGGTGATATCCTGATTGCAAGTCCATTTTGAATGACCACTAATAACCCCTCAATTGATCAAAAATATCATCAATATGGGGAATTGGATAATGATTATTTATCATAACTTGGTTTAGTTTACTATAATACACACATAGTTGAAGATTTTCATCCACATTTTGACAAATAAGATGGGTTGATCCCTTTGAGATATGCTCGAATGAATGAACCCTTTTCCTTCTATCTCTTTAAACGGAACCTTCATTTCCCTTAATTTTTTTGGTTAAATCTGGTAAGAAATAAGGGAAGTAGAACTGGTCCTTAGGAGTAGATCAATTATAAACTCCACTTATCTTGTGGTTGTAAACCTTGAATTTTTTTAGGATAAAATCATGAAATTGATCAAAAAAATATATGAATACTATTATCTTTGATCTATTTCATCTATTCCAAATTCAAAACTACTAAATGTTATGAGATTTTTCCAACTATTGGTGATAACATGTTCATTCCACCTGCCTTTATGTTCTTGTATCATTTAAAGAGATTCACAATTCCATTATCAGTTGTGAAACTAACCATTCAAATATAAGAGTCAAAGTGGGACTTTCACATTGTAAACTAATACATACCTAGGACTATATGGTCGATATCCATATCAAAAATAGAGAATTCCCATATCAACTAATCTCTCTAAACAGTTATAGAACATGCTTTACATACAGAGGCTTGACAATCTCTTTTACAAAGCGGAGTTTGACGTTTCCCCATGGAAGACATCATCTCAATATTTAAGAATAGAAAATCAATAGAAAAAGAAGAAATAAAGGAATGTGATTACCCATATAAAACAAATATTTTATAAATGTGGGATTAAAAATAGCCATACCTCTCATGGTTGGTTTTCTAGATTGATCATCCCTAATAACCTACTATTCTTCATATAATTACTTTTTCATAGCACCTTTATATTTATTTCATTGTTGAGATTCCCCGTTATGATGATTTATGGTATTCCTAAAATCATCATGGCTAGCTCTATTTTTCTAAGAATAATTGTTTTATTTCCCTCATATTATCGAATCTTAGAATTTATACGACACATTAGTAGTGTCCCCAACACCCGACCACAGAGCACTATGACAATAGTTCTAAAGATTCACCATTTGGTTGTAATTATGGCATGATATAGTTGGATTTCTGCACTCTATCTTCATGTGACCAGATGAAACACATTGGAAACACCAATCAATACAATTGGGTCTTTGTGGAGGATTCACTGATATGACTATTTGATTTTGTTTCATTCCTCTACATTTGAAATAATTTTTTTCTTCTGCTTGCTTCTAGCATTAGAGTTCCCATCATTTCTAATAGGCATCAACACGCTCCATCCACCCATAGTTCATGAGATGTCCCTATTTTCACCATATCCCTATTAAACATCTATGTATAATCTATAATATATATTGTGTAAATTATAGTGAAATTAACCTACATTATTCTTGATTAAAATATGTGTTCCATCAAGGATTTACTAGAAGAAAATTTGGGTCAAAAGGGAACTAAATTCTTAAATTTTTCCACGTACTCTATCACTGTGAGGATCTCTTTCATTATGTTGAATATATCCATTTTTTTGAAATCCTAAACATATGAGGATAGAATTATTTATTGAAAAATTGATAAAAATACTCCCAATCCAGTCCTTGGTATAATTTATCAAAAACCAATAAATCCCACCATTGGAATGCAAGATCTTCCATCGTATACATTTTCATGTTGGATTTAAACTCTACTGGTGTGCCAAGAAAATCGATGTTTCGTTTCATCTTGTTTAGAAACACCCCTACCTTTTCTTGTCCTGAATCACCCTGAAAGATGGGTGTATTATAATTTTTGAATTGATTGGAATGGTCCACTTTCATTGGTTTAATCCTTATATTTTCTATATCCACATCATGAAAATATTGGACTATACTCTGAACCAACTTTTGTTTCACCTATGGATGAGGTACAATCACATTCTCAACAGCTTCATATTTTTAGTTTCAAAAACACCTACTGAGTTCCATTTTGTATACACACAACAAGATCTATAAGTCTAACTCTTTAGTTAATTAAGGATTAACAATTTCAAATTATATCACATCACACTATCACAACATTGCCTCTCCAAATTCTAGCTTTTTCTAAATTTAACCATTTTTTTGAAAAATTTCAACTTTCTTTTGAAAATCATAAAATTTTCATAATACCATGACCATGCTCTTATCAAATTTATTTACTTTAAAACAATTTCATCTTTTTTCAAAAATCAACAATTAACACCAAATGATTACTCAAAATGAGATATAATCTCCAAGTGGGAATTTATTTCTAAACTGAATGTAACGTTCATCTCATTGGATAAAACCATGCCAATGAGATTCCAAATCCTATAAGAACCTTCAAAAAACTTATACCCAAATCACTGGAAACATGATGTTCAATATAAAAATGATAGCTACGTATTTGTTTCTCAACATTTCAAGTCACAAATATCCTACTCCTTTCTACCATTCCAACTCGAGGGATAACCCAGAATGAATTTCAACTCCAAGATTTTCAAAACTATTAACCAAGTCAAAGACCAACATAGACTAATACCACTTGGAATTCAATGACCAAACAAAATAATTCAACTTTTAACATCTCTCCATCCTCATTTCCTTGAGTCGAGGTGGAATTTCTTCATGGTCTTATGTGTCATCCCCCAGGTACAAAAGGCTATCAATAAATTCAAAGGATTTCATTAACAGATGGGGGATTATATTCCCTTTTAAGATAAAACAACCCAACAAAACATTCCATAGTAAAATACCAATACATGAAGAATAATAATAATGTAAAATAACACAATGTAATACCATTTATATCAAAACCAATATACAATATAGTACCACAAAGGAAGACTGCTAACTTCAAAGTGATCAATGGATCAAAAAACCATAAAACATAAAGACTCCAAGATTATACATGCTCCAACTCCATAAATCAGCCAAATTATCACAAATCGCTACTAAATAAGTGTTACACTTTACCTTTTCCTATGTCCTAATAAACAGTATCTGCAAAATCAAAAAAAGATCCAAACCATGGGTGCTTATTGAAGCTCAGTATGCTTTCCCCCAATTAATTTTCTACTCACTCCACTAGGATAGAACAAGTTAGCACATTTATATAAAAACCATTGTAAACAGTTCAATAATTTATAACAAATCCAAAAAATACTATACAAAAACAATTTTCTCAAATTAAATAATATCTATGGAAATAATAAAAACAAGTCATCCATACAATTTCATGAATTTAATTGGAATTACACATTCCATATCACATACCTGCACACACCAATACACACAACCACACAAGGTTGGTGATACCATTGACGGTGGAACATTCATGTCCATAACCCATCCATTTGATATTGGTAATTTCAAAAAAAAATTCCATCCCACTCCATGGATGCTAATCATTTTAATCCAACCACATGATAATACCACCTTTTCCAAACTAATTCAATTATTTAAATAAGTCAACACTTTTATTTAAAACCATAATATAAAACTATCTCAACAAAACCAACAATTTATTGAAACCCCATTTTCAAAAAACCAATCCAATAGGACCAACAGTTTTTGGAGAAAACATTTTTATTCCTCAAAATCTAAGAAAATGTTTAAAATCATTATTTTAAAATCATGTTTCTATTTTCACATTCCACAAAACACCCAATTTTCACAATTCCATAAACCATCTCCAAATATGCTTTTCATCAATCCACTGCTAAAAATCAATATGTAATTAATAATTATATGTTTAGAAAGATGGGTGATGAGTGAAGACTCCTACCACAAGAAATAGTGTGAAAAAAAGAAAGACAAAAAAACACCCACAAAACTGGGTTGAATCTCCAAAAAAAGACCTTAGATCCCTTCCCATAACATGAAAAAAGCAAAAACTAACCGTGATTGGAATAAAAAACCTTATATCTATCGAAATCTGACTAGATCTACCAAAATAATAGAATGAGGAATATAGATCTATGAAAACCCCTAAAAATAACCATAAAGGATGACATACCAAGGACATAGGGATTCAACACACCATGAAATGCCTCTGTATTACATCCAATTTAAGGGGAAGTGGTTCAATATATTTTCCAAGGAATAATTTTTGAGTTTGGTTGGAAATGAATAAATTAAGGAAGTATAAGGTTAATCCGACCTAGATCCACTTTTTTGGATCATTATTTTAAACTGTGTAAGGATGGTCACATAGTTAGGAAATATCGTCTGCTAACCATGTGCCAAAACTACCTCAATAAAAACCTCACATGGTTTGAAAAATCATTCTCCAATAGTGAAAATTACCATTTTCCCACATTGAAAGATTTCTCGGAAGTGGCCACACGGTTTGGAAAAACCAAGAACCTACCGATGAACCTTCCCCTTACCCCATGTCTACATCTATCCAACATTACGATTTTTATTCCAAAAGCTAATTAACTACAATCAAAGAAAGACCACCTAAGGGGGGAGAAAATGACGCAACCCAAGAGCATCTCCCCTAATAAAATTCACCCCCTTGGGTCTAATAGGAGACACATTATCCACCCTACCCATAGGATCCCCAGTAACCACAATAGATTAAAAATAATCCTCTACATTATTCCCTTACCACCAAGTGTGAGTTACCCTGACGTTGTTTCTCATAAGGGCATTAAATTGTCTAATAGTGTAGGAAATCACCCACGGAGTCATGCCTCGCCCATGCAAAGAATCATGAACAATATTTGAGTCTGTTTCAACTTCCACCTCATCAAGACCTCTCTCAATACACAGTGTCACCCCTGAATGGACTACCAGAGCCTCTGCCTACAACGAGCTCCCCCTCCCATAATGGGCTGAGAAAGCCATCACCACACTACCACTACAATCGCGAAGCACCACCCCCCCCCCCCCCCCACCTCGCATGATATCCCCAACACATGCTCCATCAACATTCAGCTTATTACCTTCCACTAGAGGAAGCCAGCGGACCCAACTCCCCTACTCCCTGGATACCCTCTTCCAAACCACTGACCCAAGGGATTGAAACGCACGTAAAGACAGGACCTCCTCCCCATAGACCGAAAGACACACCAACTCAACCAACATACACCTGATTCTCGCCAACACCGCCCTCTCTGTTGATGTAGTTCTCTTGAACCTGGCATGATTCCAAGCTTCCCATAAGACCCAACATCCCGCATTATAGAAAAAATCATGAGCCTCTTCCTCCTTCTCGTTTCCATCACACCCCGGAAACCATTGAACCATAAACCGGTCACAGGTGTCAGCATCTGAAGAGTACCTCGTGTTCGTGCCTAGAAAGCTCCACATAAAACAAGCCCAGTCCCCCTCAAAGAAGATATGCACCATACTCTCCTCCCTCCTCCGTTTACAACACTGACAACAAGAAGACAGGTTAATACCCAGACTTTTGATGTTCACATCTGAAGGAATAGAATTATACTTGATCCACCACATCAGGAAGTTCATTTTGGTAGGGACACTTCTACTCCACGCCGCTCTGTTTCTTGAATCTTGTGGCCACTGTGCATGTTTACTCCTACGAAAGTCTTTTAAGTTGAACCCACCTGATTCTGATGGCGTGTATACACACTTATCCTTCTCTTAGTTGATCAAAACTGAATCAATGACCTTCTGAGAAGCCACATCCCGCACCGCTCAGAAAAACATGGGATGTAACTTGGCCTCCTAGAAGGAGATAAGAGGGGCCAGACAACCGAGGTATCCATGCACCCGACCTGACAAGTTGTGATCCCATAACCAGATCATCCCCTCCACAATGATCCACTGAGAGCAGGGTTGGATCATCGGGACAATAGTACTCGTTGTGGCTCACATAGAATACCCTCTAGCTGGGAGGTTGGAAATGCCTACCTCATACCTGTTCAACATACACCTTCCCCACAATGTCCCTCCATATATAATTTCCCATGCAAGATTCGCACGTAATCCTGGCAGCATATCCACCAAACTCTTGATGTTGATCCCTCCTTCATTGATCGGCTGCACCATCTTCCACCACAAAACCTAATGTCTCTTACCCTCAAGCGAGTCATCCCAGATAAAACGAGCAAGAACCTTGTCAATGGACCTAATGACGCCCTTAGTTATATTTGTAGAAACCATTGAGTGAACTGGGACAGTTGAAATCACACTATTAACCAACTCAATGCGTCCCCCAAAGGACACAAAGTGGTTTTTCCAATCCAGAATACGAGCCCTCATTTTGTTGACCACCTTGTCAAAGTCCTTGTTCTGAAGCCGACTAGAAGACACCAGAGAACCTAGTTACTCCATAGTAAAATAACCCTTCCCCATGCCCAACAAATATCTCACCCCATCCACCCTACCCACTCCATATGGAGCCGCAATGTAGAAACTACTCTTCTCCTAGTTCACCATCTGACCACTCCATTTACAGTACTCATTCAGGATATTATTAACCTCCCTAATGGATCGCACCCCCACATTAAAAAACATGATGGTATCATTCGTATACATGAGGTGTTAAATCAATATTCCCCTATGTCTCTAGTGGAACGGAAAAATTTCCACCTGCTTATCCCCCTATTAATTAATCTACTAAGAGTATCCTGCATCAGGATGAAGATACTTGGTGATAAAGGGTCCCCTTTCTGCAGGCCACCAACAGATTTGAAGAACCCATGAGTTCTCCCCAAGAAAGACACTGCCAACCACGACGAACTAACACACCTAAAAATAATTTCACATACCCAAATAAGGAATCCCATCCTCCGAAGGACTCTATTTATGAAACCTCACACCATCCGATCATAAGCTTTACTCATTTCATGCTAGACTGCCATATTAGAACCACAAGCATTCACGTTCAAATCCCTCATCATCTCATGTGCCAGCTCCATGGATCCCTGGATCGACCTCCCCTACACAAACCCATGCTGCTCCATAGACACCCACTGCAAAAGACAGCTAGAATACCGTCTATTGATCAGTGAAGCCGATACTTTGTATGGAAAGTTACACATGATCAGAAGCCGATAATGGTTAAGGGAGGAGGAATATTTTCACTTAAGAAAAATAACCATCGTCATCGTCGCCTCTATCCGAGGAAGGACACGCCCATGGAAGAAATCATGAATGGCCAAAATCATATCATCTTTCACAAATTCCCAGCAACCTCTGTAAAAACCACCCGAGAAACCATCCGGACCCACAGAACTCTCCAGGTTCAACGGCCACAAAGTTGCCCGCACCTCCACTTCATCTGGAAATCTTTCAAACCGCTCATTCTCCTACAAAGAAACAACCACCATAAATTCCTCCCAAAGAAAAGCCTCTCCAGTAGAGTACCCCCCCCCCCCCCCGAGATGTTCCCACTCGGTCATGCCAGAAGATCCTTAAAATTTGCCAGGGCGAAACCCCCAACCACATCCCTGTCATCCAAAAAAGTACCATCCTCCAAATCCAGGTTAGGATTCACAACCTACCGCCTCTCCCTGATGCATTAATGGAAATAAGCTGAGTTCTTGTCCCTTTGTCACAGCCATATCACCCTTTACTGATCCCTTACTCTCCGCTCTTGAGAATGCAACAACACCGCCAGGGCTTGATTCTTCTCCGAGAGCTCCTCAAAAACATCATCATCCCACATTCCCTCTAAACTATCTTCCAGAAGATCTATACTCTATTTGGAGGACTCCATCTCCTGATCCCATATCGGTAGTGATTTATCCCAAAGAACAAGATTCCGCTTGAACCACTGCAACTTGAAGTGCAAAGCCACCCAAGAGTACCCTCTAGAATTTTCTCCCCTGGCCTGCGAAACCAACCTGTGAAAATCAGTGTTGTCCATCCATTTATTGACAAACATGAACCCTTCCCGAGTTCTCCCAACCTTCCCATGTGAAAGAAGATGTGGTGAGTGATCGGAGACACCCTGATCTAAATGAAGGCCTTTCACCTCCATAAAAACCTTGATGGCCTGTAAGTTCACAAAACACCTGTCCAGACTGCCCCATCTGTGACTCTCCCCTCTACGATTGTTGCTCCATGTAAAATGGTCACCCGAGAACCCAACGTCCAAGAGTCCCTTCCCAATCATGCACTAAAAAAACACCATGCTTGAGCGACTCCAGAACGCACCCCTCCCCTTCTTCTCATCAGGCCCTACAACAATATTGAAATCCCCTCCCACCATCCAAGGAAAATACCCGGAGTCAAACCCGTCACATGCCACATTCGACGTAATAACTTGGTCCCCTACCTGGCATAGGTCCACTGAAACACCTCTCTTCCAAAAAATCCATATGTGGTTATTCACTGTGGCCCCATGCATGGTTGCATGCATCTTCATCCTATGATGAAAATCTGAATCATTCCACTACTCTGCTTATTCTCTATGACGACCACCATTATCGCTTTATGCTTCCTAACCTCAGAAGAAATGAATTCTATTTTGACCCTAGCCCTGGTCCCACGGGCATTCTATATGATAATAGGAAACATTAAAACACAGGATACATGGTATTGGCCCCAGGAGACAAAGACCTACGAATGGGGGAAAAGGACCTCACCTTGCCTAGATACTTCTTCAACATCATCCTGGTGGTCACCCCAGGACTCATTCCTTTCTTATCAAAAATATAAAGGGAGTGCCCGTGAGAAGGGGACCCTTCTACTTTCTACCCTACCCCATGAAAACCCCTCCTTCCTCCACTAAATCGTGATCCTCAACTGTGCATTTCAAAGCAGGAGAAGCACCTGGAATCACACTACCAGACCCCACAAGCGACCGCCTTCCTTCCCTAGAGAGCCCACCCAAAAAACCAACATCCAAAGGGATCAAACCTGCACTGAAACCACCCCTGAGAAGGGCCACAACTAGAACACCACCCCCCATATCCATTATAAGCCCTTCTCTAATAACCATAGGAGAAACAGGTGATATGAGAGGTAAGAAAGGTAAAGGAACTGAAGACTTCCTAAAACACCTCAAAAATGACCCTAGCACAGCACCCCACGACAAGAGCTGATCAGAATCCCTGGAGACCATCAAGGGAACCTGAGGATAAGGCACTAACTCCCGAAAACCAAGGGAGGTAGAGTCGCATTCAGATCCATCTGGAGCATCTCCCTATGCCAACGCCAACCCATGGACATGGGAGCCGATCTCCGAGAGCATTGTCGGGGACAATGCGGGCCCTGGACGATCATGCGCTGGCCGGACTGAGGGCTTAGAATCAGCATCGGGAAGATGAAAAACAAGATGTTTGCAGTAGGACTATAACGAGTGACCCTGCAACAGACAAGACGAGCAATAACGCCAAAACACTAGAAAGACCACTTCCAGCACCCACTCCACAGTACCCGGCACAGAAAGATTAATCTTCTCTAGAAGTGGAAGTGAGAGGTCCAAATCCACACAGATCCTAGCCACAAGGGTCTCCACACCCTTAAACATACTCTCTGTCGAACATAAAAAAACCCAGAGCATCTCCGATAGACTTAAGAAAGGCATCATTTTTAAAAGGGAGTGGGAGTCCGGGTAGGCTAATCCAAACTGCGGCCTTGGGGACCTTATTTCCCTTATGAACCTCCATCGACCAATGAGACAAGATGAACCACCAATTCCCAAAAGCCCTGGGAGACCTTCACCATGCCTGCACAAAATCCGCCTCTGAAGTGAGCACCATGTAGAAAGATCTCTGATACAGCACCGACAGACGAGAACACACCTGCAAGCCCCAGGAAGCCATGAACCGATTGAACACAGGGAGGGAGGGCTTTAGAGAACCAAACCTAGCCACCAGGGTCAATTTTAAACCCAGAAACGCCTCATTGAAATCCATTTCTGGTGCAACTAGTGAAACGGAGGACCCCTCCATCACCATCGAGTGAGAAAACATAGAAAATAATGGGAAGCACTGGCTAGGATCTCCTACCCCCAAGCCTCTGACCGCGTCCCGAAATGACCACCCCGGACGGATAGGCATAGACGATGTCGGCGACAATCGAGTCGAGGAAACATGCACAGAAGACTTATATCACCAATGGATCAATAATAATGAGAATATCGCGCTGAGATATGTGGGACCCTTTTTGATCACTAAAAGGTTTATCAATGAGACATATTTTTAAGAATTCCCTCCATAGGTATAATCTATTCATAATAAATTCAATGTCTATGTGTTCAAAAAACATGTTGATGATCCCTTCCATGTATTGAGCAGGAAAATACGGAACTAGAGACAGTTGTTTCATTAATTAAGATACTAATCATGATTATTTACTCCTATGATTAGTTTTTTAAGGGGAAATTTATTCCACTCGTTTTAGTATTATGGAATAATGTGAGTGAATATCAAGAGACATGAGTGTGAAAATATGTTATTAGGAATTAGTGGCCTTATCATTTCCCTAGTCAACTTTTGGTTAATATTTTGAAGGTGGTAGGTGATAAGGTGGTGATATTTTTCACACTCGTTGTGAAAATTTCATGTACATTATAATACCTATAACTAATTTTATTTATTTTATCATTATTTATGGTTCAAATTTCATTTATAAATTTTTAAAATTGGGATCCATTACTGGGTTCACATTTAACACACATTTAGTGTTAACAATTCACCCGGATCGTGGGTAGGGGGTGTTTTATTTTAAAGAGTGAATGTTTGGAGCATGATTCTCCAAACTATGAATATATACGTCATATTTAAACATATTTTTTATGTTAATTTCCTATTTTATTAAAAAAATTGAAGAAAAATCATGTGAATGGGTACATTCTTCTAAATCTCCATTGTTTGAGTGTCCCGTGATTTCATTAACCTTAAGGAAAACCCATTCAGATATCTTCATGTATAGGTTTTCCAACATAGTTCTTATAGAACGTTTGGTACATGGTTTCTTATACCATGAATATAAAACATAAAAACCTCCTATAAATTAAAAATGTGAAATGAATCTTATACCCTTACTCAATTTAATAACAATTTTCTTCCCTCTTCCCCCATTTTAACATTCTAGGTCATTGAAATTAACCTTTTTTATTCACCAACCCTATTACATGATTCTAAATTATTTTAAAAAAAATATCACCAAGGATCCATGAGGTAAATGGTTTTCTTTCTTTTCTATAGTAATATTTTCATCATATACATTTATTTATCCTTTTAATATGCTCATGGTGGCCTAAGGTTTTTTTTGATCTTATTCTAAGGAATTTTATTTTTAGTGCTTATTATATATTTTAAATTATTTTCCATCACCCTTATGAATTGTATATATCACTTTGCAATGGTTTCATCAATTTAATGAATGTAATTCTATGCAATTCCTTTTTTCGAAGAAACATGCCTACTTGATTTTCAAAAAGGATGCTTTAAATTTTTTTCAATTCATTTAATTCAATCGTTGTGGACTAAATTATATGTTATAAATTTAACTAGTCTTCAGTTTTTAAAATTTTTAATCTATCTGATATTAAATTTCGTTCATTACAAATAGAATTTGATGATTAATGTCTTGTTCTTTGTAACTGCCTCTTCTCATGTAAATGGTTTCTGATGAAGTTATGATGCGTTATATTAGTTATGCATAATCGAAACTATAGTATATTTTGTAGGGAACCATATAAATGTACATTTTATGTACTAATGCCAATATACCTAGAATATACTCTTTATTAGTGATTCCAATATAGATAGAAGATATGTCTCTAGTTTAGTATGACACTTTTGAAAAAAATCCACAAATAGATTAAGATGTTAAATATGAATTATTACAAGGATCCTAGTTTCCATTCAAAATATCATCCCTAGGGTATATCCTATGATTCTAGTATGTAAATTTATGCTTATATGGAAATTTATTTTCATTTTTAAATGTATTTTGTAATTCTAGTTTTTCTTTAAAAATTAAAATTTTGTCTTCATATGTTTAGTTTAAAACTAATATTAATGGATTATCAAGAAAAAATACTTTATGGAACACGTCTTGGGATACTACTGAGATAGTTATAATCAAACACACTAAATACTACCATTGGGTGTATGTATACAATGTTTTAGGTAACATAGGTAAAGTTAAGGAATAACTTATATGTGATGGATATTTATGCGAGGTGAGCTCAAGTTCTATAGTGATAAAATGGTAGGAGTTGTCCCTAATGTCACCTAGAGATGGGTAGTATTATTTTGAGAATATTTTTCCTTTGATTCCATATATAGAGTAATCCTTTGTATAACATTTTCATATTCACATAATTTTATCCATTTTTATTCCAATATTGGTCCCTTTTGTATATACATACATGACCTTTTAGTTTTATTATAGATGATAAACTTGTTGTATTTATTTTGATGCTTCGTTTTAATAATTAATTTATAATAAATATTTTTTAGGAGCCATTATTCTAGTTTCTTTTACATGATTGAATGGATTTATAATGCATGATGAGGTCATGTCGGCCTCTTGATTATGACCCTATTGATAGTAAATTTATTTATTAGTAAAATTCATTCCCAAATGTGTATCCATGATTCCAAAAATTGGTTTCCTGTCCCTAGGAATTGGAAATTCCATTTATGATGGTTCCAAATGAAATATAAGTTTTATTCAGGTGAATAAAAATCAAATTTTTGGACGAATTTGATGTATAATTTTCTAATTGGGATATAAATAAACATCATGACCACTGAAATGTTTTCACTAAATATTCACAAAGAAATCATAGATCCCAAAGAGGATCATTCTAATGTCAAATTAGCTTGACCTATATTATTTATTTAATATAAAAATTAATTTTCATGACCTATATTCATTATTTAATCCAAAAATGAATCTTTGTAATTTGGATAAATTGTTAGAATAATTTAGAGTGATAAACCATTTATGTTGTCTCATATATAAATCTTCCTGAAGGTTCCCATTAAGAATGGATATTTTGAAATCCATCTTCCAAATATCATTATTATGGAAAGTAAAAATGGTAATTATAATTCTAATGAATTTTAGCATAGAAACCGTTGAAAAGATTTTAACATAGTCTATCCCATATGATTTTTGGACTCATTTAAAACCAATGCTTCATTATAAGTGTCACGACCTGCCTTCACCAAAAGGAGGGAAGGGTCAGCATATTTCTAGGCCCTTCCTTCTTTAAGTTTAAGGAGAGATAATGACCCCCTGAAACCCGCCTTCAATAGGTCCCGGAGTGGCGACTAGCACCAAGGGTATAGAAATTTCTCATAATGGAATGCATTACCCTTTTTATTTTATAGGATTGAGAGATAAGGAGAAGAAAACACAACAACACCAAGGTAGAAAGAGAAGTAAATCCAAAATTAAATCATTCCCACATGCATGTTTCAAAAGTAAAAGCCACAAATTGCAAAGGTGACTACAAGGTAAGTACCAAAGAGGAAAAGAAAAAAAACAACTTCCACTACTCCAAAGGTCCGAGCTAGTAAGGTCCTGCGTGATCCCTGAAGTCCTCCTGGAAACCTGAAAGCAGTTTTATATACGTAGGGTGAGCATACAAGTACACTCAGTAGGGAAAACCAAAGACTCTCGTGCACAAGTGGGGGAACGTACTAAAGTCCCGTGAGAAAAGGAGTAAACCAAACACCTATCATGGTAAACTATCCACCCCAGGCCTCACCAAGGAACACTCTCCAAATAACATAATTCAAGTAATATATATAATAAGATCACATCGATGTTTGGGTTCCCCGCGCCACTTTCCCACTGGTTATTGAGACATCCTACGCATCAGACCAATCCCGCCATTCTCACCGCAGTCCCACTGCTACACCCGCCCGCACACACCTGGGCCACAACTACATGCAGTCCCACTGCCGAAATCCCGCTCGCACACACCTGGGCCTCAACCGGACGCAGTCCCACTGCTGAATCCCGACCGCACACACCTAGGCCACAACTGTCACATGTAACCATTCCTGCAAACACCTAGGCCAGAACAACTACCACCACGCCCGAAGACACCTGGGCTAAAGGATCCACTGCCATGCCTGAAGACACCTGGGCCTCATCCCGAAGACACTTGGGAAACCACCTGCCGCACACACCTGGCCAACCACTGCACTACCCTGCCCGAAGGTTCTTGGGCTAATAATGGACCTCAGGCCATCACAGCCTGCCCGAAGATACTTGGGCTATCTGGGAAAGGGAGCAGAAAAAGAGATAATAACCATCCACTATGAATAGTGTTGGTAAAAACACCCTCCCCCATGAAATGGGGGTGTTCGGCACTAAGTGATCAACTTGGGTGGGGCGCGAATAAGAAACACAAAGCTACAAGTATATATATATAGGTAACAAGCACTCACCCAGGCATGGTTTTTCTTCAGACAACTAACAGATCACAACAGCACTCAAGTCTGAGTCACGACTCACGCTAACAACCCATTTGTCCCCTTTCTTATTTCACGTTCAGTAATAATGTTTACGTTAAAACACTACTGGGCAACTAGTAGGCACAGGCATAAGTCCAGGAAAGTAAACAGTCAAACATCAGCCATGACGCCCACACCCTGTTCTCAACAACAGAGGATTCCACCCCAATTCGTGATATAAACAAGTAACCACCCGGATTTAAAACTCACAACCACTGAATCCATACCAATAGGAGATCCCATCCCCCAAATTCACACAACCACCGAGAGTATAAAAGAACAGGGGATCCCATCCCCTCCCACATTTCCAGCAATCAGCCCGAAAGGAAAACAACCAACTACCACCACCAATACAAGCCAGGGATTGCCGGTATTTACAAATTTAAACGACTTAACACACTCCATGATTCAAATTCCATGTGTTATAACCGGGAGTTATCACAAAAGGGTTGATCCTGGTGCTTTCAATTATCCAGTCGGATATACGTGATTAACCAATTCACTTTTCACAGCAGGAGTTTACAATCACAACCAAGCCATTTAAAACATTAGCAGGGTTCATTAGTTCACAAACAACGACCACCAACGGCTTCGATTTTCAGGAGGCATAAGCCAGCACAACTCAACAAGATTGTCATAGAAGAAAAAGCATCAAAAAAAATATAAGACAACATCGACAATCACAACCCCCCTCTTTCTTTATAGAATTCGTTCATTATCTTTATTTAGGTCTGTTTACCCAATTCTCCAGAATCAAAAGAACTCCCACCCCGCATGATACACAAAAGAGATAGATGAAGGAGAAATTCCCTACTTGCTGATTTATGATCAACGTTTAGGACAGGGGCGCAGAACTTTATGGATAACGATGCGCTCGATGCACCAGAAGTTGTTTATGAAAAGCCACGATCGAGGAAAGGAGAAACCACGACTAACCCTTAGTTTATAAGAGCCGGGGATGGTTGAGGGGTAAACGCGAAACTGAGTAAGGCGCAGGGGTCGTGGGTTGACCACGCGGCTCCACTCTTCATTAAAAGGGGGGGGGGGGTTTAAGCCGGCTCATGAAACTAATTAAGTATTTAATTAAAGATCTTATGCGTGTCACAGGTCTTAAAAAACACGCTTAAACGAGTCAGAATAGGGTTTAAAACCCTATTTGCGCAAAGTAGCGCTACTGGAAACAACTTGACAAGGTCGGGTGACGCCGATCGGTCTCACCGATCGGTCTCCCCGATCGGTCTCACCGATTGGTCTCACCGAGACGCCACTCCTTTAGAACCCAGATTTTGTAAAAGGGAAGGACCAAGAGACTCTAGGTCATCACCTCAGATACCTCACAAACTATTCTCATCCCCGAGAATTTAAACAACCCAGAAGGAAAGGGCAGGTCCAAACAACCACTCCAAAAGATACCTCTCAAGAGTGAACCTCGTCGTTAACAAAGAACACCTTCCTGTCACGAACCAAGAAACATACCATGCCAAACTGCCTGGGAATATGGGTTGGGGAGTCTCCTCCCCCATATCAAGATATTATCCGCTTTGGGCGGCACTGACTCGCCCGTATGGGTTTAATCGCATCCACCTTAATGCGTCTTGATTTGGGGTTGGGTACTCTCTTTCCCAATAGCCGGGGCTTTTCTCGCACAAGCAAAGGAAGAAAACCAGTAGATTTCATAGCCAAAAGACAAAACGTTCTATCGCAACAGGTACAACAAGGAACAAAACATAAAACAACTCTGGGTACTGGGTACGCCTATGTGCTTCCCTCTCCCACGTACTCTCCTCAAGCCCACCATGTCTCCATAACATGCGAACCAAGGGAATGGTTCGCCTGTGAAGCACCTTTTCCTTGCGATCCTCGATCACCACTGGTCTCTCCACAAATGTCTCTTCATCCTCGATGTCCAGCTCACCCCAATCAAGGACGTGTGAATCGTCGTGCAGATACCGACGGAGCTGGGACACCTGAAAGACATCATGTATCCTTAGTAGCAGTGGTGGAAACGCTAGCTGGTAAGCCACTTTGCCGACCCGCCGCAACACTTGGAAGGGTCCGATGAATCTGGGAGAAAGCTTACTCCCTTTGTCGATCCTCCGCTACCCACGCCGAGGGGAGACCTTTAAGAACACGTGGTCTCCAACCTCAAACACCAAGGGCCTCCTCCTGGTATCAGCATACGACTACTGTCAGTCCTAGGCCGCCTTCATCCTTTCTCGTATGAGCTAAACCTTCTCTGTCATGTTCTGCACCACCTCCGGACCAAGGATGCCTGCCTCTCCTACTTCGGTCCAACACATAGGCGAACGACATGGCCTCCCGTACAAAGATTCAAACAGGGCCATGACAATGGTAGAGTGGTGGCTATTATTGTAGGAAAACTCTACTAGAGGCAAGTATTGCACCCATGATCCTCCTGAGTCCAGAACAGATGCTCGCAGCATATCCTCCATGGTCTGGATAGTGCGCTCTGTTTGTCCATCTGTCTAGGGATGGAAAGCAGTGATAAGGCGTAACTGGGTGCCAAACGCATGCTGCAATCCTCTCCAGACTCACGAGGTAAACTGTGCATCCCTATCCGAGACTATAGACCTCGGGACTCCATGAAACCACACCACCTCATCCACGTACTTTCGTGCCAAAGCATCCATAGCACTCGACTCCCTGATCGCCCGGAAGTGAGCCGATTTCGTTAACCTGTCCACTACCACCCACATGGCGTCGTACCCTCATTAGACCTTGGGTAGTCCCGTGATGAAATCCATTGGGATGTCATCCCACTTCCACTCGGGGACATTTAGGGGCTGTAGTAGGCCACCTGGAACTCGGTGTTCAGCCTTCACTTGCTGACACACTAGGCACATGGCCACAAACCCTGCCACCGCTCACTTAACTTCGGGCCACCAAAACTGCCTCTTTAAACCCTGGTACATCTTGGAAACTCCTGGGTGTACCGATAGGGGTGAGTTGTGGAACTCACTGAGAACCTTGCCGCGCATAGCCTCCAGGACAAGCAACCTTTTTTGGAAAAGCATCTGGTTCTGACCATCCTCAGTCCATCCTTCCCGAGCATTGCCATGCTCAACTTGGTCACGCATCACCTCACACTCTAGGTCTCCCCACTGAGACTCCTCCACTTGCTGAAACAGGGATGACTGCACTGTCATCTGATATAGGCAGCCCTTGCCGCTATCCATCTTTGCATCCAGGTGTAAGGAAGCCAACCCTTCTTTTGCCTTCCAGGCGTCTGCCGACTCTCGGACCGCATCCTTCTGCGTCCTCCTGCTCAAGACATCAGCCACCACATTTCCCTTTGCCTCAGTATAAGAGATCTCAAAGTCGTAATCCTAGAGGAACTCCACCCATCTCCGCTGTTGAAAGTTTAAGTCCCGCTGGGAGAAGATATACCTCAAGCTTTTGTGATCCCTGAAGACCACAAAGTGTTCCCCGATGAGGTAGTTTCTCTATAACATTAGCGCGAAAATGACCGCTGCAAGCTCCAGGTCGTGGGTGGCATAATTACGCTCATGGGAACACAGCTGCCTGGACCCATAAGAGATAAACCCTTGTCGCTGCGTCAACACGCATCCCAGGCCCTGCCCGGAAGCATCACAGAACACCTCATAAGCCGCCCCTTATTCTGGTAATCTCAGCACTGGAAAACTGACCAACTTCTCTTTCAGATAGTTGAAGGATGACTGGCACTGCTCACTCAATAAAAAAGCATGGTCCTTCTTGGTTAGAGCCGTCAAAGGGGCTGCTACTCAGTAGAAGTTGGGTACGAATCTCTGGTAGTAACCTTCCAGCCCGAGGAAACATCAGACTTCTGCCACATTCTTGGGTACTGCCCAAGAAACAACTGCCTCAACCTTTGATGGGTCCACCGCTACCCCCTGCTCGGACACCACGTGCCCGAGGAAGTGCACTTCTCGTGTCCAGAACTTGAATTTGGACAACTTCCCATAGAGTTGGTGCTGTCGGAGGACCTCCAAAACTGTCCTCAGGTGCTCTGCATGGTCCTCCTCTGATCTAGAGTAGACCAGGATGTCATCAATGAACACAACCAAGAACCGATCTAGGCACTCCCAGAATATGGAGTTCATAAGCCCCATGAACACAGCCGGGGCGTTCGTAACACCGAAGGGCATGACTACGAACTCGAAGTGTCCATACCTGCACCTGAACGTTGTCTTCGGGATGTCACTCTCTTACACCCTCAGCTGGTGGTACCCAGACCGTAGGTCGATCTTCGAGAACCATCCTGCCCCTTTCAGATGGTCGAAAAGATCATCTATCCTTGGAAGAGGGTAGAAATTCTTGATTTTCACCTGATTCAGCCTCCTGTAGTCTATGCACGACCTAAGACCACCATCTGCCTTCTTTGCGAACAAGACCGGAGCACCCCACGGTGATGCACTCGGACGAACATAACCCCTCTTCATCAAATTGTCAATCTGTATCCGCAACTCCCATAGCTTCGAAGGTTCCATCCGGCAAGGAGCCATCGATATTGGATGAGCACTGGGCTGCAGGTCTATCCCGATCTCGATATCACGTCGAGGGGGTAGAGTCGTCACCTCCTCAGGAAAGATGTCCATAAACTCATGGACGATCTCTGGCACTTCCACCATTTCAGCATCTACTGATTCCACTGTCAGCTCGGTCAACAAGGAGAGGAGAGGTTCCTCTCTCCTGTTTCCCTTCGGACTTCTCCGCTCGCAGGTGAAGGTAACAAGTCGGCTGTCCAAGTCTGAGAACACCACCCTTCTTCGAAAACAATCGATGACGGAGCACACAGAAAATAGCCAGTCGATGCCAAGCATTACATCGTATGGCTGAATCTGTAGCAAAAGAAGATCCCTAACCGACTGATGTGGCCCTAACATCAGTCTACATCCCTGAAAAACAAAAAACAAGTCAGTCTAACCTCCAACTGGTGTGTTAAACACCAGGGGCACTGGAAGTCTCTCGGAATCTGGACCCAAGGCACGGGCTATACTGGGTGCAACTAAGGAGTGCGGAGCTCCGGTATCGAACAAAGCATAAGAAAGAGTGCTAAAAAGACTGATCGTACCTTGAACAACCTCTGGCCTTGCTGGAACTGCTGCCTCTGCAGTGTGCAACTGTCCACGCCCATCTCGCCTGCCCCTCGGCTGTCGGCCACCTCCCCGACCACGCCCTGGTCGAGGTCCCTATGGAGCGCCCTAAGGTCGGCCTGCTCCTCCTACGTCTGACCTCAGAGGAGCGGGAGCTCGCTGTCCCTGCTACTGCTGCTGGAAAGGTCTGGCTGGAAGCTGCTGCTGGGGCGGGTGCTGGGGATGACTGCCACTGCTGTACTGCACCCGGTCGAGGCACTGACTCCGGAGATGCCCAGGTCTCCCACAGATGAAGCACCGCGGTCCCGGGCCCGTATGAAAAGGGCGAGGGTTGGGGGATCGAAACTGAAACTGCTACGGCCTGCTCCCTGCGGGTCGGAACCTAGAGGGTCCTGACGCTGGAGTCCGAGTGCTGACGGCCTTCCCCATTGATGGTACTAGCTGGAACCCCTCTCACGACACTCCCCCTAGAGCATGCATCCGCTCCACTACTTCGGCCTTCTTCTGGACCTCCATGTACCTCGGTAGGGTAAAGGGGGTAACATCATACTGGAGGGAGGGTCGGAGTGCCTCCTCCAAACGTATTGCCCGAGACTCCTCGTCGGGAAATAGGTCCGAAGAAAAACGTAAGAGGTCCTTGAACTTGATCCCTAGCTCCCTCACAGACATACTCCCCTGCTATAGGGAGAGTAGTTCCTGCCTCTTTTCTACCTTCATCGTCGAGTAGAGGAATTCCTCCCAGAACTCCTTCTCGAAATCCACCCAAGCCACCTCAGACTCTCTCCTCTCCCCCAAGTAAAGCATCCACCACTGACATGCTGCTCCCCACATCTGGCTAACTTCCAGAGGAACCCAGTACTTGGTCGGTGCCTGAATTATGCCGAAGGCTATAACAAGCTCCTCTAGCCATCCTTCCGTCTTCATATCGGAGGTGCTTCCCTCATACTTCTTGAGGGCCTGTCGCTGGAAGGCTCGAAGAGTCTTCTGCCACTGGTCATCCTCTTCCTCTCGATCATCTCTCTGTCGATTGGCCAAAGTAGTCTCCAGGGCCTCTATCGCCTGTACCACATGTGGTCGCCTTCCAGGTGTCATAGCTGCAAGGTAAACAGGGAATGCCTAAGCCCGAGTAGTGCAGAATATCGTTCTTAAAACTTCTTAAAATTTAATTTATTCTTAATTCCCAAGACATCCCAGAAACACAAGAACACAAGTCATTATGATGCATGTACCTTTCCTAGGGTCTCTACCCTGCAATCAGTGTGGCCTCACATGGTCGTTCGGTAGGTCCAGAGTCCTTGCATCAGATCACGGGGGGCCCTAAAACCCCGTGTCCTAGCCAGTCTTCCCTGACCTAATTCACGCTCCAAGGTCACCCAACACTGTTGCCTTACCATCCCATGCAATCCTCACTGTGCCTAACACCAGACTCCATCCTATCTCTCAGCCATCCCTCTCATACCATTCTGTCACGACCCGCATTCACCAAAAGGAGGGAAGGGTCAGCAGATTGACAGACCCTTTCTTCTTTAAGTTGAAGGTGAGATAATGACCCCCAAAACCCGCCTTCAATAGGTCCCGGAGTGGCGACTAGCACCAAGGGTATAGAAATTTCTCACAATTGAAGGCATTGCCCTTTTTTTTATAGGATCAAGAGATAAGGAGAATAATACCCAACAACACCAAGATAGAATGAAAAGTAAATCCAAAAGTAAATCATTCCCACATGCATGTTTCAAAAGTAAAAGCCACAAAGTGCAAAGGTGACTACAAGGTAAGTACCAATGAGAAAAAGAAAAACAACAACTTCCACTACTCCAAAGGTCCGAGCTAGTAAGGTCCTGCGTGATCCCCGAAGTTCTCCTGGAAACCTGAAAGTAGTTTTATATACGTAGGGTGAGCATACAAGTACACTCAGTAGGGAAAACCAAAGACTCTCGTGCACAAGTGAGGGAATGTACTAAAGTCCCATGAGAAATGGAGTAAACCAAAAACCTATCAAGGTAAACTATCCACTCCAAGCCTCACCAAGGCACACTCTCCAAATAACGCAAGTCAAGTAATATATATAATAAGAGCACATCGATGTTTGGGTACCCCGCGCAACTTTCCCACTGGTTATTGAGGCATCCTACGCATTGGACCAATCCCGCCATTCTCACCGCAGTCCCACTGCCACACCCGCCCGCACAAACCTGGGACACAACTACATGTAATCCCACTACTGAAATCCTTCACGCACACACCTGGGCCTCAACCTCACGCAGTCCCACTACTGAATCCTACCCGCACACACCTGGGCCACAACTGTCACATGTAACCATGCCTGCAATCACCTAGGCCAGAACAACACCACCACGCCCGAAGACACCTGGGCTAAAGGATCCACTGCCACGCCCGAAGACACCTGGGCCTCATCCCGAAGACACATGGGAAACCACCTGCCGCACACACCTGGACAACCACCACACTACCCTGCCCGAAGGTTCTTGGGCTAATAATGGACCTCAGGCCATCACAGCCTACCCGAAGATACTTGGGCTATCCGGGAAAGGGAGCGAAAAAGGAGCTAATAACCAACCACTATGAATAGTGTTGGGAAAACACCCTCCCCCATGAAATGGGGGTTTTCTGCACTAAGTGCTCAACTTGGGTGGGGAGCGAATAAGAAACACAATGCTACATGTATATATATATATATATAGGTAACAAGCACTCCCCCAATCTACGTTTTTCTTCTGACAGCCTACAGATCACAACAACACTCAAGTCTGAGTCACGACTCACGCTAACAACCCATTTGTCCCCTTTCTTATTTCACATTCAGTAATAATGTTTACGTTAAAACACTAGTGGGAAACTAGTAGTCATAGTCATAAGTCGAGGAAAGTAAACAGTCAAACATCATCCAAGACGCCCACACCCGGTTCTCAACAACAGAGGATTCCTCCCAAATTCGTGATATAAACAAGTAACCACGCGGATTTAAAACTCACAACCACCGAATCTATACCAACAGGAGATCACATCCCCCAAATTCACACAACCACTGAGATTATAAAAGAACAGGGGATCCCATCCCCTCCCACATTTCCAGCAATCAGCCCGAAAGGAAAACAACCATCTACCACCACCAATACAAGCCAGGGATTGCCGGTATTTTCAGATTTAAACGACTTAACACACTCCATGATTCAAATTCCGTTTGTTATAACCGGGAGTTATCACAGAAGAGTTGATCCTGGTGCTTTCAATTATTCAGCCGGATATACGTGATTAACCGATTCACTTTTCACAGCAGGAGTTTACAATCACAACCAAGCCATTTAAAACATCAACAGGGTTCATTAGTGCACAAACAACGACCACCAACGGCCTCGATTTTCAGGAGGCATAAGCCAGCACAACTCAATAAGATGGTCATAGAAGAAACAACATCAAAAAATATAAGACATCATCGACAATCACATCCCCCCTCTTTCTTTATAGAATTCGTTCATTAACTTTATTTAGGTCTGTTTACCCAATTCTCTAGAATCAAAAGCACGCCCACCCCGCATGATACACAAAAGAGAGAGACGAAGGAGAAATTCCCTACTTGCTGATAGATGATCGACGTTTAGGCCGGGGGCGTGGAACATTACGGATAACGATGCGCCCGATGCACCAGAAGATGTTTTTGAAAATCCACGATCAAGGAAAGGAGAAACCACCGCTAACCCTTAGTCTATAAGATTCGGGGACGGTTGAGGGGTAAATGCGAAATCACATAAGGCGCCGAGGTCGTGGGTTGACCACGCGGCTCCACTCTTCATTAAAAAGGGGGGGTGGTTTAAGCTGACTCATGAAATTGATTAAGTATTTAATTAAAGTTCTTATGTGTGTCACGGGTCTTAAAAAAACACGCTTAAACGAGTCAGAATAGGGTTCAAAACCCTATTTGCGCAAAGGAGCGCTACTGGAAACAACTTGACAAGGTCGGGTGACGCCGATCGGTCTCACTGATCGGTCTCACTGAGACGCCACTCCTTTAGAACCCAGATTTTGGCAAAGGGAAGGACCAAGAGAGTCTGGGTCATCACAATAAGTGCTGGCATTTTTATCTATCTCCAGTTTCTTCTTGAATATCCATTTATAACCAAAATGATTTTCATCCCCCAAATGATCAACCAAAATCCAAACATGGTTTTTTTACCTTGAATCCATTTTAGAATTCAAATATTCTTACCACTTCGTAACATCTATTACAATTACTGATTCCTTATAGGGTACAACATCATTATTATCAACTACTAATGATTGACTATCCTTGTTGACAATAAAACCTTATCATTCATGATCTTGAACCAATCTTATACTCTTATAGAGTACATGTGTCCTGTAACATCTTTAGAATGTTTATTTTTGTAATATTTTAATATTACAACACTTATTTCCCCTGAACATGTTCTTCACGAAGGTTTATCTATCTCCAAAACTTTCTTCTATAGACATTCTCCCAATCATGCAATATTGAATTCCATACTGCAATAAACTTTTTTCTGATGTTCCATATAGTTAATAACCCGTTATTTCCTTAGGTTTTCCATTATAGGTACACTTTGTCACATTAGGGTGTAAGTTTTACTTCGAAAAGATTGCATAAAAACAATTCAAATCCCCACACATGTAAGTAAAAAAAACACAAGTTTCTTTTCACTCAACAATTGTTATGGAATACCATCTTACACTTTAGTAGGTACTCATTCTGGTATGTATGTTATTTTCTACAACGTTCATCCCAAATGATATAATGGAATACTCACATAACTCATCATTGATATCACTAAGTCAAACAAGGTACAATTATTCTATTCTCTTACACCATTTCATTATGGTGTATTATGATATGGGAGTTGGGATAGAATCGAAAAATCTGGTATATAATATATTAAGTCTTTATTAAGATTTTCTCAACAGTAGACTGAGTGGGTTTTCATAATCATATAATCATGTTGGATATTAAATTAATTATTATATTCCATTAATTTAAAAAATGAATCAAACATATACCGCATTAATTAGAAATATCTATATTAGTTAAATCATCCGTAAAAGTTAATATGTACACATACACTATCCTTGATTCAACTGGATATTTCCCACACACATCTTTATAAACTAAATCAAGAATCTATTTATCTCTTTCAACTTTTCTAGTAAAATTGGTTTTTTACCTTTAACATTTAAACATGCATGAAACACACCAAGTGGTTTTAGATCAATGGATTCCAAATATCCATCTTCAGGTAATTTGGTGAAATACTTTTCATTTAAATAACTTATCTATTGTTTATATAGTTGAGGGTCATAGGAGTCATGTGAGTCAGTTCTATTATCAATTTCCATTAATTTTTTATCTAATCCAACACATAAAAGAAAATTTTAAAATATTCCCTACCATAACATATGTTTTCATTATAATACAAACTAAATTTCATCGAAAATAAGAAAAAATATCCAAAAATATCCATTTTGGATAAGCAAATATTTTTTGGGTATATAATGCAATGTAGTAAAATTCTTTTCAAACTAAGAGCATTCATTTCAGATAAGTATGGTGGTAGTCTTTAATATCTATGCAATAATGTATAGACCAGCATCCTACCCATAGATCTACCCCCTAAAAATCTTCTAGAATCAATTTCATTAATTTATTTGAATACATATATAATCATGTCATTTTTTATCTAGTACCCAATTTTTATAAATAGATATATTACACTAAAAATGAACATGACATCTTCCCTTACTTATTTTCATGGGTGTAATATTTTTACATAACACTTCCTTCCATATGAAAAATAGATAGTATCATGTTTCCATCCTTTACCCTTGATAGTTCCCTTCATGGCCTAGTCTTTTCATTAAGCATTAGTCATAGTGATTCACTCTTGGACTTTCCTTTTATTTTCTATTAAGATTAAAGGATTTATATGCTTTGATTACATATCAACATGTAAATTAAAAGTGAGAAGATCTGTAAGAGACTTATGTAGGTTTTTCATATTAAATATAACTTTAATTATGGAGACCATATGAATATGTGATAAAAAATGAGATCACTACAAAATTTCTTTTGAAAGTTAAACCCTAGAACCTCTTGGAACTCAATTTCTCCATTTTGTATGACTATGTTAGGCCCAACTTGTGATCTTTCTCCAATATTACTCTTAAAGAGTTATTTAGATATCTAAAATTGTTTTTATCATGTTCTCTCATAATATATAACATGGATATTCTAGAGAAAGTTATAAGAATTCATGTCTTAATGTTACTTTTAATTTAATTACACATTGATGAAATCATTAAATGTTGAATGTCGTCCATGTCTCCCAAGTGTTTATCATAGAGTTAAGTATTCATTTATCCATTTTTAGGTGGATACCGAATTGAGGATTCTAGAATGTAATATTTCTGTACATAGTGAAACAAAACATGTGGGTATCAAAACAATTCAGGGATGTTATTACTAATAAGGATATAGTCCTTTTTCTATGATGGTTCATGGAGACAATGTTGTTGAAGAATATACCATTACTCTAAAATTATAAAAGTTAATATTATTTGTACTTCAGTGGATTATAATTTATGTTAGTCATACTAAATTAAATATTTTAAGTAGCTTGTTATTTTAATAATCCCACACATCCCTCATTATTAGTCATAGAATGTCTAGTTTCTCAAACATTCTAGTGGAAAGGATCCATTTACCCCTTGTTAAAACCCAATCATGGGCTTGGTCAATTTATTAAAGGAAATTAGGTAATAAATTCATTTCAAACTATGAGTTTGAAGCCCCTTAATTCATTGAGTGGAATCCAAATTCAAGAAATCCTAACATGGAATTCCTTAACATCTACCTCTATGTTACATCAAGTCTATCATGGTATACTTTCCATGATGTAAATTGGTTAATTCATCCAAAAAAATTCATAATAACTCTATGAAAAAATAAGTGTCCCAAAGTGATATTATTCTCATTACTATTCATGTAATGGAAATGATGGTCTATCTTAATATTAATTTGATGCATTTAATTTTTTGTGCATAGAATTTTTTGATTTTATCCTTTAGATGTGTTTTTAATATTAATTGGACTTTACATAAGTGATTAAGAAAAGTGTTAATTACATATTTATATATAATACACTTATTTAAATTCAAAAATTTCATAATGGCCCATTTATTTATCGGATAACAGTATTATATCCCTAAAATATATAATCTATAATATAGGAAAAAATTAATAAATAAATTACCCAATCAAGATCTTAAATAATGGTTGACTTATTTAGCAGAAAATAAACTATCCTATGAACCTTGTGGAAAACTCATTATGTTAGTCTTGTCTTGATTTATAGCATTCCACCTTCACACTTGTGTATCACGTGGGTTGGTTTCATCTTACTTCCATCATGAACCACCTCCTTGAGACTTGGGATACTACTTTTATTAAATATGTTTATAACTCACGCAAAGGTGATGGGGAACAAATTATATTTTAAGTGGAATTACGTAATAAAACTTGGATATTTAGGTCCTACATGGTAAAAGAGATATGTATGAATCACATACAGTCATAGATAATTTTAAAATAACTTATCGATGTCCCATTAAACATAATTAAATTAAATTAAACCAATACATGCCTATGTATTTTCAAAGATCATGATCGAGCATACACATGAATTAATTATGAAAAGGTACACCAGCTAGATTAACATCAATTTTTTTTATTATGATAAACTCAATTGTATTAATTAATTAATTTATTTATTCCATTTATCATAATTTCTATCTGATGTCTCATGGAGATACCCATATTTAATGAATTCATAGAAAATTAAACATCATAATATATAATTATAGATATTAATATATTAAATATGTATTTATTAATTCTTCGAACCAATTATTACATAGTCAATCCCATCTGGTGAAAATAGTGTAATATTGTTTTAATGATATAATTAATTATTTTAATGAAATCTAATCTATCCATTTATTAGGAGACTACATGATATGCACTAATGAGGTACACGTTGTGTTCCTTATTTTTCATATATTTTGGATAAAAGCCTGGTGCCTTAGCATGTATCCCAGCTAAATTACATAAGGTTTACTAACCTATTAGATATAATGTGTTTTGATTACAATTTGTCTATATAACACATCGATTGAATTGGCATGGTCTTCGTATACATAAACAAACAATTTGTACTCTAGGAGAATAATATTTTTTACGATTCTATTGTGTCTTCAAAACTCATTGATTCACTCATTCTATATTTCATACTGAATAAATATTTTATATACTTGTCATGTAGACTGACTACATAGCATGTGTTCTAATAATTTTCACTGTTTTCAGTCTCACATGGTGAGAAACCACATATTTAACCACATGGTTAGTAAGAATTTGACTGCTAAACTGTGTAGACAATATGATGTCGACACCAGATACATTCCATGTAATCTTACTTGTTTTCATGTTTTCTTGGTCTACACATCATGTACAATAAATTCAATGCACATAATAATTACATGGAATGATGTGTATCCCATGAGATATCCTACTATAGTGATCTTGGGTTTAAAGAATGTAATCCGACTACAGGTTTTGAAACCCAATCAATAATCCAAAAAAATTTCCACCTCTTGATGATATGTCTGATCATTATCCATATTTTTTTAGTCATCATAGAAATAAGAATAATGAATGATAAATATTTAATTTTCTAAATAATAGTAATTAATCATTAAATTAACAAACAAAAAATATAGAAATAAAATATCATAGAACTGTTGTACATAATCAATGAAAAATTTAAAAAATAATTATAAAATCAAATGGGGTCACTCTAATACCACTAAATGTTTTCAGATATAGCATAGCCTCCCTTTTGGTGAATAAGCATCATAATTTTTTGTTAGATTTGATGTATCATTTTCTAATTTTGAATAATGTAAACATCATGACCTATAAAATTCTTCCATCAAACATTGACATAGATATCATAAAACCCAAGGTTGATATTATTCATGATAAATATATAATTTCATTAAATTATATATTTAAGAAATATTACCTCATATTTCAATCATTATCCAATGAAATGTTTGGTCAACAAAAACTATATTTGTATTACTATAATTGCATATGGGGGACCCTAAGTAGAACCTATATATTGGTGATCCACACATGGTTCATTGATCTTTGAACTACACTAATGGAATGTAGGGTTCCTGTATAGATGATCAATTTTCTTATATTGTTGGTCTTGATTGCATTATATTCTATCACGCTTAAAAGATTATATCATTCTCTTCACATTCTTGAAATAATGACTGATGGATGAATGAATATGGAGTTATGTTTCCTTTAAGGATTATCTTTCCTCGACTGACCTTACATAATAGATATATCAATCTATTATTAGAGTTACGGTTTATAATAAATTGTAATTTTTATTTCATAATATCCATAAAAATATAATAAAATCATTCTAAACTGATGTCATATAATAATAGTAACATCATTAATCTCTGTCGTGCACTATCTAGTCCAACGATAAATATCATTTTACCAATCTAAAACTAATATTTTTCACTGTACATGGTATTGGTTTTCTCAGCCTCCACAACATTTTTGGAGTACAAAAAGTAATTTTTCAAAATATTTATTCTTAAAAAAATATTCAATTCATATTCTAGAGAATAAATATTATTCATATAATTAAAAAACTATTTACTATGGAATGAATAATTATTTATTACTATGAAAATATTTTTCATTCAACAAATTGTGAAAAAAATATTTTTTTGACCATGAGTATAATATTTATTTCAATAATTAATCTCAATATATATTTTAATTATTGTAAATTTAAACACATAGTGTGTGATCTTATAAGATTCATACCTGCTGGAATAACGAAGGCTTGACTACTTTCTATGATTAATATCTATAATCGAGTCAATATACCTAATAGAAGGATGTTAATTTCACAACATCGACAACAACACATGAAATATTACTCTTTAATTTAATCCCATAGTAAAAATATATCCTCAATAAGGTTTCACACTCAATTCACCAACCTTTTTCTTAATAATTATCTCATTGACTATCTGAAATAAACTCATCGTTACACTATGTAAATTGAATTTAGTATGATGGTTCTACTTAAAATATTAAATATATAAAATACTATTAATATGGATGGAGAAAATGATTCATAGACTTATTAATTAGTAACATGTCATTTGTGATCAACCCAACACACCCAAATTCTCAAAAATATATAGAGTCATGGTTTTAGTCTGCGTATCAATTTATACAATTCATGAAGAGTATTAACAATAATAATAATTCATACAAACAATTATATGTGCTCACATATAAGTTATTTTGATAACACATAAACGAGAAATATTCTTATAAGAATGTACTCTCTCATTTCTCTTATCATGGATATTACCAAGTGTGAATTTCATGAAAAGAAGTGTCATATATATATGAGTACTCACACAAGACAGACAACATTATATATTTCCCATAATAGTATTTTATCTAACCATACAACTATATTAAATAATATTTTCCTGGAATTTCAATGTTCTCATCATATAGGGGAACATATATGATCTTATCGACTTGGAAAATGCTAGACTAAATTATTATTTTAATGTAATGAAGAACAGTGAATTTTATTTAATATAATATTTTATTGATATTTAAATAATTTAATATTATTGAGATGTAAAGTAAAAATAATTCATTATATAAAACCAACTCTACCTCTTTGGGTCTGTTCATGTGTCAACTCGTGTATCAAGTAGGAGTAGCCTATGTTGGTTTGCAACATACCACTATATAGAGATCAAATCCACCATTATATTCTTATTGTCTGGGATATTTAATTTACGATAATCCTTTGAATATCATGATTGGGAAACATACTCAATATTATATAGAACATTACTTCTCTGTCACTCTCAATAACCATCATCATCAAGTTTGAAACTATCTGGTTGTTCAGTATAACCTTCTTCTTACAATTCACCGTTAAAGATAAAAGAATTCAAATCTATTTAGACTACAATATAATTCTTTAGATCACTTGATTTATAGAATATATAACTCATTTCCTACCCATTGGTAGGATAAAAGGTCTCATAAAATTCTACAACCAAAAGAATTAGAGAATCTCATGTATATAAGATAATCTGAGTTTCATGTTTTTTTCCATTCCCATTAAAATTATTTCTGAAAATCAATTTTATTCCACTTGAATTTTACTTTATAGTATATAAAAATAAATCCAATTTTCAATTATTCTATGTTTTATTATAATATTCTTCTATTACTATATTCAAATCTTTACATTTTACTATCTTTTAATCACTCTTTAGGTAAAATTATAATGATAATCTATTGTGTTTGGAAATTCCTTGAATTCTCTCTAGGATTTCCCAACCAATTTATAACCTCCAATAATATTTCAATGATAAAAAATTTTACTATTTTTTTTAAAAATGGATCCTCTATGATCTAGGATTTCATTATCATTATAATTTATTGAATCATCATGTGAATTTTGATAAAAATAAAATATTCACGTTTTTCTATTTTTGTCAAGCACATTCTCACTATGATTTTCCAATATAATCATTAATATGAAACAATTTTTATAATGAATTTTGATACTATAAAAAATAAAATTATAGATAAAAATGATTTTCCTTTGATTATTTGTAATAAATTTGTAATACCTTATATAATATTTATAACAAAAATCAATTCCCTCAATGTCAATTTAGTTAAACTTTCCCACATGAATTTCTTTGATCTTGATTTAATCGAAACTATTAAAAACGTTTAATATTTTTAAAAAAAATTCCTCCAAACCCATATTTTATGACTTGTATTCACTGAATTTGGTCAAATAAGGAATCGATAAATAATATATATAATTATGATTATAGATCAATTCCAACATTACTTTGAGGTTCTATGTTTTGATAAAATATTTCTTCCCATATTCACTAAATTTTTGATCTCCCACTCAGATAATACATTTTTTAGGGGGTATATTGATCATTATATTCAGTAATTATTATATTTTTTTCAAGATATTCCATCAACTATTCATTACTGTATTCATATCTATTTTTAGAAAAAAATATTTTGATAACACATCGAGTTTGATTCACAGCACACCTTTGAAAATGATTAAACTTTATAAGAGCATTGGACACACGTGACATAAAATAAACATATTTTACATGATTACATTTTTAATTAAATTTTAGGGAAACATTTTCTCCATTTCTTGATTTCATGTTCATTATACCATAGACATCCAAGCATATAAACTCAAGATGCATTAGATTTTTGATTTTCATCTTCTAATGAATGTCGTTATATATATTTATTTTATAACTTCTATCACAAGTGTTGAGAATTTCATGATTTATATTTCTTATATTTCTCATATCTTAAAATTTGAAAATATTATCCATGTCTTTCTGACCCAAGTGATTAAGTCTTTTTTCAATACTCATTCCTCTTCTACATGATCATACATAAACTATTTTGATCAATGAATATTGGGAATATGTTTTCTCTAATATACTTCCCCATTATATTTGTTATTCTATCATTTAATATACATTTTCCACATATATTATTACAAAAAATAATATTATTCTCATTATCACAATGTTAGGAGAAACAAAAGTGAATATTCCACAGTCTATCGAAAAAGAGAAAAAACTATATTTTATTATCTTCTAACTAATTTTATAAAATTATGATTCTATGTTATCCATCATTTAAAAAAAGTAACATCTCATTTCACATATATTTTTTTAATATTTTAATTTACTTTTTTAGTCATGTGTGACAGGAAACAACTATTAAACTTCTAGAATGTTCTAACATTTATTTCCTAATGATCCACGTCAACAAGTAATAATTTTTTTGAATACTTCTATATTAACATATTTATTATTTTAATTAAAATTTAATTTCTCTAATAGTATTTTGAGACACTCATTGGTTTTATGTCAAGATTGATCACACCTAATAAAATTTTCCATAAGAGAATAAATATTATTATGTAGTTTCATTTTCACTTTCAGATGTTTTTTCAAAAAATATCATTGGGTTTTTTTAATTGGTAACGTTGGCCTTTATCATGTCGTAGAACAAACTATGGTGAATTATTCCACACCATATTAACTATTATTACTCCTAGAGTTTTTTAATATAACAACATTAGTGAGAATTTCTATATGATACTTCACCTATGAAAGATTTGAAATCCATCGATGGGCATGTTGGTGATCATAGTCTAGTAAAAATGGCTACTCTAAATGAACCACACTGTTTTAATTAGTGTGGTGGCATGAGAGTATACCTATGAAATATGTGGTATCACTAAATTTGCATGGAATAGTTCATGGTAAACCAAATAAATCATAATTATTGAATGTACCATATATTGGGATGAATACATTGAGGGTGTTTCCCCATTATAGTACACAAATGAGGGATGTTAAACTGCTAAGGCAACATGATGTTGACCATGCCAAATCATTGGGTATAGTGTCCTAGAAATACACCTATCATACATGGGTATGTTTTCTATCATATTGGATAAATTAATTGTGCTGATAAGTTGAATTAAATATACAATACCATAATGTCATAATGAAAAATATATTGGAATTTTTCAAATTTTATTGGAGTTCAAGTCAAATAATTTTAGGAATTACTCAATGTGGTTTTTGGGGTGACCAAAAAAGTTATAACCATAATTTTTTAATGGTTGGTGTGTGTTTTAAATACCAAAATTATGTGAATTCATTGAATGGATTCATTTAACAATGATGATATGTATTTTAAATGGATATAACATAGGGATTAATGATATATGTTTGAAAAAGAAAAAAGAAAAATAAAATTTTCTACATCATAATAGAAATTTAGAGTATGATTATATATTTTTTTGGAAATAATGTTTTGATTATAATGTTGTTTCATGGGTTATATTTATCTATATAAGTTCAACAAAACTGTTCTTACAAGAAACACCACATATGGTGTATATTTTCGTCAATGATGCTTGAAGTAGAAGAAGAAGAAGATAATGTCATAGGGATCAGTTAGTTCCCTTAGTATGAACATAGTGTGATTTCCAATAATTCATTATTGTGAACTAGAAGTGTCATTGAGGAATTTAAAAACTTGTAAAAATTGAACTAGTGGGATTTTATTGAGTGTTTTCATAGTCACATTATTGTGAATTCACCTTGGTGTATCCTAGTGAGGATAAAACATGTAAAATAATATATATAATTTACATAATTATTCTATATAAAGATAAAGAAAGGGATATACTTGTTTTTCCTCATTTTAAGAGAATAATATCAAATAACAAAGATCGCATTACAATACCCTAATTTACCAACCCCCACTCTTAGTGTATATTCCTAGATATGGTTCAAAAAGTTGAATCAATGGTTTTTTATTATTTAGGTGATGTTTTATCTCCCAAAATCACAGAGGGTATTTTCACCAAAAAGGGAATTCAAGTCATTAAAGGTAATAATTTTTTTATATATAAAAATCTTATGCAACACTATTTCCAATCATTGTGTATGTATGTTTATGTGGTTTTTAGGTTTAAAATTTATGTCATAATATAAAATGAATATTTATTTTTGAATGATTTTAGATATTTAGTTTTGGGTGAAAAAGAAATTAATTACATAGGAAGTACACTTTACAATCCCACATAAACAATGTTATTGCATCGTAAAATTTATTATTTTTTACAGAAAAAACTACATAGTGTACTTGAAAAAGATTCATTGATTCATTATGCCATGTTATAGGTTCTTTGGAAAAAATCTGAGTATTTTATAATTTTTCCGAATTATATTATTAATTCATTTTTTGATCGTCTAAATGCTCTTGTTGAGGATATGTATAGTCTTATTGATGATATTACAGATGATAATATTGTGAATATAATCCTGATACCACTTCTTCCTTAGATCATAGTAATGTTTTAAACTCTAGAAGGAAAATATTTGAAGTAAACCTCTAGTGATATCTTATATAACACTCTCAATAAATATTAGAAGAGTAATGAAAAAAATGAATCTAGGGTGACGAAAAATTATTATAACACCCTGATATTTTATACACCATTTTTTCAAATAAATTAAAATATTCATTTATATATAATAATGAAATAATTCAAACATTCCGTTCACACTAAATGGATATGTTGTATGTTGCACACAACACCGAGTTAGTGCACAATACAGAAAACACCGAGTTTAGATTTTATTCAATGTGTAAAATATCTATGTTTTTATTATGTTATATTTACATTCAAAGGAATAATTCAGTATACATAGAACATACATGGAATGTGTTACATGTAATAGTGACCTTCCTCGATAGCTTGCGATGTACGCAATACTGAGTTTCACTAAACAACGCTATAATTTTAAAATATTATTATATAATGAGAGATAAACTAACTGTTATGAATATAACTTACCACATTTTTAATTTTATATAACATTATCATTCATCTTATGTATTTTATATACATTATATAATAACAAATTTAATTTTTCAGATGAAAGAAAGAATTTTCCAAAAATGAAGTTTTCCCAACATTTGATGGAACACCCATTAAAAATATTTTTTATGTATTCTATTTGAACAAATAAACTTCTTATTTTGAAGAGGGACATCAAAAAATATATTTTTTAAAATTTTGGTAATTTTTTATGAAATTCATATTTTTATGAATAATGAAAATAATGCATTTTAATTCAAAAAAAACATTTTCATCTAATTTATTTATATAGATTGATTATCTTTTTCATTACTTTTAATTTTTAATTTCATGTTGTATTCATCATTTACTCCAATATTTGTGATTTTATTTAATTTCACTTTTTAATTGGACATAAACACTTGTCCATCTTTTGAATGTTTTATCTTCTTAAAACTCTGCTCTCTGGTTTTCACAACGAGAATTAATTTTAAATTAAATTTTGAAAAATATATGATTTTAATTTTGAAAAATGGATTATGTATTTGTAATCATAAGGTCCAAATTATTTAAATAGGTAACATTTATTTTTGAGAATTATGGATAGTAACTTCCGTAACAATTTTTATTTACCATGGTTAAAAGGTAAATCAAGATAATAAGGGTAACAAATAATATTATAATACTATAAAACTACCATAAAAATTTTATAATATTATTTTATGAGATATGGTTGTCCATGAGCATACTTGTATCTAATTTATGACACCATGGAGCCACTTGGGTGTGATATTGAAATTTTATAATGTTTGATTTAAAGTAAAGAGAAATATAACATAAAAAGTACCTTTTACTAAACAAATTAATATACAGTTATATAACTGATATCATGGACTATAAAAATTCATTATAAATCTAAAAATACGTCCTCAATCATTTAATTTTATTATTTATTTTTATAAATAACATAAATAAAATTATTTATGACATAATGATGATGTAATGATTATCTTATTATTGAAAAAATAAAATAAATGGTATTATAAATATGAAAATAAATGTAATTTAAGAATTTTGATGTCATTCATGAATTTTTTAGATTCCTTTGACATGGGAGGTATTGGTTAATACCATTGGTTCTATGGAAACATGATTTTATCACTTTAACAAAAATTAATTACTAAATATAATCAAAATTGACATAAATGAGTTTTTAAAACAAATATTATTTTATTAAATGATATAAGATTCCTAAAAATCTAATTTTTTTTACAAATGACATATATACTATTAAAAATGACATTAATGATCCACTTTTAGTTCTCTTATAATTTTTTAGTATCTATAGTAAACATGGATTACAAAAATATAAGAAGACATGGTAAGAGTTAATGGTTTTAACTAAGGGTTAAAGATAAAAGATAAGGTTCATTTTGTGACAGAAATTTTTTAAAACATATTGGTTGAGATTATTTTGACCCATAATCATATTATATTGGAAATATATTAGTTTTTTACTAATATATACCTAAAATCAATTTATAAAAAATTAATATTTAAAGTCTTTCCTAATGTTCCCCTCACCTCTCCTATAGAAGGGAACTTCTCCTCCTCTTTTAATAACAACTCCAATTATGATTATCTCGGCCAAAACCTATCGAAATCCCCTCCAAACTTACTTCAGTACATCTTAGAGGACGTAATATGGGAATAAATCAATCCTAGGGAGGCCTTTTGTTCGAATCAAAATGAGATACTCAAAAACGATGTAATTAGTTTATCACCTCTTTCAAAATTATTTTCTTCTTCTACTTACTCTTATTATGTTTTTACATACAATAGTAATACATAAAGTAAATTATACACTATGAAATGTAATTATAATTATGGGACAACCTTATACCTTCATTTATCCATCCAACAAATAACAATATCACTATGTGTGTGTACGTTCATCTTACTGTCTTCATGTCATTGTGTAAATTATTATTCAACAATAAATAATTTGGATGGGTATAATGATGATTATAAAGGATTTAAATAATTTATATAACATTATAATTAATCTCAAAAATTAATATACCATCCATTTCAATACCAGTTAACTATTATGTGAATGATATCGTCACACATTCATACGTACGGCCTACTGTCTCTATGATGCAGTGAGATTCATTCTATAGGTAAAACATTAAAGAATGATTATAATGTATATATAATAAATAATCATGAAATATCAAAAAAAAAATCTATTAGATTTATTTATGAATATATATTTCATTTACTTACTTCAATTCAAATCAATAAAGAACGTAAACATCATTCATGTGTACGTATGGCCTATCTTGTTCATGAATGGTGTATTCCATTTCATTTATCTATATATTACATTGAATATTTATGATATATAAATAATTTTTACATTATATAAGTAATTAAATAATGATATTTGTAATAATATCATGAATAATAAGCCAAAATATATAAGATAAATAAAATGATTATTACCCAAAACTTTGCATTAACATGGAATTTATAAATTAACAGGTAATATAATTTAATAAATGAATCATTTATGATATCAAATACGATATAATAGATATTATTATGGTTTTTTATAAGACAATAATTTGTTTAAACCAACTAAATATGAGTTTCAGACACATACAGATGAAATCGATCCTAAGGTGAGGGATAATTTCACAATTTCATTATTTTTTGAGATTGTTTATACTTAAGTATTTATTAGGGTATATTTATCATATAAATACATGTTTCCTAAATATATAATATTATTTATAATATTTTAATATTTTTAAAAATGAATTTTACCCATTGGGATGTTTTTTGAAATAGTATGGAAGGAATCATTCTTTCATTTTCTAAACAAGTTACTTTTTGAATTTTCCAGCAAGAGTACAATAAGAATGGTTTTTTATATTATATGTCATGAATGGGTTTTTATATCTTATTAGTTCCTTACTTAGATAAACCATCCTTTTTACAATATAATTTTTATTTTCAAATAAATTTTTTTCATTTAAAATAGAACTGAATTTTGAGAAAATAATATGTTTTTGAATAAGAAACGATATAATCCTCAAGAAATTAAGTTCAATTATATTTATCAAATTTATTTTCCATCTAATATGATGCTCTTTAATTGGGGTTATGTTCATATACCTATTATTAATATAATTTTATTGTTTTAATTATTGAATGATATTTTATATGGATTATTTTATGATGAAATGATGTTTAAAAAACTCATTTTATTTCATGGATTATGATATGATGAAAGATTTATGTTTTTTTGGACATGTAAGAATGATTTCATAATGAGATGGGTGGGACCTATATCTCCCTCCAATTCATTGGTTATATATTTAAATATCATGAGATAGACATGACTGGAATGGTAAGTAATTCTAGTTCATTAATATATGGCTAGAATGACATGTAAACCCGGTTCAGTAATGGAATTTGTCCACAATGATGGTCTCGACCAAAACTCCTTATCTACTATAGAAATAAAATTATGTTCTTATTTTTTTTACAAAATTCCATGATTTATGACAATGTTATTTTATCATTTATAGTGTTCTTTAATGATATATGTCTTCCATACTTCCAAGATTAATTTCTTGACCCATGATTTTGATATTTAAAAAATATGTTCATGTTTTTACATTCTTATGTTTATGGCTTGTTTTATGTTCTCCATGTTTACCCATACTGAGCATTTGAGCTCACTTTTTTTAGGTTTTCTTTTTCCCCTGGATAAAAAAGAATGTTTTTAGGTAGGAAAACAAAAGGGGAATATCTTTATGGGAGATGTTGAAGATCTTACAAAATGTTTGAAGATTATTTTACTTGATTCTAAATACAATAAAATAATATGGTGTTTGGGTTTATATTTGTGTGATGTATTAAATATTCCACAAACAAAATGTAATCTACATGTACGTTAATATTGGGTCATTAGATTTGGTATTAGAGTGATGGTTTAGTCAACCATTGGAAACTAGAATGCAAAAAACTTTAGTGATATCCCGATAGATATTTCTAAGTATATGTCTAGGGATGTCTTAATTATAAGTAAATTATATGATAAAATCCTATTGTTTTTGTGATAATCCTAAATAACCTCGGATTAAACCTAAATTATCATAGATTGGAATATTATAAGTAATTTACCTTATCTATTTTGAGTCTCTGATATGTATTTCTCACAATTTTTTGGGTCTTAGTCAATAGGCTGAACTACATAGAATATGTTTTACCATTGAATGATTATGATGTTGAAATTATGGGAATAATGAAGATCTATTTCCTAAGTGGAAATATCATGAAGAGAATCATGACAATAGTATGAATATTGGTCATACTGCTGATAATAAATAGATTGTAAGTATCATGTGAGGGTATGTGATGTTCTTCCAATATTTTTTACATTAAACCTATAAATATTTTGGTTGATAAACCTTAATAAATTATTCATATTATAGTAAAGATGATTAAAATGGATCCTAGGTGATGTTTCAGGAATAAAGTTGTATCATTTAGGTGTATATGTTTTTGATTTCAAAGATTATGTTATATAAATCATGTAATATATAAGTTCTTTCGGTATAAGTTAGGGATTGTAAAGGATATGTTGAATTGTTATAAGAATACAGAAAATTTATTTAATGTTAAGGTTATATACTTGGAGAACACGTGACTAAGGGGATGATATCCCTTAATATGTCACTTGTGTTAAAATAATGATATTTAACTAAAGATATGTTGGATTGGAATAAGTAAATTGGATAATGATAGTTTTTTAGATATAATTAAGGTGTTATTTATAATAGGGTTATTCAATCATGGATGAATTATAAAACATTATGGGACGTAAGGAATTTATCGAATAAGTTTTTTAATAAGAAAACATGCATGTTTTCAATAAGATATCTAATAATTCAGGTTGTAACCATGACTCAAATTAATAAATGATGAAGGTGTTCACATTTTTGTAATGTGGCCAACAAGATACATCTTATGATATATGGGGGATAAATGATAACATTATTTTTTGAACCTTTTTCTATAGTTTTTAATTTTCATCTTTCATAAGGATTTCAAGGTTATCAAATTTTTGGGAATGATTATACATATAATGAAGTTATATAAAATAAAGTGTTACCTCACCTTATATGAACTTATGCATGTTTGATAACATGGGATTACCTTTTTTTGATAAATACAGATTGAATGAACTATAATTAAATTAATGTATTTCATGATCTACTAACACTGTAGGACTGAAAAAAATCAACTTCATTTATTTGAAAAAGAGATGAAGTGGAAATTGATCATGGCATGAACAATGACGAGATTATACTGAAATCATGTAATTATTTCTTATCTTGTTCTTAAACATTAGGAAAATTATATTGGAAACCAAATATATTATCCTAGTATTTTCTTATCTAATTAATCATATGGTCCCTTAAATCATCACAGATTTATGGCTTTCTGGTTGTTAACTTTCTCTAGAACTTGTTCTCTATCACTATCCATCAGAACATGATGGTTATATTTTCATTCCATATCTATGTTTTCACTTCCCAAATATTTTTATCCTATGTAAAAACCCCGTGATAAGTTACATTGGATAATGGTTATGTTGATAACTTTCCATTTTAAAATTAATTTTTAGTATTATTTTTTATAGTGTGGGTTTCTATGAAATAAACTTTCTAGTAGTGAAACTTATATAACCTCGACGAATTCTATGGGTTAAATTATTTTTAAGGGTGGGGGTATAATGTAACAACCTATGTTATTGTGGGCCATTTTCCTTGCAAGTAAATTAAATGTTTCATTTATATCTTACAATGCACTAATTCAAACATTCCATTCGCAGTTGACCAACTAGTCGTACATTACACACAACACCGAGTTGGCATACGACACACACAACATTGATTATAGAGTTTGTTCAATTTATAAAAGAAATATGGTTTGATTATTTTATATGAAACACTAAAGGAATAATTCACTACACGCAACATTGACTTGTCTTGCATTGCATGAAAAGCTGACCTTCCCTGATATCTTGCATTGTAAGCAATACTATGTTTCAATAAACAATGAGAGATTATTTAAATATCATTATATAATGGGATTTAAACTACCCATAATAATATTATTAACCAATTTTGGAATTTTATATAACAATAATATTAATCTTATGTATTTTCTAGACATTATAAAAGAACAAATTCAATTTTTCAAATAATAGAACTATTTTTCAAAAAAAATGTTTTTTCCGCCTTTTGATGGCACACCCATTTCAAATATAGTTTTTAACACATTAATATATTCTATTTGACAAAATAAATTACTTATTTGGATGAAGGAAATAAAAATAACTTCGTTGAAATTTTGTAATTTTTCTGAGGAAATTTATATTTTCATGAATAGAGAAAAATACTTCATTTTAATTCAAAAATGATTTTTTGCCTAATTTATTTATATAGATAGATTATCTCATTAATTGGTTTTAATGTGTAATTTGATTATATTTTTATGATTTACTACAATTTGGTCATATGATGTAATTTTATTTTTAAATTGGACATAAATACTTGTCAATAATTTGATGTCTTTTACCTATTAAAAATATGCTCTCTGATTTTTACAATGGGAATTAAATTTAAATTAATTTCTTCTAATTATGTGTTTTATATTATGAAAATTTTATTAAATATTTAGAATCATATGTTCCAAATTATTTAAATAGGTACCTTTTATTTTTTGGACATTATTAATATTAACTTCAGTAATTAATTTTATTTACCATGGTTAAAGAGTATATTAGAAAAATAAGGGTAAAAAATAATATTATAATAATATAAAAATATGCAAACATTTTTTCTAATCCTATTTTATGAGATATTTCCGACCATGATCATCTTTGTATCAATTTTAGGACCTCAGGGAGCCACTTGGTGTGATAATGTCCTTTTATAATTTTAAATTGAGTGTAAAGAGAAATATAACATAATCAAATATCTTTTACTAAAACATTCTTAATATAGGATTAAATAAGTGATAACTTTGACACTAAATAGTAATTAGAAAGGTAAAAATATTTCCTATATCAATTTATTTTATTAATTATATTATGATATAAAATATATATATTTAATTATGACACAATGAAGATGCAGTGATTACCTTAATAATGATAAATTAAAATAAATGATATTATAAATATTAAAGTAAATCTAATTTGATCATTTATATTCTATAAAATAGTTTTTAGGATTATACTTTCATGGGATTGATTGGTTAATTCCTTAAATTCTATGTAATCATGTTTTTATGACTTGAACTAAAATCAATTTCTAAATAGTGTCAGAATTAACATAAATGAATTTTTGAAACCAATACTATTTTATTAAATGATATAATAGTCCTAAATATCTAATACACTTTCAAATTACATATATAATGTTAAATTTTTTATTAATGATCCAATTTAGGTTCTCTTGTAGTTTTATTGTATCTATAGTAACCATATATTATGAAAATACAATAAGACATGGTAAGAGTTAATGTTTTCAACTAAGGGTTAATGCTTAATGATAAGGTTGATTTTGTGACCTAAACTTATAAAAAAACTATTGGGTGAGAGTATTTTGACCCATACTCATTATGAATGAATGTCCCTAAGGCTGATATTTTTATTGATTTTGGATAATCCCCTTTTAAGGGAAAAGGGGAAAAACCATGACTTCATAGACAACATGACATTAACAAGATTCAAAAAATAAAAGGGTTGCAACCAAGAACAATACTACATGGAAGTGCCTCTACACAACATCAATATCAATACCGAATGTCTCCACCAAAGTATATCTGATCGACAAGTTGTCCCGTGCAAGGATGCATGAGCCCGGTACCGATGGCTATGCCATACCCTCTCATTCGTCCAAATCTGGAAATCCATACATGAGGAAGACAACCATCTCTATCCTCATCTGAGGAAAAACCTTATAGAATGTATGGGATCCCCAACAGAACATCCATTCCTCCATCAACAATTAAAAAGCATGTAACGAGCAGCTTCATCCCCGTCAAAGCACCACCACCATACAACAAATTTCACATCCAATTAAACAAGAACTCACTTTAACCAAACCAAAACCTGGAAATAACTTATAGGAGAGCCAAAATGCAAGAAATCCCCCCTCCGGAGCACTGGATCCTACCCCAAGCACACCATCGCATTCTAGATCCATCTTCGTGCTGGGATGAGGATGCGCTGAGATTGAGAAGCTGGAAGGCATGCCAAGGTCGAAGGAGCACACTGAAGTCCACGCTGATCACACCACATCCGCAATGGCAACCCGAGAAGTCGTCACCAAGAGCAGAGGATGACAACAAGCAGACCAAATCAATGACAAGATCCCAAAACGTAGAGGCCGACACTAAGAAACCGGAGGCGACACCAAACACCTAAATCCAGACCACTTGACGTCAACGCATGCCGACGCCGAGTAGATCTGAAGCTAGGAATGGAAAATCCTTCATAGTGGGAACTAGTGCTGGAACTGATCACAACAAAAATGAGATGAGATCTCGAAGACTAAAGATGCAATGAAGCCACCACCAAGCCCTGATAGAAGCCAAAACACACAGATCTGCCACCCATCGATGCCGATCCGAGACGTGAAGGCCACCGCTGAGGCCAGGCCAAGCTGTAGGATGGGAGGAGACTTCTTGGAAGAGAAACCCTGGGAGCGCGCGGCGGGGGAGAGAAGCCACCGCTCAGAGGCTGGGCCATTTGGATGATATTTGACCCGTACTCATTATAAATTCTAAATAAATTTGTTTGGGACCATTTGAATTAAAAAATAAATTTATAATAAATTAATATTTAAAGTCTTTCCTAAAGTTCTCCTCACCTCTCCAATAAAATGGAACTTATCTATTTATTTTAATCACATCTCCGGAGCCTATTATCTCAACCAAACCCGGCCTGATTATCCTCTAAAATTACATCCATTCATCATACAGTCCAAAAATTGGGTAGAAATCCATTTATCATACAATCCAAAAATTGGGTAGAAATCCATACTTGGGAGACCTTTTGTTCAAATCAAATGGATATACTTGAAAAAGGGTAATTGTTTTGTCAGCTCTTTCAAAATTCTTTTCTATTCAACACACACTTATTATAGTTTTTTCATACTTAATTAATAAACCCAGTATATTATACATGATGATATTCTATTCTAATTATGGTATAACCTTATAATTCCTTTTACCTGTCCTACAAATAACAATATCACCATGTCTGTGTACGTACGACTTACCATCTCCACATCGTGGTATAATTTGGTAATCAACAATAAATAATTTGGATGGGTATAAAAATGCGTATAATGAATGAAAATAATTATAATTGTTATTTATAATTAATATACCTCCAAATTACATTCCATTTAACTACTAATTAAATTATATTGTCACTCATTTTTATGTACGGCCTATCATCTCCACGGTGTGATGAGATTAATTCTATACATTAACCATTAAAGAATATTAGTAAAAAATATATAATAAATAATAATTAAATATATAAAATAATAATTCTTCTTAGATTTATGTTTATATATTTAATTTAATTCGATCCATTCAATTCAATAAGAAAATGGAAACATCGTTCATGTGTATGCATGGCATATCGTCTCCATGAATGGTGCATTCAATTTCATTTGTCTATATATTGTACTGAATATTTATGATATATAAATCATGTTTTATATTATTTAAGTATGTTTATAATGATTTATGTAATAAGATCAAGAATAAGAATTAAAAAAAATGTAAGATAACTAAAATGATTATTACCCAAAACGTTGCTTTAACATGGAATTCATAACTAAATGTGTAATATAATTTAATAAGTGAATCGTATATGATATCATAGATTTTATTATGGTTCAATTACAAGTTAATAATATCTTTAAACCCACTATACTGGACTTTGAGACACATACAAATGAAATCAGACTTAACGTAAAGGATAATTTTGTAATCTCGCTATTTTCTGAGATTGTTTAAACGTAAGTATTTACTTGGGTATATTTTTTCATACACATCCATGTTTCCAAAATATATATTATTATTTCTATTTTTATACTATTTATTAAATTGTATTTTACCCTTTGGTAAATTTTCATTAAATGTAATATAATAATCTTTCATTCATTTTTCACAGTAAGTACGTTTTGAATTTTCCAGCAAGAGTACAAGAAAAATGTTTTTTAACTTATATGTCACGAATATGATTTTATGTATTCTTAAAACATTATTTCCATGAACCTTAAATTACTAAATTTCATTTTTATTTCCAAATAAATTAATTTCTTTTAAAATTGTGAGGAATTTTTAGAAAATATATTTTTTTTAAGAATAATTTATATTATTCTCAATAATTAAGTTCAAGTATTTTATCAAAATTAGTTTCCACATGAGATTATGTTCATTAATTAGGGTTATGTTAATATAGATATTATTACTATGATTGGATTGTGTTAATGATGGAATTCTATATTATATGTATTATGTTATGATGGATTGATGTTTAAGAAACCCATTTTATTTCATGGGTTATGATATGATGAATGATTTATGTTTTTATGGTACTTGTAAGAATGATTTCCCTATGAGATGGGTGGGACCTATATCTCCCTCCAATGAATTGGGTAATGATTTATATTTCATGAGATAAACATTACTAGAACAAAAATTAATTGTGGTTTAGTAACAGATGGCTGGAATGGAATGTAAACCCAGTTCAGTAATGGACTTTGTCCACTATGATGGTCTTGGCAGAAATTTCTTGGATACTATTGAAATATTTTTATGTGATCATTAGCATACCAAAATTCTATGTTTTATTCCAATTCTATTTTATCATGGTTAACATTATTTTATGGTCTATGCCTTATATACTACCAACATTTATTTCATGACTTGGGATTTTTATATTTAACATTTATGTTCATGTTTTTACATTCTTCTATTTATAGTTTGTTTTATGTTATAAATTTTAACCCATAGAGATCATTTGAGCTAACCATTTTTATGTTTTCTTTTCCATTGAATATAATTAAATTTTTTAGTTATGAAAATAAATAGGTATGATCTTTATTAGAGATATTTAAGTTCTTTCACCTTGTTAGATGATTATATTACTAGTTTCCCAAGAAAATAAACTAAAATTTTCTTTAGGTGCATATTTTTGTAAAGTATTAACTATACCAAAGAGTAAATTTAATATCCATGTACATAAATCTTGGGTCATTAGAATTATAATGAATAGAATTTTCCAACTATAAATAAACTCATGGTGATTTATTTTTAGGAATAAAGGTACGTTGATGAGATGATTTCCTTTCTTTCCACTGGAATTAGAAGTGGAAAAGGGACATTTAAAGGTAATATTTCAATTTATTGTTTCAATGGGGAAATGTGGGACATATTGGGGGTAAATTTCCCTATAAATATTAAAAGGATGACGAGGATGATTTAAAGGGAAAGAAAAGTTCTTTTAAAAGAACAAAAATATCTCATTGAAAGATATATACTCTAATAAACATAAAGTTGAAGAAGTATAATATTATAAGGGTCTCGATGAAGATTCACGAGAAGCTGTTGAACAAGTTAATTGTAGTGATTATAAAAATAATTTTGATGTTAGAGATGATATTTAGGTCAAGCTCACGGAATCCCTTGAAGAAATTATTGTTTATAGAGAAAACAATAATGCTAGTTTAATGGTTCAAGAATCTCAACTATATATAAAGCAACAAGTGGAGTCTATATCAAAATAAAAATATAAAATTGAATACATAAATGAAAAATTTGAGGAATATTAAAGAAAAAAAATATTTGAACATCTAATTAAAGGATATATTTCAAATCATTGATGCAACATATAAATTAGTTAAATTAGAATCCATGATTATTAAAGGGATAGAATAAAAATTATTTAATTTGTAATGGTAGTGCAAGGATGAAGAGAGGCATACCTCACTTGGTAAGAAAAAATGTATCTTAAATAATTTTTCTCCCATCAAAGGAAAAAATATTGAGGATTTCAATTAGGAACAAATTATGAATCCACAACTACGATGCTTCAAAGAAAAAGGTGAATTTATTTTAGTGTATTACAAGATGATAATTTATTCATGCTTAGTTCCAAAACTCAGGAATAAACTCCTAAAATGAAATAAAATCTTCCCAACACTCAAATAGTTACTTTTGAGTAGAAAATAATAAGTAGAAGAAGTCATTAATATGATGTTTTTATTATAGAAATATTGTACACATCCAAAATTTCTATTTTATTACCTAGAGATATATTTTATAATAATATTAAAAAAATATGAAATATGAATTTCTACACATTATTATTATTTTAATGACTTTTTTCCATTTTGAATGTTTTGGGAATAATGATATCTATTATACACCAAGAGAAAAACATATGGTAGAAAAAGAATCTCATTAGGGTGGAAATAGTAGATCTATTCTTCATTAAATAAAAAAAGTTCAAAATATATTCTTAGTATTATATAATAATGAAGATTCAACATATCCATAAGAAAATAACATTTTTACACAATCTATAGAAGTGGATTAGAAATTGTTGGTGAACAGTAGAAATCCTAAAAAGGATAACATGGTTGATATTTCATTAAGAGTAAGGTAAAAATATGGTTCATGGATTTTCTATATCATATTAACATGTCACATGATTGAAAATGAAGACCCCATCATGATATTCAAATAAAATAAATATGTTCTTATTTGTTTTTGAAATAATGAGGTTCTCAAGATCATTGGATTTCTCAAACCTAATGTTTGTTTCAAAGATCTCAAGAGAATAGATGTTGCTTTTTTTGAATACCTAGATCATAATAATCATACTGTTACTATGTTCTGTGACTCATGGGATTTGTTTGTGTTTAAAAAGACTCTATAAATAGTAATAGGAATATATGGTTCGATTATTCTGCAAAGGAGACAAAAAAATTGGAATATTTACCTTTTTGGTGAAGGAAACTGGTAAATGATGTACAGGGAATATCATAGTATAATATATAAAACATGAAATATCTGTTTGATCCAAAAATACTTGGAAATTCAATTGATATTTAATGTATCTATTAACATCCCACATCTTACTTGTAATCACATTCATATATGTGACTCTTTTCAAAAGGGAAATATTATTGAAAATAATTAAAATCCAAATAACTTGAAATCAGTATGGCTTCTTGAGGTAGTTCATGTGCATGTATGTGGTCCAATTACACCCAAATCCATATATGTAAAAAATAATTATGTATTTTTTCGGAAGAATTTATCATAATAAAAGTTATTATGGTAATAGCTCACAAATCTGATGTGTTTCTGTTTATCACATGATAACATAATCTTGATAAATTTATTATTGGGTAAAAATTAAAATTATTCATATCATAAATTTAATGAAACTAAAAATCACCAAAGTGGAATAATATTTTGAGAATATTATGATTCATTTTCAAGTATTACTTGTTATAACACTTTAGCATGGTAGAGTTTTCAAATGAAGGAATCACATCATGAAAAACATGGAATGGATTGTAAATATTAACAGATGCTTATGAGATAAATATTGGAAAGTGGTCATTCAAGTAGTGATATAAAGCTATTAAAATTATTTAATATATCCTAATGAATAAAACAATATATATGAAATCTAGTATGGAAATAAACAATGCCTAAATACTTCTAGGTATTTGAAATTATTTTATTTATTCTCCAAAGAGAAAATAATAGAATGTTTGAGTCTCCTGGTGATGATTTATTTTTTGCGGGTATTCCTAAAACATTTGATCCCTCCATCTTAATAATAAAATTATTATAAAATTGATTTAGTGTAATGTTTTTTGTTGAAGTTTAAAATGGGAATATAACGATGACACATAAATAGGACTAAAATTGTGGTGGCCAGATTTCACAATAAATGTATACAATTTTGGAAGTTGAAAGATATGAATAAGTATATGGATTAGGCAGAGTTTTGAGGGTTATAAATAACTATTATAATAATCTATGATAAGTAAAAAATATTATGAATAGTTTCTTAATATATATTATCAAGCAGTGGTGAAATCCTTAAAAATAGTATTGTTGGAAATCAATCACCCCACATTTAAACAAGAAGGATGAACGCTTATTAGCATGTGTCTCCCTTGTCATAGGTGTATCCAAAATATTTTTAATAATATGTTAATGATTATAGTTATTTCAAATATATGCATAATAATAATAATCAAATATAGATAAACAATTCATGGTAACATTTTCTAAGGCCACGTGATAAGAATTTCATCAGGACCAAATGGGTTTTCCAAAATTAATTGAATGGATTTGGAAAGGTTTCAAGGGAAAACGTGGATTATGTTAAATGGATAATACCCAATTAAAGGAATTGAAAATGAAAAAACATTCACACTAGGGGCATGACATGAATGACTAATATTAATCTTTATTATGCTGGTGAAGGAAGGATTCAATGTCTTCCAAATAGATGGTAAATCATTATTTAATAAGGTATTAATTAATGATGAAGATTTCGTTAGTCAGGTGGATGGATTTATCATTTATCATGGTGGAAATAGTGTATTTTTGTTTAAAAATGGAATTTATGGGCTGAAGAAAGCATTGAGATCATGGTACTCAAGGATTTATCAATATTTTAAGATGCTTGAATTTTATAGGGGAGGGGTTGATAGTCATCATTATAACACAAAATAAAAGGATCCATAATTTAGGGTTCTTGTAATATCCATGATATTATATTTAGAGGCTTATATGACACTCATTATAATATATTATCAGATCTTATCATGTGTGAGTCTGATATGTCTTTTATTTATCAATTTTCGTTTTCCTTATCCTACAAATGATTCAAATAAGGTTTGTATTTTTCATCCCTCAAACATAATATATCAATGAGGTTCTAAGAAATGTTTAGACTCATATGTTGAGATCAATGGAAACTTCATCCAAGATATGGAAAAATTTATCAAAAGGTATAGATGGATAAGAGGTTAATTTCACTCCCACTAAAAATGATCGTTAGTATACTCTATATGATAGCCACTCAACCAGATATTGTTTTTTATACATTTCAAATATCCTTATATTAAACATTTCACAAATATAGTCAAATAATAGATACAAAATGATATTTCTAAATATCAATCAGATAGTGGAAGATGATATTTCCTTGTATAAAGATTCATAGATGTTGTTGTTGGGATATTTTGATAAAAGATGAGTTGGTTTGGTTAATGAATAAAAATACACTTATGGTTATATATTACATCATGGGATTTCATGCATTTTAAGGATGATAAATAATAAATATTCTATTTCATTAATCACTATAGAGGCTTAGTATATTACATATACTCAATCATTCACTAAATTTCATTGGATGAAATAACCACATGATAACATTATAATTAATTTTCTATAACCCATTTCATCTGGTGTGATAACTATAGTGATATAAACCATAGAAAAAATATCATACATCAACTGATAAAAAATAACATTGATATTATTTATCATTTAAAAGAGGATAATGTTGTGGAAAATTTGTTATAATTGGAGTACATGTAAACAAAATAGTATGTGGTGGATATTATGAAAAGGAACAACCCAAGGTGGAATTTGAGAAGAATTATTTAGCACTTTTAGTTCTACAGAATACATATACCAAGATGAATTATCACGGAACCCCACTCCTCCTAGGTAATTTCTCTCTGGATAAATGTCTTGTTGTATTTTACCTCTCATTATTATATTTATGACCCTCTCATAGAAAATTTTAGTGAATTTATTTCTTAGGGTTCATTCATAAAGGGGGAATATGAAATTTCATTAACAATATGTTTTTAAAATTTGTTTAAAAGGGGGATCTAATTTCATGTTGAATTTGGGGAAAGTTTTTTGTATGGATTGTTGATGATCATGGATTCAAATTACATTCCCATGATAATATTTTCATTAAAATATTATTTCTCACATCGAGCATGGATTATGTCAGTTTTGATTTGGTGATTACTGAATCATTGATTCATGAACTTAAAAATTGAATATTGATGTTCATGGATTATTTGAGAGTTTTTGTGTATAATAGTTTTAAAAAAATCCAAATATGGGTATTTTTATAATAAATCCAATCTATAGTAATTTTGGTATTGTTTATTGGAAAATATGATAGAGAATATTTTCTGAAAAGTTGATGTTGATTGAACAGAAGAGAATTTCGGATTTTTGTAATTATGGAAGCAGGACTTCACCCTTTCTTAGACCACACCACTTTGAATTAATTCAAATAATGTTAATGATGGTTATATTTATAGTTGGTTACCACACCCACAATATTGGTCATTTTGATCTAAGAAGTCACCTATATTTAATGTTGAATCCCTATATGAGTGTGTTAGTGATCATTGTCTAATAAATATGTCCAGTCAATATGCCTCATTTCATTTCAATGGGTGTGGTTTATTGGGTTTTTACCTGTAAAACATTAAATATCCAACAACATGTGGGAAATATAGTATGGTGAACCCAATCATTATAAATTTAAATATCCCCTTTTCCATGTTAAAATTTTTAAGGGCATTTTATAATTACATAAAATATACTAAGCTCTGCTTCTAGTATACCCAATTGGAATATCATTTTCTTAAATTTAATATAATACAAGTATTTTTTGAAAATATCAGCTAATTTTCTCTTAGTTCGAACAAATTATAAACTCATATCGCCTTTATTTATATAATCCCAAATGAAATGAATTCCAACATCAATGTGCTTAGTTCTAGAGTGTTGAAGAGGGTTTTTTAGATTGTGATAGTTGTATTAATATCACAATATATAGGAATTCCAACAAATATGAAATTACTTTCATACAATGTTTTTTAATCAAAATACTCTCTGAATATCAACTAGAAGTAGCCTCATATTTAGCCTCATATGTTGATATTCATAGTGATAGTTTATTTTTAGTGATCCTAAAAATTAATCTTTTTCCAAAAATTTGGAAGACACCTGATGTTCTTGTATTTTGAAGTATAAAACCTCCATAGTTAAAATAATTGTAAGAAAATAAATCATATAAATTATCATAATCGTATAATATTGTAGTACACATAGTACCTCAGAGATACCAAATTATAATTTAAATAGGTTTAAGGTGTCTTTTTAGTGTTTGACTCTTATAGAGCACACAGGGAAATATCAAATATAACATCTTCCCAATAAGGAGTAAGATACAAAAGACTTCCACTCATGGATTTATACAATTTATCATAAAAATACATTCTATATTCATCTCCATCCAGTTTAGAGTTTATTTTTTTATAGGTACTCAATGTTCTACAATAATAAAGTTCAATATTTTTAAATACGTTCATTGGAATACATATAATTATTTATGAAAATAAAATATTACCTTTAAATATATTTTAATACAGGGAAAAATTTTAATTCTCCCATTTGGTTCTTACCCAATTTATTTTTCATTAATTGTTATAACTCATAACTAAGTAAGTCATTTATGGAACCAAAATAAGTATCGTTATCATAAATCTATATAATCAGTTAATAATTTGAAACTCATTTAATAAATAAGATTGGGTGAACTATACATTTGAAAATTTATATTTTATTAATAACAAATTTAGTCTTTCATACCATTCTTAAAGAGGTTTATTTAGACAATATAATTCTTTAAACAATTTGAAAACATGATTTGGTAATTAATTACATTTAAAACCAAGTAGCTGATTAACACACTCCTTTTCTAAAAATGAAGAAAATTTAAAAATCAATTATATCGGTTTAAAAATGTTTAAAAATTTTAAAACATAAAAATTATAATAAAATATAAAAGGATTTTAAACTAGTAACTAGTGAAAATGAGTCTTTAAAATCAATTAATGTTTTTACAGTAACCATGGGAAACTGATCTTTTATGATTTCAAACTATATTACCAAAATCATCAAAATTTATTTCAATACTACCATTTGGTTCATATATTCATTGTATATTTTGGTAACTCAACTAGATTCTATATTTTTTTCATTTAAAACAATTCATGTTTATATCTCATGGAATTAATCTAGTTATATTTTTTAAATTCCTATTTAACATTAACGCGAACAAAATCAGCTAAAGTGGAAAAATTAGAACATAAAATTAAAATAAATTTTCTTGTTCTAATTCGAGATTCAACATTTCCTATAACATTTACTAATGAGTTGACTTTGTGCGTTTTCCAAATTAATGGATCATATTGTGGTGATATATAAACCCCCTAATCTAATGAATTATTATTTTCAGGTTTATCTTAAACAAATTTTTAATTCTTTAAAATATTCAACAATATCAATATAATAGATACACTATTTTTCATAATATTTAGGGAACTTAACATGAATATATTATTCCATTTTCATATTTATTGTCTTATAAAACCTATAAGTCTTACTATTATTATAGTATCCTAAAAATATACCTTCAAAAAAATTATTCAAACTTTTCGAGATTATCCTTAGTATTTAAAATATAGAATGTATATCCAAATACTTTAAAATAACAAATTTTGGGCTTCTTGTTCTTAAATAATTTGTAGTGTGTTTTCTTTAACAAGGGATTGATTAAAACACTATTCAATATCTAAAAAGTAGTGTTAAAATATTATTCCCCAAAATATGTCGGTAGGTTGAATTCATTAAGCATTTTTAATTCCATTTCTTGAATATTTTTCTTTTTCCTTTCTACAACACCATTTTATTGTAGTGTTATAAGGGCGGAAAAGTTTTGAAAATATCCCTTAGTTTAAAATAATTTTCCTTATTTTTTGTTTTAAAATCAACCTCTATTATCAATTCTAATAGAATAAATTAAATTATCTCTAAAAGTTTTTTCTTTCCTATAATAAGTAATAAGTTGGTTTAAAGTTTCACTTTTATGATATAAAAAAATAAACCATGTAAATCTACTAAATCATCTAAAATTACAAAAACATATCTTTTAGAACCTAAAATACAATTTATCATGGGTCCAAAAATATCAATATGAATAACTTCAAGGAATCTATATGTATTTACCACATTTACAGATATAAATGATTCTTTCTGTTTCTTACCTTTTAGAGAAGAATCACATACATAATAATTACTTGTAAAAATATTTTGGAAGTTCCACAACCATTCCATGTTTTCCCAAATATATAACTATTTAAGATGAATATGTCTGAACCTTATGTGCCCAAAAATGTGATCTCTATCTACATCATTTAGAAATTTTACATTTATATGGGTATGTTCTAAAAATTCAATAGAATCTATATTTTATTTCTTATTAGTATAAAATAAAACCATATTGTATTTAAAACAATAAACATATTATCTTAAAATTTTACACTAAAACCATCATCACAAAGTTTATATATTTTAATAAAATAGTGTTTTAATCCATATACAATAAAGTACATTAGAAATTATTACAAAAGTTAGCATACCTACTTCTATAAAACCCTTAACAATACCTTGAGAGTTTTAAATGAATGTGGAATTACCTCGATCACCTGATTTAAAATATTAAATGTTATTTATTTCACCACTCTTGTGCCTATATCACTTATTTTCCATGTACTTGATCACTTTGGAACTCTTTATGCAGTTTTCCTAGAAAAAATTAATAAGTTGGTTGTTTTGGTACACAGAATATTTTTGGTCCTACTGGATTAGTTGGAATATTTTAGTTACCCATACATATTTGAGTTATTTATTTTTTGTTAATAAAGAATATTTTTTTAAAATTAATGTGGTAGTATATCTTGAGATGTGATTAGTATTTAAAGAACATTTTTTTGAATAAATCCATTTCAATTAACAAGAAAAGTATGTAAAAAATTGAAATATTACCATTAGTTCCATTAACCAAAATAGTCTTTTAAATATTAATAACGTGACTATTATATCCAAAACCATTTTTATAATATTTAGTTCTTCTCATAGACATTATTTTATCATATATATATTGGAATCAAACAAAAATAGATGAGGTTTCCTTTAATCTAGTAATTTCCTTTTTAAGGTTTTCTATCTCTTCTAAAAAACTTCTATGTCGTCAAATAATTTCACATTTGATGATGATACATAATTTTTTAGTATATTATTATTTGTGTTAATATGCTTACATTCTTATTTAATTTCATCAATGTCATAATAGACTACGTTAAATCTGTTGTGTTGGACTTCATCATTTGTTAATAGGAAATCATTTGTCATTATATTCTCAACGTTGATTTTTAATATTTCATTATATACAACCCTTTTCTTTGAGATATTAGTTAAACCCAAATAATTTATTTTATTGTTTTATTCATTAGTATTTTTATTCTCACTTTAGAGTTCCTTACATAATTCATCCTTTCCAAAGATATCACAATAAAATTTTTCAAATTGAGTAGTCAATTTTTTAACTTCATTTTAAATATATGTTTTATACCCCAAACTATAATTATAATCATAATGTTCCTCATTTAAAGTTTTATCCATCAAAAATAAAATTGGAATATGTTTTTTAATTTTAAAACCAACATCACCTGAGTCTAACTCTTTAGTACAACTGTATCCTATATGATATACTTTTATTATCCATATATTACATACATTTTCCTTCTTTTTTTAATTTAGGGTATTCTAATTTTGTATAGAATTAAAAGAATATTAATTTAGAAACATCATATCAACTACTTTTACCAGAATTAATACCCTTCATGTCATCTTTTTTATGATATCTTCATGGATTATTCTTAAAGACACTATTAAACATTATGTACTTGTAATAAAATTTAATAAAATTATAAATATCATCCCTTAAACTTTTCTATAAATGAGAATCATTGCACATAAGCCTCATCCCAGTTAGTGACGACTCTTAAGTGCATCTAGGAGACCCGGGATCAAATACAAGCGGAGGCATAATTTCTGGGGGGGTATTGTAGTAGTATTGTAATAGTAATATAGTACGGACTGTAGCAGTACTATAGTGGGAACTCTGTAGCACTGTATCAGGTACTACAGTGACTGTAGCAGGAACTGTTTTCCATTGTAGTAGGTGGGAATTTTCCCCTGTTTGGGCTTTCGGACCACCGATTTAGTCCCTATGTCATTTAAGGCCTTCAAGCCACCCAAACCTTCAGGCTAGTAAGTCATTCAAGCCACATCAAGGATTTCATGCCACTTTAAGTGCAGATGAAAACCAGATATCCTACAAAGAAAAAGATTTATGGAGGATGAGCAAGAAGCTTTCACCACAGTAGATGCTACACGGATTGAATGAATGAAAGGGTATGGAACCTGCCACCTAGACAAGCCTTTGCATGAATGGGATAGCCTAGCCAAACAGCCATGGGAAGGTGGAGAGCTTATTTCACGATGAAGATGCTGGGGAGGAGCAGTTCCAAGTAGTTAGTCTGGGTTGTATGTAATGTTTGAAGCCTATAGTTACTGAATTCTTATAAGGCCTACGGGCCATGTAATACTTAAGCCTACGGGCTTTTTAAGGGTCCCACCTCACCCCTTAAAAGGTGGATTATCCAAATTAATAAAAAATAAAGGCCTTCGGTCCATTGGTTGGATAAATGAGAATCATTCAAATTGTAAATAGAATTTATATTTGATTTAAATTAAATACCTTTCCTTTTTTCATGGTCATCAACATTTTTATTCTTTATTTCCAGTTCATATTGACGAAGTAATAATATCAAATCATCCATTGATTATTTTGTAAAATCCATACTTTCTTCAATATCGATATTCTTTGAATGCCATCTCTTGGGTAGATATTGACATAATATTTCAAAAAGAGATTCATTCTTCCTGGTATCTAGAAGAAAAACCATGTTTTCAAAAAATTTGAAGAATCTATTTTCCAAATGATGTATACATTCTTGATCATTCATTATGAATTCTTACAAAATAGGTTATTTTATACCTAGGATCATTCTATGCTAATTATCAGTTCCTCGAGGAGTTACATTTAATTTCCCCCAAATGATAGAAGTATTTTTATAGGATGAAATATGACTATAAATAATTCTACATTTAGACTATATAATTAATTTATAACATTGTAATTTAAAATACATTTTATGGCATCATTACTATTAAGAGTTTCTAAATAAATATTAAAAAATTTATATAGGGTATTGAAATTCTAGACCAATAATCAAGATCTATTTTTTAAAAAATACCTCAATTCTAACCTTCCTGTTGACACAGTCACTTCCAAAAATGTGAGGTGGTATGATAGGGTTCATCATCTTGAAATCATGATTTTCTATAACAAATCAGTGGATATTTTCTTAGACATTTATGTTTAAAATAATGCATAGTTCATTTATAATTATTTAAACAACAACAAAAATCCTTAATATGAAACCAGAATATGATTATAATTATTTTTTCCCTTGGTATGGATGTAGTAACTAGAGGGTGTGAATATTCATTTTTTATTTATTAATAAAAATACTAATTTATCAGAGTTAGAATAATGTTAAAAGATGATGCAGAAATAAAATAGATAACAAAATAATATTTTACTGAGGTTCGGATCACCATGATCTTAGTCCTCTACTCAAATTCATCTACTCCTTGAGGAGACTGGTATTCACTAGATCCTCTCTCTTTAATGGGAGTGATATCCTAATTAAAAACACAAAAAAATATAATTTTTTTCACAGTTAGAGGTATAACCCATGACTTTTAGAAGGATTCACTACATACCTTCATTATTTTGGTAGGAACAATGAGACCAATTCTTCAAATTAGAGGAATCACCCAATGAAATATTTTTTCATAAACGCTTAAAATAGACTATCTAGGAAAAATAAGTTGTAGGAAGAATTATACTGCAGAAATAAAAAATAATTAAAAAAATAGAAGAGGAGATGGTGTATCAATTCAGTGAATCTTGTGTTCTTTGATCACATCAGTGATGGAACATGTTTTTTTAAAGATCAGGACCCAATTTATTAAAAATAAGAAAAGGAACTACATGAGTCTGATAGAGGTAATTTTATTAGATTCTTTTTCATAGATAAGGAAAAGCTCAACCGAAAAAACATCACTCCATGTAATGTACTAGTTGATTCCATTGTTGGAAAGACCATCAGCATCATGTTTGCTTCATGGTAGGTGTGTGTGGAAATGTATCTGAGCCCATGGAGTCCAATGCACAATAAGAGGCCAAGAAAGGTGTACCACACCATTCCAAATAGCTTGGATAATGGTGGATGAATCACTTTTAATCCCAATGTTGTTACAAAATCTTATCTTAACAAAGTGAAAAGCATGAATCACAGCCATCATCTCAGCCTCCAGAGAAGAGGCAATCCCACAGCTACCAAAGAAGCATCTATGAAAAAGCCAAATAGAGTCCCTAAAAATAGACCCACTTCCCACAAGACCTTGATTTATTTTAGAAGCACTATCAACGTTGACTTGGATCCAGCTAGGAATCATGGCTTTCCAGAACACTTCAAATGAGAGATTCGGTTGTTTGTAAATCCCATTGATTCTAAGCCAGCGAAGGATCACAAATTGACCAAACGAGTCATCACAATGGAAATTATAAAGTGTGGCGGCATCCCTAATGGTAATAAGAATTATTTTCTGACCTACTTTAAGATTGAATGAGTCTCTGTTGTGGACAATGGTATTTCTATCATACCAGATAATGTGGAGTAGCTCTGATATGGTGGATAATTAAAGTTTTATGATTTTCTGTGAATAATAATGCTCCACAAAACATTTTAGCAGAGAGAAAATAGAGTCAGTGAGTAACCATCTGCAGTCAATGATGTCAGTAATATAATTCTAAAGAGTATTGGTCATGGCACAAGACAAAAATAACTGATTGATGTCCTCCCTATGTCGATGACATAGGGGACATATCGAGTAAGTTTCTTTGATCAATTAAATGAAGCATAAAATGTATTATCATATTCTCATCTAAACAATCATCTTTTCTAGTACATGTTTTTAATCTATTGAATAATATCTGGAATCATTAAAGAATGATCATCAAGGAGTGTATAGATAACCAATATTTACACGACACGTGTTATTGTAGAAAAATATACTAAGATGAGTGTACATTATTTTTTTAAAGTTGTGTTATAATCAAAACACATTCTGGGTTTATGTTTATTCAGGAAACATTAAAATAAAACAATTAATATTTTATGTATAACAATTCCAATAAAATTAAAAATTTATAATAATTGAAATTAGAATATATTCCTCTAGAAAATAAATAAATCATAATGTTATAAAAAAATAGAACTATAAGAGTAACTATTCTTCATTAACCAATGTATATAAAAATAATGTTAATGTTATTTAAACTAACTATTACAATTATATTTAAATATAAATTGATAAAAATTTGAAGGGATAAATTATTTTTTTACAAAATTAGTTAAAATAACAAAAACAATTTGGAAAAAACTTTTATCTAATAGTGGGGCATTGTCCTAAAGTTGAAAATGAGAGTGATGGGTCATAACCCACCATTGGGAATTTTTAATGGTAGAAAAATAGAGCATTACATACAATTAAAATTTTAAGAAAAAATAATATGATTTAATCTAAATAAAAAAAAATCTCTATATCTTAATGCTAAATGTATTCATGAGAAAAATTAAAAATTATCTACCGTTGGATTTCAAATGTTTAATCATGAATCACAATTTGGTTCCAATGGTGAATAATTGAAAAATATTTCCAAAAAATTATAATAATAAACATATGATTTAAAAAATTAATAATTAATAATTAATTTAAACATAATGAATTGATTTACTGTAAATCAATTGAAATAGATAGAGATCCTATTGGATATTGAAAATCTTCATTAAATAAATTAAAACACCTAAAAACATATGAAATGATTTTTGGATAAAAATAAAATAGACCTGAGTGTATACAGTAACCTAAAAGAAGATGTAGGATAGATCCTGTTGGAGCTTGAACATGGTTCAAACATGGATCTGTAAAACCAAAAAAAAAGTAGGTTCAAATAAATGAATATATCAATGCACTATATTCAAGATTAAAGGTAACCTATTATAATCTTGAATAATATCTTGTAGTTTTTATGTATAGTAGGAAGAGACAAAAATTAGTTGGAGATATGACCTAATTTTGATGTCCAAATGTGGGAAAATCACCCACTATTGATGTCAAACCGTTGGTAAATAACCCACTAATGATGATTTGTGGTGGGTTACTGACCCACCATTGGGTTCAAACTATGAGTAAAATTACCCTCTAATGGTAATAATCCAATGGTGAGTTGTGTCACTCATCACTGGTAATTTCTAACGGTGAGTTGATTTACCCACCATTGGACCAATAGTGACTCAAAATTGTTGAGAAACCAACATGTAAGGCTTCGAAGAATTCAATGTCACTAGGAATAATAATATTATTGTTATTTCCATAAAACTAAAGAGTATTAACAAAGATAAAAACATTTGATATTGTGAATAACTCCGGGGAACATGAGAACATGGAATGCAAGATAATGAATAAAAATATTGAGAAACTAGATTTCCAACATCAGATTGACTATGAAGTTCATCAGAGAACATGAGAGTGGTGGGAAGCTTAAATATGAAGATATTATAGAAAAAATTTAAATGAAATAGATAATAGAATAAAAAACTAGTATACCAACCTTAAATGGAAATAAAGCATCACTGGATGGAAATGAAAGGAGAAGATCAATTTGATTGATTGAAGATACTGAGTTACTCGTAGGTGTAAAAGAGGACATCAGATGATTGAAGAATAAGTCAAATATTTTAATAAGGATAAATTTCTGGAATTCAATTATGAACATGTAGGAGTTCTAAAAAAGTGAATGAGAAGAAATTAGAATAGAAGGCTTGTGATTAGCCGCTATTGTCTAAGAATTTAAGATGGAAGAGTAATATCATTAAAAAATGGATACCAGCATAGATACAAGAGTAGGAAGACTGAATGGTATATCAATAAACTATTTTTGATAATTGACTAGATTAAAAACACAACACAAACATAACTTGTAGGTTAAGTGTGCTACTCATGCCCAACCCATGATCTAGTGGACGTGTGGACTATGGGCCTGATACAAAGGCCTTCATGTGAATTGTGTATACTATACACTACCCAACCTCTATATAGGCATCGAGTGTTGGTTCTCTCATGGGGGTTTACATCCTAGTACCCCTTTTATGTGTTTATATGATTAGTTAAGGGTCTGGGACAATGAGCCAAAATTTTTCTTTTACATAAAAAAATTACATAAGTAGATTTAAAATAAAATAAGGATAAATATTACATTAATACATTTATAAATATAATTGAGAATATTAAATCAAGTAAATAAAAAAATATTAATTAAATAACACGCATCAAAATTTAATAATATGTTAATAGGGAATAATTTATCTAGACATATAATAGAGAGAAGTTTTTAATGTCAATACCCAATTAAAAAATAATCATCCAAATCACCCTATGAAGGAGAAGAATAAATTTATTACGAATAAAGGTGTATGTTATTTATGTGAAAATCTAGGAGACTTTATGTGGGAATACTATCTTTTCATAAATAATATTTTAACAAAACTTTAAAGAGAAATATTTATATATGATCTTGAAAGAAAATGTGCTTTAGGATGTCTCTTATTATTGGATATTTTTTGTGTTTTTATACATGTGTGAAAAAATAAATAACACTTTCAAAGAATAAATTTTTTCAATTATGTGATATTATTTACCATGTTAAACTTTGTAATCATAAGAAAAAGAAAATTGAAGTGTTTGATTGATAATGAGTTAACATTTAGAAATATCCTTATACTAAATGAGGCCTTGTATGCATCTAAATTTTGTATGAACATGGTTTTGGGTAGCATAATGATAAAACGTAGGTAAAAATTATATTTCATTTAGAAAAAACAGTACTCTATTCAATGTTAAAATTTTTTTTTGGAAATATGCATATCTATGGTGGATTATTTAAATAAAAAAATTGGAAACTTATTGATGTATTTTGATTAATTGAATAATCATTTCAGACACATAAATTATATGAAAATACATTTCATAAAAAGAAGTTTTTTCCTAGTATGGATAAAAATAAGAAAAAATTCATTGCATTCATCAGATATAATATTGATAGTTAATCATTTATTAATATTTAAAAGAAAATTATTTTATAAAAATTAATACATAGTTATATGTGTACTTTTCATGCTACCCCCATGATAGATTGTAGGGAGTCATTAAATTCATATGGGGAAACACAAATTTAATAAATAATAAATCATAGGAAAAATATATAAAAATGTTATACTTAGATATCCCATTTTTTGAACTCATATTGAAGACATGTATATTCTAAAATAATTAATGAAATTGATATTTCATTTTATTGGTTTATTGGAGAGAGAGATAAAAAAACATGAAAGGATTGGGTTGATATCCATAGAAGAGGAATAATATATTCAGTGATTTTAAGGCTAATACCCTAGGGATTTAATTGATTATAATTTCATTAATATTTAGTGTCTGAATTGGGTTTGAAGGGATCCTTGTTCTAGCTACCCTAAACTACTCATGTGATTGCACATTTGAATTTTCATCTAATAGGTTCAATCATAGTGTTAGGGGACCAACAATCCTATTTAAACATAGATAAGGTTGATTTAATAATGGTAATACACAAAATAGACTAACTAATTAATGCAATGAAATAAACCACCTAAAATCCAAAGTAATGGTCATGAAATTGATAAAATAATAAGATTGGAATTAATAAACAGTGTTGCGACAATCCAAAACAATAATTTAATATAGAAATAATCCCTACACCCCACTCCCCCTATAAGTACATCACTCGGAAAAAACCAAAGTACTCACTAATTCCAGGCGTGATGGTAATGAATATCATGGATACCTAAGAAATAATGGTGGCGAAGAAGGGTGGAGAAGTAGGGCTCTAGATCATGTGCTCAATTCAGATTGCATCATCTTAGTTCAAGATGCTTCCAATTTTGTGGTTGGGAGAGGTTTTATAAGGCTTCATTAAACCCTTGTCCACTAGTATATCAATTTTTTTGGTCTCTATATATTTTCATGATTTTGATGTTTTACATGATGTGTAATTCACATATGAGTTGAATTATTCCAATATAGACATGTCCCAATCTTTTGATGATTTTTATTTTGTACACAACATGAAATGGATTTTCACAGTGTGATATATGTCATGACATGCAGTGGATGTGGTGGATCCTTCTAATAAACTCATGCCATAAAATTAAATACAAGGTGAGTAAATTTTTTTCTTTAATTCTTCATCATGTTACACCATTATATAATGTTGACATTTGAATTTTAAAATATGGTGTCGTGTTTCAAGTGAATTTATCTATATTCTTCTACTATTTTATATTTTTTTTCCAAATATTAGTTTTACCCTCCCATAAAACATAAAAATAATCAAACCAAAGACATATTAGACTGATTCATCAATTATTTACCGAAATCAATGTATTAAAATACCAAATAATACATACATGAAATACACATATCAAGTACCCCCGCACTTAAATTTAGACTTTTCCTTATAGACAGAATCTCAATATACTACAATGTACATTCACCTTATTATGATTTAAAGTAAATGTTAATGGAAAAAATTGGTAAAACAAGAAATCAAATGTTTAATTATTCTAGAGGAAAATTCATTAATGTCCCAATAATCAATGAAACAAATCAACCTTATATTTTACTTTTCCCATGTAAAATAGCCAAGATTTTTTCATTATCCATTATAAATTTTCAATTAATTATTAATAGGAATTCCATTTTTTACTTTAACAAACTATATTTTTTACTCTCATCATTAGGGTATAAATGCAAATACATTTTAGTAAATATATCAAGGAAATGTCACTTACCATAGGCTTCTAATGAATTTACCATCTATACCTCATAAAGTCATAATCATAAATAATCATGAGGGATTCACCGTTGGGATCAAGTGACTCAAAGGCATTGGGGTTGGAAGGTAAATGATGTAAAAACTATAGTTTAAAAATTATGTCTCTCTAAAATCATGATGTTTAATAATAAGCTCAATGAATATATCACTCTATATATTTCATCTCTCTCATACCCCCCAAAATCTCCAAGTGGGCCTATAAAAAATTTAAGCACAGTGAATGAAACAACCTCTCTGGACCTTTTTTTTATTTTTTTATTTTTTTTACTTTGAATTCAATTCTTGGGGAAAATATCAGATGCACCACCTAACCACATTCGATTAAATGATCATTTTTTTGGTAGTGTTGATTTTTTATCCTCCCAATCCACATATAATTTTTTCATTTTTTTCTCATGTTTTTTATATTTTAGAAAGAGTGATGAATAATGATAATGTTTAGTGAATGTAATCCCATACTCTCCCAAAATCACGAGATAAACCCAAGAAATGTTTAATTAATATAAAATTATCAAAATCTACCATATAATGTATCCCCCACTCTTATTCTTTTAAACATCATGCAATAAATTTAGGGAAAGGTGGGAATGGATAAAATATGATTGTAACTCATCTCATTTTGTAAAATGTCTATTTATAGATTCTATGGGCTTAAAAAGGAATAATGTAAGGATGGTCAATGATAAAGAGGTAAATAAAATAATTACTCAATCATATTCAAAGTTATCATCTTTAGTCATTGCTTTTATAAAATTCCAAACATTTTCTAGAAGAGAATATGAACAAATTTTGGAAAAAATAAACTAAATAAATAATGAGAGATCTTAGTCTTAAATTATGTATTGGGAATTAGAACGATGGGTTTATGAAATAACTGATAGAAATGCATATGAAAATAAAAATCAATGAAAACAAATATCAAAAATTCCAAGAAGTTAAATTCATAGAAATTTCAATTACCAAAATCCACATGCCCCCCTAAATAATGATTTCCCAAATAATAATCCTCATCTTAATATCTGTAAATTATTTTTCCCATTATTATCAGTCAAATTTAATGAAATTTTAATTTATAATTATTTTCCTATTAATTATACTTTTCAATTTATATTTCCAAGTTCAATTTATTAATTTAAGAATCATACCTAGGCAAGCAATTGGAAGATAAATATCTAAAATAAAATAAATGAGGGAAATATAGAAGAAAATTATATAATAGAAAAACTCAATCCCCTTTAAAATCACTTCAAACATGGTTTCTCAAGTTGTGACTTCTCTTGATTCACAATGTATAGTGTTCTTAAAACCTCATTCTTATTTTCCCCTTATGATTTATGCCTAAATTTTGAGGTCTTGATATTTCTATAAAATAAGTACACAAAAGTGAAAGAACATTTCATAACAATGAAATTTAAAATATTTTGGTGAAAAATTCAGGCTTTTATAATATAAAACAAATAAAGAAGAATATAAAAAATGTGGGTTAACTCTCAGAATAAATTTTTTTACTTCCATTGGCTCGATCATACCTCTTACATCTCTTATAATTGATGATAAGAAATATTTTACCTGAACTGGATCAACATAATATTGAAGTTGTGATACCTCTTTATATAAGGGTCCTCTCTCTTTTTTTGAAACTAATTTTACACTTCCATTGGTTAACACCTTCCCAATATCCATGGGCCCAATCATGTGGTTCTTAAACCTTCATTAATACTCAAATAGAAACTCACTAAATTCCCAAACCTTTTCTCCTTTTAATTCTTCTTGGATGAAATTTCCTCTATTATCTTTATTTTTTCATGTAATTAATTAACTTTATTTATGTTTTTCTTAATTTTTACTACAACTACATTAGATCTTCTTCCATTGAACACATAATAATAACACTAGAAACTACACATATGTCAATGGTACTATTCCAACAGTTTGAAAAATGGTTGGTATATGGTACGTATACCAATAGTTTTGGCCATACTGTTGGTATAAGTATAATGAAAAGACCTTAAACCAACTATTTTTTCAAAACTATTTTTATTTGTTCTTCATAAAAAACATATACCAATAGTTTTTCAAGGTTGTTGGTATAGGTCCAAAAAAATCATGGACCAATTCCAATGGTTGTCAAAACTATTGGTATTGACTTATATTGATGATTTTGAAAACTTTTGGTATAGGTACCTAATTTTTTTTTGGAATTTCTTTTCCAATATCATCAAATAAATCAATATTTAAATTATATATATATAATGATGTTCACAAAGATATTTGTATCATGGTGGATAAGTTTTTGATATATAAGTGTGAGGTCATGGGTTCAAACCTTAGCTGCATCTTTTATTTTAAATGACTTATCCCAACAGTTTTAGGCAAACCGTTGTGAGAGACCAATACAAACAATTTTCCTAACCGTTGGTATACACCTATACCAAAGGTTTTCCCAAAACCATTGGTATACGTCTCTACCAAAAACAAATCAACCAAAGGACCACCAAACTGTTGGTATAGGTTATTTTTTAAATATTGTGATTGGCTTCGAGTAACCTATATTTTGAAAATTCATCTACTTCTTCATTTGATTTCTTCATTTCATGGTGAACAGTGAATTTCACCTATGATCTTATAGCTCCTAAACATACTTATATATTTTCTATCTCAATCAGTTCCCTTCCTGTAGGTAGTATTGGTCTTCCAATGATTATTGGGACCCTCTCCTCATTTATGTCCATCCCCATAAAATCAATCTGAAAATATAACTTTTCTACCTTGATGCTAACCACTTCAAGTAGTTTTTTAGGAAACTTTTTGGTTATATCAACTAGTATAAGCATAACTCAAGTTAGTTTCATATATATTAATCTTAGTCTCATGAATGTTTCATATAGCATTATATCCCTACAAAAACATACTACTTGTGACAGGTTATTAATGGTGGGTTCCCATCGCAAATAACCCGTCTCCAAAAATGTCGTCGCAAATAATTTTTTTACGATGGTCCATCGCAAAAAAAAATATTTGTGACCGGATACTATATGGTTAGCAATAATCTGCCAAATTTTTTTTAGAATATATATAAAATGTGATCTTTCTCTTCGTAAATAAGCTTTTTGGATAGGGGGCGACCGTCGAAAATTATTTAAAAAAATAAAAAATTCCAATGATAAAAAAATAATTAAAATTAATAAAATAAAAAAAATATTTACAAACTAGAAAAAATTAAATTAAAAAATTAATAAAAATATATTAATGATTTAGTAAATAAATAATAATAAATATTAAAAAATTATTACAAGGTATTAAAAATCATAAAATTGTAAAAAAAACTTTTTCACTAATTTATTTAAACCATGTCTAGTCATCAATGCATTTTCTCCTCATATTACTAATGTAGTTGTCATTAACACATTATATTCTGCCTGCTTGAGTATATACTAGTCACGTCGTGTGTCGAATTGAGGTGTAGTTGATTCTTACACGCCCCATAGTCTCAAAATAATTTTTACTACCAATGTAACCACGTATCCAATTTAATGCCAAATCTAACCTCCAACACAATATCTTAGTAAAAAAATTTATCTCGTTTTTGAAATTCAAAAGAGTATAAGAAGCTCATTTACCCATTATATTATTAATTTTCTCTACAATTGGCATATTATATTCCTATACTCTCCTATCTTTCCACAATGAGAACTATTTTCGACTAACAAAATTATATCAATATTCAGTTTTTCCAATTCAGCAAATAAATCAAATGAATATCAAAAAAATTGTTGTATTGGTAGAAAAAATCATTTCATTTCTTTTTTTTGGATTGTTTTAGATATTTGAATGAAAAATATGACTTCCAAGAAGATCTTCTAAAAAACTAATTAATTATTTGATGAAAATGGTAATAATATTAACTTAAAAATTGTAGATAAACTGATTAAAAAATAATTAAATAAGTAGTTGGAGTTCACCTTTTCCTGATGGTTGTAAGCCTTCATGAATATTTTACTAATTATTTCTAATTAATTTATGTTACTGTTACTTACCACTAATTTTTACTAAGTACGGCTAATTACTACTAATTACTACTAATGATTTCTAATTACAATAAATTATTACTAATTACCATGAATTATTACTAATAACTATAAATTATAACAAATTATTACAAATTAACCCTAATTATTACTTATTACGGCTAATTATTACAATTTATTTCTAATTATTACTATTTATTACTAATTATTACTATTTATTACAAATTATTTCTAATTGTTACAAATTATTCTTACTTTTCTCTATTTATTACTAATTATTTCTAATTAACGCTAGTTATTAGTATTTATTTCAAATTATTACTAATTACAACTAATTATTACTATTTATTACTAATTATTATCAATTACTTCTATTTATTACAATATATTTGTAATTATTATCAATTACTGCTAATTATCACTAATTATTACTAATTATTTCCTGTTATTACTAATAATTGCTAATTATCGCTAATTATCGATAATTATCACTAATTATCACTAATTATCTCTAATTATCGATAATTATCATCAATTATAACTAATTATTATTATTTATTACAAATTATATTGAATTACTACTATTTATTAATGTTTATTACTATTTATTACTATTTATTACAAATTATCACTAATTATCACTAATTATCACTAACTATTACTAATTATTATTAATTATGATCAATTACGACTAATTATTGCTAATTATTTTCAATTACTGCTAATTATCTCTAATTATTACTATTATTACTATTATTACTAATTATTACTAATTACTAATATTTATTACTATTTATTACTATTTATTTTTAATTACTACTAATTATTACTCAATAATATCAATTATTAATTATTACTCATTGTTACTAAATATTACTAATTATCACAAATTTTTATTAATTGTTACCAATTTTTATCAACCATTACTAATTACTAATAATTATTTCTAATTTGACTCTAATTTTTTTAATTACCAAACTAATTATTACAAATGTTTACCAATAACTTCTAATTTTTACTTGTTACCGATAATTATCACTAATTAATATTTGTATTTATTAATGTGTAACAATTTATTAGTAATTTATATAATATATTAATAACTATTACTAATTAACACTAATTATGACCAATTACAAACAATTATTACTAATTATCACCAATAATTTAATTCTATACTAATTATAGCTATTTATTAATAATTACAACTAATTATAACTAATAACAGATAATTAAAATAAATTATTGAAAACTAAATTTATTTTATGTTAATTAAAAACAACAATTCAAATTAAATATAAATATTTCAAAATAAAATTAATACAAAAAACAAATTACTTTTATTTAAATCTAATCTCTACTAATCAATACATACAATTAATAATATTAAATTATTTAAATTAAATTAAAAATTAAAAATAATAAAAATAAATAGTATGAAATTTCTTCTTTCAGCAGATATAATACTTGATAATTGATCCCTTGAAGCATTTGAAACTTTAAAAACATGATCTAAAAAATAACAGAGTAGAGGTTCAAAGAAGTTGAGATAAGTTTTTAATGAAAAAAATTTGGTTGGGTATATATAGGTTAAATCTTTTCTGATGGGTTTATTTGTGATGGGTCTCCTTTCCCAAATACTATTTTTTGTGATGGGACCCGTCGAAAATAGTTAGAGAGCTATTAATTGAGGCGGTGGTAAAAAATACTTTTTTTGTGGGACCCGTTATAAATACGCACTATCCGACATATTAGTTTTGATGGGGGTGGTTACCCGTCTCAAAAAATAAAAAAAGGAAGGGTATTTATAACGAGTCCCGTCACAAATACCCACCTGCTGACATATTATTTGCGATGAAAATCCAACCTCGTCGTAAATAATAAAAAATCGAGAAGGGTATTTGTGACGTTGGGTTTGCCCAATCGCAAATATCTATTTTTTTGGATTGTTTGCGACGGGACTAAATTCATATCACAAATAGTATAATTCAAAAAAAATTATTGTGGCGGGGAACACCCACATTGGAAATAATAAAAAAATGAATGTGTATTTTTGATGGGGGTAGCCCCGTCGTAAATACCCTTCCCATGTTTTGACGAGAAGTGTGTTGTAAGGGTATTTGTGACAGAGTATCACAAATATCTGTTATTTCTAAATTATTAGTGACATAACAAAATTCCAATCACATATAGTATAATTCGACAGACTTTTTGTGATGGGACCTACTCCCGTCGGAAATACCCCTTCACAAAAAGCTATGATTTCCGTAGTGTATTTACACTGGAACCTAAATTGTATGATTTGGTGTCCTACAACAAATTGGTTGTACATTAATTTTATGGTTATTTAATTTGTTTAAATATTTAACATCTTATTACATATTGTTCATTCTTCTTCCTGACTATGATGTAATAATGTCCTAGAGTATTTTTTGCATTGATCAGGTCATGGGAGTTCCCCGCTATGATGAGAAACATGAAATGCTATAACAATATTCGTAAATACAATTCTATGGTTGGATGACATACTATGATGGGACATATAGAATGCAGAACATCAGGGGTGATTACTCTTAAGCAAATGAGACTTCCTCTCCTTATGTTCACACATGGTAATCTCCATGACAGGAGATTATGAGAATAGATCGGCAAGTACGAATTCCGCATGTTTTGGAGACCTCATATATTTCTATCTGCGAGAATGTGAAATGATACATAGACATTAATATTATCATTAATATGTGTCCCGACTTGCGCACTTTGATTTACTGACAAAAACTATCACATATATAGTTTCCGGGAAGTAGGATACATTGGCTGTGTGACGAGCGGCATGTTATTAATGGATAAGTTGTGGAAGGATTTGTCTCTTCCATTTATGGAAGTTGATATCACAACCCATTGATTGAAATAGGACCGTCATGAGCAATTCCATGGTCATGGTGTAACGAGGAGTTTATTTCATTTAGTCAAAGAATGACATATCAAGCTTAAAAGTTGATGACACTATCAATAAATCTGCTTTATGAGATATTGTGACAAATAGATTATATTACACAGTGAGTGTTTTTATATGGATGTTGTGGTTGTGACTTTAAGTTCTATCTCTTAGGTGCCTTGACCCATTTCTAGACAGTACTCTTGGACTTTAGGCCATCCCACCTAATGGCAATGATAAAGAATCCTAGAGGGTCACACACTAAGTGTTTCGGTGGGCTCAGTTAAATTCTATTTGAATTTAATTAGTACATATTATTCTCAAGGCAATGAAATAATTTTATTCAAGATAAAATGATTTTATAAACTAAATATATATTTATTCAACAGATTTTCGGTAAAATATATATTTTTTATTTTATTGAACATTTAATAAATATTTATTTACTAGTTTTTAAATAAATTATTTATTTAAGAGAATAAATTATTTATTTATTTATTTATTCGAGTTTTCAATAAATGGAGTTGGAGATCGAGAGGACCAATGTCGGTCTGGTTGTAAAATAATTATTTACCAGACGATAAATAATTATTTAACTAGTTGGAAAAAATTAAAATAACACTTCTATTACTTTGTGATGAAACATTTTATTTATAATTCCATCTTTCACAATTTGGCGCAACATAAATAATGATTCATTATTATAATTAATAGAATGGGTTTTATCTAAAGTTATGAATGTATTTAATTGTTGTTATGTAATTAAATCTTGTAACTGAATCCCCATGTCAATAAATAGACACATATGTCTATTGTTCCGTTTACTGAACTGTACACCAGGTGAATTAATAATTGTTGAGATAAAAAAATTCTCGAATCCTCTTCCCTCATATCTCAATAACGAGAAACTTTATCCCAGGATGAAGAACAAGAAATCAAGAACGACTGGCACAAGACACTCTCTTCATTGTGCTAGCACTCATAGAACGAGTGGTGTTGATTGGAGTCCATCAGAGCATGTATGGATCACCGCAAGAGGGATTCAATTTTGGATCCATAAAGGCACAACAATATAATTAGTAAGGGTCGTTCCAGATGGTCAACATTAGCAATGATGAAAATACCCATGATTTATGTATTATTTTCTTTATCAAATTAATTAAATTAATTATAAACATGATGTGAAATATCCTCACTGATGGTTTCGGGCCTATTTCTTCTATATTTAAATCTTTGATTCTCTTCCACAGAGACTGGAATTCATTTGTATATTGGTACCAGAATAATAATTGATCATGGTAAAAGTCAAAGTTGGCTGCCGGTCCAACCACACTTCTGCTGTGCCTGGAACCTTCAAGTGGTATCATAGATGTTACCCCATATTTTATAAATATTTAAATATTTCTTTGATTTATTATGCATTTAATAATTTAGTTGTTTAAATTAATGTTAATCGTTCTACATATTAGATTCTTGAGATTTGGTCCTCCTATTTCATTTCTCGTTCACCTTACAGAAAAGATCTTTTCATTTAATTTTGATTAGAATAAAATAGAGGATCTTATCCATAGAATCCAAAGGTTTCAGGTTGTACAAAACTAGAACACACGAAGTGTATTCTGCAGTACATGCCATGTATCCAAGGTTCAATACACTATGTCTGGTCCTCCAAACCAAGTCGTGACATTGGATATTTTCTAAGTCTTAATGACTCCGTGTGTTGACCTGGAAAAGGTGGAACACAATTTCCATATTACACGCCATGTGGCCCACTAGACATGACCTCTATTTCCTTTAAGTTAGGGTTATACCATGCACCCCGCACATGGATTTCCTGGTTGGAGGTCATGTAACAAGTAACTACACGGTGTGTGGCCCACTAGACATTCTGTGTACTCTGATGATTTCTAATGTACACTCACATGATGTTTCCCCTAGCGTGTACTTAAGATGGATGGTGAAAAATAGTACCCATAGTGTAGTTGGAACTACACACCATGTACTCATCCAAATTACACAAATTTATTAAAATTTATTATTATATTAAACAAATCCTTGAGATGTGTACCATCGTGTGGGCATAATGCTGAAACACAACATGTGATTGGTTTTTTATATATGTGTTTAATTTAACATCGGCGTAATGTTCATTTCTACTAATTGGGTAGTAATGAATCAGAATTCACTGGGTTGTTTCTAAGGTACAAGCTACGTACAAAGAATATTTTAAACAAATTTATTTGGTTAAAATTGTGATGGAAGATAATCTCAAGGAAATTCCAAAAATTGTGTAAGATAAAATGATTGATTAATTAAATATGATAATTAATTGATTTGAGTGTGATCTATCTTAATCAGGAATAAATAATGAATTGATTGGTAGTTTTATTTTTTCAATAATATCGCTGCATGTATAGATTATCATCTTCTTGACCAATACCTTTTTAGGTGGATGATTTCATTAATTTTATTTATTAAAATTTAAATTTGTTCCATGTGAGGCTTCTCCTCATTAATGTATAGGGTATGCATGCCCTAGGGTTTTTTATGTAAAATACCATTTTACCCCTCAGTGGCATCTGAGTTAAAAAAAGGCATATATAATGGATGGAACACCCAAGATAGTGAAGGCGGTTCAAGTGGGATCCGAGGAAAAACCAATCCCAGGATATACAGAGGTGGATAGGGGAGAAGCTTTGAACATGATCCCAAAAGGTCCAAGACGTTTCTCTCCTAGGTAATGGTTTGTTTTTCAACCACTATTTATAATAACCAATAGAAAATCCCATGATCATGCCCTTTACATTATTTTATTTCAATCAGTTTTAAGGTTCATTATTATGGATGTGTTGTCACGATCACATAATTCATGAATTAAACAAGCATGAATGATGGAACTAAATAAACAATACTTGTGTGTAAATATAATCAATACATGGTTAATCACTAAAGTAATTTCCACTTAATAATAACAATTATGTGATAATGATAATAATAAAATCACAAATTAGAGATAAAAATTCATCAAATTAAATATTAAGTTAGACCAAGACATCCGATAATTGATTTAGGGAAAACTCAATAAAACTTTGATTTTGACCAACCCTTGTTTGGACACATACATTTATACAGGAATCCATTATGAATGGTTTCGGTGGACTTAACCATATTACATCAAGAGGGGTAACACTTTCTAGACATGGTGTAATTTTGGAGGTAAAAGTTGAGGAAATCTAAAGTCATGATTTCAGGTTTGGGGGGTCCACACAACAGATCAGGGAGTAGCAAACCTATCATTGTAAAAGACCTTCCTACTCAAATACCTTCTATTATCCTGACCAATCCTTTTTGGGGTTATGCGAAGGTGAATACAGATCCTTTCCACATGAATTTCATAGAAACTAGGAATTTTGTGTTCAATGGTGAGGACCATTGGGACTTGATAAAATAATGGGAGACTTAATAAAATTTATTATTTCTCATAAAATGTAATCAAGAAAGTACTACTGATCTACTCTTTTAATTGTAGAATAAAATTACAAGATTGTCAACCACACTATCCTTACGATCAATTCTGTATAATGACAACATACTCACAGGCAGTAACTTCCCTAAATGGTTTAAACAACATCGGGTAATCCTATTCCATGAATGGAAGACTTACGTGCTGGAGTTAGCATTACATATCCACATTCCAAAAAGGCGAGTGAATAAGACTTCCTGGTCTATGAGAAACATATTAATGATGTGGTTGACGTTAAATGTTTGATGATATTATCAATGTCTAGTGAGATCATAAAGTCTAATGAAAAACATCGATGAATATATCATGCTCAAGAACCGTAGTGGTCTTTTCCAGTAAAGAGCAAGATAGAAAAGGTTTGAGATCTCTAAAGAACTCTTTCATATTAATCTTGGAGAAGGATCCCAAGAAGAGCCTCATATAGTCAAAGTCATTGGATACATTGAAAAACTAGAGCTTATAGGGTTTAAACTCCTCGAAAAACGGGTTGTTGATCTCTTTCTCGCATCACTCCATCATAGCATCTCTAACTTTGTTGTTAATTTCAATATGAACCACATTGAGAAGTCTCTATCTGATATTTTTATCCTCATTTTCCTTGTAAAAATGATATAAAGTGAGAAAAGCCTTCCATATTTATGGTGAATAAGAATAAAGGGGAGGGGAAGGGCTTTAATCCCATAGATTCTTCATGTCATTCCATGAAAAGGAATATCAAAGGGAGAGAAAGGGTACAAGAGCCTGTTTGTTCCACACGTGGCAAGAAGGTCCACTGGAAGAAGAACTGCACCCATCCTATGAAGAAATGGGACGCTTCAGGTGTGTTTTTTATCAAATGAAATCTATCTATTTCTACAAATTGGATATTAGATACAACAAGGGGTGCTCACATATGTATCCAAATATATGAACCACATTTATTCAAGAATATTGATTGAGGGGAGGTAGATCTATGAGCAGCCAATGGATCCAGAGATACTGATGTAGTTGTCGGGGACTACCACATCACATTGCCAATAGGGGTTATTTTAGTGTTAAAGCGTTGCTATTATGTGTCATTTATTACTAAAAACATTTTTTCTGTATCTAAATTAGATTCATATGGATTTTTTTATCATTTTTTGAAATTAATGTTGCTTCTATTATGAAGATATAATTTTTTTGGGTAGGGAACATTTATACAATGGTCTTTACGTGTTGGATTACATAAACCAAGTAATGGAAATCAATAACAAACATACTTAACATAACCCATACCACACCCAACATTGGAATAAAAGGATAGGTCAGGTAAAGGAGGAAAGCTTGATAAAGTTACATCAAGATAGATATTTATATTCTTTCAAAATAAAACTACTTGGTGTATGTCATACATGTTTACAAGTATAAATGACCAAATCCCCATTTCGTGATAAATGTGAAAGGGATAAATAAATTCATGAATTTGTTCATATCTATGTGTGTGGACCATTTCTGGTTCAATAAATTGGAGGGTACTCATACTTCATTAATTTTACTGATTATTTTAGTAGATATGGATAAATCTACTTAATGAGTTATAAGATAAATTATTTTACAACTTCATAGAATACAAGAATACTGTTGAGAATTAACATGGTAATAATATTAAGAAACTCTACTTAGAATGAGGTGGAAAATATCTTAATCAAGACTTCATTGATTACTTATGGGAGTTTGGGATCCTATCCTAACTAAATCCTCCATACACTCCACAGTGGAATGGTGTGAGTGAAAGGAGGAACTGCACCCTATTTGACATGGTGAGATCAATGATGAGTCATGTGAGTCTTCCATTATCCTTTTGGGAATATGCATTACAAACAGTGGTGCACATACTAAACCAAGTACCAACTAAAGAGATACAAGGTGTTCCATACGATTTCTAGAGTGGAATGAAATCCATATTATCGAATATACATGATTAGGGAAGTGATGTGTTTTCAAGGCCTCTTCATGTAACAAACATTCACCATGAGGCACGAAGTGTACCTTTATAGGATACCCTTAGGAAACAAGGGGATATTAACAATACAACAACTCAATGAAAAAGGTTATTGTGGCAAAACACAACATATTACTTGAGAGATGTCACGTCATCGAAAGAGATAGTGGGAGCGAGATATAATTCAATGATTTTGAGGATCAAGGTACACAATAGTTGGTAAAATAACGGATTCAAAAAATCCCCATGTAAGAAAGAACTATTACGGAAACTCAAGATGTGTGTATGAGTACAAGATCAGTTAGAGAACCATAATAGTGAATTTTTCTAGTTACCAATGATGGTAACTCGTTATTAGTTGATTATAATGATCCTCTAACCTATAGGGAAGTATTATGTGGCACAGATGTTGCCTAGTGAAAAGAAGCCATGAATATTGAAATAGATTCCATGTACAAAACTCAATTCTAGATTTTGGTAGATCCTCTATTTTATGTAAATCTTATTGGTTTAAAATGGGTATTCAAGAAGAATCTAGACATGGAAGGAAAATTTAGTTCCTATAAGGAATTATTGGTTGCATAAGGGTTCAAATAACATCAAGGCATTGACTATGAAGAAACCTTTTCACATGTTACAATGCTGAAATCCATCAGAATTCTATTGGCCATTGCCACTTACCTGGACTATGATATTTTGAAAATGGATGAAAAAAAGACTTCCATAATGGGAACCTTCCAGAAGATGTCTACATGACATAATCGGAAGGGTATATGACTCCAAAAGATGCTAATAAGGTATTCTAGTTGCAGAAATCCATTTATAGATTAAAGGAAGAATCCAGGTCATCGAACATTCATTTTGATTAAACCATAACAAAATTTTGGTTTATCAAGAACGAATGTGTGCCTTGTGTCTACAAATGGTATAGTGGGAGTGTAGTTGTTTCCATATTAGTATATGTTGATTCCATACAACTTATTGGAAATGAGATTCCAGTAATAATGTATATTAAGAAATAGTTTAATTAATGCTTTTCCATGAAGGAAATCTAAGAAGAATCATATATTCATGGGATCAAGATCCATCATTATAGATCCAAGAGATTGTTAGTCCAAAGTCAGTGTACATACATTTATAATATACTAAATATATTCGATATGGAACAATCTAAGAGGGGATTGTTGCCAGTATCACATGGAATTCATCTTTCCCAAAAAAATGTCCTTAGAAAAATGTGCAATGAATGATAATGCAAAGGAATCCATACACATCATAGATTGGGTCATTAGTTAATGACTTGGATTTTACTAGGTAGGATGTTGCCTACACATGGAGTGTTGTAGGCTGATATCAAGCTGGCCCAAGTGAAAGCCATTGGATGGATGTCAAGACTATCCTAAAGTATCGAAGGAGTACTATGGCTGTGTTCTTGGTTTATGGAGAAGATGATGAACTATACATCAGAGGATATGCAGATGGTTGTTTCCAGACTAATCAAGATGACATGAAGTCACTAACGGGATACATCATCAAATTTAATGGAGGTGTAGTGAGCTAGAAGAGATCAAAGAATAGTGTGGTCGTAGATTCTACAACAGAGTACGAGTATATTGCATCTTCTAAGATAGATAAAAAAGTATTTTGGATGTGAATCTTCCTCCAAAAGATCGATGTGATACCTAATAGTAAAGATACCATCCCACTTACTATGATAATACTGTAGTGCTAGCTCTGATAAAAAAAATCCAAGGTCACATCAGTGGAAAAATCACATACATCGGAAGTATCATCTCATGAGGGATTTTTCTCAGAGAGGTGAAGTTGCAGTGAGCAGTATTTCCACAGGATACAAAGTGGAAAAACCCTTGACTAAATCCTTGACTCTATAGAAACATGATCACCATGTCAGGTCTAGCAGACTGAAATTTATAAGCAGTTCACTCTAGTCAAAGTAGTAGTATGTAAGATTTGGTATTTTAGAACCAACTAGTTTTACTTTTATTAATTGAATGTTAAATTTATTAAAATATTAAACATATTATTACATTTTTTCATTGTTCTTCATTCCCATGATGTAATAATGTCTTAGAGTATTTGTTTCATTGATGAGGTCTTGGATGATCCCTTCTATGATGAGAACCTTGAAATTATATAACAATATTCTTAAATATTGTTCTACGGTTGGATGCAATAATATGATGGGACACATTGCATGCATACTGTCTATTGTGAGTACTTGTAAGCAGATGATACTTCCTCTCATGAAGTTCACACTTGGTAATATCTGAGATAGGTCATTATGAGAATAGGCCCACCAGTAGGAGTTCCACATGTTTTAGTGTCATCAGATATTTATATCTTTGAGCATGTGTAATGATCCTTAGACTTTAATATTATCATTAATACATGTCAGGAATCATGCACTTCAATTTGTTGATGAAAACTGTCATACATAATTTGGCGGAAAGTAAGGTATGATTGGTGCGTCACGAGTGGCATGTTATCAATGGATAATTCGAGGAAGGATTGTTCTCTCCCATTTATGGATATTGATATCTCAGACCTTTGATTTAAATATAACCATTGTGCAAAATTCCATTTCCATTGTGTAATTATGAGTTTAGTTCAGTTTTTTAAAGAATAATTTATAAAGAATAAAAGTTGATGACACTATCATGAGACCTACTAGATGAGATATTGTGATAAAGGGATTATATTACACAGTGAGTGTTCGTATGTTGATGTCGTTGTTGTGAATTTAATTTCATTCTATTTGGTTCCTTGACTCGTTACAAGATAGTAATTTTGGAGTTTATGCAAGCCCACCTAATTAAAATGAGAATAAATCCTAGAAGGTCGCACACTTTGTGTTTATGGTGGTCTCCATTAAATTCTATTTGAATTTAGTTATTAAATACTATTCTAAAGACAATGTAATAAATTTATTAACGTTAAAATGATTGTATAAATTATATAAGTATTTATTCACCAGATTGTGGGTAAAATATATTTATTTATATTATTGAACATTTAATAAAAAATTATTGACAATTTTATAAATATAATAATTATTTAATTGAATAAATTATTCATTTTTTTGTCTGGGTGTTCATTAAATGGAGGTATAGTTCGATAGGACAAAAGCCGATCTGGTAAAAGAATAATTATTTACAAAATGATAAATAATTAATTAACAGTTGGAAAAAAATAAAAGAACGCAGCAATTATTTTGTAACACTTATTTTTATTTATAATTTATTTTTTCACAAGTTGGAACACCATAAATAATGATGTGGTATTATTATTAATGTCATGGATTTTCTATAAGGTTGTGCATTTTTTTAGTTTTTGTTATGAAATTAAATATTGTATCTGAAGCCCTATGTCAATAAATAGACATATAAGTCTATTGTGCCTTTTAACTAACCACACACCCGGTGAATTGAGAATTGATGAGCTAAAAAATTTCTTTCTCAAATCCTCTTCTTTCTGCTCTTAAGAATGACCGACATTATTCAAAGCCAAAGAACAAGTGATCAAGAATGATAGACACAAGAATGTCATTTCAACACTCTAGTAGCTGGAGAAAGAGCGGTGTCGATCAAAGGCAATCAGAGCTCATGTGGATGACCTCTAGGAGGATTCTAGTTTGGATCCTAACATGAAAAACAAGATAATCCTGAAGGGTTATTTATTTTGATCAACATCATCAAAGAGATGAATACCAAAGACCCGAGTATTATTTTATTTATGAAATTAAATAAATTAATTATAAACATGATGTTCAAGATCCTCTCTAATGGATTCGGGCCTCTTCTTTATTTATCGAAATCATTGATTCTATCTCATGGAGGCTGCAGTTTATCGTCGCATTGATCACAGAATAATCGTCGATCGTGGTAAAAATCAATGTTGGGTGTTGGTCCAACCATGCTTTTGTTGCGCCCAAATCCTACATAAATCACCTAAATCACTACCAAATTCATTAGTACCAATATTAATCAGAATGGAGAAACTAGTTGGATTAATTAGATTCTACTATATGATTCTTGATACCATGGTTGAATAATATCCTTTCAATGGAACAGAGGATAATTCTTCATGCTTATTTTTGGTCATCACCAAATCCTTCTTGAATTTTATATAGTCTGACATATTATTGATTTCCTCTGATAATAATATATTTAAATGTATATTTAACATCTTTGAGATATTTTATTTTCTTTCATAAATCTTTACATTATTAAGATGATCTGAATATGGTAGTGGTGGTCGGTATTGTGGTGGTTCATTCTCTTTAGTATGTTCCTCATCTTCTATGTGCATTCCTATAATTTCTACAACTGTTTGTTATTTTTTATTTCTTATAATTTCTAGATCACTGTATTTGTTTATATCTCCAAATATATGAAATAAATCACTAAAAATAGAATTTTCATGCTAGTTTAAAAATTCTTGACGTACTCTTATGGGCCTATCTCTACGTTTCCCAATGATCTGAGTGACCTGATTTTCTAAGTTCCTTATTCCAGTTTATTGGTTTTGTGAGTCCTTTTACTATTATATGATCAAAATTTATTGATTCGTGTACTAGACCATAAAATGATTAAGAGAAGATCATGTTGTGTTCATAAAGGTTACAAAGGTCTTCTGTAGTGAAGGGACCTGACTTTTCAGGGATTGTTGTTGTTGTTTCGGTTGAAATCATGGTTGTATTGGTTAGAATCATTGTCATTTATTTTGATTTTGATTTTGTATCCTTTATCCCTATGAAATATTTTAATTACTATAATTGAAATAATTTACATATTCCTAGTACATTCCTTTAAGATTTTTTATGGCCAACATTTCATTGAGTTTCCTCTTAATGGCATCTATTTGGGTAGAAACCCAACTCTTGTCTACCATGTGCACTCCTTGTTCTCTCCCTTATTTTGGATTCCATATAAAACTATTAATGGGTATATCATATAACAATTTTAAACTCCCATAATATGATTTTCTCATAATTCATCCTCCTATATTAGCATCAACTATTGATCGATTCCCATGAGAAATTCTCATAGAGCCATCAACTTTATGAGTGGGAAAACTATGTCAGAAAAATTCCTATGAAATCCTCCCATTTTATTATTGAATATCGGGGAAGGATTTAGATCAAATCCCATTATTTTCATTCAATGAGAACCAAAATAGGAATATTTTTACAAAATTATTTTTTATATTCTAAAATTGGAATGTCTCACAAAATTATAGGGAACTCCCATGGTTTGAGTTGGGGTCTTCATATGGTATCCAAGTAAATTATAGTGAATGATTCATCATTTGGTTGACCACAAGCTTTGTCTTAAAATTTTTATCAATGATTGGGGGTATAAAAATTTTTTTATTGACCCCCTGGGTTTTAGGGTCTTCTATAGTTAATTAGTTCTTTCCCCCATGATTTCTTTCATGGGGTTGTCGTCCTCTACTGTGGAACAAATAATGAGAAGAACCTTGGTATTGATCCCGTCAAGCCATAAGGTCTTGTTCTTTTTTAGGCTCTTATATTTTCATTAATTTCTTCTATAAAATAATTTCCAACTCATTTTAAAATGAAAGATCTTCCACTTTTTCCTTCCCTGGAGTGGATTATTCATTTTTTGGGTTTTTAAGAGAAATAAAAAACCACAAGACAAACACTAAAAAATGAATTAAATTAATTTTTTAATATTTCTAATTGAATTATTCATATTGGAATCCTTTATCATAAATAGATCCAAAATTTTTATATCTCATAAGGATTAATAAAATCCTATGGGGCAACACAAATATAATATAAAATCGAAATATAAAAATAAAACAAAAAACTTTGTACAAAGAGATCCCAATCGTCGACCCCACCGGGATGGTCCGTATGTTCTAATATATTTTAGTAAATTGAAATTATAGTTGACTGATTGATTGGAGAAAGATAAAAAATAACAGAAAGGATTGAGTTGAAATTAGTATGAGAGGCATGAAATGTTCAGTGATTTTCAGGTTTGTGTGCTAGTAATTGATCCTAAATTCCCTCATATTTGGGTTCTAGATTGGGTTATCAGGGACATTTGGTCTGGGTACCCTACAATTATCTGGTGATTTCACCATTAGAATAGTCTTCTACGAGGCTCAATCATGGATCTTGGATAGCTAACATCTCATTTAAACATAGCTAACCATGATTGCATAATGTTCACACATAAAATATGCCAATTAATCGATGCAATGAAATAAACCATTAAACATAAAAGAAATGGTCATTCTATTTCCAAAATAATGGTATTAAATTTGATAAATAGGGTTTTAGAAATCCAAAACAAGAAATAAAAATAAAAATAATACCTATGAAACACCCCCTACTATCACATCACCCAACACAAAGAAAACTACTCTATCTTGTCAGGTATGATTAGAATGTAAATCATGGATACTTGAGGAAGAATGTTGGTGAAGTACGAAAGTGAAGAAAGGATCTCTATCTTGTTCTCTAGTCATTTTTCTTCCACTTTATCCAAGACATACCTGATGGTGTGGATGAGGGTGTAGTATTATAATGGTTTTTTAAAACCTTTGATGGCTAACATATCTTTATTTTGTAGTTTTTTATATATTCATGATATATTATTTTTAGATGATGTGTAATCCACATCATTAATGAATTCTTTGAATATGATCATGTCCTAAAATTACCAGGATGTGTATTGTGTACATGATGTGTAATAGATTTTTAGATCATGTATTATGTCGACACTTTAAATTTCTTGGGTAGATTCAACTAATGAACTCATATCATCTAATAAAATACACGATTTTTAAATTTTCAATTCAAATTTTGTAGCATTCTCCACCTTCATATAATGTTGGTATTTGAATTCAAAAATCTAATGTCATTCCATGAGATAAATTTTCACTCATATTCTTCTATTTTTACTCTTTTTTAAAATATTATTTCTATCCTACCATAAAACATAAAAAGGTCAAATCATTTAAATAATTACAAGATTAATCAACTATTTATATATTTAAATATATAAATATACCATAAAACACATGTATGAAATATATATATGAACCCGCCATTGGTGATAAAAAATATTTTATGAATTTTATTGATGAATATTCTATATTTTTTCATGTTTTTATTTTCCATTCTGATGATTTACTTATTGGAAATTTATTTTTTTATAAAAATGAATTTTAAATTAAATGTGGCCTTTTAATTAAATGTATTAGTTTATACAAGGGATTAGAATAACACAGTCCATTTTTTTAATCAAAAAATGATCATTCATAAAGCGATTGATCCCTATAAACCCTAAAATAATAGTATTGTTTTGATAAATAATATAACATTAACAAAAATGGTTAATTCCTTAATTTTTATCTCAGGTCACCCATGAGATTTTTATAGAGATGAATTATTAACTTCATTCAAAATTCTGAAAACGGTTAAAATAAAAGGTATGTTTTTAACTCCATAAAAATTACAGATGCTAAGGGAAAAAAACAAAAAAAAAATTTTTAATATTTTAGGATATTATGTAATTGGTAACATACTAGAAACTAAAAAGGAAAATATGGTTAATTGAGGTTTTGATGACAAATTTTTAGGTTATATATATAATTTTAATACTTATGGAATCAGGGTTATAAAATCTATTGATTTAGTGTCTATTAATATATTTATTGAATCAAGATACACTATCATTGATGAATGAATTATTACTACATTTCATGAAAATTAAAAATTGTGATATTTGCTTCAAATAAATTAAAATATATAAAAATACAATTGATGAGGTTTATATAATTAAGTGATGTTAAATTCCAAAGGTATTTGGATTTAATTTTTTTGGGAAAAAATTTATGTATTATTTCACAAACATTAATTTTTCTCTATATAATCCCAGATCCTAAAACATAAAAATAAAACATTTCATCATTTGATACCACTTCTAGGAAGTAATATATAAACAATTCTATAGACTCTATAATGAGTAATAAAACATGGATATTGGTTGATCATACAAAAGGGTCACATTGAGTATATTTAAAAAATTTATATGGAAGGAAAATAAAAGTATCAATATAATTCATGAATATAAATCCATATTGGTATCAATTGTATTTACTCATTGGGAAGAAATCGATTATTTAGATACATAATCCTCATTTTATAATAATGATTATATTATATTCATTCTCAAATTATCATCCTTATATAATTTACAAATTAATGAAAATAATGATAATTCTAGAATTTGAAATGTTGAATTAGATAAAAATATATATATTAAATTTCTAAAAGGAATCTGAATTCCGTGAAAAAAATAATCATTACAAATTTGTACAATTATTATAAGGTTTATATTATAAGAAAAATAATGGAATACAAAAATTAAGGATGTAATTTTTGTCAAATGGGTTTATAAATAACAAAAAGGATAATGTTTGTTATATTAGGTTTCAAAAATATCATGGTATTATTTTTTGTCTATATGTTGATGGTATGTTACTTTTGGGAAAAAAATATGAATCATGTATGTTATTACAAATCTATTTTATCATGAAACATTGATATTAAAGGCTTATATGAAGTAAATGTTAAATTAGAAATAATAAATTGTAGTAATAAAAATTTTATTTAAATTTATAAATATCATTACATCAAAATGGTTTTTAAACTGCTTGAAAAGATTAACAAATCATTTTATTATCCACCATATTGATCTATAAGTAGGATGATACCAAACCATGGAAGGTTTATTACTCAACTAGAAGATGCAAGGGTTGTATGGTTTCTCATGTATTTTATTAAATGGATAATACCCAATATTACATATGCTAATTGAAAATTGTTCAGGTATAAAATTAACCCAGTTTATGGTCAGTGGGATATACTTAAAAGGGTACTCATACATATAAAGGGTTCTATTGATTATTAATATTCTCATAGTAGAACCCTAAGGGATTGGGATGGATTTTCAAATAAAAGATCGATAACTAATTTTAAGGATCACTCTTCTACGAGTTCCTGGGTTTTTACACTTAGTAGTGGAGAAATATCCTGAGGATCTAACAAAAAATATTATATAATGGAATTCACAATTGATTAAGACATTATTATTTTTGCAGTTCCATGAAAAGATATATAATGTATTGGATCTATCTTATATGATTTACTATTTTGTTATACAATAGAGTCATTGGTTTCTATATATTATGACAGTCAGATAATGTTGGATATGATATGTATAAATACTTAAAATAAAAAATCGAGATATATTGTTCTTAGATAGTGCTATGTTAAGAAATTGATACCATATGGTATCATAATTTTAGAAATTCTTATATCGAGCCACAATTTGGTTGATCCACTAACAATGATAATTTCAAAGGAATTTGTGTAAACAACACCCTCATGGATAGGTTTACAGTAAATGTAAACCAATTTTGTGACCAAAATTTAATAAATTATTTCTCATCATGTTTAATTTCAGTATAGAAAATTATAACATATGTGTGAAAGAATCCCAAAAAATATATTAAATCCTTGTAGAATGATTTTTATTTACAATGAGGAAAAATTAATGAGTTTTAAAAACTATTACTGAAATAAGGATATCAAATAAGTATTTAAAATTGGGAATAATTTTTGTCTCATTAATATTAATATTGGTTTTATCTGATCTAAATAGTTTGTGACTTTACCCTTCAATAATGTAGGAAATTATAGTAATAACATGTCTATAATACATTTTAGGAGTAAATAAAGCGCTAAAATTTGTAATGAAACTTATAGAGAATGAATCAATCAAAAACAATTACATGTTCATGGCATTGTACACCTATTTTCCTATTAATTTTTTATTTTTCTCTACTATATAATGGTTTGACTTTTTAGATACTTATTTCTAAAATTATTTCCTAATATTATAATGTATGTTATATAAAATATAAAATATATTTTAAATGTTTAAAAATGGTATTTGTTTTTATAATTGTTATTTTGTTTCTAAAATATTATTTTGGAATTCTTTTAATAGGGAAGACAATCATTTCCTGGCTTAGAATACCACATCAAAAAATGGGAGAGTGTGGGGTCACCATAAAAAAATGAACACATTATTGTTATAAAAAAGGGAAAATTGATATATAAAATACAATGGTGTGGGTGAACCACATCATTTACATGCACACATGAATTATCAAATAATATGTCACTTTGTGCGTTCACTTTACACATTTCTTATTGCATCAATGATTGGTGATTATAGTTTCTGTTGCATTTTTTAATGGAATGGTTGGGCCACAACAGTTCAAGTACAATCCCAAACAAGTATGTCACATTGATTTTCCTAGTTCACTGAATGGGTATAATCCGGACCATAGGTCTGATTAGGAATGATCTAATATACACATTTTTTCACAAGTCTAGTTTCAAACAAACCACTAATTTTATCAGGTTAGATCAAATAGAAAAAACAATTTTTTATGGACAAAACCATCTTGAATATGTTTCTATCCAGTATGAATGTGTAATTTAGATTATCCAAATGGATATTTCATTACTATAAAATATAAAATATATGATATTAGAAATAAATTTATATTAAATTATATATATATATAATTTATTCCACATTTCCAATCATTTTCTTCTATAAGAATCAAAATAATTTTTTTGTGTTTAATAAAATAAGACTCTTTCATTCCACACTTTTATCCAAAGGTTCATAATTGATACACTCCAATAAAAACTGATGTCAAGTAAAAATATATTAATGTATATAAATAAAATTTTCTTATAACCCCTTGTATAATCAAATTATTAGGGGAAATATACAATTAAAGAGAGTGACTTTTTAATGTTCCTTATTGGTATCCATATAAATTAATTTAATCTGGCATAAAACATCTATCATTACCAACCTATATATCTCACACACTCCCTATTTATATAAATATATTCTCTCGATAAAAACTATAATGGTAATATTTCACAATCCTTTCAGATTGTTAAATTTCATAGAGTTTATTGCATACCTTATCCTAGTGATGTGTCACCAAACATTTTTTTATTGTTTATATGAAAGAATACTATTATAAAAAAATAATTTCATTATGATCCCAATTTTTAAATAGATTATACTAGTGTTTAATTTTTTTATAGCATTACTTAAAAAATGGCATGTTGTAGACCATAATCAAATACATTCATGTCCACACATATTCTTCTGAGTATAATAGTATTGACTGTATAATTTTTTAATCTTTTTTAAATAATTTTTTTATGGTTTCTTATATAAAAAATATGTGGATATTTTTATTTCAATATAGAGAAAACTATAATTTCTTCTTCATAGTATAGAATTATTCAAGATTCTCTAGGAAACCTATATCTCAGTTCAAATGCATTTTTTATCCATATTTATTTAATATCTAATTAGCTGGTATTTCATTTATTCTATGTCATATATAATTCATACAACCTCTAAAAAATTTATATAGTGTATCATTCAATTCAAAATACCCATTAAAATTAATTTAGTCTCCTCTAGTTACATTGAGTCAGATATAGTATCTAAAACTAAGTTGACTTTATTATATAATAATTTCATCAAAAAAAGATTGTGTGCTCCCTTATCATAAGAGGAATATAAATACCATTTATTTATTTTTTCACACACTTTATTATAGAGCATTTATTAACACAAATTCATTAATATTTCACAAACCATCATCTATATCCCTAAAAGTTTTATATATGGAGACTTCAATAGTGATCTATTTTCACCATATTGAATAGCCTTGATGATCAATCAGATGAAAATAATGGTTTACTAAATCATTGTACTTTTCTACTCACATAACATCCTTGAAAAATAATATAGGACTCCCCACTATCGTCATGTTTTACACTCATTATGACTCCTTATAAACAAAAAATGAATAATAATTGCGTACAAAATATTAATATTTATTTAATTATTTTATCTCAATGTAACTATAACTAATACTATCATATTATTAATATAATTATTTTATATTCATTAATATTTATTTAAGAATATATTTTTATATATGGTATAAATCAAATAATATAATACTAATAAAATGAGAACATTATTACACTTTTTCAAAAAAAAATATAAAACCTTAAATCATAAAACAAAAAATAAAATAATTCAGGCATTACAATGAAACTATTAAAATTATTAAGTTTCCAAAAAATCCTAAAATTACTTTAATATGTTTATAAAATCACTATTTCCTCTAAAATTTTAATTATACACAAATATTTCATGAAATGAATTAAACCCTAAATTCAAAGTCCATTTTCACAATCTAGAAAAAAAAACCCATTGAAATGATATATAATTTATATAAGGAAATTCCAAAATTATATTTTATGATCATGGATTATGAAAAGAGAAAATCATATATATGATGTTATAGAACCTAACATGATAATGTAGGCTCGTTCTCATGGGCTCCTATAACAAAACAATCATGGTAAATTAATCATGTATAAAAACTATATTACTACTACATGTCAACAACAATATTTATATAAATTGTCATTTATTTCACACATTATAAAATATCCTCAAAACACAATGATATATTTTTTGTTGTTTTTATCAACTAGTAAAAGGAGATATACATTTCACCATTTGTACATAATTGGTTTGAATGAAAAAACATTTCTTTATTTTTTTAAACATATCAATTTAGTTTATTCCATATTGTCATGAACTTGGTAAATATTTCAAATTCCCCTGAAATAATGAATTAAATTTTATATATATAATATTATTATAAATATACTAATCATAGTTAAATTAAAATATTCTTCAGAATAATAAACTAAATCACCCATACAAAAATGTACACATGCTACCCTTAGTGTAATGATTCTTCACTAAGTTTTATAATTTTGTTTTTTAGTAGGGAAAATGATTATCCAAATGTGTTTTAAATAAACATTAAAACATATTATACTAAATATGACCATATTTTATGGTAATTATATATATATTAATAACATTTCTATTTTTTTTGAAATTGGATCTTTTTGATTTGTGAAGATGGTAGAATGAAAAGTAAGTTTTTATAGAATAAAATGTACAGAACGGAGGCTTCTGAGAATCATGGTGAATGGAATATGTGGATACATAGAAGATCAACACCAATAATAAGCTTAAAATTACTAGATAAGGATCTCTAGATGGTGAAAAAATCCATAATCTCATCTAGCCATCCATGACTATTTTTATGTTCCTGGGTGATTTATGGATAAACATGAATGAGCGGTTTTGATTAAATGTTACCTTTTTTAACATTATTATGTGAAAATATTGTTTGTGACCATATAAATTCAAGATTTATCCAACCTTTAATGCCACCATCATCTTTGTGCAATAGAAATGATCAAAAACATAAAATCACAAAAAACATTTCTTACATGATTCTCCCCCAATATAGGTGATTTACCATTTCTGTGCTCAATCCATGTTCTGGAAATTGATATATTAATAATATAATAAATTGATTGTAATTACGGAAGGTATTATGCTTTACTAAATAGTTTTTATCAACACTTATGTCACCCAAAAAGTATTTATACTAGATCCATCTAGTTTAAAAAATGGGTTTTAAAATCAAAATGAAACAATCTCCTTCAAACTTCTGGATACTTCTAAACTGATGAAAATACTTTATTCCCAAGAAATAGAAATAATTAATAGGAACTTAATCTTCATTCTCTTCAAGACATTTGACATCCAGAACGTCTTGGAGTGGCATAAAATCATCAGTCCCTTCCCAAATAAATAATTATTCACAATTCCCATCACTATTTTATTCAATTAAATAATCCTTAATTTAAAGATATAATAATGTCACAAGGATAATTTTAGAATATGAATATGGAAACACCATTGAATTTTTTTCATTATGATCTTCATTCACAATTCTTCCATTTATTCAAGTGAAATATCAACTAAAAATAATGTATCTGTGACCCACTACAATATGGAAACATATCCTCTCATTTAAACCCACTCCAATATCACTCATGGATCTTCTCATTTAATTCACTTGGGGATTTTCAGTTCGTTCTTCATTCATAATTCTAAAAAAAGATCAACCTATTTCTTTTTCTACAAGGACATATGTAGAAATATAATTATTCTATAAAGAACCACTTCACATAATAATCTCATTAATATTTTTTCTCTATAATCACTATATTGAATCAAAAATTAATATTTATCATCCTGGTATTTATTCACTAAATAACATCATTGCACCATAGTGTTTTATGTAATATTTCACATATGAAAACTAGTTAATTCATATTTGATAACTAAATAAATCTTACATATCAGTTGAAACCACGTGCTACTCTTATGTTTCCTCAAACATAATATTACACTTGTATTGGAGCTTCAACCTTAATCATATTTTCCGCAAGACTACTCTTAGGCATTCCATAAAATAATCTTACATAATATAGTGATATTATGAGTCATTCTTATGTATTAATATAATTTTCTGAATTTATCTACAAGATATTATGTATCATCTATGAGGTGTTACATATCATTGATAAATACAATGTTGTTCTTGTACATGACCATGTTACTCTTATAAATCAAAATACTTTGCCAAATTCATAAAAAATTATAAATTCTAACTTTTAAAACTCATCTAAATCCTGATTCATCACTAATTAAAAATATTTCATCCATTTTAACTCAACTCAAAAACATTATAAATACTTATATTATAATCTTCAAAATCTATTGATAAAAAATGAAACAAGTCATCAATAATTCCATGGGTTCTTCAATGACACCAATTGTATTCACTATCAACTCCAATGACCAACCAATTTATATATAATCATATCCTTATAAAATAGAATCATCCGAAAATAAAAATACTGGAAAAAGTAAGGTTTATTTCAAGAATTTTATTTCTTGATGATAATAAATTTGTATCTAGTGAACATAATGGTATTACCCTTAATAAACTCAGTATGTTTCTCCTTTTATTCATTAAAATAAAATTTGGATTCCTAAAACAAATCACATGATTTATGAAGTATTATCTACAATTGAAAATATTTTACAATGGATTGTTGGATTTTTCTAAATTAATTACATTAGAGGGAACCTCCAAACCTCTTTTTTATCCCTAACTCTTAAAATATATCCCCTATAATAGAATTGGTAAAAACATCATCAATATGGTTTAGTGAGAAAATGTTTTCCAACCTCACATATCTATTTTAAATATTATATTTTCTAAAATTATATTTTATATCATTTTTTTGATCAAGTGTGTTATAAGATCATGAACTTCTCTTGAGCTAATTCATACTTGTTTTTAGGTACTATTTTTCCTTGTTTTTGTTATAATTTATTTGTATGATTACTTGGGATACATTAGGTGAAATTTGAGAATTTTGGGAAGTAAAAGGGGTTGTTCACTATTGGGGAACGATTATGGAAAACCGTGACATTTTGACCATGATATTGGACGCCCTATTTGTAGAGGTATGGAGTGATGAATAGTCGGCTCATGATTTGGCCAAATTATATGGCCGCCCTCCCCAAAACTATTCAAACCAAAATAAGGGGGTGTTTAATAGTTGGAGCATAGATTTAAAAACCTTGATCCTTACTAGTAGTAATTGTTTGACCCCATTATCTTGCATAATTATAGGTCTCACAATTCGGAAATATGTGTGCCCCTACCCCGGAAACAATGAATGCGAATTTTGATCCCCATGAAAAAATATTTTAAAATTCTTGAACCCCTCATCTTTCACCCTTATTCTCCCATATCAACCGAAGAGGTTATCATTTGTTTTTTGTGGTTCTAAAGATTATTCCAAGGATCCAGGAACTCGGTTATTGATGAATCAAAGATCTTATTGATTGATCATCACCTCTTTCAGTATGTAACCTCCTCTTATTAGAAATACTCTCTCTCATGTCTCTATTTTAGGATGAATATGAATGTTTTATTATCTATTAGTGATGGTTTTATATAAGTTTTGATAGATATTAATTAATTTGATCATGTTCAATATTTTGGTTCAAGATCTCATTCTTCATTGTGAAATTGACTGTTTTGCTTCAATTTGGGTATTTTTTTCTTAGTGAATGTTTATCAACGATCATGAGATAGGTGGTCTAAATTTAAATTCACAGAGTCTTGATTTTTATGTTTTTTTGGAATTATTATATTGAAATTTCCATGATTTGTAAATTTCATCCAAAATTGATTTTATTTAACTGAATTTCCATATGAAAATGATACAAGTTGAACATGGGAAAGTTGAAATTGGTTGAATTGTGGTTATAAAAATGGGGGGGAATGGCATTATGAAATAGTTAAATTAATTGGATTGTGGAATTGTTTCTTAATGTGATTATTAATTGATTGATAATGAGAATTAAATAATGGTTGGACTAACCTTAAAGGGTTCGTGGTCAATGTGATTATATGTTCAAAAATGTATTAATAGTGAATTATTCATATTATTCCATGTTATTAAAGTAGAAAACAAATATTTTTTGATAGATTGAAATGGTTTAACTTGATGATATTGTTTAATAATAAGTTCTATGATGATTAACCGTGAATATTGTGATCTTATTTATGTTGTTTTATTTTGGATAATGAGTTTAGTATGTGGATTGATGCTTCAAAATAAAATATAAGATAACGATTGAGAAACATGGAATAATGCTTTAGAATCCCATATATAATAACATGTTTACTAAATTGGTTGATCATTTAATATTCCATATGTGATAATGAGTTTTTGAAACAAATTGTTTCCTCAATAGCCAATGGGGTGAAAGACATGGCATTCAAGCCCCAATACTTTGGCATTGGACTATGGTCCTAAGTATCCATGATATTGAAATGGAATAGATTGGTTAATAAAATCCATGTTCTGATGAATAGTGATTCCCTATGTGATATGGTTCAGACTCAGGCATGGGGAAAATCATTTTTTATAGTTTTTATGTCATCATGAACCCATGGTGTTTATGTGGTTATTTAAAGAATAATTAAGCAATTAAATAATTTATTTATCACTTGTATTATATTTTTTATAAAACATCATACACTATAATAGACTGGATATTGTTTTAGATGCCATTGGGGGTGGAATACTAATTTCTACTCACACCCCATTCATGTTTCCAGATTAGCACTCGAATAGACTTCATGTTTTCAAGACATGATATGAAGAAAATACATATATTAAATGGTTGAGTTGGGATGGATAATGGATGAGGGAAGAATATGTAATTATATGACCCACTTTGGGAGTTTTTTGTCTCTTCATTTTTGTTTTCCATTTGAAGAATGAAATGTATATGGAATGAAATATCTACTATATGTGTTTTGTAAATTTTTCCCTTTTTTAATTCATCATGTGATATTCGATATTTTTTGTTGTAGAATTTATTCTACTTATTTATTTGGATATTATTTATTTATTTTTATTATTGTGCGGCTTTGATAAAGTGGTTATAGTCTCCCCACGATCTATATTAGACCCTATCTGGTATTTAGATTACTCTAGTATATGGGGAGGCAAACCTGAGGTCATGTGACCAATAAATTTTGAGCACTAGTGTATGGCACCTTGGTCATTACATTACAAGTGTTGTAGAAGAATAATACATAAAACAATTTTTTCTCATTAACAGATGAAATTATCAATGGATTTTTGACCTTATCATTCAGTTATTCTAACTTTTCTTCCATTCTAATAATTATTTCTCATGAATTTATCATAAGAATATACTTAATCATTTTAGTGATCAATGTTTTTTAATTTTACATCATGGATTTCTATCTGATACTACTATCTCCCAAAAAATATACCTTTTAATATTGATTTTCTATTATTACAATATCTAAAACCATTCAACATAAGTATACCAAAACAAAATTATCTCTATTTTGATCATGTATAATTGACCACAACTGATTTTACCTTTGATCTATCTACTTACTTTAATGGTATCTTTAATGTGTGACTTTTTTTATACACCTTGGTACCTCTAAGACAATTTCATCATAAAAAAAGTTGTTTCAATATAGTTAAATGAAAAAACCTAAAATCATCCATATGGATCCCTTCTAACTCACACATTTCCTTATGTCATCCTTATTTAGATCCCCATAATCATTCATCGATGCAGAAACCTATTTAGAGTCTTCTATTACAAATTTATTCAAAAGTTACTTGTAATATTTTCTTCAGATAGAAAGATATATTTTTCTTTCATCGCAACTTGCAATCATATAAAAAACTCAATTCTACATTAATAGACATCTCAAAATTAATTTTCCTTAATTTTTTCAATTCTTGAGAAGAACAATCCTTGTCATTATAAAATTATTTCAACAATATATATTACAACAGCAATAGAACCTGAACTCATCTCTTTCACGTATCTATTATTTTTTGTCTTTCTTTTGGTAAAAATCATTTCATTCAAGCTGTTTACATCTTTGAATACTATCATATGGGGCCTTTTTATATCTTATATAGATTTATTATACCTAAAGACCATTATACCATCATTTTCAAGGGTAAATCATTCTGGTTTCTTAATAATAACATCATCATCAAGATATCCTATAAGAAAGTGTATTTTACATCCATATAATTAAATTTGATGATTCTGTATTGTATCATCCAAGGGAATTATTATTGATTCATCTCTCAGTATATTTGATGATGTCTCTTTAAAATAAACATCTTCAATGTGATAGTATCCATTATATGCTAACCAAGACTTATCTCAATAATATCACAATTTTCATTGAGATTAACCTTAAATTCGGTATCATTCCAATGATATTCTTATCCTACAGTCTTGGAAAAAGATCCCAAGTGGAATTAATTTCAATATAATCCATCTCCTTATTCATAAAATTTATCAATCATGTAATCTTGATAGCCATTGTAATAAACTGTGGATCAACTATTTATAATATAACTGTGTGATTATTGTAACATATTCTAGACGAGTGAATTATAATTTCCAATGATATTATTAGATGAAGTATTATTTTATATCCTTTGATACTTTTCTATTTCAAATATTATATTTCCATAATCATTATTATTTTTATCTAAATAAATACTAATATGGTTCTCTTGATTTCGAGCTTCTTCTTTCATCATCATTCCATAATTTTTTATGTTTTCCTTGTCATATTTTTTAAAAGACTCATTTTTTACCCCACAAAAATTATGTTTATTTTTAATTAAATTCATATCATGAAACATTAAAAAATATATGGTCTCATTTTATAGAACATATATCCTCTTACACTAAATAAATAACTGATGAAAACTCATTTTTAATCTTTAACTTCAATGATTCTAAAATTTTAATTTTAACTTTTTTGTTCGTAGACTACCACATACATTTAAATACATTATACAGGTATTCTTCTTATAACAAATTTCATAAGTATATTTATTTTAATATATTTGAAAAAATAATCTATTTTGAATATGAATAGCTTTACTTATATATTTTATCCAAAATAATTTTGGTAGTTTGATTTCAATAATCATGGTTCTTACCATTTCGATTATACTTCTCTTTTTTATTTATGATACTCTATTCTTTTGAGTTGTGTATAGAACACAATATTGATGTTTAATCACTTTATTAATTAGATTTTATTCAAAAAAATAGTAGTAAACTACTTTTATTATTGTTTTCCAACTTCTTGATATAGACACTTTTCTCTTCTCAATTTCTGTTAATAATATTTGGAACATCTCTATTACCTCTTACTTATTCAACATGACTATCACATTAATCATATTTGTGAAATAATTAATGACTGTAATAAAATATATATCACCAAATTGGATAGATGTCTCCTTAACCCCATAAATAAAAATGAATCTATTCAAGATACATAATGGATTGAAAAAACACTTTTTTGACTACCACACACAATTTCCCCTATATAAATGTTTCAAAAATAATGTATATTTCACTATTTAGTTAACATATATACCATTTAGATATTACATATACACCTTTGAATATGGTAGTCAATTATTCTATGTTAATGATTATTATCATATTCTAAACTCAAATATGAAGAGTCTCTAGAATTTCAAATTTGGAATAATTTCCCACTTGTTCATTCTCCATCAATGCTAATTATTCTATATTTTATGAAATTCATGATATAATTTTTTGTCATTAAAATTAATTCATTCTCATTAACATAAGGTTTTCAAAAACATAATCAATTATTTTTTTCACGATCAATAAATAAAACATCCTTGGATTTTATATTATGTTATTCAATCGTAGTTTCACCGACTCCTCTAATTTTCAAGGATCTGTCTTTAAACAAAGTATCTATACATATAAAATGAATTTATATTTTTTTTTAATATTTTTGTGTCTCAAATACAGTTGTATTAACATCCACTATCCAATATCTATGGATTTCTTCTTTTATCATATTTGAATGATACCTCAACATGAAGTGACTTCTCTGTTTCTTATTTTCTCTATAATTTCATAATTCCAATATAATTAGGATTTTTATAATAGTATTCAGACATTATTTAAAAAAATTACCTTGTTTATCTCATCATTTAAAATTTTCTTCTAAATAATCAAACATATTTTGAGTGTACATATTTGGTGAAAATATGCTCAAAAATTCCCAATAATTAGATATTTTTATCATCTTCCTTAAGTATATCCCCCTAAATTATTAACTTATTTGAATGTAAATAAAATTAATATCGTACCAAAAAATTGTATTTATTCGCATAGATCACATAAACTAGAAATATTCTTGAATCATGATTTCCATGTTAAAAACAGTTATGTTTAGAAAAATATTTTTATTTTCTAGACACATTTTTAGTATCTTTATTTATATATATTTGTGAAGTGTCCCTTCTAATATTTACATATAATACATTTTAAATAAGAGTATATGTATCAGGATATTTCTCAGTCAATACATAGATAATTTTTTATTTTAAACCTATGTTGTTAAAAGAAAAATTATGAACAATTTCAATCATAATAAGAGAGTATTTTTCATTACAACTTGGTCAATAGATTTAATACATATGAGATGATTCAATTTATATTTTAACGGATTTATTATAGTATTCTCTCATTCATTTTAAGTTGGACTTAGAATCAGTAAATATTTATTTTTAGTTACTAAATTCATCTTCCTTTACATTATACTTTTCTTCAATATATTTTAACAATTTTTATTATTCTATAATTATCACATTGAAAACCGTGAGTTATTATATATAATTAGTTTCCTTATCAAGTCACTCATATTCACATTCTATTCTCTTTCAATCCACTATATTTATCATCCTTATTTCTCTCTTGAGAATCATGTTTTTAACAAGATAAGAATCAAGATCATCTTTCATCATCTATTCATTTTAAGTCCCTTAACATTCTTCTTTAATACATAAGGTTTCATTAAGTTTGTAAACATAATTAATAAATTTCCTAAACATTTTACAAAACACATTTCTTAATTGGCTAAATGAAATATAGTTTTCATCTTCCTCATTTATCAATATACCTTTTATTTTTCTTGTTTGAATCATTTTCTTACCATCAACAATTTTCTTGATTTCTTTAGAGATTTTTACCCTACATATTCTTTTAAAAAATATTATTTCATCATAACAGTCACCAAATATCTTTATTAGATAATAAATTAAAATTTATCCCATTTTAAAAAATGATAAAAAATTTAGTAGGTGTTTACCTTTTTATTTACCTTTTAAGTTTCAAATTTTTATTCAGATAAGAGTCACTATTCTCTCATATATCATTCATTTTTTAGTAATTCATCAAATAACACATTATTATACATAATTATATATTATAATTTGTCTCTCAAAATATTTATCTTATTTTTTATCATATTATTATTTTTTGATAATTTTTTTTAATGTATTTTCCTATATTTATTTGTAGTTTTGAGTCCCATAATCATGGTATGTACCTTGTCTGATATTGAAATCAATATTTAATTACTTTTTTAAAATAAATATCTAAATTTATATTATCATAACTTTTCATATAACCAATTTATCATTCACATAAAATCCAATAATTGAATTATCAATACCTCTGGGTTAAATGAACGACAGTGGTGGATTATCTTATTATGGCATTGATGATAATTAATTCCATCAATAGTTTTTAGGAATTTACTATTTAAGTAATTGTGATTATATATCTCATTTTTCCCCAATATATTATCTTTCAAATGGAACCAATATTCCACTAATATCACTAGATGTACCTAGGAGATTAATAGTGTAATATAGAGAAGGTGGGTTAAATCATTTATTTTTTTTAATTTCATATATGAAATTAACTATCATATCCTAATAATATAAAGATCCACCAGTATATTTATTCTCATTTTCACTAATAGGGGATAGAAAAAAAACAAAAAACTTAAAATCATATATATTTTTTAAAGACTCACCCTCAGTATGGATGAGTACATCTATTCTATGTTTAGTTTGAGTCAGAGAAAAAATGATTCACTAATATCATAAAGTGATTACAATGAGTGAGGATATCATCCTTAACCTAAGAGTAGATCTAAACACTTATATTTACTGACATTTCTTTATATTGTATTCCTATAGTTTATAAAATGTTTTCCAAACTCGTAATGAAATGATATCCTTTCTACCTATGGATGATTCAACACCAATAAAAAAACACCTCATTAAGACTTAAAAATCATTAACATGAACTCATACTAACACCACACTAATAATATTAATGTTCAAAACATATTAATGTGGCATAATATCATTGGTACCTACTCAAATTAAAAATTCTATAAAATTATCATCTCTTTATTTCTTCAAGTCAATCATATTCAATTTAAACATATACTCTGATAACATGGATATTTTCCATAATTTGAATATGTAAACATTCTGGAGATTCAGTAATATGATATTCTTTTATAAAAATTCTTTTTTTATGCTCAAATATCATATGATAAAAACGTAGAAAAATACTCTATAATATATAAACATGTATTCTTATTCAAATATCCAAAAAAATCACATAAATATTTCTTATTTAAATCTACCATGGATTTTGGATTTATTCTCTATTTAGACTTTAAAAAAATCAACATTTCATTCCATGTTTTCATTGTCACAGAATGAAATATAATTTCAATAAAAAAATTATCCTTTTGGTGAAATCTTCTTCAAATATTAACACAATAATATTTGGATTGAATCATGCCATAAAACATAGAATCATGGAATTTAATCACTGAAGATAAACATAGAATCATCACATTTGATAATAAATATCACCTTAGAAAACCTATTATATCATTCATAGACACCAAACAGATATTACATATCTATTAAAATCACATTATAATCTTATTTATCATTAAAATTAATCTTTATAATATTTTATATCATCAAATTTAATCTTACATACTCTCATATTACACTTATGGTTTCTCCCAATTATTCTTTCATGCCAAAATGAGCTTCATATTTATTCATCCACATTTTAGTAATTTTAAACATTTCTATAGGAGAACCTATATATCATTTGAGATATTTTTTATCATTTATAAATTGAAATTTATTCTTTTTAATGAGCAATATACACTTATATAATAAACTAATTTATCAAAATCCTAAAAATATTTAACTCAGTACACAGTTATACACTACCTCAACTCTACTCCAAAAAACCACATCCAATTCAACTTATATCATAAACATTCTTAATAATTTTACAATAACCCTCACTTATTGTTTATAAAGAATAAAATCATCCTTAAACAATTTTGTGGCTTCTTTAATTGTAATATTCTTACATGATTGAAGATGATCCCTTATAAACATCCAACAGACTTCTTCCTCTAAATTTGTCCACGGGATGTATGAAATAATGATATAAAATAAAAAAAATAACTGTGTTTTTTAATTTTTTACCATTTTTTACTTATCTTATAATTCATTAAATCTTTACCTTTTAATAAATTTTTATCGACTTTGAAAACATCAACCTTATTACACATCTTATATAAAAAAATTTGAAATCATATTCAAATTTTATTTCAAGATATCATTTAAGAAATATTTTATGAAATAATATGACTCATTTGAATAATCATAATGTTTACTTATAAACATACTCTACCTAGTCTAGTGTAAAATAGGGTCATACCAATAAGGTATAGTGTGCACCTAGGAAACAAAAGAACCCACCAAACATGAAACCAAAAAACAAACAACAAAAATATGGTGATAAAAACTTATATAATGTGTATGGTGTTATGAAACAATGGAAAAATTTATATAATTGGGATTGTTAAGAATAAAAAACATAAATAGTGAATAGTCTAGAGGAATTTTGATTAACATTCCACAAAAATATGTTCCATAAATCATGAATTAATTTAACTTATTGAAATTAAAAAAATGATATTATAAAACAATTTCAAAAAATTTATCGGTAAAAATATAAATGAAATGGTTTGTCAACTATACGTTTCAACACATCCATGAGATATGAGTGAAATTAAAATCACCAAGTACCAATTGACATTAAAATATAGTGTGTTAATATTATAATAAATTCTAAAATATTCTTATTATATGCCTACGAAAAATAATGGTTTATGTAGTTTTGTATTTATGTTCATGTTTAACAATTTTTTTAAAAAATATACTACGATTTTTACTATTAATGGAAAATAAGAATAGAAAATACCTAATAAAGTAAATATGGTGTAAGTGAAGTAATCAAACTAGATCAGATAACTCTTATTCTTCGATATAGTTTAGCAAAAAATAATCATAATAAAAATAAAAGACATACTAATATTCATGATAGTAACAAGATTTAGAAATGACATTAATTTTTTAATAATATAATTATTCGCTATAAAGATATACCCCCCACTTGTAACTCAATATTCTACTAGTTCATTTTTAGTGATTTCCATCTACCTCTTCTAGAATATATTCATGATTTGATTGATGTACTAATTACATTAAAATAATTTAAGTGAAATAATATTTGAGGATTCCTGAATTAATTAACTATATTATTGAATTATCTTATTCTCTTGCAAACTGGACTTGTGGTACCCAACAATATTCATCATTTTCTTCAAGTGACATGACTAGAACATCCCCCACATATATTTCTATGCCAAATTTTTATGGATTTGGATCCATGTATTATATACCATGATGCATCTCCATCCATGATACAATCATTAATATCTTCACTTGACACTATCCATTTACTTTCTTGGTACTCATGTCAATGAGATTATTCCACCAGTTAGTATTAATTTTGAGCTATCAAACTATGGAACACATGGAATTTAACTTTCAATTTAAATTCCATAGTAGTTGATTTTAAATTTTTGGAAAACACCAGAGTTATTATCTCTAGGGATAAATTCATATATGAAAAAACATGTGTTATGAATTTATGAGTATATTATGAAACTGATGTAATCTCTTACGAACTATCTTAAAATTATTCAAAATAATTAAATTTTTATATAATGGAGGAGAATTCATAGGAACTAGATATGGTCTTATGAAAATGAGGAAAAGTCTTGTGAAATGGGGAATTACCCAAATTATTTTCTCATGGTTATCAAAATACGCCTTATATGGTGGAACGTGATGTACTATATGAAAAAAATAATAAGTTATACATGATTAATACATAACTAAATTCTTATGTCTACTAGCCTAAAATAAGTCTTATAAATCCATGAAGATTGTTATTAAATTCTACCCATCACAAATTCATTCTTCTCTATTCATATTGATTTGAATTGATCATATAATTGTATCATAGTACAAAAACATAATGAAATTATAGATTCTTAAACTAGTTTTCAATCTTCAAATAATAAGATTAAAATTTATTCCACAACAAAATATTGTAATATGTATAACCATGGAACATGGAAATATTAATTCCAAACTTGAACCCATTAAAACACATTAAAACTAATTCTTGAATTAAAATTATACCAAAAAAATAAATTGGAAATTCCAAAATTACATAAAAATCAAAGAAAATAAATTTTGATCACTAAAGAACCAGAAATACCCATTTTATGGAAATATTAAAAAATTAATATTTCTTACCGTAAATGATTAAGATTCAATATATTTTAAATTAAAACACATTTATTTTTTAAAAACACTGTAATTTAATAATATAAATGTGTAAAAAATGTATAAAAATTAAACCACATTAAATTACCACACACAAAATATATTTATTATCCTCAAGAAAGCAATTTCGAATATTTAGTTAATGGAAATTAATCTCAATATGGATGAATATTAATTAAAACAAAGTGCTAATTTTTAAAAATTATCCCTCCCATGGAATCTTTCAACTAAAAATGGATTATTTATCACTAATAAAATATTTAGAAAAATAATGATTTATGGTTTTTTTAAAAAGATGCTAAAATTTTAAATTTTGGAAAGGTATTAAACCAACTTTTTTTTATTCAATAAAATATTCAAAACATCTCTTTACCCCAATGGTGAATAGAACACAGAAAACATAGAAACTCTGTATAGTTTGACATAACAAGATGAATGATGGAGAATAAAAATTAATTAACAACACATAAATATTAAACATAAAAAATAGATTTAATACACACAACTCAAGCAGGATTTGTAGCACATTTGTTAGATCAATCGAATATAAAGTATATCAATTTAAATCCAATCAAGGAATTAAAATACAATTGAAAATTCTAAAAAACACACAGAATTTCACAGAATTTTTTTAAGACATCAGTGAAAATATGTAACCAAATTTATTCCATGGAGAAATAAAAATGATTAATCCCTTAATATTAGAAAAATAATGTCTAAATTTCACAAAAATTAACACACAATGAATTGAAAATTTAATGCTGAATATCAATTTTTACAATATTTTGGGGAATTTGGATATTATGAAATTAAATGATGTTTAGCAATATGAAGACACCTCCCCCACCTTTGAAACCCAATATTCTCCCTAATACTGAACTGCATGGTGAAAGAAACATTTAAATATATTTATATTAAAAAAACGTTTTACAAATCATTAGCTCAAATGATTGTTCAAATGGTTATTATAAAGCTCAAATATCATATTCTCCATACAACATAGTTAATAAATAAATCACAACACAAAAATATCTTGAAACATCATTATTTCCATATACAAAGATATCAACATACTATTTATGACCAAGACAATACTCTGAATGATTTCAATATGAAAACAGAAATTTCATATCCAATTCTTACATTTCATCAAATTAAAATATAGAAATATATTTTTGAGTAAGGGAGAAAAAAAATTAATATTAAATAGAACTATCCTAACATAGAATATTTAGTATTTAAAAATATTACGGTGCAACTTCCTTCTTTGACTTCTTATAAAACTCTACTTATTTCCTAATTCCATATCTTATAACATGAAATGATTGACATAATATTCCAACAATACTAACTCCAAAAAAAAGGAAACTATATTTTTAGTTAAAAGTGAATGTTATTCAAAATCACTCCATAATTCAACCCTTGTTTTTCTTAAGAAATAATTTATTTTTAACTACAACTTTTTAATTTATTATGGTATAAACAAATAATGCACAATAGGTTTTATTATTCTCAAACACTAGGAAGCACTATAGTCAATGTTCCTCATAATAAATAATACTAAATATTTTTTCCAAGATATTGCAATGAGTATAAAATGAAATTTTTACATTAAAGAGGAAATGATTCATCTATAAATAAATGGAAATATAACAATAATTGTATTTATATTCAAACAATTAAATCTATAAAATATAAAAAGAAATAAAATCATTTAAATTCCAGAAGTAACTATATTTAATTTTTTTAATTATACTCTAGGAATTATTATTTTTCAATTATAAACATAATATTCATCCCTTTTTCTCCCCCACACCACATCAATAAATGTTTTACCCTTTTTCCGTTAACCAAGAATAACTTATTTTTCTCTCCAACTCAATCGACATCTCTATTATGAAAAATACAAAGGACAGTGAAATGTTAAAACAATTTAAACATATGTTTTCTAGTGAGTATGGACTTAGAAAATAAAACATTCTTATCATCCATAAAATCACTATTTTTCATGATTGAGTAATGAAAATATTCAGTTTAATTTTTCAAAATCATATAATTTTCATATGATTCTCTCCAAATATCATCCAATTCACTTATCTATAGAAATATCCTCTCACTTAAATCCTTAAAATTCATTATTCAGAATCATCACTAATAATAATTTTTTATGTTGTAATTATTTATGTAAGTATAATAACGTTCAAAAGAGATTTTATTTAAAAATATTCATCTAGGAGTCTTCAATTCTTTTCAATATTCTCTTTACCGTTCATCATGTTTCATAGACCAATCTTTTCTAGGACTAAAAAAATCCTTTTATAAAATAATTTTCAACTCCCTATTTGAAATGTCATATTATCCACTAGACTATGGATTAAAATTGGTTATTTTTTATGCACACAACCATAAATTTTCATAAATTATATGAAATTATAATTCATAAAGTGGGTTCCATTTTTAGTGATAAAATCCTTAAGCACATAGAATCTTACAAATATATTTTTCATGATAAATATTACAAAAATATAAGTTTGGTTGTTCGGAAATTTCATTCCCCCTATTTAAATAGAGAAATAATAAATATCCAAAAATAAATGATTTATCCCATGTATAATATATCATTAATATAACCAAAAATAAATATTATTTTAATATAAAGGATTTCGCATTCTTACATTCACAAAATAATTTTTGGTTTTTTGTTTTATAAAATTAGGAATAAAATTACATAAAAAGTGAAAAATTAGTCTTGTGGGATCTCACCTCCCATATATAGTTACTATTTCTAGAAGAGATCATGTTTTTATCGTTTTACAAGATCTAGATATACCACTGGAAATGGTTATTATTGAATAATACATTTTTATTCTATGACTTTTCAATATCTCATTCTTGCTATATTGCATTTATTAGGAATCAGGATTGATTAAAGGTATTCTTGGTGAGTGGAATACATATGGTTGGTATGATGTCATGTTTTGGGCATCTACACTTGACAATCCTGACATTGGAATCAATACTCATGATGTAGGAATTTCCTAAAATTGGTGATCCATTATAAGAATTTACTTTATTGATAATTATAACATGTTTGTGTGTCATGTTTAACCATTGTTTGATATTGATGATATGTGTGTGCATTTATTTCCCGTGAGTCCCATGATTTATGTTGATAACATGTGTCTATATATATAGCCAATAATACCCATTCTTGGTATTTATTACATGTATGTGTGGGTTTTTGTGGATTCTAATACTCGTTCTTGATAAGTTATGTTGTGCTTATATGTGTTATTCCCTATTTTATGTGAATGTATGTTATGTGTAGGTTTTTCATTGGGTAGAAAGGTATACTATCATGGTTTTTTAGACCATAGAGGGGGAATGTATGACATGAAACAATGAAGATGTTTTACTGAGACAAATGGAAGTGGTGTGGTGGCCTTGGGGCCTAACACAAGAAGTATCGTCATAAAACAAACTTATAGACTAAACCAAGGAAGGGATGGGGTATTATGGACTTGAGTCCTGACCTAGGATATATATGGAGATCAATATCCTGGTGTCTTATCCTGAGAATTTTTATTCTTCATACTACTCAGAGATATATGTGGTATCCTTTTCTATAACCCATGTTCATGACTTATATTATAATTTTCTTTTCAGTATTGAACCAATTAAGGTATGGCCTAGGTTTGGGTTTTCTATGTTTTCTACTGACCTCTTATCACTTTAGTGATTATTGTTTTCTTGGGAATTAAATCATTTTCATGTTATAGACATGTTTTTTATGCGTACATATATTAAGGCTTCATTCTTGGTGTCCTTGTGGGTTTATACTCAAACCCTACATAAGCATTTTGATGTTTATGTAGTCTTCATGACCAATGATCCCAGAATGTTCAATGTCTCAAAAATAGGGAGATGAGGATAAAATGCTTGGAATCATAGGTGGTACTAACAAGGACTCTAAAATTATACAATAGTGTTTTTATTTGTTTTATTATAATATTATTATAAATTTTTTTGTCTTTCCATATTGGGTGTACGTGTTTATTAATTTTTTGTCTTTATAATACATGGAATGTCATCTTATACAATATTTGTTATTTTTTTTTCCATTTTTCATTTTCGGATATTATTATTATTTTCATGTTATAAAACTAGTGTATGTCTATTTACATTGAGTTTATAGTCTCTCTACGACATCGTTTAGAGCCTCTCTTTAAGTTAGACACCTCTTACATATGAATGTCATGTAAAGTTAATGTGGAACTCTAATCCCATGTAGGTGATTTGGTCATGGTATTAAAAGGTTGTATTAGAGGAGTTTTCCATTACAATATTCTTTATTATGTTTGGGGTTTGGTGGAATTGATTTTTGGTGGGTGGAACATGAGTAGGGGAGTCACATAATAGAATGGAAAACTCATATTTGATTGACCTTTAATTTATATGTGGTGGTACTACTATTATAGTTGTTTCTTAATTATTTCATGTTAATCATGAGTTTGTTGTGATGTTACAATTTATAGGATTTTCGTGAATTCATTCATCATTAATATCATTGAGGGATCATATGTCAAATATATATATGTGTGTGTGTGTGTTTGTTTCTTTTATCCACAGTAAATATATTGATTAAATGTCTTGATAGGTGCATCCATTATTTACTATATTTAAATTTAAATTATTTTAACATCATAATTTTTGTATTCATATATATTTTATTGTGACTAACGTTCAGTTACATAGAAAATTACATCAGCCCTGGGTAATTCTATGAGGATTATTCTTTATTATTGTGGAAAGACTCCTATGACAGGGATTCTTATAAAATTACTTACTGCACTATAAAATAACATAGAAGGCTACCTTAAAAGAGATTTTATATGTCTTCTAAGAATGTGTTTAGAATTTTAGACAATTTCCCCTCATATATGTTTGGTTAGACTGCCTAGATGAATAAATCATAATTCTCCGATATTGGAGAAAAAACATGTTCCACCACCAATTATGTAGGGTGGTACACTTGAGAACAATTTCAAACTCTCTCTAGTGGTTCATATAGAGGATCCATTATAGCTCGAATTCATCCAGCTTATCCTAGTTCAAGTTGGATGAGCATTGAAGACTTTGGAATATTACATCTATAACTTCAAACATTAGTATATATTATCCTCCTTGGGCCCTAGAGGACCCAAAGATACTAATTACTGGATGAAAATAATTGATTAAATTTTTGACCTGGTTGTGACACTATATGACTGATGATTAATGATGGAAACAGTCATGATACAGTGACTCACTAAGAGTATGTAGGGTGTTATGAGCTTGGTAGGTAGTCATGAGGGTGTTACCTGGGTGAATTTAAAGGAACAATTCGTTAAGGAGTTATTTCTTCCTATAAAGACGTTAGACAACACTCTAATGTTTTGGGAGCTATATAATGGAATGGTTTCACTATATTCATCATCTTCTTGTTTCAAAAAGTCGGTCTATTTATATCTTCTCTTGGCTGGAAATGGGGCATAGAACTCCCGGAAATTTGAGATTGGCCTTTGACCAAAACTAAGGTTCCATGTTAGGGACCTTAACCTTTTGAAATACTCAGAATATACCACACTGATATCTTAATTGATAAATTCTCGTAGATATTTCAACATGTTTGATATCTTTCCCCACACACGACACCGAATATAAAAGAAACCAAGATATTTTTAGATATAATATAAATATTTAAGTATGATTGTTAAAACATAGATGTTTAATTAGATATAATGATTATGAGTAACCTCATTATTATATATATTTATAAATAAAATAAATTATACTTTTAATATTAATTAAATTCAATTAGTTTACATAAAATGATTAATAATATCATTTATTACTTAGAAAATTATTTTTCCAAAAAAATATTTTTATATAATATGCATTACTATATCAAAAACAATATGATTAATTATGATATATTATTTTATATATATATATGATTATTTAACTCTAATTCAGTTGGTAAATGAAATCAAATATGAACAATAATAGTTAATTTTTTAAATTTTCATTTTCCAAAAAAAAATCATTATATTGTATGATTTCATTAAAAAAATTAATTTTCATATTTTATAATTTGAATCTGAAATTGACGATATTTTTCTGGATTTAAAATAAAAATATTATCCTATGTTTTTTTTTAGTTTTCTAGAAATAATTGTCTTATAGATGAATAGTAAAAATTATTATTTTGCTAAAAGCTATAAATTTAATAACATTAACATAATAAAAAATTTCTTAATTTATTTTGAATCCACATATATAATATTTATTTATTTATCTTTATATTTATATTTAAAATAAATCATTTAAAACTATTTTTTGTTTGTATAATACCCATGTAGATCTTTTTTGGTGCGGGGTAGTTAGTCGGGTTGTATTGAGACAATGGAATCTTATTTTAATGTCTTTCGTTGCTGGGAGGAGTGGATCTCTTGTAGTAAGGGTTGTTCTTGATCTTGAGTTTTGGTCCACTTGGGCCTGGTTTGTTTTTTAAGTCATTTGTCATGGGTTTCCCCCCTCATTCCCTTAAAATGGGGCTTTATCAAAATAAAAAAAAATTGAAGGGCTTTGGTTCTTTGGATGGTTTATAATACCCATGTCAATCCTTTTGAAAACATAAGTATTGTTATATTTAAAAAAATTAATATGCATATATTGAGATTTACTTTTAATTAATTATTGAAATTAAATCTATAAAAATAGATTTATTATTTTAGATCAATTTTATCATATTATGTAACAAGTACTATTTAAATTTTTTAAATATAATCCTTATTACAATGATTAAAAGTAATGACAATGATAATTATAAAACTATTATTTTTAATTTATTTTTTATCAATATTGTCTAATTTTATTCTATTAAATTAAATTAATATATTTTTAATGATGAAAAAATTTTGTTTTTTAAAAAAATATTTAATTATATTGACACACATATTATTCGTAACAAATTCTAAATAATACTAAGAATACATAATGGTTAAAATTCTATTTTTAAACAAAAACTATTTTCTACATATAAAATATTTTCATTTAAAACATATATTTATATTATTTAGTAGTTTAATTTGATTAAATAGCAATAAAATTTAGTTTCAACACAAAACAATTGGTAAGTGTTGTAAATTTATATTTTTTAACAGATAAATTACTCTGTTAAAAGCTAGTGATCAATATAAAAACATTAAAATGTAAGAGTAAAAATCCTAAGAACAAATAACTTACATCAGGTTTAAAACATGTTTGGAAACACTTTTCTACATTTTTATTGACCCAATGTCACCTGGAAATTTACTATTTCCATTTTTTTAGTATTTTTTCCCATTAATAGAATAATGATATCATTAAAATTTAAGGGTGTTCCCAAAAGTGTCATTCTCTTCACTTATAACAGGCAATCAGTTATAACCCTTCAAATGTTGCATTTAATAATAAAATTTAATAATAAAAAATTAACAAACTAAATAACCTATAGGTATTTTTCTAATATGGAATAACATATTATCTTGATGTTATCTTAAGGGCTTCATTTCCGTGGATATCTCTAAGAAAAGATCGAGTCTCCAACATATGTATTAGAATCATTAAAATATTTTCCTCTTAATATTCTTATTCCAAACGTTTTATATCCATGCCAATATAATAAAACTATAATATTTCATATATATATATATATATAAGTTATTATATGAATTTAACAATCATTAATTACTACTCTCCATCGACTAAGGAAAATAAAAGTGTCGTCAGAGTGTGTGTGCAATCTACCGCCTCTGTGGACCGAAGTCTTCCATTATATATAATAGCCTATAATGGGTGGTTTTAATGATTGGATTGGGTAAAAAATATTATATTTAAAATATAAATATCATTCTAAAATTTCAAAATCATTCTATACTTTATTTATCTCTAATTCATTGATAGATATATTCATTAATCGTGTGCATGTGTGGACCATCACCTCTCTGGGAAATGATTATCATTTGTCATCAACACCCATCATTGATGTATTTAACAATATCTTAAGTATATATAAATTACTTCCCTAAAAATATTAATATTATGAGATATATGAAACTATTTTATGATTCTTTCTACCATAGTCAACATGAATTATGAATTATGGAAAAATTGACCAAATGATATCAAGTAATTTATACTGGAAAGACCCCACTATTATAAATAAATTGAATGTAACGTCTCGGTTCCCAGAGCCACCTAAAGGTTCCCCATACCTGGTTGGTCACATGGACTCAAACGCATTTCTTGGAATGCAATAGGCTTCTGACTAGCTTTGAGGGACTTAGGTGTAATAGTGGGGAAACAATACCTTCATTGGCAGAGTAATATTGCGGAAGTAAAAAAATAGTAATAGCGGAAAATGTATAACATGTAATAGGTAATATGTGGATGTAATAAAAAAAATAGACTATATATATATATATATGATGCATGATACATATGTCTAGGAAATCATCCAAACAATTCACAATGCTAGAATATAATACTAAACCAAAGTTCAATGGAAAATGGATAAAATGCACTACAAAATCGCAAGCCTCAGCTTGGTCTCATTCTCCCCAGATCCGCAGCGATCATGTACCTAAAGTAAAAGGGAAATTACCCTTATCTAGACCGGAAACAATATAATCTGTTTGGCCCAAAAGCATGACCCAAACATGGTGTAAGACGAATCCCAGTAGGCAACCACCCAAGAATCTATGCCTAAGAGTCAGTGAATTTATATGGCATGAAATAAAAAAATGAAGTATCAAACAAGGATGTTCACATAGTAACAATCCTACAAATTCAATTGCATTCATTTTCATATATCAAGAATGATGCAAATCAAAATCCGGTAACCCTCTAAGAAGTACTCAAATCCTAACTGCTCTAGATCAACCAAAAAAAGACAAGCAACCCTCTAGGATATACACACGGTCTAACCCCTATAGTTCAGCTTTAACAAAGTCACTCTGAGTAAACACTCACCGTCAGTTCCCCATGTGGTATCATATCTATAACTAATTGGAACTCTGAGGAATAACTCAACATCTAATTCCCCATGTGGAATATATCAAGTAAACTACAGACACCCTGAGGGAGCACAATTTTTATCCCCCCTATGGTCTCTCAACGTAATAGTAAAATAGACACTCTGGATAATCCCTCAATGTCCATTATCCCTATGGTCTACTTCACCAGGTTCTCACGGCCCTGTGTAAGTCAGTCGTGCACCAACGATACATGGCATAAAAAGTAATCCTAAAGAACTACTTGGATAAAAAATATATAGTATAGCACAACATGTTATATAATAATCACTCCATCCTAACAATACTAGGAAGAGAAAGCAAAGCAACAGCCTCAAAGGAAAAGCTAGACCAAACGGTCAAAAAACAAGAAAACTAGGGAAAAACATCCATATCATGTCAAAGTTAACCTTATTCAAAACAATTATCCTCTATTCTAACAAAAAAGGCATAACATGTAATAATAGTGATGAAACCATAAACATTCAATACCTTGTTCTTGGGTAGTGGACACTTTTGCACATAAAATTCAATGAATAACTACAGAAATGCACAAACCACCTACCTCGGCGTCGTGAGATCGATATATGTGAACATCATGCCTTAAATTTCCCTATAATTCCCTAGATCCACAAAAAAAAACAAATGTTCAACTCAGGATAGCTTGTGAGAGAGGAGCAATCAATCGATGATGTCCCAGAAGAAAGGATAACTCACTAATGCGGTTCCAACACAATCGACGGTGGTTGATTCGGAGAAAGGACATCAAGTTGGGGGCTTAGAGAATATCTACGGTCATACTGATGCTCTCAGACGATATGGGTGAAGAATGTAAAGACCCGTAGCCTGACGTACATGGACATTACATTACTTTTGCGGAATACTTAGTACATAACAAAAACACACACTAAAGGATCGTAATAGTTTAGTGTCTTTGGAAACTCGGAACGTAATCTTCTAATCTTGGTGAAAGATCTTCAATATCTCCCATAAAGATCTTCCCTTTTTTTACCTAAAACCTTTATTTATATCCTGGGGAAAAGAAAACATAAAAGGGTGAGCTCAAATGCTCAGTAAGGGTATACAAAAGAAATAAAAATCATATCATATCTTTTTGAAAATCATAACCTGCAAAAGAGATCATAATATCTTAACATGGAACAAATCATAGAAGTGAAAATGAGATCACCATAATCATAACATGAAACTTGAAACTTTGTGGCATGCACACATAATCATGGAAAATCATTTCTTGTTAGTCATGACTCATTGCCAAGACTATCTTAGTGGACAAAGTCCCTTTCTGAACCGAGTTCACTCCTCGTTTCAGTCCTGTATCACTGAACCGAAATAACCTTCCGTTCCAGCCATGTCTATCTCATGAGATATAAAATCATTACCCAATGCATTGGAGGGAGATATAGGTCCCACCCATCTTATAATGAATCCTTTCTTATGTGTGCCACATAATCATAAAACATACATCATCGCATAACACATGTAACAAAAATGGGATTCTTGAAACATCATGACATCATAAATCAATTCATATAAGATAAAGGAATTCATAAACATAATTCCATCACAACATAGTCAAATCAATGTAAAAATATGGATAGAAACAGAACCCTTTATTATCTTAGATGGAAAATAATTTTGATAAAACACTTGAATTGAATTCTTGAGGAAAATATCCTTTCTTCTTCAAAATCAATTTCTTTTCACAAAACATCATGTAATTTTAAAAGAAAGAGATTTTATTGAAAATAGTCATGAAATCTTTTAGAGGAAGCTTCATGAAAATAAGGCTTTATAAAACAGTAGAAATCCGTTCGTGCCGTATAAGTTAAAAAAAACATTCTTCGTACTTTTGTCGGAAAAGTCAAAAAGTACCTCGTATGACAAAAGATTCCTTTCATAGATATTACTAAAAACTCACCGAAGGGTAAAAATGGATTTAAACAATTGTAGGTGGATGGAAATAATATTACATATTGATGAAACATGGGTGTGGATGATAAAATACATCCCAGTAAATACTTATGAATAAACAATCTCGGATAAAAATGAGATTGTGATATTTCCCTTACCTTAGGTCCGACTTGCTTTGTAAGTGTCCGAACCTCCTGTATAATGATTTAAATCATGTTATTGACTTATTACAGAATCATATTCATTGTTATGATATCATATATGGTTCACTTATGACATTATATTACCCGTTCTTTTGTAAATTCCATGTTAAAGAAGCGTTTTGGGTAAAATCGTTTCATTTATCGTAGGTGTTTTGACTTGTTGTTCTTGACATCATTATTACTTATATCATGATTTACTTACTTCCAGAATATAAAATATGATTTATATATCATATATATTCAGTATATATATATATATATAATAGATAGATAAATAAAATGAAAAACACCGTTCATGGAGACGGTAGTCCGTACGTACGCATGAACGCTGTTTTTCTTTCCTTATTGTCTTGAAATGGAAGTAAGTAGATGACATACATATGTATATATATATATAAATCCAGTAGCTTTATAATGTCATATATTTCATTATTATTTCTTATATATACATTATAATCATTCTTAAATGGTTAACATGGTGAATGAATCTCATCGCGTCGTGGAGACGGTAGTCCGTACGTACACACGAGCGATGATATCATTTCTATAAATATTGAATTGAATTGGAGTGGATTATACAATATATTCAGGATCAATATGATGTTGTAATAACTATGTATAGTTATTCTTTACACCATTATACCCATCCATGTAAGGTGGTGGTGGAAAATAGATTACACCACGGCGTGGAGACGGTATTCCGTACGTACGCACGCGCGGTGATTTCTTTTTCCGTAGGATGGATAGATGGTGAAATAGGGTTGTTTCATACTTATAATAACATATCAGTATATGAGTGATACTGATGTTATTACTTCATAATGAAACAACCTAAGAAGAAGAAGTGGAAGAAGAAATAAAGATGAAAGAATTGGTAACGGTAATTACCTCTTCTTTGAAGTGCCTCTTTGAGACCTCCTCTTAGGGCACTAGAATTGGTCTTTGAGGAAGACCAGAACCTCTAGGATATTGCTAGGGAAGTGTAGAAGGTATTTCGGCAGGGGTTGGCCGAGCTTGAGTGCTCAAATTTGTGTGAGGAGGAGGGGGAGGAGGTGTCCTTTTATAAGGGAGGAGAGGGGCACCTTAGGAATATCTCAAAATATTATTTTATATTAAAGTCAAAATCGGTTTATAATGGTTCCAAAGGGTCTTATTTCGAAGATAAGGTGGGGAGGGGTCGAAATCCTATCAACCAATAGGATTTAGACAAGTTTAGGGTATTATTTTAACCTTATCAATTAGATTTAACTCTAAGTTAAATAATTTAACTTTTACCGTGTCTTTTTGTTTTCTTTCACTATATGGTTAATAAACTTACTATAACATGACAAACGAACCCCAAATTGTATATTATTAATACATATATCCTTATCTAAGTCATTTGGCCGAACCTTAGATTTTTAGGAATAAAATAACAATTAATAATATAATATTTGATTTAAAAACTATTTTGTGTCAATTTTGACACTATTTGATATATGATTTTTGTGAAAGTCATAACAGAATTATATGTTCGAACCAAGTTGATTAAATCAACATTAATATATCATAGTAACCTATAAAATTAGTGGAATTCATAAAAAGTCTTGAATTACATTTATTTTGGTATTTATATTATCAATTATGTCAATATTTCATTAATAAGATAATTACTGCATCATCATTGTGTCATAAATAAATTAAATTATTTGATTTTTAAAAATTTCAAATAAAATACCATTATGTAGGAAATCTTTTTATCTTTCTAATGAATATTTACAATCTAATTTATCTTATGTATAACCCCATATTAAAAATGATTTACTTATTAAACTTTGATTTTAACTCTTTTAACTCTTCTTTGAATTAAATAATAATAAATGTCCTAATCTAATCCAAGTGGGGCTAAATGATAATATTTTACACTTAAGGTTGTTTTTGGTCGAGATACACTTGTCCAATAGGATTAGGACATGTGTTAGGGTAATATTAATATCATATTTACCCTTAGTTACCCTATTTACTATTAACCGCGGTAAAAAAAAGTAAAAAGTTACTATTCACCAAAAATTATTTTCATCTCATTGAACCACATTTTAGTCCTTGATATTAACCGTGTCTCTCGGATTTTCGAAATTCCATTTACAGAAGCGGTAAAATTAAGTTTTATGCAAAATTCAGTTTTTAACCTACCACTTAGTGGTTTCACTATTCATCAAAAATTGAAGTTTTTCAGAAAAATACCTAAATTTCACCCTAAGATATAATTGATATTCCGAATTCAAAAATGATTTCTATTTTACAAAATTCCCAACATATAAGTTTCATTAATTAATTTTATAATTAAATCCCGCTGTTAAAACAAATAGCGTGTTTTTAAGAAACAATATCTATCAAAAGATTGACACTTGTTTATGTCTAGTTTAAATGTGAAATTACATCCAATGACCAACATGGTATTAAATTGTAAAAATATATTCTAAATATACTTTAAAACCACTCAAATTAATGATTTATCACTATTAATTATTTCGATTAAAAAAGTTGTTTTTAATTATAATTTAGTAATTTTCACTATTCATCAGAATATGAAAGTTATCCGAAAAGTACCAAAATTTCACGTTAGGCTAAATTCGATACTCCGAATCCAAAAATAAAGTTCATTTTGAAAAATAAGATTTACTGGATTTCAAAAAGTGGTTATTACTATTCATAACGGCTAGTTTTAATAATATTTTTATAGCATATCGTTGTTTAGTGAAACTCGGTATTGCGTACTACACACGCTATCGAGGAAGGTCGCGATTGCGTGTAATGCAAGTCAAGTCAAGGATGTGTGTTGTGCAAGCTCCTTTTGGTGTAGCGTACAACACAAGACATTAATAAAATTAAAAAGAATATTTTTTTATAAAATCTTGGGCTGTTACATTCTACCCCCCTTAAAATGAATTTCGCCCTCGAAATTCGTCGGGGTTATAAATGGTTTACTATTTGAAAGTTTCTTTAATAGAAACAAAACTTGGCTTTAAAAACTAAAGTATGAAATGTAACGATTACCCAAATAAACTAATCACTGGGTTTCCACATAGGTAAAAATATGGATATGGAAGAGAAATCTAACCATCATGTTCTGATGGAGAGTGGTAGAGAACATGGCTATGGAAAAGCCAGTAATCAAAAATCCATAAATTTGTGACGATCTAAGGTACCATCTGATTCATCAGGTATAAGATCACTAGGACAACATTTTTGGTTTTCAAGATCATTTCCCTAAAGTTGAAAATTTGAATTAGAATAAATACTTACTTTATTTTGATACAATATCACTGTTGTTCGTGCCTTGAACAATTTCCACTTCATCTCTTAAATAAATGAAGTTGAATTTATTATTCGTGAAGTGTTAGCAGATCATGTGATAGAATGACGGGTCATTCCATCTGTCTCAAACAAAAGGTAAGCAAAAGTTATTAAATATACATAAGTCATTCTATAGTGAGATTAATCATATATAGTTCCTAAAATGGACTTATACTTCATATATCATACTGCTTAATATAATAAAACTAGTTTCTACTAAACAGGGACTTCCTGTAGGCCAGTGGTAGGCGATAAAGGCCAGTCGCACTTTGGTTGTGGGTTCGATTCCTACAGCCTTGTCCGAAGCGATGGGTTGTCGCCCGTCCTGCAGGTTGTCCCTTTTTCTAAAACTACGTTACTATAACATCGAAAATCTTCTATCCTTAAACAATACTAACTTATGTCCAACATAATCCAGTCTAATATTTAGGCTTATACATAATACTGCAGTCCACTCTCATAATATAGTGACAACGATTACCAGAGATTTAATACTGTCGTTGATCCCCACATATCCTAAGATATGTCTTGTTGGTCACATTCCAAACATTCAAAGTCCTTAATCGTGTATTCTCTTGAATACCTTAGTGAAAACATGAGTGCAGTTAAAAGTTAACACTTTCCACATACCAAAATCCTCAAAATTCTATATACTCAAACCATGATATCACTTAGTCCTTATATCAATCATGAGCTCATGAATACTATTAAACATTTCATTTTCTCGTCTTCATTATGCGCATATCATCTTATTTCCAAAAAATATCTCAATCACTTTGAATACCACATCAATAAATATTGCAATACTCAATGATACAACATTATTTTGGAATCCCATTACATAAACACTTAATCATTCCACCACATCGTTGTCATATTCAACATTGCCAATAGTGATCGCATGTGATTTCCTTTTGTCCTTTGCCTTCAGTGGTTTCTCATGTTGATCATCACTAACCCTTGGATTAGGCCAATTATTAGCATAATGCCCCATTTCCTTTCACTTGAAGCATTGAAGTGTTGGCGGTGCGTTCTCTGCAGTGTTTGATTTATTCACATCATTAGAAACCCTTTTTCCATTACTTCGACACTCAGCTGCTCGATGACCTTCTTTTCCACACTTAAAACATTTTCTAGTCCCTTTAATACAATCTCCACCATGCTTCTTTCCACACTTTGTGCATAAGGAAACATTTATCTTCTTTTCACCATTATTCTGAGATTTCTCCTTGACCTCCATCTTTCGTTTCTTGTCAAAACCATGAGATTGATATGTAACACCAACTTCCATTTCTACCTTGATAGCACAACGCACAATTTCTTCATAGCTACTGAAGTCTCTTATAGCTAATTCCCTTCGAAGACTTGGTTTTAAGCCACTGAAAAATCGATCAACTTTACTTTCAGGTTGGATGATAATACCAGAAGCATACCTTGCAAGTCTTGTAAAATTTGCTTCATAGGTACCAACAGATTCATCGTCCCTTTGCTTCAGTTCAAGAAATTCTTTCTCCATCTTTGTTCGAAGAATACGAGGGAAGTACTTACTGAAAAACAAGTTCTTGAACTCGTCCCATTCCATGGACTCAATTTCATCTCTTGGCCTCGTATTCTTGATAAGATTCCACCATTGATCAGCTTCACCTTCCAAACGATATACTGCTAAGATGACTTTATCATGTTCAGAACATTGAAGAACTGAAAATATCTTTTCAGTAGTACTAATCCATTGTTCAGCAACTAATGGATCAGTAGACCCACTGAAATAAGGTGGACGTTGCCTCATGAAGGACTCAATAGAATATTGTTCCCTTCTCTGCTCATTTGGAAGTCCAGAATGATTCATAGCTTGTGTAAGTATAGCAATAAGATTTTTCACTCCATCTCCCATAACATTTGTTTGTTCAGGAGGGCAATCATTGCATTGTCCATTGCATTGATCAACACGGTTCCTTCGGGTTCCAGCCATCGTCTAAAACCCAAAAAGAATAGTGTGAGAGGAAAAAATCATGCTAGGGAAAACAACATAATAAAGGGGGAGTACCTTCAATATCCAACATCTTAGGTTTAATTCTATGATCGTTAGCGTAATTCTATTACTATAACCTATACGTATATTTATCCCTAGGGACATCCCTAGACATACCTTAGAAATATCTCTAGGGATCTCACTAACGTTTTCGCATCCTAGTTTCCAAAGGTTGACTAAACCTTTCCTCTGATACCAACTGTAGCGGTCTGGAATTACTTCCAGTGGACTATAATTGATACCTATCAGGGCACTCCATGGGCGGCTACACCCCCTGGGCGGGACACACCACCATCCCCAGTGGCAGCCATTTCCTCATGAAGCCCTTGGGCGGAGAGCCATGCTTCGTCCAACGCTCACATGTGAGAGTTCCCAAGGATCGGATACATTCTTACCTCCTTTGCCTCTGATACCAACTGTAAAGACCCGTAGCCTGACGTACATGGACATTACATTAATTTTGCGGAATACTTAGTACATAACAAAAACACACACTAAAGGATCATAATAGTTTAGTGTCTTTGGAAACTCGGAACGTAATCTTCTAATCTTGGTGAAAGATCTTCAATATCTCCCATAAAGATCTTCCCTTTTTTTTACCTAAAACCTTTATTTATATCCTGGGGAAAAGAAAACATAAAAGGGTGAGCTCAAATGCTCAGTAAGGGTATACAAAAGAAATAAAAATCATATCATATCTTTTTGAAAATCATAACCTGCAAAAGAGATCATAATATCTTAACATGGAACAAATCATAGAAGTGAAAATGAGATCACCATAATCATAACATGAAACTTGAAACTTTGTGGCATGCACACATAATCATGGAAAATCATTTCTTGTTAGTCATGACTCATTGCCAAGACTATCTTAGTGGACAAAGTCCCTTTCTGAACCGAGTTCACTCCTCGTTTCAGTCCTGTATCACTGAACCGAAATAACCTTCCGTTCCAGCCATGTCTATCTCATGAGATATAAAATCATTACACAATGCATTGGAGGGAGATATAGGTCCCACCCATCTTATAATGAATCCTTTCTTATGTGTGCCACATAATCATAAAACATACATCATCGCATAACACATGTAACAAAAATGGGATTCTTGAAACATCATGACATCATAAATCAATTCATATAAGATAAAGGAATTCATAAACATAATTCCATCACAACATAGTCAAATCAATGTAAAAATATGGATAGAAACAGAACCCTTTATTATCTTAGATGGAAAATAATTTTGATAAAACACTTGAATTGAATTCTTGAGGAAAATATCCTTTCTTCTTCAAAATCAATTTCTTTTCACAAAACATCATGTAATTTTAAAAGAAAGAGATTTTATTGAAAATAGTCATGAAATCTTTTAGAGGAAGCTTCATGAAAATAAGGCTTTATAAAACAGTAGAAATCCGTTCGTGCCGTATAAGTTAAAAAAAACATTCTTCGTACTTTTGTCGGAAAAGTCAAAAAGTACCTCGTATGACAAAAGATTCCTTTCATAGATATTACTAAAAACTCACCGAAGGGTAAAAATGGATTTAAACAATTGTAGGTGGATGGAAATAATATTACATATTGATGAAACATGGATTTGGATGATAAAATACACCCCAGTAAATACTTATGAATAAACAATCTCGGATAAAAATGAGATTGTGATATTTCCCTTACCTTAGGTCCGACTTGCTTTGTAAGTGTCCGAACCTCCTGTATAATGATTTAAATCATGTTATTGACTTATTAAAGAATCATATTCATTGTTATGATATCATATATGGTTCACTAATGACATTATATTACCCGTTCTTTTGTAAATTCCATGTTAAAGAAGCGTTTTGGGTAAAATCGTTTCATTTATCGTAGGTGTTTTGACTTGTTGTTCTTGACATAATTATTACTTATATCATGATTTACTTACTTCCAGAATATAAAATATTATTTATATATCATATATATTCAGTATATATATATATATATAATAGATAGATAAATAAAATGAAAAACATCGTTCATGGAGACGGTAGTCCGTACGTACGCATGAACGCTGTTTTTCTTTCCTTATTGTCTTGAAATGGAAGTAAGTAGATGACATACATATGTATATATATATATAAATCCAGTAGCTTTATAATATCATATATTTCATTATTATTTCTTATATATACATTATAATCATTCTTAAATGGTTAACATGGAGAATGAATCTCATCGTGTCGTGGAGACGGTAGTCCGTACGTACGCACGAGCGATGATATCATTTCTATAAATATTGAATTGAATTGGAGTGGATTATACAATATATTCAGAATCAATATGATGTTGTAATAACTATGTATAGTTATTCTTTACACCATTATACCCATCCATGTAAGGTGGTGGTGGAAAATAGATTACACCACGGCGTGGAGACGGTATTCCGTACGTACGCACGCGCGGTGATTTCTTTTTCCGTAGGATGGATAGATGGTGAAATAGGGTTGTTTCATACTTATAATAACATATCAGTATATGAGTGATACTGATGTTATTACTTCATAATGAAACAACCTAAGAAGAAGAAGTGGAAGACGAAATAATGATGAAAGAATTGGTAACGGTAATTACCTCTTCTTTGAAGTGCCTCTTTGAGACCTCTTCTTAGGGCACTAGAATTGGTCTTTGAGGAAGACCAGAACCTCTAGGATATTGCTAGGGAAGTGGAGAAGGGATTTTGGCAGGGGTTGGCCGAGCTTGAGTGCTCAAATTTGTGTGAGGAGGAGGGGGAGGAGGTGTCCTTTTATAAGGGAGGAGAGGGGCACCTTAGGAATATCTCAAAATATTATTTTATATTAAAGTCAAAATCGGTTTATAATGGTTCCAAAGGGTCTTATTTCGAAGATAAGGTGGGTAGGGGTCGAAATACTATCAACCAATAGGATTTAGACAAGTTTAGGGTATTATTTTAACCTTATCAATTAGATTTAACTCTAAGTTAAATAATTTAACTTTTACCGTGTCTTTTTGTTTTCTTTCACTATATGGTTAATAAACTTACTATAACATGCCAAACGAACCCCAAATTGTATATTATTAATACATATATCCTTATCTAAGTCATTTGGCCGAACCTTAGATTTTTAGGAATAAAATAACAATTAATAATATAATATTTGATTTAAAAACTATTTTGTGTCAATTTTGACACTATTTGATATATGATTTTTGTGAAAGTCATAACAGAATTATATGTTCGAACCAAGTTTATTAAATCAACATTAATATATCATAGTAACCTATAAAATTAGTGGAATTCATAAAAAGTCTTTAATTACATTTATTTTGGTATTTATGTTATCAATTATGTCAATATTTCATTAATAAGATAATTACTGCATCATCTTTGTGTCATAAATAAATTAAATTATTTGATTTTTAAAAATTTAAAATAAAATACCATTATGTAGGAAATCCTTTTAGCTTTCTAATGAATATTTACAATCGAATTTATCTTATGTATAACCCCATATTAAAAATGATTTACTTATTAAACTTTGATTTTAACTCTTTTAACTCTTCTTTGAATTAAATAATAATAAATGTCCTAATCTAATCCAAGTGGGGCTAAATGATAATATTTTACACTTAAGGTTGTTTTTGGTCGAGATACACTTGTCCAATAGGATTAGGACATGTGTTAGGGTAATATTAATATCATATTTACCCTTAGTTACCCTATTTACTATTAACCGCGGTAAAAAAAAGTAAAAAGTTACTATTCACCAAAAATTATTTTCATCTCATTGAACCACATTTTAGTCCTTGATATTAACCGTGTCTCTCGGATTTTCGAAATTCCATTTACAGAAGTGGTAAAATTAAGTTTTATGCAAAATTCAGTTTTTAACCTACCACTTAGTGGTTTCACTATTCATCAAAAATTGAAGTTTTTCAGAAAAATACCAAAATTTCACCCTAAGCTATAATTGATATTCCGAATTCAAAAATGATTTCTATTTTACAAAATTCCCAACATATAAGTTGCATTAATTAATTTTATAATTAAATCCCGCTGTTAAAACAAATAGCGTGTTTTTAAGAAACAATATCTATCAAAAGATTGACACTTGTTTATGTCTAGTTTAAATGTGAAATTACATCCAATGACCAACATTGTATTAAATTGTAAAAATATATTCTAAATATACTTTAAAACCACTCAAATTAATGATTTATCACTATTAATTATTTCGATTAAAAAAGTTGTTTTTAATTATAATTTAGTAATTTTCACTATTCATCAGAATATGAAAGTTATCCGAAAAGTACCAAAATTTCACGTTAGGCTAAATTCGATACTCCGAATCCAAAAATAAAGTTCATTTTGAAAAATAAGATTTACTGGATATCAAAAAGTGGTTATTACTATTCATAACGGCTAGTTTTAATAATATTTTTATAGCATATCGTTGTTTAGTGAAACTCGGTATTGCGTACTACACACGCTATCGAGGAAGGTCGTGATTGCGTGTAATGCAAGTCAAGTCAAGGATGTGTGTTATGCAAGCTCCTTTTGGTGTAGCGTACAACACAAGACATTAATAAAATTAAAAAGAATATTTTTTTATAAAATCTTGGTATGTTACAAAGAAGACGAATTTTCTATCAATTATACATGTCCCTAGTCCATTTAATGAAAAAAAGTACATCGCATGTTCTTTAAAAGTACATGGAATGTAATTTCCTTTTTTTGGCTTCTATTTAGGCGGTCTATAGGTCACCACACATGACCATGTGCTCAGCTGTTACATAGCCAAAACATGGTCACCAGCGGCAACTAGGTATATGGTGTGTACTTAAAAGTACAAGGCATGTACTCATGAAATTTCTATAAACTCTTCTTTTTTCTAAAAAACAACCAAAAATGAAAAACATACCTGAAAACAAAATCTGGGTTCTTACAAAATTCCCCCTTAAAGAAATGCATCCCCAAATTTCCCTAGCAAGGCGGCGTAGAAGAATAATTCTCAAAAAACTCCAGCAACTATGATTGTACATTGGCCTCCCTCTCCCAAGTCCCATCCTATATTCACCCATTATGTGATAGCACTCATACCAGAGAAACAGACTAGCCACGGAGTACCTTTAAACTTTGATCAACAATATGGATTGGACGCTCCTCGAACAAGGAAACCACCATATGCTCAACCTCCTTGGGTTGGAAAACATGAGTTGGGTATGAGAATTAACATTGATGATGCGAAATGTGGAGGACAACATGCATAACCCGGTACCTTTATGGTTACTACAACCGATAGGCAACCAACCAGACTCTCTCCAACACCTCAAACGGTCAGACATACCTCAGTGAAAGCTTAACCTATCTCGTAATCCTCCTGTGTCCCAACCACGTTGTGACACATAGAAATTTATGATCTCCAACCCTGAACTCCAGAGGACATTGAAATCGATCATAATAAGACTTTGTTCTTGACTATGCAGTAGTCATCCTATTCTGAATCCACTCTATCTACTTCATGGTCTCCTGGACAAGAAAAGGTCCCAGCATAGGGGCCTCTCCTGCCTCTAGCCAACATACGGGTGATCTACATAGCCTACCATACAAAGCCTCATAATGTTTCATCTGAATAGTTTCATGAAAACTATTATTGTAGGAAAACATTTCAAGAGGTATGTGTTTCCCCCAAGAACCTCCAAAATCTAGAATGCATTCACGAAGCATGTCCTCAAGAAAATGAATCATACGCTCAGACTGGCCATCTTTCTGGGGATGGTATGATGTACTCAGATGTACCTGTGTACCCAAAGCCCTCTGAAGTCCCTACTAGACTCGAGAAGTTAAACGTGCTTCACTGTTTGAAACAATGGAGTGTGGAACTCCATGTAAACGTACAATCACTCGGATGTGAAACCTTCCCATCTAATTAACAATGAAGGTCTCCTTGATCACATAAAATTGGGAATCCATTGTGAGTCTATCAATGAAAACCCAAACTGCATCAATCCCTTGAGACGACCTCAGCAACCCTGTCACAAAATCCATCGTGACAACATTCCACTTACACTTGGGAATGAGTAACTTTTGTAAAATCCCTGCTGGTCTTTGATGCTCTTCCTTCACCAATTGACAGGTGGAAAACCTCATGAAAAAACCATCAACATCTTCTTTCATACCTAGCCACCAAAACTGACGATGCAGATCTAGATACATCTTGGTGACACTGGGATGAAATGGCCAAATTGAAGAATGAAAGTCTCACATCAACTCCTCGTGTATGTCAGCTGGCACCCACACACATCCATGAAAATAAAATATTTCATCCTTTCCTAATATTAATCTAGGAATTGAGTCATCTCTTGAAACACTCTCACATAGGACTAGCCCTTCTGAATCTGATAGTTGCCTCATTCGGACTCTATCAAATAGAGTAGAGGTAATAGCCATATAAGAAAGAAACGACTTCCCCTGACTATTTCTCACCTCCAAATGCATCTCAGAGAACATATCCATAAGTTTCCACTCACTACTGGTCTCCCAAACTGTCTGTATCTGAGTACTCCTACTCAACGCATCGACCACAACATTTCATTTCCCAAACGTGTGGGCAATCTCAAAGTCAAAGGACTGAAGGTACTCAACCAACCTTCACTATCTCAAATTCAGATCACGCTGAGTGAAGATATACTTTAGAATATTGTGGTCGGTGAAAACCAAAAAATTCTATCCTAGAAGATAGTGTCTTCCACAGCTTAAATCATTAAAAACTACAACCAACTTGAGATCATGCGCCGGTTAGTTCCTCTCATGTGGCCTCAACTTTCAAGACTCATACGCAACGACTCCTTCTCCCTGTAAAAGCACTGCTCCCAGCACGATACCTAATGACTCAAAATATACATTATAGATCTTTCCTGGCTCTGGAAATACTAGTATCAGTGCTAAATTAAACCTCCCTTTCAGTTACTGAAAGTCTTACCCGCAAGATTCTGATGACAAGTACATCGTAGCCATCTTAGTCTAGCCCGTCAATGCCCCTGCTAAGTGTAAAAAGTCTTGTATAAAATACCTATTGTAAGAAGATATCCCTAGAAAACCCTGTACCTCAAAGAAATTCTTCGGCCACTAATAGGAAACTACTTCTGGAACTTTCTATGGGTCCACTAATACTCTTGTCTCTGAGATAACATAACCCAAGAAGTGAATTTGGTCCATCAAAATGTGGCATTTTGAGAGCCTAGATAAAAACTAATGCACTCTCAATGTACTCAAAATGATCTCAAGATGTGGGAAAGGTCGTGTCGAGTGTGAGAGTAAACCCAGATATCCTCTACAAATACTACCATAAAAGAATCCAAGTATGGATGGAACACTTGGTTTATCAGTGCCATGGAAACTGCAAGCGCGTTCGGGAGACCGAACTGCCTAACAACATACTCGTATAGACCATACCAGCTCCGAATGGCTATAAGAGGTACATCTGATGGTCTAGAATAAAACTAATGATAACCAGATCTCAAGTTAGTATTCGAGAACACCTAGGATCCTCAAAAATGATCAAAGATATCATCAATCCTTGGTAAGGGATATCGGTTATTGACCATCAACCAGTTCAAATTCTTGATAATCCACACAAAGTATGAGGGTACCATCCTCCTTTTTTGCATACAAGAATGGAGAAACCCAAGGAAAAGTACTGGGTTGGATGATACCTTTTCCTGCAGCACTTCCAAATGCTTCTTGAGCTCCTATAACTTTGGTTTAGCCATCCTCTTAGGGAAAATGCACACTAGTGCCGCTCCTGGAACAAGATCAATAGAAAAGTACGCCTCTCTCTCTAGAGGAAGACCTGAAAATTACTCTAGAAATACATTTCTAAAATGATCTACCACTGGAGGAAATTCAATCTGTGAAGTCCCCTGGTCTTCCAGATACAGACTAGCAATCTGGGTTGTATCTCCTCCCAACCCATGATGCTCGGGCCCTACTCTTCTCTCCTGGATATCCCACTCACCCTTATGAAAAATCGATCCACCCTCGGGTGATGTGAAACTCACCCTATGGTGATAGAAATCGACAACAACCTAGAAGGGAACTAACCAAGCCATTTTGTGAATGAAATCATATCTCATCATCTCTAAGACATAGAGGTCCCAAAATAAGTAACACCCACCAACCTCTAGAGGGAACTCCTTGAACTATCATACACTAGCTGTTCTTATCCCCAAGGGAGTGTCTAAAGTCAAGATATTAGCAGATAAAAATATACAGAGCCCAAGGCTCTCCATAAAAGAAACATATATAATGATATGGGGATACCCTGTATCAAAATGAGAAGAAGTTAAAATGGTTGAAATTAAGATTGTATGTCCAACTGTAGAGGGTTTGGGATCCTTCTCTTGTTGGGTATACTCCACTGAAAAGGTCTGAACTGCACTGTGGCCCTGTAACCCTACCTGACCACTCTGAGCTGATCCACCCTATTTTCGCTGAAATCTTGGAGACTGACTACCACAGCCGCGAACTCCCCCTCGACCTCAATGGCCGGAATATCTCCATTTCCCTGACTGATGAAAAACTGGTGGTGCTTCTTCTGAATGGGGAGTCATAACAGAACTCCTTTCACTAGCTGATGGTGAAAAAAATTGACAGAAATGCAAAATATGGCTCATCTTGCTTCATGATTGGCACACCACTGTGTCTCTTGAGAAATGTGGTCTTGAATGCCTGCTCTTCCAACACTGGTAGCACACCACTTGTCTACCATAATATGTCTCTACTATCCTCTTATCTATGTGTATATACTCCCTAAGGCTCTTCCTACTGTTAGTAGGAGGGATACCAACTTCGGATATCGAGCCACCCTAGCTCACAACTCAAGAATCCTTTATATTAAACACCATGTTCAGTGCTTGGTTGACTATAGAAGTGACGGAATTCAACATGAATATGTTCACCTAAGATCATATGTCATGCCTGATACCATCCTCAAACATTCATGCTATAAATAACTCATCACCTCCTAGAATAGGCATGAAGTGTTGCAGCTATGTGAAGTGAGAAGAATACTACATAACAGAAAAAGTACCCTACTCTAGACTCATGAACTCGAGGGCTCGATCGGCCCTCAGGGTCTCTAGGTAGAAGTATTCATAATAGGCATGTAGTAACACATCTCAATCCATAACATCCGAGAATCCCACCTATGAGATCACATCCCACCATCTCATGGTGGATTCCTATAGCATATATGTAGTGAGATTCACCCTCCTCTCTGGAGGTGTCTCCAAATGGTCAAAAATAGAAAGCATGGCTTCTAACCATGACTCTCCAGCCCAAGGTCCTCCTTCCCCTGTGTAGGTGGGAGGATGTTGTTTCTGAAAAACTCGCATCAACTCTTCCATAGAAGTAGGATGTGATACTCCTTGAATGGTCTATATAAACCTCCTAAATCCCTCTCAGAACTATGTATCCTCACCTTTTTCTGGAATGAAGGCTTGTGCCAAGACTGGAACAACTTGATGATCTATTGGTAGTCCATAATCAACCATATCCAGTGTCAGATCACTGCCCTATAACTGGCGGACAACTGGAGAATGTCTCAAATGCATAACTCTGCTAGGTCAAGTGCACACATTAGATCAATATTAACAAGGAATAAGACTTAGAAGCGTAAGAAGGGAACAAGATAAAGAAAGAATTAACATTTTTTTAACCATGGATACACAGTGTGTATAATTCCTACACGACGTGTTCCCTTAAGCCTTCACATGGGCATGTACTTCGGCCAACCTAGGTCATGTAACACACCATACTCATGGAGTGTTGTCCTAACACACGGCGTGTACTTGAATCCTCTTCCCCTGACCAAGTTCTTCTATATGGCTATGACACAAGGTTTTCCTTGAACAGGACTACGCGGCGTGTTAGTTATAGAAATGGAATGTACTAGATAAACTTCACTGACCCATTTTGTTAGTCACACGACCGGTTACACACCTCACTCTACACGGCGTGTTCCACATGGACCTAGTGTGTACTGCTTAGGTTTCAACTACCCATGTTGTTAATCACATGACTGACTATACACGGTGTGTTTATCCCAGACCTACTGTGTACAATAATTTTTCCACCATATCGCATTGTTCGTTTCACAGTCGGATACATGGGTTACACTACATGACAAGTTCAAGCTTGACACAGCATGTATAACTTAAGTTTTTATCCATCTGTGTCGTTATTCACATGGGTGGACACATGGTCTATGTAACACGACATGTAAATTTGGTACACATCGTGTCCCACAAAATATTTCCCAACCCCATTTCTCTGCCCACATAGTCTGTGACATGGTTAGAGACTACATGGAGTGTACATACAGTACATGACATGTACTTAAGAAAAACAGTCCCTTCCTGAACAGAAGGACACATGGCGTGTATTCATCTTTACACGCAATGTATTCTTTGTTTTTTCGAACAGTAATCCTCATAAACTACTATAGAACCCAAAAAATGTTGAAAAAAAACATTAATGTGACACATTTTGATATGTGAGGGCCCATACTCCCCATGAATCAGATCTTGGCCTCTTATTCATGTCATATACAAGAAAAACAAGGCAATGATCCACTAAATTGTAATCCATGAGGGCCCATAAAACCTCAAGAATTAATGTTTGGAATTCATTTAAATGAAACCTTACACAATTTAATACCCTATCAAAATTAGGTAATATATCAAGGCATCCATCACAACAACATGAATATCTAGCACAACATCTATCACAACAACATGAAATCACTAATTAACCCTAAATGGAATGGCATGAATGTATGACATATGATCTATAGAAAGTGCCTATATGATATATGAGATCGAATACCCTCATCTCATCGGGTTGAAATAGAAATAGAACCTCAATAATATTAAAAATAACATCACAAAACATGTGAATAACCCAATGGTGAAACCAAATCAACTATGAAATTGCAAAACAAAAAAATTGCAATAACAAGGTAAATTGGATCTTCCTTGTACACGAGTTACCTACTCTTATGCACAACTTATTACCAAGTACCTTTTTTATTTATATTATTGGTTATAAGATCCAAACAGCATGTCAAGAAGAAAAGAATCCATATGATACCACTTTGTAACATATCAGTTCCGGGAGCCGGCCAGAGGTGCCCTGTACCCAGTTGGTCACATGGCCTCAAGCGCATTTCCCTGAATGCCAGAGGTTTTTCACTAGCAGCGAGGTCCTTGGGTGAGATAGTGGGGATTCTATGCTCCCATAGGCCGAGTAACACAACGAAAGTAAAACAGATAGAAATAGAAGAAGCAGAAAAACATGAAATATGTAAACATCAGAAATAATAAACAACTGGAGCACACACATATATATATGATGCATGATACATATATCTTGGAAAGCATACAAACAAGTCATAATGTTGGAATACTATACTAAACCAAAGTGCAATATAAAATAGATAAAATGGTCAACACCATTGCAAGCCTCATCTTGGTCCCATGCTCCCCAGATCCGCAGAAATCAAGTACCCGAAGTAGAAGTGTGCTAGCCATTATCTAGACCTGAAATGATATAATTTTTTTGGGGACAAAAGCATGACCAAAATAGGGTGTGAGATGAATCTTAGTAGGAAACCACCCAAATATTTGTGCCTAACAGTCAGTGAATTTATATGGTAGGAAATAAAAAAAATGATGCATCACACAGGAAATTACACATAGTAACAATCCTAAAAATTCAATTGCATTCATTTTCATATATCAAGTATGAAAATAATCATGAGATGGTAACCCTCTGATAATTACTCACATCCTAACCCCTCTATTTCAACCAAACAAACACAAGAAACCCTGTAGTATGTACACACAATCTAACCACTCTAGTTCATCTTTAGCAAAGACACTCTGAGGAATCCCTCATTGTATATGCCCACTAAAGTCTCGTATCAGTATCTAATAGGCACTCTAAGGAAGCACTCAACATCTTATTCCCCCTGTGGCCTATATAGAGGAAACTACAAACACTATGAGGGAGCACAAATTCAATCCCCCTATTGTCTCATAATGTAACCATAAAACATACACTCTAGAGAAGCCTTCAACGTTCGTTCTCCTTATGGTCTACTTCACCGGGTTCTCATGGGCCTGTGTAAGAAAATCATGCACAAATGATATATGGCATCCAAAGTAAACTTCAGGAACTACATTCCTAATAAATCTATAACCTATCATATCATTTTAGAAAAAAATCACTCTATCCTAACAATACATGGCATGTAAAGCAAAGCAGAAGCCTAACAGGCAATGCTAGAAGAAACGGTCAAAAACGAGAAATCATGGGAAAAAAACCATAGCATTTCAAAGTTAACCCTATTCACAAAACATAACCTATATCCAAATAAAAAAGTCATAGAAGGTAACAACAGGGAAAAAACATAAACACGCAATACCTCCATCTTGGGTATTGGGGACTTTTTCACATAGAATTCAAAGACTAACTACGGAAGGGCACAAACCACCTACCTCGGTGTCGAGAGATCAGTATACATGGACCTCAGGTCTATAATCTCCCTAGAACTCCATAGATCTATAAAAATGGTAAAAATATTCAACAAAGGATAGCTCACGAGAGAGGAGAAATCAAGAAATGATGTTCAAGATGAAATGAGAACTCACTGATGCGGTTCCAACACAATCGACAGTGGTTGATTCGGAGAATGTACAGAGAGTCGAGGGCTCGGAGAATATTTGTGGTTGCACAGACGCACTCGGATGAGACTGGAAATGAATATTACTGTTCTATCAATTACATGTGACCCCAGTCCATTTAATGAAAAAAAAATAAAGTACATGATGTGTTTTTTAAATGTACATGGCGTGTACTTTCCTTTTCTGGAATCCACTTTAGGTGGTCTCTATGTCACCACACATGACCATGTGCTCGGCTGTTATGTGGCCAGGACATGGTCACCAGTGAAAACTAGGTACACGACGTGTACTTAAAATTACACGGCGTGTACTCTTGAAATTTCCAGAAAGTCCACTTTTTCTCAAAAAATAACCAGAAAAGAAAAACATTCTTGAAAAGATGATCCGAGTTATTAAATAAAATATAGTAACAGATATTATATATTAAATAAAATATATATTAATATGGTTACATATATGTCATATAATAAGCATAATTTTATTATTTATGAAGCTAGGAACATGCACATAATGAATTTGGAACTTTTCAAGGGTTTTCATCTCAAATTCCTATCTTACAGGCATGTTTTGTATTATGCACTAAATTATATTTATTTCATTAATGTAATTACAATTTGATATATAATAACATAAATTATATTTAAATTATTTTATTTTATGTTCAATTACAATGATTCTCTTTGAATGGTTTTTGATAGGAATGTTTCTAAAATCATAAGGGTTTTCTATGTCTCAATTATAATTATTTGAGACGTGTTAAATGTTATACATCGAGCATAATTTTTATAGTTTTATATTGATTTATTATCACATAAATGTTCTACTATTTATTAAATTTTAATTCATGGTATATACTAATTCAAGTCACATTCTTTTATTCAAATTATTTGTACTGAATAATCACTCTAGTCATAAGAGTTTTTGGTTACTCAATTTTCCTTCATTGAGTTTTTATCATTCTTATGAACATATTACATTTAGTTTACGAACATTTTTTCATTTAATTATAGTATATGTTATAATCACATTTATTTATGAAGATATATGTTCCTTCCGCAAAGACCCTTTGACAAGAATTTCTCACTTCTTGGGATATGTAACTTATATGGGATACTAGAAACTCATATCTCCTTCTTTCAGTTATATAGTCTTATCTGGAACATTTTCCTTCCATGCATGGGTTATCCCTCAAAAATATTTTATTATATACAATTTTATAAAACTAGTAATGAAAAAAATTAGAAATATGGTTTTATTTGTCTTTTTAAAATGTGAGTTTTGAACAAAGGTATTTTAAGAATTATTTAAATGGGAGTTTCCATTCACATTCAAATGTTTTGTCTTCCTCTAAAAATTTATCCAAAATAAACCTTATAAATTTTTACATAAATTGTATTAAACATAATTTTTAAAATTAATGGTTTTAAATAATTCTTCACTCCACCTTTTGAAAAATAATTTTAATGGTGACTTATAACATCCTCTTTTTTACTGATGTTTAAATTGATTTCTAAATGATATTTAATGTTTTCACTTCAATTTACCTTTACATTTTCAATATTATTTACCCTAATAGAGTTTTTCACGCCATTTATACATTAATATATATTTATATTTTGGTATAATGAACTCATGTTAACAATAAAGACTAATGTTTTCCCATCAAGGGTGGTATTGTTCAAGCATTCTTCTATGAGGACATTTTTCACCTATGTCACCATCCTTATATATTTCATTTTTAATTTTATAGATATATTATTTTTATACCATTCACCTTATTTATATGGATATATTATGATCAAGTTATTTTAGTATTGACTTATCTATCTACTCATTTCTCTATATTGGGTGAACATAATATTTAACATAATTCAGATTAGATGATGTACACCTAAAAAGACTATTATTCAACTCAAATGAGAAAAATTATTTTTTTAATATGGTTTTATTCTAATATGGATTCCAAAGATCCTATACCAGAGTGGTAGAGGCTCTTACTTGTCTTCTAAGAGCCCCATGATAAAATCTGTATGAAGGTGAATTTCTATGTTACTGTAGAAGTATTGTAGCAGTACTAGATCAGGAATTATTCGTTATTGTTACAAATGTAACTATTCGTCTGATTAAGGTCTTTGGGCCACCAGTTGGGTCCAACATGTCTCAGGACCGTCGATCCACTAAAAGGCCTTCATACCACATGACATTTGGTATGTAAGGGACTTCGGGAAACCAATGGATTTCAGGCCATAGAGATTTTGTGTCCCAAAAAAGACCAAGAAGCATGGCAGACCACATAGAAGCAGACCCAAACGATGATTCAGAGCCTGAAAGGAATCCACTGGAGCAGAGCTAACCAGATTGGAAGAATGAGAGTGTCTGGAATCTTCCATCGAGACCAGGCATCATGCAGGTCTATACAGGGAAATTCTAGCTGATCATCCATGTAAGGTGGGGAGCTAGGTGGCTTTAAGATGAAGATGTTGGGGAGAGGCCATTTCAAGTGCATCAAGTATCGGTCCTTTAAGGTCATGTATTAAGCCGTGTATGTTCCTTGTGCCTTAGGCCTATGGGTTATGTAAGGGTTCCCATTCAACCCTTAATATGGGGATTCTCCAGAAATAATAATAATAAAGTCCATTGGGATATTCTGACAATATGGAAGATTATTTTAATGTTTAACATTTACTATTCAACCATCCACTATCTGCCTTTGTATGTGTTATGATGATGTTATCCCTTTTATTAAATTCGGTAAAAAATTTGGCATTTCATATATTGTTATTAAAATATGAATGATTATTATAAATTAGACTATGTGTTTTTTGATCATCCACCTTATTTATCTAGATGAATTTTAATCATGTTGACCTTATTATTGAGTACTAACGTTGGTTTATTTTTAATTAAAATTATGTATCTTTAGTTTTTTATTCATCCTACAGTTCCATATGGAATCTTGTGAAATGTATTGTTTATTTTTAGGTTGCATGAATTGGACATAAATATCCAAAAATGTTCCCTAACATTATATATACCCTAGATGCATCAAAAGTCTCATGAGATAAAAAAAATTGGATTTTTGTGTGCACATATTCCCAAAATAGGATTGTATCATCGAAAAGTCCATGGAATAATGTTTTTTATTTATAGAATTATGAATTCCATCAGTATGAGATTGGTATTATTTGTATACATGATTTCATTTATTATCATGGATATATCAGGCTCTTTATTCATATTAATTATTGAATTATTTATATTATATATTCCTACTATATTATGTATTTCATGCCTATGTTTTTAACAGCATTAGTTATATGTTTCCCATAATGAGAATTTGATATCACCCCTTTATTTTGTTTCAATTTGTCATGTTATAAAGAAAATTATTACAAGTGACAAGTATATAAGGATAGAAAGTGTGAAAGAATTTATGTAAGTTGTTCAAGACTTATTATATGTTATGTTGTTTCATATATAATGAAAAAAATGTCTCTTGGATATAAAGAACACAATATTTGTTATTTATTGTTTCATTATATTTCATTAAATATCTAAACTTAACAAGATCATTGGGATGTTAGATGTGAAATAATCTTTTTTTTAAATTTTTAATTATGGATGGTTATATCTAATGTTTTATATCTTCTATAAATGTGATTATGTAATATATATATCATTCACACAAGATCTCAGAGTGCGGGTTTGGTGAATAAAAAAACTATCATAAGACCTTAAACATCAATAAGGATACAGAGTTTGATAGAATTTTATGGCTTCTTTCAGATTCCATTATACTAATTACTATATTCCTCCAATTATTTTTTTTTACTCATTCTAGTAATATGAAGAATAATGTGGACGAGTATTGTCATGGTGGTAGTAGTTAGAATAGGTTTAGACCTATGAAATTTTGGTATTATTATATCCCAAGTAGTGGTCATGGTTCTTGCATCCATTCAAGAAATATATCCCCACCTTTTCCTCTAATAGGGTAACTTTATCACGATTTATTTCTAGATGATTTTCAGGTATCCCTCTTTAAAGAGGAAAAATTTTAACATCAAACTCATGTATAGGGAAAACCTATATTTATTCCTCCATATCATATGTTTCTGGTTGAATTAAAGGATTTGAAGTTGTATCATGAGGATTCAGAGGAGAGGGGATTTATCAGACCAAGCACATATCATTGGTGTTCTATAGTGTTGTTCACAAAGAAGGATGATATAAGTATACGCTTATACGTAGACTACAAAAATCTGAACTAGGTGAACATGAATAATAGATATCCATTACTAAGGATCAATGACTTTTTTTATTAGTTACAAGGAGCTCAGTTATTCTCCAATAATTCCCTATGATCAAGATACCACTACCTTTTGGATAGAGAGTAAGATATCTGAAAGATAGTATTTCAGAATATATACAAAACGATTTAGTATCATTTCATGAATTTCTAATTTAATAATACACCAATGGTGTTCATGGATCTCATGAATATGGTCTTTAATCTATATCTCAAACCATAATTATGTTTTCTATTTATGAATTACTCATATACACAAGGACCTCGAAGATACATTCCAGACACCTAGAGAATGTGTTGAGTATACATCATGAAAATTATCTCTATGCCATGATCATTATGTGTCACTTTTGGATCCAAGAGTTTTGTTTTACTAGGCATGAGTTCTATTATTCTTCTTTTTATATGGACTCTAAGAAGGTATAGGTTGTGATTTGTTAGACATGACATAGACATTTTTTGATAATAGTCATTTCTATGGTTTTGTTGGATATTACAAACTATTTATCAAGGGTTTTCCCTATTTTCCAGTACCCATGTGTAGGCTTATGAATAAGGGTGCAAATTTTTAATGGAATAAACAGTGCGAAGAGGCCTTCATTGCACTAAATAGGATATTGACGATGGATATAATCTTGAAATTAACATAACATGGGATAACATATTTTTTTACTTTGATTTATCAAGTGTTAGTTTAAGAGATTTACTAATACCTTTGAATTATGTAGTGTCTTATATGTAGCATCGACAACAGCCTCATTATTGTAACTACCTTACACAAGACTTGGATTTAAAATTTGTGATTCAATCTCCAAATTCTTTTTTCATTATCTCTTTGGTGAGAGATTGATTATATACAAGAGCCACATTAGTTTGTGTTACATCTTGTCTTAGTAGGAAATTAATCTATGATATAGGAATTAAGTAGATTTTTTACATACTTTTTGACATTGAGATGTCTTATACACCCATGCTGTGCTATTTCATTGGAAATTTACTTAGTAAGAAAATACAAGATCTTATAGAGACACCTTCAAAAGATGAATAACAATAGATTAAGTGGTTAGATGAATTCTTATGGGATGCATAAAAGTATCAAAGGATGATTCCATATACTACATCGATTATCATTTTCATATTTGGTATCAACTAATGACCATCCATGAGTTAAATTCCTAATTCTTATATATGCAAGAATGGTTGGTGGGAAGTAACTTTGTTCATAGATTGTTGATGGATAATGATGAACAGATTTATGTTCTTTAGATGGTTATGGTTCCTTAATCCTTGAGTTATGTGTTGATTATAGACTCCCATGACTCAAATTGTTTAGTATATCTCATATTGATGAATATTTATTGGGATATGAGGTGACCCTTGTACTGGTTATGGATGAATAGATATATTTTCAGTTTTGTCTCTCATAGAATGACCTCTTAGAGGATCAAGGAAAAGCATCACAGAATATGGGTGAAGTCATCCACTTATTGTAATCATTTGGATGTTTGAAAAGGTTATGATGTAATTTTTGAAATGGTTTCCCTTGGACCCTGAGATGTTTTCATATTTTTGGGCGATAGTTGATCGACTGACGATGGTCGAACATTTCTTGTTGATTCAAGTAAGATACTAAGTTGATGAGTTTGGATATATTTATATTTTCTAGATTGTATAAGTACACGGCATGAATTATAGTATCATATTGGATTGGTATGTGTTCTTATGTCATTGTTTTTTTCTTATAGAGGACTTTGGGGACTCATGTAAAGTTGGGCACAACATATCATTAGTTGACCAATGAACAGTTATAAAGGATAATCTAGATCTTATAAGAAATTCATCATGAATTTTTCCTCGAGTTCAATGGATGGTGTGATGATCATATATCCTTTATTAAGTTCATGTATGATAAAATTTTTCTTTCTTATATTTAGATGGTACCTTTTGAGGATCGTTATGGTGGGCTATACCTCTCACTACTTTGTTATGAAGAGGTATTTGAGGAAGTTGTTATTTGGACATGTATTTTGATGGAGACCTTTAAGTGGGTGTTATTTATCAATATGTGGATGGTTAAAACATAGAGTATATAGAAATTTTATTTTGACTAGAGTAGATGACTTTTGGAGTTCACTGTTGGTGACCAGATTTTCTTGCAGGTGTTGCCTGATTTGTGGAATTAGTGATTGTAAATTCAAGGGAAGTTTTCACCATGGTTTTTGAGACCATTTTAGACCATTCAATGTATTGGATCAGTGTCTTTCCAACTAGACCTTATAATATGATATATAGGTATGAATAATGTGTTCCATATCTCTCATATTAAAAGGTATGATCTTTGTCTCATGCTTATATTCTACTATGAGGACATTGATTTGGAACCAAATGCATCATTTTTTGTGTGCTTGTTGGGAATTGTATATTTTTTTCATAATGTATTGAGGGGTAATAAGGTACCACTAGATTGAGTCTTATGGTAGTATAAACATATCCAAGGGAATATATGGTGAAGGAGTTTGGTGTTTGGTTTTAGTGTCTGATGTTGTTCGAGAAGACTTCTAGAGGCACCCACAAGGATGATAAGTCAGTTGAGGGAGAAATTTGTAACATCCTAAATTTTAATGGTATGTAATTATGAGCCTTATAAAGGTTAATTATTTGTTTTATACATGTTAAAGGTTTCTTGATGTCTTAAATAATTTTTTGGGTATGTTTAGGTAAGCCACGAGAAGGACCACACCATTGTGTATGTCGTTTTATACATGGAACCCACATGTGTGAAACTGATATAAAAAATATTCATGTGGTGGGGAATGGTCCTGTTCATGTAGAGTTGTTATTCCTCCTATGAACCATATCCTGAATAACCCCACCACCTCAGTATAGATGGCAAAGTGATTCTAAAATAGGAATGTTTTTACAACACATCATCGAGGGTCATCAATTTGGGTTTCCAAGGATTAGTGTGATCGAGGCCTCCACAAACATGGTGGGGATTTACAAAACATGTTTACATACATTTTATTCAACCAATAATCATTCGGGGGTAGTTAAGACTTGTAATAGAAACCAATGTTATCATTAAAAAAATTTAATGCATTATTAACTCATTTTCCTCAATTAAATGATTCTATATCAACATAATTCTATTTATTCTAATATATAGAATTCTATGTGAAACCATTATTAATGTTTATATGTTATTCCATTGTCAAAAAAATGACCAATAGTGATCCCATCCTTCTCAGACAAATGTTTTTTTTCTATGATCATGGGGATCACATCACTCGTCTTGGATCCCTATTTTTTAGGATGATTGTGTATTCTTACTTAGGTCAACTCTAGGTATACCATTGGAAGTGATTTTTTTAATATATTTTATTATAATCCATGATCCAAATATCTTATTGGATTCATACCCTATAATCCCTTTTAGATGAATCGGGACTATAACATTGGATTCTTGGTGTGTGGGTTTGATTTGGTTGGTGTGTAGGACTAGGTTGGGTTTTGGTACATGAAAATATAGATGTTTTAATCAACATGATTGAGGAAGGATGTTTCTTACTATGTGAATCCTTTTTATAAGGTTTTTTACTTGATAATGATCAAATTTTTATATTTGTATCTAATTTTTCCAATGTTTGATATTGATCACATGTGTGTGCATGTGTATCCCATTAGACCCATGTTTGATATTGGTCAAATTTGTTTGTGTGTTTATGTTTATCCTATGAGAACCATTATTCATTTTGGTCACATGAAAATGTTTCTCTAGCTGTTAAAACTCATTCTTGATATGTTATCTTATGCCTATGTGTTTTTTCCATTATCTATGTGAATGTATATCCTATGTAGGTTTTTTCTTCTAGTAGAAAATAGATGGTGGACTATCATGGTTACCTTATCCCTTATAGAAAAAGAATATGTGCCATGTGACATTGGTGATGATATAAAATGCAATAGGTAATGGGTGATATTTCTTTCAGTCTTGAGTAGTGATTGTTTTTTTATATGATAACCTTGTGGCCTAAACCAGCATAAAGACAGGGTATGATGTATTTGTGGATTGATCTCTAATAGGGGTAGGTCATGATGGCCTTATATACGGAAATTATTATGTTTATCCATGTAACTAATAAATTATATAATTCACGGCCTTGTGGATGAACCATTTCCATGAATTTTGTTATGAATTTTATTTTGGAACAATGTCGAACCCGGTATGCCCAAAGTTTGTGGTAGCTTAGTTATCTCATTAGCACTCAGCACATGATCAATTTTTTATGCATTTATTAATTTTAAAGGGATATAAAACTTATTAATGTACACTTATATTAATGATTCATTTATTTTCCCATACTGAGCTTATACTCGCACCATGAATGGACATCTCGATGCACATGTTGACTTCATAATCTATGATCCAAAAAAGGGAAAGGGACCAATGAGATGAAGCTAAGGAGATTGATCTTATGTTCTCATATGGTACCATAATGTACTCTTGAATGATGTTATATTGTTTTTATTTATTTTTTCATTTTATTCTTATATTGTATTTGGGAATTCCACATTTGGGTTCTTTGGTTATTAATCGATGTGGATCAATTATAATCGGAATTCCATATGAAGTAGTATTTGAATTTTAAATTCTATTTTTATTTTTTGGGTTATTATTATTATTTCCTTTTTATGAAACTAGTGTATGAAAACTGACGTATAGGGTTTAGTCTCCCCACTAAATTGTCTATACCCTCTCTACTAATCAAAAACCTCATAAAAATGGGGTGGTTCACTTGATTTCAAGTGTTACTCCATCCCAGATTTGGTGATTCATGTTAAGATATTACACAAAACATTGACCAATATATTTTTTATAAAATTTTTATTCCTCATGAAATTAAAATATTTCTATAAAAGATATTATCATTAATGAAATCTTTATATTAAGGAATTATTTTCATAACATGTGTTCAGTCATGTTTGACCTATATCTTAACTAATGAATCCTAGTTGATTCCATAGGTGTAACCTCCCAATTTATAACCATTATTTTATACATTGATGACTAAATCATTAAACAATACATTTGAGAGAAATAAAAAACTAACTCATCATCATGAACTAATCATGATCACCTATCATCATCTATTATTCTCATGTATCATAAAATTATCAAAAAAATTAAAAATTCTCACTTGTTCATCATAAATCCCTAGAAAATATATTTTTAACCTAGAAGAAAAATAAAATTACATTTTCTCATAAAATAACGGAAAACACATTTTTTTTAAACCATTATAAACTAAAAATTACAAGAAGTTTAGGAATAGTATCTTATGTGAAAAACCTATAAAAATTTAGTGGAATCTTCAGGAAAAATAATGACTATGATGGATGTAAATTGCATACATTTGTAGATGTAAAAAAATTGCTTTTTAACTATTGTAAAAATCCAAAAATAACCCATAAGAAGATGAAAATATTACTATTTATACATTTTTATAAAAAAATCAAAAATAATTGAAAATGAACATTAAAAATATTTGAAGAATAAATAAAAACATTCTTAAAACATTTAAAAGATCATGTATTTGGAGGAAAAATAATAGAAAAGATATCTGCAAACATTATTTAATAGAGAATTCTCTTACCTTATGTTGCGAATAGTTTCATACATTCTCTAAAAATATAGTAGTAAAATTATATTAGTTTCTTATATTATTAAAAACCATTTAATGTTTATTCCATTATCATTAGTAATTTTATTTCATTTATTAAGAGGTTTATTTAGTTAATAAATCAGTCATGTTTACATTAGATGTTTTTTAGGTCATTTAGTCCATAATTTGTTAAAAATCCATTAAACATACAATGTAATGTCCTGAAAAATTAAACACATCATTTGGTAGAGGTGATAGTCTATATGTACACATGAACAAGAATTTCATTTATCAAATAAATGTAAATCAAATAAAATTTATAATGTTTTATCTTGCCTGAATCGCATTGATATTATAAGTATCATTTTCATTCATTAAATACATTTTTATAACCATCTATGTAAATCAGTGATGAAAATGGAAACACATTACTTCATTGAGGTAGTAGTCCACAGGTATGCAAGGGGGATATTTTCACTACCTGGATGATGAAAAAAAGGTATAAAAAATTTTTTCATTCAATATAATAACATTTCATTATATATAATATACCAATTTCATTATTTTTGAATTCTTAGAACTGATTATGAGGTTGAAGAAGAAATAAACATGAAAGATGTCGGTTAGAGAATTTAATTCTTCATTGGATAAACTCTTTGGATTGCACCTTAAGAGTTGTAGAATTTTATTTTGATTAGACCATTACCTAAATTATGTGAGGATGAGATTTAGAATGTGATTTTTTTTTATCAGGGTCTAGGTAGAGTTCTCAAGTGTGTAAATAAATAATAATAGAAGGTTATCTTTTATATGTACATGTAGTGACACTCTTGTAATTATTCAATAACTTTAAATAATATAATATATATTTCATTGGAATGTGTCCCAAATGAAACACAACTTTAAATATAAGATAATTTATATTCTAAATACAATAAACCAATGGTAGTTAAAAAACATATAAGGATATTTTAAACATTATTTTTTATTTTAACCCTTTTAAACCCATTTTATCCTTTATCGAGAAAACTTAAATTTCTACAAAGTTAATTAATTAATATGAAATATAATAAAAGTGGAATTAAAAAATAAATTATGATTCTAAATATGGACTCCAGTGTATCAAATTCTATTTTTATGTGGTAAAAATTTCTTTTAATATAAGTAGTAAAAATGCAAGAAAACATGATATTAGAAGAATTCATATTTTAAGAGATAACATGATTTTATACTAAAATTATGGATGTTATTGATTATAATTCCTTTAATTGGATAATAATTAGAAACTAAAATGTTATATGATTTTTGTACCATTACAAAACCTATAGTAACCTTCAAAACATACTATCAAATGCAGTGATCCAAAAATAGTTTTTAATTTGAATAAAATATAACATGAGTCCCAAAATTTCAATCATGGGTTTCCAAATTTAAAATATAGTTTTAAAATGATTTATTTTACTCTATGAACACATGTTTTATCAATCAAAAGTATTTTTTATATTTTACTCAATCTTACATCATGATTATGTCATAAATGTTACGTTATTTTTTAAAAATGGTACATTTTTTATTCACCCAAAATTCAACTACTTCAAAAGATAATATAAATTCACCCAAAGATGAAATTGATACGCTAAATCCAAAAATGAATTCATTTTTATCAAATTAAAATTATAAAATTTGTAATTTTCTTTTTTAAATAACAACATATAATACATGGAAAATAATTTAGTTAAAATAATAACTATTTCGTTTTCATTTCAAAAAATTAAATAAAAATATTTATAAAAATATAATGAATATGAACCCATATAATGATTAATTCTAAGTCATAATATTGATCCATTAATATTATTACATTTTTTCATGTACTTATGCCCTTAAGAATGCTATGTCCTCAAAATTTTATCCATTGTTTAATTAAAGATGGTATATCCCCTCATATATTTTTTTATTCTCATGTTTCTTCTTAAATCAAATAATTATTCCATAAAACCTTAACAAGATGAATCACCTTATTAGGTAACACTATTACTATATAAACAAAATCTAAAATGCATTTTATTTATAGTAAATATTCAATTCTAACTATACCACCTCATGGATCAAAACCTGAGAGGCCATAGATTTATTTTTTTTAACAATGAACGAAAAAACAATTCATATTCCCAAGATAAACTCTATGTAAATACTACTCAATAATAAACTAATCACAATTTTCTATAATAGTATATGTTATAAAAAACCGTGAATATAATTTTCCCTTTTTATCAAATCTCATAACAGCTTTCCATGGAGATATTTAATTAAATTCATGATCGCATACTTCAAATGAATGATCATTCCTCATATTATATGCATAACTATACATCATACTTAGATTTTTTACTCATGATTAAATGAATAATCATAACATACTCAACTATTTCATCTTCTAATTCTATTCCCAACAACATTCTTTAACTATGTTCATCCTCTCATTCTATAGTCCACCACCCTTGTAATATCATGGCATTTTTTGAGATGACTTATGCACATTTTAAAATTTTAATTTAACCTTATTTTGATCATAAATTGGAGGGATCTTTCTTTTGGATTGTTTCTGGTGAATTTATATAATGTTTTAATCCCATGGGGCTATGCACAGTTGGTGCATGGTTAGGGAAAATTGTGAATTTCCCTTTAGGAAATCATGTTCCCCATTTTGAGATATAATAAGGGTGCATAGTTTTACCAAATCATGTGGACACCCTCCCAAAACTATTTACCCTCAGTTAGAGTGGGTTTTCATGATTGGGGCACATCTTTTCAAATAGTGTTCCCACCTATGAGTAACCCTTTATCCCAAACACTAGGGTTGTATGTTTTAGGAACACGGTTTGTAAAATCGTGCATCTCATTGATGGAACAGTACATATTGGATTTTAAACACCCAAAATATTTATATAAAATTCCCAAACCCCTATTTTATACCCCTAATCACCCCATCTCGACCTAACATGGTTTCCATTTCTCTTGGAGGCTACTGATAGGATTCTACGTCTCCTTAAACCTCTTCCGGTGTGAATCTGCGATCAAGTTGAAGAAATCAATCCCTCTACGATATATAATTTCTTCCTCTTTCTGATTCCTCCCTCCCCCATATTTATTTTCATTTAGAGAGAGATTAATTACTCCCATTGTGGTGGTTTAAATTTAATGTTATATAAATATTGATTTATTGGATCTTCGTCATTGGTTTTGACCCTATATCTTCCACACCACTTTGATTTCGATCATTCTACATCAAATTAAAGGATTTAGTTTGGTGAGTTGTCTTCAATAATATTGATGTAGGTTATATAACTATTATTTCCCATAGTATTTGTTATGATCTCATCTATATAATTTATTCATTTCATTTCTATTTTTTTTAAATTTCTTTTAAATTAGAAATTCGAATTCAATTTCCCTAAAATAGTGTGACCCTATTTGGATCTTCATGGACCATTAATTATTTTGAGACCGGGCATGAGGGAAATCCATAGGGCATGTCGATACCCTTTAAATTAATTTTTATGAATGGGAAAAGGGGAAATAATTGGACAATGAAATTGAAATAATTCCTTTTTCCTTGTTTCATTATGTGAGTTAATGGGTTGATTGGATTAACCGTGAATGGTAAATTAGTGGTGAAATAAATGATAATAAATGGATTAATGGGTAAATTTTTATGTTTTTCCATGGAATAAAAATTAAGGACCAAGGTTGTGTTTTATAAATGAATTGGTACACCATGATGAAAATGGTTGATAAATGTATTATAAATGTGGAACACTTGTTTGGAATAACATATTTAATGCTTTATATTATGGTAATTTTACCTATTTTTAAATTTATCATGATATGTTTCTATTTATTGTATATTTATTATTATTATTTTAATATTAATTATTTATTTTTCAATTAAACCACTTTGATAAAAAAATGGTATAGTCTCCCCACATGACATTTTTCACCCTCATTACTAGTCATAATCCTATGGCATGAGGGTAAGAACACCTGAAGTCACATAATGAACTTGATTGAGGCACCAACAAGTGGTACTCAAGTCATGATGTTACAAACTGCTATTATATGGGGTTATTTTCTTTTCAGATGACCTATTACTGGTAATGGTATATATGAGGCTTCAATGGGTCTGTCAGGGGTCATGAGCATGTTCATGAGAGTAGATAATCTATGTGTGGGAAGAAACAAAAGGCCACAATGTGGGATTATTATGCTTGTATCTTTCTATTATTGTTGAATGTTACTTCACTTTTGGTGATTCACATTTGTTGTGACGTTATTATTTTATGATATGTTTCCCATGTCATGGTATGGCATGCATGTTGAGTATGAATGCATAATTCTAAATAATTGGGGATTTATTACAATCATCAAGATAGTCACAAAGAAAAAATAATGTTATGAGTGGGTTTTGAAAATTATAAATATTCTTATTTATTTGAGTAATTTTAAAAGAAATGGATCATAATGTTGAATTAAAAATGGTAAAATAATTTTAAATGTTATAGATTGAATTTGTTGAAATTGGTTTTGAAAAGGAAACTTGTGATATGAAAGCTGTTACCATATGTTATCTATAGTCCAATTTAGGTATGGTTGAGTTTTTTTATAGTGTATCGATTTTGACAATGTGGCATTGTATGAGGGATGACTTGTTATAACCTATTGTGAATCGCACATACGTTAATATGTTAATTATGTGTTATTTTTTCTAAGACTTTTTTTTCATTATAGAAACATTCCTCCACAATGATGTTTATTAGTATAATGACAAGAGGAATTTACTGTAAAAGATCCACCAATATTAAGTAAAAAGGACTTATTAGTTTTGGGAGAAGGGGTGGGAGATAAGTGTCCTGAGATATCTGATCACTTTATAAATTTCATTGATAGAAACCCATCGGCTGTTGTGAAGAATATGTCTAATATGATGCGGGAGTTCTAGTTTCACACACCCATGCCTCCACCAGAGAGGGTGTACATAAGGCAGGTGAGATCTAGATTGATTCCATCCAAAAAATTCTTGACTATTAAGAGACTCCTCCAAATAAGATAATCAAGTCTGATGCTTATATATTACATTGATTGATTCTAGTGGGATATCTAGGGTTTGAAAAATCTATTAGAGGACATGGTATGCAATGACTTCCAAGAAATATTCCTGGAGCACTTTTACACAATTATTCTCATCCAAGAGAGGGTGGCATTGTTTATTTGGTTAATCTAGGGGAGTATACCAGCAATGGTCTATACTAGTTGTTTCACATATATACATCTCTTTTTTAGTGATGTTTGAAGATGAGGAAACTGGGGGGAGACATTTTAATTATGGACTTCATTTTTATATTTGGACCCATGATAACATATTATAATTAAAAAAATTGATTTTGTGGTGAATTGGACTCTCATTTCCGAGTGGAACCAAAAGGAGGCTTCTCGTGTAGGATAGGTGGTTTCTTCTTGATGACCAGGAGGTATGCCTTCCAAAATTAGGAAGCATAATTATTAGAACTTCAACTAGTTAAGAGGTAAATCGAGTATTTAGGGTGAGTGATAAGCTAATGTGAGTGGTAATTGAGTATACTCTTATTAGTGTGGTAGGATATGACACATTCATAGCCAGTGTCCATTACCTCTAGTGGAGTTCCGATCTTGCAGAATAAAGGGATACATTCCTAGGTTCTATAAGAACCCACAACCGATGGGTAGTTATAGAGGAGATAGAATAAACTAGAGTGTAGGAAGGGTATATTCTACACCATACAAATCTAAGAGATAGAAATATACTAGACATGGTGAATGAGGTAGTGGGCATGCTACTTCATGTAAAGAGAACCTATATCAGTTTATTAGAAAATAATATGGGACTAATATAGTATCAAACATCATAGGGATTAGTCATTTTCATTTTTTATCATGTATTTTTGGATAGCAAGGCTGGCCCATTAATAGTCATAAGTACAATTCTTGTATCTTATATTATTTATAAATCTTTATTTTAAATAGGATATTCAAAAACATTAATATCTACTCAACATGTTAATGGTATGAGCTTGAAAATGGGTTTTTTGATAGGTTTTGTGAAGATCAGCACACATTTGGGTGTTTAGTCAGAGGAAATTTGTCTATGTAAAGGGCATTCCCAGGATGTTAGTGAGTATTGATACCCTAGGGATCTTTATGTGCAAAACATGTTAGGATTTAACATTATTTGTTTATGTATTGGATAGTATTGTATGGGTCCCACATCTATTTTTACCTTAATAGAGTAACCTTTAGGTATCCGAAGGGTGATAGGTATGTTCATCATGTAGAATAGGATATTTTGGAAGGCTATGTAGGTCCAATTCTTCAGTAACTGGGGCATATCACTAACCATGTTTAATAACTTTTACTGGATGGTTATGGTGATAAAAAATGTGTATTTTCACACATTGTGAACCAATTTCAAGATGTGTTTTCTGAGGAATTGTTAGGTCTACCACATGGGAATGATGTTGAGTTTATAATTCATCTAGTCCCTGGAGCAGAACCAATTACCATTCCACCTTACCAAATGGAACCAATAAATATTAAAGAGCTTAATAATCAGTAGGAATAATTCATGGATAAGGTATTTATCCATCTGAGTATGCCACCATGGGTTTCTCTAAATTTTTTCTAAAAAGGATGATTGAGCTTTGTTCTTATCTATAAATTACTAAAATTTGAACTAAAAGGCAGTTAAGAACTATTAACCTCTTTCACACATTGATTATCTCTTTGACCAGAATAGAGGAGATTGGGTTTTCACCAAGATTTGTTTTATTTCAGGGTATCCTCTACTAAGAGTGTGACCTAATGATATACCATATATTTATTTAAGAAGTAAGTATGGACTACAGAAGATTTTCATTATGATATTCGAGCAAACAAATGCTCCTCCTAGGTTTATGGACATGATGAACTGAATATATCACTCATACTTGGTTCAATTTTTGGTCGTTTTGTGTATTAAATCTTGGTTTACTTCAAGACTCAGAAAGATAATCCCAAACATCTTGACATCATCCTAAATACGCAAAGATATCATTAGTTATACATCAGGATATCTTAGTTTCAATTCTTGATAAATTTGAAACATTTCCTATGTCACATCATCTATGAGTAATATGTGTTAGTAGAACCAGATATTGTTCATGCAGTTGTATCTTGGTAGAGTCCCAATAAACTTTTTTTAGAGCTAAATCCTCTTGGAACTTGTGTTTTATTATCTTAGGTTGATAATAGAAATTTCTTATTTAGAATCAAAACTCTTGGGATAAACCAAAATTTTTATCATGTTTAAGTGGTCTGGAGCAAGTGAGAATTCCATCTAGGATTTAAATAAGTTATTTAATACTTAACCAATTTTTATCCTATGTTAGATGGGTGAGAAGTTTACCATGTTTTTTTATGCATCCAAAATCGTAATTGGTATAGTGTTGATGTAGCGTGATCAAGTCGTGGTGTATTGATCACAAATATATAGGCCACATTAATGTAATTATCCTATGAAAGATCTCAAATTGAACACTGTGGTTTATTATTTGAATTATTAGTAACATTAGCTGTTGGGGAAATGGTTTATTGTGTATACTGACCAAAAAAACATAAATAATAACTTTTTGAGAAATATTTGAATATGTAATTGTGGATATGGGATGAGTATATGTCGTCATTTGATTTTGAACTGGTATATGTTCCCTTGAATGGAAATGTTTTTGTTGATTCTTTGAGACAGAATACATAGAATCAGGCATTCCAAAAGTCTATCTTTGAGTGTAATATGATGGCTTTACTCACTAAGAATCATTTAGATGATTAGGAAGACCATGATAAGATAACCTTTTTATACATATCAGTTAATCCCACACTTCTAATATGGATCAATGAGTGGTAGTTGGAGGAACTTGAGTGTCTATCCTAAAGAGAAATTATTGAATATAGGGATCCACCTTTTTATTGGACGATATATGATGATCTGATCATTAAGGTTTGGGGCCATGTTGTTGAGCCTATGTGTATGCATAAGGAGATTATGTGTGAGTTTCATGCATCAATGTAGTCGGTGCACCTAGGTTTTATCAAAATTTATTATGAAAATCCAATATAATATTGGTGGACATGAACAAAAAATAAGATTGTGGGTTTTTTTACAAGATGCAACACATATCTACAGGTGAAGGAAGATCATCAATGAACTAGTGTTTTGTTAGAGTCATTTCCTATTCTAGAATGGAAGTGAAATAACATTACTGTGGACTTTATAGTTGGTATTATAAGGATTACTCTAATGAATTAGGTGATATGGTTGACTTTTTATTACTACGGGTGTTAGAAAGATTAGATCACTATAGGATTTGGAGTAAGAGACAACTGGCGCCTAGGTTCTTTGTAACTTTTTATTCCAAAGATAGGATCATACCGATGGAATATTGATTGGATATTCTATATAGTTATTATGTTATGCATGATTTTTTTCCATTTTTATAGCTTTATTGGTATCTCTCTAAACCTTACCATGTAATTTTTTCTTATGATGATGACCTTGAGTCCGATGTAACCTTTTAGGAGAATCTGATTCGTGTTGTGTATCACAGTGAGAATGTGTTGCAGGGAAAGACTGTGTTGTTAGCCCAAGGGTTATAAATGAATGGTTATGTTCCAGAGGAAACATGGGATATGTAAGCATATATGTAGGCCTAGTGTCCTATAATTTTCATCTTGGAGGTATATTGGTGCATGAGAGTATAAATCAAGGATGAGTTATTATAAGGTCGGGAGATTGTATTATCTAGACCTCTCTAGAGATGTTTCTTGAAAATGTTCAGGTTTTCTTTTACCTCTGTTTTTATCATTAATTATTTTTATCTTTATTTGTGGGTCATTTCAGGTGAATTCTAACATTTTTAGAAGTCAATTGGGGCCTTGAAAGGTTGGTACACCATTAGGAAAAACCATGTTGTTCTCCTAAAGAAATGGTGTTCTCCATGTTGATTCATAGGAAGCGGTGCATGGTTTAACCAAATTGTGCTGCCCCAATCCCCAAACCATGAAATCATGGAGAGAGGATGTTTTCATGTTTGTTTTTCATTTTTTCAAACTATGCACCCACCTAGGACTCATCGTGAACCATATATTGTAGGGGTTCATTGGTAGGGAACACCATTTGGAAAACTGTGTACCCCTCATAGGAAACCATGAGTGTGGGATTTTAAAACACTGAAAAGTTTATAAAAAATTATTGAACCCCTAGTTTATATCTATAATCAATATGGGTCAACATATAATGCTTTCATTTCCTCTTAGAGACTCTCAAAAGGATTCCAAGGCTCCTAAAACATCTTCTGGTGTGGATCTAAGATTTAGTGGTGAAATCGAACCCTCTACATTATCTAATTTAATCCTCATTTATTTTCTTATATCTCTCATACTTATTAATCTTTGGAGTGGGATAAATTCCTCCCATTAGGATGGTTTAAATCTAGTTACTAATGGATCTTGTTTCTTTGGATCTGGATCCTAGGTTTTGACGATAGATTATCCTCTCCATATTGATTTTGATCAATCTACATCGAATTAAGCGATGTAGATTGGAATGAATTCATCAATGATAAGGACTTAGGAGTTCAAATTGATATTTCATAAAGTCACTATTAGTATCTTGCGTATGTAACTATTCTATTGTGATTTGAAATTGTTTTATTTCATTTAAATCTGAAAGTGAATTGAATTAATTTGAAATTTTAATACCCTTCATGGATCTTGTTGGACTAATAAAGAATGTGATGAATGTAATTAAGGAAACCTTTGAGGTTTTCCAATACACATTAGATTATGATTTATGAAAGGTGAAAAGGAGACTAATGGGATAATGAAATTGGACTAAATCCTTATTTAATGTTCTAAAATATGATTTAATGGGTAGTTTTGGTTAACACTAAATGGTTAATGAGTGGTAAAATTAATGATTATATATGGATTAATGAGTAATGTTTTTATGATTTTTTATGTGATTGTGTAGAAGAAACATGGTTCATTTTGATAAATGAATTAGAGAACGGTGATGAAAATAATTGAAAATTGGCATATAAATGTAAAACAATGATATGTGATATTTTTCAATGATTGATCAATGAGTTTTGGGTCAGGGGAAACATCTCTAAATAACCCTATGGTTCCACACTATGGCTCTACGCCCTCATTGCATGCTTGTGATATTTTGATATATGTTATTCATCTATGAGTTTTGGGATAGGGATTATAGCTCTATAATCTTCATTTCATGAATTTGAATTTGTACCTAGACTGATTCCCTATGATTTTCGAAATGAAATTAAAATTTAATTAATAGTTATATCTCTTGACAGAATTAAATTTGATATCACTATGGTGTATGGTTCAGAGACTAGCATGTATTGAAGAAGGTATGGTTGATTCAGGTGTCACCGTTAACTCAGGGGTTTTTTAGGTTGATGAAATATTATTAAATTTTAGTCCTTTTTACTTTTTTTATTGTTATTTATTCTTTAAAAAAATGTACATAGTTGTAGATTGTATATTTATTTAGATTCCATTGGTAGTGGCCTACTTGGATGTACTCACACCCAATCTGGGTCGCCTGATCTTTACCAGAATTGACCTCATGATTACAAGATAGGATAAGAGAAGGGTCCCTATATTAGATGGTTGAGTTGGTATTATAGATGGTTATGAATGAGGGAATCATACATGATGTTGGGATATTCTCGGGTGATTTTAGTGTTTCATTCATTTTGGTTTTCATTAGACACATGAAACTTGTATGACATGACATATTTACTGCTTTGGTTTATGGTCATTTTCCATGTTTTGAAATTCATCCTAAGATATTGGTCTTAATTTATTATTTTTATTAATATCTATCTATTTTTTATTTATTCTATTTTTTCCACATTGATAATGATGGTATAGTTTCCCTATGTTACATATTTGACCCTCTCTGATGGTATGGAGCCTCGGAAGTATAAGGAGGCATGCCTGAGGCCATATAATGAACCAGCTTAGGGTACCAACATATGTCACTCAGTTTTGGATGTTATAAGACCTTTCTATATTGTGCCTCAAAAGGTGAAAAAAATATACTATAATTAAAATAGTTATGATAATAAAATTTTACTATTGAAATATATTTACCCTTTCATCCCTAGTAATCCAAAGATAATGCTATAAGAATATATTATAAATTATGTTTCATTTTCTCTGGTTTTCCTTCATATTACGGATAAATAGTTGTATTAAGATTTAATTCAGTACCAAATTAATTTTTTAATACTTTTCCAAAGGTAGAGGTAAATCACGGATAATGATTAGATACAATATATAGGACTCTATATAACCTAATAATCTATTTAATAAAAAGTTTAGAATGATGATATAAAGGCATGGTTTATCAAAAATGTATAATATGTGGGGATTTAGTCAAATTCTCATCAATAACGAAAATCAAACTTTCACCTCAATATACCTTTGATAATCCCACCATGTAATACATAGATATATTCTCTCATTTATATTTAGGTAATAGAAAATACTAAAGAATCCAATTCCTTAGTTTTCAATCAACTTTAACCTATTTAGAATTTCAAACATTTCAAGGTAAAATTTATAATATATTTCTACATTTCCTCCCACTAATAATAATCATGAATATCTCTTTATGTCTTACTATTATCAGGATGAACATAAAATAAAGAGTTGTGAGTTCAATCAATAAATCCTTCTTTAACTCAGAATCACTCGTAACACATAACATCTTTTCATATTATATGGTTAAATTTTAAGGAATCATATATGATGTTTTTTGGATAAATATATAAAACATATCTGAAAAACAAAAAAAATGATGCTTTATGGTGGTGGTAGTCCACACAACACACAGTTTACATTTTCATGAAAGTGGTTGAAAATGAATAAATAAATGTATTTAAACTAATATAGTAAATCCTAGTATACTAATGTCTCATAATTTACCATATTAACTTGTTGCAATTATTTTTGGAGATAAATACTAAGAAAACAATAATAAGAAAAAGGTAGTACTCACTATGGTACATTGTAAATTATCATGAAGGTCTCATTGAAAATGAAGATCCGTTGTTAAATAATTGAAAAAAGAGTCATATTAACATGAGATAAATATATTTTAGGATAATAATATTAGATTATTTGGACTAAATCTGAATAAATTGTTGTGTCATGATGGGGGGAGGTTTCCCTTTTTATACAAGAAAAAAATTCACTTTTGAGAATACACTTTAATTTTCAATGATTTCAATGCACTATTCCAAGTTCAATTACTCCAAAACATATAAATAAAGGATTTTGAGATGATAATGGTTTAATAAATCCTCACCGAAGTATATATATGAAATTTCGAAACTTTTTTAAGTTAATTGTTCGTAGTTTTTTACTTTTATAATTTTTTTCTTTACCTTGGTAACGAGTTTTTTTCTATGTAATTTATGTTTTAAAAGATATAATAACCCATATAAAAAATTTAAGGTGTTATGTACCAAAATTTAATCTCCATTTTATTAAATTCAATTTTTAAAAAATATAAAATTAACTTTTAAATTAATTTATTTTAGATATAGAACACCATTTTTTGGTATAGAAATGGTGTTTTAGCTATTATATTTTCTCAATATAATTTATAACTAGTAAAAAATAATTTATTTTAATACATTTATATATTTTTTAAAAATAATATTAGAATATTTAATTTTAAAATATTAATTTAATTTATTAGATTAAATTTAATCAATATTTAAAAAATTGTTCATGGAAAATAATAACTTTACTATTATCATGGTCATTAACTTTGGTAATATTAATCATAATTTTATGGCCAAAATTGTTATTGACTATATTATATAATATTATTAAGTTTATATAAAATATAAAGATTATTTTTATATATTTAATTTCTAGAAGTGATGAAAATTAATTTTTAATATAAGTGGGTAAAAATTGATTTTAAAATAAAATAATATTTATATTTCCAAAATTATATACAAGGGTATTATAAAGACAACATAGTAATTTCAAATGATTCATGTTACTTAAAAATATTTTTACATTATATAAAAAAAATTAAGGACATTAATTCATTATTTTATTTTGATAATTTCATAAAAGTTATAGTTTTTATAAAAAATTGGTATTTTAATTATTATTCAACTAAAAATAATTTATTTCAGAAAAAATTCTAAAATTACTATTAAGATAATATTTTAATTATTTTTTAAAAAAATTATCAATTTTTTAAAATTCAAATTATAAATTTGATAGAATCTATTTTTTTATTAAATCATAAAATATACTGAAACCCATTTTTATTTGATCATGACATTTTGAAAAATTATGTGTCATAATTATAATTTCATATAATTTACCAACTAAATTGATTTAATAAAAAACATCATTTATCATCATCAATCATATGTTTCTTGAAATATAAATGCATATCACATAAAAAATAATTTTTTTATTAAAATACTTTTCAAATAATAAATGATCTTATTTGTAAATTTAGGTAAATTAAATGAATTTTATTCATATTAAAATAATCCTTGTTTTATTTCTATAATTACTTATAAATTGGTCATTCATATTCATTCCCACTAATTATATGGCTGGGTTTCAATGGTCATATTAAAATATAAATATTTTATCAAAATATATCATGGTTTCATTTATGTTCGATTTTTTTTGTGGTGTATTCTATTGAAAAATTAACTTATTTAAAGGAACTCGTATACTAAAATTTCAGAGTGTTACACAATGTAGTATTGGGTGTTGGGTAACCAGTTCAATTTAATTTTTATCAGCTAGTAAGCTCATGATTATGTCCCAAAAATCATGTTGAGTTATGATCCTCCTTTTCATTCCCTTTAATTCATTAAGTCTATATACTCTTCTTGGTTCCCTTAAATGCGTTGAGCTAAGATATACCTCTTAAATTTCTCATATTACTTCATTTGATATTCACTTACTATCTTCTATATATAACTTGATATGATATTGTTTTATTAGTTTCCTTATATTCCATATGTCACGATACTCCTCTTAGATTCCTCATATAGATTGAGTTGATATTTTCTTCTTGGTTTCCTCAAATATTCATCGATTAAATATTATACTCATGGTTTCCTAATATTCATTGAGCTTAGATAATCCAATTTATTTCCAAATATTCCTAGAGTTAATATTATACTCATAGATTCCCAAATTCCTAGATTTGATTTTCTCATCTTGGATTCTAAAAAATACATGATTTTAGATACTACTCTCAACAACCAAAATTAAATTCCCATGGATCATTTATAATGTAAACCAAAAAGTCCCACATTGGACCAAGTCTCACACCAAACAATTTCTAGGATCCTTCCTCCTATAATTCCACTCTACATAACATTAAAATACATAGGAAAAATCTTTGATTCATGACCAAAATTACCCAACTATATTCCTTGAGACCTAACCAAAACAATTAACGATATTTTTTAAATGGAATTGAACTATGTAGGTTCTGATTCCTTTATGTTGACTTGTAGGAATCAATTTACATTGTCATGGACCAAACTCCACAACACCTTTTTTATTCTTTCATAAGAATATAAAACCTCCTTGGATGGTGATAAATTTTACAACACTCTCTTATATGGATATAAATTATAGAGTAACAAAATACATAGATCTAACAAAAAACAATATAATCCCCAAATAAGTGTCTTTATAAATTCATATTTTCAGAAAATCAATTTTACATAAGGGTAATAGGAATTATTACTATTATGTATTTAAAAAACATCTATTAAATATATTATAGAGTCTTAAACTATTCAATAAATCCAGTTAATATATGAGTATACATCCCATCCTCTAGTATAAAAAAAGTTTTCATCCTCACCACCCTATGTTATAAAAAGGTTGTAAATATTTGGAAAAAGTTAGATTCATGTGAGAAACAAAATAGCCAAAATAGGTCTTTGATGAATTAAAACACAATGCAAACAATTTTAATCATGATTCTTCTCTATCGAGATATAGTATAAGGTAATTATTATGTCATAGAGTGGTGAAATTTTGATGTGTTATATGGTATGTGGCTATGTTATGCATATTGGGATTATGATATGGTTCATTACTATGTGTTTACATTTATATGGAAGTGATAATATCACTATAATATATGTCATTGGGGAATGTGGTTGACTAGTTAAGTGGGGAAGTGGGTGTGAGGTACCATTCATTATATATTCTGTTGTTATTATGTAATAATGATTTTATTTGTATTTTCTAATAGAGCCTTCTGAAGGATTGGTTTTAGTGTACTTGATTTCGTAATGAGTCATTTATTCTGAATATTCATAGCATATTTAGTATGATTTCTCAACATTTACATGAGATATTCTTGGGAGGTACATGTTGAGTAAACTTGTATACTCAACCATATATTGTGTAATTTTTATTTATAGATTTATATGATGGAGTTGAAAACTTGGATGGGAATTAGTTTATCATAATTATTGTTGATGTGTGAGTTACTGTCATGAGATATGTTTTAATTTTTATATTGTATTTTATTTATGTATAACATTACATTAAATGTAATATCATGGTTTTATTTAATATTATTTTATTGGAGTTAATTGGTTGTTTCCATTCAATTTTTATATCATTTATTTTGGTAATTCATTCTATATATTATTTTTTCCCTTAGTGGTAGTTTTGAATACATGGATGATTAGAGTTGGGCGTTAGGGGTCATGCATATCTTCACTACCAACCCAAGAGGATTTCTAGTGGGGATGGTTCACAGAAATAAAGAAGGACAATTCAATTTTTTATAATAAAAATGTATAGGGAAATAAAATTTTTATAAAGTCAGTAATAAATAGAAACATGCATACGGTAAGAGTAGTAATTATTATCTTGATGTATATTCACTGATTCTTATCTCTATAGATCTAAATATATAAATAAATCATGAGAATACAGATTATTTATGAAAAAAAATCAAAAAGGGTCTATTAAGAAAAAACTATACGTGAGAGATATAATGTTTATAAATCAATATTTTAGTGTAAGATATTTGAGGGTACATTTTTCTCACGTCATATGCTCAATATTATTGGGTAAATAAATTACATAATGATTATACGACAACTACCAAGAGTTAACATATCTATAGACATCATATGACAAACACTATTGGAATTGATCTAACATATTAAAGACATGTTAATGGAATTTATATTGTGAGTTTTATTTTATTATAAATAAATAATTTTCATTCATATGCTTGTGATAGTAGGTCTTTGAGACTGAATAAACATAATTGGAGTGATGATTAAGGTTGTAAGAATATAAGATAAAATGATATAAGTGAATAATATTTTTGGACTAATGATATTCATATGGCCTATCATAAAATTTCATTATTACATTTTTTTCATGGATATATGTTTAATTAATTCCACGGTATTTAAATGAGACTATAGTAAACTTATTGTTTCATTTATAGTAAAGTGGTTCAGAAACAAATTTCCAATGTACATGTAGTGGTTCCCACTATCCTTCATGTGGGTTTAAGTTAGGTAACTATTTTTTATTTTTTCCATGCTGTGGATTTAGTTTAAGAAAAATAAGATCACTCCCAATTATCCTATAACTCATATATCACCCATCAATGCTGATTATAACATTAAAAAATTAATGCGTCGAAATTAAATTAGATGAAATTGATTGTAAATATTATTTTTTATTTTTTGAGTTTAAAATAAAAAATTACGTGATTCATTGGTGTTGAAAAGGTTGTAAAATAAGTGGAACATCACCGACTGTAGAATATATAGGAGAGAATGTAGAAGGAACTAAATAGAAACAATTTTTCATCAAGAATATACATAGTTTCATTTTTAAAATTTAAAAAATAATTACATGGATATTGAAGACCATTTTCAAAAGGATGATGATTATTATATTTCATGTTGTTATATTATAATATTTTATTATTTTTTGATTATCAAGGATTTCTTCACCATGAAATTTCAAAATATTACTAAATAATATTTATAGTTTCTATGATTATATTTTATTCAATTAATTCTTTAATGAATTTGGTGTGTGAAAAGTGAAGTTGAGTTGGTCTGAATCTATAATAATTTTATGATTATTTTTAATGTTAAAATATAATTGATTATTACATTATTGAAGAAAATATTGCTAAATAATGTTAATAACCACAAAATTATTTCTAGAGTTGGGGTGAATCACTGAGTAAGAATCTATTATGATTCTTCTAGAATCAACATTTATCATTAGTTAACATGAATTAACATAATCTATCATTAATGTTTTTTCATAAAAGCTAAACATAAAAAAGCTAATCAATTTTTTTATTACATTTAATTATACCCATAACTAAAAAAACAAAGATATGTGTACGGTACATAATTTAAAATGATTGGTTTCATCCATGACATGGAATACTATCTTCCATTTATATATAATCCACTATAATAACTAAATTTATTATGATAAGAAGTGTTTATCCTTGAACTCATGTGTGTAAAAATTACTTCAAACTTATATTATGTCCACCTGAACACTACAATATTACTCATCAGGTTTCATAGTAATAAGGATTTTCTATCATTAGCCAGAATCTCTAAATCCATCACCAATAGTGTATCATCTTTTTTTATCAGTATGTTCACTAAAAATATTTAATATAGCAACTAACCATGTATTTTAGACTACCCAAAATATTAATAATTATTTTTTTGATATATACTAAAGTATAAATGAATCCTTGATCATAAAAAATAGAAAACAAATAATAAACTATCTATAAAATCAATTTTTTAACATTTCTAAATCAATAATTTTATCTTAAAAATATATATTCACCCATAAATAAACTATAATGATCAATGTATTTATTTTTTATCCACTATTCATATCTTCCACTTCATCCTATATTCTATCTATTATATATATATATATATATATATCATTCCATACTTTTTAAATTCATTGTTATAGTAATAAACATCCATCTTTCATTGTATTAAAATTTTAAATTTTAAATCCAATAACCAAAACATATTTTAACTTCATCTCCTTCAATATAATATATTAGATCACTATCATTTCTTTAATTCAATATTAATATATCTAGTTAAAAAAATGATCAATATTTGGTACACCATGTGATATATAGAATTCTATATCATTAAACTGTTAAATATAATATTTTATTAATCCATGGAATATTAATTTCAAACTATTTCTTATTTTTATTTGAACTACCCATCTTCTTTGAAAGCATTTTGATTCCATATATAATTCATGGAATCCACATAGTTTTCACTAGTATATTTTACTTCACCAAAAAAATTCATGACTATAATTTTAATGTGTTTTGGAAAACCATTACATATTTTGAAGTTAACCATCAAAAAAATAGGTACACAATGAAATGGTATGTTTATAATTTTTATTTACTTAGTAATAACTATAACCATAAGTTTTAAATCTCAAAATTCATGATCAGTTTACATCAAACCATGATCAATCCTAAAATAATATAGCGTGGTTCTGTTTCCCCATAGAATATAAGATTTTTTCCAAAACAACATTGTTATCAATACTGATACTTCCATAGTTATTTAGAAGACATGTTTCTAAAGGAATAAACTAATGTTTTCTTAGTTCAACAACATGAAAACTTTTTCTATCCTTCCCTTGAAAAAACATCTCATACTTTATAATTTAACTCTTATGTTCTTACAAAAAATCTACACATCTAAATAAAATAGATCTCATCTTAATAAATGATATTAATTTTAGTTTGGGTGGGATTTATATGTTGATAATAAAATATTACAAAATAATATTAAAATAATTCTGATTTATCTTTACCAATAAACAATCTCCTATATTTATTAATCATGTATCTCTTGAGAAAAAATAAATCTCAAAAATCTTCTTTATAACATCAATCTATGAATTTTGATTTTATGTTCCACCATACAACCATAAATATTAATTAATAAAATAAATTAATCATAATTAAAAAATTATAATACAATACGAACCTATATATTATATGATAAAATAAGAAATGATAATAATTACCATGATAAACATAAGATAAATTTATATTCACTACCATGTATCTTTTTAAATTTAACTTCACTACTAATTTTATTATAGTATAATTTTATTATATAATATAAATTATTTCTTATAAATGTACTCAATAAAAAAGTATAATATTTTACACATTAAGAAACACACATTATAAAATCAGACATATATATTTAAATAACCATAAGTAAACAATGAACTCATTGTTGTCCATGTTTTAAAAAAATACCCCTAAATATATACTCTTACTTAATAAGGTACTTCTGTACTAAAATATTAAATTTATAAATTTATAATTATGTTACTATCATTCAACCATTTTAAGAACAAAATTAAAGAACATTTTAGAGATAATAAGTAATAGTATACCATGTACATGAGAATATTGAAGGTGAACTTCCATTAGGAATCTAGATTTCTAAAATGAATCCTTATGTTTGGGTTTAGTTAAAACACAAGAAACCTATTACATTATAGAAACATACTATATATTGATGAATCATTATTCCAACTTAGTATTAATAAAATTATATTTTATATAAATATGATTTTATCAATAATAATAACTTTTGTTTCTCAAAATATTGATGGAACTATGGTTATCATAACCCCCCAAAAAGGGTAGCTTCAATTTCACTTTAAATTCTTCTAGCTTACAATGCATCCAAATTAAATAGGATATTTCATATAAGGTATGAACATTTATGGATACCTCAATAATGAATGTAAAAAATATATACTACTTTTTATTCAATGTAAAATCTCTTTATCTAAAGAAAAACAGATCAACATACATTGAATTTTAATCGTCGACACAATCAACTGAATACATATCATCATATCTAAACAGATTAACCTTTATATTTTATTACAATTAAAAGAATAGAATATTTTTTATATTTTATTCCTTATAATTATATTTATTTCTATGAAGTTATATTCCATTGAAAAGAAATTATATCTTTCATATATCAAAAAATAGGGAAAATATATTGTCTCAAAGCTAGTAAATAGAGAAAACTCCAAATAATTTTTATAAACATATTTTGATCGATATCCTTTATATTTTTATCATTTAAAATATTAGTTACCCAAAAAAATTATGTAAAACAAATCATTTTATATGATAATATAATCTAATTAAACAACTTTTATGAACAATTATCACCTTCGAGAGAGAGAGAGAAAATTTTACCTATCTACTGTGGAATTTAAAGTCTAAATAAGTAATTTATCTTACCATATATAGAAATATAAAAAAAAATGTCATAATTGAATTGGAAAATTCATTTAAAATGTATAATATTTCCCCGGTAATGATATCATCATCAAAAAAAATTATAAAAATGAGAGATACCTTATTACTATAATTTATGTTGAGGTTGTTTTCCACTCTTCCTTTCATGAAATATATGGACTTAAACCATGTTGATGCTTCAAATTCAATTATCTAAAATATTTTTTAACTAATATAAACTTTCAAATAGACTATATAAACATATATAATCATCTCCATGTAAAAATCCATCAAATTTATTATTGTTCAGATAATCTTCTAGTTCACTATTGAGAAAGAATGACTTATTATCTATTTGGAAAATTTTAAACTGCCTTTGATTATAGATATTAAAAAATTATAGTTTGAAGCCTATAAATCACAAGAAATTATAATATAAAAATTAATAAATTTAAACATGTAATATCCCATATATATTCCTTTCCATATTCCTAGTCTCTTCTCCCTTACCATTCATATTTTCATAAAACATCCACTTTGTTTCAATAACATTCTTATTTTCCATCATTTCACCAAACACCACGTGTTTTTATTATTATATTAATATAATTATTCATTAATTATAGTTATCCACTCATATTACATTAATTATTCAATTAAACCCCTAAATTAATCATGATAATCAAATAAGGTGCGAGATTTTGGGGTAAAATACGATCTGGAATGAACTTGTTTTCCATGATAATCAATTGTATTTTAATTCTCCACTAACTTCTTCTACCGAATATAAATTAAATAAATTTTTCATCAGTCAGTGATATGGTCTAATTAAAATTTATTCATGATAATCACATAAATATTCCATAATTTCATGAACATTATTTATTTTCTCTTAATAAATTCATCTTTAAATGATATAAAATATTCATAACAATTCATTTACTTCTTCCACATCCATATACAAATATCTGAATAGATATAATCTAGGTGATGATTTTTTTGAATCTTTATTTCTTTTTTATGAATAATTTGATATCATTTTATTTTGATTTGTAATTCATTCTAGTTTCCTTTTTTTATCAAAAAATTCACATCAATAGAACTATCCCCTTATGTCAACTTATTCATTCTATTTTATCCAATTTGATCAATTCATCAATTTCACAAATACTTTTTACCCTTCATTCCCAGGTAAAATGAATTTTCGTTTTATTTTATTCTAATTTCCTTGATTTAAAACAAATATATCCTTAATTAACATCTATAAATTTTATATTTTAAAAAAATCACTTCATTGTCTTTATTAGATTGTTAATAAAAACCTATAATGTATTTTTTAAGGCCATCAATAAAGAGATTACTCTTCAAATTCTACTTTTTATCTCTAATTTATATAGAGTTAATCAATTTTATTTTATTTTATCCAATATTACTAAATGTTAATTTTTTACATCTTAAGTCCTTCAATTAGTCCCATATCATCCATATTATAGAATGAATACCCCTTATAAACTATCTATGGTTGCTTATTTTGAGATTCTTTGAATGAAACTTACATAGTAAATGTTATCACTTTTAATGGTTATTTATTTTTCTAAAATCTTAGTGAATTATTCAATCTAAATTCCATATGAAATATATTTAGGCATTCCAAAACCATGTCATCCATCATATCAAATTTTCTATTGATTTTATTTAAAACTCTTACATGATCCTTCACATGATGTATTCAATTTTTACTCACTTATATTATTTTGGTTTCCTTTCCATAAAATATTACCATAAATACATATAATTCTTTTAAAATATCCTTTAATGAACTATAAATTCCTTGTTTTGGGACATTGACACCCCATCACCTAGAGTAGTGAAAAATGAAAAACAATTAACAAAAATTGCTTATTTTACTCACTATGTCATTTTCATTAATTTATTATTTTAAAATTTATTCCACCTTTTTTATGAAAAACAATACTTTTTGTTATTGATATATATACCTTTTAATTTAGGCATATTTCTTAAATATTCCCCGACGATATTTTTTCAATATTTTTTCTTTATGTCTCGATTTATAGAATTTTTAGAATTGGGATATTCATATTATAATGAAACATTATTCTTCATCTTTATATAAAATTTAGATTAGGCCTTATTATCATAATTTTCATGAATTTTTTAATCCATAAAAGGAAATTTTTAATCATTTGAGTATCAAATAACATTCATGTATTTTTTTTCTAGTCTTCTCACATCTCAATGAAATTTCGACAACTTCAAGCATATTTTTTTTGAACACAAAATTAAAAAAATTAAATTAACCTTTAATATCTTATACACTTTTACTATAATAAACATGATCCTTTTCCAATACATTATTATTTTATTTCAGTGCATCATTCATCTCTTTCTCTTCTTTATGTGAGACACTTAGACCTTAAACTTTTTTCACTAACAACATCTCTCTCCCCTTTGGATTTCTCCGCCTCATTTTGAATATGAGATTAATTTATTATATTCATGTTCTCCTTCTCAAATTTATAAATTAAAATAATAAATTTTACTATTTATTTATTTACAGTGAATTTCATGAATGAATATTTTTTATCTCCTTAACTAGATAACTCTTATTTATTCACCATAGAAATTAAAAATTTCTCTCTATGATTACTAGATGATGAATCATAATTTTACTACTATCACATTATTCTACCACTATCATCAAAAAAATATTAATTCTTATTGAATTTAGAAAAAATAATAATTTCAATTAAAGAAAGGATTATTCTTGTTGAATTTTGAAGTCATATTCTGAGATAAATTCATTAATAAAACAACATTACCTTTACATTCCTATTACTTCAGCATTATAATATTTTTATAAAAAATTATCAATACCTTAATAGTTTTAATTCCTAAAAGGTGATTTTACATGATATCTACCTTTTCCCTTTTGACCCTACGTTAGATAAGTGATATGAGGTAAAAAAATTATATCAATGTATCTATCTTAATATAAACTATTATCTTCTTCCCAGACCTTCTTATATTTTTTTGAATTATTTAGGGATTTGAAGGATATTTTCCTCCCTCCTTTGATAATATAATTCAAAGATTAATCTTTCCCAATTCTATATGGAACCAACATTCTATAAAAGTTATCTAGATTAAATTTTTTATATCATTAACATCAATTGTTGAAACATTATCATCAAACCTATTTGGTGAGATACAAATAAATTTATTTATTATAGTTAAATATTAAATACTTTCTATAAAATTTATAATGAATCTCAAAATATAATTAACTATATTGAATAAATAATCCATTATTTCTTCTTCAAAAATATAAATGCTTTTATATAATACATGTTGTATTGAATGATTTTCCTCCTTTACATTTTCATTCCATTCATTAATACTTTATAACTTCTCCCAAATTCATTTATACAAATTAAACACTATAAAAATTATTGAATTATTTCATTGAATGTAAGGATAGGGTATAAATATGTATATAAATATCAATATAAATGTTTATTCAGTCAAATACATTCATTATTACACCATTTACAACTAAAATAAAACCATCAGTTAGAATTTCAAATAATTACATACCCAAAGAGAGAAATTATAGTAGTATTTTTTCCATAAAAAATAAGAGAAATACTTTTTTATTTGATTAATTGATATGACACAATAATGAAATAAAAAATCATAATAAAAATAATATATAAATAAAAAATACGTCAAACATTAAACCTCAAACAACATTAATTATATAAGAGATAAATATTAAACTAGTTTAATTCTAATTTTACAATACACAACCAAAAAATAAAGTTATGTCCCATAATATTATTACCTAATATGTAAAAATAGTGAATATAAATATTTTATGATTCTATATTATTCAACATTCTTCAATAGCTAAAATAAATATAGAAAATCCATTATACACATTTATTCATTAATATTAAATATAATATTGTTCATTAATTTAGTGTAGTAATATAATTTTTTATTACACAAAAATAAAGATAACAAAACTATGTATACGTTACACCATAAAAAAACAAAACATCTACATCGATGGTATGGAAATAAAACTATCATTTCCACACAACCCACTATAATAGTCAAATGGATTCAAAAAAGTTGTGTTTATCCTTGAACTTCTGTATGTATAAATATCTCCAAAAAGTATGATATATTAATATAAAATATATTATAACTTATCAAAAGGAAAAACAATGAAAACATTTTATCATCAGTAAGAATTTCACAATCTTCTTTTAATAGAGAATCACCTCTTTTTCATCACATTGATCACTAGAAAAAACAAATTTGTTACCAAAATCCTCTTCTAAAATACAAAAATCATAATTTATTTTTTATGTGAGATTTTTAAATAGATAAAAATAGATGCTCATTCAAAAATAATAAAAAATAAACACACAATATAATCAAATTAGTCTATCTTTTTCACTGAAAACTTTTGACCTTTACTATTTTAGGATTCACATTTCAAGAATCCATGCAAATGATAACCTGGACATATATAAATTCCTTAACTGTCTCTTCATTGACTTTACACTCCATTTTATTTATTATGAATTATAGAGTAATTACACACAAACTAGTAGTAATGCACTTCCCTCTTTCAATTAATTTTCATTTTTAAAATCAAAATATAATAACCAACACGACTTATCACTTCAAATACTTTTATTTAAACATTTATATAATGCATAATCCTCTATGTTACTATTTATATAATTTAATAGAATAAAGTATTGAGATGGATCATCCCATGTTTTATGCACAAAAATATGTCAGCAATCTACTGAATCTATATTATCTATCAAACAATGTCATGTTAAGGTAAAAATATGGAATTTATTAGTATAAACTAGTCAACTTAATTGATATTATATTGATATAACATCCAATACAATGAATAAAAAATTATTTCACTTCCATTTTCATTTCACCATGAAGAATAATGACCATCACTTCATCATAGATTGGTGTACCATGACATACATTACATATTTTAATCACCATTATGGGTACAATATGACATGTTACATTTTTTATTTTTTATTACTTATCATGAAATAGAACCATATGGATTTCACATCAAATACATTATTGTTATTTATTTTAATATGATCAATATAGAAACACTATGACATGTTAATTTTTCCCCAAATAGAATATGAATTTTCCTTAAAACAAGATCACCACTCAAGTTGTTTCAATGTTTATTCACATGTCATTTTTAAGAGTCAAAAACCATGATGTGTTTTACTCGAAACCATAGTGTGATTTACTTTACATCACTCAAAAAAATACACTAAATATCATAACCTAAACTTCAATATTCATTTAAAAATATATAAATATTTAAATAGAAATCCCCTCATCTAGAACATGTGTATTTTCTAAGAATAAGAGTGATTTATTTGTTTAAAAAAATTATAATATAAACATATTCAATCATATCCACTTCATATACATTATTTAATAAAACCAAATTTTATAAATCAAATATATATTGGGATACAACATTATCTCAATGAATTCATAGGAATTAATGTGAATCAGACATTAAACCTTCTCATGTTTACTTGGGATCTTGGATTTATAAAAGCAATGTATGAAAAGAATTAAATGAAAATGTATTTCTTGTTTTTATAATTTTTAAACTATAATTTTTTAATATAAAATTTTGATGATTTTAACATCGGTTAAATATATACATTTATAATATTGATGTTATAAATGATGTCTCTAAGATTGGTTTAATAGAAAATGATTTCTCATGTTAGTTATAATCATAACCGACCAAAAAAAATTTATTTTGATGTATTCATGAAGGTCTTTATACATTTTTCCTATTTATAATCTACATGGAGAATCATTTATAACAATATTTACATTGATGACTAACTTTATTAGTTGATTTTCACAGTGGTAATAAAAAAAACAGACATCAAAACATACAGGGTTACTAAATAATGTTTATTTCAACAAAACCATTCCATTTATATAGATATAAAATATATATAAAAGATATAAGTTCTTTGTAAAATTATATAGACAACATTTTTCAAAAATCTACAATACAATAATTATAAACACAATAATAATAATATTGGAATTTAATTATACATTTATAAATGAATAATACTGCAAAAATAGAATACTGATAATCGTCAATGATCATTTAATTATTTTAGATAATATTAATTAGTATTATAAAAAATATAAATACACAGAATTAAAAATAGTGTCACATTAATAACAATTAATATGTTGAAAATCATAAAATTTATTATCAAAACACAATTTTTTTAAAGATTATAGTATTATAGTCAGGGTTATCTCATAAATTAATTATAGAAAATTATAACATTGAACATATCCTTGTAAAAGATGAATATTTTGTTTTAAAAAATCATTTCAAAATAGAAAACAACACCATAAATAATTATAAATCAAATTTATTATTAATATAAAATTTATACCATCATTGATAAAAAATTAATTTTTTTGACTTATTTTTTGACAAGTAAACTCTTTTAATGTCCTTCCATGATATGTTATATATTTTTGACAAAATATTAGGAATATAAAAAAATTAAAATTGAATAACTAATTATATAATAAAACATATATTTCTTATAAAAAATTAAATTTATCATGAAATTCATCCAATAATGATAAAAAAAGATAAGTAGTACAATCATGTTGGAAAAATTGATTAATATCTAATGACCGAAAAAATTTTTTTAATATAAATGATAATATAATAACAAATATTTTTTAATTATTATTTTATATATACCTTTGAAGAAAAAGAAATAACCTATTGGGACTAAGTTGGCAGGAAGTCTTTTTTTGGATGCTGGAAGATGTTTGTGTTGTATTTTATTGACAATGATGTTTTTTTATGAAAAAAATCAAATCATGTTGTATTTTTTAGTCATTGAAAATTACATCATATTTAAGAAATTGGACGCACTATGTTTAAGATATTACATCATATTCAGAAGAAGTTTTCTATAAGAAAAGATTGATCAAACTCATCATGTGTCTGGAATGAAGGGAATATCATTTTGAGGAGGAAAATTGGATTCTTCATTGATCTAATAAAATATGGATGATGCTTTAATGATCTTATTATTTTCATAAATCCCAATTATTTTATAAAACATGTAATACAATATTTATAAAATAAATGGTGAGTGTTACCAATAGTTTTGGTGGTTGCAAAAAAATAATTTTCTAGAAGGATTGTAAGTAAAATAAATATCCATTATAAGTCAGAAGATGATGATACTAATCATAATGTACTCAAATTAATGATTAAGTCTTGATATAAGCTGAATATTGGAGGTGGAGAATGTTTGTGAAGCCTTATATTTCCAATCTTAGTTTTTCTGCATGAGATCACTGAACACATAAGTGTTTGTTTGCTGAGAAGGTTGATCAGAACATGAATATTTGAAGATTAAAATTTTTAGTGAAGATAATAATAATAATAAAATAAATCTTCTGAGAAATAAGTAACGTGTTGCAAGATCATTAGTATCGTATTCAAAGAAGAATGAAGTTTCTGAAGTCAAAGCTGCTCGAACAGCTCCATCAGATGTAGTGTACCACCGATCAATCATAATAGACTCTTACACCAATTAAATTTTTTGGTATCTATTTTATATTGAATATAGAATTTTATCAGAGTAAAAAAATTGTGAGAATTTATTGGGGCTGATGAAAAAAGAAACTGAGAACCAATAAATACAGAGATAGATTAAAGTTTGTGTTGACCAATACGAAGAATAAAATAAGATATCAATCAAAAATGTATTCAACCATTTCACATCAAGATGAATAATTGATTTTTTTCTGGATGGAAATATTTTTATAAAGAGTTTTGGTATCAAGTGGTTCAACAGATAATAAGTGGTCTGATTTTTTCCAATTTTTTCAAGATAAAAAATAACTCCGATATATATTTTTAAAGTGGGAAAAGAATATTTAATTAGAGTTTATATTGATGAAAATAATTAAATGTAAGATCATTGTTCTGGAAAGACAAGAAATGGATACTTGAATAATGATTTTAAAAGTGTTATCAACACGATCAAGTATGTGGTTGAAAAATTTATAAGAATGATTTTCATTTACTTCATTTTATGTTGAGATATATAATGAATATATCATAATGATAAGTTGAATATTATGATTGTAATGAGAATAAATCGTATTAAAGTATGATAAATGTAGTGTTTTTAATTGGTGTGGAGCTTTTTGTGCATATAAATGTAAAGATGAATCTGAAATATTTATCATAATGAAGAAATAAAAATAAGACAGATTAGTTATTATAATTTGTATGGAGCATCGTAATAAGAATATAGGGATGGGGAATCAGAATCAGATTAAAAATGTAAGATTGTATTATGATATTTGATGTTTCAAGAGGTTTTGAGAAGAATCAATATGAGTGGAAAGCACATAAGAAGTCAAAGACGTATCTGAAATTCAAGGGAAATGTTTCTAAAAACATTTTTTAGTGGGAAAACATTTCTTAACCCTTAAAAACCCCAATTTGGACCACCTATAAAAGGAGGAAGTATATTTGACTTTACTGACATCAGTATTGTCTCAAAATAAGAGAGAGAAGTTATGAATTTCTAGTGTGAGGAAATGTCCAGATCATTCATACCTGAGGACATTTTTCTGATAGAAGAATAAATGAGAAGATATAATGTCGTATTCAGGTGATTATCATATTAGGCTAGATATTTGGATCTGAAAAATAATATTAATTATTTTATACTAAGTACGGATAAGTTTATAATAATTTATGTTGTATTCTCAAAGAATATTTTTTTTGTATTGAGCAATCAACTTGGGAATAATATTGGGAAATCAGAATGAGTACCATTACTAAGTCTATAATACTTTATTTCTCATTTCTTGGTTGAAATTTAAGGACTTATTTTTGTAGAACATATCTGTGAATTTTGATCAAGGAAACATAGCAACTTGTCTCTTAACTTGTTACAATAACATTATGTTACATCATTATTTATAAAAGGATTGCACTCAATATTGTATTAAACATAGTGTAACAAAAGTTTAATTGAATGTCATACTCATTTTATTACACTGAAAAAGATTTTCTTTTCTAATGATTTTTTTCATTTTGTATTGTTCACATATAATTCCAAGGATGTAGCTACACTTGTTGAGAATTGAACCTTATAAATTCTAGATTTCCAATAGATATATTTTTGGTTTTGATTTCAATAATGTAACAACAATTTAACAAGAATTAAAGTTGTTTCAGAACGAAATAATATAAAATAAAAGGTTATCAATGATTTATCCCCCCCCCCATATTAGGGATACTTTGATACTACAAGATATTCTCAAATGGTATAAGAGGGAATGATACCTTCATTTAATCTTCACTAAGGATTTGAATAATAATTTATGATGTAGAATCTCAATTTCATAAACAATAAGGGGATTATGATCTTTGATGGTAATAACTATCATATCTGGCAAGATATAATGAAGCCCTATATTATGTCTATTGGGTATGATGTTCATGAATCTGTAACAGATGGATTTCCTCTTATTGATGAAAAAGTGACTCTTACATCAGTTTATAAGAAGAATCATGAAAATTATGTGAGGTCTAAGAATCATTTACTCTCATCACACTCTAAAAGTTAGTTTCAAAGAGTGAAGTGTGTTGCCACTTCCAAAGGTATCTAGGATAAGCTGAAAAATATATCTGAATCTAACACAAAAGTAAATAAGAAAAGGATGAAAATTTGGAGGCTAAAGTATGAATATATCAATATGTTTGAATATGAATCAGTTGGTTACTTATTTAATGGGGTAAATTACATTATCAAAAATATTATATGTCTTGGTGAAAATCATAATATTAAACTGTAGTTGAAATATCTTAATAATTCTTCAAGAAAAGCTCAATGATAAAGATTATTCATTGGGAGATAGTGATCCAAAAACATAATATATGGATTATTTTCATATCCCTATCATTGCATATGAAATAATAAGGGATAATTTTATTATAGTAAAAAATGATAGTAGATAGAGAAATTTCATCCAAGGATGCTAATAAAGAAAATTAAAAAAATGTTGTTATTAGAGAAGAAAATGGTTATTCTGATTCTAAGAATGAGTAATGTAAAGATATTGATGAATTTTTATCTTTTTTTAAAAAAAATATGAAAATAGGTATTAGTAAATATTATGGAAACCTTTCCTTGAAATGTTTTGAATGTGGATCTGCAAGAAATTTTATGGCTAATTTTTCTAGAATAAAAATATAAGAGGATTGAAAAACAGTAACATAAGGAATATAAGAACATTGAAGAAATAGGGTGATATTAATAATTCTTATTCCAAAGTAAAGGATAGAAAAATCTCTAAATCCAAAAAGATGAGTTTCTTATCTATATATTATGAAGAAGAAGGTATTGAATCTAAATCTGAAAATTATTTTAAGAAGGGTGAAAATAATTTTATTACAACAGTTTATAGTGAAGCATTCAGAAGAATTATTTCTAAAGAATAAGAAACTCAATTAAAATGTCATATGAAATAAGAAGTAAAATCATGTCTGGGAAATATTAGGAGTATTGAGAAATTAATTAGGAATTTGAAAAGTGGGGACTCATCAACAAAAAATCATGACTATTTTCTTGAAGATAATGCATTATTATTTGAAGTGATTGATGATTTGAGGAAGTATCTTGATATAAAAGAATAATAATGAAAATATGGAAGTAATATTGAATGAAAAATAAGAACAGATGGAAATTTTCCAACTAAAACATTCTAAAACTGAACATATTGTTACATGTTTCAATAATTATATTTCTAAAGTTAGAGAATGTTCTTGTAAGGATGATCCTAATAATTATATAAAAAATGTATCCTTAAAAGGTTAATATGAAACCTAGAATTGTTTCTATGATTATGAAGGATGGGAAATATATATATATATGTGGTGAAGACTAATAATATAGGCAAGACATAAATTTGTAAAAATATTTAGTCCAAAAAAATTTCTATAACTCCTAGTTATGATAAGGATGAAAAGAAAACTAATCTAGAAAAGATTATTCTAGTTTATAATAGAAATGATAGTAGTCAACAATTTTCCAATAATAAGGTTGTAGAGAAACATTCTTATAACTATTTTTAGTATGTAGGTTTCAGACAAAAATATTATTTATATGTATAAAACTAGTATTGTGGTGGATTTAGACATATAGAAATTATTTGTTAGTTTAATAAAAAACATTACTATTATTCCACAAACTATATATGGTCAAGTTTTATAGGGATTCTATCACCTCAAAAGAAGAATTCTGAGAAGGATGTTTAGAAGAAACCCAAAAAGGTTGGGGTAAAAATTTAAAATATGTTCCAACCCATGGAAACTATTTATGAATGTTGTGAACAACCTTGACACATTACAAAAGGATGTATTATCTTAATCTGAACAAAAAAAGGTTTTTTAAAAATTTTCTAAAGAATAATGTAAAGAAAGATAAATGGAAATAAAAGGACATTGTTGTGGAAACCACACTCATAGAAACACAATTAGAACAACCATGGATTCTAGATAGTGGGTGTTCTTATCATATGATATAAGATTTGAAATTTCTAATGAATGTGAAATATTTATAATAAGTAATAGTTACATTTTGAAAGGATGAAACACTCAGAATTCAAGGTGTTGGATCAACCATAATTGGGAAAGAAAAGTTAAAATCTAAGAGGAATTTATTTGTTAATGTCATGAAAGGAAATTTACTAAGTGATTCCAAAATTTGGGATAAAGGAAATAATATTTTTTAGAAAAACTTTTTTTTTTGTGAAAATAGAGGAAGATAGAAAGATAGGAACAAGAGGGAAATGAACAAAATGAAACTTATTCCAAGTTAGGGAAATAAAATAACTCTGGATACTTTGTAATGGTAAAAGAAAATTGGTTATTTCATAAAAGGATAGGACACATAGGTTAAAGAAACATGATAATGTTATCAAAGTAAGGCACTGTGTAGGGTAATCATGATATGCCAATAATAAGATATTAGTGTTTCATGATTTGTTCTAAGGAAAAGATAAAAAACTCTCTACATAATAAAGTTGACAATTGTTCAAAACAACCTCTGGAACATGTCCATTCTTATATTTATTGTCCAATGAGAAAACAATAAAATCATAGAGATAAGTCCATCATCACATTCATTGATGACTTTACTCACATTACATGTGTTGTGTATATGAATCAAGAGTATGATGATCTGAAAATTATTAGAAGTTATAAGAGTAAATTTAACAAGGAATTTGAGTATTTAGTGATGAATTTTAGAACAAATAGTGGTTTTGAATAAAAAATTTATAATTTGAATTTTATCAGGAGAATCAATGAATTCATCTCGAGTTTAGTTCACCAAAAACTACTCAATAAAATGGTGTTTTTTAAAGGATTGATATAAGACATATAAAAATGGGAAGAAATATATTACTTGAACATGGTATATCTCATTCTTTTTTGAGAACATCCATGATTAATTATATTTATATTCAAAAAAAAAATTTCTATAGGAAATCATTAGATATGAATCTATATGAAATATTATAAGTAAAATAGAAAATCATAAGATTTTTTGGGTGTCCATTCATAATTAACACACTCAATGGGTACACAGGATCTGTCATTTATAAAGGAATGGTTAAAATGAATTCAATTAAAAAGTGTGTGAAGTTTTTATAATTTTATACTACAGGTTTTTAATATAATCAATTTAATATTTTAACATCTTTTAAACATTTTAATTAATAATATTGATGTCATAAATTAGGTCTTTAACATTGGTTTAATAAAAAAAAATCCATATTTTTTATAATGATAACCTACCTAAAATTTTTGATTTAGATGTTTTCATTAAGTTCATTCCATATTAGTCATAATTATAATCAGCATGGATAATCATTTATAAGAATAGTTACATTGATAAATAACATTATAAATTAATTTCCACAAAAGTTATCAAAAAATCGATACGAAAACTTCTGGGGTTTTTAAAAACCTCTTACTTATACACAACCATTCAATTCCTATAGATAAAATAGATTGGTATTGCAATAATTTCTAAAATGTAACGATATAAAAAATATGCTTATAAAAGGTGAAATTTGTTCAAAGCAACCCCTGGAATAAATGCATTATGATATTTTTTTGGACAATGGGAAAAAATCAACTCATGGGTATATGTACATCATCGCTTTCATTGATGACTTTACTCAAATTTTAGTTTTTGTTTATATGAAACAAATAGAAGATTCTAAACAAATGTTTAAACGTTTTAGGAAGAAATTTGAGAAGGAATTTGAGTATTCATTGATGAATTTTAGAATGAAAAATGGTGGTGAATACGAAAATGAGTAATTTGGATGCTATCATGAGAATCATGGAATTTGGTTTGGGTCCAGTACACCACACACTCCTCAATAATATGGTGTTTCTAAAAGGAAGAATATAAGTATTTTTTAAATGGAATGAATTGTGTTACATGAACATGGTCTATCTCATTACATTTGGAGGAATGATTTTATTACATGATTTTTTATACTAAACTGTTGTTCCGACCATCCATGTTCAGATATAATTTCATATGAAATGTTTCTTTTAAAAACTTCAAGTTTGAAATTTTTTTGATGTTTTGGGATTATATTCATAATGACGTCACTCAATGGGTACTTACAATATTGTATTTATAAAAGGAAAGGATGAAAATAATTCAATAAAAAGGGATGTTATGTTTTTATAATTTTTAATAATAGGTTTTTAATAAAAATACATTTTACGAATTTAACATTAGTTAAATGTCGGAATTAATTCTACCAATGTTATAATTGAGGATTTCAACATTGGTTTAATAAAAAGATACTAAATTATTATACACCTTATTTATAATCATAACCTACCTAAAATTATATATATATATATATATATATATATATTCATGAAGGAATTTCCACATTGTTCATAATTATAATAAAAAAGGATAAATATTTATAACAACGATTACATTGATAGCTAACATTATAAATTAAATTTCACATCAGTTATCAATGAAACTAATATGAAAAACTATAGGGTTTTCTATCAAAAGTGATTACTCTTAAACAACCATTCCATTCCTATAGATTGAAAATAAAATTAGGCTCTTTGATTTGTAAAAGGAAATGATGAAAAGAATTCAATGAAAAAAGATGAGGTGTTTTTATAATTTTTAAATTACATATTTTTAATGTAAACATTTTATGATTTTATCATCTCTTAAACATAGAAACTAATAATACCAATGTTATAAATTAGTTCTTTAAAATTGGTTTAATAAAAAATTACTAAATTATTTTCCACATTGGCTATAATCATAACCTACCAAAAAAGTTTGATTTGTATGTATCCATGAAGGCATTTCCACATTTTACATAATTATAATCAACATGTAGGATATTTTAAACCAACATTTACTTTGATAACTAACATTATAAATTACATTTCATATCTTCATAAAAATAATATATAAAAAAACATAAAGGGTTTTTAAAAAAGTGTTTATTTCCAGACAAACATTCTAATCCTATACATATAAAATATATCTTGAAAAAAATAGTTGAATACCAAATTATTTAGATAATTTTATTCTAAAATATACAATAACAATAATTATAATGAAATAAAATTACAATAGAAAATTAATTACCCATATATAAATAAATAAACCCACTAAAATAGAATAAAAATAATCCTCATTGATGGTTTAATTTTTTTAAAGAATATAAGTCAGTATTATCAACATATATATATATATATATTAAAAATTAAAAATTATTGTTACATTAATAATAAAACATATGTTGTAAAACATAATTTTTTTTATCAAAACACAATGTTTCTAAATATTTCATTATTCCAATCTTCAATATATCAAACATAAGTTATAGAACATTATAATCACATTTTACACCTCCTTATAGATGATGAAATTATTTTAAGACAATCATTTCAAAATATGAAACAACACTATAAATAATTAGAAATATAATTTCATATTAATATTAAATTTATACCATCATAAAAAAATTTAAAATTTTTTGAATTCATTTTTGACATGAAAACTCTTCAAAATACCTTCCATGACATGTTAATTTTTTTCACAAACATTTTGTAACACAATAAAAATTAAAATTGGGGAACTATTTGGATAATAAAACATATATATCTTATAAACCATAAAGGTATCCTGAAATTCATCCAATAATGAACGTAAAAATAATTAGTAAAATCATGTTAGAAAAAAACACTTAATTTCCAATTCCATTAAAAAAATTACATTATGAATTATAATATAATAAAAATTATTTTTTTAATTATTGAAGTCTTCATACATTTCATGGAAAATAATGAACATATTGAGAAAAATTTGGAATGTTGTTGTTGTTGTAATCTTGAAGATATTTGTGTGGTCTTTTATTATCAATGATGATTTTGTAGAAAAAAATCACCTCACTTTGTATTTGTTAGTGATTGTACTTACCATCTTATTTAAGAAATCAGACTCACAATTCTTAAGAAATTCAATCATATTGATAATATGTTTTGTCGAAGAAAATATTTGTTATACTCACAATGTTTCTGTAATGAAGGGAAGATCATTATGAGAAGGATAATTAGATTATGCATGGATCCAATGGAAACCTCACGATGAATTTCTAGTCTTTTTTTATAAATCATGTGTATTATATAAACTTGTGATACAATATTGTTAAAAGGAAGGGGGAGTGATACCAACAATTTTGAGGGTTGGAAAGAAAGAAGTTGTTGGATGGATGAGAAGTGAATAAATTCCCATTATAATACATACCATAATGAAAATTATCTTAATTTAATTTAATTTCATGAGGAATTCATGATATCATATGAAGTTTGGAGAAGAATAATGTTTGTGAAGATGACGATTTATGATCGCAGTTCATCGACATGAGATCACCAGACAGATAAATGATTGTTGTCTTAGAAGGTTAATTAGAACATGAAGATATCAATACTCATGTTTTCATTCAGACCAATAATCAATAAGAAATAAATCATTAGAGGAACAATTTATGTGACATAAGTTCATTGGTATCATATTCAAAGAAGAAAGATGTTGATAAAGTCAATTCTATTGGAACTGGTCTATAGGACGCAGTGTGCCATTGATCCATCATTATATATTCTTACACTAATTCATATTTTTTGGTATATATTATATATTATATATCTATTTTTATGAGCATTAATATTATTTGTAGGAATTTATTAAAGTCTATAAAAATAAAATGAATTGGGAACCAATAAATATATATAAATAAAAAAGTTTCTAGTGACCAATACAATGAATAAAACCACAGATCAATCAATATTTTAGTCAAAAAATTCTCATCCAGATGAATTTGTGATTATTTTCTAGATGGAAACATTGTCTTCAAGAGTTTCTGTATCAAGTTGGTCATTATAAAATAAAATATATAAATGTTTTTCAATTGGGTCAAGGTTAAGAATTACTATGATATATGACTATCAAGGGGTCAAGAATATCGAATTAGAGATAATGCTGATAAACACAATCGGACCAAAGATTATTGTTCTGATAAAAGAATAAAAAAAGTGTTCCTTAAATCTTGTCAATGTTTTATCAAGGGGATCAAGTAAGTGGTTGAAAATTTTAAAGAATGGTTTTCATTTTCTTCATTTGATGTGGAGTAATGTAATGAATATTTCAGAATGAGAATGTTACTTTGAAGATAATAATTTGAATACATCTTATTATCATATGATAAATGCATAATTTTTCAATTTTTTGGAGGTTTTGGTGTGGAGAAATGTAAATATGATTCTACCGTCATCATCATGATGAAGAAATTAGAATTGAACAGATTATTTATTTTAATTTCCTTAGAGCACTGTAATGAGGAAATTGGAATCGGACTAAAAATGTAACAATATCTGAAGTGGGCTAGAGTTTTGAGTATTTTCTTGGATATGAGATAAGAGTGGATAATAATTAATGAAGTCAAATATGTATCTGAAATTCAAGGGAAATTAATTTTTTGGTAATATTTTTTGATAAAGAATAATTTTCAGAATCCTGTCCAAACCTGATTTGGCCCACCTATAAAAGGAGGAAATACATTATACATTCATTACATGAGTACATGTTCAGAAAGAAGAGAGAGAAGTTCCATATTTCAATGGATAAGAGGTTGCGGAATAAATATTACCTAAGCAAGTTTTCCAGAAAGAAGAATAATAAAGACTAGACTAGATCATATTCAGTTAATTATCATATTGGGATTGATCATCAGATTAGACAAATTATATTCTATTTTCCGTACAGAGGAAGAATAAGTTTAGAATTATTTTAGTGTTATTTTGGTAGACAAATATTATATATTGAGAAATAAACCTGAGAATCAGACTAGGAAATTGGACAGAGTTCCCTTGTAAATTCAAGAATAATTTCTTACCATCATCTTGGTATGAAAGTGGGGAATTTTTTTAAGAACATATTTGTGAAATTTTATCATGGTAGTATAATAACATGTTTCTTGACTTATTACAAAATATTTGTATTTTCGAAACATGGATCACACAAACTATTTTATTTAACATATTTTTAGAAAAGATTAATATTATATGGAACTCTTTGTATTACACCAAAAAGATTTTATATTCTAATGTATTGTGTTGTATCATATTTTTCCATACCATTCTAAGGACAAAACTACTCTTTCTTATTAGTAGACATTTTAATTTATAGTTTTCTTATAGATGTGTGTTTGGATTTTTTCAACAAGGTAACAAAAATTTAATATAAGGTGAAGGTTATTTTAGAAATAACGAAACTTAGAAGAAAATTTTATCACTGATTCACCCCCACCCTTATCAGTGATACATGGGTCCTGCTGGAGATTCTCAATTGGTATCATAGAGAAGGATCCCCTAATTTACTCTTTTAATAAGGTTTGAAGAATAAGTTTTGATGGAGAATCTCAATTACATGAACAATAAGGATATTTCAGTATTTTTGGTAAGATATGTCATATTTGGAATGATAGAATGATGCCTTATCTTATGTCTATTGGTTATGATGTTCATGAAACTTCAATAGAGGGATTTACACTTTTTGATGATAAATATCCTCTTACATATGATGATAATAATAATCCGGAAAATGATGGAAGGGCCAAGGATCATTTAATCTCATAACTATCTAGAAGTGATTTTTTATGAGTGAACATTGTTTCCACAACCAAAGGAATCTCATAAAATCTAACAAATATTTATGAAGGAAATAAAAAATAAAATAAGGAAAAGTTAAAAATATTGAGAGAGAAGTATGAAGATCTCAATATGGGTTAATATGAATCTGTTCATGACTTCTTTACCATGGTAAATTACGTTTCCAAAACAATCAGATGTCTTGGTGAAAAGTTAGAATATTATACTCTGGTTGAAAATATCTGTAGAATTATTCCTAAAAATGTCAATGCTAATGTTTATTCATTGGAAGATAGTGGTCCAAAGACATTATCTCTGGATTACATTCATAACATTCTCATTACATATTAATTGATAAATAAAAAAGTTATGAAATGAAAAAAACAAAAGATGATAAATAAATATATTCCATGGCTGCCAAGAAGGAAAATTCAAAGAAGATTATTGTTAGATAAGAAGCTGTTTGTTCTAATTCATAAAATAAGGTATGTAAAAATTTTATTTAATATTGATCCTTCTTTTCTAAAAATGTAAAAATTGGTACAGGTAAATATAAATTAAAACATACATTGATATGTTTTGAATGTGGATCTATTGGGATTTTTATGAATAATTGTTCTCCAAGAAATAAAGAGAGGGATAGTGAGGAATGAGAAAGAAGGTAGAGAAGATAATGGAAGAAAGATTGTGATATGAAAAATTATTATTCCAAAGGAAAGGATAGAAAATTCTCCACATCTAAAAGTATATATTTTTATCTAAAGATGATGAAGAAAAAAAAGGATTGATTCAAAATTTGAAAATTTTATTGAGAAGGTAGAGAATAATTTAATTTCAATAGTTATCAATAATTAGTTTTAATGTATAAAAATCTAAGGAATAATAAACTCAATTAAAATTTCATCTGAAATAAGAAGTAAAAGCATGTCTGAGATAGATTGGGAGGCTTCAGAAAGAAATCATGAAGATGAAAATTGAAGACTCTTCAACAAAAAATCAATAAAGTTTTCCTCATGTGAAATTCATGCTACTAGAATGGATTGATGATTTGAAGAAATATATTGAGAAATAAAATAATTGTAATCAAAATATAGATGTAATATTGATGTAAAAGGGAGAAGAGTTGGAAATTATCCAAAATAATATTTGATAAGCTAAACAATGGTTTAAAATTTCCGATAATTCTATTTCTGATGTCATATAATGTTCTCATAAGGATGAACCCAAGAAGGATAAAAAATTTAAATTTAATGGTTGATAATATAACTATAATTATTTAAGAGATGATGAAATTTTGGAAAGATATGTGTGTGGCCAAGACCAACAATGTAGGGAATTCAGAAACTTCTAAAAATCATAAGCTCCAAAATGTTTTTATTTCTTCTGGTTGTGATAAGGTAGAATAGAAAAGAAAGTCGAAAAAGAATATTTTAGTAGATAATAGAAATACTGGTGGTCAAAAATGTTCTAATAAAAGGGTTTCATAAAAACATTCTCAAAACTCTTATTAGAAATGTTGTTTCTGAGGAAAATATTCTTTTTATTGATACTACTTATATTTTAGTGGATTTGGACATGTGGTAAATATGTGTTGGTTTAATAAAAAACATTACTATTATTCCATAAAATATAGAAGGTAAAGTTAGAGTGGGAGTCAATCCCCTCGAAATAATAAGTATGAGATGGTTCTTTTGAAGAAACCTAAGAAGCATGGTGTACAAATTAAATATAGGTTTGAACTCCTAGGAAATATTTGTGAATGATGTGAAAAAACAAGAGACTTTACAAAAATGTGTCTTGTTTTTTTACCATAACAACAAATTTTTATTAGAAACTCTCATATTCCGAAAGTTAATAATGATTAAGGGAAAGAAATGGCTCTATTTGTGTAAACAAATCTTAGAGAAACAAAAGGAAAACACACTTGGATTTTGGATTAGTGGGTGTTCTTATCATATGATAGGTTATTTTAAATTTATATAGAATTTGAAATACCTAAAATAACGAATGATGACATTTGGAAATGATGAATCACTCATAATTAAAGGTGTTGGATCAGCCATCATTGTAGAAGAAAATTTCAAATTAGAAAACTCTATTTGTTGATTGGTTTATTTGAAACTTACTAAGTGTTTGAAAACTATGTGATGAGGGAAATAAATTTATTTTTAGAAAATATAGTTTTGTTGAGAAAATAGAGGATGATAGAAAGATAGTTATAATATGTAATCAAACAAAAAAACTTGTTTTAGGTCGGTGAAATACAAAAAACTTATTACTTGGGAATGGTAGAATAAAATCATTTATGGAATAAAAGGCTCAGACACATGTGTTGGGGACACATGAGAAAGTTATCAAAGTGATATAGTTTCTAGGGTATTCTTAATATGTCAAGTACAAGAGATTTGTGTTACATGATTTCTAAAAAGGTAAAGATAACAAACTATATTCATAAGAAAGTTGAAATTGGTACAAAACAACCCTTGGAACTTATACATTCTTATATTTATGGGATTATTGAAGAAAAATCATCTCATGGATGTATGTACTTCATCACATTCATTGATTACTTTTCTTACATTATATTTTCTTTTTATATGAAAAATAAGTTTGCTGATTTGAAAATTTTTAAATGTTTTAGGATGAAAGTTGTGAAATAATGTGGGTATTCAGTGAGGATGTTGAGATATGACAATGGTGATGAATAATAACATGAATAATTTTAATCTTATCTAGATAAGAATTGAATTTGTCATTAGTTTTCTACACAATACACTCATAAAAAAATGGTGTTTATGAATAGAAGAATAGAAGTCTGGTTGAAAAGGGAAGAACTTTGTTACAAAAACATGGTATAAGGCCCCAGCCTTAAAAATTACATAATCTTGAGTAATGTTAAGAATTCAAAATTGAAGATTATTTCATGTTTATATTTTTCGAGAATTAGGCCATAACTATTACATTACATCTCAAAAATTACAAAGTAGACACTTTTTTCTATACATTTTTTTTCACAAAAATAAATCTCCTTAATTAAACAAGAATTATTTTCTTGATATAAATCTTCTTGAAATCATCCTTTTTATTACCCTTCCTTATACCCTTCGAAAAACATTTAAAAAACATGGGATAAGAAAAATTCCCAGTAAGGGTTATAAAATAAGGATAGAAAACATTAGTCCATCAATACATACCAATCAATGAAATCATACTTTTCACATTTAAAACATATGATCCTTAACATACCTCATGAAATCATAAGATTTACGAATAACATATAGAAATAAAAGATCATAAATGTAACTTTTCGCATCCATAACATACATACATTATAGCTTTCACATCTACCTATGGAATTATGTTTAGAATAGATATCATAATATATTACCTAAATATCTTAGGAAAAACATTAATGTTTACCTCTTCTATTTTAACAAATGCATTGGATGTCAATCTCAATCTCACCCACCCAAGTATTATCACGAAACCACCCATATACATAAACAATTCCCACGAATATAACATAATAATAACACATAAAGAAAGCATAAAGGAAAGATAAAATTACAATCACAATAAATCATTTCATCATATTTGCATAATAACTAATTTTTCAAAACCATTTTCAATACCAAAATACGTAAAAAGGTTATATTGTATTTATTTTTATCTTATAAACATTACGACTTGTTAAGTAATCCAAATATAAAATAATACTCATGGCGGCGAAAAGGTTATTGTCACCGCGTATCTAAAAAAGAAACATTCTTTTTGTCATTTTGTAAAGCGCTTCATAAAAAAAAGATTCCTTTTGAAAAAAAATTATTTAAATTAAAACAAAAAGGGTATAATTATACACCGTATAAAATTAGGTGGTGTATAAACCAAAATATGCCTCAATGAAAGGATATTGAGACGACGTCCCTTACAAAGATCATTTTGTAAATAAAATAGATCAATAATATGTATACATTATATGTACCAAGAAAGAAAATTTAAATACAATATAGGATATCAATATTCATTTCTCGCATTTTCATAGCATGACATAATCAAGAATTATAAAATTATCCCAATGAATTGAAATTGGGTTAAGAAGTTCCCTTATGAAAATTTAGAAAGCCTAATGGTGTCACTTAAAATTTTATAAAAATATTTGTTGTGAGAGAAAATGGTATCTTATCACTTGGACATAAAATTTACAGTAATAAGGATATATAAGAACATATCCCAACATATGAAAATGGAAATTAAAAGACTTAACATAAAACAAGTCTTTCACTAAAAGATGAGGGTGAAAGGTTTCCTTACCTTGAGTTCGACTCATCATTTATTTTTCGTGTTCTACCATAATAATAAAATTAAGTTAATTTATTCTAGGTCCATAATCTTTTACATTTTTAGTAGTCCTCTTATAACACATATTACCTTGTTATAAACATTACATAAATGTTTAAGTTAATATCGGTGGTTTTGTCGATATTTGGTACTTGAGTCGAAAATGATCTTGTTATTATTATAAATTGTCTAGGTGGTCAAAAGTAAATTATCTCCAGAATAGTATTTAATATTAAAATATCATAAATCTAGAATATATGTATTTATAAAATTCTATATCATTAGGAGATAATAAATAAAATGCACCGTTCATAGAGAGGGTAAGTCGTACGTTTTCATGAATGCTGCTTTAATTTATTTGTCTTATTAAAGAAATGAAAAATAAATGATACATACGTATATTATAATTCCATTATAATATCAAATGATATATATGTTACATAAGTTCATTAACTCCATACTTTATAGGTTTGATGTATGGAATGAATGAGTCATATCACTTTGAGGGGCGGTAGTCCGTACTTCCTCAAATGAAATTATCATATTAACACATCACGAAAAGAATACATGTATGTTTGTAAATCAATTATTGTATCATATAGACAATATAAATATAATATATATCATATATAAATATTTTTCCATCGTAATGGCCATTGTGAGAGGTGATAGGGGAAATTGAACAATCATCATTTCGTGAGGTTGTAGTTCGACGTCCACAGAAACTGAATGTTCATATACATTAGATGGAGGTGTGTGTAAGTGTATTTCAAATCCTTATTATAACAACATCTAATTATATTGAGGATAATTTTTTTTTATTTAATCAAATAATAAGAATAAAATATAGAGTGAAGAAGTTAAATAATGGAAAGGAACATTAGAGAAGGAACTACCTCTAAAACATGTAACTCCATTTGATTTGAGCTAAAAGACTTTAAAGAATTACCTTATGAAAAATTTAAGGCTTACAGGAATAAGATAGTGATGTTGGGAGATTATTTGGGAATATTTTATAAGATTCACAGGGCTTGATATGTGTGATTAAATGGGTAGAGGTGATGCACTTTTATAATAGAGAGGAGGACTTTTAAAAAGATGGAAAGTATTATTTTCTTATAAAATGGTTTTCAGATTAAAATGGTTCTAAAGTCATTTATTTAAAAATATAACATTATTTTGGGTCTAAAACCTCTCAAACAGTAGGTGTTATACAAGTTAAGGTCACAAATGTTACCTTATGTTTTAACCTTAACCTATAGTTAACTAATTTAACTCTTACTGTGTCTTCTGGTATATTAATACTATATAGTTAATATATTTACTATAAATTTCCTATAGAACCACACATGGTTCATTAATAAAATTTTAAGCATTATATAAGTCACTTGGAATATTATTTTATTTTTAGGACTATTATATCATTTAATGAAAAAAGTATTTGTTTTAAAAACTCATTTATGTTTATTTTTATATTATTCGTATCATGACTTTTTAAAAATCCCCAACAAGTTGATTCTTTTAAAAAAACTTATTTAATTAAAAGATAAAAATCCCTACGCATCCATAAAATTCTTGTATGCCATAAAAATTATAAAATAATTTTATATTTATAATTATAATCTCATTTATTATAATCATTCATTAATAAGGTAATCACAACATCATCATTGTGTCAAAAATATATTTATTTATTTGATGTATAAAAAATAAAAATAATTCCACAAATTTGGAAATATTTTTATATTTATAAATACTATTTATTGTTAAAGATATCACATAATATAACCCCATATAAAAATTGATTTAGTAAAAATATATGATTGTGTTTTATTTTTCTTTACATAAAATTAATTCTTATAAAATGTCATTTTCATATCAAAGTGGCTCCATGGGGCCCTAAAATCAACTCAAGGATGACCATGGTAAGAATTATTTCATCCAATAGTATTATGAAATTTTCTTAGGGTATTTTAATATTATTATAAAATTATTTTTTACCCTTATTTACCATATTTACGCTTTAACCATGGGAAATAAAATTTTTACTATAGTTACTATTCCTAATGTCTAAAAATAAAAGAAACCTATTTACAAAATTTGGACCTCCTAATTAAAATTATGGAATCCATTTTTTTAAATTCAAAACAAATAAACTGCTAAAATTAATTTAAAAGTAATTACCATTGTCGAAACCAAAATTCGTGTTTTTACGAAGTAAAAACTACCAAAATATCGACATGATTTTATGTCCAATTTTAATTTGAAATTACATAAAATGACCAAAATTGGACTAAATGATAAAAATATAATCCATTTACACATTAAAACAAGTTTAAATAACAATATAACTATATAAATAAATTAGATGAAAAGACAATTTTGACATAAAATGTGGTTTATTTCACTATTCATTAAAAAATGAACTTTACCAAAAAAATACCAAAAAATCGCTCAAAGTAAATTTTCATGTCCCACTTATAAAGAGGAATATTATTTTGTCAAATAGAACATATAAAAGAGAAAAATACAAGATTGAAAAAATGGTTTTCCATAAAAAATCAATAACACTCCCTTTTGAAAATATTACAGTATATATGCTAGAAATTGAATTCGTTCTCATTTGAAGCCTCTAAATTTTATTAGAAAAATTTATAAAACATTTAAAAAATATTATTAATCATAATATAGTTAGTTATGATTATTCCCTTCAACACAACAGCTAGGTGTTAACAACTATTTAAAAAATAATATTATATTATTATTATTTCAGTATGACTCAGCATTGTGTGCATCATAAGATTTCATAGAAACCCATTGTTACGTGTCACGTATGCCATAAAACATATAATACACTTTAATGTAAAATTATTGTTTAATTAAAAAATATTAATAAATATGAAAATTTTATATTTTTTATTTATCTGGGATCCTACATATGGTCTGACTCATAACATTTGGAGGAAAACAATGAGTACTTATATTTATATTCAAAATGGATGTTTATTTAGTCCAAGATCAGATATGAATCAATATGAAATGTTTTATAGAAATAAATACAATTTTGAAACACTTAAGTGTTTTTTTGAGTCCATTCATAATAAAGAACAATGGTGGAAACCATGGAAGTTTGATCATAGTAGTGAAGATTGAATTTTTCTTGGTTATTCCCTCTTTTGGAAGAGGTTACAGATGTTTCAACAAAGAGTCAGAACATTAGCTGACTCTATTGATGTGAAAATTCGTGGAAAGGCTGAGGAACATATGCAACCTTAAATATATGAGGAAAATAAATAGATAAGGATGAACAAAGTAGTAATCCTCCTCAAGAGAAGGAATCAGAAATAGCCAGTTCTAGTAATGTTGTTGAATCTAAAAAATATAATCCAAGGATAAATAAGTGAGTTGATGCTCATCAAATTATTGATGATCAACATCAAAAATTTTCATACAAAAAAAATCCCACATACTTCTTGATATTTAAATTTTAATCTGAAATATGTGAATAAGGATTTTGAGAATCTGGAATTGTTTCAAGCTACGAATGAAGAGGTTTATTAGATAGAAAATAATGATATAGGGGAACTCATACCTAAGATAGATTACAAAAATACTATTGGTTCAATAGGGGTTTTTCGGAACAAGATGAATGAATATAGTGAAGTAAAAAAGTAACAATGAAATATTAGTATGAAAAGGTTAGTCACATATTGAGTGCATTTATTTGGATGAGAATCTTGATTTGATGGATAGATTAGAAACAATAAGAATATTTCTTTCTATTGTTTCTAAACAAAGATAAAAATAATTTGAAATCACTATTGTTAAATGGAGATCTTGATGAGGAAGTTTATATAGAATAACCTTGAGGATTTTATAATAGAAAATATAAAATTTACATACACTGGTTGAAAAAATACTCGTATGGGACAAAACAAGATATGAGGACATGGTGTTCCAAATTTGATACTTTCATAAGGACGATGAGTTTTAAGAAAGTAAGAGTTGATATGAAACTTCATATCCATGAAATTCAAGAGTTTTACCTCATTATAATTATTTAAGTTGAAGACATTAACTATGATGGGAATGATGATATAACTTCTGAAATTTTTTTCTAAGAGATGTATTTTTTTTAGATGTTCATGCTGAGAAAAATGAAATTATTTCTTACGTTATTGCTTTATAAATAAAGAAAAAATTTATTTACCATGAAAATATTTCAAAGGAATAGCTTAATAAGTTCATCATGGATAATTTCAAACCTATTTCCACATAGATTTCAATGCAAACTAAGTCTGAAAAGATGTATAAGGTAAATAAGTTGACCATAATGAGTTTTGGAAGCTGGTAAAATGTTTTTTATATTTGACTTCCTCATGGCCCGACATTTTTTTGTCTCCTTATAGGAAATATTTCAGTTCGCTCTAAAAGAATCACATTTTGAAAAAGTATTCTCTGATATATTATAGGTGGATAAAATTTTAGAATCATATGTGATTTCTCAAAAAGTATTTACTTTTTTGGTTATTCATATGCTTATTGGGAATAAACTTTTAATGGTCAACTATCTATATCTAGTAGAGTTTTCTTTTGGGAAAATCCATGTATGTTTTCATGTAATAAATCTAAATTTAGTAACTCTTGTCCTAGATGAAGTTGTGTATGTATCTTCAACTCAAGCCGCTACTCGACAAATGTGTATGAAGACACATTTTAATGATTTACTTGTTGAAGGGAAGTTTCCCTTTATCATGAGTTATGATAAAAAATTGAAATCAACCTTACAAGATATCTGGTAAGAATTTCTCTTTTAAAATATATTGATATCAAATATCATTTAGTCAAAGAGTGTGTGAAGAAGAATAAATTAAATCTTTAGTTTGTCCTAACATAGAACAAGTTGTTGATATTTTAATAGAACCATTACCGAATGAACCTTTAATAAACTAAGGATGGACATGGGCATCCAAACTCCTTCTCCTCAGGTTTGAGGTAGGTGATTTATTCCCATATCTAATCCTTCATTGGGATATTATTTTTAAATGGTAAGAATATATTATAAATCTATCCATTTTTATGTCCTAAACCTTTTCAGGTTGCATGTAAAACTAGGATATTGTGTGTAAGATTTGATTTTAGGATTTTAAATGTGTGAACTATTTAAAAAAAATTAGTTGTTTTAGGAATATTTTATTATGAGAAAGTGGAAGAAGAAAACAAACATGTGATGAAATGTTGAAGAGTTTTTCATCAGTCACTACTTATGAACATCATGGCCTTATACTCAATAGTTATTGTTTTCCTACAAAGTGTTACCTCACATAGTCTTAGAATATTGGAAAATTAATCTATCCCTTGATGTTACAAAGTTCAAGGATTTATTAATCTAGGTTGAAAAACCAAATCGGAAGGGGGGTATTTTTTCACCATGTTGTAAATATATTGTTTTTGGAATCTGGAAGATGTTTATTTTGTATTTTATTACCAAGGATGTTTTTTGGAAAAATAAATCACCACATTTGGTATTTTTTGTAATTTTTATATCCATCATATTCAGAAAATTGATCTCATAATTCTTAAGAAGTTCTATTGGATTGAGAATACATTTTCATGAAGAAATGATTTATTAGACTCGCCTTGGGTTTGAAATAAAGGGAATATCATTATGAGGAAGAGAATAATATTCGTCATGAATATGATAAAAATATTATGATGCTTTTATGATCTTGGATTTCACAAAGTCATAATTATTCTATAAAAGTTGTGTAGAAATATTGATAAAATAAAGGGACAGTGCTTCCAATCGTATTGTGGGTTGGAAAGAAATAAGTTCCAAAAAGGATGGAAATTAACAAAATATTCCATTATAAGTTATAAAATTCTTAATTATATGTTAAAAAATTCAATGTAATGTAGATTTCATGATATAAGAAAATGTTTAGTGGAGAAAAAATTTCTAAAGCTTAATATTCTCGATCTCAGTTCTTCAGCATGAGATTATTATACACAAAAATGATTGTTGGCTGAGAAGGTTGACCAGAACGTGAAGATATGAAGATATTGTTTTTCATTCTGACCAATAATCTACAAGAATGAAATATTTAATGTAATAAGTAGTAGTTTTTAACATCATTAGTATTATATTTAAATAATAATGATGTTGTTGAATTCAAGGTATCTAAAACAGTTCCATCTTATGTAGTGTGCCATCATTCTGTCATATTGTTTTCTTGAATTGATTCATATTTTTTTGTATCTGTGGTATATTTAGTGAAGATATTTTTCGGAAGAAAAATTATTTGTTAGAAATTTTTGGGACCAATAAATATGAAATAATTTGTGAAACAAAAAATATAAATAATTAAAAATTATTTTTATGACTAATTCGAAGAAGGAAGTCATATATCAGTCAAAAATGCAGTTAATATTTTCCCATCAAGATGAATTTTTTATTTTTTCCAAGATGGAATATTTTTTATTAAGAGTTTTGGTATCAAGTAGTACAAGATAAAATAAATTATCAATTTTTTAAGTTGGTTTAACAGGAATAATAACTCTTATATATGTTTATCAACTGCGTCAAGAATATCGAACTCGAACTAATACTGTTAAACATCATTGGACTCAAGACCATTGGATTAATAAAAGAATAAAATGAAACTTTCATCAAAATTTTCAAAGTGTAATCAAGAGATCAATGAAGTGGTTGAAAAGTTTTAAATAATGATTTTCATTTATTTAATCTGATGCAGAGAAACATAATGAAGATATTGGAATGAGAATTTTACTATAAGAATCATAATGAGAAGAAATCTTATTATCATATGATCAATTCATTTTTTTCAATTGGTGTCGAGTTTTTGATGCATAGCAATGTAAATATAAATCTTCTATATTTTATAGTAATGATGAAATAAGAATTGTAATAATTGGAACAAAGAAATTTAATGACGAAATAGGAATGTGGAATTGGATTTGTAATGAATAATTTTTGAATATCCGAAGTGAGATTATGTTTAAAGAAGTTTCCAGAAGATGTGGTAATAGTGGAGAATCATTCAAAAAGTCCAATAAGTATCTTAAATTCAATGGAAATTGAAGTTTCGTGAAATTTTTTTGAGCATGAAACAATTTCTGAGTCCCTCCAAACATTATATGGACCAACAGTAAAATAAGAAAGTACTTTTTAGTGTCCTGACATGAGTAATATTTAGAAAGAAGTGATAGAAGCTCTAAATTTTTAGGGAGAATAGTTTTCAAGATTGAGCTTACTTGAGGAATATTTCCAAACAATATAAGAAAAAAGGGGAGACAATGTTGTATTCAACTAATTATCTTATTTGGATGGATCATTGGGGGAAAAATTGTACTATGTTTTTTAGACTATGTAAGAATAAGTTTAGAATTGATTTAGTGGTATTCTAGCAAGATCATTTTTTTGTATTGATCATTCATACATAGTGAATTGGATTAAGAAATCGGAATGAGTACCATTATGAAGTTCAAAAGATATTCTTACCTACTACTAGGTAAGAAAATTAAGATTTTTTTAAGAAAAAATTTATGAATGTTTATGAAGGGGAGACAATATGATTTTTCTTAACTTTTTATAAAAATAACGTATTTAATCATTTGTGGTAGAAGAAGCACATAAACTGTTGTATTGAACATAGTGTAATATGATTATAAGTGAATATCATACCCATTATATTCCTCATAAAAATATTTTTTTTAATGGATTGTGTGGCATCATATTGTTTCAATGCCATATCAAGGACGTGTCTAATCTTGTTGAGTAGTGAACCTTATAAATTATTGTGATCCTATGAATTTGTGTTTGGTTATGTTTTCTTCAAGGTAAAAATCATTAACAAGAGGAAATTGTTGTTTCAAAAATAAGGAAACATAAAAGAAACTTTTATCACCAATTCACCTCCTCCATGTCTTAGTTATATGTCGATTCTGTAGGGAATTCTCATAACAAACAATGAATATCTATGTTAATAAATATTTTAGAGAAATATACAATTACTATTTTCAAGTTATAGTATCTCATATCTATTGAAATGTATTCTGGGTATATTAATATATAAATGAAGGAAATATAATTTTTAAAACATATTGTATGAGGATAACTAATCATACAACTAATAATTGACGTCAATGGTAATTGTTTTGAAATAGTGAAATAAGAATTTAAATTTAATTTTACATACATAGAATACACATGAAACATGTTTATCTTGAGATGATCCCCAAAAAAGAGATTTATGATATCTTTTATAAATATAATTAACATATAAACTCTTACACATATGTTTGAAATAATATAAAATGAATAAAAAATCTCCAAAATAAATATTATTTACTAGCAATTTAGTTATTCTTTTAGACAATTGAGGATTATCTAAAGATGAAATATCCCAAGGCAGTCATCTCAGTTTTACTAACACTTTAAATTTCAAATACTACTACAAAAGGTAAATATACGAATGAATTCCATGTAAATTATTGGAGAACACTAATATATATTTATATAGACAAATATTATATCAATCATAAAATATAGAATAAGTCTATATAGGTAGAGTATTAACATCCATGAATTTATCTAACTATGGCCTCCTCTTCCATAGGTAATAAAATTAGATAAAATGTTTCATTAATACCACGAATCATTACTCTTTGTGGATCTGACTACAAAATATAATGATATAAATATTCCCCTAGATAATATATAATTCCAAACACAATAATACAATAATGGGTGTCATCAATGTATAAATCATATTATACAGTTGAATATTAACTAGGTGGTTGGGGTCTGGATGCACAGGCATTGTTTGTCTCAACATATATTAAAAGAGAAACTATATATATTATATAATTCACTCCACTATTAACTAATATCTCATAAAAATCTTACCATTTATATAATATATTCCCCCTTGTGTACATCCTCCCTTAATTAACTATTTTATTTCCTAAAAACGTTTCCTATACAAACACTCACCTTGATTCCCACAATGTTTCATGGGTGTTATTGCATTCCTAAAGTGGTTTCAAGGATGTTATTCCTACCCTTAATGATAAAGGTGTTTTATGATTTTTCCCTAAATATCATATTATAATTAAATATTGGAACATCGTATTAATATGTAAAAATAAAGAAAATATAGATTTGAAAAAATAATTAATTACATATAATAATATTGGTTACATGCATTGATTGATTAGAAAGCAACTTATTTTTTCATCATAACCCTATTCCAATTTTCATTTTGAGTCAATGGAGAGGAAGTATTAAACTAAAAACATCATGGAAACATTATCTTTATCCTAATTACAATACCTTTTCATCAATAATTTCCTACTGCAATAATGTATATATTGGTTGTCAACATAAATATACAAGCATATGATTCTTTTACATTGAATATATGTATATAATACATGCATTATTGGTATATATATGTATATAATGAACTTATTATACATGTTTATGATGCATGTATACAATCATTTATATGATTTAGTATTGGTACATATAATTGATTCGTGTATTCATATGAATATTAGAGGATAATATACATGTCTATAATCCATATTTATAAGAAATGAAATATTACTACATGTGAATTTACTTCATGCAAATAAACCCTCTCCATGTGGTTTTATCGAGACTATAATATTTTAATGATGGTCATAGAATGATTTAATACACTCGTAAATTAGGCATAAATCATGGTAATAATTATATAATACCATATGACAGTTGGAACATTATTTATTTAGGAATAATTTGTCATGTATATCATATAAAATAGGAAAAACTATCTCAAACATATATATGTATTATCTTTTTCTTTTGATGTTTCTAATTATCATCAGTTTCATGAAAAAAAATTATATTCTATTTCTTCCCAATGCATAATTATTCTCTTTTGAGAAGGTGCTATCACACCTTCATGAGATTTGTGTATCCCTTCCTAGATATCAATATCTAGTGACTACTGTATACCACTTAGAGGTAGTATTATTACATACACTGATCCTTATAATCATCCTCAAGTGTTGTCCATGTATCGAGGATGAAAATAATATCCCAAAAAATGAACTAGGTATTCTATATTTTTATGTTGTTTTTAAATTTCTTCCATGTTTCGTCTTTTAAGTGGTAGATTCTTATATTTTTATTGTTATTCTACTCTTATAAGATTATATGATGATCCATAAACTACTTATAGTATACCTCCCTTGTTAAAAAATTGTGGGGGTAAATGTTATGTGAGTGGTTGTCCTATAGGGATATCTTAGATGAATACTAAATATGAATAAATTAATAATTCATTTATTAATTATAAAATCATGATATAAATTTGTTTTGTATAAAATAATTAACATACTAGAAATTTATCCCATGTTCTTCCAATGAAAAACTTTTTTCTTGTATCAATATCTAAACCCCATATTTGAGGCAAGGATTTCGATTTTTTGACAAAAAATGTAATTTATATTCAATTTTGATTTAAAATATCATTATATAATCCTAGTAAAATAAAACCACCTCATCTTAATCTTTATTTTATAAATTTTATCAAATTCCAACATTAGTAGAATAAATAAAATGTTTTTTATTTGAAATATTTAATATTTGAAGAAATAATTGAGGTATTATACAATTAATAACTCATATAAATTATCACATATCATATGTTCAATGATCCACTACTCTAGATATAATATTATATCATTAAATTTTCAATGAATTTACATGAAACTAGTAAATATATTTTCATTTAGACCTAATTTATTTCCACTATCATTGAATTCAATAAGTATCATATTCTCCTTCCTATGAGAAACTAAAAAAATAATAAAATTATATTACCACAACTGCCAACATTAGATATATTATACTCTATGAAAGAAGATTAAGTCTCAGTTGTAGTATCTTAAAAATAATTAGAATATGTACTACTATGAATAATTTTGACTAACATAAGTTAAATTTAATGAGTAAATTTAACTATAAATAGTATTTTTATATAACAACTAACACACATACCTTTACATGTGATCTGATTTCTTTATTAACATTAATATTATAGATGGATTAAAGTGAAATGTAATGAAATTATATTTATATTTTGTTGAAAACAAGTAAATAATTATTTCAAGTACATATTAGGTTATTCATAATATAAATATAAATATAAATATTATGTTGTCTACAAAATTTTAAAGGGAAAAAATAATAATAACCATTTTTTCAAAATTATATATTCATATAAAAAACTAAATCTATAAATTGGATTTTATAACAAACTATTTAAATTTAATATTTAGTTAAGCAATAAATTTTTTTTATAAAAATTCACACAATGTTATTGGATGTAATTTTACAAAATCCATTTTACTTTTTTCTCTATGGAAGATTAGAATACAATAAATTTTTATTCATGAGCCAAATAAATTATTCTTGATCGAGATGAATAAATTTGGTCTTAAAAAATTCATTAAATTCCACAATACATTATTATAATGTTAGGATGATGCATCTTATTTAAACTAGAATGGAATATTGTGAAAAACATTATTTAGAGCCAAATATTTATTATTTTACATTATGATTCATTTATTAGGTTCACACCATCATATATATATTATATTAATATTACTCTCTAAAATAACCATAGTAATATTGTAATAAGAACAGAATAATTAATAACTTATATGAATTCATGTATCTCCAAGAGCCCATAGTCTAGAAATAAATGATCCATAAAATACAAAACATGTTTTCAAAGGTCTGAAGGGAATTGTTCAATGACTCAGTGTTTCTGAACTAAGAAGCATCACAACACATCTATGCATTGATTTACCATAGGGAAACCATTGGAAGACTCCCAAAATAGAACTAAAAAATGGAAGTAATCACTCATTATAGAACACCGTTAATTTATTTGGTTTAAGAAAAGTCCTACACTATAGAAAATATTATAAAATTAACAAAATAACAAGATAAGTATGAATAAATTAAATATTCTCATACATGTAAAACACAACCCATAAGAATGTAGAAATACACTTTATAGTAAATCCAAAGAAACAATAACTAGATAAAATACAACTAACCCCACCCATTTATTTATTGTGGGATTCGTAGCATCCATACAATTTGATTGGATTACAATCTTTTAATATTTGTGTTTGAACATCATTTTATCAATTCCACTTCTAGCTACTCACTTAATACAACAAATTCACCCACAAATTTAGATTAATAGTGTCACATCAAGAACTCAACGTTTTAATATTCCATGATTACATCTAGATAGAAGTTTCGACCACTACAGCTTGGTTCAGGACTCCTTATTAAATTAAATTACCTCTATCTATTTCCATAAATATTATTCTAAAATCCCTCATTAATAACTATTATTTTACATATATATAAACCATTTTTCACATAGCCAAGCCTCAGAAAAAGTTTATTTGAAAGCTACATATGAAGGATTCCACCAAGTCTCTGGTCATTTCTATATAAAACTTGTTATCATCCTTCATTTTGTTGTTTCTTTACATTTTATTCACCAATAATAAAAATACCCCATAGGTATAGAACCTCCATATACATTCCCAGTCTATGAATTTATTCATTATATCTTCTATATTATGATGCCTATAAAACTTTTATAGTATAAAACCGATATCCTCCACAGGCTATCAGATGAAATTATTCTTCTTTTTAATGTGTTTCATCCAAGTGTAAAACAATAAATTCTTAAGAATATGAATAATGAGATGATAGCCACATAAAAACATTCCATATTCATTCCTTCATCTGAGTTCATCCAATAATCCAATCAATAAAATCAATTCCTTCCTTGATTTCATAATTTTGATGTACTCAACATCTATGCTTAATAGTGAAATTACATGTTTTATTAATGATATTCGGCTCAAATAATTACATCTGTAATTGAACATAAATATTATGGTAATCTTATATGATTCCATAACTCCTATAAATACTACATTTTCAAAAACAGATAATGGATCATATGTTCTAATAAAAAGAAATATGTCTATTAAACCATTGAGATATCTAATAGACCACTTTGATTCTTAAAATTAATCTTTGACTGGATCCCCCTTGAATTTACTAACTACTCCAAATACATGTGCAATTTTTTACCTAATAAAAACCATGGAGTAAATCAATATTTGAATTGATGATTCTGTATAGAAATTTCACCAAGTATGTAGACATATCTTCCAATGAAGGTATCATTCCCCTTGGATAACATGGAATTTTAATCCAAGGGTATTGATAAGGGAATAGACTCACTCATCCTGAACTATTCCAAGATAATCCATACATGATCTTATTGAGAAAAAACAAATTTATAGTCTTTAATTCCCTTACAATATTTATACCCAATATCTATTACATTTCACAATGTTCATTTATCTCAAATATTTCATAAAATTTGATCTTCAAGTCATTCATCCCCTAATTAGAATGTGTAATTAAAATCATATCATTTATTTATAAAATAAATATTACAAATTATTCATCATTAAATAACATAATATAGCCTAAATGAGCTTCATTACACTTGAAAATTTTCCATTTTACTATAAATTCATTATAATTATTGTTTCAATGTATCAGTTCTTGATTGTGATTAAACTAATTCTATTTGACCATCCACACTATACCTTCAAGTATGTTTTCAATGAAACCTTATAATTTCTACCTTTATATATCTTCCTCCATATAACTATAATTTAATATAGTTTTCAAATATAAATTCTCAAAAAACGTTACATAGAAATTGGGACAACCACAGTCCGAATTTTTGAGTTATTCACAACCTAAGAGAAAAACTCACTAAGATATACTATTTCCATTTTATTGAGATCTATTCACAACTAGCCTCACCTTAAAATTTTTCCTACCATCTACCTCTTATCTCAAAATATATACCCACTTTATCTATGATGGCATTTTTTCCTAGTATTATTTATGTTAGTTCCCAGGATATGAAAAAAATCGATGATTTCATCTCATTCTTCATTTTATCTCAAAATATTCATAGTTTTTTATACTTCTAACATATTCTAGACTCTCAAATTATTCAATATATATCTAAAGAATATAGTGCATTTTAGATTCAATCATCTTCACTAGTCACCTAACCTATGTAGATAATCTCAATGCTTATTGTTCTAACCATTCTATACCCATTTTTTCAAAAACTCTACCCTCATCTTCCACAATCCTATAGCATTTTGGTATATCAAAACTTAATACTATCAGATTTTGATTGTCATCATATTTTTTGAAACATTGTTGTAACTATTGTAATTTAATGGACTTAAACAAATATAAAACTATTTTAAATATATTAAAATTAAATTTAATGTGTTATGTTGATTATTTTCTCTCAAAAACATCTTCTATTATGTTCTAATCCTTTAACATTATTTGATCATGGAAGTGTGCATTTCGTTTACTAGTTTCCATTCACTCAGTACTATCCGAAAACAAAAATTTATTGCTTGCATCATTATAACCCAAAAAGATACATGTTTGGGATTTTATTCCAAATTTTTCCTTACATTATAATAAACTTGGGTTTTTGTAACTTATATGTGAGACATATTGATTCTACTTATAGTTTGTAAATCTTCTAGAAGTGCCTACCCAATTGGTTTGGAAAGAATCTAATTTAAACAATAAGATGCATAGAAAATACGAACTACTCAAAATTACTTTGGGAAAAGAGAATGTAACCCCATTCTCCTTGATCTCGCACACAAATTTTGATTCATCGATTTTCCACATTGTTCTTATCTAGTGTGTCGAGTACAGTATTCACCATCTAAATTCCATTAATCTAATATAACTTATGAAACTCTTTTCTCCCAAATTCACCACCCTGTCAAACCATAATCATTTTAACTTCATTAGGGTCTCATTATCTAGTATGTATCTCCATATAATAATAAACTAAAAAAAATTGACTTCTGTTTGATGGAAAAAACATACATTTTATTTTTTCAATCCTCAATGAAGGTAAAATATTACAATGTTCCCCCATGAGATCAAATTAGATATGGGCCCCATATTTCTATATAATCCAAATTGAGCTTCTTATAATTTGGTTTCATATAAATTTATGTTAGGGAAATCATAACATAATTCATAAGGATACACTATTTTTAAGTTATTTACTCCTCGTGATTGAGTTTTAGTATTCCTCTGATGACCAAAGTCCTCAAAAACCATTGTCAATAATGTGTCACAGGAATATATTCCACAAAATAAAATATTTGGAAGTGGTTTCTTCAGAGTTAATTCCACCTTATGAATCCACAATTATGTGTATTTTGTTTCCTGAATACCTCTGTTAACCACTAAGGAACTCATTGTGATCATACACACACCATCAACAAAATATATAAAACAATTTACATTATCCTACTAACAAATTGATATAAGGTTATTCTATAATCCATAGATCTGATTAACACCCTATAAATTCATCACGCACTATTATCAATGATCTCAAGCACTTATCCATCTATAGGGTGAACATTTTGATGGATCTGGATAAAAAAATTATGTATGCGCACTTTATTAAACAGTAAGTTAAACTTTTCCCTAGTTTTAGGGATCTATAACTCTAACAATTTTGTGAAAATTATAATCAACAGGTATTATTATTTAACATAGGGATTTTCTAATGAACTAGAAACTAACTTTTTAGAATTAACCCAAATTTTCTAATATTCCTTCCATAAATGTCCATTTTTTCACTGTGCAATATGTAGAATCATTTGAGTAACTGATTTCCATTGACTCTTTTCTATTCTATTATCAAAATTATTTGGACTTTATATGTTCCATGAAGATGAACAGCCCCTAATTTCTACACTGAATTTAGTTATAGTAGATTTTTATAATTCATTCTTTTAGTTATATTTATTTATAATCTGACCTAGGATGTCCTCAGACACCATGTTGTAAAGTATAATAGATATTAAAACCATGTTAACTATCACTATCATGATTCTTAAAGTAATGATAGAAGGATAAACTCCCATAGTTCCCTTATGAACTTCACTTCAATGGACTCTTACATAATTTGAATCGCATTATATTCATTGGAATTATCATTAAGATCCATTACAATCAAAATGTTCATGTCAAAGATTCATAACCTCATGAACACCTAATTTATTGTACTTTGATTCAAATATATGTAGTCTTTCATGAACAAATATTTCATAATGATATTCGCTTAACTAATGATGAATGGAATATTCTGAGATAGAATCATCCAAACTACACCCAGTTCCTTCAATTTAATCCTTCCTCACTCCCCATTTTCTATTTTTTATCTTAACCACCATTAATAAAAGATTGAAATATATTTATAATGTATAATCTTGTACCTACATACTCTAGAATCTAAAATAATACCAATAAAAGTCGTCTTCAAACATATTTAAGTCTTCAAAAACAATCCTTCTACGTTGTAAAATAAAACTATAATGGAAAAATATTTATGGTCATGGAACATAACTTTTCTGACATCTTCAAGATGAATATTCCAATAGTAATCAAAAATTTTAACCAAGATCTAATACCAGTTGTTTCATAGAGTCCAAATGATCTAAAACAAATTTAATGTCCTAAAATATCAAAACATGTTTCAATGTTCTAAAATAAATTGTTCAAAACTCAATACTTCCAAATTGATAACCATTTCACTCCAATTACACAATGAATAACAGTAGGGAACCCATCTACTCACTCAAAAAATGGAATTTAGAAAAAAATAGAAGTAAACACAAAACAAAGAACACTACGAATTTTTGTGGTTTGGAATAATTCATACTCTATAATAAATATATAAAATGTAAGAAATGAATATTTAATGTCTCGCTAACATAAAAGCTACAAGTTAGAGAAGATATTAAGAGTGATATCCTAATTCTCTTTGAGTATCACTCTCTATATGGGAGCTTTAATTGGGGTTTCTTCTAGAAATGATGGACTTTTCCATCTTCCTCAAGGTCACATTTCTAGCTTAACCTTCTTTTCCTTTCTTCATGTTCTCTCCTCACGATGTCCCCTAAACTATTAATTTAGGTCTTTTTTCCATATGATTTTGTTCTTCATTCTCTCTGTGTGTTTTTTGTATGGATTTAGGTACTCATCCGGCCTCCACCACTTCCCTTGTTGTTATACCTTTCATGTGATACCCCATCACTGGTTAGACGTGAAGGAACTTCAACGTCGTGGGATGGTTATGGAAGAGCATTCAGGTGTTCACCCCTTTATATTTTTAACTCATATTTCAATTTTATTTTTTCTCAGTTCCTTAGATGCTTGTGGATGGTATTTGTGGGATTTCTCTTACCACCTTTCCTCATTGGGCCTTCTAATCTTCTGTTTCTTCAAAACCCATTACCTAGGACCCGATCTTTTCTCTTGCATGATGGTGTCTTATGGTGTCATAGGATTGTAATGGGGTGGATTTTGACGACGGCTCCTTTATTTTTTTTTCCCTTTCTTCATTTCAATTTCCTATTCTACCATTATGTTTTTGGAATGGCTGTTAGATCTGGAATGGTTGATCTTTCTCTGAGAAGAGGTGGTGATATGTTGTTTCGGTATAATTCCCCAGCCTTAAACATAACATTTTCTTGAAATAAGTTTATAATTCACATTTAGGATCTTTTCAAGTTTATATTTTTAGAGAATTATACTGTAACTATAACATTACATCTCAAAAATAAAAAAGTTGACACTTATACTCTATCAAATATTTCACAAAAATAAAACTCCTTAAATAAAACAAGAGTTCATTTATTGATATAAATCTTCTTTAATTATTAATTTCTTTTATCATTCCTTTTACCCTGTAAAAAATCATTTCAAAAACATGGGATGAGCAAAAAAATATAATTTTGGGTTATAAAACAAGGAAAGAAAAAATTAGTCCATAAATACATACAAATCCAAGAAATCATACTTTTTAAACATTAACGTACCACAAAAAAATCATAAGATTTATGAATAACATATGGAAATAATAAATCATAAAGGTAACTTGTGGCATTCATAACATACTTACATTGTAGCTTTCATGGATACATTGGTGGTTACGTTTTAAATACCTATCAAAGTATTTTCCCTAAATCACATACAAGAAACATTAAATTTTACCTCTTCCACATTACCCAATTAATTGGAGATCTATATCAAACTCACCTACCCTAGGTTTATCATGGAACCACCAATATACGTAATCAATTCTCTAGAACCATAACATATTCACAACACATAAAACAAACATTAAAGAATGACAACATTTCAGAATTGTATTCACAATATATCATTTAAATATATTGACATAATCAATCAATTTTCAAAACCATTTTCAATTCCAAAATACATAAAAGTGTATATGGTATTTATTTTCCTCTTAAAATCATTACGGATTGTTAAGGAAGACAAGGATCAAATAATACTCATGGCGGTGGAAAGGTCATTATCACCGCATATGTTAAAAAGAAACCTTAAATTTTTTCATTCAGTAAAACACTTCGTAGAAAAATATTCCCTTGGAATGAAATGAAAATTCAATGGTGTTTATACATCGTAAAAAGAATGTCACATATAAATCAATATATGCCTCAATGAACGGAGATTGAGATGAAGTTCCTTACAAAGACCATTTTCTATATAAAATTGATCGATAATGAGTATTCGCTATAATTACACATAAAAAAGATATAAATATAATATAGGATATGAAAATTCACTTATCACATAGTCATATAACAACATGATCAAGAAGTAAAAAATTATCCTAAATAATGAAAATTGAGTTAAGAAGTTCCCTTACCTTCTCTATGACATGACTTGTTTGTTCTTTAATCTCATGAATTATATACTTAATTTAATTTATACTTGATTAAGAACAATTTTCAAGTATCTTATTCCTTTTATATTGTAAGAACCTAGACCTTTTTTCCAGGTATGTTTTTCTTTTCTAGTTTTTTTAGAAAAAGATGAGTTTTTGGAAATTTCAGGAGTACACGCTGTGTACTTTGAAGTACACACCATGTACCTTGTTTCCACTGGTGACTGTGTGCTAGATACATAATATTCGAGCACATGGAGGTGTGTGGTGACCTATAGACTACCTAAAGAGGAGGCTGGAAAGGCAAGTACATGTCCTGTACTTTTGAAGAACATGACGTGTACTTTTTTCATTAAACTGACCGGGGTCAAGTCTAAATAATAGAACACTCTTTTTCTCAACTTATTTCTTCTAGGAGCATCCGTATGGTCGCAGATCTTCTCAGTACCCCTGAATCTCCATCTATTCTCTGAATCGACCATCATCGATTACGTTGGAATCACATCGGTGAGTTCTTTTTTCTTCTTGAACATCATATCATTATTTCTCCTCTCTCACAAGTTATCCTCAGTTGAACGTTTTAACATTTTTGTAAATCTATGGAGTTCTAGGGAAATTCAAGGCCTACGGTTCATGTATATCAATCTCATGATGCAGAGGTTGGTGGTTTGGAACTTTTCGTAGTTATACTTTGAATTTTTAGTGCAAAAGTGCTCAATACGCAAGAATGGGGTATTACGTCTGTTATGCCTTGTTTGTTTGGATAGATGTTAATTTTTGTGAATAAGGTTAAAATTTCAATGCAATTTATGTTTTTCCCATGTTTCCTTGTTTTTTACTGTTTGGTCTAGCTTTTCCAGTTAGGTTACTTCTTTGCTTTCCATGCCTAGTATTGTTAGTATAGAGTGATTATTATCTGACATGTTATGATATGAAATAGATTGTTTATCCATGTAGTTCCTGAGTTTTACTTTGGAATATTTGTATCATAATTTCATGATTGAATTACACAGGGCTGTGTGAACCTGGGGTAGTAGACCATAGGGAGAATTGAAGTTGAGGGATTCTCTAGAGTGTCTGTTTACTTTTACATTGAGAGACCATAGGGGGTGGATGTAAGTGCTCCCTCAGAGTGTCTGTAGTATCCTAGATATGGTCTATAGGGGGAATTGGACATTGAGAGATTCCTCAGAGTGCCTATTAGTTACTGATACAAGACCATAGGGTGAATTGATGGTGAGTGCTTCCTTAGAGTGTCTTTGCTAAAGATGAACCATATGGGTTAGACAATGTGTACTTTGCTGAGGGTTTCTTATGTTTATTTTGGTTGAACTAGAGGGGATAGGTTTTGAGTACTTCCAATAGGGTTACCTACTTTTGATTAGCTACTTACTTGATAGATAAAAATGAATGAATTTGAAATTTTAGGATTGTTACTATGTGTACTTCCTTGTTTACTCCAACATTTTGTTTATTGGTTGCCATATATATATTCACTGACATTGAGGCATAGATATTTGGGTGTTTTCCTACTGGGATTAGTCTCACACCATGATTGGGTCATGATTATGGGCCAAAACAGATTATATTGTTGTAGGTATAGATAATGGAAATCCCCCTTCTACTTCAGGTACATGATTGTTGTGGAGCTGGGGAGCATGGGACCAAGATGAGGATAGCGATTCTATGGATAATTTTATCTATTTTCTGTTGTACATGGTTTAATATTGTATTCCAGCATTGTGACTTGTTTGTATTCTTTCCCAGAAATATGTATCATGCATATATATATATTTGTCTGCTCTAGTTGTTTATTAATTCTGTTGCTTACTTATTGCAAATTTTACTACTTCCACTATTGGTATTTGTTTTACTTCTACTATGTTACTTTGCCAATATGTGAATAGTTTCCCCACTATCACATCCAAGGCACTCACTAATATTTTGTAGCCTCTGGAATTAAGGTAAATGTGCTTTAGGCCATGTGATCAACCGGGTATGGGGTGCCTCAAGTCAGCTCTCAGAACTGGGATGTTACAAAGTGGTATCAAAAGACGTAATTTTTTCATGAATTACTATTTTTAGCATATATCCAAGGATATTAAGGAAATAGGTACTTGATAATAAGTTGTTCCAGGGAGTAGCTAACCAGTGTATAGGGAAAAGCCAATTTACCTCGTTATTGCAATTTTCAACTTTTTCAATTTTACAGTTGATTTGATTTCACCATTGGGTGATTCGCATGTTTTATGTTGTTATTGTTTATATTATTGAGGTTCAATGTATATTTCAACCCAATGAGATGAGGGTATTCCATTTCAGGCATCATATTGTTACTTGCTAGAGATCACATGTCTTGCATTCTTTCCATCCCATTTAGGGTGCATTAGCGATTGCATGTTGTTGTGATAGATGTTGTGCTAGATAGGTATGTTTTTTTGATAGATGCCTTGATAGAATATCTGTTATTTGATAGGGTATTGAATTGTTTAAATATTTAGTTTGAATGAACACCAATCTTTGGTTCATGAGGTGTTATGGGTCCTCATGGACTGGAAATTGGTGGATCATTGCTCTATTATGTTTATATTTGACATTTATAAGATGCCAAGCCTTCCTTTGTAGGGAGTATGGGCCCTCACGAATATGAATTTGGAACTTTAATGCTCGTTTCAGCGTTTCCTAGGTTCTGTAGTAGTTTATGAGGCTTAATATCCATAAAAACCCAAAATACATGGCATGTGATGATGAATACAAGCCATGTGTCCTTATATTCAAGAAGAAAGTGTTTTTATTAAGTACACAATGTGTACGATATGTACACGATGTGTAGTCCCTAACCATGTCACTGGTTGTGTGGTAAGAGACACCGTTTTGGAAAATCATTGGTGGGAAATGTCGTGTACCAGATGTACACGTCGTGTTTCATAGACCATGTGTCCACCCGTGTGACTAACGACACAAATGGATAAAATCATAAGCTATAAATGCCATGTCAATCTTGAACTCACCTTGTAGTGTAACCCATGTATCCGACCATGTAACGAACAACACAGTATGGTGGAAAACTTCTTGTACACACTGTTTCTGGGATAAACACGTTGTGTATAGTCAAATGTGTGTTCACCCATATGACTAACAACACGGTAAGTTGAAACCTTAGAAGTTCACGCCATGTAGAGTGACCTGGGTAACTGGTCTTGTGATTAACAACATGGGTCGGTCATGTTCGTCTAGTACATTCCATGTCTGGCACTAATATGTCATGTAGTCAAGTTCTAGGAAAACTGTGTGGCTTAACCGTGTAGAAGAACTCATACAGGGGAAGAGGATACAAGTACATGTCGTGTATTAGGGCAACACAACGTGTGTATGCAGTGTTACAAGACCTAGGTTGGTAGAATTACACGCCCATGTGAAGGCTTAAGGGAATATGTTTTCTATGAATTATACACGCGGGGTATCCATGTTTTGAAAAATATGAATGCTTTCATTCTCTTGTTCCCTTCTTATGCTTATAAGTTTTAGTCCCTATTAATCTAGATCTATGGTGTGCGCTTGATCTTGCAGAGTTATGTCATGAAGACGTCCTCTGGTTGTCCGCCAGTTATAGGGTAGTGATAAGACACCGGATATGGCTGATCAGGGTCTACTAGATGATTCTCCATTTGTTCCGGTCTTGGCATCAGCCATCATTCCAGACACAAGTGTTGATGCACAGTTATGATTGTGCTTTATATGGTTTATGAAGAACTTCTGATGAGTACTGCATCCTGCCCCTTATATGGAAGAGTTGATGCATGTTTTTCAGTAGAATCATCCTCCCACCTTCATAAGAGAAGGAGGACCTCAGGTTGTGGAGTCATGGATAGAATCCATGCAATCTATCTTTGACCATCTGGAGATGCCTATAGAGTGGAGGGTTAAGATCACTACTTATATAATTCAGTACTCCTCCAAGAGATGGTGGGATGTGATCTCATAGGTGGGATGCCAACAGGTTATGGTGTGGGATGAGTTTTAGTGTGCCTTCTATGGATACTTCTACCTAGAGACTTTGAGGGATGATCAGGCCTGAGAGTTCATGAGTCTGGAGCAGGGTACTCTTTCAGTTATGGACTATTCTTCTCTCTTCATAGAGATGCATAACCTCACCCTTATTCTAAGAGGTGATGATTTATTTCTGGAAAGAACGTCTGAGGATGGTCTTAGGAATGACATCTAATCTTAGGGGAACATCTTTAGGTTGACTTCAATCACATCCATAGTCAACCAGGTGAAAATCACGGAGAGTAGTCTGAGGGATTCTGGAGTTTTGAGCGAGGGCATCTCGATATACGGAGTTGGTATCCCTCCTACTGATAGTCAGAAGCACCGCAATGAGTCTACACATAGATATCGTGGTAGGCAGGATACTTATTCTGGTGGCCAGGTGTTGTGCTACCAATATTGGAAGAGTGGATATATGAGACCACATTGCCCAAGAGACCCAGTGGAGTGTCTATGATGTGTAAAGATGGGCGATATTGAGCATTTATGTTAGTTTTTCTCCACAAAAGATAGTGATATGAGTTCTTATCTGATTCCACATTCAGGAATAGCACCACTAGTTTCTCATCAGTCAGGGAACTAGAGTTCTTCTAGCGGTTCTGGAAGATCGCGTCTGTGGTAGTCAGTCACCGGGCTTTTTGTCACAGTAGGGTGGATCAGCACAGGGTGGTCAAGCATGGTCGTAGGGCCACAGTGCAGGTCAGACTTTTGCAGTGGAGTAGACCCAGCAGGAGCAGGATCCTAGACCCTCAACAGTTCGAGGTACGATCTTAATTGTCTCTATTTTAGATTATTCTCTTTTCGATACAGGGGATTCCCATATCTTTATATATTTTGCTATTGTGGAGAGCCTTGGTCTTTGTATCTTTTCTTATGCTGATATCTTGACGTTAGGCACTCCGTTGGGGACAATAATGACTATTGTACAATAGTGCAAGTATATCCCTCTATAGGTTGGTGGGTGTCACTTCGTTTGGGACATCTATGTCTTAGAGATAACGATATATGATGTCATTCTTGGAATAGATAGGTTTGTTCTCATCTAGGCTGTTCTCGATTGCTACTGTCGTAGAGTGAGTTTCACATCACCAGACGGTGGATTGTTTTTTCATAAGGGTTAGTGGGATCTACAGGAGAGCATAGTAGGACTCGAGCATCATTGGTTGAGTGGAGTTACATCCAAGATTTCTAGTCTATATCTTGATGACCAGGGGACTTCACAGATGGAATTTCATCTAGTGGTGGAATTTTTCATGTATGTCTTTCCAGAAGACTTTTTAGGTTTTCCTCAAGATAATGATGTTGACGTTTCTATTGATCATGTTCTATGAGTGGCATAGGTGTCCATTAATCTTTATAGGATGGATACACAAGAGTTACAGGAACTCAATAAGCAGTTGGAGGAGCTGTAGTAAAAGGGTTTCATCCAACCTAGTACATCTCCTTGGGGTTTACATGTTCTATTTGTGAAGAAAGTAGACGGTACCCTCAGGCATTGTGTGGATTATCAGAAGTTGAACCAGTTGAAGGTCAATAACTGGTATCCCTTGTTGAGGATTCATGATCTCTTTTATCATCTTTGAGGATACCGGGTGTTCTCATAGATTGAATTGAGATCTGGTTATCATCAGTTGTGTGTTAAACCATCAGATGTACCTCTAACAGCCTTTCGGAGTAGTTATGGTCTATATGAGAGTGTGGTTTTTCTGTTTGGTCTCATGAATGCGCCTTCAGCTTTCATGGCAATGATGAACCATGTGATCCATCCATACCTGTATTCTTTCATGGTAGTCTTCGTGGATGATTTCTTGGTGTACTCCCACACTCGACACGACCATGCCACACATCTTTAGATCATTTTCAGTACATTGGGAGAGCATCAATTATATGATAATATCTCAAGATGCCAATTTTTGATGGACCAAATTCAATTCTTGTGTCATGTAATCTTAGATACAGGAGTATCAATAGACCTAGAGAAAGTGAGAGTAGTAGTTTTTTGGGAGCAGTCGATGAATGTCTTTGAGGAACAGTGTTTTCTAGGGCTGGCTGGTTACTATAGGTGTTTTATTCAGGAGTTCAAACCATGTACTTTTAAGTACACGTCCTGTACCTGGTTGACGCTAGTGACCGTGTGATAGAAATGTAACATCCAAGAACATGGCCCTGTGTGGTGACCTAGAGACCGCCTAAAGAGGAGTATGGAAAAGGAAATTACATACCATGTACTTTTAAATAACACACTGTGTACTTTTTTTTTCATTAAACGTATCAGGGTCACGTCTGACAGACAGAACACACTTCTTCTTGACCTATTTCATCCAGGAGCATTCGTACGGTTGCGGATCTTCTCTGATCCCCCGACTCGTTGTCCGTTATCTGAATCGACCGCCATCGATTGTGTTTCAATCGCATCGGTGAGTTCTCCTTTCTTCTTGAACATAATCACTTGATTTATCCTCTCTCCCGAGTTAACCTCAGTTGAATGATTTTAACATTTTTGTAGCTCTATTTAATTCTAGGTCTATTCAAGGTCTTAGGTTAAAGTTTATCGATCTCAAAACACAGAGGTAGGTGGTTTGTGCATTTCCGTAGTTAGTCTTTGAATTACATGTGAAAAAGTGTCCAATACCCAAGAACGGGGTATTGTGTGTTTATGGTTTTAGCCCTGTTATTACCTGTTATGCTTTGTTTGTTTGGATAGAGGTTAATTGAGGTGAATAGGGTTAACTTTTCCATATTATGGATGTTTTTCTCATGTTTGCTTATTTTTTACCGTTTGGTATAGCATTGCATGTTAGGCTGCTACTTTTATTTCCATGACTAGTATTGTTAGGATGGAGTAGTTATTATCTAACATGCTATGAAATGTTGTATATTTTTTATCCAATTAGTTCTTGAGGTTTACATTGGAATCCATGTATTGTTTTTTCATGATTGAAATACACAGGGTTGTGGGAACCTAGTGTAGTAGACCATAGAGTGAATTGAAATTGAGGGATTCTACAGAGTTTCTGTTTACCTTTACATTGCAAGTCCATAGGGGGGATGGATGTAAGTGCTCCCTTAGAGTGTCTATAGTTTTATCGATACAAGAAACCAGGGGTAATTGGACGTTGAGTTCTTCCTCACAATTCCTATTAGTTACCGATTCGACACTACAGGGGGAATTTATGGTGACTGCTTCCTCAGAGTGTCTTTGCTAATGCTGAACCCGAGGGGTTATACTGTGTGTACTTCCCAGTGGGTTTCTTGGGTTTTTTTTTGGTTGAACCAGAGGGGTTAGGTTGTGGAAACTTCCCAGAGGGTTACCTTCTTTTGATTAGATTCTTACTTGATATATGAAAATGAATGCATTTAAAATTGTAGGATTGTTAGTATGTGTACTTCTTTGTTTACTACTTCATTTTGTTTATTGCCTACCATATATATTCACTGACTGTTATGCACAGATCTTTAGGTGGTTTCCTCTTGGAATAAATCTCACTCCTTATTTTTGTCAGGATTTTACACCCAAACAGATTATATTGTTGCGATTATAGATAATGGAAAGAACCCATCTACTTTAGGTACTTGATTGCTGTGGATATGGGGAGAATGAGACAAAACTGAGGCTTGCGATGTTGTGGATAATTTTATCTATTTTTTGTTGTACTTTGTTTAGTATTGTATTCCTGCATTATAAATTGTTTGGCTGCTTTTCTAGACATATGTATCATGCATCATATATATGTGTGTGATCTAGTTTTTTATTACTTTTGATGTTTACCTATTGCATGTTTTACTACTTCCTATATTTCTATCTATTTTACTTCTACTATGTTACTCTGCTAATGAGGGCATTGTTTCCCCACTATAACACCCAAGGCCCTCACAGCTTGTCAGCAGCCACTGGTATTCGGGGAAATGCGCTTGAGGACTTATGACCAACCGGGTATGGGGAACCTCTGGGCGGCTCCTAGAACTGGGACGTTACATATATCACTTATTACTGCTTTATACAAATTACAAAATCATTTAAGTTAATAATAGTCATTTTTTCGATGTCCGGTAATTGACTCAAAAATGAACATCTTATAATCACAAGTTGTCCATGTGGCCAAAAATACATTATTTAAATAATGATATTAATTCATTTTATATCATATATATCATATATATCCCGTATATATATTTATCTATAATAGAACATAACATTTGTGGATAAGAAATGAAATGCACCATTCATGGAAACGGTAAGTTGTCTGTATGTGTGAACGCTACTTTAATTTCTATTTCATATTTAATGGAATGAAAATATAATGATAAAAAGTTATATTATAATTCCATTATAGTATAATATATAACATCATTAACTCTATCCTTTTTGTGTTCCATGTATGGCATGGCCGAGTCATATCACTTTGAGGGGGCGGTAGTCCGCACTTCCTCAAAAGAAATTATCGTATTTACCAATTATGGAAACCATAAAGGAAATATATAAATGAAAAATACAGAAGCATAGAGAAAAATTAAAAATATTTTATATCACATATAGATATATTTCCATCATAATGGTTACCATTAGAAGCGGTATGAGATAATTGAACAATCATCATTTCATGCGACAGTAGTTTCTCGTCTAGAGAAACTGTTCGTTCATATCCATTATATAGAGGTGTGTGGAATTGTAGTTAGAATTATTCTCTTAATAACATCCCAGTATATTGAGGGTACTTGTGTTGTTATAAAATAATTGAATAAAGAGGGTTTACGGTGTTGGAGATGGAAAATAAATGAAAAGAACTTTAGAGAAGACATTACCTTTAAATTAGGAAACACCCTTTGGATTGAACCAAAAGGGATTCTTTAATTTTATTATTCCTATGGGAAGGATTATATAAGGAAGAGAGGGTTGTTGGGAGATTCTTGTTTCAGAGTTTGGATGAGCCAAGGGGCTTGAGAGATGTGAGTAATTGGTTAGAGATGGTGTCCTTTTATAAGAGGGAGAAGGGTCTCTTTCAGAATGTTTGAAAATATTACGTTATTATAAAATTATTTTCATTTTAAAAAGGTCCAAAACATATTTAATTCTACGATTATGTAATTATAAGTCCAAAAAATCATCCAAAAAGAATTGGATAGGTTTTGGATATTTATTAATCCCTATCATTTTTGTTTAACCCTTTGTTAACTTATTTATCATTTACCAAGTCCTCTTATATATTAATTCTATATGGTTAGTATATTTACTATAAAATCACAAGATACCCAAAATGGATCATTTATGACATTATTAATGACATTCTGCTGAATCTTAGATTTTTAGTATTAATTTATAATTTAATAAAATATTAATTGTTTTAAATACTAATTTATTTCAGTTTATAAATTATTCAAATCAAGGATTTTAAAAAAACTATAACAACTTGATTCCTTCAAAAAAAAATTCATTAATTAAAAGATAAAAATCCATTAGTATCCCTAAAATTAGTGTATGGCATAAAAATCATCAAAATAAATTTATTTTAATATTTATAATATTATTTCTTTGAATATTTTATTAATGTAGTTATTACTTCATCACCGTTTTGTCAAAATTAAATTTATTTATTTGATGTCTAAAAATAATAAATAAACTATCATTATGTATGAAATATTTATAGATTTCAAATTAATATTTATGGTCAAAGATATTACTTTTATAACCCCATATAGATATTGTTTTACAAAAAGCTATATGTTTTTTTATTTTGTTTTTATATTAAATTAACTAATATAATGTGTCATTATCACTCCCAAGTGGCTCCATGGGTTCCCAAAATTGACCCATGGATGACCTTAGACGGAAATTTATCCTCCAAAATGTTTAGAACAAGGGTAAGGGTAATTTAATATAAGGACCCATCTTTAAAACATTACATAATCTTGAATTAAATGGATAATTCACATTAAGGATCTTTTCAGGTTTAAGGTTTTAGAGAATTAGGCCATAACTATTACATTACATCTCAAAAATTACAAATTATACCCTTCTACTCAGTTTCCATTTTGTTCATAAAATAGAAACTCTTGAAAAAAATAGTATGTCCAGTTCCATGTTTTAAACAACATGACTTTTCACCAATCCCATCCTTGACCCTATTCATCTTTATGTCCTGTGAAAAACATTTCAAAACTTGGGTTGAGCAAAAAAATATTAGTAAGGCTTATATAATAAAGAAAGAAAACATTAGTTTATATATAAATAAATAATATAATCTCTTTAACATACCTCATGATATCATAATATTTATGAATAACCCATATTAATCACAAATAATAAAGGAAACTTGTGGCATCCATAACATACTTACATTGTAGCATTCATAGCTACGTAGGGAGTCACATCTGGAATACTCATCATAGTATATTCCATTAATCTCTTAGGAGAAACATTCACATTTACCTCCTTCATGTTACCCAATGCATTGGAGTGCTATATCGGGCTTACCCACCCAAGGTTTATCATGAAACCACCCGTATACATAAACAATGTTCAAGAACTGTAACATATTCATGACACATAAAACAAATATAAATGAAAGATAAAATTTCCAAATTTAAATCACAATATATAATTTAAATATATTGACACAACAAATCCATTATCAAAACCATTTTTAATAAAAAAAAATGTAAAATAGTATACGGTATTTAATTTTCTTTTTAAAACAGTACGACATGTTAAGGAAGCCAAAGATCAAATAATACTTGTGGTGGTGGAAAAGGTCGTTGTCACCACATACGTTAAAAAGAAAATTTCACTTTTTTCATTTATTATAATGATACATAAAAAAATATTCCCTTTGAATGAAATGAAATGTAAAAGGGGTTTATACACCATATAAAATAAATTTGTTTATAAATCAAAATATTCCTCAATGAAAGAAGATTAAGACGAAGTCTCTTACATCATGTTCGACCTGAACCGTTCATTCCTAATCTCTATAATAATAAACTAAAATTAATTTCTATATGCTTGAGAAATTTTTTCAAGTTTATTATTCTTTTTATATCACTTATTTCCATGTTATAAACATTATGTAATCATTTAAGTTAATAATGGTCATTTTGTCAATATTTGGTACTTGAGTCAAAAATGAACTTCTTATATTTACAAGTTGTCAATGTGATAAAAATTTCATTATATACAGAATGATATTCATGATTTAGATATCATATATATCATATATATCCAGTATATATATATTCAAAATAGTACATAACATTTAGAGTTAAGAAATGAAATGCACAGTTAATGGAGATGGTAAGTCGTACGTACGCAAGAATGCTACTTTCATTTCTATTTTTTTATGGAGTGAAAACATAATGATAAATAGGTATATTATAATTCCATTATACTATAATATATAATTTCATTAACTCCATCCTTTATATGTTCCACATATGGCGTGAATGAGTCATGTCACTTTGAGGGGAAATAGTCTGCACTTCCTCAAATAAAATTATCGTGTTCACCCATTATGGAAACAATAAAGGTATGATATAAATGAAAAATACAGAAGAATAGAGACAATATAAATATAATATATATCACATATAAATATAGTTCCATCACAATGGTCACCATAAGAGACGGTAGGAGAATATTGAACAATCATCGTTTCGTGAGGCAGTAGTTCACCGTCCACAGAAACAGTATGTTAATTACCCATTTGATAGAGGTGTGTGTAAGTGTAGTTATAATATGTATCATAAAAAAACATATTATATTGAGGATACTAGTTTTTTCATAAAATAATGGAATAAAAATATTTTAGGGGGTTGGAGAATTAAAATAAAATAAAAGAACTGAAGAAAAGACGTTACCATTAAATTAGGTAACTTCCTTTGGTTTGAACCAAAAGGATTTCTTGAAGTTCCTTCTGCCTAAAGTAAGTCTTCTAGGTGTAAGAGAGAGATCATTAAAGAATATTTGGGTAGATTTTGGATGATATAAGAAGATTTAGAGATGTGAGTAATGGTTTATAGGTCAGGGTTTTTTGTTAGAGGGAGGAGGGTCACTTTAGGAATGTCTAGAAATTTTATTTTATTATATAATGATTTTTGGTTTCTAAAAGTCAAAAAATTGTTAAAGTCAAAGTTAAGTTTCTTATTTTTTGAATTAAAATCATTCAATAATAATTAGATAGCTTTTGGATATTTTTTTAATTTTTATAATCTTATTTATTAAAATCATTCATTAATGAGGTAAACACTACATCATTATTATGTCATAAATAATTTTTTTTATTTGATGTCTAAAGATTATAAAAAAATACCATGATGTAAGAAATAATATTATCTTTATAATGATTAATTATAGTAAAATATATAAATTATATAACCCCACATTAAATTTTTTTTAGCAAAACAATATATGTTTATGATATTTTTATTTTTACTTTAAATATAAAGTTATTAATATCATTATCTTACCCAAGTGGCATTCAAAAGACAAAGGTATCACCCAAAGATTGTCTTGTTTGTTAATTACTCACCCAAAAAAGGATAGGACAAGTGTTAAGGTAATTTTATATTTTTATAATATTGTTTATACAGTGAATTACCCTATTTACCTTTAACCGAGGTAAATAATAATCAAAAGTTACTATTCACCAAAAATTATTTTCATCTTATTGAACCAAATTTTACATACTAATAAAAATCATGTATGTTAGATTTTGTAAATTTAAGTTATAGAAGTGGTAAAATTTCATTTAAATGAAAATTTCAACTTTTTAACTACTACTTAGTTTTTTCACAATTCATCAAAAATTGATGTTTTTTAGAAAAATACCGATAATTATGACTAAGATATATTTGATATTTCAAATTAAAAAATGATGTCTATTTTACAAAATTAAAAACATAAAAATGCATTAATTAATTTAAAATTAATTCCCGTTGTCAAAGCAAAGCGTGTGTTTTTAAGAAGTAATAACTATCAAAAGATTGACACTTGTTTATGTCCAATTTCAAAATGAAATTTCTTCCAATGACCAACATTGGATTAAATGGTAAAAATATAATCTAATTACACATTAAAACCAGTTAAAATGATAATCTAACTATATAAATAAAATATATTAAAAGGCAATGTTGAATTAAAATACAGTATTTTCCCAATTCATTAAAAAATGAATTTTATCAGAAAAATAAAAAAAATAACCCAATGTAAATTTTGATGTCCTAATTCTAAAAAATAATTTTATTTTTTCAAATATAACATATAAAAGTGACCAAAACTATATTTAAATAGGGTTCCCCATAAAAAGGCGGTAAATCGGTCTTTTTAAGAATATTAGACTATTTGTGCTTAAAATTAGATTCATTCACATTTTAAGCCTCTAACATTTATTGGATAAATATAAAAACATTTAACAAACATGTATAATAAATTTCTATTCATTCCTGCCAATACAAAGGCTAGGAGTTATCAACCATTTAAAATAATATTATATTATTATTTTTTAGTATGACCCAGCATTGTGTGTAACATTAGACTTCAAAGAAACCCATTGTTTGGTATTGGGAATGCCATCGAACATAATATCCCTTTTAAATTAAAATTACTATTTAATTCACAAATTAAAATTTATTATTATTTATTTACTTGGGATATAACATTTAATGTTATTATAATATCATATGTCATCCTTATTTACTAGATTTACCATTTAACCATGGTAAATAAAATATTTCCGGAAGTAAATATTCATAATGTCAAAAAATAAAAGTTACATATTTACCCAATTTTGTACTTATGATTCCAAATATAGAATCAATTTTTCCAAATTCAAAATACAGAAGTTTCAGAAATTAATTTAAAATTAATTCTTGTTGTCAAAACAAAAAAGCATGTTTTTTTAAAAATAATAACAATCAATAGATTGTCACTTGTTTGTGTTCAATTTCAAAGTAAAATTACTTAAAATGTCCAAAATTGGTATTATGGTAAAAATATAATCCAATTACACATTAAAACCAATAAAACTAACAATTGAACTATATTAATAAATTAGATTAAAAGAGAGTTTAGAATTAAAATGCAGTATTTTCACTATTCATAAAAAAATTAACTTAATCAAAAAAATACCAAAACTTTACCAAAAGTAAATTTTGATTTCCCAATTATAAAGAACAAGTTTATTTTTTCTAATAGAACATATAAAAGTAACTAAAACTATATTTAAAAGGGGTTCTCCATCAAAAGGCTGTAAAACAACCATTTAAAATTATTAGAGTATTTATGTTTAAAATTGGATTCATTCTCATTTTAAGCCTCTAAATTTTATTGGATAAATTTATTAAAAAAAATAACAAACATTTGTAATCATATTATAGTTAGTTCTATTCATTCCTACCAATACAACGGCTAGGCGTTAACTATCATTTCAAAATAATATTATATTATTATTTTTAAGTATGACTAAGTCTTGTGTGAAACATGAGATTTTAGAGAAACTCATCGTTGCGTGTCGGGTACGCCCTTGAACATATCATCCCATTTAAAGTAATATTAATATATAATTCAAAAATATTAATAAATATAAAAATTCCATATACTTTATTTACTTGTGATGTTACATCCCTTCCCCCTTTTGGGAATTGCGTCCTCGTAATTTCAAAATTGGGCTCGGAAACATCCTTAAAAGTCCCCCATAAAAAAAGAGTCCATAATATGATCACTTTAAAAGAAATAAAGAGAATTACAAAGCTCAACTAAGATAACACATACTAGGATTCCATGTATGAAAACATAGATTTGGAGGAGAAATAAAGTGTCCAGTTCTGATGGAGAGTGATAGAAAACATGACTAGGAGAAACTTAACAAAAAAAACCACAAACATGTGATAGGGTAAACTGTATTTGATTCCCCAGTAGGAAAAGTAAATGAACAACATTTCTTTAACTTCCCTTTTGAAAATTTAGAAATTTATTTAGGATATTGACTAATAAAATAAGTAAACATACTTACCTGTCATGTAGACATTCATACTTAACTAAATTCCTACCACAAACTTTTCCTTTATCCAAACAGTGAGTATTCAAACTTACTTGGTCACATAAAAAGTTCTAGAATCAACTTCTAGAGTATCACATAATCCAAAAATGATGAACTATATATTTCACTTGTATTTAGATATCAACCAAAACCAAAATGGTTAGTTCGAGATCAGATAATCCCCAAAAAGGATAATCCTTTATAAAAATAAATACTAATTTTAATCTACAAAATTCAACAAACAATACCAAAATTTCAACAAAGACCGTTCAATAAAAAAATATCCAAATTATTCAATATAATCCCAAAAAAGATTGAAACCCAAAACACAGAATAATTTGATCACATAGTCTTCCATGATAAATCTTATCATTTATCTACAAATCACATCGAATACACTTAATGTCTCATACTGAAGTGTAATTAACCTAATCACCTATTCTCTATGATAGGTTAATAATTTCCATAAATAACCCAAATCACCCTATTTCCAAAATAAAAACATAGATTTATGAAAAATAAAATTTCAACCATTAATCCACAAATGGGATCCCATGTTATTCAATTTCCCTAAATCATATAATGTTTCCCATAAGAGAGAACGTCTTCCAAAATATCATTTATCACTTAATCACCAAATAATTTTATTATATTAAGGATATCCATTTGATAAAACATATGGTACCAAAATCAACTTATTCATGATCCATAATAACATTTAACTAAAAAGAATAAGTCATACTAATCAGGTACTTCACATAGGCCAGTGGTAGGCGATGCACCCTTGTCACCCTTTGGTTGTGGGTTCGATTCCTGTAGTCATGCCGAATGTGATGGGTTGTCACCCATCTTATGGGTGTTCATTTTATAAAACTCAAAAACAACACTAAAATGTTTTAACCTCAATTGATTTATTATAACTTTCATTTTCATCCCAATAGATTAAGACCTCAATATCTTATATATTGTCATTTTTTCACCTTCATATGATAAAATAAAACTAGTCCCAAAAGAAAAAACATCATACCTTGATCAGGGTTTCCATATGGTTTCATCATCATCTTGTCCACAAAGGTGGAAGGTCTAATCATTTCAATAATTATTTAGATATCCTCCATACTAATTTTTTTCCTTTATCCAAATACACCTTCTACAACTTGGGTCATATGGGTGTTTGTAGAAAAATAGTTTCGGAAGATAATCATGTATGAAATATAATTTCAAAACATATGATAAAACATAATTTTTATAAAATAGTCGGACTAATTTTGTGTGGAAACATTCAATCAATTTTCCTTTTATAATACCATAAATATGTGCTGAGAGACTATATTTTAAAATCAAATATAAATAGGTTGTGCAAGGGTCTCTTTCTTCAGCACCTTTTTCAAAATCATAATATGCTTCAAAATCTTGTGATAAGGTAAAATATTTGAAAAATCCTTGATAATATTTACCTTTCTTAAAAGTATGAGAATATTTGGAAAATAGTATTTGATTAAATATGACACATGACCCACGATGATATCGAGGTATAGTGGAGGTGTTTGATTTCTCAAACAATAGCTTGTAAGTGAGTTGTATATATGCTCTAAAAAGACTCACAATCATCTGAACATTACATTGCAATAATTATTGCAAGCATGTCATTAGGAAGAGATAGGAATATTGTTTGAGATCCTCCTCCTTCAAGTTTTGACCGATAATCCATGATCCAAAAATGTTATATAACCAGTATTAAACCAAAATAATAGACATAGGGACTAACCATGTGTTTAATGAAAATTCTTAATCCCTAAATTTGTCTAATCTGACCTCTGATTCCAAATATAAGGCCCCAACCTTAAACATTACATAAACCTGATATAAGTTAAAAATTCACATTGAGAATATTTTCAGGTTTAATGTTTTAGATAATTAGGCCGTAACTATTACATTATGTCACAATAATAACAAAGTAGACACTTCAACTCTATTCAAATTTTTCACATAAATAAAAATCTTTAAATAAAATAAGTGTTAATTTCTTGATATAAATCTTCTTTATTTATTCCTTTCCTTAACCTTCCGTATACCATGTGAAAAACATTTCAAAAACTTGGGATTAGCATAAAAAGACCAATAAGGATTATAAAACAAGGAAAGAAAACATTAGTCCATAAATAACTACAAATCAAAGAAATCATACTTTTCAAACATTAACGTACCACACTAAATAATAAGATTTATGAATAACACATGGAAATCATAAATCATAAAGGTAACTTATGGCATCCATAACATACTTACGGTGTAGCTTTCACATCTACGTAAGGAGTTAAGTTTGGAGTACCTATCACAGTATATTCCCTAAATCTCTTTGGAATAACATTAATGTTTACCTCTGTCATGTTACCCAATGCATTGGAGAGCTATCTCAGGCTCACCCGCACTAGGTTCATCACGAAACCACCCATATATGTAAACAATTCCCATGAACCATAACATATTCACGACACATAAAACAAAACATAAATAAAGAAAACATTTCCCCATTTCAATCAAAATATATCATTTAAATATATTGACATTATCAATCCATTATCAAAAACATTTTCAATACCAAAATACATAAAATATTATATGTTATTTATTTTTCTTTTAAAAACATTACGTCTTGTTAAGGAAGCTAAAGATCAAATAATTCTCATGGTGGTGAAATGTCTTTGTCACCGCTTATATTAAAAAGAAACATTCCCTTTTTCATTTAGTAAAATGATTCTTAGAAAAATAATACCTTTGAATTAAATGAAAATTCAACGGTTTTTATACACCGTATAAAAGAAATTCATGTATAAATCATAATATGCCTCAATGAAAGGAGATTGAGATGAAGTTACTTACAATGATCATTTTGTAAATAAAATTGATCAATAATATATATTATTTATAAATACTCTTAAATAAATTATAAATACAATATAGGATATCAAAATTCATTTCTCATGTAGTCATATAATTACATAATCATGAAGTAGAAAATTAACCTAATGAATGGAAATTGGATTAAGAAGTTCCCTTACCTCGTGTCCAACTTGACTTGTTCAATATTTAATCTCTTTAATAATAAACTAATGTTAATTTATACTTTATTAAGAATCCTTTTCATGTTTATTATTTCTTTTATATCACTTATTACTTCATTATAATCATTACAAAATCATTAATGTTAATAACGGTCATTTTGTCGATATTTGGTAATTGAGTCAAAAATAAAATTCTCATAATTTCAATTCGTCCTTATGGTCAAAATTAAATTATATATAGATTTATATTAATGGTTTACATATCATATATATCATATATATCAATTATATATATGTATTTATAACAGTACATAATGTTAGTAAATAATAAATGAAATGTGCAGTTCATGTAGACGGTAAGTCATACGTACGCATGAATGCTACTTTCACTTCTATTCCGTATTGAATGGAATAAAAAATTAATGATACATAGGTATATTATAATTCAATTATAATATCATATATAATTTCATTAACACCATCCTTTATATGTTTTTTGTGTGGCATAAACAAGTCATAACATTTTGAGGGGGCGGTAGTCCGCACTTCATCAAATGAAATTATCATATATACTCTTTATGGAAACCATAAAGGAATACTATAATTGAATAATACAAATGAATAGAGTCAATATAAATATATCATATATCATATATAAATACAGTTCCATCATAATGGCCACCATGAGAGGCGGTAGGAGATAATTGAACAATCATCGTTTCATGAGGCAGTAGTTCGCCTTCCACAGAAACAGTATGTTTATATCCATTAGATAGATTTGTGTGGAATTGTAGTTAGAATAAATATCACAAAAACATACTAGTGTATTTGGATACTAGTTTTTATAAAATAATGGAATAATGAGATTTTAGGGGGTTTGAGAAAGAAAATAAAAGAAATGAACTTGAGAGAAGACGTTACCATTAAATAAGGTTACTTCATTTGGTTTGAAACAAAAAGATTTATGGAATTACATTTACCAATGGAAAGGATTCTAGGAGGAAGAGAGGAATGTTGGGAGCTTTTTAGAGAATATATTGGATGATCTGAGGGGCTTGAGAGGTGTGAGTAATGGGTTAGAGGTGGTGGCCTTTTATAAGAGGGAGGAGGGTCTCTTTAGGAATGTTTGAATGTATTTTTTTATTATAAAATGATTTTCGGTTTCAAAAGATACAAAACATATTTAATTTAAAGATAAGGTAAATATAAGTCGAAATAAAATCATATAATAATAATTGTACATGTTTTTGATATTTTTTAATCCTTATCTTTTTTGTTTAACCCTTTCTTAATTTATTTAACATTTACCTTGTCCTCTTATATATTCATACTATATGGTTAATATATTTACTATAAAATTACAAGAGACCCAAAATAGATCATTTATGAAATTATTTATGTCATTTGGAAGAATATTAGATATTTAGTATTATTTTATCATTTAATAAAATTATAATTGTTTTAAAAACTTATTTATGTCAATTTATAAATTATTCAAATCAAGACATTAAAAAAATCTATAACAACTTGATTATTTTTAGAAAAAACTTCATAAATTCAAAGAAAACAATTCCTTATTATCCATAAAATTCCTTTATGGCCTAAAAAGTTTCAAAAAGAATTTATTTTAATATTTACAGTTTTATTTATTTGAATATTTTCTTAATGAAACAATTTTTGCATCATCATTGTGTCGTAATTAAATTTATATATTTAATGTATAAAAATTATAAATAATATATCATGATATAAAAAATAGTTTTAAAATTAAAATAAATATTTATACTCATATAGATCACATTGATAACCCCATATAAAATTTTTTTATTAAAAGATATATGTTTATGTTACTTTTGTCATTACTTTAAATTAATTAATATAAAGTGTCATTATCACTCCCAGGTGGCTCCATGGGGTCCCAAAATCGACCCAACGATTCCATTAGACATAAATATCTCATAAAATAGGCTTAGGACAAGTGTGAGGGTAATTTAGTATTATTATAATATTATTTTTCACCCTTATTTACCAGATTTAACCTTTTACCATGGTAAATAAAGTATTTACAGAAAGAAATATTCATAATGTCTAAAAATAAAATTTACCTATTTCAAAAAATTTACATTATGATTACAAATATGGAATCCATTTTTTCAAATTTTTAACATAGAATTTTTAAAATTTTATTTAAAACTAATTCTCGTTGTCAAACCAAAATAGCATGTTTTTAAAAAATAATAACTATCAAAATATTGACACTTATTTATGTTCAATTTCAAAGTGAAATTAATTATAATTAAAATATTGGATTAAATGTTATTAATATATTCCAATTAAACTTTAAAACCAATAAAAATAATAATATAACTATATAAATAAATTTGATTAAAAGACAATTTTCAATTAAAATGCAGAAGTTTTCTCTATTCATAAAAATGAACTTCATCAGAAATATAACAAAAAATTTACCCAATGTAAATTTTGATTTCCCTCTTATAAATAAGAAGTATATTTTTTCAAATGGAACATATAAAATTAAAAAACTAGATTTAAAAGGGGTTCTCCATCAAAAGGCAGCAAAACGACCATTTAAAATTATTAGAGTATTTATGCTTAAAATTGGATTCATTCTCATTTTAAGCCTCTAAATTTTATTGTATAAATGTAATAACATTTAAAAACATGTGTAATCATATTGTTGTCAAATATTTCCATTCCATCTAATACAACGTCTAGGCGTTAACTACCATTTCAGATAATATTATAATATTGTTTTTCAGTATGACTCATCCTTGTGTGCAACATGAGATTTGGGATAAACCAATTATTACGTGTTGTGTACGCCATATAAAATAGAATACCCTTTAAATTAAAATTAATAATTAATTAAAATATATTAATAAATATTAAAATTTCATATTTTTTATTTTCCTGAGATGTGAAAGTCTGGTTTTGTAGTGGATGTTCCATTGGATGGTACCTTACAATGGATCAAAATCTAGTTAAGGTGTTTGATGATAACATTATCACAGCGGTGTTTGTTATATGTTTTGTGTTAGTTCATTTCACGATGGGGACGATGAAGTTGGTGTGGGGTATTTTTTTATAATTTTTCGTTGGTTTTTTCTATGTCGTCGGTGACATTTGTGGTGTTGGTTTATTATTTTTTTGATAGTCTCGTATGTATTGTCGATGACGATGGTTGAATGTATGGTTTACCAGTGAGGATGTGGTCTTGAAATTGCTGATGAGTTGGGTGATTTTGATGTAGAGAAGTTGAATCACGGGTGTGGGGATAGGTAGCAGACAATAGGATCAAGGAAAATAGAGGTTTTTTGGGATCGATGCATCACTTCATGTGCTTAGAAGGGGTTTGAATTTTAAAATTTTAAATGGATGATTGTTTTTCAAGTTTTAATTTTATGTTTTTATCATTGTAATTCAGTTTTTCATCTAGTTATCAGTTGTATTGGTTCCCCACTACCCTTTAAAAGTGGATATTCTAAAAATTAAAATAATAATATTGTTATTAACTGAAATGTATCCATAATTTTGATACACTGTCAAAGAGAATACAGAAACAAACATTACAATAAATCCAAACTAACAACAACACGTTACAAAATATGTTAACCAATAAATCTATGAATAGGTTATATACATAATTTATAGGTATTTATATGGGTTTTACACCTTCTCGTCTTTGAATATGGTCATAATTTGATCAATTCCTCTGCCAAATACCTATGAAATTTACAGACACCACACAAAAAAACTGATGAAAAGTTCTATAATAGAAACCCATCTATCCACACTCTATACATCGATTCAAAAGGATTTTTTCACCTATCCTCATTGGTTATGAAATCTTAGTTCCTATTAATCAACTCTATCTACATTCATAATCACAGATCTAAAAACACTCCATCTAAAATGTTATTTTACATAGCCAAAAAAGATTTTTCACATATATAGGCCTAATAAGTCATTCAAAAACAATAACTTGTTTAATGGAAATTAAATTTCAATATTAATTTTTAAATTAAACAAATATTATTGTATTTTTTATGTAAAATGATTAATGGTCTAAAAAAGGAATTATACAATTTTTTCAACATTCTACAACTTTATTAATGTAATATTTATATTATCTTACCGATAAAATAAATATTTTTATCAAATTTTATTTTATTTAAACAATATAGATCAATGTAATGAATCAGTCATATCAAAATAATAATTACATAATCCTTTCATAATAATCATTTTCCATATTCTATTATGTAAAATATATAACCATTAATGTCATAACCATACAATGTAGTTACATTACCATAATTTCCTTCACCTAATTATTTTAAGGATTCAGGAGTAGAACAAGTACTATCATTATCTTTAAACCATTAAATAATGTTTTAATGCTATTTTATCAACCAAAAAATAATTTTTTGGAAAAAATAATTTCAATTCAGTTATATATTATGTAATATAAATTTATACCATGCCTATATTTCTCAAAATGTATAAATATGAAAGAATTATTTCATCATCTCTCATTAATTTTATTTTTTTCATCATAGATCCCATTACCTACACTATTTACTCACACATGGTTAGATGTGGGAATTCTGAAATTCTATACTTTATACACTAATTTACTAAAAATATCAACAACATTTGTGAATATATACTATTAAAAAATAGAGTTCTTTGATCACTGTTTTTTCATAATGAATCCTTCCGGAATATTAATATATCATTCAAAAGGATACATCAAGCATAAATATACAAGTGAACATAAATTTTTCAATCACAAAATAAAATTAATTATTGGATTTATCATTTCTTCAAAAAATTATGGTGCAAAATATATCTCAATTTTAAAGGCTATAATTAATGGTTCATTATATTATATTTTTTTTATCAATTTTGGTATTGAAATTATTTAAAATTAAAAATTAAAAAAATCACACAACTTGTTGATAATATTTTTAACATGCATCGACTTTATGGCAATAAATTAAACAAGTAGTAATCTATATTTCTATCAAATTATCACATGTTTTTTATCGGCATTAATAACATAAATGTTATGTTTTTTCACTAAATTTTGTTAATAATGGACTATAAATTGAATAGATAATTGATTTATTATATTTCATTCATTACCTAATTTATGTGTCTTCTAATGTGTAACATCATTATCTTCCTCCTCTTCATAATTTTCATATGATGAAAAAGGTTGTGGGGTACTCTTATAAATTATTAAATTATTTTTTAAATCACCAATAAGAGATATCCGTTCAAAAAAATATTTTATGACACATGTAATCTATCATTTACTCATATTTTAGTGGTTTGTAAGAAGTCACTTCCTTACAAAATTGATAATATTTATATAAATTAACAATATATATAGAAAACATTTAATATGTAGGAAAGTAATTTATAATGAAAATTATAACATACTAAACCTAGATGCCACTTAATAGGTGCCCCGAGCACAATTGAGCACATGGCCTCAAGCGCATCTCCCTGAATTCCATATGTTGTCAAATAGAAGAGAGGGCATATGGTGTGTCTATGGGGATATTATTCCCTTGTTATAAAAGTGTATAAAATCTGATGAATATAATCATAGGTAAATAGAGGAGGAAATATAACTAAACAGAAGGAAAAGTAGAAAATAGAGACAAAAACAACAATAACTGAAACAAATAGAATAACATTCAAAAACTTATGATATTTCATGTCACTAGAAAACTGGAAGTCATGGATACAAGACAATAGTAATAACATGTTACACATAAGTATAAAAGAAATCAAAGACTATCCCTAGAATCCCGAACATCGACTCGATCACCTGCTATCAAGATCTATACTAAATAGTAAGTAATCAAGTGTTTGAAGGTGTATGCTTCCCTTTATCAACACCTTCAACCATGTAATCTACTCCTAGTACCAAATAGAACCCGGAGAGGGTGTGAGATAAATATCAGTGGGCCACCACCAACAGTGTCTATAACATCCAACCCATGTAATGGAAATGTAATAGTGTGCAAGCATGCATCTATAATGTAAAGAAGTACAGTGTAACTAAATACCCAAGTAAATTCATTAGCCCTCAGCTGGAATCAGAACATAACATGTCCGTTAAATGATCATTACTAGTTTATAAATAATTATCTTGTTAAAAAATGTGAATGTTCCAAGATGTGACAGGGAAACCTATAATTATATTTAATAATGATGTCCGGAGGTAATAACCAAGGAGACATAGAACTCAAAGGTCACCAACTCAGTAATAAATTTAGTCTAGCTAAGGGTAATAGTGTAATACAATGATAATGGTCCAAGGAATTCCATAATGAGATGCCTACCATGTCTAAGGAGTTCATCCAAGGTATAACGTGACTGAGAAATGACTGGTCCTGATGGGATTTAACCATGGTACCAAATTTTCAATGTTGGATCCAGGGAGTGTATCCAAGGCATACTATGATAATATATAAAGGATCCTACAGTTTCATACCTAGAATCTAAATAATAGTCAAGGATCATGATATATGTGGTTCTCATCCTAATCAAGTCATATCCTTGAATTGGAATGGGGTCCCCGAGTGCTAAACGCATTCCCTAAATAGAATACAAGGAGATATTGAGTCAGGACACTCCTATTTGATATTTAAGTCATGTAATATTTCATTTGGTACATCCCTTTCCCTTCATTAGTTTGAAAAGGTCATGTAACATGGAACCTTTTAATCAAGTTGTAATTAATCAATTAGTCCATTTGGTCCAAGCCTTCTTTTCATTACTCTGATATGTCCAAGTATCATTCAACCTTTGTTAATTCTATTTAAAGAATATCCAATAGTTAAGGTTCATTCTGTTACCTTCCATTAATTGTGTAAGGGGTTCTACATACATGCAACAAACAAATCATTCATAATTAATCCTACCAAGTCATATACTTGGTATACATTCAAATTTCCATTTCTCATTTAATTATCAATTAATAGAATTACTTTATTTAGGTGAAGTGGTGATCATACATGGTACTTTCCATTTTTCAATTCACAATATAAATTAATCCATTTAATATATAAAATAATTCCCTTTGAAGGGTAAAGAAAATTCTATAACAATCCTACTTTAATTTCACACTTAAACATAATTTATTACATTAAATATCACTTAATAAAACATAGAATATCGAGATATCTAGTGTCTTGGGGGCTTAGTATCATTATATAAAAACTTAAAACATGAAATAAAACATCTTTTCTGAATACTTCCTTTACATGACCACAACATTCGTTCATATTTAACATTGCATGGGATAACCTGAATACATGCATACGAACGAGGTGAGATATAAATCCTAGTAAGGGAAAATACATAGAAGAACATGAGGAATAAAATATATGTTAGAAAATAGGCATATCAATGGATAACAAGAGAAGAATGAACATTAAGGCATGATAATGAATGATAATCATAACGTGCAGATGTGGCAACAATATTTAACAAGATATTAGAATGAGCCTAGGCTCATTGCACATGGAGCATGAGTAAACCCTCAATGAACATGAAGCATGAGTAAACCCACATTTTACATGAATTATCATGATTCTACACTCATTTCACATGAATTATCATGATACTATACTTTACACAATTCATTGGAGCTCTATCAAGGCACGCCCTTCTTAAAGATTTCATTTCATGCAAAAGTGTGCCACATAGATGATAGAACATGGATTCATTAACGTCATAATTCATTACACAAATAAGATATGTGGAATAAATAAATGTAATTCCTCAATCAAAAAGTACATGTGTATAAATTTGAATATCCTTGATAGAGGAATGGATATGGTATTCACTACACAATGATTTTGGCATGGTAATTTTGTTGTAATTTCAGCGGCATAACGACGTCAAATAGAAATTCGTTAGATGGGTTGATGAGAACGAAAGTTGAATCTCAACATTTATAAATTAAAATAAAAGTAAGGGTATAATGGGACATAATATACCAGCATATTTAATGGAATTTAGATGCATAATATAAAATAATTTCATTAATGTTAATTAGGAGAGAGAAATCTCTTACAGAATTTCAGCATGGTAACAGATATACATTGGAGGCATTGATGAGAGAGAGAAAGGGGTTTCTCAGCATTCAAACATAAGAAGTACAGTATAGGGGAGGTGATAAATCATACCCCAACATGTATACTTGAAAATAAAAGGTCATAATAATATATAGAAACTTGGATAAAATGAGAATGGAAGGAATCCCTTACTTTGAAGTGTACATCCAAAGGCTTTGGAGAGGCTTGGGAGAGGATTCATGGGAGCTTGTGATGCCTTGGGAAGATTTTAGAGAGTGGATGGAGGAGGGTGTATGAACTCCAAATAATTTTAATGAAGATTAAGTGGGATACTGGGTGGGTTTATATAGGAAAGGAGAATGAATTCTTTATTATTTAGGTTTGGGACACCACACATTAAACTAATCAAAACCACAAACCAGCCCCTGGTTTTTTCTCATTGTTTTTGCTAAAGGGGGTGGAAAAAAATATTATATAAGGCCAATTTCAGATCTTCTTAAAATAATAGGGTTTCTTATGTGGAGGTGAGTCACACTCTCCTGGAAATCAGTTTAAAAAGCTAAATTATTTTATAAGACTTTGAGGGTCCACTAAAGCTTTGTAAAATAAAAAAACAAACCTAGAATCACATTATTTTAAAGGTAAAACATATATTGTCTGAAAATAACATTTTATGTATTTTATTACGTCACTATTGGGTCATTATGATATCATAAAACAAATTATATATTTAAACAGTATTTAATTTTTAACCAAAAATTCGATTTTCACAAAAAATTATGAACAATTCACCATTGGATAATTTAGACATCGTAATTAAAAAATTAATATTCATTTTATCTGAATAATTTTCTAAATATTAGAATTTTAAATTTTAAAATAAAAACTGATATTTATCGAAAATTCATGGTTTCTGAAAAAAATAGCTTTCAAACTTTAAAAAAAATTACATTTGTATTCAAAAACATTTTACGATCATTTATACTTAATAAAAAGTAATTTACTAATAATAATATTTTATTAAAATATTATTTAATTAAAAAATCCATTAATTTGTCAAAATAGAATCCTTAGATGAATATTAACTAAAAATACTATTTATAGTTTAAAAAAATATTTACAATGTAAAAATATTAAAATGAATGTATATTATCTGTTAAAAATCATGTGAATAATCATAGTACTATGGTCTCGTTACATAACCCCTTATAACACCTACATACAAACGAAGGGTAAGGTGGTCAATGGTGACAGACTCTTAGGGTGGCTTGGATAACATTGCTCGGGTTGTAATCTCTATCAACATCCACTTCTCTTGTAGGCGGTTCAACATGATCTTAACGAATTAAATATTGGATAGGGCTTGTTCAAAAGATAATCCCAATAATGCCACCTCCTTTTTGAGCTACGAAAAATGGGCTTCGTATAAGGCAAGTCTTCTGGATGAGGCTATCACTTCCTTTCTCAATGTAAATTGGATTTGTTAAAGCCCTATATTTATACTGATCATGTGATCATTGTTCAATGGCTATAATAGAATTGATCACAATTCATAACAGTATTTTAAAATCCAAAAACATAAAACCAAAGAAGTGCATATGTTATATAAACATTTCACATAACAAGATATTTAATTAGATCAAGAGTAATTTCCATCAGTAAAATTTTGGGTCATTACAATCATCCCCCCTTAATAAATTTGTCTTTAAAAATTTCTTTTTCCCACACTCAAATAGATGTGGGTAACTCTGCCTCATAACTTCCTATGATTCAAACGTTTCTTCTTCAAACTTTTGGTTTCTCCATAACAACTTGATGAGGGGAATTTTCTTATTTTATAGAACCTTTTCTCTATGATCTAATATCTTCACGGGTTTCTTCATGGGAAAGATCATCCGCTAACTATACTACATCTGAAGAGTGTACATGTAAAGGGTATGGCATGTTCTTCCTTAATAGGGATACATGAAATACATCATGTACTTTAGCCATGGTAGGTGGAAGTTCCAATCGATAGGCCACAGCCCCGACACGATCAAGAATCTCGAAAGGGCTGATGTACCTAGGAATTACCTTCCCATTATTTCTAAACCTCATGACATTATTCCATGGAGATATGCATAGCAATACCATGTCTCCAACTTTGAACTCAAGGTCTCGTCGACAGTTATCTGCATAACACTTTTGTCTACTTTGGGCTTCGATGATATATTGCGGAATTTTATTCCCCTTATCTACCATTTATTCAACAATTTCAGGTCCTAGATGCTTTCGCTCACCGACTTTATCCCAACATGCTAGTGGTACACACAATTTACCAGACAGAGCTTTATATGGTGACACTCATATACTCGATTGGAAGTTTTCATTTTAGGATAATTCAACCAGTGGAAGATGTTAGTCCCATTTTTCTTTGAAGTCCATATAACATGATCTTAAAATATCTTCCAGTGTTTGAATAGTTCACTCAGATTGGTCATCAGTTTGAGCATGATAGGCCATACTGAAGTTCAGTTCAGAGCTTAGAGCATGTTAGAGAGGTTTCAAGAACATCTTGGTGAATCTTAGATCACAAACAGATACAATTGATAGTGGTACTCCATGAATCCTTTCCACTTCTTTGATTTAAATCCATGTATATTTATCCAATGAGAAGTCCTCTAAAATCATGATAAAGTGAGTTGTCTTCATAAGATAGTCCACAACAACCCATATAGAATTGTTTCCTCTTGATGTCCTTGGATTTCCAGTGACAAACTCCATAGTAATTTTTTCCCGCTTCCATGTTGGTATGGGTAGTTGTTTCATCATACCCTTAGATTTTTTCCTCTTATCCTTCACTTTCTAGCATACCAGGCACATTGATGTTTATTCAACAATCTATTTTTTCCTATTGTCCCGCCAAAAGTTTTCTCGGAGATCTCGATACATCTTTGTGCTTCCTGTGTGAATACATAAGGTTGAGCTGTGTGCATCATTCATAAGCTCTATCTTTATCACTGGATCAGATGGTACACATAATCATGACCCAAATCTCACAATTCCATCCCTGTCAACCATGAACCTTATGGATTTACCATTTCTAATTCTTCCACCCATTTTAGATTTTCCACATCCTTTCCTAGAACATCCTTTATTTTCTCCATGAAGGACGGTTGAACTATCATTTGAGAGAGGATTCATGATGTTCCTCCCCTAATGATTCCCTTTTCCATCCTATGAAAATATAATAATATAGGATCCTTTTCAATTCTCATCATTGATAAAGATTCATGACCCTTTCTACTTAGATAATATGCTACCTTTTTTTCCTTACTGCGATGGTAGTGGATTGAGCAGTCATAATCCTTGTTGAGTTTAATATAACTTCATTGGCGCATATTAATCTCTTTTTGTGGGAATATATATTTAAAGATCCTATGATCATTATATATCTCACACTTCTCCCCATAGAGATAATGCCGCCAGATTTTCAACATAATGATCACAGCAGCCAACTCCAAATCATGTATGGGATAGTTTTGATCATAGATTTTTAGATTCCTTGAGGTGAATGGAATGAATTTGTCATTTTTAAACAACACACATCCCAGGACCTTCTTCGAAGCATTACTAAATACAACAAAAAGTTCTCCACTCGTTGGTAATGTGAGCACGGGCGTAGTGATAAGCCTCCTTTTCAACTCCTTGAAGCTTTCTTCACATTCATCAATCTATGAAAACTTGACTCTCTTCTTAGTTAGTTTGGTAAGATGGTTTGACAATCGTGAGAAATGTTTCACCAATTGGCAATAAGATCCTACTAACCCCAATAATCTATGGATATTTGTTACCGATGTTGGCCTCGTTCATCCCTCTATTGCAGCTGACTTCGAGGGATCCACTGATATACCATTTCTTGTGATGATACGACCCAATAACAAGACCTCCTTCAACCAGAACTCATTCTTGTTGTAATTTTCATGGAGATTCTCCTTTCTCAAGGTCTCTAGTACAGTTCTTAGATTCTCCTCATGATCCTCCTTGGTTTTGTAGAATATTATAATATCATCTATAAAGACTGCCACAAATTGATCGAGGTAATATCTAAAGACTATATTCATCAATTCCAAGAATATTTTTAGAGCATTAGTGAGTCTAAAAGGCGTTATTATGAATTCATAGTAAAAATATATTATAAGAAAAAGAATTTGTGGTGATATCTTCTTTCTTCACCCATAATTGATAATATCACTACCACAAATCCACCTTGGAGAAGTACTGTGCTCTATGCAGCTGATCGAACAAGCCATCAATTCGTGGAAGAGGACACTTGTTCTTTATCTTGATTTTTTTCAGCTCATAATAATCAATGCAAAAGGTGCATTGACCCATCCGTCTTCTTGATGAAGATGACAAGGGCACCCCATGGTGAACAACTTGGGTGTATAAACCCTTTATCCAGATTTTCTTATAGTTGTTTCTTAAGCTCCTCATTCTCTACAATAGTAATTCTATATGAATTCTTGAATATTGGGAACTCCATAGGTGTAAGATCAATGGAGAATTCAAAATCTCTTCTAGGAGGAAGACCAGACAATTACTCAGGAAACAATTTAGAGAATTCCCTCAAAATAGGCATGTCTTCAAGGATGGTTACCTCCTTAGACTCAATCATATGGGCCAGATACTTACGCTCATAGGGAAGTAATATACATGCTTGAGATGATGGTTAAATAGAAGATTCATCTTCCTCCTTTCACTTGTATAGAATAAGGGGTCGATTCTCTAAAAGGATAGTGATTTACCTCTCAGGGAAATTTATGTTGGATCTATATAGGGAAAGCCAATCCATGCCAATAATTGCATAAAATTCCACCAGAGGGAGTTTGATGGGGTTATACTGGAAGGTCAATTCACCAATTATGACTGGGGAGGAGTTAAATTCATGGGCTGAAATGATTTCCCCATCTTTTTTACTCACTAAAATCTTTACTTCCATGATTTTTGTTGGTGTTGGGATTGTTCAAATAATCATTCAGGATATTAAAGAATGCGTAGAACCATAATCAAAATTTATTTTTGATATTATTAAATGAATAACTAGTGTACCTGTCACCACATCGTTGTCAGGGTTCATTTCAGCGGTAGTGACAGAAAAAGCTTTCCCATGCTACCTTGGAGGTTGTTGGTTACATCTGAAAACCCTTGGCATAGGTCACTGATTTTCAAGATACCCTAGTTCATTATAGTTGAAGAAATGAACAATGTGTTGAGAGTTGAATGGAGCATTTGTCTACTTTTTCACAGTCATGGGTTTTTCTTTTCAGTAGTTAATGGCTAGGTTACCTTCTCTTATGAACCTAAATCATTACCACATCCCCTTTAGGCAATTTTTGGGTTTCTTCTTGTAGCACCTTTGGAATGTGGGGTGCTGTATTTTCTTAGCACCATTGGATTTATCCATCAGACTACCAAAATTGAAGTCCACCTTATGCTTATTGTCCCCATGATACCCCTGAGATTCTCTGATCTCCATTTAGACCTTGATGGCATAATGGACAATTTCCCCATAGCTCTCAAAGTCAAGGATCTCCAAGGCTTTCTGCATGCTAGGTTCAGCCCACCAAAGAAGTGGTCGACCTTAAATTATGGGGTAACGACGAAGCTGGGGGCATATCGTTCAAGCCTTGTGATTTTTTCCTCCTACGCTCTGATGGATTCATCATATTTTATCTTGAGGTCAAAAATTCCCTTTCCATATTAAGTCGCATGGTGCATAGAAAATATTTATCAAAAAACATCTTCTGTAAATCCTGTCATTCCAACACCTCAATCTCCTCCTCAGGCTTCATATATTTCTTATAAATGTTTTCCATTGATCAACTTCAACCTCCATATGATAAGAATCCAGAAGAACCTTCTCTTGTTCAGATCATTGAACGTTGGAGAATATCTTTTCAATGGATTGGATCCATTGTTCAGCGATTGAGGGATCAGATGATCCATTAAAAGTAGGAGTCCTTTGTCTCATGAATCCCCCGGTAGTGACTTTTTCTTTCTTTTGGGGTGTTGAAATTTCTTCTTGACCCATGTTTCTATTCAAACCATGAGTTAACTAAGAGAGTATCATGACAATGTTCACAATTCCTGCTCCCAACAGATTGAAAATCTCATTAGAACAGTCATCACATTGGTCTTTGCATCAGTTGTTAGCTTGAGTCCTACTATTACTAGCCATTGGATGGAATAAAGGGACAGTTAAGGGAAACAAATAAAGTGTAGTCCAAGGAAAAAATAGATTACTTATAAATAACTTTTATTTTCTTGACTTATTAATCTATAGGCTTCAATCTATGTTATCCATGATCTACATCCCAATATATATTCTTAAGGGATTTTTATTCCATTAATAATCGTTCATACTAAGCTTGTGAATTTACCAAAGCATATCCCCCAAGAGCATCGTAACCAAGAGATTAGCAAGGCCCATTGTCATGTACCAGGATACCATGGGTCAAGCATGGAACTCCTTGTCGGTGTTTTCACTCCTAGGTACATCTGTGTTATAGCCGCCTCTACCTGCTCATATCCATACATGGATTTTTTTTCATGATAAACCACTTAATCAATACTCACCAAAATTTATGAATGTTTTTGTTATACATAGTCCTATCCCAAAGGCTTTTATGAGGGTTTTCTAATCCGAATCCAAAAAATAACTAAATTGATCCTCTGATACCAACTATAACAACTCCGTTTTATTTCACACATAAACATAATTTATTACAAGAAAGTTCACTTAATACAAAATAGAAGATCGAGAGGCCTAGTTTATTTTTGGATTATGATCATTATATAACAACTTAAAACAATAAATAAAACTTCTTTATTGAAAACATCCTTTACATGACCACAACATTTCTTCATACTTAACGTTGCAGGGGATAACCTGAGGACATACATAAAAAAGGGGTGATCTATCAATCCTAATAAGGGAATAAACATGGAATAAAATGAGGAGTAAAATACATGTTAGACAATATAAATATCAATGTAGAACAAGAGAAGAATGAACATAAAGTCATGATAAAGCATGATAATCATAACATGGAGATGTGACAAAAACATTTAACATGATATTAGCATGAGCTGAGGCTCATTACACAAGAATCATGAGTAAACCCTCATTGCACATGAAGAATGAGTAAACCCTAATTTCAGTTGAATTAGCATCAGTCAACACTCATTTTAAATTGATTATAATGATACAATACTTTACCCAATTCATTGGAGCATTATCAGGGTGCACCCTTCTTAAACATTTCATTTCATGCATAATTGTGCCACAAAGATCATACAACATGGATTCATTAACATCATAATTCAATCCACGAATAAGATATGTGGAATACATAAATTTAAGTCCTAAATAAAATAGGACATGTGCATAAAGGTGAATACCATTGATTGAGGAGGGGGTATGGTATTCACTACACACTGGTTTTGGCATGATAATTTTTGTGTAATTTCGGCAGCATAAAAACGTCAAATAGAAATTCATAAGATGGGTCCATGGGAGTGAATGGGGTATATAATCATTTATACATAAAAAATACAATACAGGTATCATGGTACATAATATACCAACTTATGGAATGGAATTTAGATGCATAATATAAAATAATTTCTTTAATGTAAATGAGGAGAGAGAAATCTCTTATGGAATTTCGTCATGGTAACAGGTATACACAGGAGGCATCGATGTGAGAGAAATGGGTTCATAATCATTAAAACATAAGGATTACAGTATAGGGTAGGTTCAAAATGATACCCTTACATTTATACTTGAAAATAAAAGGGAATAACAATATAAAGACACTTTGATAAAATGAGGAAGGAAGGAATCTGTTACTTGGAAGTGTGCTTCCAATGGCTTGGGAGAGGCTTGAGAGAGGATTATTGAGTGCTTGGGACTCCTTGGGAGGAGTCTAGAGATAGGAGGGAAGATTTATGATTGTCCCTAATTTCTTTTAGTGAAGAGGAAGTTGGATCTAGGGTGGGATTATATATAAAAGGATAGGTAATTTATTATTATTTAGGTTTGGGACACCACACATTAAACTAATCAAAACCACAAACCAGACCATAGTATTTTCCCATGGTTTTTTTCAAAGAGGAGTGGAAAACAATATTATATAAGTACAATGTAATAAAATCTTAAAATAGTATTTTTTTCTTATCTGTAGGTGATTCACACTCTCAAGGAAATCAATTTAAAAATCTAAAATGTTTTATAAGTCTCGCAGGGTCTATTAAAGCTTTGTAAAACAAAACAAACAAACCTAAAATCAAATTATTTTAATGGTAAAACATATATTTGTAGAACATACTTTTTATAGTATTTTATTACATCACTATTGGGTCATTATGATGTCATTAAACAAATTATATATTTAAAAGGTATTTAATTTTTACCCAAAAAATCGATTGTCTCCGAAAATTAAGAAAAATTCAACATTGGATAATTTCAATGTCGTGATTCCAAAAATAATATTCATTTTATCTATATAGTTTTTTAAATATATGAATTTTCAATTTTAAAATTAAAACCAACATTTATCTAAAATTCAAGGGTTTTGACAAAAATATCTTCCAAACCTTAATAAAAAATACAATTATATTCATAACGATTATACGACCATTTATACATAATAAAAACTAATTTACTAATAATAGTATTTTTTAAAAATGTTATTTAATTAAAAAATTCATTAATTTATAAAAATAGATTCCTTTGTTGAATATTAATTAAAAATACTATTTGTGCTATTACAAACTATTTACAAAGTAACAATAATAAAATGAATGTATATTCTCTATACAAAAATAATGTGCACAATATATAAGGACCTAACCCTAGTTTCCTAAAGTCAGTGCCTTATTTTATTACATTGGTATATATAGAAGGAATAAGCTTCCCAAAGGACCGATCAGTTTAGTAGTCTTGAAGAAACTAGATACATACATGGAACCCATTTTATATTTTGAAATGAAATAAAATATGATACATAACAAAATCTAGTAAACTTCATCCTTGAAGACTCAATAAATAATCTCTTATTCATAACATGGGGAAGGAAAAACAAATGAAATGGATGAACTCAAATTCTTACTAAGGGTAAGAAATATAGAAGAATATATCATAACATAAACATTAGGCATGTGGAATACATAAAACCATGGGCCTTTAACAAAAACATGAACACATTTTGGAAGGAATAAGAGTTGAGTAAGTAATGCCATAAATAAAAATAATCATGGGTATTTTACTAGTCGAATAACCACATGAACCATAAATTATATTTTCATAATGATGGAATGCATAATGTGGGACAACATAACCATACCGTCAAGACCTCGTTCCAAGAACATAATTAATAATTTTGTCAAGTCCTTGTGCCAAGACTGTGGTTTGTATCATGAGACCAACCGATGCACCGAGGGGATATATTGGGCCCCATCCGACACTTAATAATTACAATGCATTCTTCATATGAAGGGGGTGAACATGAAAAACACACTCATTAATATTTAATCTAACATATGAAATGTAAATAACAATACCCAATCATTAATCATAAACACAACCATTCAGAGTAATATGGTGAATGGTTTCAAGATGACACATCCATAATCAGACAAATCATAAACCATTCAATAAAACATGGTGGATGATAAAATGGGATATAAACCTCAATGAGGAACACGATTCAACAAAGGTCTCTAACATATATGAAGGTAATTTTAAATGAGACCGTTGAAAAATCATTGAAGAAATAATCCTAAAACATTCCAATGTGTCACATACCACCTTGAAAAATTAAAATCATAATCCCTTATAATATCATGAAAATAAGGAGACTCATAATATTATATACCAAAGGTAAGTACATAAAACACAATAAATAAATAAGTGGTGAACAATGTATATATACCATAAAAGTTAAAGTGATATGAGAAAAATCCTTTTTACTTTGGAAAGAGGAGTTTCTTTTGGAAAATCATTTTCATTTGTCATAAATATGGTTTCAAACATTTATATCCCAAAAAATAAAATTTAAGTTCATTTAAATTATATTTTAGGCTTAAATAAAGTCTTTTTGTGGTAAAATAATTTAAAAATAGTTTTTAAAGAAGCTTTACAAATAAAACATTTTGGTGTGGTTTAAGGAAAATGTTAAAGGATTTTAAAGTGAAAAGGAGTGTTTGCTTTCATAAAACAATAAATGAACAAAAATAGATTTTTCAATTAAAACTGTTATATTTTATATAGATAAATATGTGTTAAAATAGAATATGTATTGAACATCATAATACGTAAAAATACGAGATGTTCCTTGAATCGAGCTAGTATTTCAGGAAGATTTTTTTAATGATCCTTTTAAAACATAAAACTCACATTAAATGAAAGTAGGATTATGGTTAGTAAACATATATAGAACACTCACCTAGAATTTATGATGGTTACATAATAATACACAAAAAAATTCATGGAGGTTATTAGACAATAAAAATAACATGAATGAAAATGGAGGTCTCGGTGGAAAAATCCTTACAACTTTGTAATCAATTGAATTGTATGTCCCAACATTATTGATCATCAAATGATAATTTGAATATGATGAAAATAAATATATTCATGATATTTTACAAAAATGGGAAGTATACATACACCATACACAAGTATTAGTAGTGAATACAGAAAATATCACAAAAATGGAAGTGAGATGAAGAAACCTCTTACCTTATGTCTGAATGTGTTTCGCTCTTGGACACAAGGTCCTGTAATATGAAATTATACTTTTTAATAACTTATTTCAGAACCTATTAGAAATTTATTTTGTTTATCATAATTCTGTTTAGTTTAATTTTTCCCTACTTGATAAGTTATTATATTGAATTTCATCGTTTCGTAGTGTTCGTTTTATTTATTTTCATAATTGGTTCACTTATTCTTAAGTAATGGAGATCATGTGGAATGGATGTAAATCTCCAGAATTGAATTCTCATATTATTTATGTTCATATATAGGTGTTAGTGGTCATTTATATAATTTCATTGCATGGTATGAGGATGAATTATTATATGGAACATTGTTGATAACTATTTAAGTTAATATGTGGGTTTTGATTACAACGAAATCATTTTTCTTTATAACATAAAAGCATTTGTTCAAAGGGATTATAGAACCTTAAATAGCGTATATTAAATATATAATAATCTGGTTCAACCATAACAGTAATGGTTTAATGACCAAAATTGATAATGATAATATAAATCGAAATCCCATCGTCCTTGAATGTGGTAAATTTACACATCTCTGATGGTGTTCTTGCTACTAGTATAAAAGAAGGTAAAAGGAAGAGATGATGATAACTTATTCAACTATAATGAAAATATTCTAGTAAATTTGAGGTACTAGATTCATCACAACATTTGGATAAAGAGAGGTAATAATAGAAAAAGAAAATAGATGAACTTGAATGGAAAGACAAATTATTGAAAAGAGGAATTTACCTCTTGAACCAGACATCCTTCAGAGCCTCTTTAAGAGATAGGTTTTGGTCTTTTTATGAGACCAAGACTTTCTAGATGAGGTATAGGAGGTTGGGAGGATATTTGGATATAATTTGGAGATGGTGCAAGGCATGAGAGGAATGGAGAGAAGAGGAAGTGATGGGGGGTTTATTGTAAAGGGGAGAGGGGATTTCTCAATTTTATATTCATTAATTTATTCTTTCTCCACAAGACAAAGAATATTGTGTATTCCATGATCAATAGTAGTAATTTTATCTTGTTAATTCGAATAAATTGTTCTTACATTAGTATAACATCATACATGACTCTATAATTAGTGTATTTATCTTATTTTATAAATTATTGTATTTCACTATTCATCAAAAATGCATGTATTTCAAAAAAATCCACAAAATTCACCCCAACCATTTTTCGATGTGTAGAATCGAAAAATGAAGTAAATTTTTCAAAAACAATTTTCTAAATATTATTAATTTAATATTTAATTAAAATCATAATTTATTCTAAAAAAAGTTTTAAAACTTTTATTTACTTATTCCAAAACATAGGTATATCGTACTCCAACTTGAATATTATTTATATACTATCATAGGTAAGGTTACTATTCATTTGGAATTATCAATATTCATATAGGTATGTAAATATTCATAAGGGTGATTTACTACTCACTAAAAATAATGTTTTTCTTATCGGACTCCAAATAACTTACTCTTCACAACCGTGTATGTCAGATTTTCGAAATACACATCACAGAAGTGACAAACTTATGTTTACATGGATATGTTATAACAAAGTGGTGTTTTTTGAGACTTAGTGATCCATTCATTCTATAATAAATCTATTTTTAAATTCTTGGTGTGTTACATAATCATATTACTAGGGTCTAGTTACATAACCCCTTATAACACCCATGTACGACCGACGGGTAAGGTGTGCGATGATGAAAAACTCTTGGGGTGGCTCGGATAACATCGCTCGGGTGGTAATCTCTATCAACTTCCACATCTCCCATAGGCGGTTCCACTCGAGCTTAACATATTCAAGCTCGGATTTGTCTTGTTCAAGAAGGAATCCCAATGACACCACCTCCTTTTTTATCAATGAAAAAAGGGCTTCGTATGGGGAAAATATACTGGATGATGCCATTGCTTCTTTTATCTGAGTAAATTGGATTTGTTAAATCCCTATATATATACTAATCATGTGATCACTGTTCAACGGATATAATAGAAATGGTACAATTCTTAACGGTATTTTAAAATCCAAAAACATAAAACCAAAGAAGTGCATATATTATATAACCATTTCACATAATAAGGAATTTAATTAAATCAAGCGGAATTTCCATTATTAAATGTTTGGGTCATTAAAAATTCACAACCGAATGGTAGCTCAAACATGTCTAATACTAAAAAACCAATTATGGAATAACATCATACATGGGATGAATGGAGTTATGGGAGTAACCACTAATAATTAATTACACATATGTAAAGAGAATAACCATAGGGTTCTAATGATTATACACATGGAATATAAATTCTATAAATGGAACCCGATGAAATCGGTGGGCCCCATAAGACATCTCCAAAATCAACAAACATGAGACACGAGTTATAGACCACCCACCTTAGGCTTGTAAGAATCTCCTCCTCCGGTATTGACCCTTGATTTTCCTCATATTAGAGTAGATCTATAAAAATAGGAAAAATGATCACACCACAATAACTAGGTCGAGAGAAAGAGAGGAGAAGAAAGTCATAAACAGACTCGGTTATATATCGTTGCACATGAAATGCGATGAATGGAAGATTGATCAGATCCCAGATAAAGGATATCCTCCTATCCATAGCTTTGGCCTTCAAAAATCTCCAAAATGAATGTTTTGGAGGTAAATATCATTGGAAGTCATAATAGGGAGAAGGAGGGGACTTAATATATCATTAAGGGAAAAATAAAAAAATTACCTATAAAAATATCTTGTGTATGGATTGTGAGCATAGTTTGACAAACTGTGAGAAAAACATGCATGATTACCTAGAAAAAGGGGAATATTCATGGTTAGGTTACACGGTTGTGCTCCAACCATGCTATATGGTTGTATCTGAAAATTTCTATCTACGTGGTTAGGAGAACCATGCTCCAACAGTGTGATAACCGTGAAACATGGTCAGTTTCTCCAAATAGATGGGTTCTGGGATCGTAAATTCCTCAAATAACCCTGAGACCTTTAATAACTCATTAGAAATCCATATTAGGTCCAAATTAAAGATTTAGACCGAAATTTAAGGGATCCATACCTGAGTTAAAAATTGGGTTCTTACAGTCTTCCCCCCTTAAATAACTCATCGTTGAGTTCAGCTTCCAAGGGTGCAGAACATTTTTTGGGAACAATTGTTTCAATTGATCACATATTTTGGCTTCCCACTTCCATGTTTTTTTTTTAATTGGTCGTTATTCCATAGCACCGTTACTAGAGGGACATACCGGCCTTAGAGAGCCTTCATGCTCCAGTCATTGATGCATAATGGATACTCCTCAAAGGTAGAATCAACATATAACTAAACTTCTTTAGGATCAATATTATGAGGGGAATCAATGTGATACTAATGATGTTGTGAGACATGGAAGATGTCGTGCATGGTACAGTACTATTGGCGCCAAAATATTGCACGAAAGGAAGGGATGAAAAAGACGGCTGGCGCGCAGCCTCGCGAAGCACCAACGCGAAGCACCAACGCGAAGCGCCCTGATCATCGCGGCCTCGCAAAGCTCCAGAGGCGGTAACGCTCCGCGAACGCATTTGACGTTCACGAGCACGTCGCGAAGCTCCAGATGCGGTAACCCTCCACGAACGCATTTGATGTTCGCGAGCCCGCCACGAAGCTCCAGAGGCGGTAAAGCTCCACGAACGCATTTAACGTTCGAGAGCCCTCCGCGAAGCTCCAGAGGCGATAACGCTCCGTGAACTCATTTGATGTTCACGAGCGCGCTACGAAGCTCTAGAGGTGGTAACTCTCCGCGAACACATTTGATGTTCGTGAGCCCGCCGCGAAGCTCCAGAGGCGGTAACCCTTCGCGGACGACGTTGACGTTCGCGAGCGCGCCGTGAAGCACCTGAGTCGGCACGTGAGTTCTGCGTCACGGCGCCCCTTCCCTATAAATACTGGACTCCCCCTGAGTCTCGAGGATGGACGATCTGACCTTTTGGATTCTCCTCTCCCAAATCACGAAGCACGCTTTTCCCTAGGAATCATGAGCTTCACGAGGTACTTCTACTTCGTGAGACACCTTTGCTTTGTCTCGTTTTGAGACCCTCTTCCGAGAGGGATTCCCTTCGCGAAGCTCAAGGGCATTCACGAAGGAAGGGGATTCCCAAGGGAACCCGCGCAGTCGCGGAGCATTTATGCTTCGTCAAAACACCCAACCCATACTAGTGATCCCTATGCTAAGGCAGGATCGCTCCACATCGCGAAGCACACTGCTTCGCAGCACCCTGCTTCGTGAGGCACCCCTTCTTCGCGAGGACGTGCTCCACGAATACTGTTCCACTTCACGAAGCACCCTCCACTCACATCTATGCCCCATGCTAAGTCCAAGGCACTCTGCTTCGCGAAGAACATTCCTTTTCTTGGAAATTCTTCTTTTCGTGTGACCCTCCAGGTTTGCACGATGTGATTTCAAAGTCCCATGGACAATACCACTCGTAGCGTTGCTTCGCCTAATGCTTCTTCGCATAGGCACGCTAACGGCTATTGCTTCTTCTCATATCCACGCTAACGTGGACCCCTTGATGGTTCGTTCCACAACCCCCCTTGACTATGGCCTTATTGGTACCTTCCCTTACCCAATGACCAGAGGGTACCGGTTATGTAAGTCCTAAGGGTGCGGAATGAACCCACCTCGTCCGAGCTGTAGGACGTTAAACTGCCAAGCACCACATCCTCAACACATGACGTTAAAATGTGCCCCGACATCGTGCCTCTCACGAAGGGTCCCCCCAGCTCGAACATTTTTTACGCCACTCGTCTCCGCGGGAGTGGAATCACCCATCCACAAGGGGTGATATCCTCCTTATTGGAGCGGCGTATGTTCTCAGGAGAAGGGCGGCCCTAGTTCCCCAACGGATGGTTGCACCTCTGCATCTCCGTACTTCCCCACTACCAAGGTTAGTGGAGGGCGTGATAGGGAACGAGGCACCTCCCATCATTGGTCCCAAATCCCTCTTTCGCTGCGCTTTGTCGCACTCTGGGCCTCCATCTTGGAGTAAGTCCGAGCACCATGGGCCGCCTAATGCGTAAGCCCCTCTTCGCTTCTCACGGACGCATCCTTCACGACATGATCATCAGGTCCTTGAAACCTCTTGTTTCTCACACCGAGCATGACTCACGTGGGCTTAGAGTGAGCACCGACCCTGACCCCTACCTTTAGCGAACTACTAGGACTTTGATCCATGTCAAGGCATGGTACGTAGGAAGCCTCCATGAGGTTCAATCCACATTGCTCGGTCATTCATTCACGTCGAGTTTCACCTCTGTCCTGCATGACGTTAAACTGTATTCCACAACCCGATCTACGAGGACTTTGATCTGTGTCAAGGCATGGTACGTAGGAATCCTCCCAGAGGTTCAAGTCCATATCCCATCGGACCAAGGTCCCTCATTTACATCGTTTCACCGACACCCACATTGCTCAGTCGTTCATTCACGTCGAGTTTCACCCCCGTCCCGCATGACGTTAAACTGTATTCCACAACCCGAACTACGAGGACTTTGATCCGTGTCAATGCATGGTACATAGAAATCCTCCCAGAGGTTCAAGCCCATCTCCCATCGGACCAAGGTCCCTCATTTACATCATTTCACTGACACCCAATTCCCTTCGTTTATTCACGTCAGGGTTCACTACCATCCCGCATAACGTTAAACTGTATTCCATCAATCCTTTGAACTACGAGGACTTTGATCCATGTCAAGGCATGGTACGTAGGAAACCTTCCCAAGGTTCAAGCCCACCACTAGTGGACCCACAGGTCTACTTTCACGTCGGTTCACCGACGAAACCCTTTGAACTACGAGTTCTTTGATCCATGTCAAGGAATGGTACGTAGGAAGCCTCCCTGAGGTTCAAGCCCATCTCTCATCAGACCAAGGTCCACCTTCACGTCGGTACGCTGACGATGCCCATCGGACCAAGGTCCACCTTCACATTGGTTCGCAGACGACATTCATCAGGCCAAGGTCCACCTTCACGTCGGTTTACCGGCACCATCCTGAACTACGCAGACTTTGATTCCTTGCCACGGGGATACGTAGGAAGCCTCTTCAAGGCCCAAGCCCAACTTCACCGTCTCCCCTGCGATGGTCCCATTTCACTCCCCCTCCACTCCATTCATCCACCTATCACCCATCCCAATTCTCGCCTGGACCGTCATATCTTGGTGAGACGATGTCGGTACGCTCCTCTTCATAGCCGCCCATGGGCTGGCCCCGGTATCAGCATCCCTTCAAGGGAAATCCCTCAATCCAATCAATCCTAGCTAATGCTCCGGTTGGGTTGATCCGTCTCCGCTGGACATTAAACTCGCGGCGTACCCTGTGTTAAACACAGGAAGCTGAGGAAAACCTCAGTTATGTTTCTATGACATATAATTCCCCGCGCTCGATGTGGGATGCCTCTGGCTTCCACACCATCTAGAAGCCCTGTGACCAGGGATAATAGACAGACATACCAGGATCCCCAGCATCCAGACACGCTACTGATGCCTCAACGTGACTACTCCCCCGACTGAAGGTTTTTGCCCTGACCGGACCCTTTAGAATGTCCCGACAGAAGCAGTGTAATTAACCGGCGTCCATGGAAACATGGAACTAGGAAGAGTTTCACGAACTACGTATTAAATCTATGAGGGAGACCTGGACTAGGTGACGAGTTTCGAGGAGGAATCCACAGAAGGAAGAACTGATATCCCATCATCATGTTTTGATCAAGGAGCAGATGTCCCTGAATAAGGAGCGAATGTCACCCGCCTTTGGAAAGTGGGAACACAGGGTAACAAGCGCAGCGCGTCCTCCTCCACGGACGGATGTGCGCGCGCCCCAGTGAAAGAGTCAGAAACAGAAATGGTGAAACCGACGTGAAATTCTTCTCCTCAATATGGATATTAGTAGCGTTCGAGACACCAGTAGATTGACATGTCACCGGATCTAGATATCTGGCGCCTGGTCCCGCCAAGAAAATAGCGGGTCTGTCGTGAAACTCACCGGATGTCGGGGTAGTAGAACGTGGGGCATTCCGTTCTGTAGCGTGTTGGCGTGGATCCTTCTTACAGACGTGGAGAATGGAAGGATGTTGGGGCACTGGTTGTCAATCTTTTTCCTCTCAGTTCTGATGAGTTGATCCCTTTGTTTCTCAGGAACCAGGTTGCTATTACAGAGACGCGATCACCGCCCGCTAGCCAACGCAGGGGCAGGGGAAACATCGCCACAGCCACCCCACATGGTGCCGCTACTGCCACGATGGCTACCACATCGCGGAATACGGGGCGCCCACGTCCTCTTTCCCCATCAGAGGTCATCCAGCGAAGGGTGATCAACAACCTCGTGTGCAGGTATGAGGAGGAAGGGGTCATCCCAACTAGGGATATGGCCCGCTTGGACCTGGAGTCCTCTAGGCCCCGCCGTCAACGCCGTCCTAACAGGACGCGCAGGGAGCCCCTGCTCCCCACCCCAACGTTCAACCGTTTCGGGATCCTGTCCCTGGAACGCCTTGACGACTCCTCGCCTTACGCTGAAGAGGCGGGCACTGTCCGGCTCAGCCCGCTCAGGGTCCCAACCCAAGGGCTCCAGGCGAGAGCTCCCGCCCGGCTGCATCAGCACCGCCGTCAGACTCCGCAGGAAGAGCAGGAAGGCCATGCCCCTGCACCACTTGCACCAGCTCACCTGACCCGACGTCAGCGTCGGGCCCGGGCTGAGGACGCTCGCCCAGGCACGTCGACGTCAACAGCTACAGTGTCCTGAGCCACCGCCGACGTGCATCATGAAGCCCCTGCATACACGGAGCAGGGGAACTCCTTCACCCAACCAGGATCAAGACCCCAACCGCCCCATGGGCAGGCTGGGTTGACTCTCCGGGTTGCTGGCCCAAGTGGTGATCGCCGCAAACTAACCTGCGGTGATGTCACCCCGTACGGAGGCCCTCCCCGTACCACTACTCCACAGAGCGTGGGCCTTCCCTGCTCCGAAGTTCTTCATGGAGGTATGCCTCATGCTACCCCCATCCCGAAGGAAGACCTGCCCCACGGTAGTGACGCCCGGCGTGGAAACCATTCCCGCGCCCACTATACAGGGTATGGAGTCCATCCTCCTGCCCCCGACCGCCGATCTGAAGGCACCATCCATCCGGTCCTTCTCCAACGTGGGGTCCCTCCCTACATCCTCTCTGCAACTGGCGAATGTCCTCCTCGCCCCAGCAACTCGAGGAGTGAAGGTCAGCCTCGCTCCACCCGCATCGACCATAAAGGTCCTCCCCATGCTCCTGCCGATTCCAACATAGGCTCCGCCTACATGGGTGTTGTCCATGGAGGTCCTCCCCATGTACCCTTCGACATTTTCCCTGGTTACCCTCGCACCTCGGCTATCTCGAGTGGGGGACCTCTCTGCCACGGTGTCAGCACCGCCCCGAGACTGCCTGGTAGGGATCAACCCTGTCCCGAAGAGCCACCCCGGGGCAGGAGAGCGGGTCGTCGCCACCACAAGAAGAATCTTGGGAAGGCCTGGGTGGAGATCAAACCTACCCGCTTCTACGACTCTAAAGCGGAATGCGACTCAGCGATGGAACCTTCTCCCCGCCCTTCCGTATCAAGGACTGGGGCAAGAACCAGATGTGTTAGCCTCATTCTCCCGGAATATGAGGTCCACCAGATTCTCATCTCTCTCTACAGGTACATCCATGAGGAAGAAATCTTGGGAATTCTGCAGGTCTCGTCCGCACAATCACCACCATTGTCACCAGAAGCTCCCTCTACCTCTACCAGAGATCACGAAGAGCTATTTTGGGGGCCAACGGCGGTAGAGCAATGACATGACCGGTCACCGGTAGACGCGATTCCTATGCCAGAAGCTGTGGCTATCAGCCCATCGTATTGTGACATTGTGGCCAGGTCACCTTGCTCTTCGGAGGATGGCCCTGAATTCGGTGGCCAGTCAACTCGTTCGTCGTATTCTCCGCCATCGAGTTTTTTATCCCAGAGGTCCTCCTCGGTACCACTACCGGTCCCTCAGCTGCCCCCGGTTGATGAGTGGGGCAATACAGGGCCAGACCTCGAGTCCGAACCCAGGAGCTTCTGGAGTATTCTTGTAGCAGATTACTTCCCATAGAAGTTTTGGCCGACGGCAGCGCTGAATTTTTGCGCACTAGAGTCCCTTACCCCTGAAGAAGTGGGGTGATTTTGTCGAACCCTATGGGCGACACACTTCTGCCTTCGTTACGAACAGGTGGTGTACCCCAGAAGTCAAGAGAACTTCGAAGAAATCGGCGAGCAGTTCCGCCTGATCGATATGGCCGCACTCCTTGTGGCCCAGCGCCCCGAGTCTCCAGGCCGTCAGAGCGCCCTTCAACGGAAATGTGTTCAGAGTTTTAAAGCACTCCGCAGAATCCTTAGGGAAGCTATCCCCCATGTGCAAGTCCCTAGTTGGGGACACTATTCCGCTCTCCTCTTCGACCCTATCCAACGGCAGCCCGATTCATTATGTGACATCGAGGACATGCCCTCGAGAGGGGTCACGGTCCACATGGCTGATGTTGTGGACAAGGAAGACGATCTTGAATTCCTTGATGGAGACTTACCCCCCGAGGGCGTACCGCCACTATTGGACCCTCAGGGAGGGTTACCCGTCAGTAGAGGAACCTTCTAGGCCTCCCCGTACCCACTGAGTCGCGAGTACTTGGTCGAAACGTCGGCAAGGGTAAGGAGAACGTCGGAACTGTCAAGCACTCCGACCTGTCTGCCGCTGCGCAGAAAACGGAAGAAGATCCTGAGAATTCCACGTTACGCCAGCAGCTTTCTGAGCAGAAGAGGCTGGTTGACAAACTTTTGGCTGAGCGCGCCGCAGAGCGGCGACCCGACTATGGTAATCCCAGGCCGGGGCAGCAGGGGCAGGAACAATTTCCCCCCGGTGAGATTCCTCCGGGCAACCCTGATCATGCTACTGCCACAGACAGGGCAGAAGCTGGAACGTATGGAAAGAGGGCGCGATACGTCTCACCACCCCCCCCCCCCCCCGAGCGACGGGGAAATCTGAAGAACCCAGTCCGAGTTCCCCCAGTCGCCCCACAGGTCGTTCTGCCAGTTGATCCACGAGCAGCCCAATCCATCTACCGTGTTAAAGAACCTGGCAATGCACTTGTGGTTAGGGATCCCAGTCAAGACAGGGACCCGCACCCGGATGATCTTATTACGGCACTCACAGCCCGCCTCGAAGCGTTGGAAACGCGGCAGGTGGTGGTCCCACCGGATGGCAAGCCATATAACGCGTGGGTAGATGATATGCCCACACCCCCGGGTTTTGGGAACCCCACTTTCTCGCCTTTTAACGGGATAGGGGACACGCCACAGCACTTGGAACATTTTTCTTCCAGGTGTGGCCCCATGCTGGGGACCCCGGCTCAGCAAGAAGCCGCCAAACTTCGGTGTTTTGTACAGACATTGGAAGGTCCAGCATTCGTCGGGTACAGCCAGCTCCCTATCGGATCGGTGACCGGTTGGGAGGACCTCCGCCGGCAGTTCCTGTACCAGTTCAGCTCCACCACGTGGAAGACCAGCATTGCAGACCTCTTCAAGTACAAGCAAAGGCCTGATGAGCGGGTTGCAGATTTCATCGCCCGGTGGAAGGGACTTACGTATTCCCTCGATATGCCACTGACTCAGGAGCAATTACTGACGATGTGTGTGGGGAACATCAAAACGGATCTAGTACCCTCCCGGATTACCCATAACTACCCTGGAGGGTTTATAGATTTATCAGATAAGGCTCAGCGCCTTGAGAAAGCCCTGCAATAGGCTAGTCAGGCATGTTTTTTGCCCCCTATGATCCCAGCTAGGAGGACCACCAGGGCTGAACCCACCGCGGTGGCCCAAATAGAAGCCCCGTGGCAGCTGGAGTTACTATCGGCGGCACCATCCCCGCAACCCTGTAGAGGTCCTCCACCTCAAGCAGAGACTCCTGCCCAGCAACGACCGCTTTAGAACCGACAGGTTCCTCCGCGCAATATGCCACTGCCACCTAGGCGAGACAATCAGGCGCCGCCTCCTCGGCAGGCCCCTCCGGCCCCTCGTCAAGGCCAGGCCCCCAGGGCCCCCTATCCGGAAATAAGGCACCAGACTTATTCATTCAATGAAAATCAGGTCCCTGGCTACTTCCGAAGTGCTCTAGAGCAAGAGATTGTGTGCCTGCCTAAGTGCAGAAGGTCGGCAGAGGCAAATCTCACCGATCACCCCAACTACTGCCCTTATCATCGGATTCTGGGGCACACCCTCGAGCAATGCTATGTGTTTAAAGACAGGATTCAAGACCAGGTCAACAACAACATAGTCAAGTTGGGCCTAGCACCAGCACAAGTGGCAGGTGTCTTTGCAGGATCAGAGATCGGCAGCGACACCGAAGGCGAGTGGCAGCAGGTCCCCAGCCGCGGATCCCGGAAATACGACGACTGGATGGCTTGAAAAACCGTCGTCCGTGCCCATGGTATCATTCGGGCGCGCCTGAAGTAGACGGAACCTTCAGAATATGTAGTCGGTGCCTCCGTGTCGTCTTCACAGTCGACCTCTTCCCAAAAGGGCAAGCAGCGGCGACGCAAGAGGAAGCAACGCGCACCGCCGGTGCCATCGTCATCCCACACTCTTGGCAACTTTATGCCCCCTGAAATAGGTATTCCTCCCAGAATCCACCCAGTGGTGGATGAATCCTCGAGCGACAGCCAGGGGTATGCTTCGGTTAACACCGTGGAGCTGGTAAAGCCTTATATGACCCCCGACAAGGGGGAACTCCAGGGGAACCTCCCCAATGTTTCCAGCCGACATCAACGTCAGTGGAATCGCAACCGCGCTGGTCATCGAGGTACATCAGCGGGCACTTTTGGCCAAGCCGTGCACACTACTGAGACCAGACAGCAGACTCAACGCAGAGCTCAGCACGTGCAACCCCATCTAACGCTCTCGACTCTACCTCCACCGTCGTTCGTGCTACTAGATCAGGGAGAGCTTCCTCGTTCGTATCACAGTCAGTCTTTCCCAGCTATAGGCCAGCCTCCGCTATCCAATCATAGTCCGGCGACTACTCTCCAGGCTTCAACTAGTAGGCAGGAGGATGTACCCAGTACTAGCCAATCGCTGGTTCAACCGGCAGGACCCGCTCTGCCTCCAAATGCTGAAGGACCTCCTGTAAGCAGAGGTTCGCGTTTGGAACGAAAGTATGATGTCCTGAAGCACCTGGCCGACATTCTGGCGAGGCTTTCCATCCTTTATACCCTTCGCCTGTCATCTGAAATGCACGAGGCACTTGCCGAGGCCCTAAGGAGCCCCCTCCAGTTTGAGACGGAGGTAGCAGCTGCAGAAGCCTTCCATACCGAGATGATTGAAAACGCCGAATGTCAGGCGGTTATCTCGTTCTCCGGTGAAGATGAGGACCCTCCTATACAGGGGCACATTCTCCCACTGTACATCACTGGCCACTTCAATGGTGTGGAAGTCCGCCACTGCCTCTTTGACACGGGTTCCGGAATCAATCTAATTCCGACTCGGACGTTGCGAAAGTTGGGTCTATCTGAAGGTGATTTAACTCCCTCTGACCTCAGAATCCAGGGGTACGACAGGACCGAGAAAACCCCAGTCGGCAAGATCCGCCTGAAGACTCAGTTTGGTGGCTTAATTGCCAGTACTGAGTTCATGGTCGTCTCTCAAGACACCGCCTACAACGCATTGATGGGTAGTCCATGGCTCCATCTGCATGCAGCGGTCCCTTCTTCGTATCACCAGTGCCTCAAATACTCTCTCAACGGTCGAGTAGGCGTGCTCCAAGGAGATGCGTCCCCTTTCGCTTCTTGTGAGGCCCACTATCTGGATGCGGGTTATTACAAAAGTAATGATAAGCAAATCCTAGTAAGTGAGGATGAACCCACCCCGGTCACAAGTGATCCCTGGGTAAGCATGGATGACGCCTACATCCTCCCGATCCACCGGTTGGAGGCCACGACCCCCGACATGGGGAAATGTTTTGTTGTTTCGGGTACGCATGGAAGGCATGTTCCCATGTCCAAGAGATGGCAGAAAATCACCTCATACTCTTACATCAACCAGGATCAGGTGATCACGGAACCTCCTACCCCTGTATGGTACCGGAATGTCAAGCTTATGACAACGGTGGTATGCCATACGTGTCTCTTCTGCCTGGATGGAATCCACCGACTCAGGCCGACACGTCACCACTGCTTTGATATCATCAAACGTGGCCCCTTAGGCCGAAGGCTAGATGGGATAGGATCGACTACCTTCATTGCTATGGTCTCAATAGTAAGTGAGTCTCCCGATGTGATGACTGCGGCTGCCCGAGCTGGCACCATCTTCCCCTCTGATTTTGATAGCACAGAAGTATCTCCCGTCGCGGGAAGTCCCCCCATGGGTGGGGAGGAAGACCTAAAGGATGCTCCCCCCTCCTTTGAAGAAGACGTCTCTACCACGGTTGATGAACTGGTACAGTTGAACCTTGGTAGCGAGGCAGATCCGAAACCCACATTGATCAGTGCAGCCATGTCACTCGAGGAGCGGCAACAATACGTAGACTTCCCCAAACAACACCATGACGTGTTTGCCTGGAGTTACAATGAGATGACAGGACTAGATCCCCAGGTATTCGTTCACCGTCTGGGCCTCCCGGCAAAACACCGTGGGTTTAAGCAGCCCCCCAGGAAGATGCACCCTTCTCATGGTGCTATGGTTGAGGCCGAAGTTGACAAGCTTATCAAATCCAACTTCATTAAGGAAGTCCAGTACCCCAAGTGGCTTTCCAACATTATGCCAGTCATGAAGAAGAATGGGCAGATCAGAGTCTGCATCGACTTCCGTGATCTTAATCGCCACTGCCCAAAGGATGACTTCCCACTCCTGGTGACAGAGTTATTGATTGAATCCACGGCCGGGTTCCAAGCCCTCTCTTTCATGGATGGATATTTCGGGTACAACCAGATCCGGATGGCCCCTGAAGACGAGGAGTCGACTGCCTTCAGGGCTCCCCAAGGTACCTTTTTCTACTAGGTTATTCCATTCAGTTTGAAGAATGCGGGTGCCACTTATCAGAGGGTCATGCATCGCATATTCAAACCGATCCTCGGGACATTGGTGGAATGCTACGTGGATGACCTCGTAGTCAAATCATGTCAGCTCCAGGACCATATCAAAGACCTCGAGAAAGTGTTCGGTTTCCTCCATTCCTGTCACCTAAAGATTAACCCGTTGAAGTGTGCCTTTGGGGTCACCTCTGGGAAGTTTCTGGTCTTTGTTGTCAGATACTGACGTATCGAGATCGACCCGGAGAAGATCAAGGTCATCATCCAAATGCCTCCCCCGAGCAACATTCGGGAGCTTCGAGGCCTTCAAGGCCACTTAGCCTATATAAATTGATTCATCGTGAATCTTGCCGGCAAGTGTAAGCCCTTTTCCCGGCTTATAAAGAAGGGTGACGCCTATGAATGGGATGAGGAGTGTTGGACCGCCTTCGAAGAAATCAAGCAGTATCTGCTCCAACCTCCGGTCTTGATGCCACCCATCTTCAGAAAGTTGCTGGTCCTTTATGTGACCGCCCTGGAGAGATCCCTCAGTGCGCTGCTCGTCTAGAAGAATAACGAGGGTACTGAGAACAGTCTCTACTATCTCAGCCGCATGCTTCTCGATACGGAGGTCAGATACTCCCCCATCGAAAAGAGCTTCCTTGTGCTCGTATTCTCCGTGCAGAAGTTCCGACATTACCTGCAGCACCATGAGGTGCAATTGGTATCCTGGATAGTCCCACTGAAGTACATCTTGAACCGCCCCATGCTGACTGGCCGACTAGCACGGTGGGCAGTGATTCTCCAGCAGTTTAATATTAGGTTCGTACATCAGAAGGCCATTAAGGGATAGGTGTTGGCATACTTTTTAGCTGCCCATCCAACCTCTGCGGATCAATCCCTAGACCTGGATTTCCCTGATGAGACGATCCTCTGAGTCGATCATGATGTCCCGTGTTGGCAAATGCATTTCGACGGCGCCTCCCGGAGCCCCACCGATAGGAGGCTCAACGATCCCAAGCTCAACAGAGTGGGCTTGGGTATTGTCTTCATTACCCTGGCGCAGGCCGTCCTTACATACTCATTCCTGTTGTCAAAATTTTGTACAAACAACGAGGCAAAGTACCAGGCTCTGATCACCGGCCTCGAGTTGGCCCTTGAGATCCATGTGCCCCATCTACATGTGAAGGGAGATTCTGAGCTGGTAATCAAACAGGTTAATGGAGACTACATCGTCAAGAAGCCGGAGCTTGCACTATTGCTGGAGTACACCCTCTGCCTAATGGCCCATTTCTCTTCTCGACCAGAGGTTACCCATGTCCCATGGTCACAGAACGGTCAAGCAGACACCTTGGCTGGCTTGGCCGCATTGCTCGCAGAACCCGAGCAAGATGATTTAATCATACATGTGACACATCATATAGTCATTGCCCCCGTCACCCAAGAGGACAATGATGGCCTGCGGGTAGGTCATCTCACCACCGGACCCTCCACGACAGGGGTCCCGGGTTCGTCAGGCACAGTGGTTGAAGCCACTCCCGACTGGAGGGCACCTTTTGTCGAGTACCTCCAAAATAGTTGCCTCCCGGACGACCAGGCCGAGCGCGAGCGAATCCGACGCCGCGTGCTGCAATTTACCCTCCAGAGCGGCCCCAGTCTTGAACAGATCCTTTATAAGCGGAGTTTCGATGGTGTCCTCCTTCGTTGCATCCAAGGAGTAGAGATACCTCAAGTTATGCAAGAGGTTCACGCCGGTTCCTGTGGCGCCCATCAAGCTGGGACGAAGTTGTCCCACCAAATATTGAGGTTTGGTTACTTTTGGCCCTCTATGATCCACGATTGTATTGGATATGCCAAGAGATTCCACGCGTGCCAAGTACACGCCAACTTCCTGAATCGGCCGCCGGAGCCCCTCCACCCCACCAAGTACTCTTGGCCATTTGCAGTATGTGGACTTGATGTAGTGGGGCCATATCCACTGGCAATAGCCATCCAGTGTAGGTTCATCCTGACTGCTACAGATTTCTTCTCCAAGTGGGCAGAGGTAGTTCCACTAAAAGAGGTCAAGGCCCATTCCATCGTTGACTTTGTGAGCTCCAATATTATCCACCGGTTTGGGGTCCCTCACACCGTCCTCACCGAAAATGGCACCAACTTCCGAGCGGCTGAACTAAAGAAATTGTACGCCAAGTATGACATCCGGTCGAACCATACCTCTCGCTACCACGCGCAGGCGAATGGATAGATCGAGGCGTTCAACAAAACCTTCTCTAACATTCGGCAGAAGATGGTTGGTCAGAACAAGAAAAGTTGGCCGGAAAAGCTCCCCAACGCCCTCTAGGATTACCGGACGACAACTCACAACTCTACCCAGGTGACCCCATATTCCCTAGTGTATGGATCTGAGGCCGTCCTACCCATTGAGATCCAGCTGTCGTCGTTACGCACTGCATTTTATGATCACCAAACATCAGATGAGGTAGCCGCGATCCATCTAGCTGAATTAGAAGCACTGGACGAGAACCGGCTTCGTGCCCTAAACAATCTAGAAAGGCATCAGGATAAGATAGCGAGGGCCTTCAATAAGAAGGTTCGTCTTCGATCTTTTCTACAGGGCGACCTGGTACTGGCCCTTCGAGTGCCAATGATTCCCGGTAGGAAAACGCCCAAATTAGAACCCAAATGGGAAGGGCCTTATATCATCCATAAGGTTTACCCCAATGGAGCATACTCCTTGGTGACCATGGATGGAGAGCGTATAACCCCTCCCACCAATGCCAAGTTCCTTAAGCGATACTTTGCCTAGGGAAAAAGGGTCCTGCACGACCCTAAACTTCAAGTTGGTCCCGCACGACCTTAAACTACATCATCGTCCTGCAAGACGATAAACTGTGAAACGGTCCCGCATGACCTTAAAATGCACATTATGGTCCAACACGACCCTAAACTGTAAAGTCCTGCATGACCTTAAACTGAATCTTCATCCTGCAAGACGATAAACTGCGAAACGGTCCCGCATGACCTTAAACTGCACATTATGGTCCAACACGACCCTAAACTGTAAAGTCCTGCACGACCTTAAACTGCATCTTCGTCCTGCAAGACAATAAACTACAAAATAGTCCAAGCTCTATGACTTTAAACTAAGATCTCCCCCCGTCCTTACTGTAAGACGTTAAACTGCAAGCCAGTCAGGCCTTCCTGACCAAGGCCCAGCCTTAGGCCCCTTGGCCTCCTCGGGCCCCAAGGCCCCCCATCCTTACTGCATGACGTTAAACTGCAAGCCAGTCAGGCCTTCCTGATCAAGGCCCATCCTCATGCCCCTTGGCTTCCTCGGGCCCCAAGGCCCCCCGTCCTTACTGCAAGCCAGTCAGGCCTTCCTGACCAAGGCCCAGCCTCAGGCCCCTTGGCCTCCTCGGGCACCAAGGCCCCCCGTCCTTACTGCAAGACGTTAAACTGCAAGCCAGTCAGGCCTTCCTGACGGAGGCTCAGCCTCAGGCCCCTTGGCCTCGTCAGGCCCCTGGACACCCGTCTTCACCAAGAGACGTTAAACCGCAAGATAGTCAGGTCTCCCTGACCGCGGTCTGGCCCCAGACCCCTTGGTTTTTCTCCGACTTACCCTCTTGCGGGATTGTATGGTATAGTATGGGATTACGTCCTCAATCACATCAGATTACTTGTCGTACCTTACATATCCACAAATGAGATGCTCCTCGTCCCGCATGACGTTAAACTGCATTTCAAGAACTACATATGGCTTGATTCCCATCTTCATGGGATACATAGGAATGCTCGGACACCTCGTCTTGAGCCCAACCCCAAGATTTTTTCTTCCACTATTCCCCTTGTGAATAGTTTCCTCGGAGGCTCCTTGTGTAGCGAGAGAAAGGCTTTCTTAGCCCCGCTCATACAACCCCACTCACACAAGGATTGTAAGGGTCGCACTGTGTGCCCACTCTCGTTCTTCTATCCTCCCACATCCTCACCGCATGACGCTAAACTTCATGGTCTTCAAGAACTACGTATGGCTTGATTCCCATCCTAATGGGATACGTAGGAACACCTGGGAATTTCATCCGTTGGCCCAGCCCAAAAGCCAAAATCTTCCCCTCGGGTCAAGACATGGTAGGGTGCACACTTTTGTCCCAACTCACATCGAGCAAGCCTTGACCCGGGTGCACATCCCCCCTGGAGATGGTTGCCTCTTTCGTGGATGGATACAGTTATGATTCACCCACTCCTTGATTGGGATTCCATCATTTTTCACACCCAGGGGGACCCCCATGAATGGCCTGGATACAATGCCCGAGGGATCTCCTACCGATACGGGCCAATGCCCCCGAGGGTTTTCAAGCAACAAGCCGATACAAGTCCCGCGTTGCGAATTTGGTCAGTGTTCGACGCTCATTTGTTTCTCCCATATCGGGTCACCATAGGAACGTTGTGTTTCGAACATGGTCAACAGTGTCCTGGATCTTCGGGTCCATCCCGAGATGTCCCAGACATCGAGTGCAGTGATTCGTTCTGCCCCATCCCGAAGTGACAAACTTCCCCCCGGGTGGTGCTAGCGATCGGGCCCACGGCCCCAATTCCCCATAGGGGTGTACGGTGTGGTGTGGGACTACATCCTCATTCACGTCGGGATCATGTACTATGTCGTACGCCTTCCCTTACGAGGCCCAGCCTCAGGCCCCTTGGCCTTCTCGGGTCCCCGACCCCCGTCCTCATGTAAGACGTTAAACTACAGACCCTTCAGGCCTTCCTGATTGATGTCTGACCTTAGGCCCCTTGGCCTTCTCGGGCCCCTCCGCCCAACCTCTTACCCGGGGTGTACGGTGTGTTTTGGGACTACATCCTCATTCACGTCGGGATCATGTACCATGTCGTACGCCTCGTCTTATGAGGCCCAGCCTCAATCCCCTTGGCCTTCTCGGGTCCCCGACCCTCATCCTCATTGCAAGACGTTAAACTGCAAGCAGGTCAGGCCTTCCTGACCAATGCCTAACCATCAGTCCCCTTGGCCTTTCCGGGCCACGGCCCATGTCCTCCCTTATAGGAGTGTATGGTGTGGTGTGAGGTTATTTTCTCATTCACGTCGATCTCGTAAAGACCACGCCATGTACCTCTCCCTCCTGAGCTATTTTGTCGATCCCTTTTCGACAGTTCACCGATGTGCCTAAGAGTACTCTAGATTATTACCTGGAATTCCAAGCTTCACTCGGACACATCTGCACCCATTTTCCAGGCTTTGTGCATCCTTGCATCAGGGCTTTCATCATCTTTCACACCCGGAGGGACCCCCAAGAACGGCCTGGATACTATGCCCAAGGGCTCTCCTACCGTTACGGGCCAATTCCCCTGAGGGTTTTGGACAACAAATCGATAAAGTCCCGCATTGAGAATATGGTCAGTGGTCGATGCTCGTTTGTTGTTCCCACCTCAGGCTAACGCGATATGGACGCTGCGTCTCCACCATGGTTAACAGTTTTCCTCTATCGCCACGCCTACCCATTAGGCCCAAAATGTCGGGTGCACAATTCACACCCTTCATCACTTCACCGTGTCCAAATGGAGTCTCGGAAATTTTGGTACTTTTCCTTTGTGCACGTCCGCGCGTTGGGGGAACAAGCCATGTCAAAGGTGTCCTTCGGGGCTCTACCAACTCCCGTTTGACTCGCCCCAAGTATTGCGATGAGGATACCCCCCTTGTTTCCCACACCGAGTTTAACTCACGTGGGCTTAGGAATCGGGTTGACATTTGTGCTTGCTCGAGAAGTTGTCACCATTCACGGTCCGAGCTCTAAGACCATAAACTAAGATTCTCATCTGGAACAACGTTTAGCTTGATTCCTATCATGATAGGATATATAAGAATGCCCAGACCCCTTGTCTTTGGGTCCAGCTTGAGTTCAGCAAGTTCACCTCTCTGGTCCTGCCCTCAGGACCCCGACTACGGGACCGCATGGCGTAGTGCGGGATTATGTCCTCATTCATGTCGGGTTTGCAATGGCTGCACCATGTACACCCCTGTTATGATATTTAGCCCTCCTATTCCTTGCCCAGCATGACATTAAAAGACACCCTTCAAAACTATGTGTGTCTTGATTCCCATCTTCATGGGATACGTAGGACCGCCCGGACGCCCTGTCTTCGGGTACAGCCCTTTTAGGGAGCCAGTCTCTCCCCCTGTTTCACCTCTTACCTCTATATAGGCCCCCCGGCCTAAGGTATCCCTCTCCGATTGGCGTACAATTTGATGTGGGTTCATGTCTCCGTCAATTTTGTTTTATAGCACTGCGCACATTTCCCACCTAGCACCGTCTCTGCTATGTCTGCGCTGCATAGCGATAAAATGCATGCTTGGTCCTATCATACGACCCTAAACTGTGACATTATCGTCCTGGACGCACGATGAAAAACAGCACTGCATTGTGGTGACCTCATTGTAGAGGACATCACGTTGGGTATTGGTCATGTGCCATGCCATTTATCAATGCCCATCACGGCTTGATCCTTGTGGCGACATCACATCCTACTATTCTAGGCCTCTCGCTTCACAAAAAAAACCATTCACCTTAAAGAACAAACAAGATTCATCAAATTCCGCTTCTTTTAGTTCAAGGGCCATGCCCGCACTCCCCTTTTCCCCTGGCACTGGTATCTTACCATGTCACCCTCCAGAACTATGCATGGCTTGATTCTCATTCTTATGAGATACGTAGGAGCGCCCGAGAACTTCTCCACAGGCCCAGCCTAACCTTTTGTTCGGTCCCTCGACTCGAGCATTTCCCCAGAGAACGCATGGTAAGTAGGGCTTAGGTCCTCCTTCATGTCGGGTCTTGATGCCATGTGTCCCCTGCTCCTTTTACCCATTCATGGTCTAAGGTCCATCAAGAACTACGTGAGGCTTGATTCTCATCCTTATGAGATACGTAGGAGAGCCCGGACACTTCCCCCCGGGCCCGGCCTAAATTTCTCTTTTGGTCCCTTGACCTAAAGCCTCTCCCAAGGAGGTCATGCGATGTGATATGGGATTACGTCCTCATTCACGTCAGGTTTTTCATCGCACCGCACACACCCCCTATTCCCATTCCCGATAGGTGTTTGAGTTACTCCACCATGTGCCTCTTATTTCTCCTCCCATCCATGGTCCGAATTCTATGACCCTAAACTAAGATCTCCATATGGGAATGGAATCTGCTACCTCCCTCTAATACGTCTCGTTGTTATATTTAGATGTTTTTAGACAAAGAGCCCGAAGTGTGGGATTTCTACAGGGACATCCCCCTCATCCCATGACCATGCTTCGTGAACTCGCTATTTGGATCCTGATCCTCTTCCACGTCCAAAAGGACCCTCGGAAGACATGGATACTAGGCTTAAGGGCTCTCTATGAATGTTGGACCTAAGGATCCTCCAATCATTTCGAGCCAACGTCCCTACGGATATCTGACAACATTTGTGACATGGTCCTGTGTTTCAAACATGGTCAACGGTCAACCCTCATTTGTTTGTCCCCGTTCTAGGGTAACGCGATATGGATGCTGGGTTTCCGCCACGATCAGAAGTTGTCCTCCATCGTCACGCCGCCATCATCGTGATCTGAATCTCGAGCTCCATGATTCACACATTTCCACTTCCTCATGTTCAAGTGGAATTCCATAATACTCGGCTCTTTCTCTTCGCGCATCTAGGTGCGCTAAATGATCATGTTAGTGTCATTGGGCCGGTATTCACCGAGCGTCCCTTTTCCCTAACCTGCACCTTTCTGTGTCGGGAAATTCCCACCACTACTGCTTGTTTCCAACACCGAGCACAACTCACGTGGGCTTAGTAGTTTGGAAGGATGTGTACCAACACGGCCAGGCTTCTCATCGTCTCGCATGACGTTAAACTGCGCTTCCAGAACTACGTATGGATTGATTCCCATCCTCATGGGGTACGTAGGAACGCCCGACCACTCTGCTTTGGGCCCAGCCCAATCCTCACTCTTGGTCCCTCGACATTAAGAGTTTCCTCCAGGGGTATGTGGTATGATTTGGACTCCAAGTCCTCATTCACGTTGGTTTTATATCTACCGCACCACACGCTACCTGGGATCTTCCCTTTTATTCCACGTCCTATCGTATGATGTTAAACTACAGGAGTCTATGTGTCCTCAATGCATGACACTAAACTGCAGTTCTACCCTGAACAAGTTCAGGATGCCCCAAGATCCCATTGGGAAGTGACAGATCCCCTCGCCAGAGAGGCCTTGTCTGAAAGAAGGAATGATCCATGATCAAACCAATGCGCCCATATGGTGTACTCCCACAGAGTTTGTGTAACTACCTAAGTGTTGGATTCTATTCGGACAAACCATCACTCCATATTCCACGCTTTGCGTGCCCCTTATTCGGACCCTCGTCCCCTTTCATGTCTCACGGGACCCCCTAACGGCATGATCTCATGCCGCATCGGCTCACCTACCATCCTCGTCCAATGTTCCAGAAGACGGGTCATGTCTGGAAGGACCCCCTAACAGTATGGATGTCTGACCTATTGTCCACCAACTGTCATGGGCCAACGTCCCAAAGGATTGATCGACGACACTTGTGACATGGTCCCGTGTTTCAAACATGGTCAACGTTCGACCCTCATTTGTTGTCCCCATTACAGGCTAACGCAGTAAGGATACCGCTTCTTCACTAAGTTTAACGGTTGTCCCTTATTGTCATGCCATCCCCACAGTGTTCCGAATCTTGGGTATCTTGATTCATACTTCCCATTTTCATCTGTTTGTACCGATTTCATCACCCCTGGCGTTGCCCCGTTCATGCATAAGAGCACGCTAAAGAAACGGTAATTCGGATATCCTGAAATTTCCTTCTCCGATCAAGCCTCTCCCGTCTTTCAGAAATCTGGACTGGTAATCCGAATCTCGGATGCCTGAAACATGATCCCCACTCATATGTTAGGTGGGATGAGAGGGCAACTATCTCCTGTTTCTCACATCGGGCTCGACCCACGTGGGCTAAGGGAATTGTCGTCGAACGTCCCGCTAACATTGTAGGGATGTAACAAGGCAATTCAAAAGTGGAAATCGTGCGCGCTATGACATTCAAAACAAAGAAAGAAAAAAATTTGAAGCACGGAAGTACTAATAAAGGGTTTTTGAGTTTGTTACAATACCCGGGGGTCGACTCCCCCCATGGACGGGTTGACCCCATCAAAAGAGCGTTGCAGCTCCGCCACCCGTTGGCTTGTGGCATCCAAGGCTTACTGCCGCTAACTTAGCTCCCGCTCCTCCTCAGCAGCGGCAGGGCGCAGTTCGTCAGTCCTGGCTTTGGACCTCTCTACGCCAGCTTGAACGACAGCCATCTTTCCAGAGGTCTACCTCATATGCTCTTCTGCCTCTGCCAGCTGGGCCTTCAACCATGAGACCAGCTCAGATTGTGCATCAAGTGAGGCTGAAAGCTCGTCTGCCCGGGTCTGCATTTGTTGGACCTCGCCTTCAGCCTCCTGGAGCTTCTTGATGCTAGTCGCCTTCCTCCGCTGCCAGCCCACGCTGAGCCCACGATCATGCTCCCGGATCTTCGCAGCCATAAGATCTCGGATGAGTGCATGAGGACGTTGGGAATCCACTCCCCCAGCACACAGTTCGTGCAACCGCGAGCGGAGTCTATCCATTTCGTCCAGCCATTGCGCTTGGGGTGTCCTTGATAAAGTGCGTGATCAACTTCCATGACCGGCGGCGGACTATGCTGTTGTCTTCCTCGTCGGAGGCCGTTTCATCCCAGTCTGCGCGATTTGAGGGCTCGTATGCGGGATACGCCTGCAAGAAATCCTCAGCAGGATCTATATCTGGTGTTGAATCCAGTACGACACCTGGCGCCGAAGCAGGCATGACAGGACTGGGACCGACCGGTTGATCCTCTTCCTCGGAGTCCACCTCAATGACTTCGGGAACGGCCCTGCTGGTGGTCCCACCAGTGATGATATGTGTCGCATCTTGAGGAGATGGGGGGACTATTGCCACCATCACCGACATGCCCCTAGGAGGGACGCCACCAGACATCCCGACCAGTCTTGCCGCAGCAGCCCACGCTAGTCGGAGAATTGTACGACAGAGAGGGACATAAACGTTAGTTGGCGGGCATAGTCTACATATGACGACAGGGGAACCGGTAAAGGAGACTTACGGAGATCGACCTCCTGGCGCTGCTCTTGAGCGGGTACTGACGGGACCCCGAGGCGAGGCCCTCCGTATACTGTTGGAAGGTCTGGAGATTCCGGAAGAGCCTCCTCGAGTGCTCTGGTCCCACCAGATGTGGAACTGGACGCAGCCATAGGCGCGGGTTCTGAAGGTCCCGTATCATCACCCGCTGAGGGGCGAGAACGAGGCCTGCGAACAAGTTCCTCTTGCGGGGCTCAAACATCGGTGAGATGTTTATAGTGACCCAAGGACGGATCGTAAGGAAAGAAGTTCAGAATGATACCTTGAGAGCCTCTGCGAATTTGTCGGAATTTGAGCCTCGGTCTCCGACCTCACCCTCCTCCAACGGGCTCCCTCCTCCAGCCTCATCCTCCCGAGAGGAGTCCTCTGATTCTTCCAGCAGGGGGAAGCGCTCCCTCAGATCGGCAGCCGATAACTGTGGGGGGACCGTCTGATTCAACAGTACCCTCACCTGGTCTGTCATTGGGAGAGGGACACCACTGGAGTGGACTTAATCCTCCATCTCGTCCAAGTATTGTTCTGCCTCTGCCGAAGATGCCATGAATCCAGCCCGAACTGGGCATATCCCGATAATTCCATCCCGAGGAGATTCAGGTGGGCCCATATCTCGGGTGGGATGAGGAATTGCCGGTTGACATCCCAAATGTCCCAAGCTTCCGGGAAGATGGCATCCTCTGCCATGTCGATATGACGAAGGCGCTTCCCCAGAGCCTGAGTAGATATCCTACGAAATCCCCTTGATGGATGCCCCTCTGGATGGCCCTGCTCTTCCGGAATCACCGGATCCACCGTGGCTGCCATACCCTCAGCCGGTGTGGGTCTTGCTGCCATGGAAGCCCCACTACCGCTAGCGGCCCTAGATACCCTCCGACCCCGACCTCGAGATAGAGGAGGCCCACCGTCACCGACCCGAATAGTTGGTTGCTTCAGCATCTCCCCTGGGTAAGCAGCCTCCCAACTAATGGCGTACTCCCTCACCAATCCAAAAGCGGCGGTGGATGGAGGCAATGCAATCCGCATCTTCCAATCTTCCCGTGTGAACATGAGCCACAGCTGCCTCATCACACACGGCTGCTCCTCAGGACGCACCTCCCAGTAGACTTGCGGGGTCAGCCGCTGGAGGCACCAGAACTGCCTCGCAAACCGATGCGGGGTGTACGGTTCGCAGAGTGGCTCATGATCTATCCATGCCACCAAAACTCCACCTCGAAAGGTCAGGAGGTAAGCCCGATGTTCTTCTGTTCCCCGCCCGTCATCAGTAAGTATCCCCGTCGGCAATGGGAAGGGGTGTAAATTAAACTCATCCGCCCTCCACACCCGATTCAGCACCATCGGAATGGCTAGTTTGAACGGGATGCTCCCGACCGCGTTCAGGATGGAGGGGCGGAAGTTTGATCCTGGCCGCGAAATGGGGTTTGGATACTCGTAAATCCCCCTGATATGTGCTGTGATCCACCCATACAGGAGGTGGAAGGGCCCACATATCCTTGGCGGCTTCTTGCCCTCGCTAATGTGCCACAACATTCTGTACAGTTTGGTGAGCATCGGAATCCCCAGATTGATTCGTTGCCCCATGGCCAACATCGACGCCATAATAAACGTGCTGGGCCGCACCCCCATGCTTGTATCCCTCACCAGTAGGATCCAACCATAGATGAGAGTCGCGATGAATGCCGCCAGCCTGACTATCGGCTGTTGTTCAGTGCTGACACTGAAACCCCAAGTCTTCCATTGGCTGTCCTTCAAGACCCGCCAATACGAGTGCCCCTTGCCCCATTGGGCCGCCCTTGGACAAGTTAGAGGCCTCGGAGGGAACTCTCGATTATCTGGGAAATTCAGGAAGCATTTGAACCATCTCCTAAAGTGGACAACCCTCAATGCCTCCTTGTCCTCTCCAGGGACGTGTGCCATCAGCACTGACGCCAGTCATGGCATTTGCTCTGTATCCTCCCACACGCTGATTACGGGGAGGAACTCGTCATACATGGCCCCCAAGATCGGGACCCCAGAAATCTGGTGGACATCCCACAGGCTGATGCCCACCTCCCCATGATGCAGGTGAAATGTATTGGTCCTAGACGACCATCTGCTCAGCAATTCTGGCATCGGTTTCTTGGGTTGGTAAATGTGGAATTGGGAGGCCCATGCCGCCTCATACAACCCCACTCTCCTCAGATCGGCCCCAAACTCCTCGCATGAGGCGCCTACCCAGTAGGCCCATGCCCAGTCATCAGCAAAGTTGCCGCCCTGGCGCAGGTCCCACTCATCGGACCATCCCTTCTTCGAATCCTACAAAGCTGACTTCAGCATGGTACGGTAGAGAGGAGGGGACGTCTTCGGTTGCGGTGGCTTCCCGTCAATATTGTTCACATGGTTGTAGAGACAGTCAGCGGTGACGGGTGTGAATTTCTCTTGTGTGTGACCATCAGCCGCCCTGAACCAATGGTGCTGGCATGGTATTCTCCTGAACCAGGAATCTGGTTCGTCCCTACTCGCCTCAGGGATGAAGACGTCATCCCTCAGCCCGAAGCCGTACAATGGTAGTTTCTTACACTGCGGATAATCCTTCTGACCCTTCGATAGCAGATCTGTCAAAGAAGTGTGGTCTGAGTGGCTTCGGACCATCTCCCCCAGGCCTGGACAGTTGACCATCTCATCCCGACGAGCAGCATCTGCAAGCACCCCCAATATAACCTCTTGACGGGACATTTCGATTCCGGCCCTCAGAAAAGAATTTTTTCAGCTCGATCGCGAAGCTAGACCGCGAAGCTGAATCGTGAAGCCGGATCATGAAGATTGGTCGTGAGATCAAGCCGCGAAGTCTAGCCGAGGCCGACAAGCAGAAGTTTGGTTGGCGCGGACACAGAGTCGGAGACCCGCGGTTCGCCGCAAAGCTCGATTCGCGGAGGGATGTCGCGGAGTACGCGGAGCTTCGCGAAGTTGAGAGCACAAAAAGACAAGGAATTCACGTGAAGACAAAAGAGGTAGACCCCCCTATTTATATGCGGCGACCCTGGAGCATCGCGGTGCGCCTCACCCATGCGGAGCATCGCGGCGCGTCCGGATCCGTGGCCCCGGTCAGCACCGCGGGCCCCCTTCGCGTAGCTGTATCGCGAACCACCGACAATTTTGAAGATTTTCCCTCAGACTTCGACCCTTCTCCCTCTTCCACTCCAAGTCTGAGGGGGGGCATTTGTTGGTGCCAAAATATTGCACGAAAGGAAGGGACGAAAAAGACGGCTGGCGCACAGCCTTGCGAAGCACCGACGCGAAGCACCGACACGAAGCGCCCCGATCATCGCGGACTCGTGAAGCTCCAGAGGAGGTAATGCTCCGCGAATGCATTTGACATTCACGAGCGTTCCGTGAAGCTCCAGAGGCGATAACCCTCCGTGAACTCATTTGACGTTCGCGAGCCCGCCACGACGCTCCAGAGGTGGTAAAGCTCCGTGAACGCATTTGACGTTCGCGAGCCCGCCGTGAAGCTCCAGAGGCGGTAATGCTCCGCGAACGCATTTGACGTTCGCGAGCGTGCCGTGAAGCTCTAGAGGCGGTAACTCTCCACGAACTCATTTGACATTCGTGAGCCTGCCGCGAAGCTCCAGAGGCGGTAACACTTTGCGGACGACGTTGACGTTCGTGAGCACGCCACGAAGCACCTGAGGCGGCGCGCGAGTTCTGCTTCGCAGCGTCCCTTCCCTATAAATATTGGACTCCCCCTGAGTCCCGAGGATGGACGATCCGACCTTTCGGCTTCTCCTCTCCCGAATCATGAAGCACTCTTTGCCCCGGGAATCATGAGCTCCGTGAGGTACTTCTACATCGCGAGACGCCTTTGCTTTGTCTCATTTTGAGCCCCTCTTCCGATAGGGATGCCCTCCGTGAAGCTCAAGGGAATTCGCGAAGGAAGGGGATTCCCAAGGGAACTCGGGCATCCGCGAAGCGTTTATGCTTTGCGAAACACCCAACCCATACTAGTGATCCCTATGCTAAGGCAGGATCGCTCCACATCACGAAGCACACTGCTTCGCAGCACCCTGCTTCGCGAGGAACCCCTTCTTCGCGAGGCAGTGCTCCGTGAATATTGTTCCACTTCGTGAAGCACCCTCCACTCACACCTATGCCCCATGCTAAGGCCAAGGCACTCTGCTTCGCGAAGAACACTCCTTTGCTTGGAAATTCCTCTTCCCGTGCGACCCTCCAGGTTTGCACGATGTGATTTCAAAATCCCATGGACAATACCACTCGTAGCGTTGCTTAGCCTAATGCTTCTTCGCATAGGCACGCTAACGGCTATTGCTTCTTCGCATAGCCACGCTAATGTGGACCCCTTGATAGTTCGTTCCACAACCCCCCTTGACTATGGCCTTACTGGTACCTTCCCTTCCCCAAGGACCAGAGGGTACCGGTTATGTAAGTCCTAAGGGTGCGGATTGAACCCACCTCGTCCGAGCTGCAGGACGTTAAACTGCCAAGCACCACGTCCTCAACACATGATGTTAAACTGTGACCCGACCTCATGCCTCTCACGAAGGGTCCCCCCAACTCGAACATTTTTTACGCCACTCGTCTCCGCGGGAGTGGAATCACCCATCCACAAGGGGTGATATCCTCCTTATTGGAGCGGCGTATGTTCTCAGGAGAAGGGCGACCCTAGTTCCCCGACGGATGGATGCACCTCTGCATCTCCATACTTCCCCACTACCAAGGTCAGTAGAGGGCGTGATAGGGAACGAGGCACCTCCCATCATTGGTCCCAAATCCCTCTTTCGATGCGCTTTGTCGCACTCTGGGCCTCCATCCTGGAGTAAGTCCTAGCACCATGGGCCGCCTAACGCGTAAGCCCCTCTTCGCTTATCACGGACGCATCCTTCGCGACGTGATCGTCAGGTCCTTGCAACCTCTTGTTTCTCACACCGAGCATGACTCACGTGGGCTTAGAGTGAGCACCGACCCTGACCCCTACCTTTAGCGAACTACGAGGACTTTGATCCATGTCAAGGCATGGTACGTAGGAAGCCTCCATGAGGTTCAACCCACATTGCTCAGTCGTTTATTCACGTCAAGTTTCACCCCCGTCCCGCATGACATTAAACTGTATTCCAAAACCCGAACTACGGGGACTTTGATCTGTGTCAATGCATGGTACGTAGGAATCCTCCAAGAGGTTCAAGCCCATCTCCCATCGGACCAAGGTCCCTCATTTACGTCGTTTCACCAACACCCACATTGCTCGGCCGTTCATTCACGTCGAGTTTCACCCCCGTCCTGCATGACGTTAAACTGTATTCCACAACCCGAACTACGAGGACTTTGATCCGTGTCAAGGAATGGTACGTAGGAATCCTCCCAGAGGTTCAAGACCATCTCCCATCGGACCAAGTTCCCTCATTTACGTCATTTCACCGACACCCAATGCCCGTCGTCTATTCAAATCAGGGTTCACTACCGTCCCGCATGACGTTAAACTGTATTCCATCAGTCCTTTGAACTATGAGGAATTTGATCCATGTCAAGGCATGGTACGTAGGAAACCTTCCCAAGGTTCAATCCCACCACTAGTGGACCCACGGGTCTACTTTCACGGCGGTTCACCGATGAAACCCTTTGAACAACGAAGTCTTTGATCCATGTCAAGGCATGGTACGTAGGAAGCCTCCCCGAGGTTCAAGCCCATCTCTCATCGGACCAAGGTCCACCTTCACGTCGGTACACTGACTATGCCCATAGGACCAAGGTCCACCTTCACGTTGGTTCGCTGACGACATTCATCGGGCCAAGGTCCACCTTCACGTCGGTTTACCGGCACCATCCCGAACTACGCGGACTTTGATTCCCTTCCACGGGGATACGTAGGAAGCCTCTTCAAGGCTCAAGCCCAACTTCACTGTATCCCCTGCGATGGTCCCATTTCGCTCCCCTCCACTCCATTCATCCACCTATCACCCATACCGATTCTCGCCCAGACCATCATATCTCGGTGAGACCATGTCGGTATGCTCTTCTTCACAGCCGCCCATGGGCTGGCCCCGGTATCGGCATCACTTCAAGGGAAATCCCTCAGTCCGATCTATCCTATCTAATGCTCCGGTTGGGTTGATCTGTCTCCGCTGGACTTTAAACTCGCGGTGTACCCTATGTTAAACACAAGAAGCTGAGGAAAACCTCAGATATGTGTCTATGACATATAATTCCCTGCACTCGATGTGGGATGCCTCGGGCTTCCACGCCCTCGAGAAGCCCTGTGACCAGGGATAATAGACAGACATGCCAGGTTCCCCAACATCCAGACACGCTACAGATGCCTCAACATGACTACTCCCCCGACTGAAGGTTGTTGTCCAGACCAGACCCTTTGGAATGTCCTGACAGAAGCACTGTAATTAACCGGCGTCCAAGGAAACATGGCACTGGGAAAAGTTTCACAAACTACGTATTAAATCTATGAGGGAGACCCGGACTAGGTGACGAGTTCTGAGGAGGAATCCACAGAAGGAAGAACCGACATCCCATCATCCTGTTTCAATCAAGGAGCAGACTTCCCTGAATAAGGAGCGAATGTTGCCCGCCTTTGGAAAGTGGGAACGCGGGGCAACAAGCACAGCGCGTCCTCCTCCACGGACGGATGCGTGCGCGCCCCGGCGAAAGCGTCGGAAACAAGTACCTATGAGGTAGTATCAACTGATAGGCTACCAACCTGACCCTATCTAGAATTTAAAAATTCTTTACATAAAGTGGTGATAACATCCCCAGCTTCTGTAACCATCTATTTTCAAACATTGGAGATACCCAAAGGAAAACATGATCCCCGACCTTGAACTCTATAGTTCATCGATGGAGATCATCATATAATTTTTGTCTATACTGAGAAGTTGAAATATTATTCTTGGCCATATGATATTTCTCTACAGTCCTATGAATGAGACTAGGACCTAATAGGGCTACCTCACCTTCCTCTAGCTAGCATAGGGGAGAACAAAACTACCTACCATGCAAGGCCTTAAAAGGATCCATATGAATTGTTACTTGGAAGTTGTTATTATTGGAGAACTCGATGAGAGGGATATGATTCTCCCACAAACCGCAGAAATCAAGGACATATGCTCAGATAATTTCCTATATAACATGTATTTTCCATTCTGATTGTCCATCAGTCTAAGGATGAAGAGATATTCTTAGAATCACCAATGTTTCCATATCCTTTTTCAATCCCTTCTAGAAATGTGATGTGAAATGAGGATCCCTATCTGAAACGATAGAACGAGGGACCCTGAAGAGTCATATGATCTCATGGACTTATTGTCTTCTCATCTCATTAACTAGGAATTTTTCTCAAATAGAAATAAATTAGGATAATTTCTTTAGTTGATCAATAACTATAAATATAGCATCACTACCCCTTGGAGAACTTGGAATGTTGACTATGAAATCCATATCAACATCTTCCAATTTCTATTCACGGATTGGAAGTAGTTGTAGTAAGCCTATAGGTCTCTAGTGCTCTACCTTCCCCTTTTAATAGGTGGAACAGCTAAAGATAAAGCCTACTCTTTGATGTTTCATCCCAAATCACCAATACTAGCATCTCATATTTTGATACATCATGGATATGCCTACATGAACTACCCACTGATACGAATGGGACTCTTTCATCAACAGCTCTCTCATGGATTTTGGCACCCAGTCACACCCATGGATATGAAATATGTCATCTCTATCCACAAACTAATATGAAGGTGGGTTATCTCATGATATACTCTCATGGAGAACCAAACCATCATGATCTAAATAAAGTATATACATCACCTTATCAAGGATGGAAGAGGTAATTGTAAAGGATGATAGATAATACTGCTCGTGACTGTAATGAAACTCTAGGTTAATCTCGGAAAAGAGGTCCATGAACATCCATTCATCATTGTCTTCCAATACTTCATGTGCCTATGTTTTCTGACTCAGTGCATCTAAAACCACGTTTCCCTTCTCAGGGATATAGGCAGGATCAAAATCAACGTATTATAGATATTTGATGCATCTTCACTGTCCAAGGATCAAGTCTCACTGAGTAAATATATATTTGAGGCTCTTGTCGTCTTTGTACACCACAAATAGCTCACCCAAGAGATAGTTACTCCATCAACGTAAGGCGTGGAAAACTACTGCTAGATCAAGGTCGTGATTCAAGTAATTTCTCTCACGAGGCCTCAACTGTCGAGATCTATACACAATGAATTTTTCCTCCTGCAACAGAACTTCTCTAAGGCTGATGTCTGATGCATCTCAGAATACAGTATAACCTATGTCTGTCTCCAAAAGATTTAGAATAATCATTGATACAAGACTCCATTTCAACTCTTGAAAGTCTTTGTCACATGATCATTACCATATGAACATTACACCCTTCTTTATAAGACCAGTAAGAGGTGAAGAATGGTGGAAAAGGTCAGGTATGAAACAAATTTAATATCAAGCCAAGCCCAATAAACTCTTTTTTTCGAACAAGTTCTTTGGATGCTCCCATGAATTTAAAGCACTATCCTTTTCAGGGTCAATAGATACTCCTAATTCTGATATGATATGACCCGTTTAGTTGAACATTGTTGATCCAAAAAGGGAACTTAACAAACTTAGCATAAATCCTATTCACTCTTAGTGTACTCAGAATGATCTCTTGTGTTTTTCATGGTCACTACCAGTGAGAGAATACACCAAGTTGTCATCAACCAACACTACAACAAAAGAGTCTAAATAGAGGTAGAAACCCATATTCATCATATCCATGAAAATGGAAGGCACATTCATAATACCGAATGGAATAACAAGGAACTCATACAAACCATAGATACTATGGAAAGCCGTATGAGGTATGTCTGATGGCCTCACTCATACATGATCATAACCCAGTCTCAAGTAGATCATAGAGAAGACGCTAGCACCCCAGATCTGGTCAAAGAGATCATATATTCAAGGAAGTGGGTAATGGTTCATGACATTAAGTTGGTTCAACCATCTATAATTAACACATAGATGTAAGTTTCTATCTTTTTTCTTGATGAAAATCATGGTAAAACCCCAAGAGGATGTACTAGGCCATATAAAACCTTTTCCCTCTAAATCCTTTAATTGTACATGAGCTCATGAATCTTTGTAGGTTCTATCTTGTATGGAGAAATGGAAATTGGATCTACTCTCAGAACAAGCTCTATTATAAACTATACCTCTCTCTCAGAAGGTAATCCCAGAAAATAATCCGGAAATACGTCTCTGAAATGATCATCTACTATAGGGAAATTAGCCATATATAAACCCTGATCCTCAATAAAGACATTGGAAACCTAGGAGGTCACTCCACCTAGCCCATGATTCTCTAGTCTAGCTCTACTATCTTGTACGTCCCAATCACCGTTATATAGACCACTACTTCCCTATGGTGATTTCAATGATACCCTGTGGGGATAACAGTCTACAAAATCATGATACTGAACCAAAAAACACATTTCATGAATCACATCAAAGTCATTCATCTCAAGAACGAGGAGGTTCCATAAGAAAGGGTAATTTCCTACCCCAAGGGGGTAGTCCCTACACACTAATATTCCCACTTTTCATACCCCTAATGGTGCATCTGGGTTCATTACACTATATTAGTAATGTATCTCTTGTCCTAGAATTTCAAGGATAGATATAATGAAAAAGCAGATGGTGCCTTGAGTAGAAATCCTAGAGGTATGAGTGGTGGTTCAGGTCCCACCATGTTTGGAGAATGGTCGTTACCACCCTCCTGGCGTATGATATGAGGACATCATGGTGGCATTGGTCTTCAAATTCCAAGAACATGCCTCAATACTATCCTAAGAAGAAATATTGTGTCACTAGAAGAAGATTAATGAGATAAACTCACTACCTAAGGTATACTACCCCAACTACCCGCTTAGACAGCCATGTATTAGTAAGTTCTCAAGTATAAGTTCCATTTTATTTTACATTTATTTTTATAGATTCATTCCTTCACCTTTCATAAACATGAAAAGTTGGTATAATTAGGTGAAAACAATTCATTTTAGATGTCATGATTCAATTTATAATGGATTTCTATTTCCAGTGAATAAGTTCCCATAAACCTCCTTATCACATGAAACCAACCCCATTTATTTATAGAATAATGGATCAACTTAGTAAATTATCCATCCCAAAAAATGAGGGCCTATACACCTCATGAATTGAGACATGAAATAACTCATTCAAAAACAATAATAATACAATCATAAGAAAACCATCACCACATCACTAAATAATCACAAACATATCAAGCAATGCAGTGTAGTGAAATGAACCTATATGGCATGGAAATATGCATGACATGTGAAATCTAGGTGCATATAATGATGCATGTGTCAATTATACTCTCCCTCATATCATCGGGCAATGGATGAAATAAAATCCTTAGAGTAATAATAAACAACACCATATAGCATATGTGTCACCCAATGGTGAAATATGGTCAAATGTAATTGTAAAAATAGTTTGGGTAACATGGATTTTTTCCTGAACATGGGTTTGGGATGCCAAAGCACGACTTATGACCAAGTCCTATCAAATTAAAAATTCTTAAATATATTATCTCTGAATAAAAAATCAAGAACAGAAACTCCTTTGATACCACTCTGTGACATCTCAGACCCAGATTCCACTTAATAGGTGCCCCGATCCTGGTGGGCCACAAGGCCTCAAGCGCATCTCCCCAAACGTTGGAGGTTGCGGATTAGAAGAGAGGATTTACAGTGTGTCCATGGAGAGACTATTCCTTCATTACCAAAGTATATCTCATTAGATGAATATAAATAGAGTTAAATAACGTAAGAAATATAAGTAAACAGAAGGAACGGTGGAAAATAGAGAAACAACAATAACAGAAGCTACTGGAATAACATTTAATAACTGATGATATGTCATGTCACTAAGAAATTGGAAAATCATGGATACAAGACATCATTTATAACATGTTCCACGTAAGTATAACGGAAATCAATGACAATCCCAAGCATCTCGAGCTCTTACTCAGTCATCTACTATCAATATCTGTACTAAAAAGTAAGTAATCAAGTGTTTGAAGTAATATTACTCCCTTTGTAATCACTTCTAGCTATGAAATCTACTTCGGGTACCAAATGGCGCCCAAAGAGGGTGTGATATAAATATCAGTGGGCCACCACCAATGATGTTTATAACATATGGAATGTGTAATAGAAATGTAACAGTTGGAAACCATGCATTTATAAAGTAAAGAAACACAATGTAACTAAATACCCAAGTACCTATTTCATCCCTAGGCTGGCCTCTAAATATAACTAGTCCATTAATTTATTATTACTTTTTTATAGATAATTCACATGTTAAAAAATGTGAATGTTCCAATATGTAACAAGAAAACTTATAAATATATTTTATAATTATGTCATGAGTAAATAACCAAGGTGATGTAGACCTCAAAGGTCTCCAAATAAATAATAACTATGTCCAAGATATGGGTAAGAGTGTAATACAAGGGGAATATTCCAAGGAATTCCACAATGAGACACCTACCAAGTCCAAGGTGTTCATCCCATTTAAAATGGTGATAAGCACTAGTTAGGACTGATGGTCTTTAACCATGGAACCTACATGTCAATGCTGGATCAAGGGAGCATATCCAAAGAATCCTATGATAATATGTATGGAATCATAATATGTAATATTATTCATCCAAACAATAGACAAGGATTGGGATCTTGGTGGGTATCAACCTATGGAAGTCGTATCCTTGAATTGGAATGGGATTCCAAAGTGCTCAACGAATTCCCCAATAAGAATCTAAATCAATCTCGAGTTAGGCCACACATATTTGATATTTAAGTCATTTAATATCTCATTTGTTTTAATCCATGCCTTTTATTAATGTGAGAAGGTCAAGTAGCATGCAACCTTTTATCCATTTTATAATTAATCAAAAAGTTCATTTGGTCCCATCCTTGCCTTTCATTAGTGTTACAAGGCCATGAAGAATGAAACCATTATTAATTACATTTAAATAATACAGAATAATATAGGTTCATTCCGCTACCTTCCATTAATGTGGTAAGGGGTGATACAAACATGGAACCAAATTAATCATTTATAATTAATCATGTCAAGTCATATACTTGGTACACTTGCCAATTTCCATTTCAAATTTAATTATCAATTAACGAAATTACCTTAGGTGGGTCATGTGTGAGCATACATGGTACTTTACATTATGAAATTCAAAATATAATTCAATCCATTTAATATAAAAAATAAATCCCATTTAAGGGTCACGAAAAATCACTTTCGAATGGGGGATAAAACATGAAATATACTAAAAACCCTATTATGAAATAACATCCTACATGGGATGGATAGAGTTGTGGGTATAACCACCAAAAATTAATCACATATATTTAAATATCATAACCATATGGTTCTAATGATTATTGGAATGGAATATAAATTCTATAAAAAACCCAATGAAATCACTGGGTCCCACAAGACAATTCCGGAATGAACAAACTAGATATATGACATATAGACCACCCACCTTAAGCTTTTACGACTCTTCTCATTCAGTACTGTCCCTTTATTTCACTTAGATTGGTGTAGATCAATGAAAATAGGAAAAAATATTACACCTTGATAAAAAGGCTGAGAACAATAGATGAGAATAAAGGCTTAAACAAACTCGATTACTTACGGTTGTGCATCCAACATGATGAATTGAAGCTCAATCGAATCCTAGATGAAGGAGAGATTACAATACCAATATTTCACTTTAAAAATGATCTAATATTAGATCCATGGAGGTAAATCCCCCTATAAATCATAATATGATGAAGGATAGGACTTAATTGATCATTATGGGAAAAAGAAAAATCACATAGAAAATAGCTTGTGCATGGTTTTCCTGCATGGTTTGAAAAACTATGTGATAACCATGAATATATACCTAGTAATAAGGGTCACTTTCATGATTATACTACACGACCATGTTCCAATCGTTCTATATGGTTCTGTACAAAAATTTCCATCTGCATGGTTAGGAAAACCATGCGCTAACCGAGAGACATGGCCAGTTTCCCCAAAAAGATGGTTTCTGAGCTACAAAAATTACCCAGACACCCCTAGGACGTTTTATAACACATTAGTCATCCTTATTAGGTCCAAAGTAAAGATTCAGACAAAAACATAAATGATCCACACCTGAGTGAAAAAACCGAGTTCTTACAAAAATAATCATATCATAAATATGTAGAAACTATTTGTTTTATACATGATACAATTTAACAAATTTCTTCCATAATAATTTCAAATCATCAATTATTTATGAAAAATAAACATCAATATAAATTTCAAATTGTAATGGTCCAAAAACATCAAGGATTCATAACATATTTTTTCATTATATATATAAGGGGAAAATTTAAACACTACCAATATACTAATGCAGGAATAGTGTTTTCTATTAAGGATATGATTCTAATTCATCCACTCTATTCATAGTCATGATCAATTTTTTCTAATTTAATAGTAAAAAATAAGAAATAAATTTTAATATTAATTTCATTATGTTGAATCTGCAAGGAAATGATTTCTTTCCTTATATATCCAATCAATATCATCTTTTCTCGGTCACATTTCTTCATTTGAATTTACCAATAAAATCTTTAAATAATGAAATTATTTGATGATATAAAATTGATATTGCAAGAGTCCAAGTAACTAGCCGTAGATATGAATAAATGTTAATTATTATTATAGCCTGGTCACATTGGATATAGTATTTTTTTATCATCATAATATGAATATTTCAACTCATTTCCTTTTAAAATTATTCATTTCAAAAGTGTGGTTCCTAACACAAAATGCAATCAACCTGAGTGGGGGGTGAATCAGTGGTGCCCAACTTTTGACCAAATATTTAAAATTTAAAATTTTTCAAATATTAAGTTGATCGATGCTCTATTATCAGTTCGGATGTATGTACATTTTATTATGCTTCCTCACCACTTTTCCCTTATGTAATATAGTCAATGTAATGTAAATAACACACAAGGATTTATATGAGATTTTTCCCCAATGTGGGTACCTACCCCTTTCTACATTTGAAATCACCCATGATAGTTTTTCCACTATAATATCCATCAAAAATTAAAATTATTCTAGGAAGGAATCACCTTAACCACTAATGTTTCACTATATGGCACAGTTGAATGATATCTATACTATATTTTTATAGTCTTCAACCTCATGCTGAGATGGAATTATTTATACTGAAACCACTATTTCTTCATGTCTCCTTCTAAAATTCTTTATGGATAGAACATGTACTATATATGATCTTACTCTAAACAGACATACATATCTGTTAATCCTGATTTTGAGTATTTTTATTCTTAAAACCTCAACTTCATAAACATCTAGCTAAAATTTTTCTATTGTTGTTACCTAATGCTGGACTGAATTCTCAACTTTCCTTGAAACCTGATCATACGATATTCTTAAAACATCAAGGCAACTAAATAATCCTTGAAAGATATGGTTAAAAAGTTCATCTATTTTTTCCTTCTCATCTTCACCACTATTTTTTAAATTTGATCATTCCCAACTTCCTCTAAATATTAGTAATAAACAAGGGCTCCAAATATGAATTTCTCGCACAACTCAAACTTTGTTTGGCTACCATAAAATCATCTCAAAAAATTAAATTCAACATTATTTGTAAAAGTCTAATCAAGTATAATTTTAACGTCTTGGCCTTAATCAGGTATGGACCACTTTTACTTTATTATAGTCTAATTAATTATGCGACCCGGGGCGTGCGCCTGCACACCTCGCTGTGGGTCCCAGACTGCTTTTTAACTAATTTAAATAATTGTAGACGTTTTAGAAAAAAAATGTCATGTCGATCTTTGGCGTGGTGTTTGGGTTTTAAATAATTAATTATGGATTGGAAAAGATTAATAAGATATTTAAATAAGATTTAAAATAAGGAAATAATGGATAAAAAGAAATTTTGAAATAAAATTAAGTGGGGGTTATCGGAAAATGAAAATAATTAAAATGGGGGATTCCCATTTTTAATTATTTTTATTATTTTCCTTTTCATTCTTTTGTTTTATTTTATCCTTTTATTTTATTTCCTTTTTCTTTATCGTTTATTTTTCTCTTATTTTTATTTTCTTTTCTCTTTCCTTGTTTTCTCTCTTTTCTTTTTTCCTCTCCTCTATCCCTCTCCCACTCATCACATCGCACCACTCAATCTCGTCCCACCAACTAGCAGCCCATTTGGAAGGCCTATTCTCCTTCATATGATGTTTGATTCCTTCTTCGTTAGGTGATAAGTTAACCTTAGAGAAAGGCTAACATCGCGCAAGTGTAATAGTTCAATTCCGTTGTGTATTCTGTGTGCAGTTCGTCACGGATGATTCCTACCCTATTTTGGGTTTTCTTTAAAATCCTTTGTTTTCATCCATTTTAGGTCAAATCGAAGCCTACCACAGATCTTAGGGTCATCTACGACTACAAGGTAGTCTGCCTACTCTGTTTTCTTCCATTTATTTGTGATTTATTAAAAACGCATTGTTGTTCCGTTAGTCTATGCCTACCGGCTTTGTGAAATTTTACCCCTTTTAATTACTTTAATGGTTCTGTTTAATTTTCGTATCCTTAATCATATTAAATTAATTTTTTTCAATGGTTTCAACAAGAATGGACACCCCTTTGGGTGTGCCGACATAGTCTGAGTATTTTTTCCATTAGTCTGGTTATTAATTTAATTAGTTTTGGGTATTTCATAGCCCCTTTGTATTTATTTTAAATTAAATGAATAGTTTTTTTATTTATTACAACAATTTTGGACACCCTTTTGGGTGTGCTGACATGATCGGTGTATTTTGTCATTAGCCGAGTTTATTGTTTTATTAATTTCATGTGTTGCCAAGAAACTTTTTATTTTAATTAAATTAAATAAATAGTTGCTTGAACATGAACTTCAATTGTTGGATCATTGGAAGTAGTTTTTCTAAACTGTTTATTATTTAAATATGAATTATCTTATGAGGTTGATATGATATGTATATTTCCCTGCAAGTTGTTGTGTTGTATTGTTAAATTTATGCCTTGTGATGCACGAGTGTATCTGGTTAGTTTTCAAGATGCGACTTTACATGCTGATTATGTCATATCTACTGCTATGAAAACGTTAATTAAATTCAGTGCAGGGAAAGAAGGCAGGTCACTTGTTAAGGGACACACTTAGATCCTTTGCTCTTAACGAGTTACCTCTATGTTCCAGGGGTGGTGTCGTTGGCTTTACTGGACCGAGACTTCCCTAGACTTTCTAATACTTTTGAGTGATACCGGTTCCAAAATGGCCCATCGGGACGGATCCGTTGGCAGTGTGGCAAAGCCAGCCTCGAATGAAACTCGACCCCTTTTTTGAGATTGGGATGGACTCAGGGTAAATCCAGGCCTCAGTTGATACTTGGTCTTTCGAAAGATTTCCTTGGATGGGCTCAGTGGCATTGGATAAATTGATTGATGTTTTTTAGTAATACCATTGGTGGAATGGATTTTTGGTTGGTGTAACTTGATTAGGGGAGTCACATAACAGAATGGAAAACTCATATTTGATTGATCTCCAATTTATATGTGATGGGACTACTATTATAGTTGTTTCTTAATTGTTTTATGTTAATCATGAGTTTTTTGTGATGTTACAATTTATAGGATTTGGGTGAATTCATTCATCATTAATAGCATCAAAGGATCATATGTCATATATATATGTGTGTGGGTGTGTGTGTGAGTATGTGTGTGTCTGTTTGTTTCTTCCATGCACGGTCAATATATTGATTAAATGTATTGATAGGTGCTTCCATTATTTACTATATTTAAATTTAAATTATTTTAACTTCATAATTTTTGTAGTCATATGATACTGCACTGTCGTGGGCGCCCTCAAATAATTAGTGTGATTTTGGGGTACTTAGGTGTAGCAGAGAGGCTGACCAAGGTCGTCTCTCAAAGGAGGAAGTAAATTAAAACAACTTTCTAGAGGTATTCCAAAAATAAAATAAAAGAGAATAAAAACACTAATTGAAAGGATGGGGTGGTTTCTTATCATTTATAAAACTTGAATAAGTTTGCTGGAATAAGATTGCATTTTTTTGTTTTTAATTTTGAAATGAAGTTTGATTAAAAAGACAAAATGGCTAGAAAATTAATCCAATATCAGAACATTGAAATTGGAAGCAATTCAAATTGAAACATAAAAAAGAACTAATGGATAGAAAGAATAACAATGAGCTAAATAAAACCATTCAAGAATTGGATGCACCTGATATTAACTATCAACCAAATTGTATTGCATACCCAAATCTCGAATCGGACTTTGAACAAAAATCTGGGTTAATTCACTTACTTCTAAAGATTCATGGCCTCACTGGTGAGGATCCAAATAAACCTTCGAAAGAGTTTAATGTGGTTTTCTCAACCCTAAAACCTATAAATGTCTCTGAAGAGAAAATCAACCTAAGAGCATTGCCATTCTCACTTGATGGAGCTGCGAAAGAGTAGATGTATTATTTACAACCCGAAGATGTAACTTGTTGGAACAATTTGAAACGTCTTTTCATGTAGAGATTTTTTCCAGCATCAAGGACCACTTCTATTCGTAAGGATATCTCGGGGATCAAACAAGCACAAGGGGATTCAATGTATGAGTATTGGGATAGATTCAAGAAGTTGTGTGCAAGCTGCCCACATCACCAAATCAGTGAGCAATTACTCATCCAGTACTTCTATGAAGGAGTCACACATATGGAGAGAAGCATGGTGGATGCTGCAGCTAGAGGAGCATTTGTGGACAAGACACCAGTAGCTGCACATGCGTTGATCGACAAGATGGCCCAAAACTCACAAAAATTTGGCAATAGAGGAACACCACATGTCAGGGGAGTACATCAGGTAAGTCCTTCTCTTGAAAGTCATTTCATTGATACTAAGATGGAAGAATTGACCACTATAGTGAGGAAGATTTCTTTGGCTCAAAAGAAATCCCAACCCACTCCTTCAAGGCCCTGTGGTATTTTCACTAAGAGAAGCCACCCAACTGACTGTTGCCCACAACTCCAAGAAACAGAAGATTGTGCAGCAATGCTCCCTGGGAGACTATATCAGTAACAACAACAACCATATCCCCAAAATAAGTTTTATTCAACATACAACCAAGGGTGGAATGATCAACCAGACATGAGGTATGGCTCTGGACAACAACAAAGGCCCCCTTTTCAACCAAACTTCCAGCAGCCTCCGTCTTACCAGCAGGGTTTCCAACAACCCCAAAGGAGATTCGAAGCTCAAACATCAACAAGTCAACAGCAAGGGAATATACATTACAAGGTAGGCAAAAAACCTGATGATCTTTTGAAACAAATTGTTCTTAATCAATAGAATGAGCTGAAGACTCAAGGTTCGGAGTTGAGGGAGTTGAAGACTCAAATGAGCCAGATTGCCACCTCCCTCCATGAACTTGTAAGTAAGAATTTTAGAAATATTCCATCCCAACCTACTCCCAATACAAAGGGGAATGTTAGTGTCATTACATTGAGAAGCAGGAAGCAAAAAACTGATGCTTCTCCACCTACAATTCCACCTGGATTCACCTCAACTCCAAAAAAGCCCAATTCCACATCAACTGATCAGCAACCCAAGGAGAAAGATAAAGGCAAGCAAAAGATTAATGATGTTCCTCCTAAAACCCTTCCTTTTACAAACATGGTTGTTCAAACTAATAATATGGAAGAAGAAGCAATGAAAAATGAGTTTTTGGACACATTCAAGCGTATGGAGATCAACATTCCTCTACTTGAAGCCATTAAGAAAATTCCAAGGTATGCCAAATTCTTAAAAGAACTTTGTACCAATCGAAGAGGGTTCAAGGGAAATGAGAGGGTCAATCTTGTAAGGAATTTCTCGGCACTCATTAAACCAACTCTGGAAATGACAACAAAGTACATTGATTTAAGGACATTCACCATCCCATGTACCATAGAGGAGTTTCGTTTCTTTGATGCTCTTTGTGATTTAGAAGCTTCAATAAATGTAATGCCTCACTCTGTATTCTCTTCTTTACAGGTTGGTGAGTTGAAGCTGATGAGAGTAGTAGTGCAATTAGAGAATAGAGCTACGGAATATCCAGTGGGAGTCCTTGAGGATGTACTTTTCCGGGTAAGAGACATGATATTTCCAGCAGATTTCTACATGATTAACATGAATTATGATCAGGTAAGTTCTCATGCCCCCATTATATTAGGTATACCCTTCCTCAAAACTGCAAAAACTATCATAAATGTCAATGAGGGTATACCTTCCATGGAATTTGGGGATGAAGTTGTGATATTTAATGTTATGGACTCCAGGAAGTACCCCTCATAGGATCATTCTACATTTGTTATCTCCCATTTTGAACCACCAAGTAAAAACACCATGGAATTGGATTGTCCTATGCTTAGGGAGATTATGAGTATTGGTTTTAGTTTGATGTCTAAGAGTATTTCCACACCCATTTCAAAGGAACAAGACTCTCTAAGATTTGATTTTGAAATGGAATCATATTCTAATTTTGATCATGTAAACTCTAATTATGACATGGATGTTGAGTATACTGATGGATTTGATGATTTATTCTATGATTGTGATGATTTCTATTCTGATACTGATGCTCTTTGTGCACATATTTCAGTTCCTTCTATGTTTCCATCCATACACCACCCCCCCTACACTAGAAATCAAGCCATTGCCACAAAATATCAAATACTCATACTTTTTAAGTGGTGAAAAAATTACCTGTTATCATTGCTAACAATCTACCTTTTGAACATGAAGAAAAACTTTTGTATCTTTTGAGGGAGAACATCAGGGAAATCGGGTGGACCTTGGCAGACATATCAGGTATTAGCCCCTCCATTTTCATGCATAGGAATCTCTTGGAGGATGGGGATAAACCGATTAGGAATCCACAAAGGAGACTTAATCCAACACTTTTGGAAGTTGTTAAGAATGAAGTTCAAAAATTACTTGAGGAAGGTATCATTTACCCTATTTCTGACCCACAATGGGTTAGCCCTGTCTAGGTTGTACCAAAGAAAACTGGTTTCACTGTTATAAAAAATGAAAATGATGAGTTAGTTCCTGTGAGAGTACAAAACAGTTGGTGAGTGTGTATTGATTATAGGAAACTAAATCAATCCACTCATAAGGACCATTTTCCACTTACATTCATTGACCAGATGCTTGAGAGACTTATAGGTAGGACACATTATTGCTTCTTGGATGGTTTCTCTAGCTATTTTCAGGTTCACATTGTAGCAGAGGACTAGGAGAAGACGAAATTCACCTGCCCATTCGGTACCTTTTCTTGCTGAAGGATGCCATTTAGACTTTTCAATGCCCCAGGTACCTTCTAGAGATGCATGGTGAGTATTTTCTCAGATTTCATTGAGACCTACATTGAGGTATTTATGGATGATTTTACAGTTTATGGATCCTCATTTGATGAATGTCTATCATGTTTGGGTGATGTGTTGCATCGTTGTATTGAGAAGAATCTGGTCTTAAATTTTGAAAAATGTTATTTCATGGTCGAAAAGGGAATTGTCATAGGTCATATAGTCTCACAACATGGAATTAAAGTTGATAAATCTAATGTAGACATTATTTCATCCCTGTCATATCCTACATGTGTGTGTGATGTTCGATCATTCCTTGGACATGCTGGATTTTATCGACGCTTCATCAGAGATTTTAGTAAGATCGCTCTACCCTTATCTCGACTGATTCAAAACGATATTGACTTCAATTTTGATGATTTATGTAGGGTATAATTTTATGAACTAAAGAAGTGTCTGACCACACCACCGATCATACAGCCCCCACAGTGGGACCTCCCATTTGATCTTATGTGTGATGCATCCAACTTCACGGTTGGAGCTGTCTTATCTTCGAGGGCGGAGGGATGTTCACATGTGATTTCATATGCATCAAGGACATTGGATTCGGCCTAATCAAACTACACCACAACATAAAAGGAGTTTCTTGGTGTTATATTTTCTTTAGATAAATTTCTTTCATATTTATTGGGATCTAAAGTAGTTGTTTTTTCTGACCATGCAGATTTGAGGTACCTCCTAAAGAAGCTAGATGCAAATCCACTACTTATCAGTTGGATGCTCCTTCTTCAAGAGTTTGACATCGAGATAAAGGACAAGGGGTCAGAGAATTTTGTGGAAGACCATATTAGTAGGCTTACTCACACACCAGAGGGTGACACCTTGGACCAGGTACCACTTTGGGACACTTTCCCTGATGAGAATCTCTATACCATCTCAGGTAAGAATCCTTGGTATGCTGATTTAGTAAATTACATTGTTTTCTATGAAATCCCAGCAAATTTGAAGAAGCATCAAGTCCAAAAATTAAAAAGTGAGTCTAGGTTTTATGTGTGGGATGATCCTTACCTCTGGGTCATGTGTAGTGAGCAAGTCATTAGGAGGTGTGTTCCCAATCATGAGTTTGAGTCTGTTTTGCATTTCTGTCATACACTTTCTTATGGTGGATACTTTGGACCCCAACAAACAGCTAGGAAGGTTTTGGACTCTGGATTATATTGGCCTAGCTTATTCCATGATTCCCATGTGTTTTGTAAGTCATTCTCTTGTTTCCAACACACTGGGAACATTTCTAGGAGACATGAGATGCCCCAACAACCCATACTATTCTGTGAGATTTTTTATGTATGGGGCATTGATTTTATGAGTCCTTTTTCTAGTTCATTTGGATTTTTGTATATTTTGGTTGTTGTTGATTATGTGAGTAAATGGGTGGAGGCCAAGGCCACCAGGACTAACGATTCTCATGTTGTAGTGGATTTTGTCAAGGCTCAAATTTTCTGTAGGTTTGGAGTACCAAAGTCCATCATCAATGACCAAGGGAAACACTTTTTAAATAGGAATTTTGCTTCACTCCTTCGAAATTATGGGGTGACACACAAAACATTAACACCATACCACCCCCAAACAAATGTTCAGGATGAGGTTTCAAATCGTGAGTTGAAAAAAATATTGGAGAAAACCGTGAAACTAAATAGGAAGGATTGGAGCAAGTGCTTGGATGATGAATTGTGGGCTTATATGACATCATACAAGACACCCATTAGCATGTACCCACTTCGGATTGTTTTTGGGAAAGCGTTTCATCTCCCCGTGCAAGTTGAGCATCGGGCTTATTAGGCTATAAAGAAATGCAACATGGATTTGTCCCATGTTGGACTCCAAAGGAAGCTGCAAATTCAAGAGCTTGAGGAGATTAGATTGTCTTCATATGAGAACTCAAGGCTCTACAAGGAAAGATCAAAATCAGCTCATGATAGAATGATCCAACAAAGGGAGTTTCATGTTGGAGAGAAAGTCCTTCTCTACCGTTCACAACTGAAGTTGATGCCTGTTAAGTTGTGTTCCATATAGTTAGGTCCTTATATTGTATCTAATGTTTTTCCTTATGGTGCAGTGGAGATCACATAAGAGGAAACTAGAAGGATCTTTACAGTCAATGGGAAACGTTTGAACAGATACATTGAGGGACTTCCTACTAATGTAGTGGATTTTATCGCCCTCAATGTCCCCATTATCACTTGTGCACATCAGGATGCTCCTAACCCTTTCACTTTTATATTATTTTTCCTATTTAAAAATTCTGCATTTCATGTGCATATATCATATCATGGGTTCACATTGAGGACAATGCAATATTTTAAGTGTGGTAGAGGGAACCTTTTAGTTTAATATTTTCAATTGTTTTCCTATTTTAAAAAACCAAATAAAAAATAAAAAAATTGTGTATTTATTTTTCAATTTTCTTTGTGTTTTTGAAATTTTTGAGCTGAAATGACTCTCATCACAATTTTGAAATGCATATCAATCAGTGAAACAATTTATCCCTTGAAACTAAGCTTAAATAAATGTTGAAATGACTTTGATTCAAGTTCAAATATTTAGTAATTTCATGAAAAATACATTGAATTTTAAATCTCATGCCACATATCACTGTCTTTATATTTGAAATCGCTTTCCTATGAGGCTTTTGAACCATTATTTTCATATTCTTTACATTCACCACACTTCTTGAGAGAACCAAACCATGCTTGATTTAACCATAATTTGATCTATTCCTGTCAAAACATGAAGGTTTGAGGTACTTATGTTTAAATGATTGAGGCATTTGTTTGGTATTAAAACCCATATTTCAAAGAATCCTTTTTCATAATGGCCTACCATGATCATTTAATCCTTGTATCCCTTATAATCCATGCACATCCTATTAGGTTAGCCACATTTCAAGCCAATTTTCCCTATCCAACCAACTCTTTAAGTGAAATTGCAAAATATAGTTGATATTAAGTGTGGGGGAATCTATCTTGTGTTGTGATACCACATTTTGTGATACTTTGGGTGAAAAAATAAATTCTAAAGAGATGTGTTTGCTGCTAAAGAAATTCATTATATTGAAATTTGTGCATTTTCTGGAGCTTTCATGACAAGTGTAGCTGTGTCTTTTCTGGAGCTTCTAATTGAGGTGGAAATTTGTGCCTATCTGGAGCTTTCAAGAAAATCATGTTTGATAAGATTGACATTTTTTATGCTAAAATAATGAATGGTGTAAACCATTCATGACTTTTCATGATGATGGAGTTGAATTGATACTATGGGGGTTGATGATAAGACCATATTTAAATGAAAATTAGATTAATGCAATTTTGATTCAAAAAGAGTCAAGCCCTCCTCATTCATCCTCATAGTTTTTCACATCTTAATCCTACCAAACGAAAGCGACAGAACAACCCTAAAAGTAATAATTATAAACATATGTACTTGACTCACATTGGGTAGCAATTTAGGAATTTATCAATCCTATGGTGACCCTTTTATGAGTTTGGATGAGAAAGGTATTGCAAAAAAATGACATTTGTGTGATAAGAGAAAATTCAAGTGTGGTAAGTGTTTTGTGCATGGGAGGATAAATAAATAGGAAATATATTGAATGATATAAATTAAAAACTTGAAATAATGGTCGTTTATGAGTCATGATATCTTTTGTTTCTTAGTGTGTAATTTTTTGATGTCAAGGATATGTGTTTTAAAATTGGTTTTGATTTGATATTGATGTTTACTTGACATGAGGTTTTTCCCAGGAGTGCAAAAGGTTAAGTGTGGGGGAGTTGATAAAACACTATTTTGTTGAATATTTTATTGATAATAAATGATATAATTTCCTCACATTGTGTTAAATATGTTTATTTATAAAATATTTGGGATTTGATCATTCATTTGAAAATTTGGTGAAGATTCCAGTTTTACCCTTTATAGTGCACTGTAGTATTTAGAAGATAAATATAATTATATTTATTATTTGAATTTTAAATTTTGTAACAGTGTTCCTATCTTAATTTTCTACAACTTTTATTCAGGACACTAGAGATAAAGAGTGCATTTGGTCGTTGAAAATGGTCGATGAAGTCAAACTTGGGCTAGAATCTGTAGAATGGACATGGGTTATGTATTTTGGCAATAGCATCTTCATATGGGCTTTGAGTGAGCCCAAATTATGAGGAAAGCTTAGGGACATGATTTGGCACAAATAATCCTTCTAGAAGGCCAGCCAATTCACACGTTTTGGAGGTCAAATCGGCTATGCAAGTTGCATTAAAATATTTGTCCGAGATGTCACATTCACACTTTAAACCTATTTAAACCTAGCATCCCCTCCACTCTAAAAATTAGTGTTTTTATCATTTGGAGGGATTGGTACGTGAATTGGGAAGTTTAGGGAAGAGGAGAAGTGGATCCACTCCAATTCTCTAACCATTTCAATAAGGGTAGCTCTTGAAGTAAGGATCCCTTCGACGAAGCCTTCTTCTTCTCCTTCGTGTTGTAATGCTTTTTTTGTGTAATACACTTCTTTTTTCTTCTTTTATTTCTTCTATTTTCTTCTGTTTTGATTAAATCTCTTCTTCTATTAATCTTCCTCTTTGGGCTGGAATTCTTGAGTAGAGGCGTTATTGGGCTATACCCATTATAAACCATTGCACATGCAAAACGCTTCTACAATGATTATGCCACCCATGGAAGAGTAGTCTTTTATTAATTGATCTATCTTCTACCCTCTTCATTTAATTATTTTGAATCATTGAGATACTGTAATTTACATAATATGATCCATGAATTGTGTTTTAAAATTTTAAGAAACTAAGCAAGCAATTGAATAATTATCACAAAAACACACGAGGTTGAGATTTTGTGTAAATTGTGAGAGCGCGATCTTAATCGGTAATACAAGACCACACAGGATAAATTTGTAGAGTTCAAATATAATCCCTAAACACAATTCATACTCATTTCCAGAATGGATATGTGCTCTAATTAACCACTTACCATAAGCTAACCTTAAAACAACAATCAAAGAAGGGTTCTGCGATTGTGTGTTGCAAATCTAGCATATGGTTTAAGTAATTCCATCTTTGCGGTTAATTTAACACTTATAGGGTTCGAGGGTTAACTTAACCGCAAAGATGGAATTACTTAAACCCTAGGCTAGCTTTGGAACATGCAATCGAGGACCCTGCTTTGATTATTGTTCTAAGGTTATCTTATGGCCAGTGGTTAATTAGAGCACATATCCATTCTGGAAATGAGTATAAATTGTGTTTGGACATTCTATTTGAACTCTACAAATTTATCCCGTGTGGTCTTGTATTACCGATTATGATCGCTCTCTCACAATTTACACAAAATCTCAACCTCGTGTGTTTTTGTGTTAGGTATTCAATTGATTTCTTAGTTTCTTACAATTTAAAAACACAATTCATTGATCATATTAAGTAGATTAATGTATCTCAATGATTCAAAATAATTAAATGAAGATGGTAGAATATAGACCGATTAACAAAAGACTACTCTTCCATGGGTGGCGTAATCATCGTAGAAGTGTTTTGCATGTGTAATGGTTTATAATGGGTATAACCCAATAACACTTCTACTCAAGAATTCCATCCAAAAGAGGAAGATTAAAAGAATAAAAAATTTAAAAAAATATAAGAAAAGAGAAGAAATAAAAGAACAAGAAAAATGTTTATTACACAAACAAAAGCATTACAACACGAAGGAGAAGAAGAAGGCTTCGTCGAAGAGATCCATGATTCAATATCTACCCTTATTGAAATGGTTGGATAATTGGAGTGGATCCACTTCTCCTCTTCCCTCAATTTCCCAATGCACGTCCCAACCCCTCCAAATGAGAAAAACGCTAATTTATATAGTGGAGGGGAGGCTAGGTTTAAAGAGGTTTAAAGTGTGAATTGTAAATCTCGGACAAATATTTTAATACAAATTGCACCGCCCATTTGTCCTCCAAAACGCATGCATTGGGTGGCCTTCTAGAAGGATTATTTGTGCCAAATCGTGTCCCCGAGCTTTCCTAAAAATTTGGACTCAATCGAAGCCCGTATGGAGAAGATATTTCCCAAATACAGAACCCATATCCATCCTGCTGAGTCTAGCCCAACTTTGACTTCATGGACCATTTTCAAAAACCAAATGCACTCTTTATCTCTAGTGTCTTTAATAAAAGTTGTAGAAAATTAATTTAGGAACACTGTTAAAAAAATTCAAATTCAAATAATAAATATAAAAATATTTATCTTCGAAATACTACAGTACACTATAAAGGGTAAAACTGGAATTTTCACCAAATTTTCAAATGAATGATCAAATCCCAAATATTTTATAAGTAAACAAATTTAACACAAGGTGAGGAAATTATATCATTTATTATCAATAAAATATTTGAAAAAATAGTGTTTTATCATTATATATATGTGATTGTGACTAACTCTTAGTTACATAGAACATTGCATCAACCCCGGGTAGTGCTAGGATGATTATTCTTTATTATTGTGGATAGACTCCTATGACAGGGCTTCCTATAAAATTACTTACTACACCTGAAAATAACATAGAAGGTTACCTTAAAAGTGATTTTATATGTCTTCTAATATTTTTTTTGAGAATTTTATATACTGTCCCATCATATATGTTTAGTTGGACTTCCTAGATGAATAAATCATAATTCTTCTATTTTGGAGAAAACACATGTTCCACCACCAATTATGTTGGGTGGTACAATTGAGAACAATTTTAAACTCTCTCTAGTGGTTCATATAGAGGATCCATTACTGCTCGAATTCTTCTAGTTTATCCCAATTCAAGGAGAATGATCATAGAGGACTTTGGAATATTACAGCTAGAACTTCCAACATCAGTACTTATTATCCTCCTTGGGACCTAGAGGACCCAAAAATACTAATTACAGGAAGAAAATAATTGATGAAATTTTTAACCTGGTTGTGACACTATATGACTGATGAGTAATGATGGAAACTTTCATGATACAGTGACCCACTAGGAGTATGTAGGGTTTTATGAGCTTGGTAGGTAGGCATGAGGGTGTTACCTGGGTTAATTTAAAGGAATAGTTCGTAAAGGAGTTATTTCTACCCATAAAGACATTAGACAACACTCTAATGTTTTGGGAGCTATATAAGGGAATGGTTTCACTATATTCATCATCTTCTTATTTCACAAAGTTGTTCTACTTCACTCTTCTCTTGGCTGGAAATGTGGCATTGAACTCCCAGAAGTTTGAGATTGGCCTTTTACCAAAACTAAGGTTCCAGGCTAGGGGCCTTGACCTTTTGAAATACTCAAAATATACCAAAATGATATATTAATTGATAAATTCCCTTAAATATTTCAACATGTTTTATATCTTTCCCCACACACAACACCAAACATAAAAGAAACCACAATATTATTAGATATAATATAAATATTTAAGTATGAATGTTAAAACATAGATGTTGAATTAGATGCAATTATTTTGAGTAACCTCTTTAAGATATAAATTTATAAATAAAAAAATTATACTTTTAATATGAATTAAATTCCATTAGTTTACCTAAAATGATTAATAGTATCATTTATTACTTAGAAATGTATTTTTCTAAAAAATCATTTTTATACAATATGCATTACTATGTCAAAAGTAATATAATTAATGATGATAAATCATTTTTTATATATTTGATTATTTAACCCTAATTTAGTTGGTAAATGATATGAAATATGAATAATAATAGTTAATTTTTTAAAATGTAATTTTCCAACAAAAAAAATCATTAAATTGTATGATTTCATTAAAAAAATTATTTTTCAAATTTTATAATTTGAATTTGAAAATGAGAATATTTTTCTGGATTTAAAATCATAATATTATCCTCTGATGATTTTTTGTTTTTGTAGAAATAATTGGCTTATAGATGAATAGTAAAAAAATTATTATTTTGCTAAAAGCTATAAATTTTATAACATTAACATAATAAAAAATTGATTAAATTATTTTGAATCTACATATATAATATATATATATATATATTTATTTATTTATATATTTATATTTAAAATAAATCATTTTAAACTATTTTTTGTTTTTATAATACCCATGTAGACCTTTTTTGGCACGGGACAGTTATTCGGGTTGCATTGAGACAATTGAAGCTGATTTTAATGTCTTTCATTGCTGAGAGGAACTGATCTCTTATAGTAACCGTTGTTCTTGATCTTGAGTTTTGGTCTACTGGGGCCTGTTTTGTTTTTTAAGTCATGATGTCATGGGTTTCCCCCCTTATTCCCTTCAAAGGGGGCTTTATCAAAATAAAAAAATTGAAGGCCTTTGGTTTGTTGGATGGTCTATAATACCCTTGTAAATCATTTTGAAAAACTTATGTATTGTTATATTTTAATAACTTTTTTAATATTATTATATTGAGAATTACTTTTAATTAATTATATAAATTAAATCTATAAAAATAGATTTAATATTTTAGATCAATGTTATCATATTATATAACAAGTACTGTTTAAATTTATTAAATATAATCATTATTACAATTATTAAAGGTAATGACTATGATAATTATAAAAGTATTATTTCTAAATTATTTTTTTATCAATATTGTCTAATTTTAATCTATTAAATTAAATTAATATATTTTTAATGTTGAAAAATATTTGTTTTTTTATATTTAATTATATTGACACGCATTTAATTGGTAACAAATTCTAAATAATATTAAGAATACATAATGGTTAAAATTATATTTTTAAACAAAAAACTATTTTCTACATATAAAAAATTTTCATTTAAAAGAAATATCTATATCATTTAGTAGTTTAATTTTATTAAATTGCAATAAAATTTAGTTTCAACACAAAAAAATGGTAAGGTTTGTAAATTTATATTTTTAATAGATAAATTACTTTTTCAAAAAGCAAGTGATGAAGGTAAAAATATTAAAATGTAAGAGTAAAAAACCTAAGAAAAAATAGCAGACATCAGGTTTAAAAAATGTTTGGAAACACTTTTCTACATTTTTGATGACCCAATATCACATGGTAATTTATTATTTCCATGTTTATTATTATTTTTTCCATTAATAGTGTAATGATGTCATTAAAATATATGTTTTTCCCCAAAAGAGTCATTCTCTTCAATTATAATAGTCAATCAGTTATAACCCATCAATGTTGGATTTAAAAATAAAATTTAATAATAAAACAATACCAAACTAAATCACCTATATGTATTTTTCTAATACGGAATAACATATTATCATGATGTTATCTTAAGGGATTAAATTCCACGGATATCTCTAAAAGAAGATCGAGTCTCCAACATAAGTATTAGAAACATTAAAATATTTTCTTCTTAATATTCTTACTCCAAAAAGTTTATATACATGCCAATATAATACCACTATTATATTTCATATATATATATATATATAATTTATTATATTAATTGAACAATAATTATTTACTACTCTCCATCCACTAAGTAAAATAAAAGTGTCGTCGGAGTGTGTGTGCAGACTACTTCCTTTGTGGAACGATGTCTTCCATTATATGTAATAGCCTCTAATGGGTGGTTTTAATGATTTGATTGATTAAAAAATATTATATTTAAAATATAAATGTTATGCTAAAATTTTAAAATTATTATATACTTGATTTATCTATAATTCATTGATAAATAGATTCATTAATCGTGTGTATGTGTGGACCATCACCTCTATGGGAAATGATTTTCATTTATCATCAACACCCATCATTTATGTATTTAAAAATATCTTAAGTATTTAAAATTATTTCCATAAAAATATTAATATTATGAGATATATGAAACTATTTTTTGATGATTTCTACCATAGTCAACATGCATTATGAATTATGGAAAAATTGACCAAACGACATCAAGTAATTTATATAGGAAAGACACCACTATAATAAATAAATTTAATGTAACATCTAGGTTCTCAGAGCCGCCTAGATGTGCCCCATACCCGGTTGGTCACATAGCCTCAAACACATTTCCCTGAATGCCAAAGGCTTCTGACTAGTAGTGAAGGACTTGGGTGTAATAATGGGGAAACAATGCCTTCATTGGAAGAGTAACACAGAGGAAGTAAAATAAATTGTAATAGCGGAAGAAGTAAAACATGAAATAGGTAATTTGTGGATGTAATAAACAAATGGAGCACATATATATGATACCTGATACATGTGTCTGGGAAACCATCCAAACAAGTATCAATGCTATAATACAATACTAAAACAAAGTTCAACGAAAAACTGATAAAATGATCTACAACATCGTAAGCCTCAGCTTGGTCTCATGATCCCCAGCTCCGCAACAATAAAGAACTTGAAGTAGAAGGGAACTTAACTTTTTCTAGACCTACAAAAATATGATCTATTTGGCCCAAAAGCATGACCCAAACATGGTGTGAGATGAATCCCAGTAGGAAAACACCCAAAGATCTATGCCTAACAGTCTGTGAATTTATATGACATGAAATAAACAAAATGGATCACCAAACAAGGAAGTACCCATAGTAACAATCCTACAAATTCAATTGCATTAATTTTCATATAAAAAGTATGCTTGAAACTAGAAGCAGGTAAACCTCTAGGAATTACTCATATCCTAACTACTCTGGTTCAACCAAACAAACACAAGCAACCCTCTATGATGTACACACAGTCTAACCCCTATGGTTCATCTTTAACAAAGACACTCTGAGGAAGCACTCACCATAAATTCCCCAACTGGTATTGTATCTGTAACTAATAGGAACTCTGAGGAAGCACTCAACATCCAATTCCCCATGTGGCATGTATCGATGAAACTACAGACACCCTAAGGGAGCACAATGTCTATCCCTCCTATAGCCTCACAACGTAATAGTAAAATAGACACTCTGGAGAATCCCTCAACATTCATTATCCCTATTGTATACTACACCAGGTTCTCATGGCCCTGTGTAAGTCAATTGTGCACAAATGATACATGGAATACAAAGTAAGCCTCAAGAATTACTTGGCTAAAAAATCTACAGCATTTCATAGAATGTTAGATAATAATCACTACATCCTAAAAACACTTGGCATTGAAAGAAAAGCAACAAACTAAAAGGAAAAGCTAGACCAAACAGTCAAAAAACAAGAAAATATGGGAAACACATCCATATCATGGAAACGTTAACCCTATACACAATAATTAACCTTTATCCTCACAAAAAAGGCATACCATGTAATAATATGGCTAAAACCATAAACACACGAAACCTTGTTCTTGGGTATTGGGCAATTTTGAACATAAAATTCAATGACTAACTACATAAAGGCACAAACCACCTACCTCGGAGTCGTGAGATTGATATATGTGAACCTCATGACTTAAATCACCATAGAATTCCCTAGATCTAAAAAAACCCAAAAAATGTTCAACTATGGACAGCTCGTGAGAGATGAGAAATCAAGAGATAATGTTCAAGAAGAAAAGAGAACTCACTGATGCGGTTCCAACATGATCGACAGTGGTCGATAAGGAGAACGGACCACAAGTTGGGGGCTCAGAGAAGATATGTGGTCATAATGATGCTCTCGAACAAGATGGGTGAAGAATGAGAATGTTCTATCAATTAGACATGTCCCCTGTCCATTTAATGAAAAAAAGTACACATCCTATTCTTTAAAAGTATACGACACGTAATTTCCTTTTCTAGCCTTCGCTTTAGGCGGTCTCTAGGTCACCACACACAGCCATGTGCTCAGCCATTACATAGCCAGCACACGGTCACCCGCAGCAACTGGGTATATGGTGTGTACTTGAGAGTACACGTCATGTACTCATGAAATTTCCAGAAACTCTTCTTTTTCTAAAAAACAACCATAAATGAAAAACATACCTGAAAAGGAGATCCAGGTTATTAAAAACTTCCCCCCTTAAATAAATTCATCCTCAAATTTCCTTAGCAAGGCGGCGTAGAAGAAAAATCCTCAAAACCTCCAGCAACTGTGATCGTACATCGGCCTCCCTCTCCCAAGTCTCATCCTGTACTCACCCATTATGTAATAGCACTCGTACCAGAGGAACAGACTTTCCACAGAGAACCATTTCACTTCGATAAACAATCTAGATATGATGCTCATTGAATGATGCATCCACTTTGAGCTCAACGTCCTCAGTTTTGAAAACATGAGACTAGTCGGAGAAGTAACATTGATGCTAAGAAACGTGGAAGACAACATGAATAAACCGGTACCTCTGTGGTAACTTCAATTGATGGGAAATCGACCCGAATCTCTCCAATACCTCAAATAGTCAGACATAACTCGGTGAAATATTACCCTATCTCCAAATCCTCATGTGTCCCAACCTTGGTGTGACACATAAAAATGCCTAATCTCTGACCCTGAACTCTAGTGGTTGTCGACATTGATTATCATAAGACTTTTTCCTTGACTGTGCAGTAGCCATCCTCTTACGAATAAACTCTATCTGCTTCATGGTCTCCTGGACAAACAAGGTACCAGCATAGCTGCCTCTCATGCCTTTAGCCAACATACAGGTGATCGACATGGCCTACCATACAAACCCTCATAAGGTGTCATCTAAATAGTTTCTTAAAAACTATTATTGTAGGAAAATTTAACAATTGGTATGTGTATCTCCCAAGAACCTCCAAAATCTAGGATGCATTCCCGAAGCATGTCCTCAAGAATGTGAATCGTACGCTCAGACTGGCCATCTGTCTAGGGATGGTAAGATGTACTCAGATGTACCTGTGTACCCAAAGCCCTCTGAAGTCCCTACCAAACCCAAGAAGTAAAATGTGCATCCCTTTCTGAAATAATGTAGTGTAGAACTCCATGTAAATGTACAATATCTCAGATGTACAACCTTCCCATCTCATCACCAATGAAGGTCTCCTTGATCGGAAAGAAGTGAGAATCCATTGTGAGTCTGCCAATGAAAACCCAAACTGCATCATTCCCTCGAGGGGACCTCGACAACCTTGTCATGAAATCCATCATGACATCATTCCACTTACACTCGAGAATGGGTAACTTTTGTAAAATCCCTACTGGTCGTAGTTGCTCTGCCTTCTCCAGTTGACATGTGGAACACCTCATGACAAAACCATCAACATCTCCCTTCATACCAAGAAACCAAAACTGACGGTGCATATCTTGATACATCTACGTGACACTAGGATGAACTGGACAAATTGAGGAATGAAAGTCTCACATCAGGTCCTCACGTATGTCTGCTAGCATCCACTTTCATCCATGAAAATGTAATATCTCATCCTTGTCTGCATTCCATCTACGAATAGAGTCCTCTCTTGAAACACTCTCACATAGGACTAGGCCTTTTGAATCATACAACTGCCTCATTCTCACTCGATCATATAGAGTAGAGGTAACAGCCATAGAAGAAAGAAAAATCTTCCCCTGACTGTCGTGCACCTCCAAATGTATCTCAGAGAACATATCCATAAGGTTCCAATCACTACTGGTCTCTATAATTATCTGTATCTGAGTCCTCCTGCTCAACGCATTGACCTCAACATTTCATTTCCCAGACGTGTAGGCATGCTCAAAGTCAAAGGACTTAAGGAACTCAACCCACCATCACTATCTCAAATTCAGATCACACTGAGTGAAGATATACTTGAGAATCTTGTGGTCGGTGAAAACCAAAAATGTTATCCTATAAGATAGTGACTCCAATAGTGCAAATCTTGAAAAACTGCAACCAACTCGAGATCATGCGCCAAGTAGTTTCACTCATGTGGCCTCAATTGTCGAGACCCGTACGCAACGACTCATTCTCCCTTCATAAGCATTGCTCTCAGCCCGATACCTAATGACTCAAAACATACAGTATAGCTCATTCCTGGCTCTGGAAATACTATTATCATTGTTGAATTCAGCCACCCTTTTAGCTACTGAAAGGCTTACCCGCAAGATTTTGACGACAAGTACTTCACATCCTTCTTAGTCTATCCCCTCAGTGGCACTGCTAATCATAAAAAGTCATGTATAAATCACATGTTGTAGCCAGATATCCCTAGAAATCACTATACCTCAATGACATTCTTCGGTTACTCCTAGGAAACTACTGATCTCACTTTCTCTGGGTCTACTGATACTCCTGTCTCTGAGATAACATGACACAAGAAGTGAATTTGGACCATCTAGAAGTGGTATTTTGAGAGCTTAAGTAATAATTGATGCACTCTTAGTGTACTCAAAATGATCTCACAATGTGTGGTATGGTCGTTTTGAGGGTGAGAGTGCACCCAGATATCATCTACGAAGACTACCATGAAAGAATACAAGTATGGAAGGAACACTCGGTTCATCGGTGACATGAAAACTGTAGGTGTGTTCGTGATACCGAACTACATAACCACATACTCGTATAGACCATTCCAGCTTCAAAAGTCTATAAGAGGTACATATGGTGGTCTAATGTAAAAATAATCATAACTGGATCTCATGTCAATATTTGAGAACTCTTGGGCTCCTCAAAACTGATCAAATATATCATCAATCATTGGCAAGGGATATCGGTTCTTGACCCTAAACTGGTTCAACATCTGATAATCCACACAAAGTCTAAGGGTACCATCCTCCATTTTTGCATACAAGAAAGAAAAACCCCAAGGAGAAGTACTGGGTTGGATGAAACCCTTTGCCTGCAACACCTCCAACTATTTCTTGAGCTCCTGTAACTCTGGTTTAGCCATTCTATTAGGAGGAATGAACACTGGGGCAGCTCCTAGCACAAGTTCAATAGAAAATTCCACCTCTCTCTCTGGAGGAAAACTTGAAAATTACTCTATAAATACATCCCTAAAATGATCCACCACTAGAGGAAAGTCAATCTATGAATTCTCCTGGTCATCTAGATACAGACTAGTAATCTGGGCTGTAACTCCTCCCAACCAATGATGCTCAGGTCCTACTCTGCTCGCCTAGACATCCCACTCACCCTTATGAAGAAATTATCCACCCTATGGTGATGTGAAACTCACCCTACGGTGATAGAAATTGAAAACATCCTATAAGGTAACTAACAAGTCCATTCTGAGAATGACATCATAGCATGTCATCTCTAAGACATAGAGGTCCAAAAAGAAGTGACACCCACCAACCTCTAGAGGGAACTCCTTGCACTATCATAAACTATATGTTCTTGTCCACAATGGAGTGTCTAATGTAAAGATATTAGCAAAAGAAAAGATACAGAGCCCAAGTCTCTCCAAAAAGGCAATAGATATAATGCTATGGAGAGCCCCTATATGAAAAAGAGAAGAAGTTAAAACAAAGGCGACTAGGATCATACCTCCAACTGTAGAGGGTTTGGGATCCAGCTCCTGTTGGGTCTGCTCCACTGAAATGTTATAACCTGCATCGTGGACCTGTAACCCTGCCTGACCACTCTGAGCTGATCCACCCTATTTTTTCTGAAACCCTGGCGACTGACTACCATGGTCGCGACCTCCCCCTCGGCCTGAATGGCCGGAATATCTCCAGTCCCCTGACTGATGAGAAAACTGGTGGTGCTTCTTCTGAATGGGGAGTCATAGAAAAACTCTTATCAGCTACTGCTGGTGAAAAAAATGACTGAAACACAGAAGATGACTCATCTTGCGGCATGATCAGCACACCACTGGGTCTCTCGGGAAATGTGGTATCGAATGCCCACTCTTCCCACACTGGTATCACACCACCTGGCTACCATAATATGTCTCTCGTATCCTCTCAACTACATGCATAGACTCTCTACAGATCTTCCTACTATTAGTAGGAGGGATACCATCTTATGATATCGATCCAACCTGGCTCAAAACTCCAGAATCCCTTAGATTTCACTCCATGTTCAGAGCTTGGATGACTATAGAAGTGATGGAAGTCAAGCTGAAGATGTTAAACTAAGATCAGATGGCGTGCCTAAGACCATCCTCAAACTTCCATGCCAGAAATAACTAATCACCTCCTGGAATAGGTGTGAAGCACTACAACTCTATGAAGCGAGAAGAATACTCCATAACAGAAAGAGTACCCTGATCCAGAATCACGAACTCCAAGGCTCGGTCGGCCTTCAAGGTATCCGAGTAGAAGTAGTCATAAAAGGCATGCAATAACTCATCCCAATCCATAACCTTTGAGCATCCCACGTGTGAGATCACATCCCACCATCTCTTAGCGGATTCCTATAGCCTCTATGTAGTGAGCTTCACCCTCCTCTCTAGAGGCGTCTCCAAATGGTCGAATATAGAAAGCATGGATTCTAACAATGATTGTCCCGCCCAAGGCCCTCCATACCCTATGTAGGTGGGAGGATTTTTCTTCTTAAAAACTCACATCAACTCTTCCATAGATGGAGTAGGACGTGATAATCCTAGAATGGTATTCATAAACCTCTTAAATCCCTCTCGGAACTATGTGTCTGCACCTATTTCAGAAATAAAGGCTTATGCTAAGACTGGCACAACATGAGGATCTACTGGTAGTCCCTAATCAGCCATATTCAATGTCAGATCACTTCCCTATAACTGGCGGAAAACTGGAGAATGTCTCGGAGGCATAACTCTGCTAGGTCAAGTCCACACCATAGATCAAGAATAACAAGGACTAAAACTTAGAAGCGTAATAAGGGAAAAAGATAAAGAAATCATTCATGTTTTTTTTTCAAAAAATGGATACACAACGTGTATAAATCCTACACGGCGTGTTCCCTTAAGCCTTCACATGGGCATGTACCTCTGCCAACCCAGGTCGTGTAACACACCATACAACTGGCATGTTGTCCTAACATACCATAAAACTGACGTGTTGTCCTAACACACGACGTGTACTTGAATCCTCATCCCCTGACCGAGTTATTCTACATGACTATGCCACATGGTTTTACTGGAACAGTACTACACTATGTGTTAGTTCTAGACATTGCGTGTAATAGACAAACTTCACTAACCCATGTTGTTAGTCACACGGCCGGTTACACCGTTCACTCTACACGGCGTGTTCCAGACGGACCCGACATGTACTCCTTAGGTTTCAAATACCCATGTTGTTAGTCACACGACTGACTATACACAGCATGTTTATCCCAGACCCGATGTGTAAAAGAATGTTTCCACCATCTCGCATTGTTCGTTACACGGTCGGATATATGGGTTACACTACACGATAAGTTCAATCTTGACAAAGCGTGTATAACTTAAGTTTTTATCCATCTGTGTCATTATTCACACGGATGGACACATGGTCTATGCAACACGACATGTACATCTGGTACACAGCCTATCCCACCAATGATTTCCCAACCCCATGTCTCTACCCACATCGTCTGTGACACGGTTAGAGACTACACGGCGTGTACATACAGTACACGGCATGTACTTAAAAAAAATAGTTCTTTCTCGAATAGAAGGACACATGGCGTGTATTCATTTTTACATGCAATGTATTCTGGGTTTTTCCAGACAGTAAGCCTCAGAAAATACTCCAGAACACAGAAAAATTCTGAAAAAAACATTAATGTGACAAATTATGATCCGTGAGGGACCACACTCCCTGCAAATCAAATCTTGGCCTCTTATTCATGTCATATACAAGAAAAACAAGGCAATTGTCCCCCAAATTCTGATCCATGAGGGCCCATAACACTTCAAGAACCAATGTTTGGCATTCATTTAAATGAAACCTTACACAATTCAATACCATGTCAAAAGTAGGTAATCTATCAAGGCATTTATCACAACAACATGAATATCTACACAACATCTATAACAACAACATGCAATCACTAATGCCCCCTAAATGGCATGGAAAGAATGCATGACATGTGATCTCTAGAAAGTTTCAATATGATATATGTGAGGGCATACCCTCATCTCATCTGGTTGAAATAGAAATAGAACCACAAAAATTACAACAATAACATCACAAAACATGTGAATCATCCAATGGTGTAATCAAATCAACTGTAAAATTGAAAAACTAGAAAAATAGAAATAACAAGGTAAATTGGATCTTCCCTATACACGGGTTACCTACTCCCATGCACAACTTATTACCAAGTACCTATTTCTTTCCTATACTTCGTTATAGGCTCAAAACAGTAAGTCAAGAAGAAAATAATCCCAATGATACCACTTTGTAACGTCTTGGTTCTGGGAGATTCCCAGAGATGCCCCGAACACGGTTGGTCACATGGCCACAGGCACATTTCCCTGAATGCCAGAGGTTGATGACTAGCAGCGGTGGCCTTGGATGAGATAGTGGGGATACTATGCTATCATAGGAAGAGTAACACATCAAAAGTAAAACAAATAGAAATAGCAGAAGAAGAAAAACATGAAATAGGTAAACATAATAAGTAATTAACAATTGGAGCACATATATATATATATATATATTATGCATGATACATATTTCATGGAAAGCATCCAAACAGTTCATAATGTTGGAATAGTATACTAAACCAAAGTAAAAAATAAAACACAGAAAATGGTTCACAACATCGCAAGCCTCATCTTGGTCCTATGCTCCCCAGCTCTGCAGTAATCAATTACTTGAAGTAGAAGCTTTCTAGCCCTTATCTAGACCTGCAACAATATAATCTGTTTGGGCCCAAAAGCATGACCTAAAGAGGGTGTGAGATGAGTCTCAGTAGGAAACCACCCAATGATCTATACCTAATAGTCAGTGAATTTATATGGCAGGCAATAGACAAAATGAAGTAGTAAACAAGGAAGTACACATAGTAACAATCCTACAAATTCAATTGCATTCATTTTCATATATCAAGTATGTAGCAAATAAAAATCTGGTTACCCTCAGGGAAGTAATCATAGCCTAACCCCTCTAGTTCAACCTAACAAACATAAGAAACCCTCTAGGAAGTACAAAAAATCTAACCACTCTAGTTTAGCATTAGCGAAGACACTCTGAGGAAGCTCTCATCGTCAATTCCCCTTGTAGTATCTTATCGGTAACTAATAGGCACTCTGAAGAAGCACTCAACGTCTAATTCCCCCTTTGGCACATATCTAGGATACTACAGACACTCTGAGGGAGCACAAATTCAATCCCCCTATTGTCTCACAACGTAACAGAAAAAGAGTCACTCTAGAGAAGCCTTCAACGCCTATTCTCCTTATGGTCTACTACACCAGGTTCTCATGGCCATGCGTAAGATAGTCATGCAATAATGATACATGGCATCCAAAGTAAACCTTGGGTTCTACTTGGCTAAAAAATCTACAATAGATCATATCATGTTAGATAAAAATCACTCTATCCAAACAATACTTGGCATGTAAAGCAAAGCAGAAGCCTAACAAGAAATGCTAGACCAAATGGTCAAAAACAAGAAAACATGGAAAAAACATCCGTAGAATATAAATGTTAACCCTATTCACCACAATTAACCTCTATCCAAACAAAAAAGGCATAGAAAGTAATAACAGGGATAAAACCATAAACACGTAATACCCCATTCTTGGGTATTGGGCACTTTTGCACATAGAATTCAAAGACTGACTACGGAAAGGCACAAACCACCTACCTCGGCATCGTGAGATCGGTATACAGGAACCTTAGGCATAAAATCTCCCTATAAAACTGTAGATCTAAAAAAATTATAAAAATGTTCAACCAAGGACAAATCACGAGAGAGGATAAATCAAGAGATGATGTTCAAGAGGAAAGGATAACTCACTCATGTGGTTCCAACACAATCAACAGTAGTTGATTTGGTGAACGAACAGCGAGTCGGGGGCTCGGAGAAGATTTTTGGTCGTACATATGCACTCGGATGATACGGGAAATGAAGAAGAGTGTTCTATCATTTAGATGTGACCCCATTCTGTTTAATGACCAAAATAAAGTACATGACATGTTTTTTAAAAGTACACGGCATGTACTTTCCTTTTCTAGCCTCCGCTTTAGGTGGTCTCCATGTCACCACACACAACCATGTGCTTGGCCGTTACACGGCCATGAAACGGTTACCAGTGCAAACCAGGTACACAGTGTGTACATAAAAGTACACACTGTGTACTCCTGAAATTTTTAGAAAGTCCTTTTTTTCTCAAAAATAACAGAAACGAAAAAAATTCATGAAAAGAAGATCCGGATTATTACATAAAATATAATAAAAGATATTATATATTAAATAAAATATAGATTAATTTGGTTACATATATGTCATATAATAAGCATAATTTTATTATTTAATAAGTTAGGAACATGCACATAATGAATCTGGAACTATGCAAGGGATTTCGTCTCAAATTCCTACTTTCAGGCATGTTTTGTATTATACACTTAATTAAATTTTTTTCCTTAATGTAATTACTATTTTATATATAATATCATAAATTATACATAAATTATTTTATTTTATGTTCAATTACAAGGCTTCTCTTTGAATGGTTTTTGATTTGAATGTTTCTAAAATCATAAGGCTTTTCTAGGTCTCAATTATAATTATTTGAGAAGTGTTAAATGTTATACACCGAGAATAATTTTTATAGTTTTATATTGGTTTATTATCACATAATATTTCTATTATTTATTAAATTTTAATTCATGGGATATACTAATTCAAGTCACATTCTTTTCTTCCAATTCTTTTTACGGAATAATCACTCCAGTCATAAGAGTTTTTGGTTACTCAATTTTCCTTCATTGAGTTTTTATCATTATATTGAACTTATTCCATATAATTTATGCACATTATTCCATTTAATTATATTATATGTTATAATCGCATTTATTTATGAAGATATACTTTCCTGTCACAAATACCCTTTGACAATAATTTCTCACTTCTTGGGATATGTAACTTATATGGGATACTAGAAACTCATATCTCTTTCTTTGAGTTATAAAGTCTTTTCTAGAACATTTTCCATCCATGAATGGGTTATCCCACAAAAATATTTTATTATATGGAATTTTATAAAACTAGTAATTAAAAAAATAGAAATATGGTTTTATTAGACTTTTTAAAATGCAAGTTTTGAACAAAAGTATTTTATGAAATATTTAAATGGGAATTTCCATTCACATTCATATGTTTTTTCATCCTCTAAAAATTTATCCAAGATAAACCTTATAAATTTTTACAGAAACTGTATTAATCAAAAATTTTAAAATTTCTGGTTTTCAATATTATTCACTCTACCTTTTTAAAAATAATTTTAATGGTGACCAACAACATCTTCTTTGATGCTAATGTTCAAATTGTTTTCTAAATGATATTTAATGTTTTCACTTCAATTTACCTTTTCATTTTCAAAATTATTTACCCTAATAGATTTTTTCTCACAATTTAAACACTAATATATATTTATATTGTGGTGGAATGAAATCATGTTACCAAGAAAGAATAATTATTTCCCATCAAGGGTGGTATTGTTCAAGCATTCTATTGTGAGGACGTTTTTCACCTATGTTAACATCCTTATAGATTTCCTTTTTCACTGTAGAGATATATTATTTTTATTCCATTCACCTTATTTATATGGATATATTATGATCAAGTTATTTTAGTATTGACTTATCTGTGTACTCATTTCTCTATATGGTTCGAACATAATATTTATCATAATTCAGATTAGATGATGTACAACTAATGACTATTATTCAATTCAAATGAGGAAAATTATTGTTTTTTCAGTATGGTTTTATTCTAATATGGATGCCAATGAGCCTATACCCAAGTGGTAGAGGCTCCTACTTGTCATCTAAGAATCCCATGATCAAATCTGAATGAGGTTGAATTTATAAGTTACTATAGAAGTATTATAGCAGTACTAGATTAGTAATTATTCGGTATGGAAGAAAATGGAACAATTCGTCTGATTAAGGCCTTTGGGCCACTGGGTTGGGTCCAATGGGTCTCAGGGCCTTCGGGCCACCAAAAGGCCTTCATACCACAGGGCCTTTGGGATGTAAGGGCCTTTAGGACACAAATGGATTTTAGGCTGTAGGGATTTTGGGTCCCATACAAGACTAAGAAGCAAGGCAGACCACACAGGAGCAGACCCAAACGATGATTCAGAGCAAGAATAGAAACCAATGTAGTAGAGCTAACCAGATTAGAAGAATGAGAGTGTACGGAATCTACCATCTGGACCAGGCATCGTGCAGATCTGTACAGGGCAATGCTAGCTGATAATCCATGTGAGGTGGGGAGTTAGATGGCTTTAAGATCCAGATGTTGGGGAGAGGCTTTTTCAAGTGCATCTAGTCTCAGTCCTTTAAGGTCATGTATAGTTCTTGTTCTTTGGGCGTATGGGACATGTAAGGGTTCCCCTTCAACCCTTAAAATGGGGATTCTCCATAAATAATAATAATAAAGGCCTTCAAGATATTCCAGGAATATGGATAATTATTTTAATGTTTAATATTTACTATTTAACCATCCACTCTCTACCAATGTATGGGTTATGATCATGTTATCACATTTATTAAACTGAGGAATTTTTTTGGTATTTCATATATTGTTATTATAATATGAATGATTATTAGAAATTTGACTATGTATGTTTTATCATCCACCTTATTTCTCTAGATGAATTATAATCATGTTAACCTTTTTATTAGAATGGGGTAATGTATTAAAATTATTGGTTATTATTGAGTACAAATGATGGATTATTTTGAACTGAAATTATGTATCTTTAGTTTTTTATTCATCCTACGGTTCCATATGGAATCTTGTGAAATGTATGTTTTAATTTTAGGGTGAATTAATTGGTCATAAATAACCAAAGATATTTTCTGACATTATATATCCCCTTGATGCATAAAAAATTATCATGAGACATCAAATTTGGATTTTTGCGTGCACATATTCCCATAATAGGATTGTATCTTGGAAAAGTCCATGAAAGAATGTTTTTTATTTCTAGAATTATGAATTCCATCAGTATGAGATTGGTATTATTGGTATACATGATTTCATTTATTATCATGGATATATCATGCTCTTTATTCATATTAATTATTCAAATATTTATATTATTTATTCCTACTATATTATGTATTTCATGCTTATGTTTTTAACAACATTAGTTATATGTTTCCCATAATGAGAATTTGAGATCACCCCTTTCTAGTGTTTCAATTCGTCATATTATAAAAAAAATAGTACAAGTGACATGTATATGAGGATAAAAAGTGTGAAAAAATTTATTTTAGATATTCAGGACTTATTATATGTTATTTTGTTTCATATATAATGAAAAAAATGTCTCTGGGGTATAAAGAACATAGTATTTTTTAGTTATTGTTTCATTATATTTCATTAAATATCTAAACCTAACAAGATCATTGGGATGTAGGAGGTGAAATAATATTTTTTTTAATTTTTAAATATGAATGGTTATATCTAATGTTTTATATCTTCCATCAATGTGATTATGTAATGTATATTTCATTCACACAAGATCTCAGAGTGCAGGTTTGGGGAATAAAAAAAATTTATCATAAGGCCTTAAACATTAAGAAGGATACAGAGGTTGATAGAACTGTAGGGATTCTTTCAAAGTCCATTAAACTAATTAGTATATTCCCCCAATGATATTTAGTCTACTCATTCTATTATTATGAAGAATAAGGTGGATGAGTAATGTCATGGTGGTATTAGGTAGAATAGTTTTAGAACTATGAAATATTGGAGTTATTATATCCCTAGTAGTGGTCATAGTTCTTGCATCCATTCAAAAAATATATCCCCACCTTTTCCTCTAATAGTGGAACCTTATCAAGATTTATTTCTAGATGATTTTAAGGTATCCCTCTTTAAAGAGGAAAAATTTTTATATCAAACTCATGTATAGGGTGAAACATATATTTATTCCTCCGTATCATATGGTTCCAGTTGAATTAAAGTATTTGAAATTGTGTCATGAGGATTCAGAGGTGAAGGGTTTTATCAGACCGAGCACATATCATTGGAGTTCTATAGTGTTGTTTATAAAGAAGTATTATATAATTATGCTCCTATGTGTGGACTACAAAAAATATGAACTACGTGAACATGAATAATAGATATCCATTACTAAGGATCAATGAATTTTTTTATTAGTAACGAGGAGCTCAGTTATTCTCCATTAATTCCCTATGATCAGGATACCACCAGCTTATGGATAGAGAGTAAGATATCTGAAAGATAGTATTTTAGAATATATATAGAATTATTGAGTATCATTTCATGAATTTATAGTTTAATAATACACAAATGGTGTTTATGTATATCATGAATATGATCTTTAATCGATATCTCAAACCTTAATTATGTTTTCTATTGATGAATTACTCATATACACAGGGACCTCGAAGATACATTCTAGACACCTAGAGAATGTGTTGAGTATACATCAGGAAAATCATCTCTATGCCATGATCATGATGTGTCACTTTTGTATCCAAGTTTTTTGTTTTATTGGGCATGCGTTCTATGATGTTTCTTTTTATATGGACTCTAAGAAGGTATAGGTAGTGATTTCTTAGACAGGACATAGACATTTTTTCTATTAGTTGTTTCTATGGTTTTTTTGGATATTAAAAACTTTTTATCAATGGTTTCCCTTATTTTTCAGTACCCATAAGTGGGATTACTAATAAGGGTGTAATTTTTTAATGGAATAAATAGTGCGAAGAGGCCTTCTTTGCATTAAAGAGGAGATTGATGATGGATCTAATCTTGACATTGCTGGAACATGGGAAAGCATATTTTTTTACTTTGATTTATTAAGTGTTATTTTAAGAGATTTACTAAAAACTTTGGATTATGTTTTGTCTTATATGTATCATAGGCAACAACCCCATTATTGTTACCACCCTACACACGACTTGGATTTAAAATTTGTGATTCAATCTCCAAATGCTTGTGGCATTATCTCCTTAGTGAGAGATTGATTATATACAAGAGCCACATGGTTTTTTGTTACATATTGTCTTAGTAGGACCTTAATCTATGATAGAGGCATTAAGTAGATTATTTATATACTTTTTGACTTTGAGATGTCTTATACTCCCATGATGGAAAATTTCATTGAAAATTTACTTAGTAGGAAAATACAAGATCTTAGAGAGGCACCTTCAAAAGATGAATAAGAAAAAATGAAGTGGTTAGATAAATGATTATGGGATAGATAAAAGGATCAAAGGATGATTCCATATACTACCTCTATTATCATTTTTATATTGGGGATCAATTAAATACCATCCATTAGTTAAATTCCTAATTCTTATTTATGTAGGAATGGTTGGTGGGAAGTGACGTAGTTATTAGATCTTTGATAGATAATGATGAAATGATTTATGTTCTTTAGAGGGTTATGGTTCCTTCATCCATGAGGTATGTGTTGATTATGTAATCCCATGACTCAAAGTGTTTTTTATATCTAGGATTTACGAATATTTATTTGGATATGAGGTGAACCTTGTACTGGTTATGGACGAATAGATATATTGTCTGTTTTGTCTCTCATAGAATGACCTCTTAGAGGATCAAGGAAAAGAATCAGAGAATAGCGGTGAAGTCAGCCACTTATTGTAATCATTTGGAAGTTTGTAAATGTTATGAGGTAATTTTTGAAATGTTTTCCCTAGGACCCAGAGATGTTTTCATATTTTGTGGGTGATAGTTAATCAACTGACGCAGGTGGAACATTTCCTGTTGATTCAAGAAATATACTATGTTGATGAGTTTGGAAATATTTATATTTTCTAGATTGTATAACTACACAGAATGAATTATAGTATCATATTTGATCGGTATTTGTTCTTTATGTCATGGTTTTTTAATTTCTTATAGAGGACTTTGGGGACTCAGGTAAAGTTGGGAACAACATATCATTAGCTGACCAATGAACATTTAGAAAGTATAATTGAGATCTTAAAAGATATTCTTCATTAATTTTTCCTAAAGTTCAATGGATGGTGTGATATCATATATCCTTTATTAAGTTCTTGTATGATAAATTTTTTCTTTATTTTTTTTTAGATGGTACCTTTTGAGGATCGTTATGGTGGGCTATACCTCTCACTACTTTGTTATGAAGAGGTAGGTGAGGAAGTTGGTATTAGGCCATGTATTTTGATGGGTACCTATAAGTGGGTGTTATTTGACAATAATTGTATGGTTAAAACATAGAGTATATTGTATTTTTACTAGATTATATGACTTTTAGAGTTCACTGTAGGTGACCAGGTTTTCTTGCAGCTGTTTCCTGATTTGGGGAATCAGTGATTGTAAATTCAAGGGAAGTTTTCATCATGGTTTTTGAGACCATTTTAGATCATTCAATGTATTGGATCAGTTTCTTTCCAACTAGACCTTCCAATATGATATATAGGTATGAATAATTTGATCCATATCTCTCATTGTAAAAGGTATGATCTTGGTCCCAAGCTTATATTCTACTATGAGGGCATTGAGTTGGAACCAAATGCATCATTTTTTGTGTGCTTGTTGGGAATTATATATTTCTGTAATAATGTATTGAGGGGTAGTAAGGTACCACTAGATTGAGTCTAATGGTAGTATAAACATATCCAAGAGAATATGGGGTGAAGGAGTTTGGTGTTTGGTTTTAGTGGCCCATGTTTTTCAAGAAGACTTCTAGAGGCACCCCACAATGATGATAAGTCAGTTTAGGGAGAGATTTGTAACATCCTCAATTTTAATGGTATGTAATTATGATCCTTATAATGGATATTTTTTCTACATGTTAAAGGATTATTGATATATTGAATAATGTTTTGGGTATTTTTAAGTATGTCACCAGAAGGACTACACCATTTTGTATGTAGTTTTATACATGAAACCCACATGTGTGAAACTGATATAAAAAAGATTCATGTGGTGGGGAATGGTCTTGATCATGTAGAGTTGTGATTCCTCCTATGAACCATATCCTGAGCAGCCCCACCACCTCAGTGTAGAAGGTAAAGTGATTCTAAAATAGGAATGTGTTTACAACACATCATGGAGTGTCATCATGTTGGGTTTCCAAGGATTACTGTGATCGAGGCCACCACAAACATGGTGGGGATTTACAAAACATGTTTACAGAAATTTTATTCAGCCACTAATCATTCGGGGGTAGTTACAACTAGTAATAGAAACCCATGTGATCATTAAAAATGAATTTTTAATGCATTATTAACACATTTTTCTTCAATTAAATGATTCTCTATCAACATAATTCTATTTATTCTAATATATATAATTCTCTATGAAACCATGATTAATGTTTATATGTTCTTCCTTTGATGAAAAAATGACCTAGAGTGATCCCATTCTTCTCAAAAATATGTTTTTGTATATGATCATAGGGATCACATCACTCTTCTTGGATCCCTAATTTTTAGGGTGATTATGTATTATTCCTTGGGTCAAATCTAGATATACCTTTGGAAGTGATTTTTTCTATATTTTTATTATAATCCATTATCTTAATATCCTAATGGATTCTTACTCTATAATACCTTTGAGATTAATCGAGACTATAACGTTGGATTCTTGGTGTGTGGATTTGATTTGGTTGGTGTGTAGGCATGTGTTGGGTTTTGGTACATGAAAATATATATTTTTTCATCAACATATTTGAGGAAAGATGTTCCTTACTACGTGAAACCTTTTTATAAGGTTTTTTACTTGATAATGATCAAACTTTTCTGTTTGTATCTCATTTGTCCAATGTTTGATATTGATCACATGTGTGTGCATGTGTATCCCATTAAAACATGTTTGATATTGATCAAATTTGTTTCTGTGTTTTTGTTTATCCTATGAGAAACATGATTCATTTTGATCACATGTAAATGTTTCTATGGCTGTTAAAACTCATTCTTGATATGGTATCTTGTGCCTATATGTTTTTTCCATTATCTATGTGAATGTATTTCCTATGAAGGTTTTTTCTTCTAGTAGAAAATATATGGTGGACTATCATGGTTTCTTTATCCCTTAGAGGGAAAGGATATGTGACATGTTACACTGATGATTATATAAAATGCAGTAGGGAATGGGTGATATTTCCTTTAGTATTGAGCAGTGATTGTTTTTTTATATGATAACCTTGTGGCCTGAACTGGTGTAGAGGCAGGGTACGATGTATTTGTGGATTGATATATAATAGGGATAGGTCATTATTCCCTTATATACTGAAATTATTATGTTTATCTATGTAAAAAATAAATTATATATGTCACGGCCTTGTGAATGAACCATTTCCATGACTTTTGTTATGAATTTCTTTTTGGAACAATGTCAAACCCGGTATGGCCAAAGTTTGTGGCAGCTTAGTTATCTCATTACCACTCAAAACATGATCAATTTTTTTGTTATGAATTTAGTAATTTTAATGGAATATAAAACCTATTAATGTGAACTTATATTAAGGATTCATTGATTTTCCCAAACTTTTCTTATACTCGAACCCTGAATGGACATCTCAATGCACATGTTGACTTCATAATCTGTGATCCAAGAAAGGGAAAGGTACCAATGAGAGGAAGCTAAGGAGATTGATCTTATGTTCTCATATGGTACCATATTGTAATCTTGAATGATGTCTTAGTGTTTTTATTTATTTTTCCATTTCATTCTTATAATATTATTTGGAATTCCACATTCGGGTTCTTTGGTTATTACTCGATATGGATCAATGATAATAGGAATTCCATATGAAGTAGTATTTTCCTTTTAAATTCTATTTTTATTTCTTGGGTTATTATTATTATTTCCTTTTAATGAAACTGGTATATGAAAACTGACACATAGGGTATTGTCTCCCCACTAAATTGTCTTTACCCTCTATACTAATCGAAAACCTCTTACAAATGGGGTGGTTCACATGATTTCAAGTGGAACTCCATCCCAGATTTGGTTATTCAAGTAAGGATATTACACAAAACATTGACCATCATATTTTTATAAAAATTTTATTCCTCATGAAATTAAAATATTTCTATAAAACCCCTTATCATGAATGAAATAGTTATATTAGAGAATTATTTTCATAATATGTGTTCAGTCATGTTTAAACTATATCCTAATTAATGAAGCCTAGTTAATTCTATATGAGTAACCTACCTATTTATAACCATTATTTTATACATTGATGATTAAATCATTAAACAATACATTTTAGAGAAATAAAAAACTCACTCATCATCATGAACTAATCATGATCACCCATCATCATCTATTATTCTCATGCATCGTAACATTAAAAAAAATTATAATTTTCACTCTTTCATCATAAATCCCTAGAGAAGATATTTTGAACCTAAAAGAAAAATAACTTTACATTTTTCTCATAATATAATGAAAAAATCATTTTTTTAAACCATTATAAACTGAAAATTAAAAGAAGTTCAATAATTTTATCTTATATGAAAAACCTATAAAATTTTAGTGGAATCTTCATGAAAAATAATGACTATAATGGATGGAAATGGAATACATTTTTAGATGTAAAAAATTGCTTTTTAAAATTTGTAAAAATCATAAAATAACCCATAAGAATATGAAAATATTACTATTTAAACATTTCTATAAAAAATCAAAAATAGTTGAAAATGAACTTTAAAAATATTTGAAGTATAAATAAAAACATTATTAAAACATTTAAAATATAATGTATATGGAGGGAAAAGAGTAGAGAAGATATCTGGAAACATTATTTAATATATAATTCTCTTACCTTATGTCTCGAATAGTTTCATTCATTCTCTAAAAATGTAGTAGTAAAATTATATTAGTTTTTTACATTATTACAAACCATTTAATGTTTATTCCATTATCATTAGTCATTTTATTTCATTTATTAACTGATTTATTTAGTTAATGAATCATTTATGTTTACATCAGTTGTTTTTGAGGTCATTTGTTCCAGAATTTTTTAAAAAATCTTTAAAACTACAATGTAATGTCCTGAAAAAATAAACACATCATTTTGTAGAGGTGATAGTCTATATGTACACATGAACAAGAATTTCATTTTCCTAAAAAATGTAAATCAAATAAAATTGACAATGTTTTATCTTTACAGAATCATATTGAACTTATAATTATCATATTCATTCATTAAATACATTTTTATAACAATCTATGTATATTAGTGATGAAAATTAAAACATATTACTTCGTGGAGGTAGTAGTCCATAGGTATGCACGGGGGATATTTTCACTACCTGGATGTTGAAAAATAGTTATAAAATATTTTTTCTGTCAATATAATAACATTTCATTATATATAATATACCAATTTCATTATGTTAGAATTATTAGAACTGATTATGAGGTTGGAGAAGAAATAAACATGAAAGAGATCAGTTAGAGAATTTACTTCTTCTTTGGATAAACACTCTTGATTACACCTTAAGAGTTGTAAAATTTAATTTTTATTAGACCATGACATAAAATATGTAAGGAGTAGATTTAGAATGTGATTTATTTCATCAGGGTCTAGGAAAGTTCTCAAGTGTGTAATGAAATAATAATAGAAGGTTCCCTTTTATAAGTGCATGTAGTGAAACTCTTGTAATTAATCAATAATGTTAAATAATATAAGGAATATTTCATTGTAATGTGTCCCAAAGGAAACCAAATTTTAAATATAAGATAATTTATGTTCTAAATACAATAAACCAATCACAGTTAAAAACATATAGGGATATTTTTAGCATTATTTTTTAGTTTAACCCTTTTAAACCCATTTTATGCTTTATTGAGAATGCTTAAATTTCTACCAATTTAATTGATTAATATGAAAAAAAATAAATGGGGGATTAAAAAATAAATTATGATTCCAAATATGGACTCCATTGTATCAAATTCAGTTTTTATGCGGAAAAAATTACTTTTCATATAAGTAGTAAAACACAATAAAACATGTTTTTAGAAAAAATTATATTTTAAGCGTAAACACGATTTTAAACTAAAATTATGGACATTATTGATTATAATTCCTTTAATAGGATAATAATTAAAAATTAAAATGTTATATGATTTTTGTACCATTCCAAAACTTATAGTAACCTTCATAACATACTATTAAATTCAGTGATCCAAAATTAGTTTTTAATTGGAATAAAATATAACATGAGTCCCAAAAAATCAAGCATAGGTTTCCAAATTAAAAAATATTGTTTTAAAATGATTTATTTTACTCTATGAACACATGTTTTTTCAATAAAAATTTATTATTATTTTTACTCAATTTTAAATCAGGATTATGTCATAAATGTTTCGTTATTTTCTTAAAATGGTATTTTTATTTATTCACCCAAAATTCAACTACTTAAAAAAATACTAGAAATTCACCCAAAGATGAAATTGATATACTGAATCCAAAAATGAATTTAATTTTATCAAATTAAATTTCTAAAACATATAATTTTCTTTTTTAAATAAAAACATATAATACATGGGAAGACCATAGGGGGGATGGACGCAATTTCTCCCTTAGAGTGTGTGTAGTTTTATCGATACAAGCCACATGGGGAATTGGATGTTGAGTGCTTCCTCAGAGTGCCAATTAGATACCAATTCAAGAATACAAGGGGAATTGATGGTGAGTTCTTCCTCAGAGTGTCTTTCTTAATGTAGAATCGAGGGGTTATACTGTGTGTACTTCCCAGAGGGTTGCTTCTGTTTTTTTATTTAAACCAGAGGGGTTAGGTTGTGGGTACATTCTAGAGGGTTACCTGATTTTGATTAGCTGCTTACATAATATATGAAAATGAATTCATTTGACATTGTAGTATTGTTAATATGTGTACTTCTTTTTTAATACTTCATTTTGTTTATTGGATTCCATATATATTCACAGACTATTAGGCACAGACCTTTGGGTGGTTTCCTATTGGAATTAGTCTCACTCGGTATTTGTGTCAGGATTTTGCACCCAAACAGATTATATTGCTGCAGTTATAGATAATGTAAAGCACCCTTCTACTTTAGGTACTTGATTTCTAGGGAGCTGGGGATAATGGGACCAAGCTGAGGCTTGTGATGTTGTGGATCATTTTACCTGTTTTCTATTGTACTTGGTTTAGTATTGTATTCCTGCATTATAACAATTTTGGACGCTTTTCTAGACATATGTATCATGCATCATATATATGTGTGTGTGTGTGCTCTTGTTGTTTATTACTTTCTATGTTTACCTATTTCATGTTTTAATACTTCCGTTATTGCTATCTGTTTTACTTCTACTGTGTTACTCTGCCAATGAGGGCATAGTTTCCCCACTATCACACCCAAGGCCCTCGCAGCTTGTCAGCAGCCTCTAGCATTTGGGGAAATGCACTTGATGCCATGTGACCAACCGAGTACGGGGCACCTCTAGGTGGATCCTAGAACTAGGACGTATCATATGTCACCTATTATTTCTTTATAAAAATTAAAAAATCATTTAAGTTAATAACAGTCGTTTTGTCGATGTTTGGTAATTGAGTCAAAAATGAACTTCTTATAATCACAAGTTTTCCATGTGGACAAAAGTACATTATCTAAATAATGATATTAATGAATTATATATCTATATATCATATATATCCAGTATATATATTTATTTATAATCGTACATAACATTTTTTAGATACGAAATGAAATGCACCGTTCATGGAAACAGTAAGTCGTGTGTATGTGTGAATACTACTTTCATTTCTATTTCATATTTAATGTAATGAAAATATATTTATACAAAGGTATATTATAATCCCATTATAATTTCATATATAATTTCATTAACTTCATCCTTTATGCATTCTACGTATGGCATGGGCAAGTCATGTCACTTGGAGGGGGTGGTAGTCCGCACTTCCACAAAAGAAATTATCGTATTTACCAATTATGGAAACCATAAAGGAATTATATAAATGAAAAATACAGAATCATAAAGACAAATTAAATATATTATATATCGCATATAGATATAGTTCCATCATAATGGCCACCATGAGAGGCAGTAGGAGATAATTGAACAATCATCATTTCGTGAGGTGGTAGTTTGTCATCTAGAGAAACAGTATGTTCGTATCCAATAGATGGAGGTTTGTGGAAGTGTAGTTTTAATTATTCTCATAATAACATCCTATTATGTTGTGGATACTGATTTTTTATGAAATATTGGAATAAAGAGGGTTTACGGTGTTGGATAAGGAAAATAAATGAAAATAACTTGAGAGAAGATATTACCTTTAAATTAGGTAACTCCCTTTGGATGGAACCAAAAAGGGATTCTTTAATTTTAGTATGTCTATGGGAAGGCTTCTAGGAGGAAGTGAGGGGTGTTGAGAGATTCTTGTTTCAGAATTTGGATGAGCCAAGAGGCTTGAGAGATGTGAGTAATGGGTTAGAGATGGTTTCCTTTTATAAGAGGGAGGAGGGGCTCTTTAGGAAAGTTTGAAAATATTATTTTATTATAAAATTATTTTCGGTATTAAAAGGTCCAAAACATATTTAATTTGATTATTAGGTAATTATATGTTTAAATAAAATCATCCAATAATAATTGGACTGGTTTTAGATATTTATTAATCCTTGTCATTTTTGTTTAACCCTTTGTGAACTTTTTTATCATTTACCAAGTCCTCTTATATTTTCATACTATATGGTTAATATATTTACTGTAAAATCCCAAGAGACCCAAAATGGATCATTTATTACATTATTTACGTCATTTTTCTAAATCTTAGTTTTTACTATTATTTTATCATTTAATAAAATATTTATTTTTTTAAAAACTAATTTATGTCAATTTATAAATTATTCAAATCAAGGATTTTAAAAAAACTATAACAACTTGATTAATTCTAAAAACATTCATTAATTCAAATATAAAAAGTAATTATAATCCCAAAAATTATTAGATGGCATAAAAATCTTCAAAATAAATTTATTTTAATATTTATAATATTATTTCTTTGAATCTTTTATTAATGTAGTTATTACTTCATCACCATTTTTTCATAATTAAAATTATTTATTTAATTTCTAAAAATAATAAATATAAAATAATTATATAGAAAATATTTATATATTTCAAATGAATATTTTTGGTCAAAGATATTACTTTTATAACCCCATATAAAAATTGTTTTAAAAAAAGGTATATGTTTTTGTTATTTTGTCTTTACATTAAATTAATTAATATAATGTGTCATTATCACTCCCAAGTGGCTCTATGGGGTCCCAAAATTGACCCATGTATGCCCTTGGATGGAAAATTCTCCTCAAATAGGTTTAAGGCAAGGTTAAGGGTAATTTAATATAAGGACCCATCCTTAAAACATTACATAATCTTGAATTTAATGGATAATTCAAATTGAATATCTTTTCAGGTTTATATTTTTAGAGAATTAGTCCATAACTATTACATTACATCTCAAAAATTACAAAGTATACATTTCTACTCAGTTTCCATTTTTTTCATAAAATAAAAACTCTTGAAAAAAAGAGTCATCTCTAGTTCCATATTTTAGACAGTAAGACTTTTCCCTGATCCTATCCTTGACCTTATTCATCTTTATGTCCTATGAAAAACATTTCAAAACTTGGGGTGAGCATAAAAAGATTAGTATGGGTTATATAATAAAGAAAGAAAACATTATTTTATCAATAAATACATAACATAATCTCTTTAACATACCTCTTTAAATCATAAGATTTATGAATAACATATAGTAATCACAAATAATAAAGGTAACTTGTGGCATCCATAACATACTTACGTTGTAGCATTCATAGCTACGTAGAGAGTCACATTTGGAATACCCATGACAGTATATTCCCTAAATCTCTTAGGAAAAACATTCACATTTACCTCCTTCATGTTACCCAATGCATTAGAGTGCTATATCGGGCTCACCCACCCATGGTTTATCACGGAACCACCCGTATACGTAAACCATATCCAAGAACCGTAACATATTCATAACACATAAAACAAATATAAAAGAAAGATAAAATTTCCACATTTAAATCACAATATATCATTTAAATATATTGACACAAAAAATCCAATATCAAAACCATTTTTAATACAAAAAAACGTAAAAGAGTATATAGTATTTAATTTGCTTTTTAAAACATTACAGCTTGTTAAGGAAGCTAAAGATCAAATAATACTCGAGGTCGTGGAAAAATCCATTGCCCCCACTTAAGTTAAAAAGAAAAATTCCCTTTTTTCATTTATTATAATGTTACACAGAAAAATATTCCATTTGAATGAAATTAAAAGTCAAAGGGGTTTATACACCATATAAAATTAAGTTGTTTATAAATCAAAATATGCCTCAATGAAAAGAGATTAAGATGAAGTCCCTTACATCGTGTCTGACTTGAACCGTTCATTATTTAATCTCTAGAATAATACACTAAATTTAATTTCTATATGATTAAGAAACATTTTCCATATTATTATTCTTTTTATATCACTTATTTCCATGTTATAAACACTATGTAATCATTTATGTTAATAATGGTCATTTTGTTAATATTTGGTACATGAGTCAAAAATGAACTTCTTATATTTACAAGTTGTCCATGTATTCAAAAGTTCATTATATCCAGAATTATATTCATGATTTAGATATCATATATATCATATATATATAGTGTATATATGTATTTATAATAGTATATAATATTTGTAGGTAAGAAATGAAAAGCACCGTTAATGGAGAGAGTAAGTCGTACGTACGCAAGAACGCTACTTTCATTTCTCTTTTGTAATTTTTATGTAATAAAAACATAATGATAAATAGGTATATTATATTTCCATAATAATATCATATATAATTTCATTAACTCCATACTTTATACGTTCCACATAAGGAATGAATGAGTCATATCACTTTGAGGTGCGGTAGTCTGGACTTCCTCAAATAAAATTATCGCGTTTACCCATTATGGAAACCATAAAGGTATGATATGAATGAAAAATACAGAAGTATAGAGACAATATAAATATAATATATATCACATATAAATATAGTTCCATCACAATGGTCACCATAAGAGACGGTAGGAGAAGATTGAACAATCATCGTTTCGTGAGTCAGTAGTTTGTTGTCCATAGAAACAGAATGTTAATTACCCATTAGATGGTGGTGTGTGTAAGTGTAGTTAAAATAATTCTCATAAAAAAATCCTAGTATATTGAGGATACTGGTGTTTTTATAACATAATGGAATAAAAAGTGTTTAGGGGTTGGAGAAGTAAAATAAAATAAAAGAACTTAAGAAAAGACGTTACTATTAAATCAAGTAACTTCCTTTGGTTTGAACCAAAAAGATTTCTTGAAGTTCCTTATGCCTAAAGTAAGGATTATAGGTGGAAAAGATAGATCTTCAAAGCATATTTGAGCAGAGGCTAGACGAGCCAAGGGGATTGAGAGGTGTGAGTAATGGTTTAGAGGTGAGGGATTTTTATTAGAGGGAGGAGGTGCTCTTTAGGAATGTCTGAGAATATTATTTTATTATATAATGATTTTTCATTTCTTAAGGTCAAACAATTATTAAAGTCGAAGATAATATTCCTATTTTTAAAATTAAAATTATATAATAAGAATTTTACTGGTTTTGGATATTTTTTAAATTTTTGTAATCTTATTTATTAAAATCATTCATTAATGAGGTAAACACTACATCATTATTCTGTCATAAATAATTTTATTTATTTGATGTCTAAAAATTATAAAACAAAATACCATGATGTATGTAATAATATTATCTTTATAATTAATAATTATAGTCAAATATATAAATTATATAACCCCACGTTAAAATTGTTTTAGCAAAAATATATATGTTTATGATATTTTTATTTTTACTTTAAATAAAATGTAATTAATATCATTATCTTACCCAAGTGGTATTAAATAGTAAAACGTCTCACCCAAGGATTGTCTTGGCCGGTCATTACTCACCCAAAAAATATAGGACAAGTGTTAAGGTAATTTTATATTGTTATAATATTGTGTATACCATGAATTACTTTATTTATCTTTAACAAAGGTAAGTAATAATCAAAAGTTACTATTCACCAAAAATTATTTTCATCTTATTGAACCAAATTTTACTTAATAATAACAACCATGTATGTCAGATTTTGGAAATTAAATTCATAGAAGTGGTAAATTTTAATTTAAATGAAAAATTTTAGTTTTTTAACTACTACTTAGTGTTTTCACAATTCCTCAAAAATTGATGTTTTTCAGAAAAATACCGAAAATTCAGCCTAAGATATATTTGATATTTCAAATTCAAAAATGATGTATATTTTACCAAGCTCAAAAAATAGAAAATTCATTAATTAATTTAAAATTAATTCCCGTTGTCAAAACAAAAAGTGTGTTTTAAAAAAAATAACTATCAAAAGATTGACACTTGTTTATGTCCAATTTCAGAATGAATTTTTTTCCAATGACCAATATTGAATTAAATGGTAAAAATATAATCTAATTAAAATTTAAAACCAATTAAAAATATAATCTAACTATATAAATAAAATACATTAAAATGAAATGTTGAATTAAAATACATTATTTTCACTATTCGTTAAAAATGAATTTTATCAGAAAAATAACAAAATTTACCCAATGTAAATTTTGATGTTCCGATTCTAACTAAGAATTTTATTTTTTCAAATAAAACATATAAAATTCACCAAAACTATATTTAATAAGGTTTCTCTATAAAAAGGCGGTAAATCGACCTTTTTAAGAATATTAGACTATTTGTGCTTAAAATTATGTTCATTCACATTTTAAACCTCTAAAATTTATTGGATAAATATAAAAACATTTAACAAACATGAATAATAAATTTCTATTCCTTCCCGCTAAAAAAACCACTAGGCGTTATCTACTATTTAAAATATTATTTTATTATTATTTTTCAGTATGACCAAGCATTGTGTGTAACATTAGACTACAAAGAAACCCATTGTTGTGTATCGGGTACTCCATCGAACATAGAATCCCATTTAAATTAAAATTAATATTTAATTACCAAATTAAAAAAATTTATTCTTTATTTTATTGGGATGTTACATTTAATGTTATTATAATATTATTTGTCAACCTTATTTACCAGATTTACATTTTAACCATGGTAAATAAAATATTTACTAAAGTAAATATTCATAATGTCTAAAAATAAAAGTTACCTATTTACCCAATTTGGACCTTACGATTCAAAATATAGAATCAATTTTTCCAAATTCAAAACACAGAATTTTTAGAAACTAGTTTAAAATTAATTCTCGTTGTCAAAACAAAATAGCGTGTTTTTAAAAAATAATAACTATCAATAGATTTTCACTTGTTTATGTTCAATTTCAAAGTAAAATTACTTAAAATGACCAAAATTGGATTAAATGGTAAAAATATATTCCAATTACACTTTAAAACCAATATAAAAAACAATCAAACTATATTAATAAATTAGATTATATGACAATTTGGAATTAAAATGCAGTATTTTTCACTATTAATAAAAAATGAACTTAATCAGAAAAATACCAAAACCTTACCCAAAGTAAATTTTGATGTCCTGCTTATAAATATTATGTTTATTTTTTTAAATGAAATATATAAAAGTAACTAAAACTAGATTTAAAATGGGTTCTCCATCAAAAGGCGGTAAAACGGCCATTTAAAAATATTGGAGTATTTATGTTTAAAATTGAATTCATTCTCATTTTAAGCTTCTAAATTTTATTGGATAAATATTTATAAAAAATTAACAAACATGTGTAATCATATTTTAGTTAGTTATGTTCATTCCTGCCAATACAACAGCTAGGTGTTAACTATCATTTCAAAATAATATTATATTATTATTTTTCAATATGACTCAATCTTGTGTATACAATGAGATTTTGTAGAAACCCATTGTTGCGTGTTGGGTAGGCCCTTGAACATATCATCCCCTTTAAAATTAAATTAATATTTAATTCAAAAATATTTATAAATATGAGAATGTTATATACTTTATTTACTTGGGATGTTACATCCTTGTACCCTTTTGGGAATTGCGTCCTCGCAATATTAAAATTGGGCTCGGAAACATCCTTAAAAGCCCCACATCCAAAAAGAGTCTTAAATACTATCACTTTAAAAGAAATAAATAGAATTACAAAGGTCACCTAAGATAACACTTACTTGGATTCCACATATGAAAACATAGATTTGGAGGAGAAAAAAAGTGTCAAGTTCTAATGGAGAGTGATATAAAACATGACTAAAAGAAACTTAACAACAACAAAAACCACAAACTTGTGATAGGTTAAACTATATTTGATTCCCATGAAGTAAAAGTAAACGAAGAACATTTTTTTAAGTTCCCTTTTGTAAATTTGGAGAATTTTTTTAGGATATTGACTAATAAAATAAGTAAATATACTTACTTGTCATGTAGACTTCCATCCTTAACTAAATTCCCACCACAAACTTGTCTTTTCTCAAAATGGTGAGTATTCAAACTGACTTGGTCACATCAAAAGTGCTAGAATCATATTCTAGAGTATCACATAATCCAAAAACGATGAACTATATATTTTCCTTGTCTTTAGACATCAACCAAAACCAAAATGGTTAGTACAAGATTAGATAATCCCCAAAAAGGATAATCCTTTATAAAAAGAAATACTACTCTTAATCTCCAGAATTCAACAAAACAGTAACCAAAGATCAACAAAGACCATTCAATAAAAAAAATTCTAAATTATTCAATACAATCCAAAAAAATATTGAAACCCAAAACACAGAATAATTTGATCACATAGTCTTCCATGATAAATCATCTCATTTATCTACAACTAACATTTAATACTCTTAAAGTCTCATACTGAAGTGTAATTAACCTAATCACATATTCTCTATGATAGGTTAATCATTTCCATAAATAACCCAAATCAACATATTTCCACAATAAAAACATAAATTCATGCGAAATAAAATTTCAACCATTAATCCACAAATGGGATACCATGTTATTCAATTTCCCTAAAGCATATAATGTTCCTCAAATGAGTGAACATCTTCCAAAATATCCTTTATCACTTAATCAAAAAATAATTTTCCTATATTAAAGATATCCATTTGATAAAACCTATGTTCCCAAAATCAACTTATTCATAATCCATAAAAACATTTAACTAAAAAGAATAAGCCATACTAACCAGGGACCTCACATAAGCCAGTGGTAGGTGATGCACCCTTGTCGCCCTTCCGTTGTGGATTTGATTCATGCGGTCATGCCGGACGTGATGAGTTTTCACCCATCTTACAGGATGTTCATTTTATAAAACTCAAAAAAATCCTAACATGTTTTAACCTCAACTACTTTCTTATACCTTTAATTTTCATCCCAATACATTAAGACTTCAATATCTTATATATTTTCATTTATTTCACCTCTATATAATAAAATAAAACTGTTCCCAATAGAAAAAACATCATACCTTGATCAGAGTTTCCATATGGTTTCATCATCATCTTGTTCACGAAGGTGGAATGTCCATTCATTGAAATATTTATTTAGAGATCCTTCATACTAATTTTCTTACTTCATCCAAATTCACCTTATACAACTTGGTTCATATGGGTGTTCGAACAAAAATAGTTTCAGAAAATAATCATGTATGAAATATAATTTGAAAACATCTGATAAAAAACGATTTTTATAAAATAGTCAGACTGAGTTTGAGTGGAAACATTCACTCAATTGTCCTTTTATAATACCATAAATATGTGTTGAGAGTCTATATTTTAAATGAAAATATAAATAGGTTGCTCAAGGGTCTCTTTCTTCTGCACCTTATTCAAAATCATAATATGATTCAAGATCTTATGATAAGGTAAAATATTTGAAAAATCCTTGATAATAATTACCATTCTTGAAAATATGAGAATATTTTTCAAAATAGTATGTGATTAAATACAACCCTTAACCCACGATGATATCGAGGTATATTGGAGGTGTTTGATTTCTCAAAAAACATCTTGCAAGTGATTTTATGATCTAAAAAGTTTCACAATCATCTTCACATTACATTGCAATAAGTATTGTAATCATGTCATCAAGAAGAGATAGAAATATTGTTTGATATCCTCCTACTTCCATTTGTAACTAATTATCTGTTATCTAAAAATGTTATAAAACAAGGATTTAACTGAAGAAATAGACATAGGGACTAACCATGTATTTAACGAAAACTCTTAATCACTAAATTTGTCTAATCTGACCTCTGATACCAACTATAATTCCCTAACCTTAAACATTAAATAATCCTTATATAAGTTAATAATTCACATTCAGAATATTTTTAGGTTTAATGTTTTAGAGAATTAAGCCGTAACTATTTCATTATGTCTCAAAAATAAGAAAGTAGACACTTCTACTCTATTCAAATTTTTCACATAAATAAAACTCCTTAAAAAAATAAGAGTTATTTTATTAGTATAAATCTCCATTAATTATTCCTTTCCTTAACCTTCCTTATACCCCGTGAAAAACATTTCAAAAACATGGGATGAGCATAAAAAGATCAATAATGGTTATAAAACAAGGAAAGAAAACATTAGTCCATCAATATCTACAAATCAAAGAAATCATACTTTTCAAATATTAACAGACCACACAAAATAATATGATTTATGAAGAACACATGGAAATCATAAATCATAAAGGTAACTTGTGGCATCCATAACATACTTACGTCGTAGCTTTCACAACTACTTAAGGAGTTAAGTTTGGAATAACTATCATAGTATATTCCTTATATATCTTTGGAATAACATTAATGTTTACCACTTTTATGTTACCCAATGCATTAGAGATCTATCTCGGGCTCACCCGCAATAGGTTTATCAAGAAACCACCCATATACATAAACAATTCCCAAGAACCATAACATATTCACAACATATTAAACAAACATAAAAGAAAGATAAAATTTCCCCATTTCAATCAGAATATATCATTTAAATATATTAACATAATCAAACCATTATTAAAACCATTTTCAATACCAAAATACATAAAAGAGTATATAATATTTATTTTCCTTTTAAAAACATTACGTCTTGTTCGGGAAGCTAAAGATCAAATAATACCCGAGGTAGTGAAAGGTCTTTGTCACCACATTCATTAAAAAGAATCATTCCTTTTTTCGTTTAATAAAATGATTCGTAGAAAAATATTTCCTTTGAATAAAATAAAAATTCAATGGTGTCTATAAACCGTATAAAAGAAATTCATGTATAAATCATTATATGCCTTAATGAAAGGAGATTGAGACGAAGTTCCTTACAAAGATCATTTTGTAAATAAAATCGATCATTAATATATATTTTCTAAAATTAAAATTAAATAAATTATAAATACAATATAGGATATAAAAATTCATTTCTCATACAGTCATTTAATTACATAATCAATAAGTAGAAAATTAACCCAATGAATGGAAATTGGGTTAAGAAGTTCCCTTACCTCATGTCCGACTTGACTTGTTCATTATTTAATCTCTTGAATAATAAACTAATGTTAATTTATACTTGTTTAATAAGACTTTTCAGGTTAATTATTCCTTTTATATCACTTATTACTACATTTTAATCATTACAAGATCATTAATGTTAATAACACTCATTTTGTTGATATTTGGTACTTGAGTTAAAAATGAAATTCTTATAATTTCAATTTATCCATGTGGTAAAAATTAAATTATCTATAGAATGATATTAATGGTTTAAATATAATATATATCATATATATCCATTATATATATGTATTTATAATAGTACATAACATTTATAGATAATAAATGAAATGCACAGTTCATGGAGACGGTAAGTCGTACGTACACATGAATGTTACTTTCACTTCTATTTAGTATTGAATGGAATGAAAACTTAATGATACATAGGTATATTATAATTCCATTTTAATATAATATATAATTTCCTTAACTCCATCTTTTATACGTTCTATGTATGGCATAAACGAGTCATAACATTTTGAGGTTGTGGTAATCTGCACTTCCTCAAATGAAATTATCATATATACCCATTATGGAGACCATAAAGGAATACTATAAATGAATAATACAGAAGAATATAGAAAATATAAATATATCATATATCACATATAAATACAGTTCCATCATAATGGCTACCATGAGAGGCGGTAGGAGATAATTGAACAATCATTATTTCGTGAGGTAGTAGTTTGCCTTCCACAGAAACAATATGTTCATATCCATTAGATAGAGGTGTGTGGAAGTGTAGTTATAATACTTCTCATAAAAATATCCTAGTATATTTAGGATATTGGTGTTGGTATAAAATAATGGAATAATGAAATTTTAGGGGGTTGGAGAAGGAAAATAAAAAAATAACTTGAGATAAGACGTTACCTTTAAATCAGGTAACTTCATTTGGATTGAACGAAAAAGATTTATTGAATTATCATTACCAAGGGTAAGGCTTATAGGAGTAAGAGAGGAATGTTGTGAGATTTTTGGATAATTTATTGGATGAACTAAGGGGCTTGAGAGGTGTGAGTAATGGGTTAGAGGTGGTGGCATTTTATAAGAGCGAGGAGGGGCTCTTTAGGAAAGTTTGAAAGTATAATTTTATTATAAAATGATTTTCGGTTTCAAAAGATACAAAACATATTTAATTATAATATAAGGTACATATAAGTCGAAAAAAATCATCCAATAATAATTTCACAAGTTTTCAATATTTTTTAATCCTTACCTTTTTTTAACCCTTTGTCAACTAATTTAACATTTACCATGTCCTCTTATATATTCATACTATATGGCTAATATATTTACTATAAAATTACAAGAGACCCAAAATGGATCATTTATGACATTATTTAAGTAATTTTTTGATGAATATTATATTTTTATTATTATTTTAACATTTAATAAAATTATAATTGTTTTAAAAACTCATTTATGTCAATTTATAAATTATTCAAATCAAGACATCTAAAAAATATATAACTTGATTATTTTAAAAAAACATTATCAATTAAAGGAAAAAAATCATTATTATCCCTAAAATTCTTTTATGGCCTAAAAAGTTTCAAAATAAATTAATTTAATATTTATAATATTATTTATTTGAATATTTTATTAATGAAGTAATTACTGAATCACCATTGTGTCGTAATTGAATTTATATATTTAATGTATAAAAATTAAAAATAACATATCATGATATTGAAAATAGTTTTAACATTAAAATGAATATTTATAGTCATAGATATCACTATTATAACCCCATATAAAATTACTTTACTAAAAGATATATGTTTATATTACTTTTGTCATTACTTTAAATTAATTAATATAAAGTGACATTATCACTCCCAGGTGGCTCCATGGGGTCTTAAAATCGACCCAAGGATGCAATTATATAGAAGTATCTTATAAAATAGGCTTAGAACAAGTGTGAGGGTAATTTAATATTATTATAATATTATTTTTCACCCATATTTACCAGATTTACCCTTTTACCATGGTAAATAAAATATTTACTAAAGTAAATATTCATAATGTCTCAAAATAAACATTTCCTATTTACACAATTTTGAAATTATGATTACAAATATGGAATCCATTTTTTATATTTTTAACACATAAGTTGTAGAAATTTATTTAAAATTAATTCCTCTTGTCAAAACAAAATAGCATGTTTTTAAAAAATAATAACAATCAAAATATTGACACTTGTTTATGTTCACTTTCAGAGTGAAATTACTTCCAATGACAAAATTGGATAAAATGGTAATGATATAATCCAATTAAACTTTAAAACCAAAAAAATAACTATATAACTATATAAATAAATTTGATTAAAAGGCAGTTTTGAATTAAAATGCAGAATGTTTCTTTATTCATAAAAAAATGAACTTAATCAAAAAAATACCAACAAATTTACCCAATGTAAATTTTTATTTTCCTATTATAAATAATATGTTTGTTTTTTCAAATAGAACATATAAAAGTAACAAAAACTAGATTTAAAATGGGTTCTCCATCAAAAAGTGGTAAAATGACCTTTTAAAAATATTAGAGTATTTATGCTTAAAATTGGATTCATTCTAATTTTAAGCCTATAATTTTTATTTTATAAATGTTAAAACATTTAAAAAACATGTGTAATCATATTTTCGTTTTTTTATTCCTGCCAATACAACGTCTAGGCGTTAACTACCATTTTAGATAATATTATATTCTTATTTTTCAGTATGACTCAGCCTTGTGTGCAACATGAGATTTCGGATAAACCCATTGTTGCGTGTTGCGTATACCATCAAACATAGAATCCCCTTTAAATTAAAATTAATATTTAATTCACATATATTAATAAATATTAAAATTTCATATTTTTTTTTCCGGAGATGTGACAGTCTGATTTTGTAGTTGATGTTTCATTGGATGGTACCCTATAATGGCTCAAAATATAGTAAAGGTGTTTAATGATAATAGTATCACAGCGGTGTTTTTTATATGGTTTGTTTTGGTTAACCTCATGACGGATACGATGAAATTGGTGTGGGGTATTGTTTTATAATTTTTTTTCGTTTTTTCTATGTCGTCGGTGATATTTGTGGGGTTGGTTTATTATTTTTTTTGATAGTCTGGTATGTATTGTCGATGACGATGGTTGAATGTTTGGTTTACCGGTGAGGATGTGGTCTTGCAATTGCTGATGAGTTGGGTGATTTTTATGTAGAGAAGTTGAATCATGGGTGTGGAGATAGGTATCAGACGATAGGGTCAAATAAAATATTGGTTTTTTGGGACCAAGGCATCACTTCACATGCCTGGAAGGGGTTTGAATTTTGAAATTTTAAATGGATGTTTGTTTTTCATGTTTTAATTTTATGTTTTGATCATAGTAATTCAGTTTTTTATCTAGTTATCAGTTTTATTGGAGCCCCACTACCCTTTAAAATTGGATATTCTAAAAATAAAAAATAATAGATTGTTATTAACTTAAAAGTTTCCATAATTTTGATTCACTGTCAAAGAGAATATTGAAACAAACATTACAATCAATCCAAAGTAACAACAAAATGTTCCAGAAAATGTTACCCCATCCATATATGTATAGTTTATATACATACTTTCTAGGTATTTCTAGGGGTTTTCCACCTTCTCATCTTTCATTATGGTCATAATTTGATCAATTCCACCGTCAATTACCTATGAAATTTTCTGACTCCACAAAAACAAATTAATGAAAAGTTCTATAATAGAAATCCATCTATCCACACATCTATACTTCGATTCAAAAGCGTTTTTTCACCAATCCTCCTTGGTTATGGAATCTTAGTTCCTCTTAATCAACTATATCTACATTCATAATCATGGGTCTAAAATCACTCCATCTAAAATTTTAGTTCACATAGCGAAAAAAAGTTTTCACATTTATAGGCCTAATAAGTCATTCAAAAACAATAACTTTTTTAGTGGATATTTAATTTCAATAGTAATTTTTAAATTAATAAAATATTATTGTATTTTTAGATATAAAATGATTAATGGTCCAAAAAAATAATTATACAATTTTTTAAACATTCTACAACTTTATTAATGTAATATTTATATTATCTTACCGATAAAATAAATATTTTTATCAAATTTTATTTTATTTCAACAATATAGATCAATATAATGAGTGAGTCATATCAAAATAATAATTACCTAATCATTTAATAATAAAAAGTTTCCATATTATGTTATATAAAATATATAACCCTTAATGTCATAACCAGACCATGTAGTTACATTACCATAAGTTCCTTCAACTAATTATTTTAAGGTTTCAAGAATATAAAAAGTAATACCATTATCCTTAAACAATTAAATAATGTTTTTATGTTATTTTATCAACCACAAATCATTTTTTTGGAAAAAAATATTTTCAATTCAGTTATATATTATGTAATATAAATTTATACCATGCCTATATTTTTCAAAATGTATAAATACGAAAGAAATATTTCATCATCTCTCATTAAATTTTTTTTATTTCATGGATCCCCTTACCTACACTATTCACTAACACATGGTTAGATGTGTGAATTTTGAAATTCTATACTTTATACACAAAATTACTAAAAATATAAACAATCTTCGTGAATATATACTTTTAAAAAATAAAGTTCTTTGATAAATGTTTGTTCATAATGAATCCTTCTAGAATTTTCATATATCATTCAAAAGAATAAATCTAGAATAAATATATAAGTGAGCATAAATATGTCAATCCCAAAACAAAATAAATCTGTCGATTTATCATTTCTTCAAAAAACTTATGGTGCAAAATATATCTCAATTTTAAAGGCTATAATTAATGGTTCATTATATTATATTTGTTTTATCAATTTTATTCTAGGAATTTATTAAAAATAAAAATGAAAAAAATCACACAACTTTATGATAATATATGTAACATGCATCGACTTTATGCCAAAAAAATTAAACAAGTAGTAATATATATTTCTATCAAACTATCACATGTTTTTTTATCAGCATGAATAACATCAATGTAATGTTTTTTCACTAAATTTTTTTAATAATGGACTATAAATAAAATAGATCATTTATTTATTATATTTCATTCATTATCTAATTTATGTGTCTTCTAATGTGTAACATCACTATCTTACACCTCTTCATAATGGTCATATGATGAAATAGGATGTTGGGGTACTCTTATAAACTATTAAATTATTTTTTAAATCACTAATAAGGGAGATCCGTTCAAAAAAATATTTGATGACACATGTACACTATCATTTCCCCATAATTTAGATGTTTCTATTAAGTCCCTTCTTCAAAAAATTGATAATATTTATAAAATGTAACAATATATATAGAAAAAAATTTATATGTAGGAAAGTAATTTATAATGAAAATTGTAACATATCGAACCTAGATGCCACTTAATAGGTGCCTCGAGCCCGATTGACCACGTGGCCTCAATCGCATGTCACTAAATGCCAGATGTTTCTGACTAGAAGAGAGGGAATAGGATTTGTCTATGGGGATATTATTCCTTTATTACAAAATTGTAGACCATCGGATGAATATAAACCTAGGTAAATAGTGGAGGAAATATAATTAAACAGAAGGAAAAGAAGAAAATAGAGACAAAAAAAACAATAACTGAAACTACTGGAATAGAATTAAACAACTTATGATATGTCATGTCACTAGAAAAAAATAAGTCATGGATAAAAGACAATAGTAATAACATGTTACAGATAAGTATAAATGAAATCCAAGACTATCCCTAACATCCTGAATATCGACTCGATCATCTGTTATCAAGATCCATACTAAACAGTAAGTAATCAAGTGTTTGAAGGTGTATTCTTCCCTTTTTCAACACCTTAAACCATATAATTTACTCCTGGTACCAAATGGAACCCAGAGAGGGTGTGAGATAAATATTAGTGTCCCACCACCAACAATGTCAATAACATTTAACTCGTGTAATGGAAATATAACAATGTTCAAGCATGCATATATAAAAGTAAAGCAGTATAGTGTAACTAAATCCACAAGTAAATTCATCAGTCCTCAGCTGGAATCAGAACATAACCAGTCCATTAAATGATTATTACTAGTTTATAAATAAGTACCTTGTTAACAAATTTGAAATTTTCAAGATGTGACAGGGAAACCTATAATTATATTTAATAATTAAGTCGTGAGGTAATTACCAAGGAGACATAAAACTCAAAGGTCACCAACTCAGTAATAAATTTAGTCTATCTATGGGTAATAGTGTAATACAATGAGCATGGTCCAAGGAATTCCACAATGAGATACCTACCATGTCTAAGGAGTTCATCCAAGTAAAACGGAACTAAGAAACGACTGGTCCCAATGGGATTTAACAATGGTACCAACTTTTCAATGCTTGATCCAAGGATTGTATCCAAGGCATACTATGATAATATATAAGGGATCCTACAGTTTCATACATAGAATCTAAATAATATTCAAGGATCATGATCTATATGGTTCTCAACCTAATCAAGTCATATCCTTGAATTGGAATGGGGTCCCCGAGTGCTAAGGGCATTCCTTAAAAAGAATCCAAAAAGATATTTAGTGAGGACACTCCTATTTGATATTTAAGTCAAATAATTTTTCTTTTGGTTCAAGCCTTTCCCTTCATTGGTGTGAAAAGGTCATGTATCATGGAACCTTTTAATCATGTTATAATTAATAAATTAGTCCATTTGGTCCAATCCTTCTTTTAATTACCGTGATATGTCCATGTATCATTCAACCATTATTAATTCCATTTAAAGAATATTCAATAGTTAAGGTTCATTCTGTTACCTTCTATTAATGGTGTACGGGTTTCTACATACATGCAACCAACTAATCATTCACAATCAATCATGTCAAGTCATATACGTGGTATACATTCAAATTTCTATTTCTCATTTAATTATCAATTAAAAGAATTACCTTATTTGGGTAAAGTTTTGATCATACATGTTACTTTCCATTATTAAATTCACAATACAAATCAAGCCATTTAATATAGAAAATCATTCCCTTTGAAGGGTCAAGATAATTCTAAAACAACCCTGCTTTTATTTCACACTTAAACATAATTTATTACATTAAATTTCACTTAATACAACATAGAAGATCAAGAAATATAGTGTCTTGGGGGATTAATATCATTATATAACAAATTAATACGTGAAATAAAACATATTTATTGAATACTTCCTTTACATGACCACAAAATTTGTCCATACCTAACATTACAAGGGATAACATGAAGACATACATACGAATGAGGTGAGATATAAATCCTAGTAAGGGAATAATCATGGAATAACATAAAGAATAAAATACATGTTAGACAATAGGAATATCAACGGAGAACAAGATAATCATGAACATTAAGGCAAGATAATGAATGATAATCATAACGTGGGGATGTGGCAACAACATTTAACAAGATATCAGAATGAGCCAAGGCTCATTGCACATAGAGCATGAGTAAACCCTCAGTGCACATGAAGCATAAGTAAAACCAAATTTTACATGAATTATCAATATTTAACACTCATTGAATGTGACTTATAATGATACTATACTTTACACAATTCATTGGAGCGCTATCAAGGCACATCCTTCTTAAACATTACATTTCATGCATAAGTGTGTCACGTAGATGATACAACATGGATTCATTAACGTCATAATTCATTTCAAGAATAAGATATGTGGAATACATAAATTTATGTCCTCAATCAACAAGTACATGTGTATAAATGTGAATACCCTTGATAGAGTAGTGTGTATGGTATTCACTACACAATGATTTTGGCATGGCAATTTTTCTCTAATTTGAGAAACATAACGACGTCAAATAGAAATTTGTAAGATGGGTTGATGAGTGTGAAAGTGGTATCTCAACATTTATAAATTAAAATAACATTAAGGGTATCATGGGACATAATATACCAGAATATGTAAAGGAATTTATATGCATAATATAAAATAATTTCATTAATGTAAATGAGGAGAGAGAAATCTCTTACGAAATTTCGGCATGGTAACAGATATACATGGGAGGCATCGATGAGAGAGAAAGGTGTTTCTCATCATTCAAAAATAAGTAGTATAGTATAAGGGAGGTGATAAATCATACCCCAAAAAGTATACTTGAAAATAAAAGGGCATAACAATATAAAGAAACATGGATAAAATGAGAAAGGAAGGAATCCCTTACTTTGAAGTGTGCTTCCAAAGGCTTGGGAGAGTCTTCAGAGAGGCTTCATGGGAGATTGGGATGCCTTAGAAAGATTTTATAGAGTGGATGGAATAGGGTGGATGAACACCAAATTATTTTAAAGAAGAGGAACTGGGAGGTTGAGTTGGTTTATATAGGAAAGGAAAATGAATTCTTTATTATTTAGTTTTGGGACACCACACATTAAATTAATCAAAACCACAAAACAACACATGGTTTTTCCCATGATTTTTTCCAAAGGGGGTGGGAAAAATATTATATAAGGACAATTTCGGATCTTCTTAAAATAGTAGGGTTTCTTATATGGAGGTGAGTCACACTCTCATGGAAATCAATTTAAAAGCTAAAATGTTTTGTAAGACTTTGAGGGTCCACTAAAGCTTTGTAAAATAAAAAAACAAACCTAAAATCACATTATTTTAATGTTAAAACATATATTGTTCGAACATAACATTTTAAGTATTTTATTACATCACTATTGGGTCAATATGATGTCATAAAACAAATTATATATTTAAACAGTATTTAATTTTTACCCAAAAATTCGATTTTCATAGAAAATTATGAAAAATTCACCATTAGATAATTTCGACATCGGGATTCAAAAAGTAATATTAATTTTAACTAAATAATTTTCTAAATATTGGAATTTTCACATTTAAAATAAAAATTGATATTTATCGAAAATTCATGGTTTTTGACAAAAATATATTTCAAACCTTAAGAAATTACAATTATATTCAAAAAAATTATACGATCATTTACACATAATAAAAATAAATTATCTAATAATAATATTTTATAAAATATTATTTAATTTAAAAATCCATTAATTTATCAAAATAGATTCTTTAGTTGAATATTAACTAAAAACACAATTTTTAGTTTTAAAAATTATTTACAAAGAAACAATAATAAAATGAATGTATATTATCTATAAAAAATAATGTGCATAATCATAGTACTAAAGTCTCATTACATAACCCCTTATAACACCTACATAAAAATGAAGGGTAAGGTGTTCAACGGTGACAGACTCTTTGGGTGGCTCGGATAACATTGCTCAGGTGGTAATCTCTATCAACATCCACTTCTTTGGTAGGTGGTTCAGCTTGAGATTAACGAAATAAAGATTGTCTTGGTCTTGTTCAAAAGAGAATCTCAGTGATTCCACCTCCTTTTTGAGCTCCAAAAAATGGGCTTCATATAGGGAAACTCTTATGGATGAGGCCATCGCTTCCTTTCTCTATGTAAATTTGATTTGTTAAAGCCTTATATTTATACTGATCATGTGATCACTATTCAACGGATATAATATAATTGGTCACAATTCTTAATGGTATTTTAAAATTCAAAAACATAAAACCAAAGAAGTTCATATGTTATATAAACATTTCACATAATATGATATTTAATTAGATCAAGAGGAATTTCCATCAATAAAATTTTGGGTCGTTACAATAATCCCCCTTAATAAAATTAGCTTTAAAAATCTACCTTTCCCACACTAAAATAGATGTGGTTAACTCTGCCTCATAACTTCCTCTGATTCCCACGTCGCTTCTTTAAACTTGTGGTTTCGCCACAACACCATGATGAGGGGAATTGTCTTATTTCATAGAACCTTTTCTCTACGATATAATATCTTCACTGGTTTCTCCTCATAGGAAATATCATCATCTAATTTTACTACCTCTAAAGAGAGTTCATGTGAAGGGTATGGTATATACTTCTTTAATAGGGATACATGAAATACATCATGTACTTTATCCATGGTAGGTGGAAGTTCCAATCGATAGGCCAAAGCCCCGACATGATCAAGAATCTCGATGGGTCTGATGTACCTAGTACTTAGCTTCCCATTCTTTCCAAGCCTCATGACCTTATTCCATGGATATATCCATAGAAATACCATGTCTCCAAATTTTAACTCAAAGTATCATAAATGGTTATCTGCATAACACTTTTTTCGACTTTGGGCTACCATGATAGGTTGTTAAAAGGTCTTCACCTTCTCTACGATTTATTGGACCATTTCAGTTCCTAGAAACTTACAATCACCGACTTCATCCTAACATGCGGTGTTCTACACCATTTCCCATAGAGAGCTTCATATGGTGTCATCCAGATATTTGAGTGGAAGCTATTATTTTAAGATAATTCAACCAGTGGATGATGTTGGTCCCATCCTCCTTTGAAGTCCATATAACATGATCTAAAAATATCTTCTAATGTTTGAATATTTCGCTCAGATTGGTCCTCAGTTTGAGGATGATAGGCCATACTAAAGTTTAGTTCAGTTCTTAGATCATGTTAGAGAGGTTTCCAGAACATCTTGGTGAATCTCAGATCACAAACAGATACAATTGATAGTGGTACTCCAGGCAGCCTTACCACTTCTTTGATGTAAATCCATGCAAGTTTATTCAATGAGAAGTCCTCTCAAATCATGATAGAGTGAGTTTTCTTCATAAGATGGTCCATAATGACCCATATAGCATTGTTTCCTCTTGATGTCCTTTGAATTCCAGTGACAAAGTCTATAGTAATGTTTTCCCACTTCCATGTTGGTATGGTTAGTTGTTTCATCATCTGCTTAGACGTTTTCCTATTAGCCTTCAATTGTTGACATACCAAGAACATTGATGTATATTCAGAAATCTCTTTTTTCATATTGTCCCACAAAAAGTTTTCTTTGAGATCTCGATACATCTTTGTTCTTCCTGGGTGAATAGAGAAGGTTGAGCTGTGTGCATCATTCATAAGCTCCATCTTTATCACGGGATTGGATAGTACACATAATCGTGACCCAGATATCACAATTCCATCATTTTCAACCATGAAATCTGAGGATTTACCTTTTCTAATAGCTTCCACCCTTTTTATAATTTCCACATCCTTTCATTGAGCATCCTTTATTTTCTCCATGAGGGATGGTTAAACAATCATTTGAGAATGGATTGATGATGTTCCTCCCGTAATGATTCCCTTGTCCATCCTATGCAAATATAAGAAGATTGGATCCTTTTCAATTCTCATCATTGATAAAGATGCATGATCCTTTCTACATAGATCATATGCCACATTTTTTTCCTTACCGGGATGGTAGTGGATTGAGCTGTCATAATCCTTGTTGAGTACAATCTAACTTCATTGGTGCATATTAATCTCTCTTTGTGTGAATATATATTTAAGGATCCTATGATCAATATATATCTCACACTTCTCCCTATAGAGATAATGTCACCAGATTTACAACACAATGATCACAATGGCCAACTCCAAATCATTTATGGGATAGTTTTGCTCATAGATTTTCAACTTCTTTGAGGCGAAGGCAATGAATTTTTCATTTTTCATCAATACACATCCCAATACCTTCTTCGAAGCATCACTAAATACAAAAAAAATTTCTCCACTCATCGGTAATGTGAGAACGGGCATAGTGATAAGCCTCCTTTTCAACTCCTTGAAGCTTTCTTCACATTCATCAATCCATGAAAACTTAACTCTCTTCTGAGTTAGTTTGGTAAGATGGTTTGATAATCGTGAGAAATTTTTTACCAATTGGCAATAATATCTTCCTAACCCCAATAAGATATGGATATTTGTTACCAATGTTGGCCTCATCCATCCCTTATATTTCAATTGTCTTCGAGGGATCCACTGATATTCCATCTCTTGTGATGATATGACCCAGGAATGAGACCTTCTTCAACCCGAACTCACACTTTTTGTACTTTTCATAGATATTATCCTTTCTCAAGGCCTCTAGTACAATTATTAGATTCTCCTCATGATCCTCCTTGGTTTTTTAGTATATTAGAATATCATCTATAAATACTACCAAAAATTGGTCGAGGTAATCTCTAAAGACTCTATTCATCAAGTCCAAGAATATTTTTAGAGCATTAGTGAGTCTGAAAGGCGTTATTATGAATTCATAGTGAAAATATATTGTACGAAAAGAATTTTTGGGGATATCTTCCTTCTTCACACTTACTTAATAATATCATGACCACAAATCCACCTTGGAGAAGTATTGTGCTCTATGCAACTGATTGAATAAGTCATCAATTCATGGCAGGGGATACTTGTTCTTTATCATTATTTTTTTGAGCTCATAATAATCAATGAAAAAGGTGCATTGACCCATCCTTCTTCTTGATGGAGATGACCTATGAACTCCATGGTGAATAACTAGGGTGTATAAACCCTTTATCTAGATTCTCTTATAGTTTTTTATTCAGCTCCTCATTCTCCACAATAGCCATTCTATATGAATTCTTGGATATTGGTAATGCCCTAGGTATAAGATCAATTGAGAATTCAAAATCTCTTCTAGGAGGAAGACCAGAAAATTACTCAGGAAACAGTTTAGAAAATTCCCTCACAATAGGCATGTCTTCAAGGATGGATCCCTCCTTAGACTAAATTATCTAGGCTAGATACGTATGCTCATAAGGTAATAATATCCATGCTTGAGATTTTGGTGAAAAAAATATTCATATTACTCCGTGCACTTGTATAGATTCAGGGGTCGATTCTCCAAAAAGAGAGTGATTTCCCTCTCATGGAAATTTATGTTGGATCTATATAGGGAAATCCAATCCATGCTAATAGTTGCATCAAATTCCACCCGAGGGAGTATGATTGGGTTCTCTGGGAAGTTCAATAAACCAATTATGACTGGGGAGGAGTTAAATTCATGGGATTCAATGATTTCCCCATTTTTTACTCACTAAAATCATTACTTCCATGATTTTTGTTGGTGTTGGGATTGTTCAACTAATCTTTCGGGATATAAAAGAATGCGTAGAACCATAATAAAAATTTATGTTTTCTATTATTAAATGAATAACTAGTGTATCGGTCACTACATCGTTGTCGGGGTTCACTTCAGTGGTAGTGACATAAAAATCTATCCCTTGCTACCTTGGAGGTTGTTGGTTGCCTCTGAAAACCCTTGGATTAGGTCACTGATTTTCAAGATTCCCTAGCTCATTATAGTTGAAGTAATGAACAATGCGTTGAGAGTCGAATGGATCATTTCTCTTCTCTTTCGCAGCCATGGGTTTTTCTTTTCAGTAGTTAATGGTTAGGTTCCCTTCTCTTACACACCTAAAGAATTTCCTCATCCCCTTCAGGAAATTTCCGGGTTGCTTCTTGCAGCACCTTTGGAAAGTGGGGTGCTGGGTCTTCGTAGAACCATTGGATTTATCCATAAAACTACTAGAATTGAAGTCCACATTATGCTTCTTAGCCCCATGATACCCTTGAGATTCTATTATCTCCATTTCGACCTTGATGGCACAATGAACAATTTTCATGTAGCTGTCAAAGTCAGGGATCACCAGGGCTTTCCGCATGCTAGGTTCAGCCCACCAAAGAAGTGTTCAACCTTTCATTCTGGGGTAACGACAAAGATTGAGGTGTATCGTTCAAGCCTTGTGATGTTTTCCTCTTATGATCTGACAGATTCATCATCTTTTTTTTTGAGGTAAATAAAGTCCCTTTCCATATTAAGTCAGAGGGTGTGCATAAAATATTTATCGAAAAACATCTTCCGTAAATCCTTTCATGCCAACACATTGATCTCCTCCTCATGCTTCATATTTTTTTTATCAATTTCCTCCATTGATCAGCTTTAACATCCACAAGATAATATTCCAGAATAACCTTCTCTTTTTCAGATCATTGAAGTTTGGAGAAGATCTTTTCAATGGAGTGGATCCATTGTTCGGTGATTGAGGGATCAGATGATCCATTAAAATTAGGATTCCTTTGTCTCATGAGTCCCTCGATAGTGACTTTTTATATCTTGGGGGTGGGGGGGTTGAAAATTCTTCTTCACCCATGTTTCTATTCAAATAATTAGTTAAATAAGATAGTATCATGAAAAAGTTCACAATTCATACTCCCATCGGATTGGGCATCTCATTAGAACAGTCATCACATTGGTCTTCACAACTATTGTTAGCCCAAGTCCTAGTATTACTAGACATTGGCTAGAATAAAGGTAATTTTAGGGGTAAAACATAAAGGGTAATCTAAGGAAAAAATGGATGACTTATAAAGAACTTTTATTTTCTTGACTTATGAATCTATAGGCTTCAATCTATGTTATCCATGATCTACAATCCAACATATATTCTTATGGGATTTTTTTATTCTATTAATAATGGTTCATACTAAGCTTGTAAATTTGCCAAAGAATGTCCCCTGAGAGTGTCATATCCAAGAGTGCAGTAAGGCCCACTGTCATGTACAAGGATACCAAAGGTCAAGCATGAAACTCTTTGTCGGTGTTTTCACTCCTAGGTACATCTGTGCTACAGCCGCCTCTGCCTGCTCTTATCCAGACATGGATGTATTTTCATGATAAACCACTTAATAAATACTCACAAAAATTTAGGGATGTTTTTATTATACATAGTCTTATCCCAAAGGCATTCATGATGTTTTTATAATCCTAATCTAAAAAATAACTTAACTGATCCTCTAATACCAACTATAACAACTTTGTTTTATTTCACACATAAACATAATTTATTACAAGAAAGTTCACATAATAAAAAATTTAAGATCGAGAGGTTTAGTTTATTTGGGGATTACGATCATTACATAACAACTTAAAACATGAAATACAACATCTTTATTGAAAACATCCTTTACATGACCACAACATTCCTTCATACATAATGTTGTAGGGGATAACCTGAGGACATACATAAGAAAGGGGTGATATATAAAGCCTAGTAAGGGAATAATCATGGAATAAAATGAGGAATAAAATACATGTTAGAAAATAGAAATATTAATGTAGAACAAGAGAATCATGAACATAAAGTCATGATAAATCATGATAATCATAACGTAGAGATGTGGCAAGAAAATTTAAAATGATATCAGTATGAGCCAAGGCTCATTGCACAAGGAGCATGATTAAACCCTCATTACACATGAAGAACAAGTAAACCCTCATTTAACTTGAATTAGAATGAGTCAAAACTCATTTTGCATGGTTTATCATGATATAATACTTTACCCAATGCATTGGAGCATTATCAGGGTGCACCCTTCTTAAAAATTTCATTTCATGCATAAGTGTGCCACAAAGATCATACAACATGGATTCATTAACATCACAATTCATTAAAAACAAACATTTATCTAAAATTCATGGGTTTTGACAAAAATAACTTTCAAACCATAATAAAAATTACAATAATATTCATTAAAATTATACGACCATTTATACATAATAAAAATAAATTTACTAATAGTAATATTTTATTAAAAATTATTTAATTAAAAAATTAATTAATTTATGAAAATAGATTCCTTTGTTGAATATTAACTAAAAAACTATTTGTGCTTTTAAAAACTATTTACAAAGTAACAATAATAAAATGAATGTATATTCTCTATACAAAAATAATGTGCGTAATCTGTAAGGACCTGACCCCAGTTACCCAAAGTCAGTGCCTTATTTTAATACATTGGTATATATAGAATTAATAAGCATCTTGAAGGACCAATCAGCTTAGTAGTCTTGGAGAAACTAGATACATACATGGAACCCATTTTACATTTTGAAATGAAAAAAATGATACATAACAAAAGCCAATAAACTTCATCCTTGAAAACTCAATAAATGATCTCTTCTTCTTAACATGGGGAAGGAAAAACAAATGAAATGGGTGAGATAAAATTCTTACAAAGGGTATGCAATACAGCAGAAGATATCATAACATAAATGTTAGGCATGTGGAATACATAAAAACATGTGCCTTTAACAAAAACTTGAACACATTATGGCAGGAATAAGAGCTGAGTAAGTAATGCCATAAATAAACATAATCATGGGTATTATACTAGTCTAATAACCCAATGAACAATAAATTATATTTTCATAATTATGGAATGCATAATGTGGGACAACATAACCATATCGTCAAGGACTCGTTGCAAGACCATAAATAATAATTTTTTCAAGGCCTTGTGCCAAGACGGTTGTTTGTATCATGAGACCTACTGATGCACTGAGGGGCTATATCGGGCCCCACCAAACAATTAATAAGTCAAATGCATTCTTCATATGATTGGGTTGAACAAAAAAACACAGTCATTCATATTTAAACTAACATATGAAATTTAAATAACTTTCCCAAATCATTAATCATAAACACAACCATTCAGAGTAATATGGTGAATGGTTTCAAGATAACACATCCATAATAAAACTAATAATAAACCATTCAATAAAACATAGTTGATGATAAAATAGGAGATAAAACTCAATGAGGAACACGATTCAAAAAATGTCTCTAACATAGATGAAGATACTTTTAAATGAGACAGTTGAAAAATCCTTGAGGAAATAATCATTAAACATTCCAAAGTGTAACATACCACTATGAAACATTAAAATCATAATCCCTTATAATATCATTAAAATTAGGATTCTCCTAATATTATATACCAAAAGTAATTACATACACTAAAATAAACAAATAATTGGTGAACAATGTATATATCCCATAAAAATTAAAGTGATATGAGAAAAATCCGTTTTACTTTGGAAAAAGGAGTTTTTTTTGGAAAATCATTTTCATTTTTAATAAATCTGGTTTTAAACATTTATATCGAAGAAAATAAAATTTAAGTTCATTTAAATTATATTTTAGGCTTATGTAAAGTCTTTTTGTGGTAAAATAAGTTAAAAAGAGTTTTTAAAGAAGATTTACAAATAAAACATTTTGGTGTATTTTAAGGAAAATGTTAAAGGATTTCAAATTGAAAAGGAGTGTTTTCTTTTATAAAACAAGAAATGAACCAAAATATATTTTTATCTTCAAAATAATTGATTTTATAAAGATAAATATTTATTAAAAGATAATATATATTGAACATCAAAATACGTAAAAATTCGAGAAGTTCCTTGAATCAAGCTAGTATTTCAAGAAGATTTTTTAAAGATCCTTTAAAACATAAAACTCCCATTAAATTAAAGTAGTATTATTGTTGGTAAAAATATATAAGAAAATCACATATAATTTAATATGAGTACATAATAATACACAAAAAAAATCATTGAGGTAATTAGAAAATAAAAATAACATGAATGAAAATGGAGGTTTGGGTGGAAAAACCCTTACAACATTGTAATCAATTGAATTGTATGCCCCAACATTAATGATCATCAAATGATTAATTGAATATCATGAAAATAAATATATTCATGATATTTTACATCAATGGTCTGTATACATACACCATACACCTGTATTAGTAGTGAATACAAAAAATCTCACAAAAATGGAAGTGGGATGAAGAAACCCCTTACCTTAAGTACGAATGTGTTCCGCTCTTGAACAAAAGGTCATGTAATATGAAATTATACTTTTTAATAACTTATTTCAGAGCCTATTAGAAATTTATTTTTTTCATAATTCTATTTAGTTCAATTATTCCCTTCTTTATAAGTTATTATATTGAATTTCATCATTCCGAAGTGTTCGTTTTATTTAATTTCAAAATCGGTTCGCTTGTTATTAAGTAACACAGACGATGTGGAATGGCTATAAATCTCCATAATTGAATTCAAAAATTATTTATTTTCATCTATATGTGATAGTGGTCATTTATATAATTTTTTTCATGGTATGAGGATTAATTATTATATAGAAAATTAATTATAACAATTTATGTTAATATGTGGGTTTTGATTACAACGAACTCATTTTTCTTTATAACTTAAAAAAATTTGTTCAAAGGGATTATAGAACCTTACATACGGTATATTACATATATAATAATCTGCTTCAACCATAAAAATAATGGTTTAATGACCATAATTGATAATGATGATATAATTCGAAAGCTCATCGTCCTTGAATGTGGTAAATTGACACATCCCGGATGGTGTTCTTGCTACTAGTATAAAAGAAGGTAAAAGGAAGAGATGATGAAAACTTATTCCACTATCATGAAAAAATTCCAGTACATGTAAGGCACTGGATTCATCACAACATTTGGATAAAGAGAGGTAATAATAGAATAATAAAACAAATGAACTTGAAAGGAAAGGAAAAGGATTGAAAAGATGAATTTACCTCTTGAACAAAAATTCCTTGAGAGCCTCTTTAAGGGAGAGGTCTTGGTATTTTTATGAGACCAAGGCTTTGGGGATGTGGGAGAGGAGTTTTGGAGGATATTTGGACAGAATTTGGAGAAGGCACAAGGCATGAGAGGAATTACGAGAAGGGGGATTGATGGGGGGTTTTATAGTAAATGGGAGAGGGGATTTCTCAATTTTATATTCATTAATTTATTATTTCTACACAAGACAAAGAATAGGGAGTCTTCCATGACCAATAATAGTAATTTTATCATGTGATTTCGAATCAATTGGTCTTACATTAGTATAAAATCAAACATGGCTCTAGAATTAGTGTATTTATCTTATTTTGAAAATTATTGTATTTCACTATTCATCAAAAATGCATGTATTTCAAAAAAATCCAAAAACATCACCCCAACCATTTTTCGTTGTGTAGAATCAAAAAATGAAGTCCATTTTTCAAAAATAATTTTCTAAATATGATTAATTTAATATTTAATTAAACTAATAATTTACTCTAAAAACAGTTTTAAAACATTCATTTACTTATTCCAAAACATAGGTATATCGTACTCCAACTTGAATATTATTTATATACTATCATAGGAAAGGTTACTAATAATTTGGGTATTTCTATATTCATAAGGTTATGTAAATATTCATAAGGGTGTGTTACTATTCACCAAAAAATATGTTTTTCTTATCAGACTTCTAATAACTTACTCTTCACAACCGTGTATGTCATATTTTTGAAATTCACATCACAGAAGTGACAAACTTATGTTTATTTGGATATGTTATAACAAAGTGGTGTTTTTGAGACTCAATGATCCATTCATTATATAATAAATCTATTTTTAAATTCTTGGGGTGTTACATAATCAGATTACTAGGGTCTCATTACATAACCCCTTATAACACTCGTGTACGACCGACGGGTAAGGTGTGCGATTGTGACAGACTCTTGGGGTGGCTCGGATAACATCGCTTGTGTGGTAATATCTATTAACTCCCAGATCTCTCATAGGTGGTTCTGTTCGAGATTAACATATTCATGCTCAGATTTGTCTTGGTCAAGAAGGAAGCCCAGTGACACCACCTCCTTTTTTACCTCTGAAAAATGGGCTTCGTACATGGAAAATCTACGGAATGAGTCCATCACTTTTTTTGTCTGAGTATATTGGATTTGTTAAATCCCTATATTTATACTAATCTTGTGATCACTGTTCAATGTCTATAATAGCAATGGTCACAATTATTAACGGTATTTTAAAATCCAAAAACATAAAACCAAAGAAGTGCATATGTTATATAACCATTTCACATAATAATACATTTAATTAGATCAAGTGAAATTTCCATTAATAAATGTTTGGGTCATTACAAAGTCACAACTGAATGGTAGCTCAAACATGTCAAATACTAAAAACCCAAATATGGAATAACATCCTACATGGGATGGATGGATTTATGGGAGTAACCACTAACAATTAATTACACATACGTAAAAAGAAGAACCATAGGGTACTAATGATTATAAGCATGGAATATAAATTCTATAAATAGCACATGATGAAATCGGTGGACCCCACAAGACATCTCCAAAATCAAAAATCTTGAGGCACAAGTTATAGACCACCCACCTTATGCTTGTAAGACTCTCCTCCTCTAATATTAACCCTTGATTTTCCTTATATTAGAGTTGATCTATGAAAATTGGAAAAATGATCACACCACGATAACTAGGTCAAGACCAAGAGAGGAGAAGAAAGGCATAAACGGACTCAAGTATATATTGTTTCACATGCAATCTGATGAACAGAAGATCGATCAGATCCCAGATGAAGGATATCCTCCTATCCATAGCTTTGGCCTTCAAAAAGAACCAAAATGAAAGTTTTGGAGGTAAATCCCATTGGAAGTCATAATAGGGAGAAGGATGGGACTTAATATATCATTAAGGGAAAAAAGGACAAATTGCCTAGAAAAATAGCTTTTTCATGGTTTGTTAGCATAGTTTGAACAACTGTGAGAAAACCATGCATGATTACCTAGGAATAAGGGGAACATTCATGGTTAGGTTGCACGGTTGTTCGCCAACCATGCTATATGGTTGTATCTAAAAATTTACATCCGTGAAGTTAGGAAAACCATGCGCCAATAGTGTGCTAATCATGAAACATGGTCAGTTTCTCCAAAAAGATGGGTTCTGGGATCCGAAATTCCTCAGAAACCCCTGATTTAATTACTCATTAGGCATCTGTATTAGGTCCAAAGTAAATATTTATACCGAAATTTAAAGGATCCATACCTGAGTGAAAAATTGGGTTCATATAGTCTTCCCCCCTTAAAAGAACTCATCACCGAGTTCAGCATGATAACTAAACTTCTTTAAGATCAAGATTATGTGGGGAATCAGCATCATACTGATGATGTTGTGATATGTGGAAGATGTCGTTCATGGTACATTACCTTTGAGGTACTATCAACTGATAGGCTACCAGCCCGACTCTATCTAGAATTTAAAAAGTCCCTATATAAAGAAGTGATAACATCCCTTGCTTTTGTAAACATCTATTCCCAAGCATGGGAGATACCCAAAGGAAAACAAGATCCCTGACCTTGAACTCTAGAGTTCATCGACAGATATCATCATATGATTTCTGTCTAGACTGAGAAGTAGAAATATGATTTTTGGTCATCTGATATTTCTCTGAAGTCCTCTGAATGAGACTAGGACCTAATAGGGCTACCTCACCTTTCTCTAGCTAGCACAGGGTCGAACGACATGGCCTACCATGCAAGGCCTTAAAAGGATCCATATTAATTGTCACCTGGAAGTTGTTATTATAGGAGAACTCGATGAGAGGGATACGATTCTCCCACGAACCGTAGAAATCAAGGATATATGCTTGGAGAATATCCTATATAACATGTATTGTCTATTCTAATTGTTCATCAGTCTAAGGATGAAAATATATGCTTAATATCACCAATTTTTTCATAGCCTTCTTCAATCCCTTCTAGAACTGTGATGTGAAACGAGAATCCCTCTCTAAAATGATATAACGAGGGACCCTGCAGAGTCATATGATATCATGGACTTATTGTCTTCCCATCTCATTAACTAAGAATTTCCCTCAAATAGAAATAAATTGGGATAATTTCTTTAGTTGATCAATAACTATACATATATCATCACTACCCCTCAGCGAACTTGGTATACTGACTACAAAATCCATATCAAAATCTTCCAATTTCCATTCCAGGATTGGAAGAAGTTATAGTAAGCCTATAGGTCTCTAGTGCTCCACTTTCCCCTGCTAATAGGTGGAACACCTAATAATAAAGCCTATAATCTGATGTTTCATCCTAATCCACCAATACTATAATCTCATATCTTGATACATCATGGAGATTCCTAGATGAACTACCCACTAAGAATCATGGGACTATTTCATCAACACCAATCTCATGCCTTTAGGGACCCAGTAAAATCCATGGATATGTAGGATGTTTTCTCTTTCCACATAAAAATATGAAGGTGGGTTATCTCATGATATACTCTCATGGAGAACCAAACCATCAGGATATGAATACAATATATACATCACCTTCTCAAGGATGGAAGAGGTCACTGTAAAGGATGATAGGTAAAACTGCTCGTGACTGTAATGAAACTCTAGGTGAAGATCATAGAAGATGTCCATGAACATCCACTCATCATTGTCTTCCCATACTTCTTGTGCTTAATTTTTCTGACTTAGTTCATCTGAAACCACATTTCCATTCTCAGGGATATAGGAATGATCAAAATCAAAGGATAATAGATATTTGATGCATCTTCACTGTCTGAGGTTCATGTCTCGCTGAGTAAATATATATTTGAGGCTCTTGTGGTCTATGTACACCACAAAGTGCTCACCCAAGAGATAATTACTTCCGAAAAATAAGTCTTGGACAACTGCTTCTAGCTCAATGTCGTGCTTCAAGTAATTTCTCTCATGAGGCCTCAACTATTGAGATCCATACACAACGAATTTTTCCTCCTGCAACAGAACTTCCCTATGGCTGATGTTTGATGCATCATAGAATACAGTATAACCTATGTCTGTCTCCAAAATATTTAGAATAAGCCTCGATACAAGACTCATGTTTAACTCATGAAAGGCTTTGTCACATGATCATGACCATATAAACATTACACCCTTCTTTATAAGACCAGTAAGAGGTGAAGAAATGTGGTAAAATTCAGGTATGAAACATCATTAATATCAATCCAAGACCAATAAAATCTGTTTTTCGAACAAGTTCTTTGGATGCTCCCATGAAAGTAAATCACTAACATTTTCAGGGTCAATAGATACTCATAATTCTGATATTATATGACCCATTGAAGTGAAAATTGTTGATCTAGAAAAGGCACTTAACAAGCTTTGAATAAATCCCATTCACTCTTAGTGTACTCAGAACGATATCTTGAGGTTTTTCATGGTCACTACCGGTGAGAGAATACACCAAGGTGTCATCCACCAAGACTATGAAAAAAGAGTCTAAATAGCAGTGTAAACCCATATTCATCATATCCATGAATATGGAAGGCACATTCATAATACTGAATGGCATAATAAGGACCTCATAAAAACCATAGTTACTATGGAATGTTGTATGAGGTATGTCTGATGGCCTCACTCATACATGATCATAACCCAGTCTCAAGTCGATCTTAGAAATGACCCTAGCACCCCAGAGTGGGTCAGATAGATCATATATTTGAGGAAGTGGGTAATGGTTCATGACATTAATTTGGTTCAACCATCTATAATAAACACATAGATATAGGATTCCATCCTCTTTCTAGATTAAAAGCATGGTAAAAACCCAACAAGATGTACCATGACATATAAAACTTTTTTCCTCTAAATCCATTAATTGTCACGTGAACTCATGAAGCTCTATAGGTTCCATCTTTTAGGGAGAAATGGACATTGGAGGTACTCCTGGAACACTCTTGATTATAAACTATACCTATATATCAAAAGGTAATCCTAGAAAATAAACTGGAAAGATGTCCCTAAAATGATCAACTACTAGAGGGAAATTAGCCTTATATAAACCATCATCCTCTATAAAGAGATTTGCAACCTGGGAGGTCACTCCACCTAGCTCATGATTCTCCGGTCTAGCTATAATATCTTGTATGTCCCAACCACCCTTATATAGTCCACTACTTCCCTATGGTGATATCAATGAGACCCTATGGGGATAACGGTCTACAAAATCATGATACTGAACCAACCAACACATTCCAAGAATCACATCGAAGTCTGTCATCTCGATAATGAAGAGGTTTAATAAGAAAGGGTAACTACCTACCTCAAGGGGGTAGTACCTACACTTTAATATTCCCTCTTTCCATACACATAATGGTGAATCTAGGTTCATTACACTATAGTAAAAATGTATCTCTTGTCTAAGAATTTCTAGGATAGAAATAAAGAAATAACATATGGTTCCTCCAGTAGAAATCCTAGAGGTAAGAGTGGTGGTTTCGGGCCCACCATGTTTGGATAATGCTCGTCACCACCCTCCTGGCGTATGATATGAGGATATGATGGTGGAGTTGGTCTTCAAATTCCAAGAACATGCCTCAAAATTGTCCGAAGAAGAAATATTGTATCTCTAGAAGAAGATTAATGAGGAAGACTCACTACCCAAGGTATACTACCCCAACTACCTGCTAAGACATCCATGTATTAGTAAGTTCTCAAGTATAATTTCCATTTCATTTTACATTTATTTTTCTAGATTCATTCCTTCACCTTTCATAAACATGACAAGGAGGTATAATTAGGTGAAATAAATTCATTTTAGATATCATGATTCACTTTATAATGGATTTCCATTTCCAGTGAATAAGTGCCCATACACCTTATCACATGAAACCAAACCCATTTATTTATTTAATAATGGATCGACTCAGTAAATTACCCATCCCAAACAATGAGGGCCTATACACCTCATGAATTGAGACATGAAATAACTCATTCACAAACAATAATAATACAAGAATAAGATAACCATCACAACATCACTAAATAACCACAAACATATCAAGCAATACAGTGTCGTGAAATGAACCTATATGGCATGGAAATATTCATGACATGTGAAATCTAGGTGCCTATAACGATGCATGTGGAAATTATCCTCTCCCTCATATCAGCAGGGCAAGTATGAAAGAAAATCCTAAGAGTAATAATTAACACCATCGTATATCATATGTGTCACCCAATGGTGAAATATGGTCAACAGTAATTGGAAAAATAGTTCAGGTAACATGGATTTTTTCCTGAACATGGGTTTGCGATACCAAATCATGACTTATGACCAAGTCCTAACAAATTCCAAATTCTTTGATATGTTATCTATGAATAGAAAATCAAGAATATAAACTCCTTTGATTCCACATTGTGACACCTCATACATAGATTCCACTTAATAGGTGCCCTGAGCCTGGTGGGCCACAAGGCCTCAAGATCATCTCCCCAAACGCTAGAGGATGCCGATTAGAAGCGATGATGTACGATGTTTCCATGGAGAGACTTTGCCCTCATTACCAAATTATATCTCAACAGATGAATATAAAAAGAGATAAATAACATAAGAAATATAAGTAAATAGAAGGAATAGTGGAAAATAGAGACAACAACAATAACAAAAACTATTGTAATAACATTCAATAACTGATCATATGTCATTTCACTATAAAATTAGAAAAATGATGGACACAAGACAACATTTATATCATGTTCCATGTAAGTATAAAGGAAATCAATGACAATCCCAAGCATCTCGAGCTCTTACTCGGTCATCTACTATCAATATCTGTACTAAAAAGCAAGTAATAAAGTGTTTGAAGTCATATTCTTCACTTTATCACCACTTATATACTTGCAATCCACTTCAAGTACCAAAAAGCACCCAGATAGGGTGTGAGATAAATATCAGTGGGCCACCACCAATGATGTTTATAACATCTGGCATGTGTATTTGAAATGTAACAGTTGGAAACCATGCATCTATAAAGTAATGCAATACAATGTAACTAAATACCCAAGTACTTATTTCATCCCTTGGCTGGCCTCTAAATATAACTAGTTCATTAATTGATTATTACTTGTTTATAGATAATTCACATGTTAAAAATGTGAATGTTCCAATATGTAATAAAAAACCTATATTGATATTTCATAATTAAGTCATGAGTTAATAACCAAGGTCATGTAGACCTCAAAGGTCTCCAACTAAATAATAACTATGTCCTAGCTAAGGGTAAGAGTGTAATCAAAGGAGCATATTCCAAGAAATTCCATAATGAGACACCTACCAAGTCCAAGGAGTTCATCCCATTTAAAATGGGGATAAGCATTAATTTGGATTGATGGTCTTTAACCATGGAACCTACATGTCAATGTTGGATCATGGGAGTGTATCCAAAGAATCCTATGATAATATGTATGGAATATTAATATGTCATATTGGGAATCCAATCAATAGACAAGGACTAGGATCTAGGTGGGTCTCAACCTATGAAAGTTGTATCCTTGAATTGGAATGGGATTCCCAAGTTCTCAAGGCATTCCTCGATAAGAATCCAAAGCAATCTCGATTTATGTGCACATATCTGATTTTGAAGTCATGTAATATTTCATTTGTTTCAATCCATGACTTTTATTAATCTGATAAGGTCAAGTAGTATGCAACCTTTTAATAATTTCATAATCAATCAAAAAGTCCATTTGGTCCCATCCTTGCCTTTCATTAGTGTGACAAGGACACTAAGAATTAAACCTTTATTAATTCCATTTAAATCATACAGAATAATTTAGGTTCATTCCACTACCTTCCACTAATGTGGTAAGGGGTGCTACAGACATGGAACCAATTAATAATTTATAATTAATCTTTTCAGGTCATATACTTGGTACACTTTCCAATTTCTACTTCATATTAAATTTTCAATTAAACAAATTACCTTAGGTGGGTTAAGTGGTGAGAATATATGGTACTTTACATTATGAAATTTACTATATAATTTAATCCATTTAATATAGAAAATAATTCCCATTTAAGGGTTATGAACAATCACACTCAAATGGGGGATCAAACATAAAATATACTAAAAAACCAATTATGAAATAACATCCTACATGGGAAGGATGGAGTTGTGGGCATAAACAACAACAATTAATCACATATATGTAAATATCATAACCATATGTTTATAATTATTATTGGAATGGAATATAAATTCTATAAAAAAACCCTGATGAAATCATTGGGTCTCACAAGACAATTCCAAAATGAACAAACTAGATAGATGACTTATAAACCACCCACCTTAGGCTTGTACGAATCTTCTCATCCAGTAATGTACCTTTATTTCACTTAGATTGGTGTAGATCAATGGAAATTGTAAAAACTCTCACACCTTGATAATAAGGTCAACAACAATAGATGAAAAAAAGGCTTAAACAAACTCGATTACTTACTGTTGTGAATCCAACATGATGAATTAAAGCTCGATCGAATCCTAGATGATGGAGATATTCCAATACAAATATTTCACCTTAAAAAAGATACAATGTTAGAGATATGGAGGTAAATCCCCCTAAAACTCAAAATATGAAGAAGGGGAGGACTTAATTAATCATTTTGGGAAAAAAGGAGAAATTACATAGAAAAATAGATTGTGCATGGTTTGTCTACATGGTTTGAAAAACTATTTGATAACCATGCATGGATACCTAGGAATAAGGGGAACTTTCATGATTATACTGCAAGACCATGTTCCAATCATGCTATATGGTTCTATCAAAAAAATTTCATCTGCATAGTTAGGCAAACCATGCGCTAACCGAGAGACATGGCCAGATTCAACAAAAAGATGGGTTCTGAGCTACGAACATTCCCAAGACACCACTGGGACCTTTTATAACTCATTAGGCATCATTATTAGGTCCAAAGTAAAGATTTAGAAAACAAAATTAAATGATCCACACATGAGTGAAAAATCGAGTTCTTACAAAAAATAATCATATCATAAATATGTAAAAACTCATGGTTTTCTACATGATAAAATTTAACACATTTCATCAAAAATAATTTCAAACCATCAAATGATTATGGAAAATAATAATCAATATAATTTTCAAGTTGTTTTGGTTCAAAAACATCAAGAATTTAAAACATATTTTTTCATTATATATATAAGGTGAAAATTTAAACACTACCAATATACTAATGCAGGAATAGTGTTTTTTATTAAGGATATGATTCTAATTCACCCACTCTATTCATAGTCACAATCTATTTTTTCTAATTTCATAGTAAAAAATAGGAAATAAATTTTAATATGAATTTCATTATGTTTAATCTACTAGGAAATGATTTCTTTCCTTAAATATACAATAAATATCACCTTTCCTCGGTCACATTTCTTCATTTGAATTCACCAATAGAATCTTTAAATAATGAAATTATTTGGAGATATAAAATTTACATTGCAAGAGTCCAAGTAACTAGCCCTATATATAAATCAATGTTAATTATTATTATAGCCCAGTGACATTTGATATAGTATTTGTTTATCATCATAATTTGAATACTTCAACTCATTTCCTCATATAATTATTCATTTCAAAAGTGTGGTTCCTAATACATAATGTAGTCAACCTGAGTGGGGGGTGAATCAGTGGTGCCCATATTTTGACCAAATATTTTAAAATTAAAATTTTACTAATATTAATTTGATCGATCCTCTATTATCATTTTAGATGTATGTAGATTTTATTATGTTTTCCCACCACTTTACCCTTATGTAATATAGTCAATGTAATGTAAACAACACACAAGGATTCATACAAGGTTCATCCCCAATGTGGATACCTACCCCTTGCTACATTTGAAATCACCCATGATAGTTTTTCCACTATAATATCCATCAACAATTAAAATTATTCTAAGAAGGAATCACCTTAACCACTAATGCTTCACTATATGGAACAAGTGAATGATATCTATACTATATTATTATAGTCTGCAAACTCATGCTGAGACGGAATTATTTATACTAGAACCACCATTTCTTCATGTCTCCCTCTAAAATTCTTTCTGGATAGAACATATACTATATATGATCTTACTCTAAACATACATACATATCATTTAATCCTAATTTTTTGTATTTTTATTCTAGAAACCTCAAATTCATAAACATCTAGCTAAAATGTTTCTATAGTTGTTACCTAATGGTTGACTAAATTCTCAACTTTCCTTGAAACCTGATCGTACGATCTTCTTAAAACATCAAGACAACTAAATCACCCTTGAATTATATGGTCAAAACTTCCTCTATTTTTCCCTTCTCATCTTCACCACTATTTTCTAAATGTGATCATCCCCAACTTCCTTCATATATTAGTAATAAACAAGGGCTCAAAATTTGAATTTCACGCATAACTCAAACATTGTTTGGATACTATAAAATCATCACAACAGATTAAATTCAACATTATTTGTAAAATTCTAATCAAGTATAATTTTAACATCCTGGCCTTAATCAGGTATGGACCATTTTTACTTTATTAAAGTCTAATTATTTAAGTGACATGGGGCGCATGCCTTCACATCTCATTGTGGGTCCCAGACAAATTTTTAACTAATTTAAATAATTGCAGACATTTTAGAAAAAAATTTCACATCACGCTTTGGCATAGTGTTCAGGTTTTAAATAATTAATTAAGGATTGGAAAATATTAATAATAGATTTAAAGAATATTTAAAATAATGAAAGAATGGATAAAAAGAAATATTGAAATAAAATAAAGAGGGGGTTATGGGAAAAATGAAAATAATTAAAATAGTGGATTCCTGTTTTTAATTATTTTTATTATTTTCCTTTCCATTCTTTTGTTTTATTTTATCCTTTTATTTTATTTACTTTTTCCTTATCGTTTATTTTTCTCTTATTTTTCTTTTCTTTTCTTTTTCTTTCTTTTCTCTCTTTTCTTTCTTCCTCTTCTCCCTCCCTCTCCCACTCATCACGTCGCACCCCCAATCTCATCGCACCAACCAACATCCCCTTCAGAAGGCCTCTTGTCCTCCGTCTTACGTCTGATTCCTTCATCATTAGGTGAAAAGTAAACCTTAGGTAAATTATAACGTTGCACATGTGGAATCGTTAAATTCTGTTTAGTATTCTGTGCGCTGTTTGACATAGAAGATTCATACCCTATTTTGGGGTTTTTCTAAAATCCTTCATTTTCATCCGTTTTAGGTCAAATCGAAGCCTACTATGGATCTTAGGGTCATCTACGACTACAAGGTAGGTTTCCTACTCTCTTTCCCTCTGTTTCATTGTGATTTATAAAAAATGCATCGTTGTGCCGTTAGTCTGTACCTACCGTCTTTGTGAAATTTTAACCATTTTAATTACTTTAATGGTTCTGTTTAATTGTTGCATTCTTAACCATCTTAAAATAATTTTTTTTAATGGTTGCAACAATATTTGACAACCCTTTGGGTGTTCCGACATAGTCTTTGTATTTTTTCCATTAGTTGGGTTATTAATTTAATTAGTTGTGGGTATTGTGCAGCCCCTTTTTATTGTTTTTAAATTAATTGAATAGTTGTTTGAATTATTGAAACAATGTTGGAAACCCCTTTGGGCATGCCAACATGATCGGTGTATTCTGTCATTATCTAAGTTTATTTTCTGATTAATTGCATGTGTTGCGAAGAAGATTTTTATTGTAATTAAATTAAATAAATAGTTTCTTGGACATGAAATTTAATTATTGGATCATTGGATATTGTTTTTCTAAACTGTTTATTATTTAAATATGCATTATCTTCTGAGGTTGATATGATATGTATATTTCCTTGCAAGTTTTTGTATTGTACTATTAAATTTCTGCCTTGTGATACACGGGTGTATCTGGTTAGTTTCCAAGTTGCGACTTTACCTAATGATTAAGTCATATATACTACTGTGAAAACTTTAAATAAATTCAGTGTGGGGAAAGGAGGCGGGTCCCATATTTTAGGTCGTGCTTAGATCCTTCGGTCTTGATGGGTTACCTTTATGTGCTGGGGGCGGTGTTGTTGGCTTTGTCGGACCGAGACTTCCCCAGACATTTTAATACTTTTGAGTGATACCAGTTGCAAAAGGGCCCATCGGGACGGATCCGTTGGCAATGTGGCTAAGCCAGCCTCGGATGACACTCGACCACTTTTTTTGAGATCGGGATGGACTCACGGTAAATCCATGCCTCGGGCGATACTTTATCTTTCGAAATATTTCCTTGGATGGGCCCTTTTGGAACTGGTATCTTGGTAAATCCATGCCTCAACTTCAACCGTAAATAATGATCCAATTAAGGTTTATAGTACTGCTATTTGAGTCTCTTGAGAATTGACATTCTACCCTGATATGTGGAAGTTCACCTGGTTGACACTGGACTTGAACCCCAAGTTAAAGAACAAGATTGGGGTATACCTTTTCCTAGTTTTACCTTGATTTCTAGGTTTTATATATATATATGCGTGTTCATGCATTTCTACTGACAGGTACCCTTTCAGACTACCATCTTAGGTTGAAGCTAGTGAATAGGCATGGCTGCCGTTTGGGACCTGGGCCGACTTATTTATTTCGTTGCACTGTAATTAATTTATTTGAAATGGTTATGTAATAGAACACTGCATTTTTAATTTTTCACGAAATGGAAAGGTTTAGACACCGTGGGTGCTAGCCTACTGGTATTTTATCTCACACCCTACTCGGGCATCTTCGACACCCGAGTAGATTACATGCTCGCAGGTATTGATAAGGGGAAGCATACTGATTTTGATGCTTAAATATTCAATACCGTTTAGGATAAGAACTAGGGTAGAGGATCGGGCCTTTCTCGCGATGTAGTTGCTGCTTGTGTATTTTCTTTGAGTTGACTATGTGTATGAGTTCGATTTTCTCTACTTTCAGTTTAGACTCATATCATGGAATGACACTCTTTTGGGAGTTTCTGCACTTGGTTTTTATTTTTCAGTTAGATTATTTACATTTCTTCTACTGTAGTTTATTTATTCACATGCTTCCACTACTTATTATTTGTTGTTGTTTACTTCTGTTGTGATATTATATTTACCTATGAGGGAATAGTCTCCCCCATGGACACAAAAATGACCCTCGCTACTAGTCGGCAGCCTCTGGCATTTGGGGAGATGTTCTTGAGGAAGGGTGCCTACTGGATTTCCCCCTATTTCATTGCGATTTATAAAAAACACATTGTTGTTCCGTTAGTCGGTGCCTACCGGCTTTGTGCAATTTTACCCATTTTATTTACGTTAATTGTTCTGTTTAATGTTGGCAGCCTTAATCATCTTAAATTAATTTTTTTGAATGGTTGCAACAATATCTGACACCCCTTTGGGTGTGCCGACATATTCGGCGTATTTTTTCCATTAGCCGAGTTATTAAATTAATTAGTTGTGGTTATTTCCCAACCCCTTTTATTGTTTTTAAATTAAATGAATTGTTTTTTGAATTATTGAAACAATGTTGGAAACCCCTTTGGGCATGATTACATGATCAGTGTATTCCATCATTTGGAGAATTTATTGTTTGATTAATTGCATGTGTTGCGAAAAAAAAATTACTGTAATTAAATTAAATAAATAGTAGCTTGAACATAAACATCAATTGTTGGATCATTGGCACTTGTTTTTCTGAACTTTTTATTATTTAAATATGAATTATCTTATATAGTTGATATGATATGTATATTTCCTTGCAAGTTGTTGTGTTTTACTGTTAAATTTATGTCTTGTGATGCAAGGGTGTATCTGGTTAGTTTTCTAGCAGCGACTTTACATGATGATTATTTCATATCTTCTACTGTGAAAACTTTAATTAAATTCAGTGTGGGAAAGGTGGCAGGTCCCATATTAAGGGACACACTTAGATCCTTTGTTCTTGACAGGTTACCTTTATGTTTCGTGGGCAGTGTCATTGGCTTTGTCGGACCAAGACTTCCCCGGACATTCTACTACTTTTGAGTGATACCTGTTCCAAAAGGGCCCATCGGGACGGATCCATTGGCAATGTGGCTAATCCAGCCTTGGATGATACTCAAACCCTTTTTGCGAGATCAGGATAGACTCAAGTTAAAGCCATGCCTCGGGTAATACTTGGTATTTCAAAATATTGCCTTGGACAAGCTATGTGGCATTGGATAAATTGATGGATGTTCCGTAGTGATACCTTTAGTACGGACTTAGACTTCATCTCTCAAATTGAACCTTAAATAATGAGTCACTTAAGGTTTTTTTTGTTACTATTTGAGTCTCTTGGGAATTGATATTTTCCCCTGATATGTGGAAGTGCACCTGGTAGACACAGGACATGAACCCCAAGTTAAATCATAAGTTTGGGGTATACGTTTTCTTAGTTTTACCTTTCTTTCTTAGTTTTATATATATGTTTGTGTGTGTGTGTGTGTGTTCATCCATTTCTGCTGACAGGTACCCTTTCAGACTACCAGCTTAGGCTGAAGCAGGTGACTTGGCACGGGTTCCGTTTGGGACCTGGGCTGACTTATTTATTTCACTGCACTGCAATTAATTTATTTGAAATGGTTATGTAATGGCACACTGCATTTTTATTTTTGCACGAAATGGAAATGTTTAGACAGAGTGGGTGCCAGCCTACTGGTATTTTATTTCACACCCTACTCGGGCATCATCAGCACCTGAGTAGATTACATGATCACAGTTATTGATAAGGGGAAGTGTGATTCTTCTTATGCTTGACTGTTCATTACTATTTAGGATGGAGACTGGTGTAGAGGATCAAGCCTTACTCGTGATTCATTTGCTGCTTGTGTCTTTTCTTTTAGTTGACTGTGTGTTTGAGATCAGTTTTCCGTACTTTTAGTTTAGACTCATATCATGTAATGACACTCTTTTTTGAGTTTCCTCACTTGGTTTTTATTATTTATTTTGATTATTTACATTGATTATACTACAATATATTTATTCACATGGTTACACTACTTATTATTTGTTTTTTTACTTCTGTTGTGATATTATCTGTTACCTATGGGGGCATAGTTTCCCCCACACCCACAAAAGAGGCCCTCGCTGCTAGTCAGCAGCCTCTGGCATTCGGGGAGATGCCCTTGAGTTTAAGTGAAACACCAATCCGGCCACCGTCTAAGAGGTGAGCTAGGTCAGGACATTACAAAGTGGTATCAGAGGTGTTTTTTCCTTTTTTCTTGCTATTTGGGTTAGCTAGGAGACTAGGAGATAGGGACTTGGAATGTACCCTATTCTTGGATGTAGCTAACCCATGTACATGGGAAACCCAAATTCCTGGGTTGGGATTGCGATTATTGATTATGCCAGCTATTATTGATATGATTTCACCATTGGGTGACTCACTTGTATTGTGTTGTTATTGTGTTGATATTGTTGAGATAATGGGTTTACCATTGCATCTGGATGATACGAGGGAAATACATTACATGCATCATAATAGGAACTATAAGATTTAAATTCCATACATATTTCCATGCCTTATCTACTTTCAGCATGCATTTTCCTGTTTTCATGTGAGTGATGTTGTACCTAGTGGTAAAATTTTGAAATGATGGTTTGTTGAATATAAAGTTGTGATAGTCTGTTTGATGTTATCCTGACTTAACCGAGGTTTGGACTGTATAAATTTTTTAGTAATTCTTTTGATTTGTCTCTTCTATATCGAAATCCATCTCTTGAGGGGGGTTTTCTATTGTTTAGTGCTCAAAGGAAGGCTATGTAACTAACCTCTTTTCCACCCTACTTGTTTTCTCACCTTCTTTACACTTTATCTAAGGGTGTGGTTGGTTGTTGTAGACAAATGTCTTCGCGACGTCTTAGTGTTGTGTCTCATGAGAGTGGAAAGGAGTGCATTCTAGATATGGTGGGTCCTGAACAACCAATGGTTCCTCTCGTAGAGCCTCATGTGGCACTACCTCCTGTCGATCTTCTAAGGGATCCTAACGCTCAGTTCATGGATAGTCTCCTTAGGTTTATGCAGTTGGTTCAGAATATCCCCAAACTTTCCCCATCCATGGAAGACCTTACGTAGAACTTTCTATAGCAACACCCTCCCACCTTCTTAGGGAGTGGAATCCCTCATGCTGCAGATTCATGGATAGAAGTTGTACGGTCTATCTTTGACCACCCTGAGACACCTCCAGAGAGAAGGATCAAGCTTGCAGTCTATATGATTCGTGACACCGCCAAACGCTGGTGGGAAACTGTTTCTCTAGATGAGCACGCCAGTCACATGGCTTGGGCTAATTTCCAAGCAGCCTTCTACAATCATTTTTTCTCACAGACTCTGAGAGATGATCATGCATGAGAGTTACTACATATTTAGTAGGGATCTATTACTGTGTTAGAGTATTCTACTAATTTCACGGAACTTCAGCGTTTTTCCCCATCTCTAACTGGAAACGCACAGAAAATTGCGTGGTGTTTTGAGGATGGACATGAGTATACTATCCACTCACAGGTGAACATCTTCCGTTTGACCACTATTACGGAGATCGTGAACCCGACTCTAATATCAGAGAGAAATGTCAGGGAAGCTAAACCTATGAGCTAGGGCAGTTCATTTCCGAGGCAAGGTGATGGCTCTTCTGGAAGAAAGAAACGCTATTTTGAAACTGCACATGGTGGTAAATCCTAGCCAAACAGCACTTCTTGATAGCTATGTCACTTTTTATCAGTGTGGTAGTGATGGTCACAAGAAGCCACAGTGCACAAGGGATTTAATGGAGTGTCGAGCTTGTGGTAGGATGGGACACCTTCAGCGTTTCTTCCATTCTTTCTCTTCAGCTTCCAGTGGTAGAGGATCGACACCTTCACCTCCTTCAGGTATGGGATCTATGATTCCATAGTAGGATGGAAGTTCTTTTTCCACCAGTCGATGAGGTCGAGGTAATGGTGGAGGTCGTGGTCAAGGAAATCAAGTCCCTGATTATCAGTGTCAGGAGAGTGGACCTACTTCGGACAACCAGGCAGCGTATCAGGGTCGTGAGTCAGGTACCATGTACACAGTGCAATCTGCACCAGAGGAGCAGAGTGTAGGACCATCTATAGTGAGAGGTGCTATCCTAGTATCCTCTACTTTAGTTTCTACTCTTTTTGATACATGTGCATCACACTCCTTTATATCTGCTGCTTTTGTTGAGAGTCATGGTTTTCCAATTGAGTATCACTACGGTGTCATGTCTCTCAACACTCTTCTTGGGGTCAGGGAAGAGGGCATATGATAGGGAAAATAGTTCCCCCTCGAGATAGGCAGGAACCGTTTTGTTTGGAATTTATAAATCATCAATATGTCTGGCATCGAAGTCATTCTTGTAATGAACTGGATTTCTACTTACCATGCCCAAGTGGATTTCTATCATCGTCGGTTGTCCTTCACATCCCCTAAGGGAACACATATCTTCACAAAGGAGAATGGGACCTGAAGGAAAATTGAGCTAAGATGAAATATGCAGGGTTGGGAAGAGTGACCGATCATTTGGAAAGTCTCTCCATGAGCGATCAGGGAACACAACTCATTGAATTCCCTCCAGCGGTGGATCTTTTTAGGGATGTCTTTCTTGATTATTTCTCTAGCTTACCTCCTATGAGAGACTTGGAGTTCACTATTGAGCTTGTGCCACGTGTGGCACCAGGGTCTATTCCCCCTTATAGGATGGCACCAACAGAGCTTCTGAAACTCAAAAATTAGATTTAAGACCTCGAGGCTAAGGGTTTCATTAGACCTATCACATTTTTGTGTGGTTAACCTATCCTTTATTCCAAGAAGGAAGACGGTACCCTAAAGTTATGAGTGTATTATCGTCGAATCAACTAGCTCACTATAAATAATTGATATCCATTGCCTTGTATAGATTATCTCTTTGACCAGCTCTGAGGAGCAACTATTTTCTCCAAGATTGATCTGAGGTCAGGATATCACCAGGTGCATGTGTGAATATCTACATACCACACACATCATTCCGAAGTAGGTATGGCTTGTACAAGTACTTGGTTATGTCATTTGGACTCATGAATGCACTGACAGTCTTCATGGCCCTAATGAACCGGGTTTTTCATCCATATATGGATTCCTTTGTGGTAGTCTTAATAGAGAAATATTAGTGTATTCACGTTCCAAACATGACCATGAAACCCATTTTGAGATCTTGTTGAGTATACTGATAGAGCACCAACTATACTCTAAGCTCAGTAAATTCCATTTCTGTATTGATAAGGTACAATTCTTGGGCCATATTATATCTGAAGCAGGGGTATCATTTCACCCAGAAAAGGTGAGTGTCATGGTTTCATGGGAGCATCCCAAGAGTGTCTTTGATATCCATAGTTTCATGGGGCTTTCTTGATATTACAGGCGATTCATTTAAGATTTATTCCACTTAGCAGCACCACTCACAGCCTTGACTAAGAAAGGTATATAGTTCATCTAGTTAGAATCTTGTGAAAATACATTTCATGGGTTGAAAGGAAGACTGACCACGACCTCAATCTTGATTCTTCCTGCACTGGGTAAGATCTATACAGTTTACTGAGATGCTTCAAGAATTGGACTGGGTCTAGTTTTGATGCAGGGTGATTGAGTCGTGGCTTATGGATCCCGCCAGCTAAGACCTCACTAGTGGAACTATCCTACACACGACCATGAGTTGGAAGTTGTGGTTCATGCTCTACGTTGTTGGAGACACTATTTGTTGGGTGAGAGTTTCGTTGTTTACATGGATCATAAAAGCTTGAAATATATCTCCACTCGACAGACTTGAACTTAAGGAAACGCAGGTGGGTTGAATACTTGAAGTTGTTCGATTTTGAGCTTGCTTATACCCCTATTAAGGGTAATGTTGTGGTAGACTCTTTAAGCCACAAGACAGAGACTCGGGTCGTGAATGTAGACAATAGTGAGTGGTAGATGATGGCCTTGTTGTTTCAAAGATGCATCTGGAGGTTCAACAGAAGAGTGGACAACCAGTTCTAGCAGCTCTTACAGTGACATAATCTCTTCTAGAGAAAGTCTATAGGAAATAGTTGATTGGCACTAAGGGTCATGTTTTGAGGGAAAGTGTTACAGGAGAGAACCCACCTCCTGGTTGGGTTATTGATGGCAGTGAAACTCTCTTTTATCGTGGTCATGTATGAGTACCTTCAGGTATACTGGAAGAGCTAGTGAAGGAATCTCACACCTCTATTTGGGAAGTTCATCCTGGGCTGACCAAGATGTATAGAGACATGTGTCGATAGAATTGGTGGCCTGGTATAAAAAAGTAAATAGTAGGTTTCATCACTCGGTGCTCCACCTGCCAACAGGTGAAGGCAGAACACCAACGACCTACTAGACTCCTACAACCTCTATCCATTTCTGAATAGAAATGGAATGACATCACCATGGATTTTGTTATAGGCTTTCCATGATCTCCTCGAGGTAGCAATGCAGTATGGGTGGTTATCGAAATGTTGACCAAGGTTGCACACTTCTGTCCTATCCGAGAGACATTTACGATTGATGAGTTGGGAAGGACGTATATCTGGGAAATTGTGCGACTACATGGTATACCTAATTCTATTGTCTTGTACAAGGATTATCATTTTACATGATGGTTCTCGCAATGCTTGAAAATGGCACTAGGCTCACAGGTACTTCTGAGTATAGTAGATCACCCCCCGACTGATGGGAAATCTGAGAGAGCTATATGAGTGTTAGAGGATATGTCAAGGGCTTGTATCCTTGATTATGGAGGTTCCTAGGAGAATCATTTACCTATTGTCGAGTTTACCTATAATAACAGCTTCCAGGAGACAATCCAAATGGCTCCATACGAGGCTCTCAATGGTAGACCGTGTCATTCACCTTTATACTGGCTTGAAGTAGGTGAGGCAACTTTTTTAGGTCCTCATCCCATTCAGGAGACTTCTGGGCAATTTTAGCTGATTTCGAAGTGTATTACTACTGTTCAGTCCAGAAAAAAGTCTTATAATGATCATCACCGCAGACCTCTGGAGTTCGAGGTGGGACATTGAGTCTTTCTGCGTGTTTCTTCGAGGTTGGGTCACATGTGGATCAGGAGGAAGGGGAAGTTATCATTGAGATATGTCGGGTCATTCAAGATAGTAGAGAGAGTTGAGCCAGTAGCCTTTCAGTTACTACTAACTCAGAGGTATCGTTCCATGAACGACGTTTTACATGTATCTCAACTTCGACAATATCATCCAGACCTGTCTCATTATTTTGACCCCAACGACATCGAGCTTGACGTTGATGCATACTTTGCGAAGCATCCGATCTGTATCGTCGACTGTAGCATGAAAGTCATATGAGGAAAGTCAGTACCACTGTTCTGGGTGTTGTGGCAACACATAAGAGTTTAGGACGAGACTTGGGAGCGAGAGATGGATGTACATGCACAGTTCCCAGAACACTTCTCTGGAAACGTTCCACTACCCTTGTAAGGGAGACTCGGGGATGAGTTCTCTTAATGAGGGGAGGTTGTAACATCCCGGCCTTAATCAGGTACAAATATTTTTTACTTTATTGAAGTATAATTAATTAAGAGACCCGGGGCACGCATATGCACACCTCACTACGGGTCCTGGACAGCTTTTTAACTAATTTAAATAATTGCATACATTTTAGGAAAACAATGTCACATCGCGCTTTGGCGCAGTGTTCATGTTTTAAATAATTCATTAAGTATTGAAAAAGAGTAATAAGAGATTTAAATAAGAGTTTATGGAAGTCAATAAAGGATAAAAATAAATTCTGAAATAAAATAAAGTGGGGGTTACGGGAAAAATGAAAATAATTAAAATGGGGGATTACCGTTTTTAATTATTTTTATTATTTTCCTTTCTATTTTTTTGTTTTATTTTATCCTTTTACTTTATTTCCTTTTTCCTTATCTTTTATTTTTCTCTTATTTTTCATTTCATTTCTTTTTATTTCTTTTCTCTCTTTTCTTTTTTCTTCTCCTCTCTCCCTCTCCCACTCATCACATCGCACCCCTCAAACATGTCGCACCAACTAGCAGCCCCTTCGGAAGGCTGCTTCTCCTCTATTTGACATCTGATTCCACCACTGTCAGGTGAACAGTAAACCTTAGGAAAAGGATAACGTTGTTCAACTGGAATCGTTCAATTTCGTTGAGTATTCTAGACGCAGTTCGTCGCGGAAGATTTTTACCCTATTTTGGGGTTTTTCAAAAATCTTTTGTTTTCATCTGTTTTAGGTCAAATAAAAAATACCATGGATAATAGGGTCATATATGACTACAAGTTAGGGTGCCTACTCACTTTCCCTCCCTTTATTTGTGATTTATAAAAAACAAACTGTTGTGTCGTTAGTCGGTGCCTACCTGCTTTGTGCAATTATACCCATTTTAATTACTTTAATGGTTCTGTTTAATTGTTGCAGCCTTAATCATCTTAATTTAATATGTTTGAATGGTTTCAATAATATCAGACACCCCTTTGGGGTTGCTGGCATAGTTGGAATATTTTTTCCATTAGCCGGGTTATTAATTTCATTAGTTGCGGGTATTGTGTAACCCCTATTTATTGTTTTTAAATTAAATGAATAGTTGTTTGAATTATTTCAACAAAGTTGGAGCCCCCTTTGGGAATGCTGACATGATCGGTGTATTATGTCATTAGTCAAGTTTATTTTTTGATTAATTGAATGTCTTGCAAAGAAACTTTTTATTGTAATTAAATTAAATAAATATTTTCTTGAAGAAGCACTTCAATTGTTGGATCATTGGCACTTGTTTTGCTGAACTGTTTATTATTTAAAAATGCATTATCCACTGAGGTTGATATGATATATATATTTCATTGCAAGTTGTTGTGTTGTACTATTAAATTTATTCCTTGCGATGCACGAGTGTATCTGGTAAGTTTTCATTATGCGACTTTACATGCTAATTATGTCATATCTACTACTGTGAAAACTTTAATTAAATTCTTAGTGGGGAAAGGAGGAGGGTCCCGTATTAAGGGCCTTGCTTAGATCCTCTATTCCTGACGGGTTACCTTTATGTGCTGGGAGGCGGTGTTGTTGGCTTTGTCGGACTAAAACTTCCCCAGACTTTCTAATACTTTTGAGTGATACCAGTTCCAAAAGGGCCCATCAGGACGGATCCTTTGGAAATGTGGCTAAGACAGCCTCAGATGACACTCGACCCCTTTTTATGATATCGGGACAAACTCAAGGTAAAGCCATGCCTCGGGCGATACTTGGTCTCTCGAAAGACTTCTTTGGACGGGCTTGGTGGCATTGGATAAATTGATGGATGTTCCGTAGAGATACCTTCAGGTTGGGATCGAAATCCAACTCTCAACTTGAACCTTAAATAATAATTCACTTAAGGTTTATGTTATTGCTATTTGAGTCTCTTGAGAATTGATATTTTCCACTAATATGTGGAAGTTCACCTGGTTGACACTAGACTTGAACCCCAAGCTAAAGAACAAGCTTGGGGTATAATTTTTCCCAGTTTTACCATTTTTTTGGGGTTTTATATATATTTGTGTGTCTGTTAGTGCATTTCGGCTGACAGGTACCCTTTCAGACTACCAGCTCAGTTTGAAGCAGGTGACTAGGCATGGGTTCCATTTGGGACCCAGGCTGACCCATTTATTTCATTGCACTATAATTAATTTATTTTTAATGGTTATGTAATGGAACACTACATTTTTATTTTTGCACGAAATAGAAAGGTTTAGACATCATGGGTGCCTGCATAAATAGATTTTATCTCACACCTTTCTCGGGCGTCATCGACACCCGAGTAAATTACATGCTCGCAATTATTGATAAGGGAAAGTGTTCTTCTTCCGATGCTTGATTGTTCATCGCTACTTATGATGGAGACTTGGGCAGAGGACCGGGCCTTTCTCCCAATGCAGTTGTTTCTTGTGTCTTTTCTTTTAGTTGATTGTGTGTTTGAGTTCTGTTTTCCGTACTTTCTGTTTAGACTAATATCATGGAATGACACTCTTTTGTTAGTTTTCGCACTTGGTTTTTATTATTTAGTTGGATTATTTACATTGCTTTTGATGTAGTATATTTATTCACATGCTTCCGCTACTTATTATTTTTTTTTACTTTCGTTGTGATATTATCTGTTACCTATGAGGACATCGTCTCCCCCACGAACACAAAAATGGCCCTCGCTGCTAGTAGGAAGCCTCTGGCGTTTGGGGATATGTGCTTCAAGTTCTGTGACGCACCGGTCCGGCCACTGTGGTAGAGGTGAGCCGGGTTGGCACATTACAATCAGTGTTAGTAAACTCTTTAAATATTCTTCAAATATCATTTATATTTATGAATATTTAAATTACATCTCACTATCCCTAAAATATATGACGTTATAAAGTTTTTTAAAACATTTTCTGATGCATAAACTTCTTTTCCTTGTCCTATTTGTGTCTAATCATAAAATCATAACTTCAGAGATAAAACATTGAATTTTATTAACTTTATGACTTCAAAACACACACATTGTATTGGTCAACATTAAAACATGAACTCTACATATCTTTCGAAAATATTCTTCATCTATAATTATTACATTTCTCCATCTGTTAAACTTAAAAATATTTGTAAATATTTTCATTTATTAATGTTATAAATATTATTAAATTTCTCTATATAATATTTTTAAAAATATTATTAACTTACTTCATCTATTAAAATTACAAATCCTATTAAATTTCTTGAATTGGTATGATTATATTTTTTCTTTCTCTGGAATTTTCAAGTTTTTCCATATACAAATTTCATGTAAATCAACCTTGAAATTTCAAGTTTCTTAATCTAGAAATTTTTACAATCCTTCCTCCATACAACCCATTTTTAAACTCTCCAATCTTTGGATGTTTTACAAAATTTCCCTCATCCAAAAACATTATATGTTTCTCTCTATCCAAATATTTTTTGAAAATTCCTTTACCCAAATATTTTATAAACTCTATCCATATTGAATTTTTTTAATAAATTCATCTTCAATAATGAAAATTTTTAGTAAGAATGATGTTGGAAACATTAAAGATCTATAAAAAATCTTCTAACTTTCATTAATAACTCCATAGGAAACAAATCATATGAAATCATTAGGAAACTCCTTAAGAAAATCCCTAGAAAACATCATATAGAGCATTGTAGGAAACTCAAAATGAAATTTCTATAACTTAATCAATGACGTTTCTATAATCTATTTATAATAAATACAATACTAACATTATCATCATGTAATGGGAACATCAAAAAGGTCAAGAAATATTTTGAAACTCTCAACACTCTAACCATTTCTCACTTTTCGGTTGTTAAAATTTTATTATTGTGGAAAACATAATAATTTTCTTAAGACATGCGTATAATGGTTTTTCAATATCACTGTATTATTTTAAATCATTACTAATTTTTTAATAGTTTCAACTCCAATATCATGAATTGATTCATCAATTTGATCTAATGTTTCATATTGAAAATATTTATCATTGTTAAATCTTTAATTATATGATATTTAATCATGTCTAATAAAATATATATAACTCAAACTAAAACCATAAAAATTAAAATTATATTTAATTTTTCTTGACCATAATTTTCTCCTATTCAAACAGTTCACATATGAATAATAAACATGTCTCCCTTTTCAGTATTTTATTATAAATATCCAATAAATCATAAAACATTTCCCATATTCATTAATGTTTTGTGTATTTATCTAATCATGATCAATTAATTATATAATACAAATTTATAAATTAAGAATGTTCTTAAATTTTTTTAAACATGAAATAAAATTGGTTTTTAAAAATATATATCAATAGAAAAAAATTGTCATAAATAATATATATATATATATATTCAATGTTCATAATAAACTTATATAACTTTTTTGTATTTATATCATAATATATAAAATATTATTTTATTTTAATAATAATTTATTTATACATGTAGATATATTTATATGTGTGGGTGAATATTTATGTATGTACATATGTATGTATGTATCTGTGTATTTTTGTATTCTATATAAATATATATTATAAATATTTTAAAATATAATATGAGTATTAATTATAATTTTATCAACAAAAATTTATTATTATTAAATAGTTAACTCATAAATACACTTATAATGATTCAATATTTATTGTGTATACTTGTAATGGTTTAAAATATTTTATTATAGGGTTTAGACAAAAACATACCTATATATTCTATTAATATAACACAACATATTAACAAAAAAAATTATCAAAAAATTTCAATAAATAACTTAATTCTAACTATATAGAAAAGCACATCATTATAAAAAAATTCAATTCTTTATAGAAAATATATAAACAATATATTCAGATGTGTAATATACAATGATCTTCGATACGTATTATTATTTCTACAAAAAAATATAATCAAAATAAAAAAACAACAAAATATGAAAATAGTTATGAAGTTTATATATATATATTGAGATTATGAAGGACTGGTTGTGGAAAGGCATGATATTAACATCAAAGCTATGGGAAAGTGATGGTAGAGTGAGTGAGATAATGATTTTACTTAAATGAAAACTAATAAAGGGAGGGGAGGAATTTGAGAACCATGGTCTATAATTTCAATGAGATATGCACACAAAATGTAGAAAAACATGTGTTTTAATTTTTCAAAAGGAATTACACCACTGAATTTTAAAAAATGATATTATAAACCTGATTTTCATATCCTATATTTAATAACCAATGTAAAAAATAGTATTAGCATTTTCAAATAAGTTATCTAATAACTGATGTAAAAAATATTTTAAATGATATTTATTACATAACTGGCGTTAAAACTATGATTTATATTATATATATTTTATATGTTATAGCATAAAATTAAGAATTTTAAAAATCATAATATTTTAGAAACATAAATATCAATGTAAAATATATTATAAATAGAAAAATGAAAACTTCAAGTAAGATCTCTAATATACTGGGGAGAATGATTACAACATCACATAATTTCGGACTATAGAAATTATCCAAGATTGACAATCATAAATTTTATGGAATGATTATTTTGGCATGATATCTATTTTTTCAATATGAGGGATTTGACCTCTGAAATAGTCACAGTGGAATTTTTCATAGCCTATTACCTTACAAAGTGATCATCTTAATTTTTTTATGATATGTTTGATTATGGAATGATGAAACAACTTATTACTGACAGTTCTATGAACAAATATCATGGAACCTTGTTTTAGTATGAGACAGGACTTCTGATTCCATGGAGAAAACTCATTTTGGAGACTGTGAATTTTCTAAAAGAGTAAAAAAAATCAACTTTCCTCCATTTTGGTATGATATGAACCACATTAATCATTGATTTTATCCACCTTAAGATATTTAATTCCTTTTAAGTCCACTCAACTCTATTTATAATCCAACACATCCATGGGTATATTTTCAACAAATATAACTGTAAATCACAATCAAAATTAATGAATTAATTTTCTCATGAAACAATTAATATAATACTCCAAATTTTTATGTTATATAAACACTATATCATAAGATAGAATAATGTTTGTTATAGTTCTCCAATAATTTGGGTAAAGATCATTATCATATTGACCATGTCTCAATTGAGATAAACTCCCAAATCCCTCTTTTTAAATTCACTTCATGAGACCTCTTTAACATCAAGTCATTAAAATTCCATAATTGTTAAGGTCTCTTCAAATTCCAACTTTATATTTGTTGAAAACAAAATGAAAACATTATATCTTATCCAATATTTAGCTACCAACACCTCAATCCTCCCTTTGTAATGAAAACTATTTATTTCTTCTTGATTGATCCTTATTATTAAAAAGAAATATAATCTATCCCATTTTCATGAATTTATGCTTATTCTTATACCATATTTTTGAAAAATGAAAATGAATGAATTATGGGAAATAAATGAGAAATGATATGGGTATTTTGTAAGATAATGCAGTCTTAACAACACTATCAGGTGTGAGAAGATATCCTTTCTTTAGGACTTTGAAAAAATATGTATAACTTTCTCTATTATTGAAACATATTACCATTAAATATCTCTACATTAAAAAAATTTCAATTAATTTGTACATAATTTCAATATTTTTAGTCCTTGAGTTTAATATCAGATTCATTAACAAGTTTATTTCACTTAGATTATCACACTAAATAATCAATAGGTTTGAAACATTTAACCTCAAGTATTCTAGATGTGACTTTATCCATATAATCTATCTTATGTATTTTAATTTCACATTATAATTATTTTCACTTTTTATTAATGTGATTTATGTTTGATAATTAGAGTTATAATAAATGTGTCTTCATTAAAAAAATAATGAACATGTAGAAGTTGACATTCAATCACAAAAAATCACTATCCCAACTGAGATACCCCATAAATTAATTTCAAAATAATAATAAACTCAATATCATTATTTACATGAAATATCAATATTTAAGGGAATTTTGATATACTAAAAAAATATTATTATTGAAATATTATTTTTATAACATATATATTATGTTTTAGGTCGAAATATGAGTAACCACATACTAAAATGTATATTATAATTTTCCTAGTCAATATAAATGTAGAGATTAATTCTTAGAAAAAGAGTACTCAAATTTTAGGAAGGTTTTTTATGGTTCAAAAATTGTTTTTATTAATTTTTGTGAAAGAATATAGTAATTAATTTCTCCCACTTTTATAAATTGTGTTCTATTAATAGTAAATAAATTTTAAATCACCATACCAATATTATATTATGTTTCAAGTTTGGTAGTTTTCTGAAAAGAATAATTTTTAGTGAATAGTGAAAAAATACAAATTTTATAGAAAATTATATTTTCTATTCAAGTATTTAATAAGTTTCATTATAGTTTGAATGTATTTAATAATTTAATTTGATACTTTTGATTAAAAATAATTCAATGAATTATATTTTAATTGAAATTATGTTTATTTTGGTAAAAAATATTTTTTAACCTAAAAATTCATTTTTTTGAGAAATTTTTATAAGTTCAGTTTTTAGGTTTATAATAAAATTAATTTATACCACTTATAGAAAATTAATATGATAAATATGATTCTATATTTGGACTTAGTATGTAAAAATTTGGTAAATATTTCAATTTTATTTCATTTCCATATGAATATTAATCGTGGTTAATATTTGTCCCCTCAATAAAGGTAAATTGTGTCATTTAGGTAAAAAATAACATAATAATGCACTAAAAATATAAATAACACATTTTTTATTTATATTGGACGATTTTATATTGACCATCCTCATAAAAATTTGAATATATGAAAACATGGTGGTACTTTTCATTCATAATGAACTTAATATTAATTTCATTAAAGAATAAATCTCAAATTCCATTCTCTTTTTTGTAATAACTCTAATATTTATTCATAGAGATAAAAAGACATTATGTTAGGTTAAAATGGATAATTTAAATTTTTATTTTTATTTTAAATTGTAAACTTTTTTAATTTTTAGTGATGGAATAATTACCATAAATGATTACACAAAACTGACACATTGTTTGTGTTAGCAATACAAAAATAAATGTAAATGATTTTAAATAAATTCAAAGTAATATGTTTTTGGATAAATTATCGTCTCACAAGAATTTTAGGGTTAATAATAGTGTATAATTATTTTTTAAAGATTTTAGATTCAAATTCCATAAGTATATCGATGACTTTAATGTCAACATATGTTAATAGTTCTAAAAAAAGTTTATTGGTATTTTATGTCAAATAATATGTTATTAAATGATTTAAAAATCATAAAAAATATTAAAAAAAGATAATAGGGATTTTATATGGTCAAAAATTTCATCCACTAACCATTTTTGATAAAATTTATATCTTATATGTAAATCTATATACCTTCCTATTGAAAAAGTTGTTACCATGATTAAGTCTAAAATTCGTTAATAATGGGGTTAATCAAAAAATTTGTTTTAAAATTACATATAATCCTTTAAAACTTTTACATTTTTGAATGTATTTTAACCTTAAAATATATTATCTTTAAAATATTTTCCACTCTGTACCACTTTCAAAAGAAAAAAAATAATATATTTAAATATATTAAGTAACTCCATGTGAATTATTTATTTCACTATAAAAGGACACACCCTCTAATATACTACTCACAACACATAGAGCCACTTATACTGACCAAACACTAAAAAATATTATAAACATACATATACAAATTTTAGAGGTTATTGTCTCTTAAAAATAGCATCTCTAAGATCCTTAAGAAGAAATCTAAAGGGGGGACCTTAGAGAGAAGGTAATTGTTCTAACCGATCTATTTCATTTTACTTCCTCTTCTTCCACATAAAATTATATCCTAAACATTAAAACATAAAAAAATAGTTATCTCCAAAATAAATATATTTTAATTTGTTAAAGTAATAAATTTATTCATCTCTTTTTTCAATCAAATGTGAAAAGAATGTATCACTCATACGTACGCGTGGACTACCACATCCATGAAGCGATACGATTGATTGTACATCACTACCTTACATGGATATTCATAACTATGGATTTAATAAATATATATTATATATTTTATATTATTAGGGTTCTATAAATTTTAATTATTATTTACTTTTAATTTATTTCATCCATTAAAAAATGGTAACATCACTCATAAGTGTGTATGAACTATCATCTCCACCAAGTGGTGAAATTCATTTTTCTTCGCTTCATTATATGAATAGTTATTAAAGTGTATATAATTATTACACATGATACTAATGACATGATTAAAATTTTTGATACTATAGAACCAAGATCAAAGTACAGTGATTGGAAATACCGAACAATATGAAAAATGAAACAGTAAACACCTGAAAAAGAAAATTTTAAATCACATTTATTATTAATTGAGTGTTGAAGTGTTATAATTTGATAATATATTGTATTGGTTCTGGTTAATATGATTGATAAATTTAAATTTATTAGAAATGAGGGTATATCACTTATGAGTAATGTCAGATGAGAGGTAAGGGTTCCTCATCTCACTTTTATTCTTATGAGATATATTCCATATTCACCACTTATTTAATTTTTGTGATGTCTATACTATGGATAAATTTATTTCAGTATTGTTTACATAAAAATTATAGGTATTTAAAAATACATATAAGGTTCCCTATTTCATGTGTTTTTTATTCATATATTATGAAATTTTTAAGGGTTCTTCATTTCAATATTGTTTCGTTGAGACATGTTTGATATTATACGCTAATTTATATTTATGAAGTGTATCTATTCTCTCTTTGATATTTTTTATAATAAATATAAATATGTAAATTTTATTTAAATATTATGTTGTTTTTACATATTTCACATGGTTTATAAATCAAAATTTACCAAAGAGGTATGGGTTTTATGTTATAATCTCATTTTTACATTGATTGTTTATGATTAAATTTATGATAATTAAGTTATTTGATATTTATAAATAAAATATTATTTATTTAATTATTATATGTTTATTTAGGGATATTATATTCTTTTCACTCATTTTAATCTCATTAAGCACTCGGGATACAAAATTACTATTTTTATTGAAAATTGACATTTTTTACAATTTGATCTAGAATGTTTTTATTACATGTCCATGTTTTCTATAAAATGTGTTCAAGAATATTTTTAATATTCTCAAATGATTGTTTAAATTAATTTCTAACCATGTTATATATTCTATAAAAATGTTTAAATTTAATATTCATATCACTTTACAAATGAATATCTTTTGATTTTTTACTGAGAATGTGAAAGGAACAATTATTTTAACATTCAATACATGAACTGAATTCTTCATCATCATAAACAATAAATATAATGAAGCTTCCATTTCAATATTCAATTTTTATTTTAAAAGATATTTTTCCCAATTTTTTTAAATTTTAATATTTTAAATATTTTCTTTCAAAAAGGAAATTTTATATTCCTCAAAAACATTCAAATGATCTTTCAAAGAAATTTTTAATCTATGATAACATCGATTGATGTTAATTTTGGTTTATTAGGGATATGATACTATGATATTATATTTATTAATTATCTATATGGTTTTTGGTTATGATTATTAAATATTTATGAAACTTATTTTCTTATTCATATGTAAAGTTATTCTGAAATGATAAATGTTTTCAGAATATTATGGATTACTTATTAATGGATATTGAATATATAATGGTTGATTACGTTATATCCCTGTAATAACTTTTTTAACAATTTTTTTTATGATATCAAATGGTAAACTGGAGGTTATCGTAATACCAAAATATTAAACATCGGAGGTCATCCCAAGAATGAATCAGGTACACGAGTGGTTATCCTGTATGGGATAGGATCTGAGTAGGCTGACCCTTCATGTGTTTCTGAAGATTTAGGATCTTGGAAGAGGCTTGGAGTGATTCTAGAGATGTTGAATACTAAAAATACTGATGGAAGGAGAATTCATGATGAGTAAATGATTCACTCCATGTATTCTTAATTCAAATCATATTAAGGATGGTTCACAGGGTGCCTCATGACATGTAATAATTTGTGTTTAGTGATTTTGAGGTGATCTGGTTTTTGTTGAGATATGAAACACAAAATTTTCCTTATATTTAATATTTACACTCTGTTTAAATCCCCAGTGCAATGCATCTTTTAATACAGTGACTGATCAGGTTTTCCCCAAACCATTCCATTTTCTCCTGATTCTAGGTGATTCAGCAGCCCTACCTTTAGCGTTTTTGGATTCTTTCAAGGGGGATCAATACATGGAATTTTTTATTTGATATTTGATGATATAAGGTGTGTTTATTTTTTATTTATTTTCTTTTCATCCTTTTTCAATATTTTTTGATCCCATTTATTCTTACCATACTATGGAGGATGATACCCCAAGTTCCTTGTGGGGATTTCTTAGTTTTTTTGGTGCATTTGTGGTGCGACATCCTTTGAGGGAAGTAGTTCTTATAAGAGAGGTGATAATTGATCTATAACTTGGGCATGTTATTGTGAAAAGATAATTGACTTTTTTGAGGTAGGGGATTCATTGGTTCTCATTTATTTACGTGCAATTGTAAATTAATCATGATTTATCCCATTGTATGTAAATGGAATTAATCTATTAATATTGAACCAAATTAATGAAATTGGTTGTGATAACATGTTAACAATATTGTTTATTTATACAATGATAGTGGTTTTTCTCTTTCATTTCTAGATATTTTGATATCTATTTTATTATTTTTTATGTTGCGTTCTTCTTCTTGGAGTAGAATTTTTAAATTGATAAAGAATTTATTTCCAAAATTAATTAATATTTAATTTTAAAAAAAATTAATGAAGGGGAATTTTTTAATCCAGTGGTTGTTGTCATTGGTTTATAATAAAATTAATACAATGAGAATATGTAATTAAAAATTATATTACATGTTATTAATGAAATTGATAAATAATATATATTATTTTAGTTCTTATAGATAATAAATAAAAAGGTCTCTTTATTGAGAATGGTTATTCTAATTGTTTTTTGAAACTGATTTAATGATAAGATCTTTTTTAGATTTTGATATATTATAACAGCTAAATTCCTTAGGTTTCCAATAGTTAGAACCTATGAACAATGATTCATTTTATTCAAAATTTAATAAAATCTTGTTTCTTGATAAAGATAATTACTAGGGCCTATGGTTCCTATTTTCTTGAGAAGACTATGTGCCATGAGTTTAGATCTGAGAGATCTTGTTTACATGTGAATGATAGATTCCTTGTTTAGTGTCCCATATTTTTTCCATTGGTGGTGCTAGTTGTTTTACTTATACTTTTTTGATATACTCTCGATATGAGCCTTGTGATACAGTACCGGAGGACTGGATGTGATATGAACCTGGAAAGAATGGTATGATATTGGGGGAGGAGGCCCAGATCATGTAGCAGTATTTGACCCTTGAATTGTTGAAATGAATCTGTATATGCACAATGGTGTCAAGGATGTAATCATATGTGATGGAATGGGTTGAAGCTAGGCTTACACAATGACATGAATCTTAGAGCTGGGATGCTTGACTATGAATCTTTTTGAGGGCCATTTTGATAGGTTCCTTATTTTTCTAAAATCTTGTACCCACTACTTGAAGTAGCTGGATGTGATTGGTTTCATGTTTCTTCTTAGTGGAAAAAAAGGATGGTTTTCCAATACTTCCCAGATATGGAATGATATTAATAATTAATAAATATTTTTTAATCCATGGGGTTGGTAATGACGTAATTAAAATGATAAAATATATCAGTCACAATGATTTGAGTCTTCGATTTGGATTATGCATGTACAGTATAGAATTTATGCAGATGAATAATGTAATGTAATGTGGAATTATGATTAATGTTTAATTAGTGGATAACTAAATAACTAAAAAAATAAAATCATAAAAATGAAGGAATTAATTAATGTATCTCTTTAAATTCTGGACTACGTATTGGATATCTAGTTTTAATAGGTGAAGCTAAAAGTTTGACTGATGTTTGAAGCAATTGATTCTATGACTAAGTTATGCAAGTAGTGTGGTTAGAGCTATATTATATCTTTTATATTCTGTGATCACATATGCTAGATCACCCATATTAGTTAGGTTGACTTTTTCCCAGTAGAATCTAGAGGGTGTTTTCCCTAGAATCTTGGTGGAAGGGCGGACGAATGACTACTCCCTTTACCCCACTCTCTTCTCTTGGTAGTTACCTGTGCTAATATGCATGGCAGTTAGTTTCCCCATATATGTGTAGAGGGATGTTATGTATTTTGGTTATTCATAGACATGTTTCTATGGTTATAGTATCAAAATTATTATTATATGTACGATGTGTATAGGTTGTGATTGTTTAGGGTACTTACCCGGTGTGTGGGATGTAATGGAATAAGGTATAATACCTAATTTATGATACATGTCATATGAGCTATGGTGGAAACTATAAACTACATGGTTAATAAATATATTTTGATATGTGGATGAGATGATGTGATTCACATGGTGTATCTTGTGATTCCTTATCAAGGTGTCTTTTTACTGGATTTCTTTTAGAGACATATGGCTTGGGACATGCAACATTGGGGAACAGTGTAAAACTTGGGGTGAAGAGAGAGTGGGGTATCCTTGATGATTCATTGTTATATTATACAATCTTTTTTATGTGAAACTTGTTGACATTTATCCATGTTGAGGCCTGGAATATAGTATACCTATTTAGGTGATGAGTTAGATTCATTGTTTTTCACTATGATTTAGCATGATATTCTTATCTTTGAATGAGAGGATTCTGTGAGGATCATGTTGAGTATAATATTATTTTCACCCTATGTATATAAGAACTATTTTTTAGGTCTATTGAATAATATTGGGGATAAGGATATATATTACTATCTCATAGTTTTGAAGGAGTTGTTTGAGCTTTCTGGTCACTACCATATTTACCATTTTAGTACTTGTAGTCCATATTTAATTTATTTTAGTATTGTATGACAAGTATTGTAGTTACTTTTTTATTTATTTCTATATTCTATGAAATTTCAAGTTTGCACTTGGGATTTATTTATATATATTTCTAAGTAGGTGTTGTTTGGAGTATCCTTACTATCTCTCTCTTTTTCATGCTCTCTCTGAGGGTAATGTTGCCCATATGCATGTTTATTATACCCTTAGTGCTTGTCACGAACCTGGGGCCTACAAGAGGTGGGACTCAAGTAGTCACTATCTTTATACCCTCTTTGTGATATCTGTTTTGGGAGGGTCTTGTGACATAGTGGTATGAAAGGTTCGTGTTGAGGGGGAGAATGGTGTTTGTAGTTACGCACATGTGAAGTTGCATGGGTTGTTTGGGAAATTAAGTAAGATATGTTTAGTAAGAAATATAAGCATGGGAGACTAGCTAAGACATGGGTATTTAAGGCCCTCTGTGAGATGATTCAAAGAATTTTATGTTTACTAATCCTACTAAATGAAGCAATATTTGTTATAGGGGAGAGACTTATTAATGCTTCATCCAACATTTTTTCCTATGTTTTTACTGGGTTAAACTTGGGATATGGTAAAATGATAAATAATATAATAAATAATTAGTTAATTAATGTTAAATATTCCATATTCAAGGTTTAGGAGCTCTAAAAGTTTGTTCTTTTTACAGGCATGGCTCCAAGTCGATGTCCTCATAAAGTTTGCACAGAATATTTTCAGCAGGATGTGCCATCATATGGCCAATATGATAGTTCGATAATGAAACAATGAAGGGACACTCTGAGAGAAAAGCATCAGTGTCTTCATAAGTATTAGATATTTTTTTATATGTATTCAGAGATGAATACTTAGTGGAGGTTGACATAGATTTTAATTTGATCCATGCTTGAAATGAGCACTAGGTTTTTAAAATGTGACGATACTATATAGATCAGTGAGTCAATGGAGGTTATTATTCCTTGGGGATTGGGAGGAGTCCTTAGTCTCATGGGAGAAATTTGGAGATTAGTTTAGAGTAGATTGTCATTCTTCGACCATTAAGGCATCCAGTCGTTAGAAGCAGCCTTCCCTTCGATAGGGGAATTGCAGTGTGTGAGAGCTTCATATCTGCTTTAGAACACTTATGTGATATGCTTCATAACTATTTGAATACGAGGTGGATCAATTGAGTCATTTTAGGAGGCTTTGTGTCCATATTTCCACAATCATATCACCATGTTTGTTCTAAATATTTATATTGAGGTGATAGCGAATGTATAGGTTATTGATTGGATTCTAGCCAAAACTAAGGTGTCATGATAGGGGAGTCATTTTGATTTCTCATGAAGTTGATATGTTGTCCAGGGTTCGCAGTTTTTAGGATAGAAGCTTTATTGGTCTTCCATGTGTAGGTTCCATCCCTCATCATCTCATTTCTCAAGGGATGGTGCCTCTCAGTCATATTCCAAGGGATTAGACGCATGCTTTTCTTTGAAATGCTATGGTGTACATAGGTGAGTGTACCCCACCTTTTGGAGATTTTAGTGTGTGTTAGGTGTTCTACATTGGTTTCCTCTATTTAGGTCATTTTAGAAGAAGAAGTATCAATGATCACACTATGATTAACTATCAATTCCTACACATATAACACTATATTAAATAAATTTCCAATGGTAAATTATATATTTAATATCAAATTGTACTTCAAGTTTTGTTCAATTAGATTATTTTTAACAGTGTTATAATGGTAATTTTTACTTGTTTATACTATTTTGTTATATGAGGATGTGATTTGAAGGATCCATAATGAAGTTGAAGCAAAACGTGTTAAACAACATGGATTCCCATGAACACTTGTCTTCTTTTTGGACATTCTAAGATATTTGTGCATATAGTTTGAAAATAATAATAGCAATGACCTGAAATTTAAATTGATACAACTCTTAAAGAGACAAATAATTCAAATTCATCCATCTAGGGGCCCAACTAGAGTGATCTATCTAAGAAAATGAATCTTCTCGATGTGAAATGTTTTTTTCGGTACATTTTGATTATATCCCCCATTCAAGAATTTCAATATCTATCAACTATTACATAGTGATATTAAAGATACCATCCAAAAATGATTATATTTTCTTCCATGTAATCATAAGGCCATTTACAACCCCATAACAATGAAATAGTTGGTATCTTGAAATATTAGTGCCTAAAACCACTTCCAAATTTGGTTATAAAGGGAACCATGGGCACCTAATTTTGGATTTAGACTTAGGGGTGAATTTATTCCATTTAGGAGTTCCATTGGATTACTCTCATAACCTTATCAATTTTATAACTCCATATACTCATATTTATAACTCTTAAAGTGGGGATCTCATCATCAAAGCCTTCTTCTCCTTATTTACATTGTAGTATTTGTGTTTGTGTAATAAAATTATTAGTTTCTCTTCTAATTATTAAGTTTTTTTAGGTTTTATTTTTCTATAATAATACAATTTGATCTTTACATAAAGAGTAGAAACATTATTGGGTTATAACCTTTCTAAACCATTTAACATTTAAAACGTTTCTACGATTACTACACCACCCATAGAAGAGTATTTTTTCATAGTAATTTATCTAATTCTCACCTTATTCACTTATTTTTTTGAATTAATCAGATACTATAATTCACATAATATAATACATGAATATTTTCTTTAAATTGAAATAAAATATGAAATAAATTGCATAATTAACACAAAGTTCTTGAGTTCGAGTAATGTGTGTATTTAGAGAGTGTGATCTTAATAGATAAAACAACACTACACAGGATAAATTTTTAGAGTTAAAATATAATCACTTCACTCAATTAATCCTCAATTATAGTATGCATATGATCCCTAATTCACCACTAAAAATAATTTATCCTTGGAATGAAATTCGAAGGAGTGTGCTATGATTGCATATTCTGAAGCTAGACTAGGGTTTAATTCATTTCATCTTCGTGGTTGAGGTAATTTATTTATAGTGTTTGTGGTTTGTAAAATTAAAATACCATGATTAATTGGATTTAAATTTGAATGATAATGATATATAATTAATTGAATAGGTAGAGTTAGATATATTATACCTTATAAAAATATTTTCTAAAAAACATACTATCGTTGTGTATAGTCAATCACAATTAAAAAAATACAATATTTATCCGTCATACTTCTTCATGTTTTATAAATGATAAACATCCTCCATAATTTTTGTTAATCTATTTATTTTGTATATTTTATTTTCAAAATACCTTTAATATGTTATATTAATTATTTCCTCTATGAAAGGTGTCCTTGGTTAGACACATTGTTTCACCTAAGTACCCAAAATCCACACATCATTTGATAGAACCCAAAACAACACATTTCAAATTATCTTTATTTCTAGGTAAGTAAGTAATTATTTCAACCAATTAAAGGTATTTTTAAATTTTTATTTATTATCAATTTCAATTGTTTTTTCCTTCTTCCCCTTTCTCAATTTTTCTTTTTCATTTTTAGGAAGAACAATTCAAATGTCATATATTTTTATTGTGATCAAATTTTCTTTATTTAATTTTTCATTGATTTATTAAAAAAACTAATATCTAGGATATATTAGATATGAACTGTAAGATTAAACAATGTCGTAGGTATCAAATCAGGCAGTCCCAATCTAAGGGATGTTTCAACATACAACTAGTTAAAGAATTCCTCTATTTTTGGAACATTGAAGTTGGAAGAATTTTTTAATCAACATAAAACAAGAACTAATGGCTGAAAATAATATCATTGAACTCAATAAAATCATTCAATAATTTGATTCACATGATATTAACTATTGAAAAACTTTTATAGAATACCCAATCCTAGAATCATACAATGAATTAAAATTTGGATTGATACACCATCCAAAAATTTCATGGCCTCTCTTGTGAGGATCCCAAGAATAATGTAAAAGAATTTAATGAGTTTTTCTCAACCATAAAAAAAATAAATGAATTTTTAGATCAAATAAAAATAAGAGGATTCTAATTCTCAATTGATAGAACTGAAAAACATTGGATATATTATTTTCAACCAGATGATGAAACTTGTGGGAAAGATTTGAAATGTATTTTTTATAGATATTTTTCTATCATCAATGACCACTACCATTCAAAACGGTATCTCAGGAATCAAGAATTCCCATGGGGAGTCAGTATATGAGTATTAGTAGTGATTAAATTTTTTTTTGAAAGATTACTACATCACCATATCAATTAAAAATCTTCATCCAATGTTTCTATGAAGGTCCCACACCTATGTAATTGATCATGGTGGATGTCGCACCTATATGGAATTGGATAGAAAACACCATAATTTTAACATTCATTGATCAATGAGATGTAAAAAACACCCATAAATTTAGTAATAGAGGTACAGCACAAGTTATAGGAGTGATTCAGGTAATTCTATATTCTATTGAAAATATGTTAATTGGACATATTTTTGAATAATGGACCACTATTGCGAGATATATTTCATTGGATCAAAATAAATCTCAGCCCATGCATGCAAGGACTTATAGAATTTTCACTAAAAATAAAAACCAAACTAACAATTTAACCACACTATAATAGAGATAGGATTTCATAGCCATATTCCATGGGAGACCATATCTATACAAAAAACCCACATCCTCAGAAGAACTATGATTTTTTTCACCAAGATAAAACCATGGTGGAACCATCAATCAATCATGATGTATGACTCTAGACAACAACAAAGGCCCCATTTTCAACAAAACATCCATCTGACCCCACCCTTCAAAAGAGGTTTTAAACAACCCCAAATGAGATTTAAATCTCAAGAATCCCAATTTCAACAACAAGGTAATTCAAATCCCATAGTAGATTCTAATAAGGATGACCTTTTGAAACAACATTTTCATAATCAGTGGATTGAGTTGAATAGCCAAGGGTCGAAGTTGAGAGAGTTGATGATACAAATGAGAAATATTTCCACGCCCCTCACCATGAATTGGTAAGTAACAACTCTCGATATATTACATCCAAACATAGTCCAAATCCGAAGGGGAATATCAGTTCTTTGACATTGAGATGTTGGAAGAAAATTATGGATACATATTCACCTATAATTTCACTAATATTCACCTATACCACAGATAATCCAAATTAAAGACCAACTGATGAGATACCTAAGGAGAAATAAAAATATAATAAAAAGGCCAATTATACTCTTCCTAGACCTCTTCCATTTCCAAATATAGTCATACAAAGCAATAATATGGATGAAGATCTAAGGGAAATGATGTTTTAGATGAGTTCAAGCACATTTATATCAACATCCCTCTATTTTAGTCAATCATGAAAATTTAAAGGTATGTTATTTTTTAAAAGTACTATGTATAAATAGAATAGTAAAAAAGGAAATGTTCAAAACAACATTGTGAGGAATGCATCTACACTCATCACACCAACCTTGGTGATGACAACTTCAAAAAAATTCATTAATCAAGGAAATGGAGTGATATATGGGTATAAAAATTATTTAAGCTATAATAGGATTACCTGAAGCTATCTAGGAAACCCCATGATAAGCTCAAATGATATTTCTCAGAACTATCTGGGCCAACCCATGTTAATCTATAATGGGATTTCCTATCTTTATTTGGGCCACCACATGTTAATCATTAACGAGATTCATAGTTCTATCTAGGCCACCCCATGTTCGATAATCAAGTACCATATAATGAATAAAAAAATTATTCTTGTGACTTTTTTATCATAAATAATTTCTAAAACAATTTTATACTCCTAAGAAAATAACTTTTTGAAATAAAAATACACTTTCGTTTTTATAATGACTTTTAAAATCGAAACACGACACATATCATAATGAAACGATTTTTATTAAAAATAATCCAGAAAATTTCGAAACAAAGCATCAAATAATTAACCATTAATGATGGTGGGAAAATCCTATCATAATGTATATGTAATAAAACATTCTTATTTAATTTTGTAAAAATAAACATAAAAAGATGATTGTTCAAAATAAATCCCCTTACAAATACCATATCATTAAAGTGATCATTAATCAAATGAATATAATTTGTGAATTTATTATAAATAAAAATAAAACAAGTTTAAATACATAACAAGATATTTAAAAGTCATATCACACATAATCTTTGAAATACATAATTAAGAATTATAAGTTTAACCCAAATATTGGAATTAGGTTAAGAACACCCTTTAATTCTGTAATCAGTCGAATCGTATGCACCATAAAAGTAATAATTATCAAATGAAACATTTAATACCATTAAAATAATTATATTAATTGTATGATATATAAAAGGTAAATATATATACAACATAAAATAAATTAATGGTTAATAAGTAATATATCTCATAGAAGTAAAAAAGTAAGATGAGAAACCCTCACCTCACGCATCCCTTTAGTTTTATATACATTAATCTCATGTATAATGATATAAAAATTGTTATTAACTCATAATTGAACTATATTAATATATATAATACCTTATTTGTTATTTTATTAGATCTTATGGCCCATTAATTAAATTTTTTTCATTATTTCTATGGTTTTGGATGCCTTTGTTTCATGGTTTCAGGATCCATTCATTTGTGTAAAATTATGGATGTTCATGTAAAATGGGATTAAAACTAAAAAAGTTTAATTAAATAGATTAAATACAATTAAATATGTATAAATTTTCCCATATATCATTTTTATTTATTTAATTATAATGATTCTTTTGATAAAATGTTAATGATAAATGTGAAGTTTATTTCGGTGGTTTTTCCGAACACCACGAACTAGTTTTTTTTTTGTTTAATATTATGAGTATATATTAGTTACATAACCTTAAAAATGTCATAATATACCTTTTAAAATATATTTTAACCAAAATTATAATTTTATGACTATCCAAGAAGGTTTTACTGTAAAACAAACAAACTCATTATTTGTGAAGACAGATAACCTCCATAATTTTAACAACGGTTTCATATCTTTAAATAAGAGGGGATGATAAATGAAGTGGATAAGATAAATTACAATACTAAAATAAAACTCAATTATATAAATTATTCTAGTTTTATCATGCATTGATATTTTATGGAAGTGAGTAAAAATGGAATAATAAATGAAAATAATAGAGGTGCTTTGGGAAAATTTCCTCTTGAATATCACTTTCAAGAGGGACCCCTTAAAAACAATGTATTTTTATTATTGGTGATACTAGAAACACTTTTATATAGGAAGAGAGATTATGATATGTTTTGGTATATAGTTTAATATATTAAAGTCTTATTAAGGGAAATGGTGTGGTGAGGGGTGGTATTTATACACGAGGAGAGGTGCTTTTAAGTGATTAAATAATGATTATTTTATATTTAAATCTAAAAACACTAAGGTGGCATTAATTTAGAAGAATTGTTTTGATAATTTATGATATAAAGGGTTTTTAGAGTTTATAAATACCTAAACCACAAATAAAAATTTTAATTGTTTAGGTATTTTAAACTTTTACCATTTAACTTTAACTTGTTTCATATTTTTACCTATATTGTCCTTAGTATATTTTTTTCCATGATAAATTCTTTATTCCTAATAATTAAAATGGAATTAATACCAAATTTGGAAATTTTTATTTCAAATATTGAATCAATTTTACCAAAGTAAATTCACATAATTTGAAAAAATAGATTTAAAATTAATCTTATTGGTGCAATCGAAAAGTGGGTTTTAAATTGATAACGCTCAAATGTTTGAAATGTTTTCATATCCAATTTCAATGTAAAATTTATTCCAATGGAATAAATTAGATTTATTGATATATAATTTAACTAATTATAATTTAAAACAAATTTTATAATTTTTTTACTATATAAATAAATTTGATTACATTTCATTTGTGAATTAAAATTTAGTATTTTTCACTCTTCATCAAAAATTGAAACTTCTCTAAAAAATACCAATATTTTACCCAAGGATCATTTTTATATTAATATTTTAAAAAATATTATTTTTGAAGATAAAATTTATAAAAGTTTAAAATGTTAATTTTAAACCAAGTTCCCCATCAAAAGGCGCCAAAACTGCCTTTATAAAAAATATAGCATTTAATGGTTAAAATTAGATTTATTCTTGTCATAATCCTATCAAAAAAATTTGATAAATGTGAAAATAAAATTATTTAATTTAAAACATATAAATATTATTATTTTCTTTAAATAATGATTATTAATTTAATTTATTAAGATAAATTTTTATTATGGGCATTAAAATTAATTTTTATTAAAAAACAAATCCTTTATATTAAATTGGTTTTTATTTTCATTTCTAATTAATATGTATCCAATAAATAAATTTTATAAAAATGTTTAAACTATATTTTTATAATTTAGTTAATCTCATTCATTCCCACAATCCCAATGGCTAAGTGATAACTAATTAAATAATATTATTTAGTCATTTTTTATACTCGATGTGGCATATCATGTATGATATTGAAAATAATGACTCATTTTAAAATCCCAAGATGTTAATTTTCTATATGATGTCATTGTGAGTTATATTTTATGTGTTATTTAAAAATCCATGGTGATAACTTGTTTCTGTTACTATTATTTATCATGATTAGTTGTGATATCATATAATGATATAAAAAGGAGTTCAAAAAATAAAAATAAATTATTTACATGTTGAACAATTAATCAATATGATGAGATGATAATTATAAATAATTTAAATGTTATGAAATTTTTATAAAATGTTTCATTTACAGTTAAAAATTTGAGATATTTTTAGGATTAAATATGAATAATTGAATTTTTTTTATAACTAGTTAATATTTTTTATAAGTAATTAAAGGGCCTTTATAAAAACACCATAAAATTGTGTGTGAAAAATTATTTCATCTAAAGATGTCATTCATTGTTTCTATTTTACTAGGTTTTTATTAATTCATTGGAAAATTTAAATCCTTCCTAATAGTTAGGATATTTATGAAACTGTTTGATACACTAGAAATAATAATTAATTTGGGTAATTTTTTTTATCTTTATCTACCATAGAAAAGACAGAGGATGATGAGCTCTGTTGTTGTATCGAACCAGTCAGGGTGCCACATGCCAGTGCCCCAAGCCAGTTGGTAATGTGACATCAATAAAACATCCCCATACACCGGAGGCTTTCGACTATTAGTGATGGACTAATATCAACTAAGGGGAGACTATACTGACTTTTATTAGAGTAATACACCAGGGGAAAATAAGAAACAATCACCAAATGACATAACCTTGACCAAAGTAATACCAGTATCACGTGATGAACAAAATGAAAAAAAATTACAAAATGAAAACTGAATTGTATATATTTCATGCCAAATTATGTGTCAGCTGTCAAGATGAAAATTCAAAAGTAAATACCCTGAAAACTCCCCAGTGGGTCCCGAACCATTTCGGGTTCCCTCATCTATGTTCCATCTCAACTCAACCATCTAACACAAGGCAATTTCCTTTATCCTATCATGAAACCATGAAAAATATTTGGGCAACAATCAAGTAGGCTGAGTGGGGTGTGAGTACAACACAATAGTCCACCACAAATGTGTCTAAAAACAATATCAATTAAATAGCAGTGTCTTCATTTTTATAAAGAAATAAGTATAATGCATACATAAATAGTTATCACATTTTCAATTATTCTTTATTTAGCCACATAAACCCTTGGGTTATCGAGAACACCTGAGCCTCAATACCCTATTTAGAATGTGATGAATACTGAATTATATCACACAATTAATTAACAATTCATTATAATCCAATAATATTTCACTATCCAATCACTTTGATCCATTATCAAGGCTAATTGGAACCATATTCCAATTCTAATCTCATGGGCATAAAAAGTCATGTATAGCACCTCGTGGGTATTTGGAGTGTCATTATGTATCCCAAACCCCATGGGTATTTAAAGTATCATCCCATATATCATACAATTTTCATGCATGATTTTGTAACTCTATGAGTATTTGGAGCATCAGTCTCTATCCCACACTCAAATATCAATTAATTTTACATGGGTATTTTGAGCATCAGTTTGTGTCTCATACTTGTGTATTAAAAAAATAACATATATCACAATATCACATATATGAAAATATAAAATGTTTCTTAATATCACATGCATCACAATATCTCATGTTTTAAAATGTAACATGTTTTAGAATATCACATCATTCGAGATTAATCAACATTAATCCACTAATCACCTTTCACTATCAAAATCTTACATTAATTAAGTCATCAATTAATACATCGAATTGAATCATTTTTTATATCACAATAATTTACCAATGAATTAATTTAACAATTAATTACAAAATTTAATCAATTTCTTAATCTCAACACTTCCAATTAATTAATTCAATAATTAATTAATAAAATTCAATAATGTCAATATCCAATAATTAATTTAATAATTAATTATTCCAATTCATGATTTCATAATCACAATAGACCCTTTTAATTAATTCAATAATTAATTAATATCATTCCACAATCTCAACATCCCATAATTAATTAAGTAATTAATTATTTCCCAAATCCCCCAATTCAATATTTCGATAATTAATTCAAAAATTAATTATCCTCGATTCTGAAATTCCTTTAAAAATTAAATTTACCAAATTAAATAATTCAATGGTAAATTCAATTTCTAAAAAATCCTAGAAATTCTATGATTACATTAATGTAATTAAAATCATGACTATAGGATTTGAATAATAGACAACTATCCTTGATATTTGGATGAGTGTTCACCCAATGAAAATTATCAATTTGAATGGATTAATGATGTAAAACGAAATGTTTATTCAATTACTAGAACTATGATTTAAACTAATGAAGATATAAGAAGCCTATATCTAGATCTAGATCCAGTTGTGGATAAATATCCCTCTTTTATCTAGGAAGAGTAGTAAGAGGTAGATATATATATATATATATATATATATATATATATGGGAAAGCATCACATACCAGTAGAGGTGAAGATCTTCAATATACCCTTCAATTTGCTAAGAACGAATGTCAAGAAGTCTTAGAATCTATTCAAAAGCCTCTAAAATCATGAAAAGGATGTTAGGGTCGAATGGGGTATGATTAAGGGTTATAATAGAGGGTTTGGGGATTTTAAAATTAATTTTCAGTTTAATATAAATCTCACACACATTTTGCTGGGAAAAGTTGCACAGTTCCCCCTAACTGTGTGACTTAATTATGTTCCTCTTTAAGAGGGGTGTAAGGTTTCTACTTTAAGGGTGGATGGTTTGACAAATCATGGACTATATATGTTAATACACACTGCCCGCCTTCTCAAATATTTCTGGTCTTGGGAACATGGTTGGGGAAAACTATACACATGTCATCATCCTTTCATAATTTCCAATTTTCATCCAAATGCACCCCAATTATAAACTCAATCAAAGTATGCTAAAAAAATGAATACATGAAATTGAACCCAAGATATCTTCTGAAAAGTGAGGGATCTTACAATTTCCACACCTATAACAGATCATACTCAAGATGTACTCCCAAGAATAAATAATATTCCAAGTCAAAACATTGGTCTATTGAGCCCTCATATCCGCAACTCTCTCCCATGTTTCTTCCTCCACCCACCCATGTTTCAACAATAAAAAAACTATCGGTATGTTCCTTCTATGAAAAACATTATCAATGTGATCCAACACATGTATCATATTATACTAAAAGGAAGCATCCATATCAAGCTTCACATCATCTACATCTATCATAAGAGAAGGGTTGGGTGATACCAATGATGTTGTGACACATGAAAAATTACATGCATATCATTTTATCTCTATAGAAGATCCAATAAGTTTGTCGCAATCTTGATTCTCTCCATAACCTCAAACGGTCCAACAAAATTGGGTGCCAACTTGCCCTACCTCTATATCCTATGGTGACCCAATATAAGGGACACCTGAAAGAATACACATTCACCCTCTGTAAACTCTAGGGGTCATCTACATCAATATACATATGACTCTTGTCTACTCTAATGTATACTCATATGGTTCTAAATAATTTTAACCTTCACTAATGTCTTCTATATGAGGCTTGATATCAACAAGTCTGACTCACCTTCCTTTATCCACCATAGAGGTGATCTGCATGGCCTACCATAAAGATCCTTATATGGTTCCATATTTTTAGTTTCATGATAATTGTTGTTATGCCCTATATTTACTAAATCCATGTACTTCTCCCAAGACCCAACTAGAACACATGCTCATATTATATCCTAAAGAACCTATATAGTACTCTTTGACTACCCATTTTTCTATGGTTGGTAATCCATATTCAATAAAAACTATGTACCAAGATCCTTTTATAAACCCTTCTATAAGTGAGATGAAAAACATGAGTCCCTTTCTGAAACAATATTTTGTGGAACCCCATTCTGATGGACTATATTTTGAATATACAAATCTCTATACCTATCCACTCATAAACTCTCCCAAATGGGAAAGAAATGTGCTAAATTTTTCAAATGATCCCCAATGAGCCAAATAGAATCATTATTCCAAGTTTTTTCTTGGGATAACTACCTCAAAATCCATTGTAACGTCATCAAACTAACATTCTGGAATGTACAATGACTACAACAATCCACCATGTCATTCATGATTGGCCTTCACATTCTAAATGGCATTGCATAGTGTCATGAACTCTAAAATTTCCTTTTTCATACTCTACTACAAAAACTATCATTGTAGGTAACGGTACATTTTTGTCACACCTGGGTGTACCACCTACTTCAAGGTTTGAAATTTATGCATCATCTTCTTCTGCATACGCATAGGCAGAATAACTCGAGTATTGACATAGATGATATCATCCTCACCTATTCTTCAATAAGATTGTGACTCCCCAGCTTCATGGATTTCCCCAAAGTTCAATGACTCTGGATCCTTATATTTTCTATCTCTTATCCATCTCAAAAGTGAAAACTATACTGAAACTGATATGAGAGCCATATTATCATGACTCTCATATACCATAACATACATCTTAGTGAGTAGTGTCATCATCTTCCACTTAAAACATTACCCATGAACTACATGAGTTTTAGTTTTCATGCTCAAAACATCAACTAAACTATTCCCCTTTTATGGTGCATATGCTAGCACAAAATCAAATGACTGTATATACTCAACCCATCTCTATTTTCGAAAATTAAAATCTCACTAACAAGATATATACTTTAAGATCTTAGGATCTGTATACATTGTAAAATTTTCACCTAGTATACAATGAAAAACAATACATTACATCATAAAACACCACTACTAACTCAATGTCACGCATAGGATAATTCCATTCATTTTTCCTCATGTACCTAGACCCATACACCGCAACTAGATATCCTTAAATCAATACATATCCAATCCTTATTCCCTAAGAGTCTTAATACACATTATACTCCTCACATTGATAATGTGTAATAAATATTGGTGTCGAGGTCAACCACTTCTCAAACTCTTGGAAGTAATTCTCACATGCTTCTAATAGTTCAATCCATACCCCCTCTTGGTCAAGACTAAAAGTGGTTCTTCTAGTCGGTAAAAGTCTAGGTTGAATATCCAATAATGTACAGATATTTCCATAAGGATATAGATATCGAAAATGTTCTTTGGATACTTCAAAGAGACAAATACCTCTACCTTCTCAAGGTCTATTGACACACCTTCCTATGAGATGATGTGACCCATGAAGTGTACCTGGTTAATCCAAAACTGACACTTAGATAGCTTGGTGTATATTTGATTCTTTGTTAGTGTACTTCAGATGATGTTAAGATGTTGGGCATGATCATCATGAGTTTTGAAGTACAACAAGATATCATTCACAAACACTACCAAGAACTGATCTAGATACATATGGATGATTTTATTCATCAAGGTCATGAACACTGCTACATTCATCAACCCAAACTGTTTTACAAAAAACTCATATAGGGCCTTTCATACTTCTAAAAGCATTCCTTAGTATATCAAAAGTTTGAACTCTGAACTGATAATACCATGATCTCATGTTAATCTAGAAGAAAACACATGATCCCCTAATCTGGTCAAATATATCATTGATACAAGGAAGGGGATATATTTTCTTCACTTCCATCGAGTTCAATTTTCAATAATCTATAAAAAATCATAGACTCCCATCAACCTTCCTTGAAAAAACACTAGTGAACCCCAAGGAAACATACTTGGATGGATAAATACCTTATCCTTAAACTCCTCTAGCTATGTCTTGAGCTCTTAAAGCACTTTAGGTGCCATTATATATGGTGAAATTGAAACTGACTAAGTCATTGACATTAGCTTAATTATAAAATACATGTCTCCCTCAAGAGGAATCCCTAAGAACTCTTCATGAAACACATCTTGAAACATGTTCACTATATGTTGAAATAAATAATTCTTTATACCTCCATCATCCACCAATAGACTAGGAACCTGTGCTATGAGATATCCCAGTTCTTGAGTAGTTTTCCCTGCTCAGCCTACCTAAATATCCTGCTCTCCACAGCGAACATAATTATCACCCTCAAGAGATGTCACAATAACTCTCCTCTATTAAAAATCTATTTGGGCTCAGTATGCCACTAATCAGTCCATTCCCATTATTATTTTAAATACTAAAATATTTAGGATGTAAAGATCCCACATAAAATGATACTCCCCAACCATGGGAGAACACCCCTTACAAAAACATATGACTCTAGATCATATACCCAATGGTGTATCTATCCTCTATACCCTACTCATGAAATCTACTTCTATGCTCAAAATAATCACAATTTGTGCATAAATAAAGGAATAAGAGACACCAGTATAAAATAAATGACTAGATAGCCTTTAATATTCATGAATATTACATCTCATTGTTGATGGTCCATCCTTGCTATCCAAAAGTGTAGGTTGCACCACATGAAAATATCCTTACCCTCTTTCTTGTGATGTAGTCTGAGTCCCATGTGATGCACGACTCTACTAATATAGGAACACTTTGTCGGATGCACCATGTCCATTACCTATACATCCATAAACATTATACCTCTAGCTTCTAGACTTATATGGTGTGGAAGGTCCCCTTCCCACACTCTGATTCTTCCTATAAGCTTCATCATTTCTCATCTATCATGGGTTCCTATAGAACCTCTACAGATGAGTCATCTTGCCACAATATCGACACTATAATGGTGGTTGGGGAAAATGTTTACAAAAGTGACACGACCTACCGCACCAATGGAAAAGCGCTCGAGTAAGGTCCTAAGAAACTGTTCCATCTCCTTGCCCCTCATCTTTCTTCTACTCTAGTTAACAATTTCATAGAAATGCTACCTACCCTTATAATACATACCTCTTGATCGACCAAAGTAACCCATATGTCTTCCACTAGAAGCCTCTTTTGTGTTCCCCTTAGATATTAGATTCGGATTCAACACTTCTAAAAATGTCTTTAGCTAGAATATATTCACCTGGGACTTAATTTCAAACTTAAGTCAATACTAAAATAATTTTTTTGAAGTAGACCCATTTTCTACGAATGTGGGGGGGGATGATTAAATTTTGTAAATTTTCTAGCATAGTCTATTACAGACATTCTCTATTGATTAAATATTATGAACTTGGCTACTCTCTCCTGCATGAGAGTATTAGGATAAAAGTTATCCAATAACTTCCACTGAAATTACTTCCACTCCATAGTTTCTAATTATCCATACCATGTATGGAAGTCCCAACAATGATTCCCTTGACCACACAACATATAAGCATAGAGTTTGACTCTATTTTAAGGATTCTCTAAGTGGCCAGGTATGTTCTTGATAGACTCAATACAAAACTCAGATGCCTCAGGTCCACCCTCTCTAGAAAACATAGAAGCGATCTACAACTAATTTTTTTTGTAAGATCATACATGCATTTCACAACCCATCATGGGTCTCCTTCCATCAACAGCTTGAAGAGAGTGAAGTTCTCATGGAACTAACCTCCCACTTCATCACCTGGCTCTATCAGTGCCTCTGGTTCCACTACTAGTGGAGCATCACCAACAATATTCTCCTGTCATCCTCTCAACAAGTGTCATCATGGAGGAATATCTCTTCAATTCCAAAAACATATTTTAGGTTACATAACACCAATTTTCATAGTTAACAAGAATTATTCACACAAAACCATAACAATTAATTTCCTTTTTTCCACCACAAAGTCAAAACAAAGGCACTATTATTACTTTTAGCAATACTACGTCTACATCATGGTTAACAGGGGTAAACTCATTATCATAGTCAAGTTTCACATTTAGAAACCCAATTATTCACATTTTCCAATATCTTATAACTCTTAAATTTATATTTTTCACATTTTCATTTTAATTTCACAAGAGAGGAAAAATATTTTGATTCCAAAAACTTACCCAAAACCCATTTCCATGTACATGCCAAAAATGATGCATGTCACAAAAATAATCTTGAGTGGCTAGAATGATACATATACAGTCAACTATTGTTCTATATTGGGCCATGATTAAAATATCAAAAAATCTCCAAATTTTTTATCACATCACACAAATAGTGTGTCACCTTAGGTGAAATAACATCAAACTATAACAAAAAATACCAAAAACAACATCCCACCATAGGTACTTGGGTTATCCCTCATACAATTGGTAACTAATCCTTTGAATTAGCCAATAACCAAGGCCCGGATCTTCCTTATCTCATGATTATATTTCCCAAATAGTAAGAAAAAATATTGAAAACTCCCATGATACCACATTGTAACATTTCATCTTGGCTGCCACTTGTCGGTGCCCCGAGCTGGTCAATTACATGACCTCAATCGCACCTCCCCATATACCAGAGGCTGCCGACTAGTAATGAGTGTCTAATATTGATCATGGGTTGACTATAATATCTTTTATTAGAGTAATAAACTTGTGTAAAATAAGGAATAATCCCCATATGAAATAACCATGACATGAATAATACTTGTATCACAAGATAACCAAAATAGAAAAATACAATATCAAAACTAAACATTAGATATTCCATGTTAATGTACGTTTAAACAGTAAAAATTAAAACCCAAAATTTAGGACACTAACAACTCCACCATGGGTCTCTAACCATGTTTGGTTCTCTAATACATGATTCATCCCAACTCATCCATCTAATACAGGGCATGTTCTCGTATCCTCTCCTCAAAAAAAAAATCTTTTTAGGTACCAATTAGTCTATCTGATTAGGGTGTGAGTAAAACTCTATAGTCCACCACCAATAGTACCGGGAAAGAAATATCCATCCAATGGTTCTATATAAAATTCTATAAGGAAACAATTACAATGCATATGTAAAAAATTTTCCCATTATCAATTATTATTTATTTAACCACATAAACCCTCGAGTTCTTGATGACACATAATCTTAAATACATACTTAATCCCATACTGGAGTTTGAATTATTTCACGAATTTAATTCACAATTAATTATAATGATATGGGATTTAATTGTACATTCATTTTGATTCATTATCACAACTAATTTGAGAAATAGCCCAATCCAAATGTCATGGGAATAGAACATCATGTCTAGCACCACATGGGTATTAGGATCATCATATTGTGTCCCACACCCCAATGGTATTTGGAGCATTAGTCCATGTCCCATGCAATTTACATGCATGGTTTTGGAACCCTATGGCTATTTGGATCATCAATATATTTCCATCACTCAGATATCAATTGATTTTACATGGGTATTTGGAGTATCTGTCAGTGTCAAATACACATATATCAAACAATCACATATATCAAAATATCACATGTATCACAATATCACATGATTCACAATATCCCATGTTTCACAATATCTCATGTTTCACAATATCACATGATTCAAAATATCATATAATTAAATACTAATACACATTAATCCTCTTATCAACCTTCACTATCAATATCTCACATTAATTAAATGGTCAATTAATTAATCCAATTTAATCAATTTATATATCATAATAATTGACCAATTAATTAATTCAACAATTAATTTACCAAATTAAATCAATTTCTTAATCTCAAAAATCCCTATTGATTAATTTAACAATTAATTGATATTATTTAGAAATGACAATATCCCAAAATTATTTTAACAATTAATTTTTACAATTCACTATTTCTTAATCACAATATACTCTATTAATTAATTCAATAAATAATTAATACCATTCCACAATCTTAATAGCCCATAATTAATTCAAAAATAATAATTATTTATTAAATATTACAATTGAATATTATGATAATTAATTGACCAGTTAATTATCCTCAATTCCACAATTCCTTTAGTTAATTAATTTACCAAATAAATTAATTCAAGTGTAAATTCAATTTCTAAATAAGACCTAGAAATTATACAATCACAAACACATAATTGAAATCATGTCTATGTGATTTGAATAATAGATGTACTACCTCAATTTTTTATGAGAGATTACCGAAAAAATTCACTATTTGAATGGAATAATGATGTAGAATGAGATCATGATTCAATTCCTAGATCCAAGATTTAAAAAAAATCAAGATCTAACAATCCTAGATCTAGATCTAGATTCAATAGAAAATAAAAATACATGTTTTATCTGGGAAGTGGAGTGGGAGAGGAAGATATATATCTAAATTGGTGAAATATAATTTCCATAGAGGTAGATATCTTCAATACACCCTTCAATTCACTAGGAATAGAGGTCAAAAAGGCTTCGAAACTATCCAAGGGCCTATAAAATTGTGAAATTTAGGTTATGGTTGAAAAGGGGTTTATTATGGGTTAAAATTGTGGGTTTGGAAATTTTATAACTAATGTTTAGGTTAATTTAAATCTTGTTCATGGTTTGCTGGTCAGAGGCACATGGTTTACCCTAACTGTGTTCCTTAACCATGTGTCTCTTCTAGGGGTGCATAGTTTCTCCTTTTAGGGTACACAGTTTTACAAACTGTGAACTGACTGTGTGAATCCCCACTACCTAGTTTCCCACAGTTTTTTATTCTAGGAAAGTGAGTTTAGGAAAATTGTGTGCCAATTGTGCACATGATCTTCATATTTCAAAATATCCAATTTTTACCCAAACACAACCAATGGGAAATCCGGTCAAAGTATACTCAAACAAATAAAAAAATAATACATGCAAATGAACCTGAGATATTTCCATAAAAGGTCATTATATTACACTTTTATAATATAAATGGTATATTATTCATTTATATATTAATTAATTCAAACAATGGGTTTGATTTTATGAAAAAATTGTAGTTTTTTATTATGTTTAGATAAGGGTTTTCCTTGAAAAAAGAAAACAGACCTAAACTCATAATTCTACTATTAAAGAAAAATAATTAACCAAGAATTAAAATGATATATGTATTCAATTTTAAAGTGTTAATAATAAATTATGACTATATATATACACCAATTTTAAACCAAATCTAAATAATTAATCCAATGACTCAAAAATAAATTAAATAAATAGATTTATTATTGTGTTTTTTGTTATTGTATATCATAAAATGTTATTAATAATAAATTGTATTTATTTATTTTTAGATTATTATTTTGTTTTTTATCTAAAATTTTTAAAAAATAAAATAGAATATTTAATAAAAAAAATAAAAAAAATATATGTTTTTCTTTATTTCATTTTCTTTTTTTCTAAAAGAAACATCTCTGTCTCATTCCTATAAACAGTGAAAAATTTATCTTTAATATTTCATTGAATTGGACAAGGTTATGCATATCCCTATTAACCTAGTTAATTCTAGATCTTCTCAATTGGGATAAGGATTTATGTCACAATTATGTTTAGTTCATCTAAGCTAGAAAATAATGAAATGGGAAAATTATGTGAATTATCAAATCAAGGATAATGAATATGAAAATGGTGAAGGGCTCAAATACCAAAATATTGGACTAGATAAAAAACTACAACCTTTATTAGAGTTTCTCCCTTTTATTAGGATACATTTATTTAATTATGAATGTTGAGCCTTACAACTAATCATGTCATGGTTATTATTTTATGGGAACTAAATTCAAATGCACTTTGTAAAGGTACAGAAAACAATGATATAAGTACAGAGTACAACCTAATTTTTCATAAAATATTTATTCAGTGCAGTTAAATATTTATATTTTTATCTAAATTCTTCCATAGATCCTTTTATAATTCTACCTCCCCTGAAAACAATTTCAAAAATTCTTAATGTATGGTGTAGAATTCCATGGTTTCTACATCAACCATAACCTAATATTGATTACATGATGGTCAACTAATAAATCATTAAGATAAAAGAACAATAATAAAAAATAGTGAAACTCTTAGTCATCATAAATGGGTCAAATAGAACAAATCACAATCCAGCATTAGTTATTCCATGTGATTCCAAAAAAACAAAATAATAAAATATGGAAATAAAAATTGAGGAAAAATATTTATCAGTTAAATCTTCATGATGACCCATTATTGATTGTTTTAGAGTCTCCCTTATCTTAGACCTTCTATTGGATTCACATCATTCATCTCATATCTTTTTCTTTACATTATTTATGGATTCTTCCTCTACAATTAAAGAGTCATCTTCTCTTTATTACCTTATGAACATGTGTATATCCATTTCAGTTATTGTATCAAGCTTCATGTGACTTTTTATGTACTCAGTTATGTGTGTTATCCCTTCTAGTCACTTTATGTGGATTCCCAAAAAAGTTATAATCAATGTAAGGGATCATGGTAACATGACTCATGATTCTTTCTTTTATCCCCCAAACAATAGTGTTATGATGGGTTCCCTATAATCAATATGTTCTTCATTTTTATTCCTTAATTGAATGGGTTAATTATGGTCATCAAACATTATTAATAATATTTTGATCAATGTTTAATTAAAATATTATCATTAAGTGACATACAATATTTCTTATTGTGTGTTTTCATATGCATTTATAACCCTCATACACAACATGCTCTAAATTTATATCCACTATTATAACCTCTATATATCCTTGAAAAAAATCATAGTATCGTGGATGATGAATCAATTAATTATTAAATATTCAGATATTCATCCCCATAATTTATTTTCCTTCATTTTCTTCCTTTCTCGCTTATTTTCTCTATTCATGGAGTTGTATTCTTACTTCATAGTGTATTTTACTCACTAAAATAAAACACAACACATTACATACCCTCAAATCACAAGACATTAGAGACTTGTATCTCATATCATAACTATTATTTACATTCTACATTTTCCCATGATACAATTGGATCTACTTATACACACTTCATGGTACATGGATTATAACTTGGTTATTTCAAGAACTATAGGAATGATCATCATTAAAAAAATAAATATCCATTTCTCCTTAACAATATAAGATTCACAAAAAAACCCTAAAACATCATATATGTTTCACTCACATCTTACCTATACATGACATCAAAAACAAAATTCATTTCATCTTCATTTATTAAAGAATAATTTCTAATATAAACTGAACTTCATGTAGAATATCTAAATAATCATATGATGATGTGGTGTTTCAGAAATCTCCCTAAATTATTTTCCACCCAATACATAGGTAACCTTCAAAATGTCGCATTCAAATTAGATTCATTTATTTTTTTCATTATTCCATTATATTAGAGTATTGGTCTCAAACTTTATTACTTATTTTTGGTTTGTTATGCCATCACTACTATACCTTTGAGTCTTCCAACTATCATATTAGTCATGACATCAACAGATTTTTGTCAATTTCTTAGGAATTCTTTTATCCATAGTATTTATAAATAATGTTTTTAAAACATCAATATCTCATTATTATTTTGTAAGGAAAAACCAACCACACCAATTTCAATACAACATCCTAGAATTATGATTAGTCTACTCTTCCACTGATGCATTGTTCCCTTCATCATTAAGATCACTCAACTTTCAAATTCTTATATATTACACCCACACCCAATGGCATCATTTCATTAAATTTTTTAATTATTTTATAAAATACTTAATTTATTTTTATTTTAATGTGGAAGATAAGGGGTTATAGGATTTTAATACCACATCAAAAAATAGGATAGATTGGGGTCACCTTATAAAGGGTATACCTTATCATTATTTAAAAAATAGTAAAGTGATATATTAAAATATCATAGTAATTGTACACCAAAATATTTACATACATGCATCTGAAATCACTTAATGTGGTGATTTTATGGTGTACTTTGTACGTCACATGTCACATCTATTGGATGGGATTAAAGGTGCCTTTTATTTTCCAACAAATTGGTTAGGCAATAAAGGTTTGGGACTAACTTGGATGGGTACATACATTGGGTCAAAACAATTAACCAAATTAGTATAATTTGTACCATTGATGAAATTGGTCATGATATAATCAATAAAAACATCCATTGGATAAGTTCGATCAAGATGACTAATTTGGCTAGGTTTGATCCAATAAATAAGATTAAATCATAATGGTAAGAAACTTCCAAAATTAGTATTTATCCAATCTTGATGGGTAGGATAAATTTTCCAAAAATACATTTATATTATAATAAAATGAATGTTTTGTGGGTTAAACAATAATTTTTAATTCAAATATCATTCCACTTCATTGAAATTTTCCACTATATTTCTTCTATAAGAAATAATGAGAATGTTTTGTGTGAAATATAAAAAAGGTTTTCTTTAATCATTTATTTCAACAGTTTCTTCATGGGTACTCTCCAATAATTACTTGTTCCAAGTAAAAAATAATCATTCTATCCTAAATTGTATTTGTAACCATCCTATAATACTATCAAATTAGTGGGGGTGAATCTACTCCTAAGTAGGGTGACATAGTAAGGTGGCTCAATTGTATTCATTTATAATCATCTAATTTGAGCTATCCATTCCATTATTATTATCCTATATCTATAATAATTTTAAGAGTAATTTTCAATTACATTCATATGAAAATTCTCAATAAAAAATAAAGGTGGGTTAATTTTATTAAAAAAATGTTGGAAAAATAGGTTGCACTTACTTCTTAAAACTCTCCATCCAATGGCCCGAAGGCCTTCAAATTTTTATTATTTTGATAAAGCCCCCTTTTAAGGGATGAAGGGGGAAACCCATACAGACTTCATGGACATAAGACAAATCACATACGAATGACAAAAAGTGTAAAACCAGACTAACAACAAGGAACACCCCTTCCAAGCATTTGATCATGATAAAACTCTCCACCATTACAGGTCTATCCGGCGAGCAAGTGTCCTGTGTCAAATCACCGGCCCGATCCGATAGCTGATGCCATACCCTCTCAACAACCAAATTTGTAAATAACTACAAAGATGAACTGTCAGCTCTGAATCCTCCTCTGGGGATTGTTCCAAGTGGTCAATCTTGGTTTCACAGACTTCTCACCTTCAGGAACGAACCAAGAACAAGTGCGATCCCCAAACTATGAGTAGCACAAACCAAAATTCAGTAGCATCAAAAAGCACTCCATGAGTCAATCTCCACCCCTCCGCGCTCTTCTGACTCTCAACCACCAATGCAGTCAATGGAGAAATCTGAAGAAGATCCAAAGAACGTGATGTCAGGACATCATCACCTAGGACTGGATGTCCCAACACCACACCAAGGGTACGTCATCGGTGAAAGGATTTGGGCTGCTTTGAACCAAAAATGCCGATCTGGGCATGGATCCACTCAGAACAGTACCACAGACACACCCTCACCGGAGTTCGGAGCATGCAGACTACTGGGGGAGAAAGCACAAGGAGCAGTAGAATGGCAGCCACTGCACAAAACCATATCCACAGATTCAATCACAGATTCAATAGCCGATAACAGAAACCACAATCAACGAACTACCGCATAACACCCGAACCACATATCAACGCAGATCATGAAAAGAATAAACATCAAGGTAGGCCTGCTGGAAGAGACACAGGACCACTGGAGGCCAAAAAACCCCCTCCCCTCCACATAATCTTGGGGCCGACGCCAAGCCACAGACCGTCACCCGCCACAACGTCTTCGTCGTCGACGCCAGATCAAGATCTGGTGCCGAAATGCCTTCACACGCCCGTCTCGATTCCTTCACCCACTAGATACGAAGTCATCGCTGACTCCAACGTCATCGGACACTAAGACGCACCAGGGCCCAACACTTCATCATATCTGGAAAATCTAGAAACCATACACACCGAAGCACCTGTGCCCCGAGACAAGAAACTGAAACATGTTTGTGATCCTCCGGAGGAGCGGATGAGAGTAGGGAATAAGATTGCACATGAAAACCCTAGCACTGCGGAGAGGGAGGATGATGTCGCTCAGAGGCTACAGGGCCCAACTCTTAAAACTCTCAATATGGTGAATTTTCTCTTGATTTCCAAGCCACCGACATCTAAATATGAGACACTTTGAGTTTCTCTATCAATGAAGGAATGGATGAATATTGATCTAATGTGTTAATGAAATATACTTAACTCATTTACTAATGATCTCTTTGATTTATATTAGCACCTTTCAATAATTAAATATACTTGGGATACTTTAAGGAAAAAATAAATCAATAAGAATATGGTATGAAAGAAGTTCCAAGTAAGATAATTTATTTCATATATGATAGTAGATTATAGATCTATCATAGATAAGCTTTATAAAATTAATTGTATTATAAAAAACCTAAACTAAAACACAAATAATTTGGATGATTCCATTTTACTCATATCCATTATTTTTAAACTCCCTTTATTAGGATGAATGTTTGACATTATCTTTAGTATAAGAAAGAATATATTTCCTTAAATGAGTTACTAAAATATATTTAAGTTGAGGAATAATATGAATATATATGGGAGGTAAACTAACCTATGTATGGTAAATTCAAGGTCTTTATAGGTATAAATATCTAAATCAGCTTTAAAAGGGGAAGATTAAATTTAAGAAGAATACATGGGAATGTGAATTATGTTGAAATATAAGAAACTTCAAGAAGTAATACAATATTTATAAAAATAAATATGGTAACTGCATTTATAAGGATCACTTTGTATCCATGATCTTCAAATAAAATAGTTTTAAGGATATCTATTCTATGTGGATCAATTTATTTTATACATAGTATATTTGAAATAATAAATATATCATTAATAGAATATAATTTGTAAGTGATGGGATTTTATTGACCATGGGCAACTCTATAATCATAAACAAAAAATTCAAGGGTATGATCTATCTTATGTTATCATTTTGAAAGATCCTTACATTGAATGGTGTCTTGTATACACCCAAAGTTTTTATGAACAATGTTTTATGTGTATCGTTTAAAAATCATGGGTCTAATATTATATTTTCGGTAGAAAACATTATTTAATCCAACGATGGGATCTTTGTTGAAAATAGGAATCTCTATGGTGGTTCATTTAAATTTAATATAACTATTTTATTTTTACAATTTATTAGATTATTTTTCTTCGTAGAATAATCATTTAGGACACATAAATTATATTAAAATCCATGTCATAACAAAAATGTAATTATTACCTAGTATAGATAAAAATGATTATAAATTTATTACATGAATCCAAACCGAAATTTATAGTAAATAATTTCATACTATTTAAAAGAATATTATTCTGTTTAAATTAATACATAGTGATGTATGTGATTTTCATGCTATAACCACTATAGGGAATAAAAATTATTTTCTGTATTCTGTTGATGATTTTTCTATATTTTTTTATTTCTATATTTTAAATTCTAAATAAGATCTTACAGGAAGTTTTATTGTTTATAAAAATAATGTCTAAACTAATATTTTCTTTCAATTAAAGGAATCATATCAAGTAGGGGATGAAAATATTATAGTCCTTTGTTTTTTTAATTAAAACAGATCATTCCTAAAGTGATGGATCCCTATAAACCAAAATCAAATTGTACAACTAAAATAAATAATATAACTTTAATGAAAATAGTTAATTCAATGAGGTATATATCAATTATATATTGGAATTTTTTGGGGAGATGTATTATTAATTTCATGCCACATTCTAAACAAGGTTTCCATAAAATGGATGTTTATAACTCCACATGAATTATAGAATCATGGGGTAAAACCTAAATTATTTAAATATTTATGGATATTTTTTAATTGTAAAAGTACAAAACCCTAAAAAAATAGTTAAATGTGGATTTGATCTCATATTTATAGGTTATATACATAAACAGGTAGGGGACAAGATCCTTTATTAAAAAATATAAATATAAATATAAATACTTCTTTGAACTAAGTTATGGGAGAACCCATTATAATCTCAAAGGCCCAAAGAAATACAGTCTTTGATTTGATTTTCACAAGATCCCATTGGTATGAATCCCATCACAATAAAACCCATTAAAAACATGTCAAAACTGGCCTTATAAAGACCCAAATCACCTCCATCACTGCAAAAAATCCCTAATATGTTAATGATTTTGCCTCTATTATAGATTGTTGCTTCCCACACCGAATGTGGATTAGGCCAGAATTGTTTTCCACAAGAAATAAACTAGTGCTCTGAACCATTATGGGTGATGCTCCTTACAACCTCTCATCGTTATCCCATAATGGATCACCGCCTCACTAAAATGAAAGTCAGACAATCCTGCCTCTATCCACCGATCATCTTCCCCCTAACATCCAAACTAGCTCATCATCCCATCATGGAGTGATGCCCCGCCAACCCCCCGCTGACCTCCAACCTCAGCACCACCATTATCGTCTATAGCCTGCCACCTACAGATGACCCCCCAACCTCTAAATATTATATATTAATTGTTATATAATCATGTAATTTAATGTTTATTAACATAGTTAATGAATCAATATACATTATCTTTAATCAATAAAGGAATGAAGATTTTCATAAAAAACTATAAATTGTGAGTTTTGGATAAAATAAATTAACATACCAACAAAAATACAGTCGATGAGGCTCATAAAAGTAAATTATATTAAATACCAAAAACATATGGATTTAATTTATATATATATCTATATTATGGAATTAATGGAAGTATTTTGAATAAAATATTTTGTTTTTCTCAATATGAAGTCTGATCTAAAACTGTAAAATTTCTATGTCATATGCAGAGACCTCTATTAGGAGGTAATATTTAAATGATTTAATGAACTCTATAACTAGGAATAATACTTGGATATTTTTTTATCATTCACATATATCACAGTGAATATATTGTCAATAGGTATGTATAAGGAAATCAAATTTCAACAATATAGTTGAGAAATATAAATCTGTATTGGTATCCAAGAGATTTATTCAGAGGGGGAGTCAATTATATTGATACTTAATCTCTCTAATATAAGACTAATTCTATTATAATTCTTCTCTCATTATCTTAAATATATCATTTATAAAATTTTCAAAATTATTCTAATACAAGAATATTACATGGTGAATTAGATAAAAATATATGTATTTAATTTCTAAAAGGATTCAGAATTCATATAAAACTATAGAATCTTTAAAAAATATAATTATTAAATTATTTAAATTATGATCTAAGATAATGGAATGAAAATTTTTATGAATTAATTCTATCAAATGGGTTTTCAGATAACCAAGAAGATAAATTTTCACATATTATGTTCCAAAAATACCATGGTAATTTTGTTGTATATATATTGATGGAACATTACATTTTGGAATATATTTGAGTCAATTAAATTAGGTTTTTTCTATTTTATATAGAAATATTGATATGAAAGACTTGGGTGATTTAAATTTTATATTTGAAATAAAAATAGTTAGCAATAAAATTCCTATTTTACTTTCTCTGTCTCATTATATTGAAACAATTTTTAAAATGTTTGAAAATTTTGATTGGACATGTGATTCTTCCCCCATATGTTTCTGGGAGTAGGATTCTACCAAACACTAATAGGTTTATTTATCAACTATAATATGCAAGAGTTAGAAATTTTCTCATATATTTTATGTGAAGTAAAATACCCAATATTATATGTGCAATTTTATAATTCAGTAGGTATGCAAGTAATCCAGTTTACGATCAATGGGATATAGTTAAAACTTACTCAATAATCTAAATGGTACTATAGATTATTGTATATTTTATGGTTTAAACCCAAGGGTGTTGTAAGGGTTTTCAATGAATTTGTGAATATCAATCGAATGGATTACTCTTCTATGAGTGCATGGGTTTTTACAGTTAGTGGTTGAGTAATATACTGTAGATCTAATAAAAGATATAATATAATAGACTTCACAATGGATTCATAGTTTATTATTTTATATGTTTCATGAAAATAAATATAATGGATTAGATCACTCTTATAGGATCTACCATTTTTTCATATACAAAAGTCTCAGGTTTTTATATATTTTGAGACATATAAAATTATGGATAGGGTATTTAGGACTAATTATAATTAATAATTGAGGTATTTTGGTCTTAGATAGAGCACTGTGAGACAATTTATACAAAATGGTATCATAATTTTAGACCTTGTTAAATTCATGCAAAAATTTGGTTGATCCTGTAAAAGATGGACTTTAAATGCAATTAGTGTACAAAACATTCTTAAAGATAGGTTTAAAGTCCCAGTATACTAATGGTGGGACCCAAAAATTAACAAAAGATAAATTTTAATGTCTAAGTTAAATATAGAAAATTCCACCATATATGTGAAGGAATCACAAAAATTATATTAGAACCCTGGGAAATGGTGTTTGTTGACAATGAGGAATAATGGGTGAGTTTTAACAAATCGTAATGAACCATTAATATCAAATAAATATTGAAACATGGGACCAATTTTTCAATATCGTATTATAATATAAGAGTGATCTAATGTAAATAGATTATGAATTTATCTTCCAAGAATTAATTAATAGGAAACACATATCAGTAATAGTGTATAGGAGTAGATGAAGTATGGAAGAATTTTAAGAGACTTTTATAGGAATAATCTTCCTAATAAAAAAATTTACATTTTTAAGGTTGTTTCCACCTATTTCTCAATTCATCGTTTTATTTTCTCTAGTATATAAAGGTTTAAATTGTGATATTCTTATTTATGAGTGTTTTTTCAAGAGTAAAATGCCTAATATTATAAATCAAGAGTGTATTCAAAATATTTTAAAATGGCATAAGTCATATGAATGTTTTATAGTTTTAAATTAATTTCATTTTGTTTTATTTTAATAGGGAAGACAGGTGTTTGGAGGATTGGAATACCACAAAAAATTTGAGATAGTGTGTATCATCCTTGACCCAGATGCCACTAAAAGGTTCATCGAGACCAGTTTCCCACGTGACCTCAAGCACACATACACAAACACAATAGGATACAAACTAGAAATGAGGGCCTAAGGTGTGTTAATGGGGATACAACACCCTCATAACAAAGTGTAACATAGTATAAATATAATATCATATCAGTAGAAGAAAAAGTAAATCATACAGACAATAGACACACAATAGGAATATATAAGAAAATCAAAAGGAAGCTTATATACAAAGATGAGGATACATTTCACATGTCTCTTTAAAATAACCAAAATATGCATACCTGTATGGTGTATAGTACATGGAACAGAAGTACAAAAATTTAAAAAAAAATCCATATAGGATCACGATACTTAGCTCGGTCCTGTGTTCTCCTACTCCTGAGTAGAAATCTAGGACCTCTAGTAGGAATCTTTCCCTTATCTATATCTGCAGTGATATAGTCTGTTCAGGTACCCAAAAGCATCTCAAACAATTATTCATACATATTCATAGTACTCATACACCCATGGTCTAGTTCTATCTAGTCAGTGAATATATAACAGTCACAATGTGTATGAATTATTAGAGTATGTAAAGGAAGTATTTAAATTAATAAACCTATAATGTTTAGGTTATCACTTATAATCATGTTCATATAATAATTCAATTTGATTTGATAAGAAATTCTCTAGACAATGAATAATGCTCAGTATCCCTCATGAAAAGATATGATTAAAGGATTCTTAAACAATCCATCCATAAAGTGTAATACAAAGACTGAATCCAAACTTGTTCATTGGCTTGGAAGACACATCATATAATTCATTTCATTTATTATTCAAGTATGAACCAAATCTCGTCCTTGGAATTCATAATTTGGAATACAGTTATGGATCCAAGTATATCATGAACCAACACCTTACATTCGTATCCATGTGGATCCTCATAGGAACCTAGGTATCGCTCTAGGTGGGGTGTAACATCACTACCATTCGAGTTTTCCCTTGTTATTTAACTAAGGGAGCCCAAGTATCACCCATGGAATATATGATCAAATGGCCTCTGAGTCTTTCCTTGGTAATCCATGTTGAGTCCAAGTATCACTCAGAATATAATATTCATCCCACATAATTATGTCCATGGAAATCCACATAAGGAGTCTAGGTCTCACATGGTCATAATCAAGGTATAATCTAATTGAGTCTATCCACAACATTCGTATATGAATCGTTGTGTCACCCAAGGCATATAATCATTTAATCAATTTTATTTAATCAATATCAATGAAACATGTAAATATCATCACCATGAACATTTTAATTCAATATCAACTAAAAAGGTTACCCAAGGTATTGGACAAGCTTAGAAGGCTTTCCTCTTAATTACTCACATGGGCATTTCATAATAAAAAAATCTCATGATTAATTAACTAATACATGTAAAGTGTCTAGATATATGGATTCCATTCCATTTTCTTTATAAATTCGATTTACAATTGATATTACAATTCAACTTATATATCCATTCCCATTTAAAATCGTCAAATTTGATTACAATTCAATTAACATTTGGCATCCCAAAGAAATGGGGAAACAGAACACCTCTATGGTATCCAAATTCAATAACAACCCATGGGGCCCCAATCAACCAAAAAATCATCTATAGGGGTGGTTCTAATTCATTTTTATTAACCATTTAATATTTATTAACATGAATCATTAATTTAATTGTCTATACCTATCAATTCAATTAATGGATTAAATTCAATTTTAAGGGAATATCTCCAAGAATTGGGCACATTACACAATATAATATATATAAATACATCTAATTTCATGGAAAATCATGAGACCACCTACCGTAGGTCTATAGTGGATAGATCATCTAGTATTATCTCTTGATTCAACTTAGATCTAGAGAAAATCAAAGAACTGATGAAGAACCTAATAATAGGGTATATTATCCCACATCTAAATATGTCAATTGATACTAAAACAAATGAGAATGGGTAAAAAGTAATAAATATACTATAGATGTGGATCCAATAAAATGAATAGTTCTCTATTATGATCTCTAATGTAGAATAACTATTGATCCCTAGAATATTATTCAAATAGTGCTTTAAAGGGGTGAGTTTTCTATGCAAGAGGATAAATATAAATTTGGGTTTGATATAAGAATTAACAAGGTTTATTTTTTAAAATTCACAAGAATTATTGGGACACATAGTTTGGATGCATGTTTTGATGAACTATGTTCCAACTATGCACCTTTTTCTATAGGAAGGGTCACTCCACATTTTTTGTACACATTGTATGAGTAACCATGCACAAACTATGTAAAAATTCACTTTCAATATTGCATACATTCTAGCATGGGTGTGCAACCCAAATCACAGAGTTCATCAAACCTTGCAGTTTGTAGCCTCCCACTATCAAACATAGTGTGGTTATAAGTAACCATGTGTCCTATCCCACACAGTTTCTTCTAACTATGTGTCTTCCCTTTTTCACCCAAAATCAGGGTTTTGGGCTCTAAACTAGCCCTAAAAATCCCCCTGACACCTCAATGACCTCAACAAGAATCAATATAAGGCCATATTAAATCATTTAAATTTAAAATAAATATAAATAAAAGGCTCCATACCTCATGAAAGAACTGGGTTCTTACAGACTCCCCCAACCATGCAATTCTTCCCTAAATTGCTTTATAGAGTGTGGTAAAAAATTCTAGGGAATAACTCTGGACACTTTGATCATACATCGACCTCCCACTCTAAGTTATCATCCTTTACATAGCAATGCTTCCATATCACCCATACTAGAGAAACAAATCGGCCTTAGATAATCTTTTATTCTATGATCTACAATACAAATAGGATTCTCTTTAAAGGAAACATCTACAAGTAACACAACCTCATGGGATGAAAGGCATGATAATGGTCTGAAAAGTATTGTCATAGGTGAGATATATGAAAGACCTCATTCATGAATCCATACCTCTAAGGTAACTACAATCAATAGACTATCAGTACGACTCTCTCTGGAATCTCAAACAACCCCACATACCATGGTGAAATCTTACCCTCTCTCATGATTCTCTTTTGTCCTATCTACAGTGAAACATATAAGAAAACTTGATCTCTATCATGGAACTCTAGAGTTCATATATTGTTATTGGTATATTATTTCTATCAAGATGGCACGGTATCCATCTGTTTCTAAATCATCTACACATTCTTTGTGGTATCCTAAACAAGATGAGGTCCAAGAATAGCTACCTCTCCTACCTATAACCAACCTAAGAGTGATCAGCATGTCGTGCTTTACAAATCCTAATAATGTGCTATATTAATACTAGCCTGAATTCTATTATTTTAGGTGAATTCAACTAGGAGTATATGCCTCTCACAAGAACCCCTGAAATAATGGATGAAGTCCTGTAGAATTTCCTCAAGAAAATGAATAGTATACTCTGACTAGCCATTATATTTATGGTGGTTTTTTGTTCTTAGAAGAACCTGTATACCAAGTTCCCTTAAAAAACTCTTACATAAATGATATGTAAACTAGGAATCCCTTTTTGAGACAATAGTGAATAAGTCCCTATGAATTAATACTATCTCACAGATATACAACCTCCCAAGATCACCTACTAAAATGGTCTCCCGGATAGGAATGAAATGTGTGACCTTTGTGATCCTATCAACAACAACCCATATAGTATCATTACCTTGAGGTGATCTTGGTAAACCTATCTTTAAATCCATCACTATGTCAGCAAATTTCTACTCATGAATGACCGGCTGCTACAAATATTCATCTGGTCACTGGTGTTCCACCTTCACCTGCTGAAAGGTGAAACATATCACGAAAATACCATGTATATCTCTTTCATACCCAACCACCATTACTGGTGATGCAAATATCGATACATATTGGTGATAGTATGGTGCACTACCCAAGATAAAGCATGGAAGTCTTGCATCATCTCCTCGCCCATGTCTCTTAAAATCCATACATGTCTATTTATATGTAGAACCTCATCCTCACCTACCTCCCAACCAATAGGAGGGTCATCACATGCCACACTCTCACCTTGGACTAGGCCTTCGGAGTTCGATAGTTTCCTCATCATAACTCAATCCATAAAGAAATAGGATATAACTAAAGATGATAGAAAAACCTTCCCTTGATTATCCAGCACCTCCAATTGTATCTCATGGAACAAATCCATGAGATTCCACCCACTACTAGCCTACTGAACAACCAGTAGCTGAGTCCTCCAACTCAGTGCATCGACTACTGCATTTCATTTACCATTCATGTGGGAAATATCAAAATAAAAAGACTATAGATAGTCAACACATATCCATTTCCTCATATTTAGATCATGCTGTGTAAAAATGTACTTGAGGATTTTTTTGTCCATGAACACACAAAAATTCTCCCCAAGTAATGTATTCAACAGTGCAAGGAATGAACTACTACAACTAACTCGAGATCATGTGTCGGGTAATTTATCTCATGTAGCTCAACTATCGAGACACGTACACCATGACCATATCCCCCTGGATAAGAATATCTCATGGACTTATACTTAATTAATTGAATTAAATAGTGTAACTCATTTCTAACACTATAAAAATAATTATTGGCACTAATGTCAACCACCCTTTCATCTCTTAAAATGTCCTCTCAGAACAATCTAACCATACAAACTTCACACCATTTTTAGTCAATCCCTTCAATGGCACTACTAAGTGTGGTAAGTCCTATATGAAATGCATGTAATATACAAATAGCCCAAGAAACTCAGTACCTCATACTTGTTCTTGGTATAATACTAGGAAACTATATCTCTCTCCTTTTCTGGTCCTACTAATACTTCTATCTCTGAGATAATGTGACCCTAGAAATGAATCTAATCTATCCATAATTGCCACTTTGTGAGATTATAATATAATTGTTTCTGTGTTTATGTATCAAATATGATCTCAATAAGTTTCAAATTGTCATGTCAATTGTGAGAATACCCCAATATATTATCCATGAATATAATGACAAAAGAATCTACATAAGGATTGAATACTCTAATCATCAGTTCCATGAATAATGTGATGCATTCATGAGATCGAACGATATAACCAAATGCTCGTATAGATGATACCTACTATAAAAAGTTGTGTGAGGTATGTTTGTTAGACTAATAAGAACCTAATGATAAACATATATCCAAATAATTATTTTATAAAACCATATCTCCTGAATGTTGGTCTAATAGATCAACTATTCACATTAGAGGATGTCGATTCATAACCATCATCCATTTAATTTTCTCATAATCTACATATTGTGTGAGGGTATTGTGCCCCTTTTTCACAAAAAAAATACTAAAAAATCCCATGGTGAATTACTAGTTCAGATAAACCCCCTTTTCCCTAAATCCTCTAGTTACCTCTTAAGATATTTAATCTCATTAGTAGTTATCCTTTAAAGAGGAATGGATACCAGTGTAGCTCAAGTCACAATCATGATAGTGAAATATACCTCTCACACTAGAGGAAATCCTGAAAATTCATCTAGGAAAAAATCCCTGAAATGATCAACCAATGGAGGGAAATTTTTTGATGTGTTCCCTGATCATATAGATATAAAATCACAATATGGGTCATCATTCACTGATCTCATGATGATTGGGTCCATATTGAGACACCTATACATCCCATTCACCCTTGTGAATAAACACTCCACCCTCAAGTGATGTAAAGGTCACCCTTAAACGATAGAAATATATGAAATCATGAAAGGGATAAAATCATTCAATCCTGATAATGATATCAAAACCTTTCATCTTGAGGAAATACGTGGTCCCATAGGAAGTGACACCCACCATTTATAAGGGGGGCTCCCTACACTTATGTACAATATTTTTTCTAATTCCTAATAGAGTGTCAAGCGTCATAAAACCATCAAAATTCTGAACACTAATCCCATGTATCTCCATAATAGGAATACATATAAATCTATGATAATCCATTGTATCAATAATTGAAGAATTCAAGTTAGAGGGTACTAAAATTGTACCTATGATAGTAGAAAGTCTAGGATTCTGCTTCTCAATGGTTTTTTCTGCTATGTATATCAATCTTGATATGTGTCCCTGTGATAATACCTAACTACCCAATGTTGATCTACATTATTTTCTCTAAACATCTAGGGTATGACTACTACAACCACAACCACTACCTCAGATAGATCGGCTATCTGTACTCCATTTACCTACCCGGAAATATATTTTTTACCAAACTCATGAAAGTGGATTCGGTGAATAACCTCTCTCATTGGATGTCATAGGAAAAGTTCTATAGATGGTATATCTTTCCTTATGATTGCCACTTTACTGGGTCCCCCATACAATGTGGCCACATATTTCCCATCCTACCACACTGGTAGAACCTCTCATGGCTACGTCATCTGGCTATAAATGTCACTGAGTGGAATCTCCATACGACTCTTTATATAACTAGTCAATGTAGCACCAGATCTTGATGTCGAACTTCCCTAGATCATATCCTCTGCATTTCTCAGGTTATGCTCTATGATAAGTATGTGATTCTCTAATTTAGAAATGGAAGTCATCTATAAGACATTCACCTACGATCAGATGTCATACTGAAGACCATCCAAGAATCTCCTAACTTTAGATAACCCATCATCCATCAGAATGGGTGTGAAGCACTGAATATCATTAAAATAGGCTAAATAATCCAAAACTGAAAATTTTAACTGCTCCATGTGAATGAACTTTAGGGTTCTATCATCCCTCATCATCTCGAGATAGAAAAAATCGTAGAAGTTAGTATAAAAATTCCTCCAAGTCATCTCCAAATCGATGAAGATCTGCATGAATAATAACATCCCACCATCTCTTGGAAGAATCACAAAAATAAATGTACAAAACATTACCCACCTCTCATGAGGTGTATCAAGATATTCAAAGATAGATATCATGGAATCTATCCATGAATCCAAATATTTTGATCTACCATCCTCTGAAAACATCGGTGGATGCTACTTATAGAACTCACGCATAAACACTACCATTTTCAGGGTAGGTCCTGGTTCTCCCTGAACAGTATTCTTAAATCACATAAACCCCTCATGAAACTATTTATTACCACCTATGTCTAATAATACCACTGGTTTGGCAGTTGGAATGACATGAGGATCTACTAGTGTCCCATGTCCCACCACCTTTAGAGAGTGGCCCCCACCACCTTCCTGGCATATGACTAGAGTTCATCATGGTGTCATGACTCTAAAATTCCAAACACATTCCTCGGTTTAAGATGATTATCAAATTTCTCTGGTCAAATAATAAATATTTCAATTAGATAGGTATAAGACTTCCTATATAAGAACACACCCATCTTCCTGCTCCCTAAGTCAAGTCTGGGTGTCATACAGATCATATATAAGTAAAAGATATTACAAACTTCCCACTGAAAAGGTAGATCTAGGTTAAGTTCCCTACTAGTAGAAACATCAGTTTCCATTTCATTTTCACTTGAATTAATATATTTATTTCATATTTATATCATAATTTATTTTAAATGGTTGAACCAAGGTTTCACTAAATTTCATCCCATAAGGGCCTATAAACCTCATGAATCAAAATTCGGTGGCCATATAATCCACTCTATAACACATTCTAGTATACCTATCACAAGAACAGGTATATCTATTATGTAACCTGTCACAACAACATGAAACAAGTAATGAATCCTATACGGCATGGCATAATACAGGGCATGTGATTCCGATAAAGTGCCTAAAATGATGCATGAGATGGAATATCCTCATATTATTGGGATGCAACAAAATATAACCAACAATAATATAAATAATAACATCACAATTTAAGTGCATCACCTAATGGTGGAATCAAATCAACTTTAATTTTCAAAATCCATTTAACAACAAATTAATCCAATGAAATTTGAATATTTACTATATGTGGGTTAGCAATGCCCAAGAAAAACTCATAAAAAATCCCTATTTCTTCCTACCTTTGTCTATTATATCAAAATATTAAATTAAATTAGAAAATAACCCTATGATATGAGTTTGTAATGGCTCGGACTCGGATGCCACTAAAAGGTGCCCTGAGCCTGGTTGGCCACATGGACTCAATCAAATCTTCCCAAATTATAGAGACTACCAACTAGTAGCGAGGGCCTAGGGTTTCCCATGGGGAAACAATTCCATTAACCAGAGTGTGACATAGTTGAAATACAATATCAGATAAGTATCAGAAATAGTAAATCATACAGACAATAGATACATAGTAGTAATAGGTAACAGTATCAAAAGGAAGACCATATACAATGATGATAATACATGTCATATGTCTTTAAAATGTCCAAAATAAGTATACATGGAAGGTTTACAATACATGGAACAATAATACAAAGAAAATTCAGTATCTATATAGTATCATGAGCCTCAGCTCAGTCTTGTGCTCACATGCTCCTAAGCAGCAATCAATAACCTATAGTAGGAAACATTCCCTTATCCATACCATCAATCATATAGTTTTTTTGAGTACTAAAAGGCATCCCGAACATGGTGTGATACACAATCACAGTAAGCAACCACCCATGGTCTAGTGACATCTATTCAATGAATATGTAACATTCACAATGTGCATGCAATAATAGAGTAGGTAAAGGAATTACTGAATGTAAGCATATAATAAATTCAATGATCTCACTTATAATAAAGTTCATCTAATGATAAAATTTCATTTGATAAGCATGTATTGAGACCTAGAATAATCCCAATAATACCTGGTGAAAAAATATGACTAAAGGATTACTAAACAGGCCATCCAAAAAGTGTAAGATAATGACTAAATCTAATCTTGTGTATTGCCTTGAAAGACGCGTCATATAATTAATTACATTTAATATTTATGTATGAACCTAAGGCCCTACTGGGAATTCCTATTTTTTAATCTAGGTATTTCTCTATGTTTTTCTTTAACCAACACCTTATAATTTCATCCATGGAGATCCTCACAAGAACCTAGGTATCGCTCGAGTTCTGGTGTAACATCACTACCATTTGAGTCCATCCTTGGCGGTCCACTAAGGGTGACCAAGTATCACTAATGGAATATATGATAAGATTCCCTCTGAGTACGTCCTTTTCAATTCATAGGGATTACATGTATCACTCAAAAAATTATAGTCATCCCCCATTAGTCATTCCATGGTAGTCCATATAAAGAGTTCAATTGTCACTCGGGCATAAGTAAGGTAAAATATATTTGATTTTTTCCATGGAATTCACATATGAATACATGTTTCATCGAAGGAATATAATAATTTAATCAATTTAATATATTCAGTCGCATTTAAACATTTATAGGTGATCGCTAAGAATATTTGAATTCAATATCACCTAATAAGGTCACTCAACACATTGTCCAAGCATAGAAGACTTGCCTCTAAATTACTCACATGGTCATTTCATAATAAAAACCATATCATTTGTAATTAACCAATATGTGGAAATTTTATGGGGATACAGATTCCTTTCCCTTTTCTCTATCAATTCAATTTACAATTGATATTACAATTCGACTGGCATGTTAATTTACCATTCAAATCAACAATTCATATTACAATTCAATTCAAATTTGGCATCCCAAATCAAGGGGAAAAGGGCATACCTCAGAGAAGTACAAATTCAATATCCACCGATTATAGTCAACAAAAAACTCACCCAAAGGGTTGGTTTCAATTAATTTTTAACAACAATTTAATATTTAACAATGGGCCTCATTAATTTCATAGGTTATAGATATAAATTATATTCATGGATTACATTATATTACAATATAATAGCTCTGAAACATGGGAATAAGGAATAAGGACATATATATAAACCATTATACATTTAATGAAAACCATTAGACCACCTACTGTAGGACTATATAGAATAACTTGTCTAGTATCAGCTCCTGATTCGACTCAGATTAGAAGAAAATCGAATAATGGATGAAGAAACTATTAATATGGAATATTACCCCACATCTAAATAGCATATTTGATTCAAAAAAATGGGGAATGAGTAAAATGGAATCGTTATCTTATCGATATGGATCCAATGAGATGATCTAATCTCAATTATGAATTTAGATGGAGATGTTCTATCGATTCCTATAATAGACACAAAAGTGGGCTTCAAAGGGATGAGTTTGTGCTTTGTTGGAGGAGAAATAATTGTTGGGGTATAATATAAGAATTAAAGAGGGTAATTTTGGTAAATTCATAATAATTATTTGGTCACAGAGTTTGGGAGCATGGTTAACCAAAATGTGTGCCAATTGTGCACCCTTAGATGTTGGAAGGTCCACCCAACATGGTTTGTATGCACAGTTTTACTAACAATGAACAAACTGTAAAAAACATCACGTCCAAAATTCTTAAAATTTTTACAAGGGAATGTTTCTTCAATCAAGAAGTTTATCACACCATGCGGCCTATAGCCTCCAACAATCTAGCTTAGCATAGTCATAAGTATATATGTGTTATTCCATACATGGTTTCTTCTAACCGTGGGTTAGGCCATTTTCACCCAAAAGAATGATTTTGGTCTTCGAAGCAGCCCCAGACTCCACTAAGACCTCCATGACCTCAACGGGCTTTCATATTAGGCCATATTTGAAAATTTAAACTAAAAATTGGTGGAAATAAAAGGACTTATACCTCATAAAAGAATCTGGTTCTTATATAGTGGGAATGAATTATAAAATTTATTAATTTATTATTATTAAAAATGATAAAGTGATATATCAAAATATTATGGTGTCAATGAATCACACCATTCATATACACACATGCACAATCACAAAATATTTTTTTGGACACTACACATTTTTTTGTGTCGGCGTGTCATTATTAGAGGTTTATTTACTTTTCTGAGGTAATAATTGGGACACAATAGTTCATGTCCAATTCCAGACAAGTATGTCCAATTGGCCATCCTAGCTAACTGAATGGGTATGATCTGACCATATAACTAATCAAGAAATATCTAATAAATGTATCTATTCACTAGGCTAGTGTGATCTCAACCACTAACCTGATTGGGTGAGATCCAAATAGAAAAAATATATTTATATTGATATACTCTTCCAGAATAAGTGCCAATACAATCTGAATGTGTATGTTAGCTTATCCAAATGGGTACTTCCATGCCTAAAAAAATTAGGATCCATGGGATGAAAAATCATTCTAAATTCAATTATAAATCCACATTGTTCCAAGTTTCATCTCTTTTCCTTCTACCAGCATCAAAAATAGTTTTTTAGCATCTAATGAGAAAATAATCATTCATTACTCACTTGTCTCTAAATTTTATTCAAGGATACGCCCTACTAAATATTAATATCATGTAACGTTCCACACTTTTAAAATAAATTTTTTTTTCTTGTAACCCATAGTACTATCTAATTAGTAGGGTAAAGTATACATTTAAAAATATATACATTATGATGTGCCTATAAATAATCCTTCTAAAATCATCTTATCTAACATATAAACTCCATAATTATCCACTTATATCTCTAATGCACTCTCCATGTATATATATATATAATATTTGGAAGAAAACTATGTATTGCATCATTCAAAATCCAGTAAGGTTGTTTTTCAAATTCCATACAGTGTATGACAAACCATATCCTAGTGTTCGGTAACCAGACTTCACTTTATTGGTTCGATGAAATGCTATTAATATAAAAAAATCATAACATTATCATCCCTAATGTTATATGTCTTATACTAGTGATTACCTTTTTTACAAAATGATTTCTCACATAGTGTGTTATAGACCACCACCGAACACATTCATGTCCACCCATCTTCTTCTTAGTTTCATAGTAGTGTTATTATAATAATTAAATATTTTTTTTGAATCTATTTTGGGGTTTCTTATACATTAAAATAAATAGATATTTTTATTACATAATAGATAAAACTCTACATTCTTCTTTACGGGATAATATTATTCTATATTCTTTAGAAAACAGATATCTCAATTCAGATGCATTATTTGTCCATATTAATATAATAGATGGATAAATAAAGTTTAATTATTTTTCCATTATATATACCTTACAATACAACCCAATAATTTTATGTTTTATCTCACAATGAAAAATAGCCATAAAATAAGTGTTTAATCAGCTCTAGTACCACAAAGTTCAATAATGTATCAAAAATTAAATTTTCTTCATTATAGTATAATTTCATCAAAATATATTAAAAATATCCCTTATCATAAGAAGAATATATATCATTATTATCTATTTTATCATTCCATTTATTGTAGTGACATTATCAAGATTCATTTTTTCATATTTTACAAACCTTCAACTACATCCGTGATAGCTTCACAAATAGAAACTTCACCTTTAATTCAGAGTCACTTTGTTGAACAATCATGATGATCACTCAGTGGAAATTTTTTTTACTTAATTATGGTACTTTTTTATTCACATAACATCCATGGTCAATTGTGGATCCCTCTTCATGATCGCCCATTGGCCAAACTGATGATATATCCTTACGAATGTAACATAAATAATAAATTAGTAAAGGATAAAATTTTATATTTCTATATTTTAAATCAATGTTACAATACTTAATATATTCATATATTTATATTCATAATAAACATATGATATATTATATAAGATTGATTTAATAATATATATGTATATATGGAATACATATAATAATAAAATACTAACAAATTGAGAAAAATATTACAAAGATCCCAAAACAATTCACAATTTAACACTATGAATAATGAAATAAACCATAAATTAATTTATGTGTTATAATGATACTCTTAAAATTATTAATATTCCAAATATTCTATAAAATTACATTAATATATCAATAAATTCTTAATTTCATCTAAAATTATAATTTTACCCCAAAATATCATGAAATTAATTACACATTAAATTTAGGACTATTTTCATAATAAATCACTATAAATAATTCAAAATAATATTGAATTTATGTATAGAAAATAGACAATTAGTAACTTGTGATAGTGTAGTACGATAGCCTATGTTCATTGATATGATTTCTTGTTTCATTACACTCAAATGCAGACTCATTGTCAAGGTCTACAATAAAAACCATTCATAGTAAATTAATCATATATAAAAAATCTATTATTACTGCCTAAGAGTCAAAATTATTATACATTGTAACTTTAATAATAACCATTATATCTTTCTTAACATCACACTACTATGTTATCTATGGTAATTAACTTATACTAAATATAGAGACACATTACATCATTTTTAAATCATTGGTTTGTTTAAAAAATGCTATTTTATTTTTTTGAAACATATCTAAATAGTGTATCTGATATTGAATTGCACCTAATGAATATTTTACATTCTCATGAAATAATATATTTCATGTTATACAGTGAATATTAATCTCATTGTACTACTCTTAGCTATGTTAAAATATTATTTAGATTAATAATCTAAATCATCTTTAAAACCAAAACACTTCACATGATACCCTAGGTGAAATGCTTCTTCATCGAATTTTATTTATTTAGTTTTACTATTGAAAATACTTATACAAATGTATTGTAAATAATCACTAAAACCTATTCCTCAATATATAATAATAGTTTATTTTAATTATATGCAGATTAAAAATAGATGACACTATTTCAAAGAAATTCTATCTTATGGATGTGTCCAGGTGATTAATGGAGAAACAAATAAAGGTTGGGATGAATAAATATTACCATTTTACAATTTATTTAGTGAATTTGACCTTCTTGGCCTATTAAATTTAATTTCTATTCATCATTATAAAAACACCATCACCTGTACACAACAAAAAAAACAAGAAAACAAAAGAACACAGAATTTTTTTATATGGTTTTCCCCTAGTGTTATTTTCCCTTATTATATTCGGGATGGTTTTACAAAACTGATGTATAACTAATATTATAAAGTTATTACCATGAGGTAAGGAATAATCCTTAACTTAACAGTGTTTCCCAAAACTTATGTCTCCCAATGGTTCTTTATACTACATCCCTCCAATTTAGATAATGGATTTCAAACAAGAAATGAAACAATATCCTTCTAATATTCAGTTGATTTAGCACCAATAAAAATATCTTCTTACCAATCCATTAAAATATTGAAAAGGAACTCAGGTTTCCTTTTCTTCAAGAACTTAATTATTCATAACATTTAGTAGTTCTATAAAATTATAAATCTCTTATCAAATAAATAATTATTCACAATTATCATCATTGTTTTCTTTAACTCAATATTCCTCAATTTAAATATTTAATAGAATAACATGGATATTATGCATAATTTTAATATGGAAATCCATTGTGATTTAGAATCATGATATTAACTCAAACTCTTTCCTCTTTACAAATTTCTTCTAGGAATAATGCATTATTAACCCTCTAAGATATGGAAACATATCCTATTATTTAAACCCCCACCAATATAACTCAAGTATCTTCTATTTTAAATCTCCCATAGATTTTGTCTTCTTTATTAATTCACACTTCCAGAAAACCTGATGCATTATTCTATGTAAGCATGTTCACATTTATAATTATTATATTTTTGTAAAACTTCTCTTTATAGTGTAATCTTATTGAAATATCGTCATTATAGTCATTATCATGAATCAAGGATTAACATTTAGCATCATGATATTTATTCACAAAAGAATATCATAACATCATCACATTTTATGTTATATATCATTTATGAAAACCAATTAATTATTACATGGCCTCAAAAGTGATCTTATGTATCAATTGAAACTATAGGTTACTCTGGTATATCCTCAAACAAAATCTTACACATGTAGTGTAACTTAAAAGTAAATATTATATACCCCATTATTACTCTATGTCATGCTCCAAGATACTCTTACATATCGTTGTGAGCTGATGATTTATTATTATGTATTCCTACAATTATCTAAATTTCTCTAAAATTCCTTATGTATAGTGTGCCAAGCCTTTTATACATATTATTACATGATTTTAAGAATATGTATCCATGAAATAAATACCAAGGATCGAAAAGTCTAGTGTATTTAGAATACTACGACCATAATTAGAAAGTATGAAATAAGAATTAAAACATATTTTTATTAATCTCCATAATGAGATCCTAACTCATTTTCATCTCATACAACTATATAGGATAACCTGGGGAATATTTAGACAAAAGGAGTGATCTAAAAGGCCTAGTAACTGAACAAACATGGGATTTAAGCATAACACATGAGTTGGAAGGAATAACATGATAACATAAAATGAATGGATCATGAATAAGATATGGAATAATAAAATATAAAACATGAAATAATATGATAATTTATATATAGAAAAGTGGAAGAAACATGTAACATGACATATACATGAGTCAATTCTAACTACCAACACTATATCACATAGGGGACAGATTCTCATAATGGATTAGGTTTACTCCCTAATCCCATACATAAAATCTCATGAGACTAATAAAATTACCCAATTCATTTGAGACCTATTTTTGCACACCAATAATAACATGTTCTTGAATATTTGTTTTACATGAATAATCAAACATAAATAAAAAACATAAGGGTTACCCATGGAAAGAAATGGGTCTCATAATCATGTCATAAGTCCTAACCAATGGCAGTATTAAAATGGTAAACATGAAACAATGGATTTAAATAATTCTTGTAAATTTATAAAGGAAAAATAAGAATACATCGTGAATGTTTATTTATAACTAACTATAAAATAAGAAAAATAGTGGGAAGGTAACTTTAGAAATGTGTCAATTAAGCATAGTTTTTGGGGAAATAACTAAGAGTATTTAGACATGATAAAGGTATAATTATTTTCATAAAAGAATAAATGAATTAAAAAAATTCATGTTAAAATAAGTTATTATATAAAAATATTGGAGTCTGGAAACATTTTATGTTGTTTACTTTAAAATTGGTATGAAAAAATAGAAGTTCCCTTTAATCGGGTTTGATTATCCCGAGTAATTGAGAAGGTAACTTTTTAAAATATGTATTTCCCCATAAAAGAAATATGAATTGATATAAATATATATTTTTGGTACATATACATATAACATAGGATATTTATATAATAATAATTAAGAGATAAATTGAGTTATAGAGAGCGAAATTGTAACCTAAAAGAAATATGGAGGCTTAGAGAGATCCCTTAGCTTATGTATGAATGTGTTTTTCACATGCTATTAATATCAAAGAAAATAAAAATATATTAGTTATTGTCTTAATACATAACCTCTTAAACATGTATTTTATTTATTATAATTTTATTAAGTTAATATATGGCCATTTTGAGGAGTTATAAGGTTTATTTTAACTATTCTGGGAGTTCATGTTTCATGGTTTCGTGGTTGAATGACTTGAATATAATTTTGGATGTTCTAGAAAAATGGTAATAGTACTCTAGAAGTGAAATTATATGGTATTAATTAACTTACATATGTTTAAATGGTCCCGTATATCATTTTTTTCTAATATTAGGATAATTCATTTTTAAAAATGATAATGATAAATGTTTAGTTTATTGTGGTTGTTTTTCCGAACATCACAAATTATTTTCCTTTTATTTAATATTATGTCAATATATTAGTCTTATAACATGAAATAAGTTACAAATTACTTATTAAAATAATATTAAACCATTATAATAGTTGTATTACTAGCCTTGAAGGTGGTAATGAAAAATTAAAACTCCTTTTATATGAAGATGGTTAATACACAAAATTTAGACAATGGTTTACATTCATTGAATAAGAAGAAATGAGACAAAGGGATGGATATAAAATATTATGTAAGAAATATAACATTATAGTATATATATTATATTTTATTTATTATTCTTTGTTGTAATAATGAGGTTAGGATAAGGTAGAATAAGAAAAGAAAATTAAGAGAGGTTGTTTAAGTAAGTTACCTCTTGACTATCACCTCCATGAAGGATCCCTTAATGAACATATAATTAGTATTTTGGTGAGACCATAAGAACTATTACATAAAGAGATTAGGGATTAGAGTTTTTTTCAAATATTTTATAATATTCAAGTCTTGTATGGTGTGATGATAAAGGGTTTTTAGGGGTGGTATTTATAAGGGGAGGAGTGTGGTGTTTTTTTAATTTCTCAAAATATTAAAATAAAAATAGATTATTATAGAGAAAAATTCTTCCAAATAGATCATAAATGTAAATAGAAATAATTATTTAATCATATATTAGACCTTTCGATTATATAATATTTTTATGATTTTAAATAATTAAATAAAACATTATATTCATGAAATATCATTATTTCAAAATTTGATACTATTCATTACATTGATTATAAAACGTCAAAAAAATATTTAAAATTAAAAAAACGTTGTTATTATATTATATACATGTTATGTTCATATATATAATTATTTTATTACCATAAATACTTCAAATTATATTTATATTTACTTTTTAATATTATTTATTTTCTTTTTCCACTTATTTAATAATTATTGCATCATAGTGTGAATGAATTTAAGGTAATTATTTATTTACTAAAAAATAATAATAAATTACCATGATAAAAAAAAATTAATAGTTCAATATACTACTTATTTCATAACATATATTCTAGATAATCATGTATTAAAAATATAATACCTATTAAAAACAATACTGTGGTAAGTTTGACTTCGCTTTAAATAAAATACTATATTGTAGTTAATGCAAACCAAGTTGATCTAAAAGGTAATAAATTATATAAAATTGATTATTATGGTCTAACATTACTCATAAAATATAATTTTGAAAAGTTTTAATGTAATATTTTATCCCTTAGAATATTATTTTTACCATTTATTACTAGATTTACCCTTAACCGTGGTAATAAAACTTACTAAAATTACTATTAATATTTTCCACAAATAAAAGGGTTATATTTACAAAAAAAATAACTTATCATTCTAAATATAGAATCCTTTTTTCAAAATTAAAATCAAATATGTTTTATAATTTAATTTAATAGAAAATAGAAAATATTCATTGAAATATAATTTTTTTGAAAATACCATTTTATGTATAAAATGTTTTATACTAAATTCATGAGTAAAATTCATTAAAAAAAATTAGATTATTTATATTATAATATAACAAATTAAAGTTTAAAAAAATAAAAAATAGAATTTTACTTTTTAAATACTTTAGAATAAAACACATTTTTCAATGTAACTAAGTATTTCTAACTATTCATTAAAATTTAAAACATTTTAGAAAAATACCAAAAAATGATACATAGATAATTTTGACATGATGAATTCAAAAATTAATTTCATTTCTTAAAATAAAATTTCTAAATGTTACACATTAATTATTTTTATTTTCTAACAGAAAAAAAAATTCATTTTAAGAGAAAAAATATTTTTGAACAATAAAATATATTTAATAAAAAAATAAGTTTTGATTTACTATTAATAAATATATTTCATAATGTAGTTATTAATATTAATACCCACCAATTCATTTTCAAGGTTATAATGTTCATTTTACAATAATAATATTTTGATAATATAACATTATTTTTCTAAACTCAATGTTGCTTGAAATAGAGGATACCAAATAAATAAAAATATTTAAAGAGAAATATTTCATAAAAATATTATTTTGTTACATTCTTCCACGCTTATGAAATTTATCACATGAAATTATGTTTTATATACAATGGTGAAAATATTTAAGGGTGCTTCTCTTTCATCACTTCCTCAGGTTCCCATATCACCTATTTATATTTGTGGTTTCTCCATAGTACTTTAACTAGGTGAGTGGTCTTATTGTGTAGAAATTTCTCTCTATGGTTCAAGATCTTCAGTAGTTTTTCCTTATAAAATAGACCATTTTTCATCTATACCACCTTTTAATTAAATACATGTGAGGGTTATGGTATGTACTTCTTCTAGAGGGATATATGGAATACATCAGGTAGTCGATATGAAACAGCTCTGATGTGATCCAGAATATCAAAGGGGATGATGTAATTCAGACATATCTTTCCTTCTCCCCAAATCTCATAAATCAATTCCATGTAGATATGTTAGGGAATTATTTATCTCCAACTTCAAATTCTATGTAATGTCTATCATTTTATGCATAGCTATTCTGTTAGCTTTTGGCATCCCTGATGTTATATTTAATGGTCTTAACTCTTTATACCATTTACTTGAATATTTCAGGTTTTATAAGATTACATTCAATGAATTCATCCCAGCTTATAGGTGTTATATATCTATTCCCACAAAGGGCTTCATATGGGTCCATATGGATTCTTGAGTGGAAACTATTGTTATAAGATAACTCAGTCAGTCTAAGATGTTGATACCATCCTCCATTGAATGGCCTACTCATATTGGTCCACTCAAACTATTATTATAAAAGAACTCAACATTTCTTCAATTTTTTAATGGTCCTCTCATATTAGACATCATTTTGAGGATCATAAGTTATATTGAACTTCAGTTCAGTATTTAGATCACATTGGATAATTTTTCAGAACGTAGAGGTAAATATCAGATCTTGATTGGATAGAATCTATAAAGGTACCTCCAACTATCCATACCACTTCTCTAATGTATAAATTTTAATGTTAATTGAGTGATAATCCCTCTATAATTGAAATAAAGTGACCTGTATTTGTAAGTGGATCCACAATAACACATATGGCATTATTTCCTCTGAATATAGTTGGAATTATAGTGAAAAATTCCTTGGTTATATTTGTTCTCCCTAGGTGGATGGAGAAGGTCAAGTTATCTGTATCATTTGCAATCTACCCATTAACATCAGGATGTGATGGTACACATAGTAATGGCCCAAATTTTATGATTCCATCCACATCAATTTTTTACTCTAAGGATTTCCAATTTCTAATATATTCTACATTCTTCTAAATTTTGTTATATTTTTCTATAGAATCTTTTATCTTCTACAAATGGTATGGTTAAGAAAACATTTGAGAAAGGAATTATGATGTTCATTCCAATATAAGTATCATGGGTATCCTTTTTAAGTCTAAGAAAACTGGATTCTTCTCAATTATCATCATTCATAATGTTATAGGATATTTTTTACTCAGAGCATGTTTCACTTTATTTTCATTGTAAGGATGGTATTGTATTGATAAATCATAGTCCATGATAAGATCTATCCATATTTTATAGATTATAATAAGATAATTATTTTTTAATATATATTTGAGTAACTTGTGATCTATATACATCTCACACTTATCCCCATAGAGATAATGCCCCCAGATTTTCAATTAATGTGAAGATCACAGCTACCATCTCCAGATCATGTGTGTGATAGTTTTTCTCATGAACTCGGTGTTATCTTGAGGCGTAAGATATTAATTTATTATTTTTCACTGTTATACATCCTAATCCGTTATTTTATTCATCATTCTATACCATAAATAGTTCCCTACTTGTGTGTATTATAAGTACCATTTCAATAGTAAGCCAATTATTCACCACTTTGAAGAAATAATCACATTCACTAGTCCAAAATAACATAACTCTCTTTGATTCATCATGAATAGTGGGTTTTATAATAACAATAATTTCCTAAAAATCATCAATAATACCCAGCTAGATCAAGGAAACTACGGATCTCTTTTATATATTTTGGTTTATGCCACCCCTCATTTTCCTTTATCTTAGAAGGGTCCACTGATATCTTATTTATGGTGATAACATACACCAGAAATGTTAATTATTCTATCCATAACACACATTTACTATTCATTTCATATACTTTATCCCTTGATGAGATATATAGAATAGTATTCAAATGATTCTAATACACCTACTTTCTATTAGAGTATATCTGAATACAATCTATAAATACTACCACAAATTTCTAGAGGTAATCTCTGAAGACTATATTAATTATGTCCATGAAGATTTATTCAGCATTAGTGATTCTGAGGGGAATTACTATAATCTTACTATACATATCTCATTCAAAAGGAATTATTGGGAATATCTTCCTTCTTCCCCATTAATTTGTGATATCCTAACCAAAGGTCCACTTCAGAGAAATAATTATCCCCACATAGTTGATCAAACAAGTCATCTGTCTTTGGAAGGGGAAACATTTTCTTTATTATGATTTTTTAGCTTGCGATAATCAATACATAGTTTCATTGATTCATCCATCTTCTTGGCAAAGAGGACGGGCGCACCCCATGAGGAAGAACTTGGGAATATGAAAACCATATCCAAATTATCTTGTAACTACTTATTTGATACTTCTAAATCAATGGTGTACATCCCGTAAGGATTCATTAATATGGGTATAGATCTCGGAAAAAGTTAAATTGAAAACTCAACCTCTCGGTTAGAAAGAGGACTTGGAAATTCTTAAGGGAACTAATTAATAGAGTCCCTCACAATAGAAATGCCTTAAAGAATGATCATCTACTTTGTATCAATCAATTGAGCTAGAAATCCATGTTCATCATGTGATACTATCCACACTTGAGTTGATGATTCTAAAAGAGATTCATCCTCCTTAAATTTTTATAAAATTGGAAGATGCCACTAGATATGAAGATTGATCTCCCTCTCCCGATAGTTAATATTGGTTTTTTACAAATATTTCCAATCCATACCCAATATTGCATCAAAATCCACCAAAGGAAGTAAGATGATATTTTCTAGTAGGTTCGATCCACAGACATTGACTAAGGAGGAGTTATATACATTATATGCAATAACTTCTACATTTTTTGTTCTCATAGATAAGTCAACTTCAATATTTTGAATTGGTGATTGAATAGTTCTACTATACATGGAAGAAATGAAAGAATTTGTATAACCAAAATCAAAAAGTGCATTTTTAATTCACGAATGAATAACCAGAATACCTTTCACCACATCATTATTGGGATCCACCTAAATAGTAGTGGTAGCATATTCACTTTCTTGATTATTTAGAGCTTTTTCATCTATTGCCTCTAGAATCCCTTGTCTTAGGCCATTTCCTTCCATAATATGTGTGTTACTTATAGTTTGAACACTCCATTACATTTTGATTGTTTCTATGAACCTTCCTTTCATATTCCACAGTAGTGGTATTCTTGAAATACCTACAACAATTATTGTCATGAATCCCCTCTTTTCTAAATTTGAACTATCTCTCGGTTTACTATAGACCATTCTCGGGATGCTTCTTCCAACAATTATGATGGGTGGGATATAGGGTTTTCTTACCTTCATGGTTTTTATCTATGGGTGCTCCCATATAAAACTAAATCTTTGTCTTTTAATCTCTGAGCCAACGAGACCACTGAGAGTGTAAAATCTTGATATCATCCTTAAGGGACCAATGGAAAATCTCTTTATAGTTATCAAATTCTCAAATCGCCAAATCATTTTTCAGTCCTGACTTTAGTCCACTAAAGAATCAAACTAACTTGATTTCAGTATTCATGAAACATTTGGAGGTTCATCATGTAGGCCTTGTAATGTGTGCCTTATATACTTTGATAGACCCATATTCTTTTTTTACTTCAGTATAAGGAACTAGTTCTCCATCTTAAGATGGAGAGTTAAGGGAAAATATTTATTCATAAATATTTTCATCAATTATTCTGAATACATGGAATCAATTTCCTCTTTATTCATAGTTTTTTTGATCAATTTCCACCACTGGTTAGCTACTCTATTGAAACAATAGATCTCTATCATTACTTATTCTTCTTCTAAACACTGGTGGAAAAAGAATATCCTTTCAATGGATTCAATCCATTATTCCACAATGATGGGATTAGAACATCTAGTGAAAATATAAGATGCTTTTTCCCTAAATTATTCAAACAAAACATGATATTTATTAGGATAAGGAGGGTGTTCCACATGATTTGATTTATTATTCATTACTTGATCCAGTTGAGGCAGTACTGTCATGATGTTCTATTCTCCCTTTCCTATCGGTTTAGGTATCTCATTAGAGAAATTATTATATTTACTATCTCATTGATTTTTGGCATGGGTCCTCCTATTTCCCTCTATTAACATGAAATTAAAAATAAAATTATGTTGGTTTTGAATACTTATCTAGTGATCATATAAAAAGGATACTATGAACATAAAAGGATAAACTTCTAAATGAAATGTATATCCTAAATTTTGATTCCCTAAGGTTTAATATTGGTTATCGATGGTGATAGAATTATCCTTAGGGTTCTTACTAAATCTTTCTAGTCCTAATCCCCAAAAATATCTAGACCATCGTTTGATGTCAGCTATATCAACCCAAGCCTTTTACACATATTATTACATGATTTTATGCATAGTTAGTGATGAAATTCAAATGATGGATCGAAAATTATATTATATTTGGAAGACAAGGAACTTAATTATAAAAGAAGTAATAATAGTTATTTTTTTTATTAAACTCTATAACAATATTCGTAACACATTTATAGATCCGATAGTTTTATAGGAAATCATGGCGAATACATAGATAAAAGTGGTGAGCAGAAAACCCTATAAGGGAACAAACATGGCATTGAATAATAACACATGAGATAAAAGGCACAACATAATAACATAAAAGGAATTAATCATGAATAAAATTTTGAAGCATAAAATATATAACATGGAAACATATAAAATAGGTAGTAACTTGTAACATGAAAATAATAAGAGTCATGGATAACTGCAAGACTATATCACATGAAGTACAGAGTCCCAAAATGGATGATTTTTACTCTTTAATCTTATACATAATGTCTCATGAGACTAAAAAATTACCTAATTAATTTTAGATCTATCTAGGTGCACTGATAATAACATGTTCATAATTATATTTTCCACATAATAAATCAGACATAAAGAATAAAAATAAGGGTTACCCATGGAAAGATATATGTATCGTAATCATTTCATGTGGCGTAAACAAATGGAATATAAAAATGGTATCCATAAAAGAATGTATTTAAATAAATATTGGATAATAGTAAACTAAAAATAATAATAGATAATGAAAAATTATTTCCAACTGAATTAAAAATCATAAAAAGAGTGTCTGGGTTACATTAGAAATGTTCCACTTAATAATAGTTTTAGGGAAAAAATAAAGACTATTTAAAGAGTATAAAGGTGTAATTATTTAAATAAAACAAGAAATGTACTAATATTTTTTTTATGATAAAATGAGGGATTTTAGAAAAATATTGGAGGCTTAAAATATTTTATGTAGTGTACTTTCAAATAGGTAAGGAAAAGGGATGTTCTCTGTAATTGGGTTGTCTTGTTAAGAGTAATTGAGAAGGGAAAATTCTAAAATATGTATTTCCCAATAAAATAAAGATTAATTGAGCTACACACATATGTTTGGTATACATAAATAGAAAAAATTGGAAGTACATAATATTAATAATGAGATAAATTGATGTATATAGAGATAAAGGGTAACCCAAATGAAATATGGAGGTTCGTAGAGATCTCTTACCTAGTGTGTGAATGTGTTCTGTACCTGCTCTTAATATCTAGGTAATAAAATTAGAATCATTAATGGATTAATTAAAAAACTCTTCCACATGTATTTATTTAATTATAATTTTATTAAGTTCATTTCAATAAATTTCTATGAGTTATAAGATTTAATTTCCCCATTCTGGGGGTGTTTATTTCATGGTTGGTTTACTTATATATAATTATGGATAAAATTTTAAAATGGTAATAGTATTAAAGAAATGAAATTATATGGTATTCATGAACTTCCATATGTTTATATTTTTTCAAATATAATTTTTTTAACATGAGGATGATTGATTTTATAAAATGTTAATGATAAATGTGTAGTTTATTTTGGAATTTTTTCCAACCATCAAAACATTGTCTCATTTTATTTAATGTTAGATCTTTATAGTAGTTGGAGAATATGAAATAAGTAATTATATACTTATTAAAATCATATGTAACCATAATAAAAGTTTTATTACTATCCTTGATTGGGTTAATGAAAAAATAAATGTCATTATTCAGGGAGACGGTAAATCTCTATATTTTGTACAATGGATTACTTTCCTTGAATAAGATAAGATGAGAAAAAGGGATTATAATAAACTGGTACTTTATTTAACATTAATAATTTATTTATTACATAAAAATAAACATAATACAAGCTATAATAATGATAAGTCTAATGTCTTTAGGAATTATGATTATTATATAAAAATTTTAAATGTGGAATACATTATCTTTACTAAAAACTTCCTTAACATGATCATAATATTCCATCGAATAGAAAACTGTATGTGATAACTTGGGGAAATACATAAGAATGGGGTGTGATATAAATCCTAGTTAGGTAATAAAAATTTCATAACGTGAAGATAATAATACATTTTAGGAAATAGGAATATAAATGAGGCATAAAAAGTGTAGGAATCATAAACATGAACAATGAGACATATGATAATCATAATGGAATCATTGGAAATGTGGAAACAACATAAAACATTACATTATAAACAAAGTTAAATGCTAACATACAATTAATCATGATGAAATAAGTCACATAAAGGAATCAGGTTCACTCCCTATCCCAACATGATGTCTCGTGACACTAAACATTACCCAATGCATCAGAGCGCTATATAATTCTGAGCACACCCGTCACTGTCATTTCATTTTCATGCTTAAGTGTGACATATAGAAAATAAAAAATTGATTCATACATCATCATATTTTATTCCATGATAAAGGAGTGTTGAATAAATACATGTAAGTCCCAATTAAAATAATTATAAGTGTATAAAGGTGAACACCCTTGATAGGAAATGGGTATAATTTTTACTACACAATTGTTTTGGCATGGAAAATCATGGTGAAATTTTGGAAGCATAAAGATGTAACATAAAATTTCATAAAATGGGTTGATGAGAGAGAAAGTGGTATATATAAATTTTGAAATAAAATAGGGATTAATAGGGAAATTTTAATACATTTCCCAACATTAGAAATTGGAAACATATTGCATAAGATAAAACTAAAACTTTAATAAAGAAGAGGAGGTAGGGATCCCTTACGTGAGGGTGTGACTATAAATGCATGGGAGGGGATTATTGAGAGCTTGGGGGCCCTTGGAAGGACTATATATAGGGGAGGTTAATGTAAATATGTGGACCAAGGATTTCGAGTGAAGATAAATGGGATCTTCTTTGGGTTTAACTAGAAAATTTGTGGGGATTTTTTTATCATTTATCAAAATTGTGTTTTGGATTCTATATATTTAAATAAAAAAACCACAATAATACCCATGGTTTTTCCCATGGGTTTTTAATAATGGGAGTTGTTTTCATTATTTTATAACTACAAGGAACTAATTTTTAAATTAATAGCCATTATTATGTGGAGGTGAGTCATATTCTTAAAGAAAGTATTTTAAAACATTAAAATATATTATAAGATTGGTAGGATTCATAATGGATTTATAAAATAAATAAAATAAACATTAAATAAAATTTTTTAAAATTAAAAAAATGGTCATTTATACCTTTTATATTATTTATTACATCACTTTTGGAGAATTATAATTTCAAAATACACAAAGAATATTTATACGATATTTAATTTTTACCTGAAAATTCAACTATCTCAAAATCATATAAAAATTTTACTGTTGGATAATTTCTAAGTTATACTTCCAAAAATAATATTAATTTTATCTAAAATATTTTCAAAATATTTTTGTTTTCACTTGTAAAATAATAATTGTCATTTATTGAATAATTTCATTTTTTGACAATATCTGTTTCTTAACACTTATAAAATTAAATTTTGAAGTCATAAAAATTTTATGATCATTTATATTTAATCAAAATTATTTAATAATTTTATTTTATTAAAAATTATATGTATTTCAAAACCCCATTAATTAATCAAAATAATTTCCTTAATTGAATTTCAATGTTTCCCAAAAATACTATTTATTTTTTATTGTATAAAAATCATTTATAAAGAGAAATTATACTATAAAAATATAGTCATTATTATATAAAAAGTAAATTACATACTCAAATTTCTAGGGTCTTCATACATTCCCCTTTAATAATCATGCAAGAACCTTAAGAGTAAGGTGTGAGATAATGAGACTATTATGGTGTGGTTCAGCATACATGGTTTGGGCCATGATCTCGATGAGCTTAAACATACCCTATAAAAGGTTCCACTCATATTTTAGTTGTTGGATATCAGATTTTTATTATTAAAGGGAAATTCCCAATATTTTATCTCTCTTATAATATAAAATGAATGGGATTCATATTGTATGATCCTATTGGTTGATGTCATCACTTCCTTTTCCTGTTTCAATTTAACTTTTTAAATATATATATATATTGTAATCATGTGATCACCATGAAAAGGATATATTATCAATATTAATTATTATTAATGTTATTTTTTATAGGATATAATAAGTCACAATAATTTCATGTATTTTCAATAATGATAATCCATAATAGGAAATTCAAATAAATCAAAAAGCGGAATTTTTTTTAATAGAGTTCTGGTCACAAATCTCTTTTTCCTTAAGTATTTCCTTCATCATAATTTTATTTTTCCACACTAAAATAGATGGGGGTAACCCTATTTCATCACTTCCTCTAATTCCCACATTCGCTCTCTAAACTTTTGGTTTCTCTATAACACTTTTATAGGTTTTATTTTCTTATTTCGAAAAAAATTTGTCTCTATAATCTAAAATTTTCAGTGATTTCTCTTCATAGGATCCATAATTCTCCCAGGGTACCACCTCTAGACTGAGTTCATTTTAGGGTTATGGTATGTACTTCCTCAATAGGGATACATGTAATACATCATGTATTTGACAAATGTTATGTGGGAGTGCTAGTCGATAGGCCACAACTCTAATGCAATAAGGATCTCATTGGGGTCGATGTATCTTAGACTAAGTGTTCCATTCTTCTGAAATCTAGTCACTTTATTCTATGGGGATATGTGAAGGAAAACCATGTCTATAACATAAAACTCTATGTCTCAAATATGATTATTATCATAGCTCTTCTATCGACTCTGAGTAGGCTTGATGTGTTGCTAAATGGTCTTTTCCTTTTCCACCACTTCCACAACCATTTCAGGATATACCAGTTTTCATTCCCCAACATCATCTTAGCATAAATGTATTTTTAACCTCTTCCATAAATGGATTCATAGGGGAAATTAGGATGCTTTAGTGGAAACTGTTTTTCTGTGAGAACTCGGCCAGATGAAGATGTTGGTCACATACTCCTTTAAATTCCATAGAACATTCTCTCAACATTTCTTCCATTTTCTGAATAGTCTTCTCAGAATGGAAATTAGTTTGAGGTTGATAGGTATTATCGAAGTTCATATCAGTGATTATATAATTTTTTAGACTTTTCTAGAACATTGAGGTAAATCTAAGATCTCAATTTGATACAATCAATAGTGGTACTAAATGAAATCTCACCACTTCTATGATACATATCCATGAAATTTGATCCAATGAGAAATATTCTTATATAAAAATTAATTATGGATTATTTTTAAGAAGATACACCAAAACTCATATATAATTATTCCCAATTGATTTATTCAAAATAATAATGAAAAATTCCATGGTGATGTTTTCCCATTTCCATGTAGGTATGTGTAATGTTGTGCGACCCCGTTGGATTCTTCCATTACACTTAAACATTTTGACATACAAGAAATGTTGATGTATATTTTGTGATATCCTTAATTATATTGTCCAAGAAATATAGTTATTTGAGATTTTGATATATCTTTTTGCTTCCTGGGTGGGTGGATAATGTTGATCTATGTGAATCATCTGACATCTCTTTCACTCAATCATGATTTGATTGTACATATATTATTGACCCAAATATAAAAACTCGTTCTAAATTTACATAGAACATTGAGGATTTCCCTTTTCATATGGTTTTGACTTTCTTCTAAATTCCCACATCGTCTCTTTAACCATCCTTTAAATAATTCAAAATTGATGGTTGATAAATCATTTGTGAAATGATTGATGATGTTCCTTTCTTTATGATTCCCATGTCCATCCTTTCTAAATCTAAGAGGATTGTATCCCTCTCAATTCTCATAAATGATAGAATTGATGGATCCTTTATTCTTATAGCTTCCTCCAATTTAATCACTTTATTAGGATGGTAGTGGATTAAGAATTCATAGTCCATGATCATATCTAAACATCTCTATTTGTGCATATTGAGATTCTTCTATGTGAATATATATTTGAGAATTTTTTGATTTGTATATATTTTATACTTCTACCAAAAGAGATAATTCCACCATATTTTCAAAGAGAATATTACTAAAACCAACACTAGATCAAGTGTTGGGTAGTTATATTCATAAACTTTTAACTGCCTTGAATAATTGATTATTATATTGTCATTCTATATTAACACACAACCCAATCCATTTTTCTATGTGTCATTGAATACCATGAAAATTTATCCACTTGTGGGTAGTGTGAGAACAAGGGAAGTGATAAGACTCTTTTTCAACTCCTTGAATCTATATTCATATTCATCATTCCAAGGAAACTTGACACCATTCTAAGTTAGCTAGGTTAGAGGGTTTGATGATCATGAAAAATTTCTCAAAAATTTATGATAATACCTAGCTAATCAAAGTAAACTATATATATAAGTCACAAATGTTGGACTCGACTATATTTTAATTTATTATTTCTTTGAAGGGTCCACAGATATCCCTTTGAGTCTGATGATATTCCCCAATAATGAGACTTAGTTTGACCAGAACTCAAATTTTCTATATTTTGAATAAATATTATATATTTTTAAGGTATTTAGCATAATGCTCAGATGACCCTCATGCTCCTCCTTAATTTTGGAGAATATTAGAATATCATCTATAATGACTACCAAAAAATCAAGGTAATATCTAATAACCCTATTCATCAAAACCATGAATATTGATAGAGAATTAGTGATTATGAATTCCATTACAGTGAACTCATAGTGTTAGTAACTTTTACGAAATGCAATCTTGAGTATTCTTCTTCTTCACCATAACTTGACAATATCCTGATCGTAGATCCACCGTAGATAATTATTGTTCTCTATATAGAATATTGAACAAGTCATCAACAAGTGGAAAAGGATACTTTTTATTTATTGTGATCTTATTGACCTCATGATAATAAATGAAAAGGTATATTGACCCATCCTTCTTCTTGATGAAGAGGACCAGTGAAACCCATGGTGAAGCAGTTGGGTGTATGAACCCATTATGTATATTATCCTATATTTATTTCTTCATCTCTTCACATTATACAAAAGTAATTCTATATGGTGTCTTGGATAATGGTAATTCCCCGGGTTGATACTCTATTAAAAATTTAACCACTCTACTGGGAGGAAGACCAGGATTTTCCTTGAGAATCCCATTAGTGTATTCCCTTGAAAGGGGAATCTCTTCACGGATAATTATTTACCTATACTCAATCACTTAATCAAGATACACTTTCTCATAAGGTAATAATATCCAATCTTGATATGTTGGTTCTAAATAATATTCATCAACCTCCTTTAACTTGTACATAATCGAGGGTTGATTTGTGATACAGAGAGTGATTTCATTCTTATTGAATTTCTTATTGGCTCTATATAGGGAATGTCAATACATACCCTAGATTTCCTCAAATTACACCAAATGTAGTATGAAAACGTTTTTTGGAATGTTTATCCCACAAATATTTATAGGGTAGCAGTTATATGCTTGGGATGCAATAATCTCCCCATTTCACCTTTTTCACTGATAATTACACTTCCTCGCTTTGTGGTGGTGTTTGACTAGTTATATAGAACTTTAATGATATGAAAGAATTCATAGAACCAAAATCCAAAAGTATATCTGATATCCTTGAATGAATAACTAGCATACCGATCACCACATAATTGTCGGGATTCCCCTTTGTGGTTGTTATGGAAAAAAATATCACCCTTTCTGCCTTAGAAGTTGTTGGTGGAATCTAAAAACCCTTGGATTAGTGCATTGTTTTGAAATGTTCAATGTTTCCATGAAGTTGTAGCGGTGAATAATACGATGATGGTTGATTGGATAATTCATCTCCTCAAATGAATTAGTAGGTTTCACCTTTCTGTATTAATTTTCTTGGTGTCCTTCCTTATCACACATAAATAATTTCCTTGTTCACCTTAGAAAATTTTTTGGGTTCTTCTTTCAACACCTTTGGCAAGTGGCATGTGAAAATTCTTGAAACCATTAGATTTACCCATCGTACTGCAAAAATTAAAATCTACTTTATGATTCTTATCCCTGTGATACCCTTCAATTTAACCAATATATATTTTGACTTTGAGGGTGTATCAAGCAATTTTATCATAACTATCAATGTATCGGATCACCTAGTCTTTTCGTAAACTGTGTTTTATCCCACCAAGGAAGTAGTCAACCATTAATTCAGGGGTAACGATAAATCTAGAGGTGTATCGAGAAAGTCCTGTGAAGTTTTCCACATACTTCTTGATATATTAATCATTTGTTTCTTGAGGTCAAGTAAATCCATTTATATTTTAAGTTGGAGAGTGTGTGGAAAATGTCAAAAAACATTTTCTAGAATTCTTTCCACCTCATTTCCTCGATCTCTTCCCCGGGCTTCGTATTCTTGATCAATTTCCACCATTGATCAGAATATCCATCCACATGAAAAAAAACTTGTATAACATTCTCTTTTTCATAACATTGAAGGATATAGAATATCTTCTCGATGGATTTTGATCTATGTTTCCATTATTATGGTATTGTATGATCTATTTAAAGTTGGAGGCCTTTATCATATAAAGGACTTAATTGTAGCATTTTCTTTATTAGGGGGATTTGGGTTCTCCCCCTGATCTAGGTTTATATTTAGAAACTGAGTCATCTGAGAGATAATAATCACAATGTTTTTGAATCCTACTCTCATCAGTTTTGACGTATCGTAGGGTTATTTATCACATTTCCCATCGCAATAATTGTTTACCTAGTCCCTTCTATTTCAAACCATGAGCATGAATAAAGGGAAATTTTGTGAAGGTTATTTTTAAACTATTAAACACATAAATATAAATTTAATGACATTAAAGTAGTAACTTATAACTTACATAAATTTTATTATCTTATGAATTTTTAGGCTTCAATCTATGTTATCCATGATATGTTTACTAACATATATTATTATGGAAATTTTTTGTTCCCTTAATAATGGTTCATAATTAGCTTATAAATTTACTAATGAAAATCCCCTAAAAATGTCAAAACAGTTGTTTAGTAAGGCCCATTGTCATGGACTAGGTTACGTTGAGTCAGGCCCAACGCACCTTGTCAGATTTTTTACCCCTACGTATATCTGTTCTAGAACCACGCCCACTTATATTTTCCAGATAGGGATGTATTTTCATGATAAACCACATACTCTATACTTACCAGAATTAAGGGATGGTTTCTTTTAATTAATATTATCTCAACGGATTTATTTAGAGTTTTATAATCCTAAACCCAAAAATGACTAAACATTTCCTTTGATACCAACTATAACAACCCTTCTATTTATTTCACATTAATACTTTATTTACTATACAAAATTATAGATAATACAACCCAAACGATAGAGAAGTATATTGTATTTGGGAATTAGGTACATTAAATAAAAACATTAAATTGGGAATACATCATATTTATTGAAAATATTCTAATCATGATCGTAATATTCCATTGAACATAAAACCGCATGGGATTACTTGGGGACATACATAAAATATGTCATGACCCGTCCCCCGGGCCTATGCCGTGACTACCCCAAGCCCGCCTTCCATAGGCTAGGGGCTAGCGACTAGCACCAAAGGTGTAAATCCTTAAACTAGGAAGGCATTTCCTTTATAACTTGAAAAAACACACAATAGAGAATGATCTAGAAGTAAAACACTAAGTAAAACTATATACAAAAGAGTGTTGAAAAGTAAAAGGGGCTGGAAATACAATCCCAACTGTGAACTACAAGGAAACTAAAAGTACAAGATCTAAAAAAAGGTAAAACGGCTCCTGGATAGTCCATCAAGAAATCCTACCTAATGGGTAGGTACAGATAACCTCCCAAGCACTCCACTTTTATTCGTCTCCTCCATGTACCGTCACTCCATGTGATCAACCTCCGGGTATCGTCCAGTCCTGGTACACTCAGCCTCGGTCAGCATTGTTCGTCGTTTGCATCCAACACAACGAGGTGCAGGCATGACCCGTGTAGGGGTGAGTATAACAATACTAATTAGGGACCCTGAGACCCTCAAGGTCTCACAAAATCCAACAAGGATAAACAATAATTTATAAAATCAACAGATAACCCCACTTAGTTATATTCCCATACATATACATAAGTTATCAAGTAATTCATCTCAATCATTAGGGAAACACATATGTTACTAACTCAGCTAAAACCCGGATTTAATTCTAGTGGTAGTATCAAGTAACATCCCGAGTCACACTGTCGAAACATCGGCTGCTGGAGAACTCCTCCTCTATCAAGTACAGTGGGCCTTCCGCGTCACTAAGGGGCTTCCCACTAACCTTGGACTGCTGAGGTACTCCTCCTATCGAGTATTGTGGGTCTACCACGTCACCAAGGGGCTTCCCACTAACCTCGGCGTGTACTTATAATAAGATATAACTAATGATTTAAATTAATGGTTATGAATAAAATTAACTAATTTATTAAAATATATGGTTTACACAATATTATATTAATTCATAGGATACCAATTAATTATAAATGAATATAAAAACTGATTGAATGTAAATTATAATATTATTATTTTTTATGGTCACAAATATATTTTACCCTAATAAATTTAATTAAATAAAATTAGTGTATGAAATTAATGTAAAATATATTTTATATATTAAATAAAATATTTTTGGAATTCCTCCAATATATTTTATAGACATAGGATAAAAACAAACTCAATTTTGTGCATAAAAAACTATTTTTTATAAAGGTAGTTTTACCACCTTTTAATAAAGACCCCATTTTAAATCTTTTTTTTTAATTTTATAGATTTAATATGTAAAAATTAACATTATATTTGTAAATTAAAAATAAAAAATAATTTCTTATAGTTTATTGGTATTTTTCTATAAGATTTTATTTTTTTAATGAATAGTAAAAAATACTGAATTTTAGTTCAAAACCTTTTTTTCATCTAATTTATTTATAAGTTTAAATTATTTTTTAAATTGGATTAAAAATTTAATTATATTATATTTTTATCAATTAATCCAATATATGTAATTGCAACCAATTTCACAATGAAATTTTATATAAAAACAATGAAAACTTTTAAATATTTTTACTTAAAATCCGCATTGTTGAACCGACTATAGGATTAATTTTAAATTAATTTATGACACTCATATAATTGGAATTTGGGAAAATGGATTCCATATTTGGAATAATAATAATTTATAATTTCTAAAAAGGTTAAATTCACTTTTGTTAAAAATTATTAGTGAATGTAATTAAAATCAATTACATCAGTTTAGGTAAAATTATGCTTAACTAAGGACGAAACCTTAAATTTAAGTCCCAAAATGACCTAGAAAATTTCAAAACACCATTTATATTGCCATTAGTTCTAAATTAACCATCCATTATTGAGTTGTTTTGGTTTTATATGATGTTTTTTAGTTTAAAATGTTGCTACACCTAACTTGTTTTCAAAAATGTCAAGTGTTTCCTCTCCCTTCTCTATAAAAGGTCACCACCTCTTCCTCTTCTTAAAAACTATCAAACCTCTTGGGTTCAAAAAAAATCTTCTGAATAAAATTTAAAACTTCCCTCCATTCCTCTTAAAATCTATCCCTTTGGAAGAAGGTAATCCAAGGAATCCTTTTGGCAGAAACAAAAACGAGTTACCTGATTAAGAGGTAATCCCTTCCCTTAAACTCCTTTATTTTATTTTCTTTCTCCACCCCCTACACTCCATTTATACCATGATTGTATAAAAACACTAGAATCATAAATATAATATTATATTTTTATGATAAGGGTTCAAACTACACAAACACACACTCTATCTAATGGGTAAAGAACATATTTTTTATGTGTACGATAAACTACCGCCTCACTAAATATTTTTTATTCATTTTTCCTTTATCGCCTATCATGGTAGAAATTATGATGTAAAATATGTTCATATATGTTATATATTATATTTCAAATGTCTTTAAGATTCTTTAATCCTTTATACAACACATAAACATTTTTCATTTCCATTTTGTGTTAATATGATAATTTAATGTGAGGATGTATGGACTACATTCCCCTCAAAGAGATATGATTTGTTCATACACTTCATGAAATATATTAAGGATGGGTTTAGTTAATATATATGATAAATATTATATCATAATTTTACATTAATAATGATATACAAATATACATATATGTCATTTTTTTCTTTCAATAACATAATAAAAACTGAAATAGTGTTCATGCCTACGTACGACTTACCGTCTCCATGAATGCACTAGTGCAGAAAACATTTTTTACGTCGGTTATTTTTCATTTTTTACGTCAGTTTCTAGCCGACGTTAATACGGGAGACGTTATAAATAATGTTTTTGATGTTGTTTATTTTAAAACCGACATCAAAAACATAAAATTGTGATGTTTATAACGTCGGTTATTTTAGAACTGACGTGATAAATAAAATGGGAAGGGTTTATCACGTCGGTTATTTAACAACCGACGTGATAAAAGGCCTGGAAAATGGTTTATCATATCGGTTCTTAAAAAAATTGATGTGATAAAAGGATGGGGAAATTGTCTATCACGTCGGTTATGAAATAACCGACGTGATAAACCCAGGGGCAGGGGGTTTATCACGTTGGTTATTATAGAACCGCCGTGATAAACCGGGGGGGTTATCACGTCGGTTATTATAGAACCGCCGTGATAAACCGGGGGGGTTATCACGTCGGTTATTAAACAACCAACATGATAAACTGGGGGGAAGAGGGTTTATCACGTCGGTCTTTTAGTAAACGACGTGATAAACCGAGGGAGGGGGTTTATCACGTCGGTTAATATATAACCGCCATGATAAATCTGGGTGAGGGGGGTTTATCTCGTCGGTTATTATATAACCGCCGTGATAAACCGGGGGAGGGGTGTTTATCACATCGGCTATTAAATAACCGATGTGATGAACCGGGGGGGAGGTGGTTTATCACGTCGGTTATTAAATAACGGACGTGATAAACCATTTTCCAGGCCTTTTATCACATCGGTTATTAAATAACTGATGTGATAAACCATTTTCCAGGCCTTTTATCATGTCGGTTATTAAATAACTGACGTGATAAACTATTTCCCAGGCCTTTTATCACGTTGGTTATTAAATAACCGACGTGATAAACCCAATTTTTTTTAAAAAAATTGAATGCAGTCATCTGCTCTCCACCAGAATCAACCAGAAAACAAATCAAGAAATCATACCACAAAAACAGAAGTAGATCAAAATTAAGCATGTACATTGATAACATATAAAACTTACCCCCTAGACAGCCCAAACCCTCATGTATACCCCATGGACAGCCCTCCCCCACCCCATTGGAGCCCTCACCCTCATGTATACTCCCTAGACAGCCCTCCCCCACCCCATTGGAGCTCCCACCCTCATGTATACCCCTTGGACAGCCCTCCCCCACCCCATTGGAGCCCCCACCACACTCCTGGACTGCCCCCGACCCCCGGACAGCCCCAAACACCCCTCGACAACCCCCCACCCACCCGAACAGCACCCCCTCACCCCACTTGACAGCCCCCACCACACCCCTGGACAACCCCCCCCCCCCCCCCCCCCCCACCCTCATGTATACCCCTGGACAGCACTCCCACACCCCTGGACCGCCTTCCCACACCCCTGGACAGCCCTGCCACCCCCCTGGACTGTCCCCCCACCCCACTAGAAAGCCCTCCCAGACCGCTGGACACCCCACAACCCCACTAAACACACCCCCACACCCTTGGAACCCCTCCCCCACAGACCCAAATCCATACCAGAAAAACCATCATAAGTAAACCAAAACAAGAAGCAGAGAAAAATTAAACATTCACTTATATAACATTCAAAACTTTCACTCTCAACTTCAAAAAAAACCAAATCCAACCTAAACAACTACCAAATACACAATTACAACGACAATATTCAAAATTACATTTTACATTACAAACAACTAAAAGTCAATCAAACCTGTAAAATAATTTGACCACTCCACTTGTAAGTGTTTGATGTCTTCAGCAGTATAGGGTTTAGGGTAATCAAAAAGTTAAAAATGAAAAATAAAGTAGTTAACGTGTATAATGAATAAATCAAATTGAAATATTATGGAAAAGTTTAAGATGAAATCGTACCAGGTCAAAATTCACAACTGTCCCAGTTGTTATTATTTCATACATAAATCTTAACATATAATATCCGCATTCGATGTGGCTTTGTTGTTCATGACAATTCTATTTTAATGAGTGTAAATTCAATATATTATTTTTATGTAATAAATCAAAAAGTACAAATTATAAATGGATATTTACCTTCTCATTTACATATTTGATCTTTGCACCTCTTTTCTTTGTGTTTTTCGAAAGTAGGCCCATGCACTGTTAGAAAATAATACGAATTGGGTAAATTTAAAATTCATTATAATATATAAAACTATTGAGAAATTGAAACTTACTTTTCCAATATATTCTTAAAACTATCTCGCACATCACCATGGACAGAGCATATCCAATAAAGGGATTTCTCCCTTGGGCAAAAAACCCCTAACATCCAATGATCACTGATAAAAGGAAATTTGACGTTAGTGGTTTTTTATGTTAAAAAATAATTAACTCTTTGAGAGAAATGTGTTTCATACCTCTCAAAAAAAGGCATCATCCAACATTGTGTGATTATATTCTTTTCAAATCTTTCAGCAATATAAACCATTCTTTGTTCCTCATTCAATGCACATGCTTCAGGGGAAATCAATTGAGGGTCCATGAATCCATATAATTCTGTCAGCTCATTCCTCTCACAAATTTTATAGAGATACCTAATACAAAACATACATAAGTATACATTTTTAATAAATATAACGCAGGGAAAATGTGTTAAGACTTACATGGAAAAAATTTGCACCACGTTGATGCCCAACTTATCTCCAGTAACAAGCTCCATGATATCAGTTTTTATAATCCCCACTCTTATTTCACGTCCATAAACATGAGCTTCCATTGGAAACTCATAATAACCCAACAACAAATGTGAATATCATGAAAATCTGTCAAGACCATTTGAATCTGTATCTGATGTCATAGCCATTTGTCTTTGTTGTTGTCTATACTATTTTTCTTTACCTTTGAAGTATTCCTGTAAAAAAAATTGAAAAATATATTAGTTTTCAAATGATAAAACAACTTTAATAAAAAAATTAAAATAAAAGATGTAACATTCATACCTCTATGGTAATGAGTTGAAGAAGTCTGGATGGCCAAATTAAAAAATGGTTGATACTCTGTCCAACTGTAGCCACCTCATCTGTAAGTATTGGTACCCTAGCTGATCTATCTATAATATCCTGTACAGTGACCCTCTGATTCTCTACCTCTAATTTTGGATGATGAATTGTATCTCTTATACAATATACCAACCCATATGCTACTATATGATGTTGATAATCATCAACATACAACTCGCAATAAGTAGGAAGCTGCGACGGAGGCGTAGGATAAAAAATGGGGTCCGCGGGCTGAGGTGGGGGAGTGGGAGCTACTTGCGAAGGTGGAGGTTAAATAATGGGGTCTGCAGGGGGAGGTGGAGGAGTGGGAGCTGCAGTATTAAATTGTCTTTGATGAAGAGTTCAATCATATTTATTATGAAATTTTTCTTACTAGAAAGGGTCTTAGTATTGGATAGAATAATAAATAAAGTGGCATAAAACAGCAATATAATCCTAAAAATGCATATAATCTAGCTTAAATATTTGAATACATATGTTTGTAATCAACCATAAAATCCAAAAGGTGTATGAGAGAACAATTAGAGAAAAACTGGCAATGAGAGATCATAGTCATTGAGGGAGGATGGTGTCAAAGGAAACACAAAATCAAATGAATCGAGACCACTTTATGAAGTAATCCATGAAAAAGAAAAACATACATCAAATAAAATCATGAAACATCAAAAAACAAACAAATAACCATTTGAAATAGAATCTAGTATCTTAATTCAAAAACATTAAAAAATAAATAAATCACAATCTCATTGATTGAATCCTGAATTTCTAAAATAGAACAATACACTGGTTTCACTTTGGTTGGTGGTTCAATTATTTGTTGTATTCGATCATCAATTAGTTATGTGACATAAAATCAAAAAATCTTGTGAAATACATATAAGTAACATTCATTATTCAAGTTCACATTCTTTTTGTAAAATTACCCATGTCTATATTATCATTAATAAAAAACATTATCATTATTCTCAAATAAAATCAGGAGAATTGTGATATTCCCATTTTTATAAACATATATTAATGATGTTATGATAGAGTTTATCATAACTAATAATATAAAAAATGGTATACTTATCTATAGTAGATACCTATAAGACAAAATGAATGCATGATATTTCTATGACATTTAGATTTTTTAAAGGGATATAATGATGTTTAATACTCCCCAGAAGGGTGAAATTATAAGGGAGTTTAGTGTCTTCTAAAAATAAAAAGTGGGTAAAATTGAATTTGTTTCCATTAAAGAAAACAAATGGTTTATCATAGATTTATTAGACTCTATGAGGGTGAATGATAAATATTTATTTTATTATGTTCCCTTATAACTCATGTGTAAATATTTATTTTAGTTCAATTAATGAATGATAAATGGTTTACATTAATGGTTTTTGTTTTCTAAAAAAATGACATCTTCAATATGGATGATTGATTTCTATTCTATGATAAGACACTCAAAAAGGATGATTCACTATATATGATGATAATTTCTTTTAATTCTCTAGTCACATAAACATTATTGGTTATCCAACTACAAAACTGTTAGATGAACCTGAGCGTTAAATGAAATATAGGATAAAAGGAATGGATGAATCAACTATACCTCAAATTTCTTTTTGATAATGAAATTCAAACTGGTCAAATCAGGAAATATTCCAAATCTTTCCTTAATCGCGCCATAGTCCTTCAATAAATAACCCCAAATATGTTTCCAACATAGGAGGATTTTGAGTCATTAAATGCAAGGTAATATATCAAAATTTGTTTTATAAAGAGATAAAAAAACAAGACACTCAAGATAAAAATGAATGACTGGTGCCAATGATACTCAAAAAGATGTAATAGGGTTCAAAATGGAATAATCTAAGCTAGTTTAAACAAAAAAATCGCAAAACATAAATATAGACTATCCGGGAAAAAAACGAACGAAATTAATTCGTGATATGCTTACTTGAGTGTTGTGAGTTGAGATGATAGATCCGAGGAGACAAAAGATGATAAACGATGAAGCCAAAATGAGTTTAACGCAGGTCGATCGATGACCCGATTAGGGTTTACCGCGCGAGAGAGACGAGTCGGCGGACTGTCGATCGAAAAAACGTAAATGACAGTCCATGGGGCTTAAAATTTTTAAATTTTTTATAACATTGGTTATTATATAACCGACGTTGTAAACTATTTTTAAATTTATAACGTCGGTTATTTGAAAACCGACGTAAAAAAACCCCCGTGCTTTGGTTTTTTACGTCGGTTATTTTATAACGAAAGTAAAAAACTCGTTGATATCATGTTTTTTATGTCGTTTATTTTATAACCGACGTAAAAAACCATATACGTCGGTTATAAAATAACCGACTTAAAAAACCCCTCGCGCTTTGGTTTTTTACATCGGTTATAAAATAACCGACGTAAAAAATGCCTAGATATCTCATTTTTTACATCGGTTATCAAATAACCGACGTAAAAAACCCCCCGCTTTGGTTTTTTATGTCGGTTATGAAATAACTGACGTAAAAACCGAACACGCGCAATTTGTAATGTCGGTTATTAAAATAACGGACGTAAAAAAACCAAGTTTCACAGATTCTCATGTCGGTTATATATAACCGACAAAAAAAATGGTGACTTAAATAACGTTTTCTGTACTAGTAATGGTGTACTACATTCCATAATTCTATATTATATAGATCATTATGATAAAAATATTTTTTGATTTACATGATATTTATATTGTCATTTAAATCATGCAATCATTATATAAATATAGGGACCAATGATATAACAAATTAAGACACATGCGAAGAATAAAGAAAATATTATCCAAAAGTGAAACCACAAAATAGAATTGTTAAAAATATGGTAATATAAGGTCATAATAAAACAAAATATTATATTAGATATAAGAATATTTTTCTGTAAAATATTTACAATAGATATATATTTTCTTATATAGGTGGTTTGAACAAGTACGGTGAGAGTCAAGACACAAGGTAAGAGGATTTCATCTCACATATTTTCTGTGAGATACATACTTTATTCACCTCCCATTAATATTGTGTGGTGTGTATAACTGCCCATGAATATAATAAATTATTATTATATTTAAATTTATTGGTATTTACATAACAATTATATGACCTTAATCTCATGGGGTTTATGTTTTAAAAGTTATCAAATTGGAAAACAAATTGGTCATAATTTTTATTCTCTGAGACTCGTGTATTGTTATACACCTAAATTAATTTTGAGGCATATATACTTCCATTTTATATGATCTATCATGAATCAATATATTTTAATGATATTAAAAGTGTAATGACCTGAATCCGGAGCCACTCAACTGGCGCCCCGTACCCGGTTCACCACATGACCTCAAGCGCATTTCCCCAAACGCCAAAGTCTACCGACTAGCAACGAGGGCCTTGGTGAGTCAGTGGGGAAACTATGCCCTTATTTGGTAAAGTATGCAGTAGAAGGAAAATAACATAAACAATAGCAGAAGTAGTAAACAGCACACAACAACTGAAACTGAAACTGAATAGTCGAAGCAATGTATAATGTAATAATGATGTAGCATGACACATGTGTCTATGGAAAGCAGTAAACAAAACAATATTTTGAAATACAACTAAAACCCAAGTAGAAAAAGTAAATAGTAACTCCAGCAGCATTGCGAACCTAAGCTCGGTCCCATGCTCTCCATCTCTAACCAGCAATAAAGCACCTGAGGTAGAAGGGCCGCAATCTCTATCCACACCTACAACCATATAACCAGTTTGGGCCGAAAAGCAGGACCCAAACAAGGTGTGAGACTAATCCTAGTAGGCAACCACCAAAATATCTGTGCCCTACTATCAGTGAGAAATTTAGCAAAACTAATGAAAATAAATGAAGCGGAGAAATAGGGGTACACTAAAGTAAACAATCCTACAATTCTCCATTCACATTTATTCATTAATTTAATTCAATCATTTAGTCATCCACCAAAGAATCTTGAAAAAATATCCATAACCCAAAGGCATAGTAAGTAACACAATAGGTATCTCAGCAGACTACCTAAACTACAAGTAGTACAAACCCAAGCTTGTTCTTTGGCTTGGTGGACTCGTCACAACCAACCAACAATATTTATTACACTGACCCTCTCGGTGGCTCACGTGGGTAGGCCATTATGGTCAAGAATTCAAACAAAGGAAAAGACACTCTGAGGAAGCACTCAATGTCAATTCCCCCCTATGGTCTTGCCGCAATACTAAAGACACTCTGAGGAAGCACTTACATCTAATTCCCCCTTTAGTCTTGATTCGATAATTATAAGACCCTATGAGAGAGTACAAAGTCAATCCCCCTTATGGTCGCATAATGGTAATAATTAAACAGGCCCTCTGAAGAAGCACTCAATGTCAATTCCCCCTATGGTCTAACTACACCAGGTTCCCACTGTCCTGAGTAAAATAAATTGTATGTAAATGAATTCGTAGCAGCCCTAAGTATGTTTGTCAAACTAATTGGCTAATAGATACAAAGCATCAAAAGCATATAAACAGTAGGCAATACATGCAATCACCTATATCAAGGAAAGAAAGAAATGCAACAAGGCCTACCTCTCAGGAAACCTAATCCAAACGATGATAAATATCCAAACAATGGAAACACCCATGGGGTGATCCTAAAACATGCTAACAAGCAATTATTAATCATCTAATAACCTCAAGAATACATGAAACCTATGGAAGATAATGAAACAAGATCAAAACCCTAACCCGAGATACCCGATACATGGGTACCTGACACTTTTTCACCAAAAACTCAGAGACATTCAATGTAGGGCAAAAAACCACCTACCTCGATCCTCTTAGATTGATATAATCGAACCTCAGCCTATGGATCATCCTAGAAAAGAGTAGATCTGCAAAAAAAATCTAAAAAGTTCAACCTCAGATAACTCACACGGGAGGAAGAATCAGGAAACAAGGCCAAAGTAGAACCAAGAACTCACTGATGGGATTCTATTGCAACAGACGGTGTTCGATTCAGATAGCTAGTGATGGATCGGTGGCTCGGAAATGATTTGGCCTCCTCGAACGCTCTGGGGGGGGGGGAATTAGGCATAGAAGAAGATGAAAACAGGGTTAAGTCACGACCCTGGTCCGATTAATGAAATAAAAAAAAGTACACGGCGTGTACTTTTAGAGTACATAGCATGTACTTCAGTTTTCCTTACTCCTCTTTAAGCGGCCTCTACATTACCCCACATGGCTATGTGTGTGGCCTAGACACGCCTAGAACACGGCCTCATGCGGTGTTGAAGTACACGGCGTGTACATATAAATTACACGGTGTGTACTCTGAAAATTTCTAGATTTTCCCCTTTTTCCCAAAAACGACCAGAAAAGGAAAAACATGCCTAAAAATAAGGTCCAGGTTCTTACAAACTTCCCCCCTTAAATAAATTCGTCCCCTAATTTCCTAACGAGGCGTAGAATAAGAACCCTCAAACAACCCCGGCCACTGTGATCACATGTCAGCCTCCCTTTCCCAAGTCTCATCCTGTACACGGCCGTGCTGCCATAGCACCCGTACCAGAGGAACAGACTGGCCACGGAGTACCTTTGCACTACGACAAAAAATCATGATAGGATGCTCCTCGAATGATGCATCTTGATCCAGCTCAACCTCCTCAGGTTGAAAAACATGATACGGGTCTGAGAAATACCGTCGAAGCTGAGAAACATGGAAGACGACGTGCATAGCTTGGTACCTCTAAGGTAACTGCAACCTGTAAGAAACCAGCCCGACTCTCTCCAGAACAACAAATGGACCGAAGTATCTTGGTGAAAGGTTTCCCTATCTCCTAATCCTCTTATGTCCCAGCCTCTGGGTAACACGTAAGAAAACATGATCTCTGACCTTGAACTCCAAAGGTCGTCTCCGCTGATCAACATAAGATTTCTGATGAGACTGTGCAGTATCCATCGTCTTCTGAATCAACTCCACATACTCTGTGGTCTCCTGAACAAGATGAGGTCCCAACATAGCTGTCTCTCCCGCCTCCATTCAACACCAAGGTGATCGGAACGGCCTACCATACAAAGCCTCGTAAGGTGTCATCTGAATAGTTTCTTGAAAACTATTATTATAGGAAAACTCCACTAAAGGTATATGTTTTTTCCATGAACCTCCAAAATCAAGGACGCATGCTCGTAGAATTTCCTCCAGCACCTAAATCGTGCGCTCTGACTGGCTATCTGTCTGGGGATGGTACATTGTACTCAAAAGTACCTGTGTACCCAAAGCCCTCTATAGCCCCTGCCTGAAATGAGAAGTAAAGCTGGAGTCCCTATCAGAAATGATAGTGTTTGGAACCCCATTAAGTCATACCACCTCACGAATGTACAACCTCTCAAGCTCATCCACACCGAAGGTCTCATTGATATGTAAGAAATGTGAAACCTTCGTGAGCATGTACACTACAACCCAAACTGAATCCTTCCCTTGAGGCGATCTCGGTAACCCTATCACGAATCCCATCGCGACATCATTCCATTTCTACTTAGGAATGGGTAACTACTGTAGAATCCCTACTGGTCGCTGATGCTCTACCTTCACCTGCTGACAGGTGGAGCACTGCATAACAAAACCAGCAACATCCTTCTTCATACCTGGCCACCAATACTGACAATGTAAGTATCGACACATCTTTGTGACACCAGGATGAACTTCTCAGGCTGAAGCATGAAACTCCAACATCAGATCCTCACGTATATATTTTGAAACCCATACGCGGCCATGAAAATGTAACACCTCATCATTTCCCACTGTCCAACCCGGAGTAGGGTCTCCATCTGACACACCCTCCCGTAGGACTAGGACTCCTGGGTCTGATAGCTGCCTCATTCGAACTCGATCTAGAAGAGTGGAGGTAATAGCTATAGAAGAATGAACGGTCTGTCCCTATCTGTCGTGCACCTTCAAATGCATCTCAGAAAATAGAGCCATAAGCTTCCACTCGATGCTGACCTCCCGAACTGCCTTTAACTGAGTTCTCCTGCTCAGTGCGTCTGCCACAGCATTGCCTTTCCCAGACGTATAATCAAGCTTGAAGTCGAAAGACTGTAGGTACTCGACCCACCTCTACTGTCTCATATTCAAGTCACGCTATGTGAAGATATACTTGAGGCTCTTGTGGTCAGTATATACCAAAAAATTCTCTCCCAGAAGATAGTGTCTCCAACAACGCAAATCATGAACAACAGCAGCCAACTCCAGGTCATTGGTAGGATAATTATTCTCAGGTGGCCTCAACTATTGAGATACATATGCAACAACACGATCCTCCTTCATAAGAACTGCTCCAAGCGCGATGCCAGATGCATCATAGAAAACTGTATAACTCTTGCCCGGCTCTGGTAAAACTAGAATCGGTGCTGAAGTCAATATCCCTTTCATCTCCTGAAAGGCTGAATCCTAGGCTTTTGACCAAACTTAATTCACACCTTTCTTAGTCAATACCATAAACGGTGCTTCCAAGCATGATAATTCTTGTATAAACCACCTTTAGTAACCATCCAATCCTAAGAAACTCCATACCTCGAATACATTCTTCGATTACTCCCAGGTAACTACTGCTCTCACCTTCTCTGGGTCTATTGATACTCCTGTATCTGAGATGACATGACCCAGAAAGTGAATCTCATCCATCCTGAAGTAGAACTTAGAGATCTTAGCATATAACTGATACTCTTTCAGTGTACTCAATACAATCTCAAGATGGGTAGCATGGTCGTGTCGAGTGTGAGAGTACACCAAGATATCATCCATGAAAACCACCACGAAGGAATCCAAGTAAGGATGGAAAACTATGTTCATTAGTTCCATGATGATAGTTGGCACATTCATGAGACCGAATGGCATAACCAAATAATCATACAGACCATACCTGATCTGGAAGGTAGTAAGAGGTATATCCGATGGTCTGACCCGCAACTAATGGTAGTCGGATCTCAATTCCATCTTCAAGAACACTCTTTCTCCTCGAAGCTGATCAAAAAGATCATAAATCCTTTATAAGGGATATCAGTTCTTGACTGTTAACTGGTTCAGCTTCTAATAATCCACACAAATCCATAAAGTATCATCTGCCTTCTTCGCAAATAAAACAAGAAAACCCCAAGGAGAAGTATTGGGTCAGATAAAACTCTTTGCATGCAACTCCTCCAGCTTCTTCTTGAGATCTTGCAACTTAGGCATAGCCATCCTATATGAGGTATGGTCATCGATGCTGCTCCTGGCACAAGCTCAATAAATAATTCTACCCCACGCTCTGGAGGAAACCATGAAAAGTATTCTGGAAAGACATCTGAAAAATGATCAACCACTGGAGGATAATCCATCTAAGAAGCCCACTAATTGTCTAGATATAAACTAGAAATCTGGGCCATAACACCGCCTGACCCATAATGCTCTGGTCCAGATCTTCTTTCATGGACATCTCATTCACCCTTGTGAAGAAAAGATCTTCCCTCTTGTGATGTGAAACTCACCATGTGGCGATAGAAATCAACAAAGGGTGAAAAGGAACTAGCTAGTCCATTTTGAGAATGACATCATAACCTGTCATCTCTAGGACATAAAGATCCCACAAGAAGTGTCACCCACCAACCTCAAGGGGGAACTCCTTGCACTGACGTACACTAGCAGTTCTATGCCCCAAGGGATTGTCTAGTGTCATCATATCCTCAGAAGTAAAGGTAGTAAGTCTAATACTCTCCATAGTGTGCACAGAAATAAAGCTATGAGAAGATCCGGTATTGGAAAGTGCAGAAGATAAAACTGAGGCTACTAATATCGTACCTCGCACTATGGAAGTTCCAGGATCCTGCTCCTGATGAATCTGATCTAACACAAACGTTTGGCCAATACCACGACCCTATGTAGCAGCCTGGGACCCCTGATCTAATCCTCCTTGAGCCTGACCACTACGTCCACGGCCTCTACCCTGGCTTGAACATCCTGTAGAACTCCATCACCCAGTCTATTGTGGAACTGGTAAACCTGCTCCTGTACGCGGAGTTGAAACTGATCCTCCTTCACTAGCTTCTGGAAGAAGAACCTTGAAAAACCGCTGCAGGTGACCCATCTTGTCACAAGAACAGCACTCCACTGGGTCCCTCGGGCACTGTGGCTTCTTATTCCCATCCTTCCCACAGTGGTAGCACACAACTTTTCTAACTCAAGGAACATCTCGCTTCCTCGAGTCACCTTGTGTAGACTCTCGGTGGCGCTTCCTGCTGTCAGAAGGAAGGGTACTAACTCTGGATGTTGAACCGCTCTGGCTCACTGCTTTAGTATCCCTCAGATTCTTCTCTGTGATCAAATTTTGGTTAACTATTGTTGACACTCCTTTCGTCACAAAAATATAAAGATTGTAAAAGGGGATTATCTTAACTCAATGTGATTCAACCTTTGGAAAAATATCAAAAATTGACAAAGGAAGGAATAAGAAGAATGTTGCACAAGGGCTGCGCAAGTGCTACGATGGTCGCGCAAGTACACTTGCGCGCCGAAATGGTCGAGAAAGTACACGTGTGTGCCCTAAGTTATAACTTCCCGGGGTCTTCTCCAACCTATAAATAGACCCTGTGGGCCCCCCATTTGGGGAGGAAGTTTTTTCAGAAACTCAGATTTGAGCTCTCGGCACCCTAGTCTCTTCTCAAAGCTTCTGAAACACTTATAAGGTAATTTCTTACATATAACGGAAGATATAAAGAGGGGGAGGAAGGCCTAAGTGTTGAAACTCATCAACACCTGTGCGCATGAGTGTCCAGTCCTTAAGGGACATGGCCACACTTGTGCGCCGCCTAACTCCTTCAATAGAACTTGCGTGCCACTCTTTTGGAAGAACATCAAGATGATTTTAAAGGCTTTAACCAAGATTCACTCAAGTATTACCCTACTAGTTAACCATCGCGCAAGTAACCATGTGTTTCGCAGGTATACCTGCACGACAAGGACTTGCGCGCCCACGCAGTACCTGCGCGCCTGCCAGGACTTGGGCGCCCCTTCCTTTTTGGGTTCCCTTCTTGCCTATTTCACCCCTCTTAAGCCATTCCACCTCTCCTATTAAAGATTCAGTCTTCAAGACACTCCTCAATGCCATTTATGGCATGAGTTCTTTATTTGACTTCTTTATCTGAAAGGAATTATGTGGAATATCTCTCAAAACCTACTGATTTAGACATCTTTATGTCACTAAAGATTGAGATTTCATTCATTCAACCACATCCTTTAAGATGAGAGAACTCATTAGAATGGGAATACTTTTCAGGAATAAGCCCTAGTCATAATTCTTAACCTAGGCCTCCTATTCAGGAATAATCCCCAGTCATAATTCTTAAACATGGGCCTCCTTTTCAGGAATAAGCCCTAGTCATAATTCTTAAACCTGGGCCTCCTTTTCAAGAATAAGCCCCAGTCATAATCATAAACTTGGGCCTCCTTTTCAGGAGTAAGACCCATTCTCAAATATGGGAATCCTCTTCAGGAGTAAGCCCCAAGTCCCTTAATTTTTCAAGTCTCTTAACGTGGGCCTCCTTTTTAGGAGTAAGCCCCAGTCTTTATTTCTCTTAAACAGTCCTAATTTACCTTTGATATGGGGTTCCTTCTCAAGAGTAAAACCCAATCATAAGTCCTCTCCTAATTTGGGCCTCCTTTTTAGGAGTAAGCCCCAAGTTAGAGTATTCAAATCTCCATGAAGCACATATACCTTTATGGACCTTATTCATGGATTTCTTCCCTGAAGTAAATCCTAATCTTCATTTATCTGGGCAGTCATACATATATAAGTCCCACATTATTTCTTACGATTGCATCTTTCATGGCACAATTGTATGATTTTTATCAATACCTCTGGTTTCTCACACCGATCATGACTCACGTGAGCTTAGAGTGTAAAAGTAATTATGACATCCTTCTTTGAGCCATCAGTTATAAACATCATACTCCCTTACTCGAACTACGTGGGTTCTAATTCCTTTTTTAAACAAAGGATACGTAAGTAGCCCATCTTCAGGTTCGATCCCAACTCTAAAATAATACATGTACTTCTGAATGACAATAAAACATCAATTTCCCCCACTGAGTAGCTTTAAAACTAGCATGGTAATCATAATGACCAAGATACTTCTATATAAATGTGTCGAAAGATACCATTGACCAAGAATCTCTAATAAATACAGATGATTATTTATCGATGAAGAACCTTGAATACATATAAAAGAATCTCTAAATTTCCTACATATTTAATCATTGATTGTCAGATCTGAAGGAAAGATCATTTTATACTTGGTAATGTAATAAGGATTCACGAACATAACCTAAATCTATAAAGAGAGTCCTGGAGTAGACAATAATTCCCCTCAAAAAGGTGTGATGAGTACGACCTCGCATCCTCTCAACCAATGCAAATTCCTAAGCCTCATCAGTCCACAAAATAATGAGCGCCTACCTTTGAAAAGTAGGTCCAAATGGATGTGAAATCATTGGATGTTTCTGGTTCTATGAACAAACCCGTTAGAAACCGATTGGAATGTTTCAACCTTCAATCAAGGAGGTCATCCCCAAATTCCGAGGGAAACAAAAAATGGTGAACCCGACGTTAATCTTTAACCAAGTTAAAATGATGTTTTACCTATTTGTTAGGCCACTATTTAAAACTCAATGAGAGGGCCAACAAAAAAAATCATTGACATATGTTCTCATCCAAAAGATTTAGTGGCTGAATATATCTTGTTTACGTCTGTTATATCAAATAGGAACTCTTTTCCAAGATCTTCTACATCTCCAGAATAAATTCTCTCAAGTTCACACCTGTGAATACCGCTGCTGCGAATGCCACTGTTGCTACCCCTTCTAGATCATCATCCTCTCTAAGGATGACTTCACATACTTAGCATCTTCAATGTTGGGTATCAAATGTGCTGGTTAAGGAGAACCGTCAACACGGTATCATCCCAACTCTGGAGGATGCCCGACAAGCCTTCCAGGTGAACAACTCACACCGGTCGTCCGAACAATGACGACCAGTGATCAAGAAGTAGGCGGTACTAACCACCGTCTCCAACCGTTTCGGGTGGTTATCCCCAGAACGCAATCGCCATTCACTCCCATATTCTGGGGAGGTGAATGAGCAGGTCCCTCAGGGCCTTAATGCAAGGAAGGAGGAGTCCTTTCTGAGGGCTCCCATAAACAATCGTCACTGTACTCGTGTGACGGTGTGCCATCAACATGATGAGGGTGTCGACTCTAGGCGTTTGGCTCAGGTTCCTCGAACCCGAGCAGGCAAGACGAATAGCCAGAGGCAAAATCCGATTAATAGAGAGTAGGTTATCATCTATGCCATCTCTGGAGAATTCCACCAACCTAACTTGGTGGGAAGCAACGAGCGGGCACACACATCTGCCCGTTTTAATTCCGTTATCCAGCAGACTTGTCTGGAAGCATCACGCCAATCCCCCCAGGCAATTCCGGAGGAGTACTATAGGCAGGAACATACACCTGTTTATACTAATCAAGCCTACCAACAGTCTCTCTTGGTAGCACACGGAGAAGTCAGTCGGAATGCTCCGACGACAAACAGGAGGCAGACTCAACTCTATGCCCCCACACTTGAGTACTGTCAGGATTCACTGACAGGAAAAGGAGGACAGTAGCAGGCACATACACCTACTCCAATCACAGAATGGACGTATATCCCCATTCTAGAAGCTGAAGTCACCAAGCATATTTTATCAATGGTGAAAGAGCAGAAGCAAATCCCTGATCATATTCTGGATGCTTTCCAAGATATTATAACAGATTCAGCAGCATCTACGGGAAAGAAACATAAATCTATCCCTACCATTGGAGTGACACATCAACAATTCACTCTAGAACAGACACACACATTTGTTTCAGTCCAAGAGGTTTGTGGGGCATACTCCCCCATATCATACGGACAACCAAGTCAGGCACATAAACCTGATTTGAGTGGAGATCGTCAGCCTAACCTGGCCATCTTTCCTGATCAGGCACATAAACCTGCTCAGAGCTGCCATTTTCGTCAACAAGTGGTTTCCAAAGCGAGTAAGAAGACGTCTAAGAAAAATACCCGCCCAACACAGTCATGAGATCAAGAGCCAATCTGTAATAAGGCCTTTCTCGATGCTGGAGTTCTTGAAGCCCTCAGATAGTTATCCATTGGAATTCAAGATTATACTCCATCATTTCTCAATAGTGGGAACATTAATTCCAAAGGTCTTTAACAGACACTTCCTCATGAAGGCTTGCTTTATGACAATTCGGTCGATCTCAAAGTTTCATCTTCAGATGAGAGCCACAAGAACCCTCTATGTGGTCAGAAGACCAAGGAGCAAGAGATCTCATCTTTTGTTGTAACCCATTATGGTGGTCCTCCCCATGATGATGAATTTCTCTATGAAAGTCCTCTCCGCAGTAGTGATGCACATTGCCCGAAAAATGCTCCAGTGGAAAATGTAGTGTCAAGAAATCCCTCTTATCTTGAGGCACTTGAAAATGCGAAACCATTCTTGTCTGATGCTTCATCGCTAGCAGGTGAAATACTTTCTCAATCAGAAGATAGCCTGGGGTGTAGTTCATTCTCTGAACCACCCCTAAGTCATGCATCTTCTAGTTTGATCAATGATTTCTCTACCAATATGGTTGAATCCGATGAAGCAACAAGGAAACACTAAATTTGGTCAAATCAGGTAGAAGAATCTTCATTGAATGATAAAGAGGAAATGATGAACATGAGAAAAAAACTGGAAAAAGGTGATGTATCAGTCATGTTTTGGCCTCTGGCTGACTCTCAGTATGATATTCCAAAGATGTTGACAAAATATGGAATTCATGATATTCGTCTCAATATATGGAAAACTATTTGTCAGTTGAAGAAGAAAGTATTATCTTATGATGAATATTAAGATCATCTTAAGATAATAGAAGGGTTACAACGTCAGATTGATTTGGCATCTCTATCAGTCTCTCGATATCTGAGGGCTGAAAAGCAGCGGAGAGCCCTTCAACGTTCATGCCTTGGTGCACTAAGAAGATTGCGTCAGTTAATTTCCAATTCCCCATCTAGTATTAATGTCAGAGGATGAGGTGTTCATGGAGAACTACATTTCACGGTGCTCTCCAGTCAGCAAAGCCCGCCGAAAATGGTCTCATGAAATGTTATTGCCCATGGTCAGCCACAGTCAATGGGCTTTGTTTGTAATCAAAATCTTGCCCAAGAACAGGCCTTAACTAGTACCTCTCAAAATCAAGAATACAGAGAACAAGTTGTTGAATTACTCCTGCATCAAGAAAACGAGAATGTTGAAAAGGCCTCTCATATAGAGCAAGCATATCATCAAGTGATAGAAGTGTCAGAAATCATCCAATGGTCTTTTGAACCAAATGATAAAAGTGGATACAGGTTAATGCATCCAGCTAATTTCCGGACTAAGGTTCGCAAGATTAGGAGAGATTTTAAGAAAGTCTCAAACATAGCATGTCAAGATCCACCCCAGCTTTCCAGACTGGGGAATCTTTTATACCAACCCTCAGAATCAACAAATAGGATTCGAGGAGTTGAGCGGGAACAGTAGGAACAGCCCCAGTCCACCGGAATGGGGACTTTTTCAAATCATCAATCCCCTCCTCATATAAATTCAGCCTTTTCTAGATTGGGGAAGAAGCCTAAAGAAGAACGAAGAGCCAAATTATCAAGAGATTCCCTCCAAATTACGGTTCGTCAGGAAGTTCCTGAGGGATCGAATCAACAAAAGGCAATGTCTCATCAATGACATGGAAGAATACAATATCACATAAATGATGATAGAAGGGATGTGATGCATTATGAATCAATCAATGTCATCAATGTCGTTGTTGTTGATCCACCAGATGAGGCTCACTCAGGGGACTCAGATGAAGAGGTTCCTGCTTAAGAAGATATACGCACCGACACAAATGAAGAAGGTGTGCATACACGAAATCAAAGGGTTACTCAGAACCTATGTAATCCTTTAAGTAACCCACTTCCCCCACTCCAAAAAACATCCAACAAAGGGAGGGGAAAGAATTAGGTTACATATCCTTCCTCTGTAGAAGGCCAATCGTTCTCACTAGAGAAAAGGTTTGCACAACAGGAGGAAGAAATGAAGGAATTAAGGAGGTTGAATGCAGAACTACTTCAGGGTAGTCTTCTTCTTAAGCGTGCTGGAGTCAGTCATCCAAGAGAATTTATTGCAGCTACTGAGATAGGTCAGGAATATCCTCCTCTATCAGTACACCCTCACAGGTCTAATCCTACGGGTCAAGTGCAATGACAGTTGGCAGTGCTACCATCAGTTGCAGTACTAACCACCACATCTGTCCAAGCTCCAGTAATTGCACCTACCCAAGTCCCAATTCAATAGGATATTTCTCAAAAGTTAATAACTACCATTGAGTCATTAACAGCTCGGTTAGAAACTATGGAATGGAAACGTGCGCAGGTTCAACCAGAAAAGAAATTTTACCCTGAATGGGTAGATTCAATCTCTCCTCCATCCAGTTTTGGAAACCCTGTATTCCCTATTTGCAATGGATCAAGCGATCCTGAACAGCATTTAATGCATTACGTGTGTTGTTGTGATCCAATTATGTGAACTCCGGAGCAGCAAGAAGAAGTAAAACTCAGATGCTTTGTACGGACCTTGCAAGGACCAGCCTTTGTCTGGTATACAAGCTTGCAATCCCGGTCAATTACTGGATGGGAAGATCTCCATCAACAATTCCTTCTTCAGTTCAACTCAAATTTTCCAAAGACGACAGTTTTTTATCTTACAAACTGTAAGAAAAGGGAGAATGAAAGGGTCTCATATTTCATTGCTCACTGGAAGGGATTAACATATTCCCTAAGATTAGAACTCCCTCAAGAAGAATTGTTTCCAATATGTGTGGAAAATTTGTGTGACGAGTTACCCATGCCATTGATCCTTGTGAAATACACAAGAGGGTTTCGAGACATTACTTCAATCGCTTAGAAGATTGATGATTCCCTTATACAGGCTAAGTCTAAATCTCGTGTAATTCCATCATCTCTAGGAAGGAGAATGGGAAAATCAGAAACTGCTACAGTTGTGCTTAAACAAGCACATGTACCTGTTTCAACTTCAAAACCTTCATCTTCTCAAAGTGCTCCACCTCTTGAGCACCAACAACAAAGGCCGTTTCGTCCAGATGGTCAAAGAGATCAGAGACGAAAACAATTTGAGGATCTGAAGAGGAAAAACATACTCTTTCCGAAATGAACAAGTTCCTGGTTACTTCATTTCGGCTCTGGAAAATAATATGGTTCAATTGCCATGGCCTAAGAGGCCAAATAAGGAAGGAGATGAAGACAGTCCCAATTATTTCCCTTTTCATCAAATGTTGGGGCATCCCATCTAGGTGTGTTTTGTCTTCAAACACCTCTTTCAAAATATGGTCGACTCGGGACAAGTCAAACTGAAAGGTTCTTCAGTTCAGGTATCATGTGTTACTACTATAGTTCTAGAGGAGGAAGGAAAATGGCAAGAAGTCAAAAGAAAAAATACACAGAAGTATGATGATTGGATGGTAATAAAGAAAATAAACTGAATTCATGCTATTTTTTTAACACAATTAAAGAAACTGATTGTGTCTTCTTCCATGAATATTGCGGAAACCCTCTTTGTCAGAGGGAAAGTCCTCAAATAAACTGCATTATTCAAAGAAAGAAAAAGAATTAGAAGAATATGAGTATGTGTCAAATCCTAAGTTGTCTTTGACTCTGAAAGACTTCATTCCATCTACTTCAAATCCACGGGCACCACCCCACCAAATGGCATAGCCTAAACAGGCTAATCAGGTAGAGTCTTCATCAGATGAAGAGTTAATCTTTGGTTCTGTTAATGTGATTCAATTAACAGATCTATATTCCAGTCGTAGTTTCGATTTTGATGAGCCTGAATTCCCTGTATTAAACAGGGGAATCAAAGGAATTTCCAGAGGCTCAGGTTACAGGGGAATACATAGATCTTTCATAAGCCACTATTCCAATTCTACCCCTGCTAGAACTGTGTACGCAGCAGAAACTCATGGTAGAGCCCTTCAGCGGTCTCAGAAAGAACAAGAAAGTTCTTCTACCAATAGCAAATTCAGTCCTGGAACAATTATTTTAGAAGACCGGTTGAAGGTTCCATCTTCTTACTCTCAGCAAGTAAATGGATCTAATCAGTCTAATCTTCCAAAACCAGGAATATTTCCAACTCCTATCCCAATATAAGATGCATCAACTTCCAAAGCATCTTCTTCCAAGGTACCTGCTAAATCACATTTTCCTGTTGGGAAACACATACCTCTGGATCAAAATTATGATGTATTGAAACACTTGGCCCAAGTAACAGCCAAGTTATCAATTATTGATGCTCTGAATCTGTCAAAATCTCTTTGGGAAGCGCTCATTGAGGCTTTGTTGAGTCCTTAGCAGTTTGAAACTGAAATTGCTGCAGCAGAAGTCTATCACATGGAGAATAATCCTGCAGAATTCCATGCAATAATATCTTTTACTAATAAAGATGAAGATGATTTTGTTCATGGTCATATTAGACCTTTGTACTTATCTAGCAAGGTCAATGGCGTAGATGTCCAAATAGCTTTCATTAACAATGGTTCAGGAGTCAACCTCATTCCCATTCGTACACTTCGTCGATTGGGGCTCATGGAATCTGATTTATCTCCTTCTACCATGATGTTACAAGGATATGATAAAAATGAACAAGAAGAACTGGGTGAATTTACACTCAGAACTCAATTTGGAGATCTTGTATTCAATTCGGATTTCATGGTTGTTGATCAAGACTCAGCTTTCAACGTCTTTCTTGGAAGACCCTGGATACATCAAAATACGGCTATCCCTTCATCATACCATCAATGTATCAAATATTGTTTCGATGGTCAAGATGGGACATTGTATGGTGATAAGGCCTCGTTCAAGACATGTGAGTCTCAATACATTGAGGCAGAATTCTATCACATGAATGGAAGAGAGAAATCCACAAAAAAGGAGATTACCAAAGATAATGCTCCATATGGTTTGGAGAAAATTACAGTAAATCCATTTACACTTGTGAGTACAGATTATGTGTTTCATATCAGTCAAATTGACAATATAGACCCAAATAAAAATACGCTTATGGAAAGATCCATAATGTCAATTACAGCAATCGAGCCAGACAACATGGGAGAAATTGGTAACCCACCAAGCAGTGATGAAAGCACAAATGGTGACGTCTTCATTTCATCTGCTGAAATCCAATAAGTCTATACTTCTCCAATTAGGCCAAAAGAATTTATAGCAACATCAGAGGTGAACAACGATGTCGATTCTCAATCCATCATCTCCTCTTTATTACCCAAAGAAGACCCTTCATTATTAATTGGGTCGGAAATGGAAGCTTCTTCTTCAAGATATGAAAATTTTGACATCTCTTCTGATCATGAAAATTTTGCTTTATCATATACTATGCAAGTAGAAATGGAAGAAATAACACATGATGAAGAAGAAGAGGAAGATCTCAGAGATGCTCCTCCAGTATTTGAAGAGGGTATCTCTACCACTGTGGATGAACTCAGAGAAATAAATCTAGGTACAAAAGAAGATTCATGCCCCACATTAATTAGTGCGGCCATGACTCTTGAAGAGAAAGAGATGTATATTTCTTTTATAAAGAAAAAAAGAGATATATTTTCTTAGAACTATAAAGAAATTCCTGGGCTTGATCCTGATGTTGCTACTCATCATTTGGGTTTACCAGAAGTACATCGAGGATTTAAGCAAGCTGTGATAACAACACACCCAACTTATGATTCAAAAATTGAAGCTGAAGTGGATAAGCTTATCAAAGATAACTTCATCAGAGAAGTTCAGTATCCCAAGTGGTTGGCTAATATTGTCCCTGTAAAGAAGAAGAATGGACAAATTAGAGTTTGCATCAATTTCATAGATCTTAATCGGCATTCTCCTAAGGATGACTTCCCAGTTCCAATTACAAAACTTTTAATTGATGAAACAGCTGGCTATGAAGCACTTTCCTTCATTGATGGATATTCTAGATATAATCAGATCCATATGGCCCTAGAAGACGAGGAATCCACAGCCTTCAGAGCCCCTTAGGGTGTGTTTTGTTACCGGGTAATGCCCTTTGGCTTAAAGAATGCAGGTGAAACATATCAGTGTGCCATGCATTGTATCTTCAAACCCTTCTTAGGGAAGTTTGTTGAATTCTCTGTAGACGATTTGGTGGTTAAATCCAAACAACGTTCTAATCACTTGGTTGATTTGGAAGTCATGTTCTTCATGCTTCGACAACATAATTTGAAGATGAACCCCTTAAAATGTGCTTTTGGGGTAACCTCAGGAAAATTTCTTGGCTTTGTTGTACGTCATCGTGGTATTGAAGTCGATCCTGAGAAGACCAAGTCAATACTTGGTATGTCACCTCCTCAAAATTTGAAATAATTAAGAGGACTTCAAGGACACTTAGCCTATATTCGGCATTTCATCGCCAATTTGGCAGGCAAAAGTTTACCCTTCACCAAATTGATGAAGAAGGGAGTCACTTACCAGTGGACTGAATAATATCAAGAATCATTCGATATTCTCAAGAAATACCTCTTGAGTCCACCGATACTCATTCCACCTGTTGAAGGAAGACCACTTATCCTCTAGGTGATAGCTCTAGGGTGATAATTGGGTGTCTTTCTTTCTCAAAAGAATGATTTTGGGAATGAAAACAGCATATACTATCTCAGTCGAACTATGCTTGAAGCAGAAACCTGGTATTCAAGTATTGATAAGTGCTGCCTGGCGTTAATCTTTGCAGTTCAGAAGTTGAGACACTGCCTGCAACATCATGAGGTCCAATTGGTATCTCGCAATAACCCGCTCAAATTCATCCTTAGTCATCCAATGCCTACAGGATGTCTGGCAAGGTGGGAAGTTATTTTTCAGCAATTCGACATTTAGTATGTGTCTAAAAAGGTGATAAAGGGATAAGATCTGGCTGATTTCCTGGCTAAACACCCTTCAATGGAAGACACATCTTCAGATATTGAACTCCTTGATGAGGAAGTATTATCTATTCAAGAAAGTCCTCAAGCATGGGAAATGTATTTTTATGGTGCTTCCAGAAGTCCAATAGGGAGGAAAATGGACAATCCTAAATTCAACAAAGTTGTCCTTGGAATTGTGCCCATTTCTCCAGAAAAGGCAGTGTTACCTTATTCCTTCTTATTGTTGGAAGGTGGTACCAATAATGAAGCAGAATACCAAGCTCTCATTGCAGGCTTGGAATTAGCGCTTCAAGCACAAGTGAATCACTTAAAGGTAAAAGGTGATTCAGACCTGGTAATCAAACAAGTCAATGGGGATTATTCCATCAAAAAAGAAGAACTAATCCCTTTTTATGATTACGTTAGAGAGTTAATGGCGGAATTCCCTTCCGAACCGACATTTTCTTATGTCCCAAGATCAGAAAATGATCAAGCTAATCCACTGGCTAATATAGCCACAGCTCTAGCAGATCCAAATCGGGATGAGACAACCATCAATATTGCCCACCATTGTGAAATTTCACCTTATGTTTGAATCAGAACAGAGGAAATTAATGAAATTAGTCCAATTCCAGAATCGTATAGTCATACTACAGGATGGATGTCACCTATCAAGGAATACCTTCAAAATGGAACACTTCCACCTGATGGAGCCGAGAAAGAACAAATCCGGAGACATGTGGTCTATTTTACTCTTTATGATAGCCCAGATCACCTAGAGAAAATTCTCTAAAAACGTGGTTTTGATGGAGTTCTCTTCAGATGCATTGATGGTGAAGAGACAATGGCTGTCATGAATGAAGTGCATGCAGGAGTCTGTGGTGCCCACCAGTCTGGACATAGACTTTCTGATCAGATTCGAAGGCTTGGATAATTTTGGCCTTCAATGATACAATATTGTGTTCATTTCACAAAGAAGTGTCATTCATGCCAAGTACATGCCAAATTAATTCATCAACCTCTAGAGTTGATTCATAAAGCTAAATACTCATAGCCATTTTCCACATGGGGAATGGATGTGGTGGGACCTTACCCTTGGGCTACGACCAAGTAGTTTAAGTACATTCTTACTACTATTGACTTCTTTTCCAAATGGGAAGATGCAATAACTCTCAAGGAAGTCAGTTCTAAATGTGTTGTTAGCTTCATCAAGTCTAACATCATTACCATATTTGGTGTCCCTCATACCATATTGATGGACAATGGCACCAACTTCTATTCATCTGAGGTGAAGAAGTTGTATCAAGAATACCACATCAAATCCAACCATTCATCTCAGTATCATATATCGGCCAATGGAAAGATAGAATCCTTCAACAAGACTCTTTCAAATATACTACAAAAGATGGTGGATAAAGATAAGAATTCATGTCCTGATAAACTCTTTCATGCTTTATGGGCTTATCAGACTACCACCCGCACTGCAACGCGGTCAACTCCATATTCATTGGTATATGGAACAGAAGCAGTCTTGCCAATTGAAGTTCAACTACCCTCACTCAGAGTTGCCATTTGTGATCAATCATCTGTAGATGAACAATCTCAAAATCTATTGAATGAATTGGAACTGTTAGATGAGAAAAGATTGTGCACTTTGCATCACTTGGAAGTCTATCAGAATCAAATAGCGCGAGATTTTAACAAAAAAGTTCATCTTCGTTCATTCACCCAGGGAGAATTGGTATTAGTTCTCAGAACTCCAATGATACCAGGAAAGAAACCTCACATGCTCGAGCCAAAATGGGAAGGACCTTACTCAATACATAGGGTTTACCTCAATGGTGCTTATTAATTAATCTCGATGGATGGAGAACTAATCACTACTCCAACCAATGCCAGATTTCTGAAGAAGTATTTTGTATAAACACAAAATATATCAACTGAAAGGTCCTGTATGACCTTAAACTACACCATTTTCCAGCAAGACGTTAAACTGTATAACCAACGGTCCATGCATATGACCCTAAACTATTTTCACATACGTCTAACATGACGTTAAACTATGAAAAAAGTTCCCTAATTCATCCAACATAACGTTAAATGGTGTACTATTTTGTCCTCACTGCATGACATTAAACTGCACAGTCCCCCTTTCGTCCAACATGACGTTAAACTAAATTTTCCCCATCATCCTAACTACATGACGCTAAACTATACAGAAAGTCCTTGATACATCCTACATGAAATTAAACTGTACTTTGTCCCTACTACATGACACTAAACTGTGCAGTACCAATAGTCCTAACTGCAAGACTTTAAACTACATAGTCCCTTTATATGTTCTACATGACATTAAACTATGCATCGTTAAGGTTGTTGTTATCTCTTGTTTCTCACACCAAGTATGAATCACATGATCTTAGAGAAAACCTCAACCATAACACTCTCTCTGGGCTACTAACAATGTGTAAGTCCCAACAACATCATTTTTTAGGTCGTTGTCCCCAAGAAAAACTTGATCATTAATTCATTCTTTAATTGAACTACGTAGACATTGATCCTTGTATTCCAGGATGGGTATGTAGGCAACCTCAAATGGTTCAAGCTCAAAACCAATCTCTTCACATCGGTTCACCTTCATCTCATATGATTTTGATTCGTGAAACTGCCCCTAGAATAAATATCTTTACATTGGTTCACTTTCATCCTTGTTATACGACGTTAAACTATACAGCACTTTTGTCCAGTATGACAATAAACTACAATATTCTTTGATACCCTCACTTGAGAGGGAACCATTATTTACATTGATTTTTCAATCATGTTTCATTTCAAAGACTATGTGCATACATGGCAATTCCCAAACCTTTTATCTTGGGTTAAACCATCATTATACTAAAGTCCCCTTTCACCCTTCACATGTACGAACCAAATTTGTACAGAGGGTATTTCTAGAACTACATGGGCTTGATTCTCATCCTTATGGGATATGTAGGGACGTTAGATTGTCCCTCAAATCCATCCCCACGTCTTTTAGGCCTAACCCCAAATTTCACTTCCAGTCCCTTGGCTGAAAAGTCCCCATGAAAACACACACTGCGTATTTCTTACAATGGTCCAAGATCTATGTCCCTAAACTAAGATCTCTAATCCTTTGTCCCACACGATGTTAAACTATAATTTAAGAACTACTTATGTCTTGATTCCCATCCTTATGGGATACGTAGTGAAGTCCAACATTTTAATTCAGGACCCAGCCACAACATGATTATAGTTAGCATCGATCTATGTATCTTTGTATACATTGGAAAATACCCATCTTTATGTGTCATAATTCTAACCTTAAATATTTTCAGATCTTCATAGCCCTTTTCTTGACTTTTAGTCACAAAAATGTCAAATTTCTGAGAGTTCTTTTACCTAACTATGCAGCACGTGCCCTTAGGTGTACTTTCATAAACATTCCACATAACAGACTTATCAGCCGAAAGATACTATTATTTGACTATGCAGCCAATGCCCTTAGGTGGCCCTGCATAATTCAACCCCCTAACGGGTTTGTTAAATAATGGTAACTTTATTCTTGGGAAGAAATACTCTTTTGTCCTTATTGGTCTTAAATAACTGTATGTAGGGATCCACAAAAATAGCCATCCATAACATATTTGTCTCATATCCTTTTTCATGATCTGAAAGTATTCAAGTCTATGGTTTATATTCTCCTTACCTACATTTGGGTCAAACTTTCGTAGAAGTGATATCCATCTAGTTCTTCGATAATCTTCTTCGGAAATATCTTCTCCATATTAAAGTACCTCTTTCCATACAACAAACTCTATACTTTGGAAAATTTGAATCTACATAAACTCTCACTGGCTTTTAGCAGTAGAAAGGTAAATTTCTAAGAGTTATTTTTCCGGACTATGCAGTATGTGACCTTAGGATGACTTGCATAAACATTCCACATAACAGACTTATCAGCCGAAAGATACTATTATTTGACTATGCAGCCAATGCCCTTAGGTGGCCCTGCATAATTCAACCCCCTAATGGGTTTGTTAAATAATGGTAACTTCATTCTTGGGAACTACTTCTTCTAATGACTTTTAGCTCTTTTTCATATCATTCCTCATATTCAAATATTCTTAAGTCATAGTTTACATATTTTTTCCCTCATACTTGAGTATGGTAATATGTTTTCAGATAAATTGTCAAAAAAAATTGAGTCGATTCTAATTCATTCGGTCAAAGCTATTTCGAACTTAAACATTAGCCTCCTTATGTCCGACGTGCATGAATTTAAACTGCCCACAAAATACAAGGTAACTCTGAATAAAAGTCAAGTACCAGCTCTCTAAACATACATTTTGTATGATTTAGGTAATATTGAGAAATTAAGAGTTTCAAAGTTTGTAGGGTTATTTATATTAATCCTAGTAAAAATCAAGCTATGCTTACTAGGTCCATTGGATTAGGTTAAATTTAAAGTAGGTAGCGAAAGAATACAAGCATTAATGATTGAAGATAAAAGTATTCTCCATTGATGCACAAGAATTAGAGGTACATCCACAGATTGGAGCCTCTTCTCTTTTTTAGGAGATTACAAAAGGCTGTCAACATAAGTCTTCACTTGATGTACAGCATCCCGAGCTTCATCAGCAACTACTTGAAGCTCGTGCACTCGACCATCTTCACTCTTCTCAGCTTGATGGAGTGCCTTCTTGGCATCTGCAATGGCTTTAATACCATTTGTTTGAACTCCCTCCAATGAATTATTGAGCTGATCAAGTTCCCCAGTAACAGCATCTAACTGTTGCTGGAGTTGCACCAGCTAGATGAATTTTTCTTTGATTTTATACTTTATCTCCTTCATCTTGGCAGCATAATCAGCCTCAGCTCGGGATACCTCAGCCTCAAATTCTCCGATGTTAACTGACAGTTTCACCCTGGTCAGATCTTTGCGACAATTTTGCTCCTGCTCCATCCTGAAGATGACCTGTTTCACCACGGTATGGATCTTTTCATATCCAAAACCGCCAAGTCCTAGCATGACAAACTGGGATGACAATCGAGGGATCTTTGATGATAGATCTTCTAAAGGCACCTCAGATATGATTTTCTATATTTTTTTCCATGCCTTGCGTTGTGAAAAGATGAATGCTTTAAGCACCTCTGGGTCTGATTCAACATCATCATCACAGGGGGCATGTAATTTGGGATTAACGCACTTAAAGAAGTGCCCCGTTCTGCTCCTTCCCCCTTGACCTATGCTTTTTCGCTTTCAATTCCCGTTGGGGCAGAGGTTGAGGCCTCACCTCCCAATCTAGCCACTGCAGTTGATGTCCTTACATAATTAATTGAACGCTTTGGTTAGCTTCAAAGGATAACAAAAGAATCGATTGTCTTGAAAATTAAGTACAAATCACAAATATTGTTATCCATTACCTGATGGTAGATCAGCAACCTGAGAAGACTCCTCCCCATCTTTCCCAGTCTGAACAGGATCTTCAAGACGGGTCTCAGGAGGGTTTACTGGGTTTATCTCTACATGAGCTAATGTTTCTGCAATGGTAGGGTTGACATCAATGTCCACACCCTCTTCAGGCATTGGCAGTTTAGCAGCTTCTATGGACGGAACTGCATATTATTTTCAGTCATGATTAGAAGTGTAAATTATAAGAAACTTTACTAGGTGAAAGATAACACTCACGCCCAAGGTCTTCTAAATCACATGACAACTTAGCATGATCATAAAATTATTCAAAATACATTCCACGATTCATCATTTCATCCAATGATATTTCAGAATCCTGGTTAGTCTCACTAGTGGGAGCGTTTGATATGTCTTCTTGACAACTTACGTCCTGGAGCCCCTGACCCTGAACAACATCTTTGGATAAAATCACGGCATCAGTTGCAATAGCCACCAGAAGCTCTAAGGTAGGAGTTGAACCTGAAGTATCATAGAATGGAAGTCAGTCAGTGTTTCGTTCAACATTTTTATGAAGCATTATTGACATACCGGAAACAGGTTCTTCTCTTCTTACAACAGCAGTAGGAGGAATACTGGGAATAGATGCTAGCTCTTCTCCAGGAGCAGCCAAGTTAGCTTGAATCTGTGATTGTTCCACAGCACCCTCTGTAGTCCTCAAAGGAGGATCAGTCCTTTCCCTCAGAGGGGAAATTGAAGAAGCCCCTGAAATCCCAAGGAAAATGAGAAATATTTTCATGGTTTAGGACTCATGATTATCCAAAGAACTTACCACTGCTAATGAAGCGTTTAGCTATGGTCTTCTTCCTCTGATGTTTTTGCTTCCTTGGATTGTTGGGAGTATCAGCAGTCTCCATTATAGGTACCTGGATGGGAGAGGGGAAATACATGTGTAACTCCTCATCCATGGCCTGCTGGCCTGGAGATATCTCACCTGGTTCGCGAGGAGATTCAGCAACAGACCCGATGGAAGTACCATCAGGGCTATACTGTAGAGAAGGAACCTCAGTAGTTTTGGAAAGCTGCAAGATGAAGAAAACAATTTCCTTGAATAACAAAGATTCGACTGAAATCAAGTTGTAAAGAAAATAAGAAAAGAAAACTTACATCTTCAAGAGCCACATACTCATGCCACTCCTCATCAGTGGCGTTGTGATCCATCATTTCCTTCACCCGCTTGGTGATAGGGATAGAATCATTGGTGGAATATATATAGGCCTTCAAATATTTTACATAATCTCTTAATTCATCAGGGTTATCCTTGAAATGAATATTCACAGGAGCCTGAAGAGTCCCTATTCTAGGAAGATGTAACCCTTCACATAACTCCATCCAGATAGTTTCAGTATCGCAGTATACATCTCACCATGTCTGGATTACCTCCGATCGTAGATATGAAGGTGTACTAGAATGTTGTGAATAGGGTCCTACAACCTTTTATTTTAATTTCTTTCTCACAAATGCAACTTTAAAAAGAGAATGAAAACTTGTTACTCTATAAAGTTACTTGCAATTAAAATTTCCTGAATAAAGTAACTCACTGGGAGTTGATGGAGTGGCTCTCTTGATTCTGACAGGGGGATTATATACGGCATGGGGCCGTTTTGACACATGTTGTATCTCCTGAGAATCTGATGAATCAGCCTCAGTTGAAGAACTCGGTGAACCAGCTTTAGGAGTGGAAGAATAACCTACCACCTAAATTGTTTCTTTCACAATGGTTCTCTTCTTCTTCCCAACCTGGTCAACAGGTTTATTCAATATGGCCTCAGGATATGACGTTTTCCAGTTTTCAGCATACCATACAGTCAAATTTCTTAAATCTTCAGTATTTGGTAAGTCAAAGACTGCCCCCAGTCCTTTCCATAGCCATTAGCAACCATAGTTTCCGAGCAACCATTGGATGCTGCTCTAATCTGACGTGCACTGGAGGAGATACAACAGTTTTTTGCAGACACTTGAATTGGCGTGCAAATCGATATGGAGAATAGGCCTCACATATAATTTTCTCATCAATTCTGGTGGACAATACTCCATCTCTACAAGCCAGTATATAAGACCTATGTTCCAAGCTGGCTGATCCATCGTCAACAAATCGTCCTATCGGAAAATTTCCATCGGGAAAGATGTGGAATTCCTTATTCATACCCATCCTTGGCCTAATATCATAAGCATTGAGGTAAAAAGGAGAAATTCCAGAGAAGGCCTAAACAGATGGCCTGAAAGAACTTTCGGGAATCTGTATTCTGTTTTGAACAGCATATGTTCGAAAGTGAGTGGTGATCCATCCCCATAAAACGTGGAATGGTCCCACTAATCTCAAAGGAGACTTACCCATATAGACCTGGAGTAATCTCCTGTGAATCTTTGCCAAAACTGGGGTAGCCAACCCCCCCATCTTCCTCTCAGCCAACTTGCCTGTGATAATGAAGGTCCCTGGCCTGATGCCTCCCTTCGAATCTCTAACTGGAAAAATATAGACACTGAGCCATAAGGCTAAAAATCATTCCAGATGGGTCTTCTTTGGGATTTTATGATTCACTTCATACCCCCATTTCTCAAACTCTCCTACTTTCAGAGTCGGCCAGAATGTGCCAGAAATACCTCTCTTATCTTCTCTAGGGCAGCTCGTAGGATGAGTACAGGTGGGCCCCTTTTCCCTCTTCTTCCTGAGAAACACATTCATCCATTCCTCTAGATGAATATCTCTTCTAGAATAAGTCTTTGAAGTCTTTAAGATTTTGAGATTATGATAATCTTCAATAACTCTCGAACCAAACCTGGAGTCTTCTCTGGATCATTCATGGTTGACTTTGGATGGACGAATTCGTCATACATATAACCCAGGATTGGAACCCCTGAGATCTTGTAGACATCCCACAAACTAATGCCTACTTCTCCATGGGTTAGATGGAAAGAATTAGTTTCCTGGCTCCAGCGGCTAAGCAAATCTGGTGTAAAATTATCATTCCTATAAACATATGTCTGTCCAGCCCAGACAGCTTCATAAATTTCAGCTACCTTCAGATCCTTGATAAACTCTTCATAAGTTTGTCGCACCCAATAAGCCCACATCCAAGTTGGATTCACCCCTCCTCTAGAACAGAATTCCCATTTCTCCTTCTATCCTTTGGATTGATCCATCTGAGAGTTTCGAAAGACTAAAGGATAACAATGTGGTTGCAGCTCAAGCTTGTGAAGTTTCATATCTGGAGCACACGAGCTATGATGCATTATATAAGCTTTCTTTACTGTTCCAGCATTTGAAAATGTTCCTGCGATTGAGACATTCGCTGAAGAAAAGTTTGTGTACGACTGAAACCAGGAAGGTGGGAGATAGTTCTTTGCCTCTGGAATATTGACATCTTGCAAGTGACCATGTCCATACAGAGGCAGATAAATGTTGTGTGGGAAATCACGATGATATTTCATTAGATGCTTAGCCAAGTCCAGAAGAGTTCTTTCGTGGATGGAATAGTAATCATGGCCAACGATGTCCATCATCTCATCAATTCTTTTACTCGCCAGTTCATCAGACGTTCTGATTCTCTTTGGAGCCATTTGATCTACACAAAAGTTGAATAATTAACTCTTAAAGTATGTTAATTTTTCACAAAATTTGTGAAGGATTTGAAGAAATTTACTAAGTCATTAAGGTGCGCAAGTCCCATAGTTGGCGCGCAAGTATTCTTCGGTCTCACAAGTATTGGTCGCGTAGGTATCACCGTGCAAGTCTAAATACTTTAATAGCAGCGCGACATAAGAAAAACAAGAGCGGACGAGCAAAAGCCGAGAGCCAAGCTGCGCGCCAAGAGCAAGAAGTCTGTGAGATCTGAGTGCGTTGTGCGGAATGAAGCACCCTATTTATAGACGCGTCCATGACCCTGTACGCCGTACCCTGTTCGATCAAAGGCTGTATCCCTGCGCGCCAGACCCTGCACACCCGAAGATCATTTGTGCGCCCTACCCTATGCACCCCAATTTCCTTTTGATTCTAGATTTCCTCAGAGTCAAATCCACATTTCTTTTGGATCCAACTCTAAGGGGGGACTTTTGTTGACACTCCTTTCATCACAAAATCTGAATATTGGAAAAGGGGATTATCTTAACTCAATGTGATTCAACCTTTGGACAAATATCAAAAATTGACAAAGGAATGAATAAGAAGAATGTTGCACAAGGGTCGTGCAAGTGCTATGATGGTCACGCAAGTACACTTGCGTGCTGCAATGGTCACGCAAGTACACTTGCACGCCCTAAGTTATAACCGCCCGAGGTCTTCTCCAGCCTATAAATAGACCCTATGGGCCCCCCATTTGGGGAGGATTTTTTCCAGAAACTCAGATTTGAGCTCCCAACGCCCTAGTCTCTTCTCAAAGCTTCCTAAACACTTATAAGGTAATTTCTTACCTATAATGGAAGATATAAAGAGGGGGAGTAAGTCCTAAGTGTTGAAACTCATCAACACCTGCGCCCCTGACTGGCCATCCCTTAAGGGACATGGCCACACTTGCGCGCCGCCTAACGTCTTCAATAGAACTTGCGCGCCACTCTTCTGGAAGAACCTCAAGATGATTTTAAAGTCTTTAAACAAGAGACGCTCAAGTATTACCCTACTGGTTAGTCGTCGCGCAAGTACCCATGTGTCGGGCAGGTATACTTGCGCGACCAGGACTTGCACGCCCATGTAGTACCTGCGTGCCTGCCAGGACTTGCGTGCCCCTACCTTTTTGGGTGCCCTTCTTTCCAATTTCACCCCTATTAAGCCATTCCACCTCTCCTATTCAAGATTCAGTCTTCAAGACACTCTTCAAAGACATTTAGGGCATGATTTCTTTATTTTACTTCCTTATCTGAAAGGAATTCTTTGGAATATCTCTCAAAATCTAGTGATTTACACATCTTTATGTCACTAAAGATTGAGATTTCATTCATTCAACCTCATCCTTTAAGATGAGAGAACTCATTAACCTGGGCCTCCATTTCATTAATAAGCCCCAGTCAAAATTATTAACCTGGGCCTCATTTTCAGGAATAATCCCCAGTCATAATTCTTAAACCTGGGCCTCATTTTCAGGAATAAGCCCCAATCATAATTCTTAAACCTGGGCCTCCTTTTCAGGAATAAGCCCCAGTCATAATTCTTAAACCTGGGCCTCCTTTTCAGGAATAATCCCCAGTCATAATCATTAACCTTGGCCTCCTTTTCAGGAGTAAGCCCCAGTCTCAAATATGGGCATCCTCTTCAAGAGTAAGCCCCAAGTCCCTTAATTTTTCAAGTCTCTTAACCTAGGACTCCTTTTTAGGAGTAAGCCCCAGTCTTAATTTCTCTTAACCAGTCCTAATTTACCTTTGATCTGGGATTCCTTCTCTTGATTAAAACCCAATCATAAGTCCTCTCCTAATTTGGGCCTCCTTTTTAGGAGTAAGCCCCAAGTTAGAGTATTCAAATCTCCATGAAGCACATATACCTTTATGGACCCTGTTCCTGGATTTCTTCCCTGAAGTAAATCCTAATCTTCATTTATCTGGGAATTCATACATACATAAGTCCCACATTATTTCTTATGATTGCATCTTTCATGGCACAACTGTCTGATTTTTACCAGTACCTCTTGTTTCTCACACCGAGCATGACTCACATGAGCTTAGAGTGTAAAAGTAATTATGACATCCTTCTTTGATCCATCATTCATAAAAATAATACTCCCTTACACGAACTACGTGGGTTCGGATTCCTTTTCTAAAAAAAGGATACGTAGGTAGCCCATCTGCGGGTTCGATCCCAACTCTGAAATAATACATGTCCTTCTGAATGACAATAAAACTTCAAGTGCCCCTACTGAGTATCTTTAAAACCAGCATGGTCATCATAATGACCAAGAGACTTCTATATAAATGTGTCAAAGGATACCATTGACAAAGAATCTCTAATAAATACAGATGATTCATTATCGATGAAGAACCTTGAATACATATAAAAGATTCTCTAAATTTCCTACATATTTAATCATTGATTTTTAGATCTGATGGAAAGCTCATTTTATACTTGGTAATGTAATAATGATTCACGAACATAACTTAAATCTATAAAGAGAGTCCCAGAGTAGACAATAATTCCCCTAAAAAAGGTGTGATGAGTCTGACCTCCCATCCTCTTGACCAATGCAAATTCATAAGCCTCATCAGTCCACAAACTAATGAGCGCCTACCTTTGGAAAGTAGGTCCAAATGGATGTGGAATCATTGGATGTTTCTGGTTCTACGAACAAACCTGTTAGAAACTGATTGGAATGTTTGAACCTTCAATGAAGGAGGTCATCCCCAAATTCCTAGGGAAACAACTATCAAAGAAATAGAAGTCAACTGGAAGACGTTCACCTATGATCTGATCTCTGGTCTGAGGCCCTCCTCAAACTTCCTCGCTAAAAACAGCTCATCATTCCCCAGAATGGGAGTGAAACGTTTTAACTCAGTGGAACAGGAGGAATACTCCATAAATGATAGAGTACTAATGTTATTAATATTTTCATGAATTATTATATTCCCTCTTTATTTATTTTATATGAAATGTGCATAATTTGTGTGAAATATTAATGATTTAATATTAAGTATAATTTTTGAGAATTTTTAGAAGTAGTCCAATTGAGTCAGTTTAATGTTTTAATAATAAATATCCCTATACTAATCCAAATTTTGTGGTTATTATTTTTTAGGATTCTCCTTTCAATATTAAACATTTCATTAGAAGGTACCATAAGCCAATTCTGCATTTTGAAGGGTCATGTGGTCCTCACAATCAAGACCAAAGAATCTGTGAACAAACTGGACCAGCCTTCATGATTAATTTACTGGGCTCAATATAGAAGTCCAAAAACATTAACTCTCCACAATAATTCTGGGGACACTACATGTAATCTTGGATAAAAATTTCAAGGCCCAAATCTAAGTACAAGGGTCCCAAATGAATCTTTGAAGTCCAGCCCACCATTCTGTCCGAGAATTAAAATCAGTATAGTATTCATGACATATCTCATGATGTAAGCTTCAAATTGAGCTGAGATTTTTCAGTGTGAAATAGGAGATATATACGGAAGACTTTATGGAAGAACCCATTTGGATTTCAAGGTAGATTCATATTCAAAAACGCCTTCACATTCTACACTTCAAAAAGAATGGATTGAAATGGACAGTTTTACTTTGTTTAATCAACTGGACATAACTTTTGATCCTTAAGTCCAAATGACTCCAAATTTTGAGAGTAGTCATACAACGTTATTATATAAAACTTTTAAGAAGGAGATGGCTCTAGATTAGGCTGTCTTGATGTACATATCTGCGAGCTAAGTGGAGGGTTATTTCTATAATGTAAACAGTCCACCACCTTGGGCTATAAATGCATCCCCTCCTCTCCTTTTAAAAGGGTTGGCATTTAAGAGCAAAGTAGGATTGATTGGAAATACCAAGGCCCTGCCAAAGGCTTGGGAGGATCTTACAAACTCTAGTTTTCACTTGATAATCCCTTCTTCCTCTCATTGTTTTCATTTACTTTTGCATTTTTCTTAGTTGTAATTTTGAAAGTGTTTGTCTTTGTAGTTCTGTTTTAATGAAATTATTCTTATTCTTAATTTCTTATTCTCATCCACCATCTGTAGTTCATTATTAATGTTATAATTGTAGTTTAAATCAATCTAAAATCCATCATTTTCTTTTACTTTATTATTCAATAAAAAGTCCGGTTTTTTTACTCTCATCAGCGTTCGTGTGTGTGTTCGGCGCACAACTCTTTTATTATCCCTTTATTTTTCTTCTATTTGTAATTCCTCACCTTAAACATAATAGACAAGATTACTAAAAATTAAAATGGCTGAGTAAATATATTATTGGGGTGTGTTATAATTTAGGGATGTTAAGTGATTGAGAGGTTTTGCTCGATGAGTATTCTTTAATTTAACATTGTGTATGTTGGACATAACATGTCATGGATTATTGACATATTATGTTCAACGTGTGGTTTCCATGGATTATTGGAACCATAAATACACTTACACAATCAAGAAATGATTGATATTAGAACCCTAAGTAAAGTTAAGGCTTGGATTAAAGGCTTAACACTTGGGAATTCCAATCAACATCAACTTTTGATGTGAGTGTTAATTTAATGCAATATAAAGAAAATCTCAAGGATATCACATGCTTAACTACCTAATGATTAAATCACCCCAATATTTATCAACTTGTTAAATTAAACATCATCCATTAAACATTTCAATTAAACTCTGTAAACAAACCCCCCTCAATCAAAATACAATCAACTAAAAAAACAATCGACTATTACGAAGTACCATCGCCGAGGATTCGATCTGAGTGCTGCTATACACATTAGCAGAGCCCCGGAACCTTGATCGATCGATAGGCGACAATTGTCCGTGTATTTAAAATGGCACCGTTTTTGGGGATGGTGCTTTATGTAGTCATTAGTTTCTGGTTCTTGTAAAAAAAACCCAAAAAAACAAAATTTTAAAAAAAATTGAAAAAAAAACACAAAGAAAAAACCGTCTTCCTCTTTCTTCCAAAATTTCTCTGAATGCCTCGTAGCCTCCCAAACAATCCCTCAGATTTGTTTGACCCTGAAATTGAGAAAACACTTCACCAATTTAGGAGGAACATAAGAGATACTCAAACAATTCAAGAACCAGTCCTCATTTAACCAGTTGAAATTGAAATGGCCAATCCTAGGGAACAAACCCTATGAGAACTCGTTGCCCCTAATATTAACTACCAACCTCTTGGTATTCAATATCCAAACATAGAAGCTGACTTCAAACTCAAATCGGGTTTGATTCATCTTCTCCCTCATTTTCACGGGCTAGCCGGTGAGGATCCACATCTTCACCTTAAAGAGTTCCAAGTAGTGTGCTCTACCATGAAGCCTCAAGGGGTTTCTGAAGAACAAATCAAACTCTGAGCATTCCCTTTTTCCCTAGCTGAAACTGCTAAGTCATGGCTCTACTACTTACCACCTAGTTCCATAACTACATGGAATGACATGAAGCGACTATTCTTAGAGAAATTCTTTCCTGCTTCTCGTACTACTTCTATCCGAAAGGAAATAAGTGGTATCTGTCAATTCCCAAGTGAATCACTCCATGAGTACTGGGAGAGGTTAAAAATGCTTGTTGCAACCTTCCCACATCATCAAATCCCTGAACAACTCTTGATCCAATACTTCTATGAGGGGTTATTGGCTATAGAGAGAACTCTCATAGATGCCGCAAGTGGTAGTGCTCTTGTTGATAAAACTCCTGCAGCTACAAGAGATCTCATAAGTAACATGGCTGCAAACACACAACAATTCCATACTCGAGCACATGCTCAAGTCAAACAAGTCCAAGATAATCAATCAATTGAACCGAACAAAATGACGGAGTGGATGAGTGAACTTACAGGTCTTGTGCGACAACTAGTTGTGGCTACCAAATCCCCAACCTCGTCTTCTCCGCAATCAATGTTTCATGGACCTGCCAAAACTGTGGAATCTAGAACTCTCCATCTCATCCAACTGACACATGTCCACAGCTTCAAGAGGATCAATCCGATTCATCTGGACCAACGGAGCTCAATGCAGCATATGCTCAGCAGAACACCAATCCTCAACTATCATGTCAGTTTGTTAGAAACTTTAACCAACCTCACTCTAAGACCTTCTCCTCTAACTTTAACCAAGGATTGATGTATGGTAACGCCATGTCTCACCCCCCTCAATTCCATCCTCAAAACCCAAACCAGTTCCAATATGGTCAAGGTGGTGGTAACTTCCATCAACCTTATCCTTTTGTTCCTCAACCTCAAAGGAACAATCCTCCTCCTGGATTCCATTATCCTAGTGAGCCTTCCCAATTCCAAAACCAATACAATCGATTTCCCAAGAACCACAATCAAGGCAATCCCAACTAGGGACAAGCCTCTTCTTCCAAGCAACCATGGGAAAGTTCGGTGGAAGATCTTGCCTCCTTGACCCGTTCTAGCCTTAAAAACATTGAAACTCAAATAGGTCAACTTCCATCCCACCTGAGCCAGCAACAACAATAAAATTCTTTCCAACTCCCAGCTCAACCATTACCCAACCCCAAGGGTAATGTAAGTGAAATTTCACTTAGATCAGGAAAGCAACTTGATATGCCTGAAGATAAATCCTCAAACCCTCCTTTGAATGTTGACCTAGAAAATGAAAAGAAAAAGAATATTGAAAAGGAACTGAATCCATTCCCCCACCTCCTTCCATTCCACTTAGAATCCAATTCCTTTTCCCCATGCTGTTTCTAAACCAAAGAAGTCCTTTGAACTTGATCCTGAAATTCTCGACATGTTTAGACGTTTTGAAGTCAACATTACTCTATTAGATGCCATAAAACAAATTCCTAAGTATGCCAAGTTTCTCAAGGAGTTGTGTACCCACAAGAGGCAACTTAGGACCTTTGAAAATATTTCCACCCAGTAGTCTATACCCATTAATTGCAAAGATCCAGGTACCTTTACAGTTCCATGCCAAATTGGAAGTTCCAACTTTGATGATGCACTCATAGACCTAGGATCCTCAATTAATGTCATGCCCAAATCCATATTCTCCAACCTTGGTCTAGGTCCCTTTCACCCAACGAGTGTTGTCATTCAGTTAGCCAATCGAAGCACAACCAGTCCTAAGGGAATAATTGAGGATGTCCTTGTCCGAGTCAATGATCTTATCTTCCCTGCCGATTTCTATGTCCTTGACATGGAAGGTGAGATGAACTCTTCTTGATATCCCCTAATTCTAGGAAGACCATTCCTCATGACTATGAGAACCAATATTGATGTCCATTCAGGCATCCTATCCATGGAATTCGGTGATCAACTGGTCAAGTTCAACATTTTCCAAGCCATGCGATACCCATATGAGGATCACTATGCATTCTCAATACATGCTTCTGAGGACACTTCTAATATTTAATTGAACCCAAATCCACCATGTTCTTCATGTTCTAATGAAAAAGGATCTTGTGAAATCTGCACCATGATTAACCAAGTCATAAATGGGGAATTTGATGTGGATTCTCATTCATAGAATCCATCAATCTAGAAGAACTTGAAAACTCTCTTAAATCCCACATCAACTCTGATATCTATTGCTCCACCTTGGACAGTATTAAGGAGAATGAATCTGAAGCAACTCAACTCCCTTCATCCATTACTGATATGTCTAACCCACAAATAAAATATGAGACTAATCTGAAACCCCTTCCTGCACACCTGAAATATGAATTCCTCTTCCATGATCACTCACATCCTGTCATTATCTATGCCACCCTTACTGAAACCGAGGAGTCCAAACTTGTTCAGGTGTTAGGGGAAAACAAAAAGACCTTAGGTTGGACCCTATATGACATACCAGGAATCAACCCCGCCCTTTTCATGCATCACATCCATCTTGAGGAATCATCCAAACCAATTAGACAACCACAAAGAAGACTCAATCCACTCATCCTTGAGGTAGTTAGGGAAGAGATCACCAAGCTTCTTCAAGCTGGTATTATCTACCCAATTTCTGATAGTGAATGAGTTAGTCCAATTCAAGTTGTACCTAAGTAGGGTGGGATAACTGTTGTCACAAATGAACATGGAGAGGTAGTCACAACCCGAGTGAAGAACAAATGGCATGTATGCATCGATTATCGAAAATTGAATGCTGAAACACAAAAAGATCACTACCCTCTTCCATTCCTTGATCAAATGCTAGAAAGATTGGCCGGAAAGTAACACTATTTCTTTCTTGATGGATACACCATCTATTTTCAAATCCCAATATCACCTTAGGACCAAGAAAAAGACTACTTTCACATTCCCCTTTGGAACATATGCATATAGAAGAATGCCTTTTGGACTTTGCAATGCTCTTGCAACATTCTAGAGGTGTATGATGAGTATCTTTTCAAAATTCATTGAACACTGCATGGAAGTCTTCATGGATGACTTCACCATTTATGGTGAGTCATTTGAATCTTGTTTGCATTCACTCTCTCTAGTCCTTCAAAAGTGTGTCAAGTGTAACCTTGTGTTAAATTTTCAAAAATGTAACTTCATGGTTGAAAATGGGATTGTTCAAGGGCACATAGTTTCAAAAGATGGTAATGAAGTTGATCCTACCAAAATTGAAGTGATCCAATCACTTCCTGAACCCAACTCTGTTCAAGAAATCCGTTCATTTCTCGGTCATGCTGGTTTCTATCGGCGATTCATCCATAACTTCAGTAAAATTTCCCTCCCAGTCACTCATTTTCTCCAAAATGATGTCACTTTCCATTTAGATGAGGTTTTCAAGAGAGCCTTCATTGAACTCAAAACTTCTCTCACATCTGCCCTGATAATCCAACCCCCTGATTGGTCATTACCCATTGAGTTGATGTGTGATGCTTCTGATAGATCTGGTGGGGTTGTTCTTGGTTAATGAAGAGAAATAATTCCTCATGTCATCTATTGTGCCTCAAAAACATTGGATGAAACTCAATCTCACTACACTGTCACTGAAAAGGAACTTCAAGCAGTGTTCTTTTCCATAGATAAATTTCGGTCCTATATCTTAGGTTCCAAAATCATCATCTTCACATACAATTCTGCTATAAAGTTCATACTCAAGAAAAGTGATTCCAAACCGAGGCTAATAAGATGGACCCTAATGCTCCAAGAATTTGACCTTGAAATAAAAGATAGGCCAGGAAAAGAAAACCATGTGGCTGATCACTTGAGTAGAATTTCTAATTCTTCTCAATCTGAAATCATCGATCCTGAATTCCCCACTAAGCACCTTTCATCTCTCACTCCAAAAATTCCATGGTATGACCCAATTGTAAATTACTTGGTTTTTTGTGTTTTTCCTGAAAAGTTTTCAAAAGAACAAAAAATGAAGTTGAAATGTGATTCAAAATACTATTTTTGGGAAGAAAATAAACTTTGGAAAACTGGGGAAGACATGGTAATTAGGAGATGTGTTGAAGAAAATGAGCATTCTTCCATCTTAGAATTTTGTCACTCACTTCCCGGAGGTGGCCACTTTGGACCACAAAGGACCTCCCGAAAGGTCCTAGACTCTGGATTCTTCTAGCCTTCACTCTTCAAGGACTCACATGAGTTCTTTCAATCATGTTCCACTTGCCAAAAGTTCAGCACAATCTCCAAAAGAAATGAAATTCCCCAAAATCATTTAATTTTTTGTGAAATCTTCGATGTTTGGGGAATCGATTTCATGGGACCATTTCCCCTTCCAATGGATTCTCATACATTATTCTTGCGGTCGATTATGTTTCAAGGTGGTTTGAGGCCAAACCCACTAGGAAGGATGATTCTCATACTATTATTGAGTTCCTAAAGACCCACATCTTCCAAAGATTTGGCACACCATGTGCCTTGACCAGTGACTTAGGAACCCATTTTTGTAATAGAACCATGGAATCTCTTCTGAAAAAGAATGGGGTTGTACATAACACATCAACTTCATATCACCCTCAAAAAATGGCATGGCTGAACTCTCTAATAGAGAAGTGAAAAGGGTACTTGAGAGAATTGTTAAGCCCACCAGAAAAGACTGGCCTGAGAGACTTGGTGAAGCCCTTTGGGCTTATCGAACTGCCTATAAAACATCCATTGGGATGTCTCCTTTTAGGATAGTTTTTGGTAAGGCGTGTCACTTACCAGTTGAAATCCAACATAAGTCTTTTTGGGCTGTGAAAACCTGTAATTTTGATTGTGAAAAATCTGGTGAAGAAAGATTGTTGCAATTGGGTAAACTGGAGGAGCTTCGACTTGAATTCTATGAGAATTCCAATATGTAAAAAGAGAAGGCTAAGTTACTCCATGACAAACACATCCTGATAAAGGTATTTCATGAAGGTGAAAACGTAATACTCTTCAATTCTAGATTTCGGCTTCACCCAGGTAAGCTTAATTCTCATTGGGAAGGTCCTTTTGTTAGTACTAACATTTACCAATTTGGTGCAGTGCAAGTCCAAGACCCCTTTTCCAAAAGGACATTCATGGTTAATGGACATCGGTTAAAGCATCACCATGAGAGGATGCACAATCCTGGATCAACATCGACTTCCACTGGCTTCCCAACTTCTCTATCCGACCTACCACTAGATGGAGAAGGCAAACCGCCAAATCCAAACCCAGGGGCACCTCTTTCCCTTTAACTCTCTCTATCTATTCCTCTCTCTACCTCTTTATTCTTCTTCCTCTCTCTTTCATTTTTTTACCATTTTCCTTATCAAAACCATTATTTTTTACTTTCTCTTTTGTGTGGGTGTATCTTTACAAAAATAAACACCTAAAAAACAAAAAAAACCAAAAAAACAATCACTTAAAAAAATACAAAAAAATTATAAGTCATGCTTACTCACCATCGAGTTTTGAAATTTTATACAACCATTTTGGGGAGATAACAAACATGTTTTCATCTCAAAAATTTTGTATTTTCATTATGACTTTGGATAAATAATTTTTTGTCAAAACCAACACATTTTGAATGATCAATTTTTGATTTGGAAAATGATTTTCCCCAACCGTGAGAACAAACATTTTCTTTCATGCCAAGGCCACCTATGGACATCTTTTCAAAATGTGTGTTTTAACCCCCATTTTTGAGTCTTGAGTTTGTGGACCTTCAAGATGAATTTCCTGCCTTAGTGTGCATTAATATGATAGAGGCATTTTCTGAACCACATGAGAATCACAACAGCCAAATAGCCTCCTATTTCCCTTACATTAATCCTCCTTTTGAAATCCCCTTCGATCCTATGAAAACCTTTCCTCTGATAGCCACATTATAATCCCAATACCTTTTCCCACCCAATTTCAACATAGATTTTCATTGCATATTTTTTTTTTTGAAATTTATGTGTGGGGGGAATGGATTTCATTGTTTGGGTACCCTATTACTGATCTTCAACGAGTTATCATCTTATTTAGGGAAAGCATCCATTTTAGTGTGGGGGAGAAGTTGTCATTCAGTGTGTTTTGGGGAATTTAATGTACTTCCATTTATGTAATTTTGTAAATTTTATTGAAAAGTGTTCAAAAAAAATTCAAAAATGATAAAAAAAATGAAACAAATGGGTTGTGTCTTGGGTAGGTCAAAAATCACTCTTCCTCAACCTTTGATCTTGTTATAAATATTACAATTAGTGTCATGAGGAGATCAAACATGGGTTGAGATATGAGTGTGAGATCTGTTTCAACGCAAACATTCGAAAAAACAAAGAAAAAAAAAGAAGAAAAAAAGAACACTTGCATTATATTCTTATATCATTGGGAGAAGTTTTGTGGTTTGTAAATATTTCATCTTCTCATCCCCTTCATATTTTCTTCCTCTATTGTGTCTTTCTTCACACAATCATTCCCTTGTAAATATGTGTTTTCATTTCCTTCCATGTTTTATTTCAAAAAAAATGTGCATTGCTTTTTCTATGTTGGTGTTTTACCCCTCTTCTTCTCTCTTAGACATTATATTCCTACCGTCCCATAGCCACAGAAAACCCAATTAAAAAGTTATCTTGATTATTATTCACTTTGGATATGGATTATAAGCTGAGAGCTCTTTTCAAACTCTAATATTTTCACTTTTGGTTGGTGAAAGAGTGAACCTCCAAAAATAAATTTTATCATCTTGAGAGGTATGAGTTTTGAGTGTCCACATTTTCCATTTCTAAATTTGAGCATGAAAAAATTAATTAGTTTTAGAACATTGTTTCTGTAAAAACTTGTGGTTGATTTCAAAATTGATGAGTGAAATAGTCTAAACCTCCCCTGATTGGAGAAAACAAAATTTTAAAATCTGTTGGTGAGTAAAAATGATTTTGTCATGTTTTTATATTTGTTGCACATGAGGACATGAACAAAACTAAGTGTGGGGGATTTGATGTTATTAATATTTTTAGGACATATTATATTCCCTCTTTACTGATTTTATATGAAATGTGCATAATTTTTGTGAAATATTAATGTTTTAATATTAAGTATAATTTTTGATCATTTTTAGAAGTAGTCCAATTGAGTCAGTTTAATGTTTTAATAATACCTATCACTATACTGATTCAAATTGTGTGGTTCTTGTTTTTTAGGCTTTTCATTTCAATATACAACATTTAATTAGAAGGTACCATGATCCAATTCTACCATTTGAAGGGTCATATGGTCCTCACAAACAAGACCAAAGAATCTATGAACAAACTGGACCAGCCTTGAAGATTGATTTACTGGGCTCAATCCAGAAGTCCAAAAATATTAACTCTCCACAATAATTCTGGGTACACTACATGTCATCTTGGATAAAAATTTCAAGGCCCAAATCTAAGTACAATGTGCCCAAATGAATCTTTGAATTCTATCCCACCATTCAGGACGATAATTAAAATCAGTATAGTATTCATGACATATCTCATGATGTAAGCATCACATAGAGATGAGATTTTTAAGTGTTAAAGAAGAGATATAGGCGGCAGACTTTGTTCAAGAACCAATTCTGATTTGAAGGAATATTCATATTCAAAAACCCTTTCACATTCTGGACTTCAAAAAGACTGGATTGAAATGGACAGTTTTACTTTATTTAATATACCGGCCATAACATTTGATCCTTCAGTCCAAATGACTCTAAAGTTTGAGATTAGTCGGAAAACTTTATTATCTACAATGTTGAAGAATTAGATTGCTCGAGATTCGGCTGTCTTGATGTCCATATCTATGATCCAAGTGGAGGGGTATTTCTGGAATGTAAACAGTCCACCACCTTGGGCTATAAATACATCCCCTCATCTCCTTTCAAAAGGGTTGTAATTTCAGAGAAAAGGAGGATTGATTGGAAGTACCAAGTTCCTGAGAAAGGCTTGGGAGGATCTTTGAAACTTGAGTTTTCACTTGATAATCCCTTCCTCCTCTCTTTGTTTTCATTAACTTTTGCATTTTTCTTCGTTGTAATTTTGCAAGTGTTTGTCTTTGTAATTCTGTTTTAATGAAATTATTCTTCTTCTTAATTTCTTATTCTCATCCACCTTATGTAGTTCAATATTAATGTTCTTATTTTAGTTTAAATCAATCTTAAATCCATAATCTTCTTTTACTTTATTATTCAATAAAAAGTCCTGTTTTTTTTACTCTCATCATCGTTCGTGTGTGTGTTCGTCGCACAACTCTTTTCTTATCCCTTTCTTTTTCTTCTCTTTGTAATTCATCACCTTAAACATAATAGACCATATTACTAATAATTAAAATGTCTGAGTAAATATATTATTGGGGTGAGTTATAATTTAGGTATTTTAAGTGATTGAGAGGTTTTGCTCGATGAGTATTCTTTAATTTAACATTGTGTATGTTGGACTTAACATGTCATGGATTATTGACATATTATGTTCAATTTGTGGTGTCCATGGATTATTGGAACCATAAATACACTTCCACAATCAAGAAATGATTGAGATTAGAACCCTAAGTAAATTTAAGTCTTGGATTAATGGCTTAACACTTGGGAATTCCAATCAACATCAACTTTTGATGTGGGTGTTAATTTAATGCAATATAAAGCAAATCTCAAGGATATCACATGTTTAACTCCCTAATGATGAACTCACCGAAATCTTTATCAACTTGTTAAATTAAAAATCATCCATTAAAAATTTCAATTAAGCTCTACAAACACCCCCCCCCCCCCTCAATCAAAATACAATCAACTAAAAAAACAATCGACTATTACGAAGTATCATCGCCGAGGATTAGATCCGAGTGCTGCTATACACATTAGCAGAAAACTGGAACCTTGATCGGTCGATAGGCAACAATCGGCCGTGCGTTTGAAATGGCGCCGTTTCCAGGGATGGTGCTTTATGTAGTCATTAGTTTTTGGTTATTGTAAAAAAACCCAAAAAACAAAATTTTAAAAAAAAAATTAAAAAAAAAACACAAAGAAAAACCCGGCTTCCTCTTAAAAATCATAAAATGAAAAAAAACACAAAGAAAACTTTGTCTTCCTCTTTCTTCCAAAATCTCTCTTAATACCCCGTAGCCTCCCAAAAAATCTCTCGGATTTTTTTGACCCAGAAATTGAGCGAAAACTTCTCCAATTTAGGAAGAACATAAGAGATACTCAAATAATTCAAGAACCAGTCCTCATCCAACCAGTTGAAATTGAAATGGCCAATCCTAGGGAACAAACCCTAAAATAACTTGCTTCCCCTGATATGAATTACCAACCTCTTGGTATTCAATATCCAAATATAGAAGCTAACTTCGAACTCAAATCGGGTTTGATTCATCTTCTCCCTCATTTTCATGGGATATCCGGTGAGGATCCACATCTTCACCTTAAAGAGTTCCAAGTAGTGTGCTCTACCATGAAGCCTCAAGGGGTTTCTGAAGAAAAAATCAAAATCCGAGCATTCCCTTTTTCCCTAGCTGAAACTGGTAATTCATGGCTCTACTACTTACCACCTGGTTCCATAACTACATGGAATGACATGAAGCGACTATTATTAGAGAAATTCTTTCCCGCTTCTCGTACTGCTTCTATCCGAAAGGAAATAAGTGGTATCTGTCAATTCCAAAGTGAATCACTCCATGAGTACTGGGAGAGGTTCAAAAAGATTGTTGCAACCTGCCCACATCATCAAATCCCTGACCAACTCTTGATCCAATACTTCTATGAGGGGTTATTGGCTATGGATAGAACTCTCATAGATGCCGCAAGTGGAAATGCTCTTGTTGATAAAACTCCTGCAGCTGCAAGAGATCTCATAAGTAACATAGCTGCAAACACACAACAATTCCATACTCGAGCACATGCTCAAGTCAAACAAGCCCAAGATAATCAATCAATTGAACCGAACAAAATGACCGAGTGGATGAGTGAACTTATAGGTCTTGTGCGAAAACTAGTTGTGGCTACCAAATCCCCAACCTCGTCTTCTCCGCAATCAATGTTTCCTAGACCTATCAAAAACTGTGGAATCTGCAACTCTCCATCTCATCCAACTGACACATGTCCACAACTTCAAGAGGATCAATCCGATTCATCTGGACCAATGGAGCTCAATGCAGCATATGCTCAGTAGAACACCAATCCTCAACTATCGGGTCATTTTGTTAGAAACTTTAACCAACCTCACTCTGAGCCCTTATCCTATAACTTTAACCAAGGATTGAGGTATGGTAACCCCATGTATCACCCACCTCAATTCCCTCCTCAAAACCCAAACCAGTTTCAATATGGTCAAGGTGGTGGTGACTTCCATCAACCTTATCCTTTTGTTCCTCAACCTCAAAGGAACAATCCTCCTCTTGGATTCCATTATCCTAGTGAGCCTTCCCAATTCCAAAACCAAAACAATCGATTTTCCAAGAACCAAAATCAATGCAATCCCAACAAGGGACAATCCTCTTCTTCCAAGAAACCATGGGAAAGTGCAGTGGAAGATCTTTCCTCCTTCACCCATTCTATCCTTAAAAACATTGAAACTCAAATAGGTCAACTTCCATCCCACCTGAGCCAGTAACAACAATCAAATTCTTCCCAACTCCCAGCACAACCATTACCCAACCCCAAGGGTAATGTAAGTGAAATTGCACTTAGATCAGGGAAGCAACTTGATATGCCTCAAGATAAATCCTCAAAACCTCCTTTGAATGTTGACCTAGAAAATGAAAAGAAAAAGAAAATTGAAAAGGAACCGGAATCCATTCCCTCACCACCATCCATTCCACTTAGGAATCCAATTCCTCTTCCTCATGCTGTTTCTAAACCAAGGAAGTCCTTTGAACCTGATCCTGAAATGCTCGACATGTTTAGATGTGTTGAAGTCAACATTCCCCTCTTAGATTCCATAAAACAAATTCCTAAGTATGACAAGTTTCTCAAGTAGTTGTGTACCCACAAGAGTCAACATATGACCTTTGAAAATGTTTCCACCCAGCAGTCTATACCCATTAACTGCAAAGATCCAAGTTCCTTTACGGTTCCATGCCAAATTGGAAGTTCCAACTTTGATGATGCACTCATAGACCTAGGAGCCTCAATTAGTGTCATTCCCAAATCCATATTCTCCAACCTTGGTCTAGGTCCCTTGCACCCAACGGGTGTTGTCATTCAGTTAGCCAATCGAATCACAGCCAGTCCTGAGGGAATAATTGAGGATGTCCTTGTCCGAGTCAATGATCTTATCTTCCCTGCTGATTTCTATGTCCTTGACATGGAAGGTGAGACAGACTCTTCTCGATCTCCCCTAATTCTAGGAAGACCATTCCTCATAACTGTGAGAACCAAGATTTATGTCTATTCAGGCATCCTATCCATGGAATTCGGTGACCAACTGGTCAAGTTAAACATTTCCCAAGCCATGCGATACCCATCTGAGGATCACTCTACATTCTCAATCCATGCTTCTGAGGACACTTCTAATATTCAATTGAACCCCAATCCACCATGTTCTTCATGTTCTAATGAAAAAGGATCTTGTGAAATCTTCCCCACGATTAACCAAGTCATAAATGGTGAAGTTGATGTGGACCTCTCATTAATAGACTCCATCAATCTAGAAGAACTTGAAAACTCTCTTGAATCCCACATCAACTCTGATATCTACTGCTCCACCTTGGACAGTATTAAGGAGAATGAATCTGAAGCAACTGAACTCCCTTCATCCATTCCTAAGATGTCTAACCCACAAATAAAAGATGAGACTAATCTGAAACCTCTTCCTGCACACCTGAAATATGCATTCCTCTTCAATGATCACTCATATCATGTCATTATATCTGCCACCCTTACTGAATCCGAGGTGTCCAGACTTGTTCAGGTGTTAGAGGAAAACAAAAAGGCCTTAGGTTGGACCCTAGATGACATACCAAGAATAAACCCATCCCTTTTCATGCATCACATCCATCTTATGGAATCATCCAAACCAATTAGACAACCACAAAGAAGACTCAATCCACTCCTCCTTGAGGTAGTTAGGGAAGATATCACTAAGCTTCTTCAAGCTGGTATTATCTGCCCAATTTCTGATAGTGAATGGGTTAGTCCAATTCAAGTTGTACCTAAGAAGGGTGGGATAACTGTTTTCACAAATGAACATGGAGAGGTAGTCACAACTCGAGTGAAGAACAAATGGCGGGAATGCATCGATTATCGAAAATTGAATGTTGAAACACGAAAAGATCACTACCCTCTTCCATTCCTTGATAAAATTCTAGAAATATTGGCCGGAAGGTCACACTTTTGTTTTCATGATGGATACAACGACTATTTTCAAATCCTAATCTCACCTCAGGACCAAGAAGATACTACTTTCACATGCCCCTTTGGAACATATGCATATAGAAGAATGCCTTTTGGACTTTGCAATGCTCCTGCAACATTACAGAGGTGTATGATGAGTATCTTTTCAGAATTCATTGAACACTACATGGAATTATTCATGGATGACTTCACCATTTATGGTGAGTCATTTGAATCTTGTTTGCATTCACTCTCTCTAGTCCTTCAAAAGTGTTTCATGTGTAACCTTGTGTTAAATTTTTAAAAATGTCACTTCATGGTTGCAAAAGGGATTGTTCTAGGGAAAATAGTTTTAAAAGATGGTATTGAAGTCGATCCTGCCAAAATTGAAGTGATCCAATCACATCCTAAACCCATCTCTATTCGAGACATCTGTTCATTTCTCGGTCATGCTAGTTTCTATCAGCGATTAATCCATAACTTCAGTAAAATTTCACTCCCACTCACTCGTTTTCTCCAAAATGATGTCACTTTCCATTTCGATGAGGCTTTCAAGAGAGCCTTCATTGAACTCAAAACTGCTCTAACATCTGCCCTGATAATCCAACCCCCCGATTGGTCATTACCCTTTGAGTTGATGTGTGAGGCTTCTGATAGAGTTTGTGGGGCTGTTCTTGGTCAAAGAAGAGAAATAATTCCTCATGTCATCTATTATGCCTCAAAAACATTGGATGAAACTCAATCTAACTACACTGTCACTAAAAAGGAACTTCTAGCAGTGTTTTTTTTCCTTAGATAAATTTCAGTCCTATCTCTTAGGTGCCAAAATCATCATCTTCAAAGACCATTCTGCTATAAAGTTCCTACTCAATAAAAGTGATTCCAAACCGAGGCTAATAAGATGGACCCTAATGCTCTAAGAATTTGACCTTGAAATAAAAGATAGACCAGGAAAAGAGAACCTTGTGGCTGATCACTTGAGTAGAATTTCTAATTCTTCTCAATCTGAAATCATCGATCCTGAATTCCCCACCGAGCACCTTTCATCTCTCACTCCAAAAATACCATGGTATGACCCAATTGTAAATTACTTGGTTTCTGGTGTTTTTCCTGAAAATTTTTCAATAGAACAAAAAATGAAGTTGAAAAGTGATTCAAAATACTATTTTTGGGAAGAAAATAAACTTTGGAAAACTGGGGAAGACATGGTAATTAGGAGATGTGTTGAAGAAAATGATCATTCATCCATCTTAGAATTCCGTCACTCACTTCCCAGAGGTGGCCACTTTGGACCACAAAGGACCTCCCGAAAGGTCCTAGACTCTGGATTCTTTTGGCCTTTAATCTTCAAGGACTCATATGAGTTCTGTCAATCATGTCCCACTTGCCAAAAGTTCATCACAATCTCAAAAAGAAATGAAATTCCCCAAAATCATTTAATTTTTTGTGAAAAAATTGATGTTTGGGGCATCGATTTTATGGGACCATTTCCCCCTTCTAATGGATTCTCATACATTCTTCTTGTGGTCAATTATATTTCAAGGTGGGTTGAGGACAGACCCACTAGGAAGGATGATTCTCATACTGTTAGTGAGTTCCTAAAGACCCACATCTTCCAAATATTTGGCACACCACGTGCCTTGATCAGTGACTTAGGAACCCATTTTTGTAATAGAACCATGGATGTTCTTCTGAAAAAGAATGGGGTTGTACATAAAACTTCAATTGCATATCACCCTCAAACAAATGGCATGGCTGAACTCTCTAATTGAGAAGTGAAAAGGGTACTTGAGAGAATTGTTAAGCCCACTAGAAAAGACTGGCCTGAGAGACTTGGTGATGCCCTTTGGTCTTATCGAAATGCCTATAAAACATCCATTGGGATGTCTCCTTTTAGGCTAGTTTTTGGTAAAGTGTTCCACATACCAATTAAAATCCAACATAAGTCTTTTTGGGCTGTGAAAACCTGTAATTTTGATTACGAAAAATCTGGTGAAGAAAGATTGTTGCAATTGGCTGAACTGGAGGAGCTTTGACTTGAATCCTATGAGAATTCCAATCTGTACAAAGAGAAGGCTAAGGTAATCCATGACAAACACATCCTGAGAAAGGTATTTCATGAAGGTGAAAAGGTAATGCTCTTCAATTCTCGATTTCAGATTCACCTAGGTAAGTTTAATTCTCGTTTGGAAGGTCCTTTTGTTATTACTAACATTTACCCATTTGGTGAAGTCCAAGTCCAAGACCCCTTTTCCAAAAGGACATTCACGGTTAATGGACATCGGTTAATGCATCACCATGAGAGGATGCACAATCCTGGATCAACATTGACTTCCACTGGCTCCCCAACTTCTCTAGCCGACCTACCACTAGATGGAGAAGGCGACCCGCCAAATCCAACCAGGGGGCACCTCTTTCCCTTTAACTCTATCTATCTCTTCCTCTCTCTACCTCTTTCTTCTTCTTTCTCTCTCTTTCATTTTTTTACCATTATCTTTATCAAAACCTTTACTTTTAACTTTCTCTTTTGTGTGGGTGTATCTTTACAAAAATAAACACCTAAAAAACAAAAAAAACCAAAAAAACAATCACTTAAAAAAATACAAAAAAATTATAAGTCATGCTTACTCACCAGCAAGTTTTGAAATTTTGTACAACCATTTTGGGGAGTTAACAGACATGTTTTCATCTCAAAAATTTTGTATTTTCATTATGACTTTGGATAAAGAATTTTTTTTCAAAACCAACACATTTTGAATGCTGAATTTTTTATTTGTAAAATGATTTTCCCCAACCGTGAGAACAAAAATTTTCTTTCATGCCAAGGCCACCTATGGGCATCTTTTCAAAAAGTGTGTTTTCACCCCCATTTGTGAGTCTTGAGTTTGTGGACCTTCGATCTGAATTTCCTGCCTTAGTGTGCATTAATATGATAGAGGAATTTTCTGAACCACATGAGTATCACAACAGCCAAATAGCCTCCCATTTACCATACATTAATCCTTCTTTTGAAAGCCCCTTCGAGCCTATGAAAACCTTTTCTCTGATAGCCACATTACAAGCCCAATACCTTTTCCCACCGAATATAAACATGGATTTTCATTTCATATTTTTTTTTTTTAAATTTAAGTGTGGGGGGAATGGATTTCATTGTTTGGGTACCCTATTATTGATTTTCAACGAGTTATCGTCTGCTTGAGGGAAATCATTCATTTCAGTGTGGGGGAGAGTTTGTCATTCAGTGTGTTTTGGGGAATGTAATGTACTTCCATTTATGTAATTTTGTAAATTTTATTGACAAGTGTTCAAAAAAAATTAAAAAAATGATTAAAAAAATGAAAAAAATGGGTTGTGTCTTGGGTAGGTCAAAAATCACTCTTCCTTAACCTTTGATCTTGTTATAAATATTACAATTAGTGTCATGAGGAGATCAAACATGGGTTGGTATATGAGTGTGAGATCTGTTTCAAGGTCAACTTTTGAAAAAACAATGAAAAAAAAGAAAAAAAAGAACACTTACATTATATTCTTATATCATTGGGAGAAGTTTTGTGGTTTTTAAATGTTTCATCTTCTCATCCCCTTCATATTTTCTTCCTCTATTGTGTATTTCTTCACACAATAATTCCGTTGTAAATATGTGTTTTCATTTCCTTCCATGTTTTATTTCAAAAAAAAATGTGCATTGCTTTTTCTATGTTGGTGTTTTACACCTCTTCTTCTCTCTTGGACATTATATTCCTACCATCTCATAGCCACATAAAAACCCATTAAAAAGACCTCTTGATTATTGTTCACTTTGGATAGGGATTTTAAGCTGATATCTCTTTTCAAACTCTAAGATTTTCACTTTTCATTGGTGAAAGAGTGAACCTCCACAAATAAATTTTATCATCTTGAGAGGTGTCAGTTTTGAGTGTCCACGTTTTCCATTTATAAATTTGAGCATGAAAAAATGAATTAGTTTTAGAACAATGTTTCTGTAAAAACTTTTGGTGGATTTCAAAATAGATGAGTGAAATAGTCTAAACGTCCCCTGATTGGAGAAAACAAAATTTTAAAATCTGTTGGTGAGTAAAAATGATTTTGTCATGTTTTTATATTTATTGCACGTGAGGACATGAACAAAAGTAAGTGTGGTGGAGTTGATGTTATTAATATTTTCATGACTTATTATATTCCCTCCTTACTGATTTTATATGAAATGTGCATAATTTGTGTGAAATAATAATGTTTTAATATTAAGTATAATTTTTGAGCATTTTTAGAAGTAGTCCAATTGAGTCAGTTTAATGTTTTAATAATAACTATACCTATACTAATCCAAATTTTGTGGTTTCTGTTTTTTAGGCTTCTACTTTAAATATAAAACATTTCATTAGAAGGTACCATGAGACAATTCAGCTATTTGAAGGGTCATATGGTCCTCACAAACAAGACCAAAGAATCTGTGAACAAACTGGACCAGCCTCGAAGATTGATTTACTGGGATCAATCTAGAAGTCCAAAAATATTAAATCTCCACAATAATTCGGGGGACACTACATGTCATCTTGGATAAAAATTTCAAGGCCCAAATCTAAGTAAAAGGGGCCTAAATGAAGCTTTGAAGTCCATCCCACCATTCAGGCCGAGAATTAAAATCAATATAGTATGCATGGCATATCTAATGATGTAAGAATCAAATAGATCTGATATTTTGAAGTGTGAAATAGGTGATATAGGTGGACTAATTGTTTGAAGAAACCATTCGTATTTTAAGGCATCTTAATATTCAAAAACCCTTTCACATTTTGGACTTCAAAAAGACTGGATTGAAATGGACAGTTTTACTATTTTAATAAACCGGCCATAACTTTTGATCCTTAAGTCCAAATGACTCCAAACTTTGAGAGTAGTCAGACAACTTTATTATCTACAACTTTGAAGAAGTATATTTCTTGAGATTCGGCTGTTTTGGTGTCCATATCTGTGATCCAAGTGGAGGGGTATTTTCTCGAATGTAAATAGTTCACCACCTTGGGCTATAAATGCATCCCCTCCTATCCTTTCAAAATTGTGGGCATTTTAGAGCAAAGGGGGATTGATTGGAAGTAAAAAGATCCTGAAAAAGTCTTGTAAGGATCTTCCAAACTCAAGTTTTTCACTTGATAATCCCTTCCTCATCTCTTTGTTTTCATTTACTTTTGCATTTTTCTTCATTGTAATTTTGCAAGTGTTTGTCTTTGTAATTCTGTTTTAATGCAATTATTCTTCTTATTAATTTATTATTCTCATCCACCTTCTGTAGTTCAATATTAATTTTCTTATTGTAGTTTAAATCAATCTTAAATCCATCATCTTCTTTTACTTTATTATTCAATAAAAATTCCGGTTTTTTTTATTCTCATCATCGTTCGTGTGTGTGTTCGGCACACAACTCTTTTCTTATCCCTTTATTTTTCTTCTCTTTGTAATTCATCACCTTAAACATAATAGACCAGATTACTAATAATTTAAATTGATAAGTAAATATCTTATTGGGGTGAGTTATAATTTAGGGATGTTAAGTGATTGAGAGGTTTTTCTCGATGAGTATTCTTTAATTTAACATTGTGTATGTTGGACTTAACATGTCATGGATTATTGACATATTATGTTCAACGTGTGGTTTCCATGGATTATTGGAACCATAAATACACTTACACAATCAAGAAATTATTGAGATTAGAACCCTAAGTAAAGTTAAGGCTTGGATTAATGGCTTAACACTTGGGAATTCTAATGAACATCAACTTTTGATGTGGGTGTTAATTTAATGCAATATAAAGAAAAGATCAAGGATATCACATGCTTAACTCCCTAATGATGAACTCACCCCAATATTTATCAACTTGTTAAATTAAACATCATCCATTAAACATTTCAATTAATCTATGAAAACAACCCCCCCCCCCCCCTCAATCAAAATACAATCAACTAAAAAACAATCGACTATTACGAAGTACCATTGCCGAGGATTCGATCCGAGTGCTGCTATACACATTAGCAGAGCACCAGAACCTTGACCGGTCGATAGGCGACAATCGGCCATGCATTTCAAGTACCCTACTGTAGATTCATGAACTCTCTAGCTCTATTGGCCCTCAGCGTCTCTGGGTGGAAGTAGTCGTAGAACGTATGTGGAAACTCGTCCCAAGAAACTATCTGCTGACGCCCTACCTAAGAAACTACGTTCCACCATCTCTTGGCGGAATCTCGCAGCATGTAAGTTGCGAGATTCACCCTTCTATCTAGGGGTGTATCGAGATGATCAAAGATATAAACCATAACTTCGAACCAGGATTCAGCAGCCTGAGGTCCTCTATCCCCTGAGAACGTTGGAGGATGCTCCTGCTGGAAGACTCGTGTAAGCTCTACCATAGACTGGGCAGGTTGTTGAGCTCCCTGAAAGGTCTGTATTAACCTCATGAATCCCTCACAGAACTGTGCGACTGCACCAGTATCTAGGATAACTACCAATTCCATCTTCGGCATATGATCATCATCAGATCCCTGACATGCAATGGGAGGACATCTTGGCGGCATGACTCTGCAAGGTCAAAAGAACACCCTTATTAACAACGAGCACAGTTTCAACTTAAGAGAGTGAAAACTGAACAGAAAAGGAAAAACTCTTAAAACTGGAAAAACATGGTTACACGGCTCGTAGTCCCTATACACGGCATGTTCCATAAATATTTTACTTGGGCGTGTACACCGGCCAAGCTAGCTGTATAAACCCAAACTACACTGCGTGTTCTTACATATACACGGCGTGTACCATCTCTTTTCCTCCTGCCCAGTTACTCCTACAGGACTAAGTCACATGGACTCTCCCAGACTAAGACTACACGGTGTGTCTATCCACTACATGGCATGTCCTTAAGGTTTTTTTCCTTGTCTGTGTTGTTAGTCACACGGACTAGTACACAGGACACAACTACACGGCGTGTCAACAACGTACACAGCGTGTTGTCCCTAATATTTTCCAACCCATGTATTCAACTACACGGCTGGGTCATATGGACCATTACTACATGGCATGTCAACATGGTACACAACGTGTTGTTCTTGAGATTTTCCAGGCCATGTATTCAACTACACGGCTGGATCACACAGAAGAAGAGTACACGGCGTGTACTTCAAAGTACACGGTGTGTAACCGTGAAAAGTAGTTCTTCCCGGACAGAAGAACACATAGTGTGTGTTCATAAGGCCACACACCGTTTTATCTGGGTTTCTAGGAAGTAGGCATACAAAACTCCCCAAAACCACTGAAAAACACTAAAAACCATCACCTATGTGTCAAATTACAATCCGTGGGGGCCCATACTCCTCGCGAATCAAAGCTTGACATCATAACAATGCATATAACAAGTAAACAGTATTATAATCCCATGATCCTCCAAATTCCGACCCTCGAGGTCCCATAACACCTCTAAGATCAAAGCTTGGCGTCCATGCTAAATAAGCTATAAAATAGACAACACCCTATCAAAATATCAGGTATTTCTATCGCAGCAACTATCATAGCCGCATGCATAATCTATCACGACATCTATCATAACAGCATGCAATTTTTAATTCACCCTAGATGGCATGGTAAAATGCATGACATGTGATTTTTTTAACCAGTGCCTATATGATGCATGAGATGGCATACCTTCATCTCATCGGGTGGAAAAAAAATATAACCACAATCATATAAACCATAACAGCACAAAACAAGTGCATCTCCCAACAGTGAAATATAATCAACTGTAACACTTGAAAAAACTAAAAAGTGAAATTACGAGGTAGTATAGCTTTTCCCTATACACAGGTTAATTACTCCCAGGCATAGTTAAGTACCAACAACCCATTCCTTCCTATCCCTGTCTATTGTCACCAAATAGTACGTAAATAGAAAATAAAGAACCTCATTTGATACCAATTTGTAACGACCTGAATCCGGGGCCACTCAACTGGCGCCCTGTACCCGGTTTGGAACATCACCTCAAGCATGTTTCCCAAAACTCCAGAGGCTGCCGATTAGCAGTGAGGGCCTTGGTGAGGAAGTGGGGAAACTATGCCCTCATTTGGTAAAGTTTGCTGTAGAAGGAAAATAACATAAACAATAGCAGAAGCAGTAAACAACACACGACAACTGAAACTGAAACTGAATAGCAGAAGCAATGTATAATGTAATAATGATGCATCATGACACATGTGTCTATGGAAAGAAGTAAAAAAAACAATGTGCTTAAATACAACTGAAACCCAAGTAGCAGAAGTAAAAAGTAACTCCAGTAGCATCGCGAGCCTAAGCTCGGTCCCATACTCTCCAGCTCTAACCAGCAATCAAGCACCTGAGGTAGAAGGGCCCCAATCCCTATCCACACCTACAACCATATAACCTGTTTGGGCCGAAAAGCAGAACCCAAACAGAGTATGAGACTAATCCCAGTAGGAAACCACCAAAAGATCTGTTCCCTACTATTAGCGAGCAATATAGAAAAAGTAATGAAAATAAATGCAGCAGAGAAACAGGGGTACACTATAGTAAACAATCCTAAAATTCTCCATTCACATTTCTTTATTAATTTAATTCAATTATTTAGTCATCAACCAATGAATTTAGAAAAAATATCTATAACCCAAAGTCATAGCAAGTAACACAACATGTATCTCAGCAGACTACCTAAACTACAAGTAGTACAAACCCAAGCTTGTTCTTTGGCTTGGTGGACTCGTCCCAAAAAACCAACAACACTTATTACACGGACCCTTTGGGTGGCTCACGTGGGCAGGACCTTATGGTCAAGAAATCAAAAAAAGGCAAAGACACACTGAGGAATCACTCAACGTCAATTCCCCATATGGTCTTGCAGCGATACTACAGACTCTCTAAGGAAGAACTTATGTCTAATTCCACCTTTAGTCTCGATTCGATAATTATCAAACCCTCTGAGAGAGAACAAAGTCAATCCCCCTTATGGTCTCATAATGGTAATAATTAAATAGGCCCTCTAAGGAAGCACTCAATGTCAATTCCCCCTCTGGTCTAACTACACCAAGTTTCCGCCGTCCTGAGTAAAAGCAATCGTACGTAAACGATTCATAGCAGCCCTATGTATGTTCAGAAAACTACTTGGATAATAGCTAAAAAGCATCAAAAGCATATAAACAGTAGACAATACATACAATCAACTATATCAAGGCAAGAAAGCAATGCAACAAGGCCTACCTCTCAGGAAACCTACTCCAAACGGCGATAAACAACCAAATAAGGGAAACACCCATGCAGTGATCCTCAAACATGCTAACAAGAAATTATTAATCTTCTAATAACCTCAAGAATACATGAAACCTAAGGTAGATAACAAAACAGGTTCAAAGAAGAACCATGAACTCACCGCTGCGATTCTATTGCAACCGATGGTGTTTGATTCTGATATCCGGTGACAGATCAGTGTATCGGAGAATGTTTAGCCTCCTCAGACACTCTGGGTGGAATTAGGTAGATAAGAAGACGAAAACAGGTTTAAGTCGTGACCCCGATCCGATTAATTAAATAAAATGAAAAGTACTCGGTGTGTACTTTTAGAGTACACGGCGTGTACATCGGTTTTCCGTAATCCGCTTTAAGCGGCCTCTACGTCACCCCACATGGCCATGTGTGTGGCCCAAACACGGCTAGAACACGGCCTTTCGCGACGTCAAAGTACACGGCATGTACTTATAAAGTACACGATGTGTACTCTGAAAATTTCCAGATTTTTTTCTTTTTCTCAAAAATGACCCGAAAAGGAAAAACATACCTGAAAATAAGGTTTGGGTTCTTACAATAAGAATTAATTAATTTCATTTTCTTACATGGAGAGTATTATTCCAAGTTACCACTTGATAAGATTTTATTGAAACAATCTCTGCAATTTTCAAGATTGTCTATGTTTATGCTTCATTTGATGAGTTATTATGATCCATATCTCAAGAAAAATCAAGAATTTTCTTCACCTTTGGTTATTAATGATTTATTCATATATTGGTATCATTTATTCCACTCATTTTTACATAATATAGTTAATAATGTGTTTTTTATAAATCATGAAATTACCCTCTCTTTCGTCGGAAATCTAGTCTTTAAGAACAATTTCAGTGGCCCGAAGGCCATGAGGTGGACATAAGGACTTTAGGTGGCCCGAAGGCCTAATGTTGGCCTAAAGGCCTTTAGGTGGCCCAAAATCCTTACTGACTCGAAGGCATTGGGAGGCCCGAAGGCCTTAATGGACCCGAGGCCCAAACTGGTGGCCCGAAAGCCCAAACGGATGAATAGTTCCGACTGCTATATTACCAAACAATACTTGCTACAGTTCCTTCTACAGTGGAAATCTGTGTTTCTTTAAAATCATGTTTCCTAAAAAGGTACTTAAATAATATTCTACTATTATCCTAGGATAATTAAAATACATTTTTACCTTTTTTTTCTTTTTCCAATGATTTCAATGGAATCTTCCTATCACTTTCACAACATAACATTTTTCTAACCCTTTTCCATGAAAAATGAATGTTCCTTTTACCTCATACCACACATATGAATTTATCTATCATCAATATGTTGAATATTTTTTTCATGTTTAATGTTAATATTTATGAAAATGATTTTAAATGATTTTTCAATGAATTTTTTTTTCAAAAGGGTTACAATATTCTTTTATAAGTTTTTAAGGAAAATTATTTTCAAAATGTTTTCAATATTATTTTATAATTTTAAATGGAAAATAGTTTTAAAAATGATTTCAAGCCTTATTTATAATATTTCAAAGTATTTTAAGAGAAATGGTTTTCAAAACATTTTAAATATCCTTTAATATGATTTCAAGGAAAAATATTTTCACAATTTTTTCAATCATATTTTATAAGTTTTCAAGGAAAAGGATTTCAAAAAATTTAAAATACTTGTTTATATGTGTTCATATTATTTTAAAAGGAAATGGTTTTAAAAAGGTTTTATTTTTTAATTATTTGTTCCAAATAATAAAAGATATTTTCCTCAAGAATTTTTTTTAGAATATCCTTACAAATTTTTTTCCTTCTATGATAACATTTGTTTATGTTACTCATTCCCTTCTAGGAAATAATACCAAGGTTCCATTCATATTCAATCATGAATATTTTATTTTTTATGGAATGATTCTTGTGACACATGTTTCTATTTCATGGGTTATATTATTTTGAAACCTACTTCTTGTCATGGGTTATGCTTTTGATGAAATGGTTATGAAACCTATGTCTTTTTTCACATGTTATGATATGATTACATGTATATGATAACCATTTCATTTTATGTGTAATGACATTATTGTTTATGATTTTGTGGTACATGTGTGTATGATTTGACTATAAGATGGGTAGGGCATATATCTTCCTACAATTCATCAGATAAAGATTTATATCTCATTAGATAGACATGGATAGAATAAGAAATGATCTCAGTTCAGTATTAAAGGGATGGAATTAAAAATGAAATATGATTAGTATTATAGGGTTAGAATAGGAAATGAGCTTGGTTCAGTAATAAAGAGATGGAATGGAGTGTGAACCCTATTCGTTAAAGGACTTTTTCACTAAGATGGTCTCAGCAGCAATTCCTTGACTACAATGGAAATCATATTATATGCTTATGTGTCTACAACAATTCCATGTTTTCTTCCTATGTTATATTTTCATGGCTTATGTTCTTTATTTTCTTATGATTCATGTATTATGAACAATTAATCTTTATTCCATGATTCATGTATATGATCTTTGATATGCAGTGTGTGATACTCTATTTTCATTACCCTATTCTCATACCATTATGCTCATGATTATTCTTACATATCTCTCTTGTTTAACCTTACTAAGAATTTGAGATCACCCTTTTTTGTGTAACTTCCCCAGGTTATGAATATATGTTTTTTATGTGTATAAGAGGTGTTCTAGTAAATAATAACCTAGTGGGGGATATTTTATCTCACTTATGTATCAGTGGTTATGTTTCCATGTTTTCAAAGAAACTAGATAGTATGGTCTTCAGGTGACTGTTTGTATAATGTTTTATGTATTTCATAAATGTTATGTAATGTTAATGTATTAAAAGAGGGGATATTTGTATCTAATACTAAAGACTATTCTAGAAAATTTAGGTAAACCAAGTACCCCTCTGCAAAATAATGACATATAGAACATTTTTCAACCCCACAACATCCTACACATAAATCTTACCCAGGTTTTCAAGTTTAGTGGTGTGCCTGATTGGAATAAAGTGATCCAACTTTTTCAACCGATCAATCGCCACCCAAATAGAATTCCTCCCTCAGGGATTCCTTGGTAATCCAACAAATAAACTCCATGGACGCCTCATCCCATTTCTATATCGGCTCTACAAGAGGTTGGAGAAACCTGGATGATTTCAAATTCTCTACCTTTATCTATTGGTAGGTGTAACATGGGACACATAATCTGAAATGCCATGATTCAATCCCAAAAACCATAATCATCATCTCATATCGTTATGCGTCTTTATATTTTTCATATGAACAACCCAAAAATGACTTTGATAATAAAAAAATGATCATATTCTAGATTCTAGGATGATAGACCAATCCCCAAAACATAGAATACCATATAAAGAGAGATAAAACCCATAACAATTATCCCCAGTATATATGATTAGTCAAATTCACATGAACTCATCAACAACTACTAACTCGTCAAAATAGACTCAAGAATAGATGATGATAACCAAAAACAGGTCATAACCATATCAAAAACATCTACTTGAGCATCCAAGTACAACTGAGTAAAGGGACCTATAATATTCCACTCCTCCTTTGATTCCAAAAAATCATTTGATTGTACATTCTAGCTATGAGAATCTATAATGAAATTTACCTTCCACGTGGAATTGGAAATATAGAAAATATTCATCAAAATCTATTCGACCTACAACACCTATATAAGATTCATGTCTTTTTTAGGAAATATATAGCTCACACGCTTATGGTCAGAAAAGATTGTGAACATCTCCCTAAAAAGATAGTGCCTTCAATATTTAAGCACATGCATAACTATGGGAAATTCCAATTCATGAGTGGTGTAATTCTTATTATGTGCTCATAGATGGATATAGCCATTTTCCACAACATGATCATCTTGCATAATAATTCAATCCAAAAAAACACCATAAAATTCATAGAAAATAATATACCCCTTATCAATATAAGGTAAGATAATAATATGAGTTGATGCCATTAGTCTTTTCAACTCGTCAAAAGAATATTGACACTTTACATCTCATATAGATTTCAGACCATTCTTCATATGATTATTCTAATGTGATCCCAAGTTTGAAAAATCCTTGACAACTTTTTACTAGTATTTAGTAAGGCCAAGGAAGCTCTGAATCTCAAAGATGTTTTTTGGTTCATTACATGACAAGACAAATTTCACCTTCTTGGGACTAATAGATAAGCCAAGTTCAGAAATCACATTCCCTAAGAACATCAATTATTAGATCCAGAAAAAAAATTAAATCATTTCGTAAATATTTTGACTCCTCTTGATTTCTATAAACAAAATAAAATAGTGTTTGTGATCAAACTTAGATCTCAAATAAACCAAAATATCCTTGATGAACACTACTATAAAAGTGTCTAGAACTCAGGGAATATCTAATTCATCCATTCTAGTAAAATTAGACGAGTGTTAGTCATACCAAAAGGAATCATAAGATATTCATAATATCTATACTTTATCATAAAATCTATATTCATTATATCATACTTTGAAACATTGAGATAATGAAAACCCCACCAAATATCAACCTTCAAATACCACTTTTCCCACTTTAACTCGTCAAAAAAATCATCCACACGATGAAAAGGATAATTATTCTTAATTTTTTCTAACTATAATTTTTGATAGTCTATGAAAATTTTGATCGAACCATCTTCTTTATTGGAAAATATTTTAGGGGTTTCCCAAAGTGAAACACTAGGTAGAAGATAACCTTTTTTCATCAAATCAACCAACTAAATCTGGATCAATTTCATCGCCACTATCACAAAATGATAATAGTGTATTGAAATTCACTATGTATCAATCACTAGATCAATCATGAAATCTACCTTCCTCTCTAGAGCATGATTGGAGAAGTCATTTGGAAAAACATCTAGAAATTCCCAAAAAACTGTGGGAAGATCAACAATTGATGGAACATCATTGGTCACAACTGCTAGAATAGATAATAATCTGTTGAGATCTGGGTGGGAAGGTATTTCATGACTGGACCTCATATTCCACTCTCTTTGAAACACCAAGGATCTCCCTTCAGCCATAAGGAATGATACACAACAATGATAACAATAAAATTCAATACAATTAGAAATAATCCAATCCATACCAATGATTATGTTATATAGATCCATATTAAAAACAAGGAAATCCCGGATTAACTCGGCATCAGCCATAAAAAGTGAACTAGAAAGACATTGAAACTCATATTCCTTCCTATTTCCAAGAGGTACCACTAACTCTATATAAATGGATATGAGTTCCATTGGAAGTTTAAGTATATCCACAAAATTATTAGATATAACTGAGTGCAAGTCACTCATATCAAATGAATCAGTCGCTACTGAAGATGTAATAAAGATGATACATATCAATATCGTTGGACACACATCAAACTCCATCTTAAACTCATCTACTGCATGAAGATGATTCACCTGTGAGGCATTAGGATAGATCCCTATAGTATTTGTAGCATCTAACTGTATTGGAGTAGCCTTTGGAGCTGACAACCCTAGACTATAACGAGGTTTAGATATAGCGTTACAAAAAAACAGTTTAGATGGTTATAGCATATACTGTTATTACACATATTTTGAGGTGTGAAACAAGAACATTGATTTTTTATGACCATACCACACTGATAAAAAGTTAGGGGATCACTACTGGATATAATTAAAGGTTAATAGGAGGAAAACAAGTGAGAACCTCCCATGCCACTCTTTTGACAGTCATTCTGCTTCCTATTCACCACTTTATCACCACTAAAAATACTATTGGTTAGAAGAGAAGGACAAGAATAACCAATATTTATTACCATATCCATTTATTTCATAATTTATCTATCTACTACCTCTTCATATATACAAAGTTCCAGAATAAATACATTTGTTCAAATATCTAATTGCAAACACTGAAGGCACTTCTGATCCTTCATTTGTTCATTCTTTACTACCTCTGGAGAAAAGTGATCCTTCTCCACAAATAAATTGGTGTATTCTGACACTGAACCCTCTCCCTACTAAAATAGAGGAAATGTAGATTCATCACCATCATCAGTGTCTCTAGAAATAGTTTCTAAAATAAATTGGTCTTGAAACCATTCTATCCAAATCCCATGTTTTCATCTTCTTGTACCATAGATTACAACCATCACTTATAGGGACCCTTTCTTTTGAATGTTACACAGCTTACCTAGATATTCTCAAGTCTATCTAAGAAGTTGGAGATCTTATAAATATTTTACAACTATCCATATTACTCTTGGGTTTCATTCATACCCTTAATAGTTGGTGGTTTCTCAAATAATAACTCTTGAAATCGATCCACTTCAACTCCAACACTCATTTGTACATTAACAACCTTTCCCTGGACTTGTGTTACATTTTGTTCTACATCATGAACTACCTGAATGATACCCTCGATGATATTCAAATCTAGAGGTTGATTCCCTTGAGGAGTATCAACTACACCCTCTAAAAGAACATGTGCAATACGTCTTAGAGACATGATTATGCACATCAAAATAGAATAAATGATAAGATAAAATGAAATTCTCAGTCTAAACCAGAAAACTCAAAAAAAAAATTATTAAGATCTATAATCAAAACATGAGACACATATACGAATATCCCATGGTAACATGAATCTCATCATGGAAAGAGTTGGTTAGGAACTCATCGAAACCTACCTCTTAAGTCTCGAAAATCCTGTCTTTAGTATACCAACATCCAAAAACTAAGAACAGCTTCCTTTGATACAAAACTTTGATTAAATCAACCCAAATACCCTAAAAATAGTACCTAATACAACCAATCACATTCCTAAAGGGAATTCTCAACCCCCACTGGTTAGCGCCTGGAACCTGAGCATCATCAACAACAAAAGGGAACAATAACTCCAAATTTGAAGTAGATAACATGACATATATATGGATAAAAAATAATATAGTGGAATAAAACTAGAAGAAATACATATTCCATAATAAAAGGAAGAAACATAAGTGATATAACTCAAAAAGAGCTAAATAATATAAAAAGTACGAATCCAACAGAAAATAAAAACTAAAATTGAAATATTCACTCTATGTGACAGCATGGGGAAAATATTACTGTATAACCACCAATTACCAACACATATCTGACAGAAATCCTTATTTCCTCACTGCGGAACCTTGCCTTTCCTTACTTCAAAAGTCGTAATAAGGTCTACACAAATCTATAGAGGTGTGAAAAGTATTAGAAAACTAGTCTCAGTAGGATCCCACCCAGATGTTTCATAAAAATTATTTCTACAAAAATCTCAAAATGCAAAAAAATTAAGTAAACCCCAGTCATGATAAATAGTTAAATGGTTTTTATATCAAAATCATAGTTAAATATTTCCCCTTTTCCACATTTATAAATAAATATTGTAAAACTATTCCAAAGAATATCACATATAAGAAATGAGTTCATTGAATATATCACATGTTAACTCAAATCCTAATAGTGTAAACCAAAGCATAGGTAAATCATGCCACGATCACTATAGGTCAAGATAGTTTGGACACTTGTTCCCAGACATAGATAATTTTGTGCATCAAGTATCTAGATTTATGAATCGAATATAGAGATCCTAGGAACACCCCTTAAAGTATCCCCCCACCAATGGTCTAAAAACTCCCTATAACTACATGCATAGGTATTATAGGAGCACCCCATGAGTGAACCCCTCAACAATATCAAAGAATGAGGCATATTATTGCTCCTTCCACCTAAGTACCAAAGGATTTTTATGTGGTATATTTTTCTAAACCATTTCATCAAAACCAATCTTTGAAATCCATTTAAAAATGTTTTTTAAATACATTACCCTTTTAGCAAAGAAGGAGAAAACATATTTTCACAAAAATCTATTCCACACACATATATCATTCATGGAAATTCATTTATAAAAAAATTATAAAAACCATAGAAATAAAGTTAATCCAATAGATAATAGAGACAGAACCACCAACCTCAAAATTGGGTTATAGATGCCTACAATGGGATCCCCAAATAAGTAATAATATAAAAAAATCAACAGAGGCCCTATTATTAAACCATACATATCATAATCAATTCAACAAGAAAAACAGTCATAGGAGAAGATAAAACAATGTATACCTCATGGAACACACATGCTGAACCACAACCAGCAGAAAGGTAATCCTTTATAAAAATTTCTCATAATGGATCTTGAAAGGATCAAGATAAAGATCAATATATTATCAATATATCTAAAAACGTTGCACAATGGCACTATTACAACCAATGAAAATGAAGAAATAGAAAGATCACATAACCAAAGAGACGCAACACAACCAAAATAAAGATCAAACACTGAAAAAAATGATCTGGATGGCGTGTAAATATCCAAAATTACTTTAGATATCTCCTAATATTTGATAGGAGATCCTTCACACTGAATAAAAACAAATCGTATGTGCATCATTGTTAAACCTACTAATAATGAAACATTCACAATGTGAATTCCATGATTTAAAAGATATTGTGAAAAGGGTTTCACCTCAGATTAAAAATTCACCAAACATCCTTTTCACGACCTAAAACTATTTCATGACATATAAAAATTTTATGCTATGAACTAGTCCACAACATCATCCTGACAATAGATTCACGTCGTTCAACTCGTTCATGATGTGAAACAATTCAATAGGAAGATTCTAAAAAACACTTAGAAAAATAACTCAGATCAACCTAGATCCCAAAGGGCATCCTATTATGCCTTTTACACATTTATACTCAGACACCACTATTCCAATCAAGCATACTTCCCAAAAATCCAACAATATAACCAAACAAAAATGGGAAATGAGACGAGATATGAATAAACATTGAAATAAGGTAATGGGATAATAAAATATAAATATATATAATGAATATATATGATATTTATATCATTATTCACATTCTATAGATGATGTAACCATTATCAAATACAAGTACCAAAAACTATAGAACAAAAACATACATGAAAAATGAAGCAGTTATCAACTGGATGAGTGTTTTTAATATTGAATTGTTAATAAACATGTGATAAACGTTTATAAGTAAATAATATATGGTATAATATATATGGTTATGGTTATATAATATACAGATGATAACTCTAAATTTATTATACATGATTTTAAAACATGTATGATGGAAGTCAGACCTATAGTAAGGGATTTTTTTCTCACTTTTATTTCAATGAGACACATGCTATATTTTTTCCTCATTTATTTTATGTACTGTCTATACAACCCATAAATGTATTTTAAGACTACTTTTATGAAAATTATATGGATTTAAAAATCTATCTATGGTTCTTTTTTTCATGGTGCTTATGATTTTAAGGTTACCCATGTGGTAAGGGTTTTATGTTACAATCTCAATATTTTTCAAGGTTATTTTTTATTAAGTTATCTATGATGAATAAACTCACAAATTTTCTTATACTCTATTTATTTCTATAGATTACATTTTTTCCTCTCATTTTACACTCTATAATTACTAAAGATACTGAAGAAAAAAAATATTCTTTAAGCAAAACCAATTGTATTTAAATCTTCGGTTGAAAATAATTTTATTTCATATCCAAGTTTTATAAAAAATGTATTAAAGAATGTTTTTAGTATTCATATATAGTTGTTTAAATTCAATTTTTTCATGTTTTAATTTAAAAAATAAATCTTGTTTTTGTTTCTTGAATGATTCACATTTGAATTTTTTTATCAAAAATGTAGAAGGAATCTTTTTTTAACAAACATGACATGAGTGGAATTTTCCACCATCATGGCCACTAAATTCATTAAGTTTACCACTAAATGGTATTAAATTTATTTCCAAAGAAAAAAATTTCCTAAATATTTGGGAAATTTTTAGATTTTAATTATGAGATTCCAAATATAGAAGGGTATTTTCTTTAAGAAATGGTCCATGTGATCTTTTGAATTTTTTTCATCTATGATGACATCCTTTGATGTTAATTAATTTTTATTAGGGATATAATCTATTGATACCATCCTTATTTTCTCTATGAATAGATTATGATTATGATGATAATATTTTTATGAAACTATTTCATTTTACATGGGTTATACTATAATGAATTTATGCAAAGTTTATGAAACCTATTTCTTTTCCACAGGTTATGCCATGATGAAATGTTTATAAACCCCATTTCTTTCTTATGGGTTATAATATGATTAATGATTTATGATATTGTGGAATAGATATTTATGATTTTAATTATTTGAAAGGTGGTCCAATAATTATATATCCCACCAATTCATTGGGTAAATATTGATATCTCATGATATAAATAGGATTGGAATGGGGAGTGAACCAAGTTCAATAACATACTCTACCCACTATGATATCCTTAGGAATAAAACTTGACTACTATAATGGTTTTTGGTGTAAACACAATCCACTATGATAACCTTGTAAATGATCCTTTACTATTAAGAAAATTATTTTCAATACTTATATGTATTCCAAAAATCTGTGTCTTATGCCAATGGTATGTCCTCTTGGATCATGGTTTTTTATTCTATTATGATTCACAAAAATAAATATGAAATTTATATACATTTAGATTTTTTTCATTATCAATGTTTTAAAATGTCACTAGTTTTATTACTGATGTTTTCTAAAAACATCAGTAAAAATGATGTCTCTAATTATCAATATTTAAAAACATCTATAATTAGCCACATCATGTTTACCAATGTTTTTTTGTAAGTTTGGGTAAATGAATTTGAAATTAGTGACATTTTATAAAAACAATGAAATTAGAGATGTTTAGAATTGTTGGAAAATAGAGGATTTTAAAAATATCTCTAATTTGTGACATTATATTTATCGATGTTGTTTTGTAATTTTTGGTAAATGAGTTAGTAATTAGCAACATTTTATTAAAACATGGATCAACATAATTATTATTATTTTTAAAAAAATTTATATATAAAATGTCATTGATTGTTATTTTATTCAATATTTTAAATGTAAAATATATGAATTAACATATCATAAAAATCACTAATGTCATTACAAATATTTTATAAAAAATGTAGTAAACAAGATGTAAATTATTATTTATGTTTAAAAACATCAGCAATTAGTGACATTTAAAAATATTGGTAATTAGTGATAATAAATTTACTAATGTTTTTTGTAATAGTGGGTAAAAAACCAGTAATTAGAAAAATTTTATATAAACATGGACAAATTTAAATTTTTCAAACATTAGAAATTAGTTAGGTCTTAAAACATTGGAAATTAGTGACATCATGTTTACCAATTTTTTTTGTAAGAATTAGTAAATTAGTTAGTAATTACGGAAATTTTATATAAATGTGGCCAATTAATAATGTTTAAAAATGTTGGTAATTAGAAAATTTTAAAAAGGTCATTAATTAGTGACATTAAGGTTACTGAAATTTTATTTTATGTGTGGGAGTGTCATTTAATATTAACATATCCAATCATTGTTATTATTATTTAGAAATTTTTTATATAAAAAATATGTGTTAATATATCTTAAATGTACCACCACCACCCACTCAGGCCATCCTCCCACCCACACTTCATATGTGCTTTATCCCCCTCATGGAATATAAAACCACCCTCACGCCTCCAATATAAGTCCTCATGTGACCCCCCCCCCCCCCCCCCCCCGTGCCATGGAGGAATCGAACACATAACCTACACCCAAGCCTCAAGTTAGTAGACCAATAAAACCTGAGAATATTATCTATTAAAAATATGTATTGAATTGTTGTTATACATATTTTAATATATTTCAATATAAATAAATTTTAATATATAATTTTCTATACTTATACATTATATATATATATATTAGTGTGATTATAAGTATAAATAAAAATATATATATGTTATATTTATATATGAATTAACATATATGTTTATATTACTATATTTGTAATTTTATTAACATATATTTTACTATATATTAACATGTATCTTATTATATATTAACTTGTATGTTATTATATGTTGCATATATGCTACTGTATGTAACATATATAAGATAATATATGTTATAATATATTTATATATAATTTAAAATATATTTTATTATATGTTATTTTTTATATATGGTATTATAAATTAATATATATGTAATTATGTGTTGTATTGATACATATATATGTTATCATGTAGACCATGGAGTAGCATGTTCACACAGATTAAGCCCCAGAAGAGGATCAGAGCAACATGAGTAGTAGCCACCAGATGAAGAGCTATCTGGATTGAAATAATGAGAGGGTATGGCAGCTGCCATCGGGACCAGACACCATGCAGCTTTGTACGGGGCAATGCTAGCCGATCAACAATGCTAGGTGGGGAGCTAGGTGATCAATGACGCAGAAAGATGGGGAGGGCAAGTTCAAGTGGGCTGGGCCTACGGGTCATGTATTGGGCATGGTATGCCTCTGGGCCTTCGGGTCGTGTATTGCGGGTTTGTCGGGCCTTGTGCCTTGGGCCTACGGGTCATGTATGAGTTCCCCTTCAACCCTTAAAAGGGGGATTATCCATAATAAAATAAAAAAGAAGGCTTTCGGGTCATTCGAGTATATGTCAATATTTATGTTATATATTACAATATAAATAAATATATTTCTGATTATATATATATATAAAAAATTTCATAAATATATAACTTTATTAATAATCATTTATTCAATTATAATTAGTTTATTATAAATACGTTATAACTTCTGTGTTTTTATGTTTATATGTATGTATGTGGATACCAATTTTATATGAATAATTATATATATATATATATTACAATTATATGTGTAATATTGTTAATATCTATAAATATGTTAATATAAATATACTTATAAATTTATTAATTCATATATAGATTAATATATAAATATATATTTGTAAGTAAGTATGTATGTATGTATGTATGTATGTATGTATGTATGTATATGTGTGTGTTATAATAACAATAATTTATAAAGTTATTATTCATTTATTTATTAGTTTGCATATTTATTTATATATTAAAATATTAATTTACATATATATATATATTTCAAAAAATGTGATCTCCGACATCATTTTTCGAATGTTGAGCGGTTGAAAGTCATGTTAATAAATATACATATATAAATTAATATATTTAAATATACATATATATATATATATACTTATATTTATATATATCTCTATTTATATGTGTGTGTGTGTGTGTTTATGTATATACACATGTGTATTTATATATATACATTTGTATATATATTAATTTATAAATATTATGATATTTAAATATATGTTAATGTATTTTTCTTATATAAATATAAATTTTGATATATAAATATAAATAATTATAATTATAAATTTTTTATACATATATATATATATATATGTGTGTGTATATTATTAGAATTATGATTATATATGTGATTAGTCCCATTTTAAAATTCAAGTAAAATGCATTTCTAAAATCATTGTGTTTCATAAAAATGTGTCTAAATTAGGAATTCTTTCTTAAAAACATGGATAAATTTAAAATTTTCCATGTTTAAAAATAGTGTCAAAAATATCTTTAAAATAGCCATGATATTTGAAAAAAATTTCTAAATTTATAATTATCCACATTTTTAAATGTTGATAACAAAATGTCTCTAAATTAGATAAATTTTGTGAAAAAATGCTAAATTTTCCATGTTTTATGAAAAATGTTTCTAAATTATCCAAATTTTCAAAAATGTAGCTAAAGTAGCCATATTTTTAGAGTTGGCTAACAAAATGTTGATAAATTATCTATATTTTGTGAAAAACATCATTGCATTAGCCATGTTTTGAAAAATGTGGAATATAAAACATCACAAAATTAGCTATGTTTTGTGAAATAATTCACTAAATTATATACATTTTGTGAAAAACGTCACTAACTTATCATCGTTTTTTGAAAAACATCGCTAAATTAGACATGTCTTGAAAAAAATGCTTGAAAACATCACTAAATTCATGGTTTTTATAGTAATTCATGTCTTATAAACTACCAATATTTATTCCATAACTCAAGATTATAATCTTCCATATGTAGGGTTTTGTTTTCAAATTTAATGCTCATGTTATCATACCCTTGTGTTCATGTTATATTTTAGTGATCATTGATGTCTCCCTTGTTTACCCTTACTGAGCATCTAATGTAATATTACAAGTAATTATAGAATTAGAATTATTCTTATTTATTAATATTTATGAATTGAATAGTAATTTTTACTTAGAAGGAATTTTATTCTTGATAGAATACTAGACACACAATAATGAGTGTCTCTGAAATCCTGAATTTCACATAAGACTGAGTTGTAATGAAAAATAATATATTATTAATATTGTTTTTTTATGTGTTAGTTATCACCTATCTATTGTATCTGCATGAACGAATAAAACTTTCTATATTATCTTTACACATTTTTGTTAAATTTTTTAAATTCATCCAATAAATTTTATAGGTATAAAATAAAAATAAATCCTATTTTAAGCATAAAAATCTCTATATTTTTAAAAGATTGGTTTTCTAGATTTTAATGGTTAACCCATTTTAAATATAAATATTTGAAATTTTATTGATTTAATATGTCAAAATTAACTTCATTTTTGATATATAAGTATAAAAATTAGGTTAGTGCAAATTTTAGGTATTTTATGTGAAGTTTAATTTTTTTATTAAAATTGAAAAATAATGAATTTTAATTCAAAATTGATTTTTCATCTAATTTATTAATAAGGTTAAATATATTGTTAAATTTTATTAAAGTTTATTTAGATTTTTTTTTATAAATTAACCTAATTTAGGTCATTGGAATAAATTTCATTTAGAAACTAAATATAAAAACATAGCAAACGTTTGAATGATTTTACTTTTAAAATCGGCTATCACATCCCGTCCGTAAGATTAAATTTCAATTATTTTATACCAATTTTAAGATATGAATTTTGAAAAATGTATTTCATATTTTTAATCATCATAATATATAATTTTTAATGAATTCAACTTATTTTTTGACCAAAAATATTAGTGAATGTAACACCCCGAGATTTTATGAAAATTATTCTTTTAATTTCATTAATGTCTTGTGTTGTATGATACACCAAGATTACCTTGCGCTATATGAAACACCGTATTAGCTTGCAGTATACGCAACACTATTCTTGGATCGTGTTACACACAATTTTGATAATAGTTATTCTACGCAACATTGAGTATATATATATAAATATTCAATGTATAAATGAAATATGGTTGGATTCTGTTATACGAAACAACGAAGGATTCTTTCACAACACGCAACCCTGACTTGGCTTGCATTACACGCAATCGCGACCTTCCTCGATAGCGTGTGTTGTACGCAATACCGGGTTTTACTAAACAAAGAAATATTATTATAATATTATTATGAACTAGCCATTATGAATAGTATTAACTAAATTTTGAATTTTATACCATTATTATTCATCTTCCACATTTTCTAGAACATGGTATAAGAACAAAATAAATTTTTTGGGTAAAATAAGTATTTTTCAAAAAATGCAGTTTTGCCGCCTTTTGATGGGGCACCCACTTTAAATCTAGTTTTTGAAATGTTTATAAGTTAAATTTGAAAAAATAAAATTTTTCTTTGGAATCAAGAAATAAAAATTTACTTTGGATAAATTTTTCATATTATTCTGGTAACTTTCATATTTTGATGAATAGTAAAAACACGCTATATTTTAATGAAAAACAACTTTTTTCATCGTAATAATTTATATGGTTAAATTATAATATTGAATAGTTTTAAAGTATAAATAGAATATATTTTTACCATTTAATATAATGTATTTCATTAGCATTTATTTTACATTGAATTCGTTGGTTAAATCAATTTAATCTTTTGCAATGTTTTAAACAAAAACCCGTTTTCATTCGACAACGAGATTATTTTTAATTTAATTTCTGCAACTTCTGTGTATTGAATTTGAAAAAATGGATTATATATTTGGAATCAGTGGTTCCAAATTATGTTAATAGGCTATTTTTTATTTGGAATTATGAATAGTAACTACGGTAAATTTTATTTACCATAGTTAAAGGTAAATCGGGTAATTAAGGGTAAATCTAATTTTATAAAATTACCCCAACACATGCCAAAATTCTATTGAATGGCTAAAAGTAAACCCATATCAAATAAGGGTCGTATTAGATTCATTTTATCGACTTTTGACCATGAAAATAATTTAATTATTATTAAAACCAAAGAAAGTGACAACATGTCACTCTCTTAAATACTATAAGTATAATAATTTTAAGTTAGTGATAAACTTCATGAAACTTCGAACATTAATAGTCTACAGAAATCTAACAAAATTATCTACATCATGAGAATTTATTTAGAATTTTTTGGGATTAAATAATTATCATTAATTGTGACACAATAGTGATGCAGAAATTATTTATCTAGTGAAAAATCAAGAATATAGTATTTATTAAACTAATAGTGACCATAAAAGGCACAAAACCCTGACCAAAACTTATTGGTCAGGTAAAGTTAAACTATAATCATTCAATGGTCGAATATTTGACCATTTGGAGTCTTATACAAGCAATTATGACTCTAATATTATTTTATTTTAAATGATGTCAAAATTGTCACCTTCATAATTTAATAAATATAACAATTTAAATATTGTGATTTTAAGATGATAAATTCTAGTACAAGTATTATTGTGAAATTTAATAGATTTATCTTCATCATAAGATTTTATTTTTAATTTTTATGCAACATATAAGTATATTAAATAATTATACAAAAATGTTGTAGTAATTATTTTATTAAGAGATAAACCAAATAAATGGTTTTAAAAATAATAAAATAAATATTATATGAACTATTTTATGTTCTCTACTAATTTTATAGATACATATGACCTTTTATGAATCTATTAAAGCTTTTAGTTTGAACATATATTCTGTGTATATTTTATTTAAATTCAAATAAATTAATAGTGTCAAAATTGACACTATTGTTATTTTATAAAAATAACATATTAAAAAATTGTTTAAAAATCACAAAAATATTTAAAAAATTATAAATTTAAATTTATATGGTCTATAATGTTATAAACGGAACAAGTATGGAAAATTCACAACAAATAAGTAATTATTTGTTATAATTTAAAATTTAGAATTTTATTACCACAAATAAACCTAAATAGATTAAATGAGGATAAATCAAAATGATAAGGTTTAAAATAAGATCCAAACATGTCTAAATTTTATTTTTTGATGATATTACTACCCTATCTCATCTAATATTTGAATATGAGTCATTTTTGGAGATTTTTAAGTGGGGTTAGATTTCTTATAAATTAATATTTTTTAAGAATTTCAGAGGTGCCCCTCTCCTCCCTTATAAAAGGGCACCTCCTCCCTCTCCTCCTGACACCAATTTGAGCATTCAAGATCGTCCAACCCCTGCCAAATTATCTTCTCCACTTCCCTAGAAACATCCTAGAGGTTCTGGTCTACTTTAAAGACCAATCTTAGTGCCCTAAGAGGAGGTTTCAAAGAGGCGTATCGAAGAAGAGGTAATTTCTTCTCCTGATTCTTTCAAGCTTCTTTCTTCTTCAACTTCTTCTTCTTTAGTTGTTTAATTATAAAGTAATAACATCAGTATAACTAATATACTGATTTTTTATTATAAATATGAAACAACCCCATTTTACCTGCTATCCATCCTACAGAAAACAAAATCACCACGCGTGTGTACGTATGGAATACCGTCTCCACGCCGTGGTGTAATCTGTTTTTCCACCAACACCTTACATGGATGGGTATAATGGTGTAAATAATAACTATACATAGTTATTATAACATCATACTGATTCTGATATATTTTATCATCCACTCCAATTCAATTCAATAATTATGGAAATGATATCATCGCTCGTGCGTACGTACGGACTACCGTCTCCACGACGCGATGAGATTCATTCTCCATGTTAACCATTTAAGAATGATTATAAAGTATATATAAGGAATAATAATGAAATATATGACATTATAAAGCTACTGGATTTATGTATATATGTATGTCATCTACTTAATTCCATTCAACTCTATAAGTAAATGAAAACAGCGTTCATGAGTACGTACGGCCTACCGTCTCCATGAACAGTGTATTTCTTTCCATTTATTGATCTATTATATATATGTATATTATGAATATATATTATATATAAATCATGTTTTATATTCTTCAATTATGAAATTGTTATCTAAGTAATCATATGAATAATTACAAGTCAAAACACGGACGACAAATGAAACGATTTTACCCAAAACACTATTTAACATGGAATTTACAAAAGAACGGGTAATATAAAGTCATAAGTGAACCATATATGATATCATAACAATGAATATGATTCTATAATAAGTCAATGACATTATTTAAATCATTATACAGGAGGTTCAGATACATACGAAGCATATCGGACATAAGGTAAGGGATAATTTTGCAAATCTCATTTTTATCCAAGATTTCTTATTCGTAAGTATTTACTGGGTTATTTCTATCATCCATGTCCATGTTTTATAAAAGTGTTTCCATGTATTTTTAAAGTCCTTTTTACCCATTTTTTAATTTTACAAAATGGTATGTAAGGAATCTTTCTTTTGTTTACGTTACGAGGTACTTTTTGACTTTTTCGGCAAAAGTACGAAAAGAATGTTTTTTTAACTTATACGGAACGAACGGATTTTTACGGCTTTATAAAGCCTTATTTTCATGAAGATTCCTCCAAAATATTTCATGACTATTTTCAACAAAATCTTTTTCTTTTAAAATTGCATGACATTTTGTGAAAAGAAAATGATTTTGAAGAAGAAAGGATATTTTCCTGAATAATTCATTTCAAGTGTTTTATCAAAACCATTTTTCATCTAAGATAACATTATTTCATATGTGTATGTTTCAAGTATAATGTCTCTATGATTTACATGGTTTCACTTTTCTTATTATGAAATTATATCCATTTATTTTATATGGATTATGTGATGACATGATGATGTTTATGAAACCCATTTTATTTATTGGGTTTTTATGAATGATGTATGTCTATTTTGTGGAATAGGTAAGAATGATTTCATTATGAGATGGGTGGGTCCTATATCTCCCTCCAATAAATTGGGTAAAGATTTTATATCTCATGAGACAGACATGGCTGGAATGGTAAGTTAATTCGGTTCAGTGTTACAGGACTGAAACGAGGAGTGAACTCGATTCAGAATGGGACTTTGTCCACTAAGATGGTCTTGGCAGCAATGCCTTGGCTACTATAGAAATAATTACATGTGCTTAATGGATGCCACAATTACATGTTTTATTTCCATGCTATTTTATCATGGTTTATGTTCCATTATGATCTATGCCTTATGTACTTCCATGTTTTATGTCGTTGCTCAAGATTTTAATGTTTAAACATTATGTTCATGTTTTTAAGTTCCAATGTATATGGTATGTTTTATTTTATCCATGCTAACCCTTACTGAGCATTTGAGCTCACCCTTTTTATGTTTTATTTTCCCCCAGGATCAAAAGAAAGGTTTTAGGTCATTAAACAAAAAGTGGAATATCTTTATGGGAGATGTTGAAGATTTTTCACCACGATTAGAAGATTACGTTCCAAGTTTCCAAAGACACTAAACTATTACGGTACTTGTGTGTCTATTTTTGTTATGTATTAAGTATTCCAAAAAAGTAATGTAATTTCCATGTACGTAAAGCTTAGGGTCTCTACAGTTGGTATCAGAGGAAAGTTTTAGTCAACCTTTGGAAACTAGGATGCGAGAACTTTAGTAAGATCCCTAGAGATATTTCTAAGGAATGTATAGGGATGTCCCTAAGGTTAAGTATAGGTTATAGTACTAGAATTATGGTAACCCAATATGTTAGATATTGATGGTACTCCCCCTTTATTATGTTGTTTTCCCTAGGGTGATTTTTGCCTCTCACACTATTCTTTTTGGGTTTTAGACGATGGCTGGAACCCGAAGGAACCGTGTTGATCAATGTAATGGAAAGTGTAATGATTTTCCTCCTGAACAAACAAATGTTATGGGAGATGGAGTGCAAAATATTATTGTTATACTTACACAAGCTATGAATCATTCTGGACTTCCAAATGAGCAGAGAAGGGTACAATATTCTATTGAGTCCTTCATGAGGCAACGTCCACCTTCTTTCAGTGGGTCTTCTGATCCACTTGTTGCTGAACAATGGATCAGTACTACTAAAAAGATATTTTCAGTTCTTCAATGTTCTGAACATGATAAAGTCATCTTAGCAGTATATCATTTGGAAGGTGAAGCTGATCAATGGTGGAATCTTATCAAGAATACAAGGCCAAGAGATGAAATTGATTAAATGGAATGGGATGAGTTCAAGAACTTATTTTTCAATAAGTACTTCTCTCGTATTCTTCGAACAAAGATGGAGAAGGAGTTTCTTGAACTAAAACAAAATGATGATGAATCTGTTGGTATATACGAAGAGAATTTTACAAGGCTTTCCAGGTATGCATCTGGATTTATCATCCAACCTGAAAGTAAAGTTGATCGATTCTTCAGTGGCTTAAAACCAAATCTTTGAAGGGAATTAGCTATAAGAGACTTCAGTAGATATGAAGAAATTGTGCATTGTGCTATCAAGGTAGAAATGGAAGTTGGTGTTACTTATCCATCTCATATTTTTGACAAGAAACGAAAGATGGAGTTCAAGGAAAAATCTCAGAATAATGGTGAAAAAATAGGAATGTTTCCTTATGCTCAAAGTGTGGAAAGAAGCATGGTGGAGATTGTCTTAAAGGGACTAGAAAATGTTTTAAGTGTGGAAAAGAAGGCCATCGAGCCGCTGAGTGTCTATGTAATGGATAAAGGGTTTCTAATGATGTGAATAAAGAAAAGACTACAGAGAATGCACCACCAACACTTCAATGCTTCAAGTTCAAGGGAATGGGGCATTATGCTAATAAATGCCCTAATCCAAGGGTTAGTGATGATCGACATGAGCAACCACTTAAGGAAAAGGACAAAGGGAAGTCACATGCGATCACTATTGGCGATGTTGAATATGACAACGATGTGGTGGAATGATTAAGTGGTTATTTATTGGGATTCCAAAATAATGTTGTATACAGTATCGTGGAATATTGGAATATTTATGTATTGGTCTATTGTGGTTTTCAATGGTAACAGTAACCATAGAATGTGATTGAGATATTTTTGGAAAAAAAGATGATATGCGCATAATGAATGGAAAACAAGAAAATGAAATGTTTGACCGTATTCATGAACTCATGACTGATATAAGGAGAATGTTATATCATGGTTTGAGTATATAGAATTTTTGGATTTTGGTATGGAGAAAGAGTTAACTTTTGACTGCATTCATGTTTTCACTATGGTTCAATTAATGGGTATTAATTCTTCAAGAGAATACATGATTAAGGTATTCACATGTTTGTAATTTGACCAACAAGATATATCTTATGATATATGGGGGATAAATGATGGCATTCACGTGATTGTTATGTGACATTTCAAGTAATCATTTTCTTTATACTATGAGCTTGGACCGAAGTATTTTAGATAATCCTAAAGATTGGAATGGATTATGTTGGACATAAGTTAGGATAGAACTTTTTTTGATATTATTGACGGGATGTTATAGTAATATAGATTTAGAAAAAGGACAACATGCAGGACGTGCGACAGCCCATCGCATCGGACAAGGCTGTGGGAATCGAACCCACAACCGAAGTGCGACTGGCCTTTATCGCCTACCACTGGCCTACAAGAAGTCCCTGGTTAGTAAAAACTATTTTTATTTTATTACGCGGTATGATATATGAAGTATAAGTTCATTTTTGGAATCGTATAAGATTAACCTCGCCATAGATGGACTTATGTATATTTGATAAATTTTTCTGACCTTTTGTTTGAAACAGATGGAATGACCCATCATTCTATCACATGATCTATTAACACATCATCAATAACAAATTCAACTTCATTTATTTAAGAGATGAAGTGGAAATTGTTCAAAGCACGAACAACAGTGAAATTGTACCAAAATCATGTAAGTATTTCTTTTAATTCATCAAATTTAGGGAAATGATCTTGAAAACCAAAAATATTGTCCTAGTTCAATTTTATCCGATTAATCAGATGGTACCTTATATCATCACAAATCAATAGCTTTTCGATTGTTGGCTTTTTCATAGCCATGTTCTCTACCACTCTCCATCAGAACTTGATGGTCAGATTTTTCTTCCATATCCATATTTTCACCTATGTTCTCCTATGTGGAAACCCCGTGATGAGTTAATTTGGGTAACCATTACATTTCATTCTTTAGTTTTTAAAATCCATGTTTTGGTATTCCTTTTTACGATGTGGGTTTCTATTAAACAATCTTTCGAGTAGTAAACCATTTATAACCCCGATGAATTTCGAGGGAGAAATTCATTTTAAGGGGGGTAGAATGTAACACCCCAAGATTTTATGAAAAATATTTTTTTAATTTCATTAATGTCTTGTGTTTTATGCTACACCAAGATTACCTTGCGCTATACGCAGCACCGTATTAGCTTGCAGTATACGCAACACTATTCTTGGATCGTGTTACACACAATTTTGATAATAGTTATTCTACGCAACATTGAGTGTGTATATATATATATATATATATATATTAAATGTATAAATTAAATATGGTTGGATTATGTTATACGAAACAACGAAGGATTCTTTCACAACACGCAACCCTGACTTGGCTTGCATTACACACAACCGCGACCTTCCTCGATAGCGTGTGTTGTACGCAATACCGGGTTTTACTAAACAACGATATATTATTATAATATTATTATGAACTAGATGTTATGAATAGTATTAACTAAATTTTTAATTTTATAACATTATTATTCATCTTACACATTTTCTAGAACATGGTATAAGAACAAAATAATTTTTTTGGGTAAAATAAGTATTTTTCAAAAAATGCAGTTTTGCCGCCTTTTGATGGCGCACCCACTTTAAATCTAGTTTTTGACATGTTTATAAGTTAAATTTGACAAAATAAAATTCTTCTTTGGAATCAGGAAATAAAAATTTACTTTGGATAAATTTTTCGTATTATTCTAGTAACTTTCATATTTTGATGAATAGTAAAAACACGCTATATTTTAGTGAAAAACAACTTTTTCCATCGTAATAATTTATATGGTTAAATTATAATATTGAATGGTTTTAAAGTATAAATATAATATATTTTTCCCATTTAATATAATGTATGTCATTAGCATTGATTTTACATTGAATTCGTAGGTTAAATCAATTCAATCTTTTGCAATGTTTTAAACAAAAACTCATTTTCATTCGACAACGGGATTAATTTTAATTTAATTTCTGCAACTTCTGTGTATTGAATTTGAAAAAATGGATTCCATATTTGGAATCAGTGGGTCCAAATTATGTTAATAGGTTACTTTTTATTTTTTGGAATTATGAATAGTAACTACGGTAAATTTTATTTACCATAGTTAAAGGTAAATAGGGTAATTAAGGGTAAATATAATATTATAAAATTACCCTAACACATTCCAAAATTCTATTGGATGGCTAAAATTAAACCCATATCAACTAAGGGTCAGATTAGATTCATTTTATGGACTTTTGACCATGAAAATAATTTAATTATTATTAAAACCAAAGAAAGTGACAACATGTCACTCTCTTAAATACTATAAGTATAATAATTTTAAGTTAGTGATAAACTTCATGAAACTTCGAACATTAAAAGTCTACAGAAAGATAACAAACTTATCTACATCATGAGAATTTATTTAGAATTTTTTGGGATTAAATAATTATCATTAATTGTGACACAATAGTGATGCATAAATTATTTATCTTGTGAAAAATCAAGAATATAGTATTTATTAAACTAATAGTGACCATAAAAGGCACAAAACCCTGACCAAAACTTATTGGTCATGTAAATGTAAACTATAATCATCCAATGGTAGAATATTTGACCATTTGGAGTCTTCTAAAAGCAATTATGACACTTATATTATTTTATTTTAAATGATGTCAAAGATGTCACCTTCATAATTTAATAAATATAACAATTTAACTATTGTAATTTTAAGATGATAAATTCTATTAAAAGTATTATTGTAAAATTTAATATATTTATATTCATCATAGGATTTTATTTTTAATTTTTATGCAACATATGTATATTAAATAATTATACAAAAATATTGTAGTAATTATTTTATTAAGAGATAAACCAAATAAATGGTTTTAAAAATAATAAAATAAATATTATATGAACTATTTAATGTTCTACACTAATTTTATAGATACATATGACATTTTATTAATCTATTAACGATTTTATTTCGAACATATCTTCTTTATATATTTTATTTAAATTCAAATAAATGAATAGTGTCAAAATTGACACTATTGTTATTTTATAAAAATAACATATTATAAAATTGTTTAAAAATCACAAAAATATTTAAAACATTATAAATTTAAATTTATATGGTCTATAATGTTATAAACTGAACAATTATGGAAAATTCATAACAAATAAGTAATTATTTGTTATAATTTAAAATTTAGAATTTTATTACCACAAATAAACCTAAATAGATTAAATAAGGATAAATCAAAATGATAAGGTTTAAAATAAGATCCAAACATGTCTAAATTTGATTTTCTGATGATATTACTACCCTATACCATCTAATATTTTAATATGAGTCATTTTTGGAGGTTTTTAAGTGGGTTTATATTTATTATAAATTAATATTTTTAAGAATTCCAGAGGTGCCCCTCTCCTCCCTTATAAAAGGGCACCTCCTCCCTCTCCTCATCACACCAATTTGAGCCTTCAAGCTCGGCCAACCCCTGACAAATTATCTTCTACACTTCCCTAGAAACATCTTATAGGTTCTGTTCTACTTTAAAGACCAATCTTAATGCCCTAAGAGGAGGTTTCAAAGAGGCGTATCGAAGAAGAGGTAATTTCTTCTCCCGATTCTTTCAAGCTTCTTTCTTCTTCAACATCTTCTTATTTAGTTGTTTCATTATAAAGTAATAACATCATTATCAATAATATACTGATTTTTTATTATAAATATGAAACAACCCCATTTGACCTTCTATCCATCCTACAGAAAAAAAAATCACCGCGCGTGCGTACGTACGGAATACCATCTCCACGCCGTGGTGTAATCTGTTTTTCCACCAACACCTTACATGGATGGGTATAATGGTGTAAATAATAACTACACATAGTTATTATAACATCATACTGATTCTGATATATTGTATCATCCACTCCAATTCAATTCAATAATTATTGAAACGATATCATCGCTCGTGCGTACGTACGGACTACTGTCTCCACGACGCGATGAGATTCATTCTCCATGTTAACCATTTAAGAATGATTATAAAGTATATATAAGCAATAATAATGAAATATATGACATTATAAAGCTAATGTATTTATGTATGTATATATGTTATCTACTTAATTCCATTCAACTCAATAAGGAAACGAAAACAGCGTTCATGAGTACGTACGGCCTACCGTCTCCATGAACGGTGTATTTCTTTCCATTTATCAATCTATTATATATATGTATATTCTGAATATATATTATATATAAATCATGTTTTATATTCTAGAATTATGAAATCGTGATCTAAGTAATCATATGAATAATTACAAGTCAAAACACAGACGACAAATGAAATGATTTTACCCAAAACACTATTTAACATGGAATTTACAAAAGAACGGGTAATATAAAGTCATAAGTGAACCATATATGATATCATAACAATGAATATGATTCTGTAATAATTCAATGACATTATTTAATTAATTATACAGGAGGTTCAGATACATACGAATCATATCATACATAAGGTAAGGGATAATTTTGCAAATCTCATTTTTATCCAAGATTGCTTATTCGTAAGTATTTACTGGGTTATTTATATCATCCATGTCCATGTTTTATAAAAGTGTTTCCATGTATGTTTAAAGTCCTTTTTGCCCATTTTTTAATTTTACAACATGGTATGCAAGGAATCTTTCTTTTGTTTACGTTACGAGGTACTTTTTGACTTTTCCGGCAAAAGTACGAAAAGAATGTTTTTTTAACTTATACGGAACGAACGGATTTTTACGGTTTTATAAAGCCTTATTTTCATGAAGCTTCCTCCAAAATATTTCATGACTATTTTCAACACAATCTTTTTCTTTTAAAATTGCATGACATTTTGTGAAAAGAAAATGATTTTGAAGAAGAAAGGATATTTTCCTCAAGAATTCATTTTAAGTGTTTTATCAAAACCATTTTTCATCTAAGATAACATTATTTCATATGTGTATGTTTCAAGTATAATGTCTTTATGATTTACATGGTTTCACTTTTCTTATTATGAAATGATATCCATTTCTTTTATATGGATTATGTGATGATGGGATGATGTTTATGAAACCCATTTTATTTATTGGGTTTTTATGAATGATGTATGTTTATTTTGTGGCACAGGTAAGAATGATTTCATTATGAGATGGGTGGGTCCTATATCTCCCTCCAATGAATTGGGTAAAGATTTTATATCTCATGAGATAGACATGGCTGGAATGGTAAGTTAATCTGGTTCAGTGTTACAGGACTGAAACGAGGAGTGAACTCGATTCAGAATGGGACTTTGTCCACTAAGATGGTCTTGGCAGCAATGCCTTGGCTACTATGGAAATAATTACATGTGCTTAATGGATGCCACAATTACATGTTTTATTTCCATGCTATTTTATCTTGGTTTATGTTCCATTATGATCTATGCCTTATTTACTTCCATGTTTTATGTCATTGCTCAAGATTTTAATGTTTAAACATTATGTTCATGTTTTTAAGTTCCAATGTATATGGTATGTTTTATTTAATCCATGCTTACCCTTACTAAGAATTTGAGCTCACCCTTTTTATGTTTTATTTTCCCCCAGGATCAAAATAAAGGTTTTAGGTCAGGAAACAAAACGTGGAATATCTTTATCGGAGATGTTGAAGATCTTTCACCATGATTAGAAGATTACATTCCAAGTTTCCAAAGACACTAAACTATTACGGTCCTTGTGTGTCTGTTTTTGTTATGTATTAATTATTCCGAAAAAGTAATTTAATGTCCATGTACGTAAAGCTTAGGGTCTCTACAGTTGGTATCAGAGGAAAGGTTTAGTCAACCTTTGGAAACTAGGATGCGAGAACTTTAGTAAGATCCCTAGAGATATTTCTAAGGAATGTATAGGGATGTACCTATGGTTAAGTATAGGTTATAGTACTAGAATTATGGTAACCCAAGATTTTATATATTGATGGTACTCCCCCTTTATTATGTTGTTTTCCCTAGGGTGATTTTTTCCTCTCACACTATTCTTTTTGGGTTTTAGACGATGGCTGGAACCCAAAGGAACCGTGTTGATCAATGTAATAGAAAGTGTAATGATTGTCCTCCTGAACAAACAAATTTTATGGTAGATGGAGTGAAAAATCTTATTGTTATACTTACACAAGCTATGAATCATTCTGGACTTCCAAATGAGCAGATAAGGGAACAATATTCTATTGAGTCCTTCATGAGGCAACTTCCACCTTCTTTCAGTGGGTCTTCTGATCCACTTGTTGCTGAACAATGGATCAGTACTACTAAAAATATATTTTCAGTTCTTCAATATTCTGAACATGATAAAGTCATCTTATCAGTATATCGTTTGGAAGGTGAAGCTGATAAATGGTGTAATCTTATCAAGGATACAAGGCCAAGAGATGAAATTGAGTCCATGGAATGGGACGAGTTCAAGAACTTATTTTTCAATAAGTACTTCCCTCGTATTCTTAGAACAAAGATGGAGAAGGAGTTTCTTGAACTAAAGCAAAATGATGATGAATCTATTGGTATATACGAAGCGAATTTTACAAGGCTTGCCAGGTATGCATCTGGATTTATCATCCAACCTGAAAGTAAAGTTGATCGATTCTTCAGTGGCTTAAAACCAAATCTTCGAAGGGCATTAGCTATAAGAGACTTCAGTAGCTATGAAGAAATTGTGCATTGTGCTATCAAGGTAGAAATGGAAGTTGGTGTTACTTATCCATCTCATAGTTTTGACAATAAACGAAAGATGGAGTTCAAGGAAAAATCTCAGAATAATGGTGAAAAGAAGATGAATGTTTCCTTATGCTCAAAGTGTGGAAAGAAGCATGGTGGAGATTGTCTTAAAGGGACTAGAAAATGTTTTAAGTGTGGAAAAAGAAGCTCATCGAGCAGCTGAGTGTCTAAGTAATGGAAAAAGGGTTTCTAATGATGTGAATAAAGAAAAGACTGTAGATAATGCACCACCAAAACTTCAATGCTTCAAGTGCAAGGAAATGGGGCATTATGCTAATAAATGCCCTAATCCAAGGGTTAGTGATGATCGACATGAGCAACCACTTAAGGAAAAGGACAAAGCGAAGTCACATGCAATCACTATTGGTGATGTTGAATATGACAACGATGTGGTGGAATGATTAAGTGTTTATGTAATGGGATTCCAAAATAATGTTGTATATAGTATCATGGAATATTAGAATATTTATGTATTGGTCTATTGTGGTTTTCAATAGTAACAGTAACCATAGAATGTGATTGAGATATTTCTGGAAAAAAAGATGATATGCGCATAATGAATGGAAAAAAAGAAAATGAAATGTTTGACCATATTCATGAGCTCATGACTGATATAAGGAGAAGGTTATATCATGGTTTGAGTATATAGAATTTTTGTATTTTGGTATGTGGAAAGAGTTAACTTTTGACTGCATTCATGTTTTCACTATGGTTCAATTAATGGGTATTCATTCTTCAAGAGAATACATGATTAAGGTATTCACATGTTTGTAATTTGACCAACAAGATATATCTTATGATATATGGGGGATAAATGATGGCATTCACGTGATTGTTATGTGACATTTCAAGTAATCATTTTTTTATACTATGAGCTTGGACCGAAGTATTTTAGATAAGCCTAAAGATTGGAATGGATTATGTTGGACATAAGTTAGGATAGAACTTTTTTCGATATTATTGATGGGATGTTATAGTAATATAGATTTAGAAAAAGGACAACCTGCAGGACGGGCGACATCCCATCGCGTCGGACAAGGCTGTGGGAATCGAACCCACAACCGAAGTGCGACTGGCCTTTATCGCCTACCATTGGCCTACAGGAAGTCCCCGGTTAGTAGAAACTATTTTTATTTTATTACGTGGTATGATATATGAAGTATAAGTTCATTTTTGGAATCATATAAGATTAACCTCACCATATATGGACTTATGTCTATTTGATAAATTTTGCTGACCTTTTGTTTGAAACAGATGGAATGACCCATCATTTTATCACAAGATCTATTAACACTTCATGAATAACAAATTCAACTTCATTTATTTAAGAGATGAAGTGGAAATTGTTCAAAGCACGAACAACAGTGAAATTGTACCAAAATCATGTAAGTATTTATTTTAATTCATCAACTTTAGGGAAATGATCTTGAAACCCAAAAATGTTGTCCTAGTTCAATTATATCTGATTAATCAGATGGTACCTTAGATCATCACAAATCAATAGCTTTGCGATTGTTGGCTTTTTCATAGCCATGTTCTCTACCACTCTCCATCAGAACTTGATGGTTAGATTTTTCTTCCATATCCATATTTTCACCTATGTTCTCCTATGTGGAAACCCTGTGATGAGTTAATTTGGGTAACCGTTACATTTAATACTTTAGTTTTTAAAATCCATGTTTTGGTATTCCTTTTTACGATGTGGGTTTCTATTAAACAATCTTTCGAGTAGTAAGCTATTTATAACCCCGAAGAATTTAGAGGGAGAAATTCATTTTAAGGGGGGTAGAATGTAACACCCCGAGATTTTATGAAAAGTATTCTTTTAATTTCATTAATGTCTTTTGTTGTATGCTACACCAAGATTACCTTGCGCTATACGCAACACTGTATTAGCTTGCAGTATACGCAACACTATTCTTGGATCATGTTACACACAATTTTGATAATAGTTATTCTACGCAACATTGAGTATATATATATATATTCAATGTATAAATTAAATATGGTTGGATTCTGTTATACGAAACAACGAAGGATTCTTTTACAACACACAACCATGACTAGGCTTGCATTACATGCAACCGCGACCTTCCTCGATAGCTTGTGTTGTACGCAATACCGGGTTTTACTAAACAACGATATAATATTATAATATTATTATGAAATAGCTGTTATGAATATTATTAACTAAATTTTTAATTTTATAACATTATTATTCATCTTACACATTTTCTAGAACATGGTATAAGAACAAAATAAATTTTTTGGGTAAAATAAGTATTTTTCAAAAAATGCAGTTTTGCCGCCTTTTGATGGCACAACCAATTTAAATCTAGTTTTTGACATGTTTATAAGTTAAATTTGAAAAAATAAAATTCTTCTTTGGAATAAAGAAATAAAAATTTACTTTGGATAAATTTTTCGTATTATTCTGGTAACTTTCATATTTTGATGAATAGTAAAAACACACTATATTTTAGTGAAAAACAACTTGTTTCATCGTAATAATTTATATGGTTAAATTATCATATTTAATGGTTTTAAAGTATAAATATAATATATTTTTACCATTTAATATAATTTATGTCATTAGGATTGATTTTACATTGAATTCGTAGGTTAAATCAATTCAATCTTTTGAAATGTTTTAAACAAAAACTCGTTTTCATTCGACAAGAGGATTAATTTTAATTTAATTTCTGCAACTTCTGTGTATTGAATTTGAAAAAATGGATTCCATATTTGGAATCAGTGGGTCCAAATTATGTTAATATGCTACTTTTTATTTTTTGGAATTATGAATAGTAACTACGGTAAATTTTATTTACCATAGTTAAAGGTAAATCGGGTAATTAAGGGTAAATATAATATTATAAAATTACCCTAACACATGCAAAAATTCTATTGGATGGATAAAAGTAAAACCATATCAACTAAGGGTCGGATTAGATTCATTTTATGGACTTTTTACCATGAAAATAATTTAATTATTATTAAAACAAAAGAAAGTGACAACATGTCACTCTCTTAAATACTATAAGTATAATAATTTTAAGTTAGTGATTAACTTCATGAAACTTCGAAAATTAATAGTATAAAGAAATATAACAAACTTATCTACATCATGAGAATTTATTTAGAATTTTTTGGGATTAAATAATTATCATTAATTGTGACACAATAGTGATGCAGAAATTATTTATCTAGTAAAAAAGCAAGAATATAGTATTTATTAAACTAATAGTGACCATAAAAGGCACAAAACCCTGACCCAAACTTATTGGTCATGTAAATTTAAACTATAATCATACAATGGTATAATATTTGACCATTTGGAGTCTTATACAAGCAATTATGACACTTATATTATTTTATTTTAAATGATGCCAAAGTTGTCACCTTCATAATTTAATAAATATAACAATTTAACTATTGTGATTTTAAGACGATAAATTCGATTAAAAGTATTATTATGAAATTTAATAGATTTATCTTCATAATATGATTTTATTTTTAATTTTTATGCAACATATGTATATTAAATAATTATACAAAAATGTTGTAGTAATTATTTTATTAAGAGATAAACCAAATAAATGGTTTTAAAAATAATAAAATAAATATTATATGAACTATTTAATGTTCTCTACTAATTCTATAGATACATATGACCTTTTATTAATCTATTAAAGATTTTATTTGGAACATATATTCTGTATATATTTTATTTAAATTCAAATAAATGAATAGTGTCAAAATTGACACTATTGTTATTTTATAAAAATAAAATATTATAAAATTGTTTAAAAATCACAAAAATATTTAAAAAATTATAAATTTAAATTTATATGGTCTATAATGTTATAAATTAAACAATTATGGAAAATTCACAACAAATAAGTAATTATTTGTTATAATTTAAAATTTATAATTTTATTACGACAAATAAACCTAAATAGATTAAATAAGTATAAATCAAAATGATAAGGTTTAAAATAAGATCCAAACATGTCTAAATTTGATTGGTTGATTATATTACAACCCTATATCATCTAATATTTGAATATTAGTCATTTTTTGAGGTTTTTAAGTGGGGTTAGATTTATTATAAATTAATATTTCTAAGAATTCCAAAGGTGCCCCTCTCCTCTCTTATAAAAGGGAACCTCCTCCCTCTCCTCCTCACACCAATTTGAGCCTTAAATCTCGGCCAAACCCTACCAAATTATCTTCTCCACTTCCCTAGAAACATCTTAGAGGTTATGGTCTACTTTAAAGACCAATCTTAGAGCCCTAAGAGGAGGTTTCAAAGAGGCGTATCGAAGAAGAGGAAATTTCTTCTCCCGATTCATTCAAGATTATTTCTTCTTCAACTTCTTCTTATTTAGTTGTTTAATTATAAAGTAATAACATAATTATCACTAATATACTTATTTGTTATTATAAATATGAAACAACCCCATTTGACCTTCTATCCATCCTACGGAAAACAAAATCACCGCGCTTGCGTACGTACGGAATACCGTCTCCACGCTGTGGTGTAATCTCTTTTTCCACCAACACCTTACATGGATGGGTATAATGGTGTAAAGAATAACTATAAATAGTTACTATAACATCATAATGACTCTGATATATTGTATCATCTACTCCAATTCAATTCAATAATTATGGAAATGATATCATCGCTCGTGCGTACGTACGGACTACCATCTCCACGACGCGATGAGATTCATTCTCCATGTCAACCATTTAAGAATTATTATAAAGTATATATAAGAAATAATAATGAAATATATGACATTATAAAGCTACTGTATTTATGTATATATGTATGTCATTTACTTAATTCCATTCAACTCAATAAGGAAACGAAAACAGCGTTCATGCGTACGTACGACCTACCGTCTCCATGAACGGTGTATTTCTTTCCATTTATCGATCTATTATATATATGTATATTCTGAATATATATTATATATAAATCATGTTTTATATTCTGGAATTATGAAATCGTGATCTAAGTAATCATATTAATAACTACAAGTCAAAACACGGACGACAAATGAAACGATTTTACCCAAAACACTCTTTAACATGGAATTTACAAAAGAACGGTTAATATAAAGTCATAAGTGAACCATATATGATATCATAACAGTGAATATGATTCTTTAACAAGTCAATGATATTATTTAAATCATTATACATGAGGTTCGGATAAATTCGAATCATATCAGACATAAGGTAAGGGATAATTTTGCAAATCTCATTTTTATCCGAGATTGCTTATTCGTAAGTATTTACTGGGGTTATTTCTATCATCCATGTACATGTTTTATAAAAGTGTTTCCATGAATGTTTAAAGTCATTTTTACCCATTTTTGAATTTTACTACATGGTATGTAAGGAATCTTTCTTTTTTTTACGTTATGAGGTACTTTTTGACTTTTCCGGCAAACGTACGAAAAGAATGTTTTTTTAACTTATACGGAACGAACGGATTTTTACGGTTTTATAAAGCATTATTTCCATGAAGATTCCTCCAAAATATTTCATGACTATTTTCAACAAAATCCTTTTATTTTAAAATTTCATGACATTTTGTGAAAAGAAAATGATTTTGAAGAAGAAATGATATTTTCTTCAAGAATTCATTTCAAGTGTTTTATCAAAACCATTTTTCATCTAAGATAACATTATTTAATATGTGTATGTTTCAAGTATAATGTCTCTATGATTTACATGGATTCAATTTTCTTATTATGAAATGATATCCATTTCTTGTATATGGATTATGTGATGATGGGATGATGTTTATGAAACCCATTTTATTTGTTTGTTTTTTATGAATGATGTATGTTTATTTTATGGCACAAGTAAGAATGATTTCATTATGAGATGGGGGGGACATATATCTCCCTCCAATGAATTGGGTAAAGATTTTATATCTCATGAGATAGACATGGTTGTAACGGTAAGTTAATCCGGTTCAGTGTTACAGGACTGAAACGAGGAGTGAACTCGATTCAGAATGGGACTTTGTCCACTAAGATGGTCTTGGAAGCAATGTCTTGGCTACTATGGAAATAATTACATGTTCTTAATGGATTCCACAATTACATTTTTTATTCCCATGCTATTTTATCATGGTTTATGTTCCATTATGATCTATGCCTTATGTACTTCCATTTTTTATGTTGTTGCTCAAGATTTTAATGTTTAAACATTTTGTTCATGTTTTTAAGTTCCAATGTATATGGTATGTTTTATTTTATCCATGCTTACCCTTACTGAGCATTTGAGATCACGCTTTTTATGTTTTATTTTCCACTAGGATTAAAAGAAAGGTTTTAGATCAGGAAACAAAAAGTGGAAGATCTTTATGAGAGATGTTGAAGATCTTTCACCACGATTAGAAGATTACGTTCCAAGTTTCCAAAGACACTAAACTATTACGGTCCTTGTGTGTCTGTTTTTGTTATGTATTAAGTATTCCACAAAAGTAATGTAATTTCCATGTATGTCAAGCTTAGGGTCACTACAGTGAAAGTGAATAAAACTAATTACAATGATTAAGAGGAAAAAAATATCTTAATTTGGGACTAAACCTTAATCTTAAGGGCCCAAATGACCTATAAAATTTTAAAAAATCTATTTTATGGATATATTTATACCCTATACTCTATTTTATCTACTGTTTAATAAAACTTTATCTACATGACTTGTAAAAAATGTGGGTGGAATTCCTTTTTTTAAAATTTACAAGAGTGTCACCCCTCCACCACTATAAAAAAGAACTCTTACTTACCACTTCCTAACACCTATCAGGAAATTTTTGATGTACCAGTCACTGATAAAATAGATCATTAACATTCCTACCCCATCCTAGAAGCCTCAGCTTGGTCAAAAAACTATCAAAGGAATCCCTTAAGTTCATACCAAAAGGAGTTACCCGAATAAGAGGTAACCCCCTTCCTCATGCTATTTTATTTTATTTTTATAATCCACTTCCTAAAATATTATTATTCCATGTGTACATAATAAAATAATTACACTCAATTTAATAGAGTTTTTATGATAATATTTCAACCTACACTTACACATACATCCATCTTATGGGTAACGAACATACTGTTCTTGTGTACGGCGAACTACCACCTCATGAAACGATGTTGTTTGTATTTCCTTTACCGTTGTTCATGATTTGGAATTATGATGGTCAAACTATTTATATATTATATATATGATATTTACCATGTCTTTATTATTTTGTAACTATTTTATAAAACATAATGTTTTACATTCAAATTTGTGTAAATATGATAACATTATTTGTGGAAGTGTGGACTGCCATCTCCACAAAGCGATGTGATACGTTCACAAACTAAATGGAACATATTAAGGATAGTTACAATTAAATATATGTGACATAAAAAAATTATATATGATATTAATGACATAATTACCATTCATATAAATATAACACATCATTTTCTGTAAAACTTTTCCACACACCAAAAAAGTGATAATATTGTTCATGGGTGTGTGGACTACTGCCTCCTCAAAGAGATTCAATTCCCTTTAAATAAAATTAATTATAAATATAATTATACATGATTAAATAATATTTCATATATTTTATATTTTCTATTTTGTAATGATAAATTATTACTTATCTTCTTTCCATAACGATCATTGAAAAATGAGAATGTCACTCATGCGTACGTATGGCCTACCGTCTCCATGATTGTAATATTGGTTCATTTTTCATAACCATATTACATGATTGCTTTTAAAAGTGCTATTGACATATATATATATATATATATTATATAATTATTATTATTCTGGATATGTTCATATGATAACCCCTTTGACCATAATTGACTTATTAAAGTTGTTTTCACACATAAACTGAATATTGTCAAAACACATGATGTAAATTTAATTGTTTAAATTGATGAATAAAAACTATAATAAGTGAAATAAATGAAAAAAATAAACTTTAAAAATATTTATAAAATTAGTAGATAATTATTATATTTTTATTATTTAGGAAGTTAATAACGCATGAGACAAGACAGACCCAAGGTACGATATTTTGTCTCAATCTCCTTTCACTGAGGAATTTTTTATTATATACACCTTTATTCATTTTTAAGGTGTATATAAATCAATTTTTCCATTATATTTCAATATTTAATGAATTATAATGTTTTTAATGTTTTCTTAAATGTTATTTTTTCATGTATATTTTGATTTAAGTGTCCAAAGTGTTGTGGGATGTTTTGAATGTTTAAAGATGTTATCATTTCCTCATTCTGATATTCTTGACATTATTTTTCATTTTTTATATGGATATAAAAAGGTCCATAAAAAAAATTATATGCCTATATTTAATTTCATTAAAATATTTTTGAAAAGGAATATTTTTAAATTCTTTATATGAAACATTTTGACAAACCACAAATGGAATGTTTTTTTCTTAACTTAAGGGGAGACATTGAATTTTCTGTTGCCGTGGGAATTATTTTAATTTTGGATTCCTTTGAAAATTTTATGTTTTATTAAATTAAAAACCTTATTTTTATTTTAGTAATATTTTATTATTCAAATTTTGTTTCTAAAATTGATTTATTATTCCAATATATTGAAATTTTTTCTTGTCATTGAAAATAAAATTTTATGAGCGAAATATTGAAAATTGAAATATTTTATAAGTTTTTATTATATTAATTGGGATTGGAAATATTACAAGTAGTTTTTTAATAAACCAATGATTTGTGGTTCCATGATAAAACAATTATGGTTAGGTCATGATAGCCCTCAAATGCATTGGGTATGGAAGTCATTCGTATGGTTATTCCATTTTTAAGAGTGACATGTATATAAGTTGGTCGAATGCTTGTTCCATTTATAAGACTGACAAGTATAATGATGTTCCAAGTTACCTTTCTATATTTTAGATTCTTTTAATGGGTTCTATAGTAATATTTTGATTATAAAAAAAGTATGAAATGAGATTTTCATTGAAGTAAAATATTTAAAAATTTCAAGGTGAAAAGTATTAATTCATGTTAAGGTTTCATAAGTTTTTAATGTTTATAAACAAACTAACAGTTTCTATATTTTAATATCTATTACTGATATTTTTATACTCATCCCACATTTTTTAATGTTTTTCATTGGAATTAAGGATGATTAGGGTACTGGAATAATTTTTGTTGATAGTCATGAAGAGTTTTCATTAAATAGATCATGATTTATTTTAAATGTTTTAGAATATAAAAAAATGGATACTATTTGGAAGTGTCCACATTGTATTTTATTTTTTTTTGTATGATTTTTGGTCTAATTGTCTAAAAATATAAACCTAAAAATATCCTCAATGTGAAATAAAGTAAAATTATTGACTTAACTCTAGTTTACACTATGTTTTATGGCCGAGTCCTTATAGTTGGTATTAAAGGAAAGGTTTAGATAAATTTAGATTTAAGAACAATATTATTAGTATTCCCTTATAAAAGTTTTCTTTATAGTTAACATAAAATGATATTGAATTTGAATTTTACCATGTTGATTCATCTAAAGTTTTTTTTCATAACAGTTTTCCACAAAGTAATTTAGGAATATGTAGGGGAAGTTACTAAGAGGAAAATATCATTCTGAATCAGTATCCGAAGATAATTGGAATCACAACTAAGATGTTTATTGTAGTGATGGATCTGTTTAATCTGTCTATAAACATTGGTGGTTTCCATGAAAGATAGAAACCATATTTACCACAGAATAACAAGATAATACTAATTCATTTTATAAGACATCATCCCTCGTCATTCAAATTATCATTTAACTACATTATAGTTGAAGAATTGATTAAATCCCTAGAAAAAAATCAATGTCATGGGTTGTTCAGTTCACCAAAAGATAAATCTTGAAAATTATCATTTGGAAGTTGATGTTGATCACTAGGGGTTAATGGTTAAGAATATTAGGGATAGTGGTCATATTTATTTCTTGTAATGGGATTAATTTATGCATATTTTCATTGGGAAGTATTTTTCTTAGGCCATTCAAATTGAATGGAAATAAAAATCATGGAAATGAGACAAAAGGAGAAAGATTTGGTGGTTATATATGAAGAAAAATTCACTCGACTGTCAAGGTATTATTCAACATTTATCCAAGATATTTATATAAAGATAAATTTGTTTTACTCAAGATGGAATATAATATATAGAAGGCCATTTTATTCTCATGAGTTTAAGAGATATGAGATACTTGTTTGATGCACTGAGAGGGTGGAAATGGAGTTTTTGATGTTCATGTGTCCTATGACATCCATCAAAAGAAAAAGTCCATTTGAATGGAAATGGAAAATAATTTATCAAAGAAGTTTATCGATATGAAAAAAAAATTCATCTTGAGAGAAGTGTGGTAAAAAACATCCTAGAGAATGCTTTTCAAATTTTAGTAAGTTCTTTTAATGTGGTATGATTTTTCATATGGTTTATGACTATGGTGAAGATGATCAGACAACAAATGAAAGTCCATTGGTAATATGTTTTAGTTGGAATGAGTTAGGCCATTATTATAATGTGTATCAAATGTTGATTACAGATGGTGGAAAATGGCATGATCGAAAGAAAATGGGTGTGTCAAAATCATTTTCTACTATTGTGGTTGATTTTAGTCCACAAAAAAAATTTATTTCAGGTATGTTACTGTTTTATTAGAATTATTCCAATAGTATTTTTGATTCTGGATATTCATAATCTTTTATTTATGAGAAATTTTCTCAAAAATTGGAAATATCACCTCATAAAAGTAGATATAACCTTTGGCAAAGACTCTTAGTGGAAGTGTTAGAGAATCCAAGATTTATGAGATTTTTCCTGTTAACATTAGTGGTATTTTCATTCCTACAAATATCTGGTAATTTACTATAGTGGAGTTTGATATCATTTTACGTTACAGTTTATCATGAGAAAATAGATTGAAAATTTAATAGAGTTTTATTTACTGATTTCATACCTTTGATAACATACCAAGAATCTAAGAAACTGATGAAATGTGTAAGTTAATTTTAACTTGATCATGTTTTTTATATGAAATAAATAATTCTAATTAGTGACATCCCTTTAGTGAATGAATTTATGGATATTTTTTCTTGATTCATTGTTTAGTGTTGTTCTTGATCGGGAAGTCAAATTAATTATTGATTTAGTTCCTAATATTAAGCCTATTTATAAACCCATATTATATAATGGTTCAAGTAGAATATGTGGAATTTAAATACTTAATGAAATAATTGCTTGATAATGGTTTCATTCGACCTAGTACTTCACTATGGGGTGCTCCTATTATATTATTTAAAAACAAAGATGGTTCCATGATCCTTTTCATTGATAATAGAGCCTTTAATAACATCACTATTAAGAACTAGTATTATATTTATTATATTGATGATTGGTTTAATTAGATCTAGGGAGCTTAAGGTTTTTCAAACATTAATCTGAGGTTTGGGTACCATCTGCTAAAGGTGAAGGAGGATGACATCCTGAAGACTGTATTTCAGACATGATATGATAATTATGATTTTTTATTTATGCACTTTGGGGAATATAATTCACCTAGTGTATTTATGAATCTTATGAATAGAGTTTTCCACCAGTTTTTTGGTTATTTTGTGGTCGTTTTCATATATAATATTTTTGTATATTCTAAAAACCCTGAGGAACATGGAAGTCACTTAAGGATTGTTTTGAAAACATTAAAAGAAAAAAGAAACTATATCGAAAGTCTAGTAAGAGTTAATTTTGGTTTAAAACAATTTCATTCCTAGGAAATATTTTTTCTTAATATGGAATAACTATTTACCCTTCTAAAATTTTTTTTTGAAGAGTGGAAAAGACCTACCAATGTCACTAAGATTTCTAGTTTTCATGGATTATCGGGTTATTACCGAAGGATTGTTGAAAATTTTACTCGGTTATTTGGACCATTAACTAAGTTACCATTAAATGGGGTTAGGTTTATCAAGAACTAATATTGTAATTTTTTTTTCTAGAACTGAAAAGAAGACTGGTCAATGATTCTATTTTGGACTTTCCATCTATAAATAGTGAATTTTTCATCTATAGTGATGCTTCATTAAAAGGAATTGGTCGTGTTCTGATGAAGAATGACAAGTTAAATGTTTATGCTTTCTGTTAGTTGAAAACTCATGAGTTAAATTACTCTAAACATGATTTTTAATTATCTTATGTTTTATTTTCATTAAAATTTTGGAGAAATTATTTATATCGAGTGGTGTGTGAAATATATACCAATCAAAAAAATTTGAAGTCTTTATTCACTAAGAAAGATTTGAACATGAGATAAGGGATATAACTAGAACTAATCAAGGATTATGATTTCTAAATTAATTATCATCTTGGAAAATAAAATAATGTGGTATATTTTTTGAGTCAAAACTATAATGATAAATTAACCATGTTATATTTGGATCATGAGCCTTTGGTTAATGATTTGATGGACTTTGGCCTTGAAGTTTTGGATGCAGGGACATCCTCTGTTTTGATTTAGGATTCAGTGTCTTTGAATTTGTCAAAAATAATTAACAATGCTTAGTATTTGGATCTATATTTTTAATAAAGGGTATAATCATTTAATAATGGCAAGTTTCCATATATTAATATTGATGATGAAGGTGTTTTATGATTTGAGAAAACATTATGTGTTCCTTTCCATTCACGTTTGGGGAAATATTTGTTGACTAAAGCTCATGGTTCCCTGATTTTAATTCATATGGGAAGCACTATGATGTACAATGACCATCAGTAGTATTATTGGTGGGATGGAATAAAAAGAGATATTTCTAAATTTGCAATGTGTTTGACATGTCAGCAGGTTAAATCATATGGACAGTTACTAAAGGGGATGATTCATCCTTTGTCAGTTAAAATGTAAACATGGGAGAATATATAAATGGATTCATGGTAGGATTTCCAAATACTTATTCAGGTAATAATGTGATTTGGATTATTTTTATCGATTAACTAAATCATCACATTTCCTTCACATTCGAGATAAAATGTATTTAGTTTATCTTTCTAGACTGCATAAAAAAGAGATTATGAGGATACATGGAGTTCCTCTCTCCATTTTATCATATCGGGATCCTATATTTGGTAACTCTTTTATAAAACATAATTTTTTACATTCAATTTTGTGTAAATATGAAAACATTGTTTGTGGAAGGGAGGACTACCGTCTCCACAAATTGATATCATATGTTTAATAACTAAATAGAACATATTAAATATAGTTTTAACTAAATATATTTGACATACATAACTTATATATGATATTCATGGCATAATTACCATTCATATAAATATAACACATCATTTTCTTTAAAACTTCTCCACACACCGAAAAAGTGATAATGTCGTTCATGGGTGTGTGCACTAGTGCCTCCTCAAAGCGATGTAATTCCTTTTAAATCACCAAAATTATAAATATAAGTATACATGATTAAACAATATGGAATATATTATATATTTACCATTTTTTAATGATATATTTTTACTTACCTTCTTTCCATAACGATCATTGAAAAATGAGAATGTCACTCATACGTATGTATGGCCTACCGTCTCCATGATTGTAATGTTGGTTAATTTTTAATAACCATATTTCATGATTGTTTTTAAAATGTTATTGATATATATATATATATATTATAATTATTATTATTCTGGATATCTTCATATAATAACCCCTTTTCCCATAATTGACTTATTAAAGTTGTTTTCACACTTAAACTGAATATTTTCAAAACACCTGATGTAAATTTAATTATTTTAGTTGATGTATAAAAAACTGTAATAAGTGAAATAAATGAAAAAATAAAATTTAAAAAGTTTATAAAACAATTATATAATTTATATATTTTTATTATTTAGTAATTTAATAATGCCTGAGACAAGACAGACACGATGTATGAGATTTTTTCTCAATCTCCTTTCATTGAGGAATTTTTTATTATAAGCACCTTTATTCCTCTTTAATGTGTATATAAATCACCTTTGACGTTATATTTCAATATTTAATCTATTATAATGTTGTTTAATGTTTTATTAAATTTTATTCTTTCATTTATATTATGATTTAAGTGTCCAAAGTGGTGTGAAATGTTTCGAATGTTTAAAGATGTTATCATTTCCTCATTATGATATTCTTGATATTATTTTTCATTTTTATTTTATATGGATATAAAAGGGCCATAAAGAAAATTTTATGCCTATTTTTAATTTCATTCAAATATTTTTGAAAAGGAATACTTTTAAATTCATTATACGAAACATTTTGACAAACCACAAATGGAATGTTTTATTTATAAATTACACGACGACATTTACTTTTTTGTTGCCATGGGAATTATTTTAATTTTGGATTCCTTTGAAATTTTTTATGTTTTATTAAATTAAAAACCTTATATTTAAATTTGTTGTATTTTATTATTCAAATTTTGTTTTTAAAATTGATTTATTATTCCAATATCTTGAAATGTTTTCTTGTGATTGAAAATGAAATTTTATGAGCGAAATATTGAAAATTGAAATATTTTATGTGTTATTATTATATAAATTGTGCTTGTAAATTTTACGATCGGTTGTGTAATAAACCAATGATGTGTGGTTCAATGATAAACCAATTATGGTTAGGTCATGATAGCCCTGAAATTCATTGGGTATGGAAGTCAGTCGTATGGTTATTCCATATTTAAGAGTGACATGTATGTAAGTTGGCCAAATGGTTATTACATTTATAAGACTAAAAAGTATAATGATGTTCCAAGTTACCTTTAAATATTTTATATTCTTATTATGGGGTTTATAGTAATCTTTTTATTATAAAAAAAGTATGTAATGAGATTCTAATCAAAGTAAAATATTTAAAAAATTCTAGGTGAGAAGTATTACTTTATGTTAATGTATCATAAGTTTTTAATGTTTATAAATAAACTAACGGTTCCTATATTTTTATATCCATTACTGATATTTTTATACTCATCCCTCATTTTTTAATGTTTTTCATAGGAATTAAGGATGAGTGGGGTGTTGGAATAATTTGTGTTGATGGTTATAAAGTTTTTTCATTAAATAGATCATGATTTATTTTAAAAAAAATTAGAATATAAAAAAAATAGATACCATTAGAAAGTGTCCACATTGTATTTTATTGTTTTTTATGTATGATTTTTGGACTAATTGTCTAAAAATATAAACCTAAAAATATCCTCAATGTGAAAGTAAAATTATTGGCTTAACTCTAGTTTACATTATGTTTTATTTCCAAGTCCTTATAGTTGTTATTAAAGGAAATGTTTGGATAAATTTAGAGTTCATGATAATATTATTATCCTGAAATTATAATATTTTTCATTATATTTAACTTAAAATTATATAGCATTTGAATATTACCATGTTGATTCATCTAATGTTTTGTTGTTCTTAACGGTTTTCCACAAATTAATTTAGGAATATGTACAGGGAAGTTACTGAGAGGAAAATATCATTCTGAATCAGTATCAGGAGATGGTTAGAATCACAACTAAGATGTTTATTGTGGTGATGGATCTGTTTAATCTATCTATAAATAGTGGTGGTTTCCATGAAACATATAAACCATATATACCACATAATAAAAATATAATACTACTTTATTTTATAAGACATCATCCCTCATCATTCAAATTTTCATCTAACCCCAGTATAGCTGAAGGGTTGACTAAAGCCCTTGAAAAAAATCAATGTAATGGGTTTTTCAGATCACCAAAAGATAAATCTTGAAAATTATCATTTGTAAGTTGATTTCGATAACTAGTGGTTAATGATTAAGAATATCAGGGATAGTGGTAAGATTTATTCCTTGAAATAGGATTAATTTAAGAATATTTTCATTGGGAAATATTTTCCTAAGGACGTTCAAATTGGATGGAAAAGAAAATATTGGAAATGAGACAAAAGGAGGAAGATTTGGTAGTTAAATATGAATAAAACTTCACTCTACTGTCAAGGTATGTTTCAAATTTTATCCAAGATATTTATATAAAGATAAATTTATTTTACTAAAGATGGAATCCAATATATAGAAGGCCATTTTCTTCTCATGAGTTTAAGAGATATGAGATACTTGTTTAATGCACTGAGAGGGTAGAAATTGAGTTTCTTTTATGTTCATGTGTCCTATGACATCCAACAAAAGAAAAGGTCTATTTGAATGGAAATGGAAAATAATTTATCAAAGAAGTTTTTTGGTATGAAATTTTTTTTCATCTTGTGAGAAGTATGGTGAAAAAAATCCTCGAGAATGATTTTCAAATTTTAGTAAGTTCTTTCAATGTGGTAAAATTTTTCATATAGTTTATGACTATGAGGAAGATGATCAGACAAGCAATGAAAGTCTAGTGGTAATATGTTTTAGATGGAATGATTTAGTCCATTATGCCAATGTGTATTCAATGTTGATTACAGATGGTGGAAAATGGCATGATTGAATGAAAAAGGGTGTGTTAAAATCATTTTTTACTATTGTGGTTGATTTTAGTCCACAAAAAATAAGTTCTTTCGAGTATGTTACTAATTTATTCAAATTATTCCAACAATATTTTTGATTATGGATATTCACATTATTATATTTATGATAAATTTTCTCAAAAATTGGAAATATCACCTCATAAAAGTAGATATAACCTTTGGTAAAGACTCTGAGTGGAAGTGTTAGATAAACCAAGATTTATGGTAATCTTCCTACTAACATTAGTGGGATTTTAAATCATATATTATTTTGTAATTTACTATAGTGTAGTTTGATATCATTTTAGGTTAGAGTTTATCATGAGAAAATAGATTTAAAATACAATAGAGTTTTATTTACTGATTTCATACCTTTGATAACATACCAATAATCTGAGAAACTGATGAAATATGTAATTTAATTTTAACTTGATCATGTTTTTTATATAAAATAAATAATTCTAATCAGTGACATCCCAGTAGTGAATGAATTTATGGATGTTTTTCTTGATGCATTGTTTGGTGTTGTTCTTGATCAAGAAGTTAAATTTATTGTTGATTTAGTTCCTAATGTTAAGCCTTTTTCTAAACCCATCTTATATAATGGTTCAAGTAGATTATGTATAATTAAAATACCAATTGAAATAATTTCTTAATAATGGTTTAATTCGATCTAGCACTTCACTATGGGGTGATCCTGTTTTATTATTTAAAAACTAATATGGTTCCGTGATACTTTTAATTGATTATAGATCCTTTAATAACATCACTAATAAAAACTAGTATCATATTAATTATATTTATGATTGTTTTATTTATCTCTAGGGAGCTCAAGGTTTTTTGAAGATTAATCTGAGGTCTGGGTACCATCTGCTAAAGGTGAAGGAGGATGACATTCTGAAGACTTCATTTTAGACATGATATGATCATTATGATTTTTTATTTATGCACTTTGGTGAATCTAATTCACATAGTGTATTTATGAATATTATGAATAGAGTCTTCCATCAGTTTTTGGATTATTTTGTGTTCGTGTTCATAGATAATATTTTTTGATATTCTAAAAACCATGAGGAACATGGAATTCACTTAAGGATTATTTTGAAGACATTAAATGAAAAAGAAACTATATGGAAAGTTTGGTGAGAGTGAATTTTGGTTGAAAACAATCTCATTCCTTGGACATATTTTTTCTTAATATGGAATAGCTATTTACCCTTCTAAAAAAAGTTTTTGAATAATGGAAAAGACCTACCAATGTCACTAAGATTCCTAGTTTTCATGGAGTATACGGTTATTACCGAAGGATTGTTGAAAAATTTACTCAGTTGTTTGGACCAATAACTAAGATAACTTGAAAGTAAGTTAGGTTTATCTAGAATAAATATTATACTGTTTGTTTTCTAAAACTAAAAAAAGACTAGATAATGCTTCTATTTTGGAATTTCCATCTAGAAATAGTGAATTTTTCATCTACATTGATGCTTTATTAAAAGGAATTGGTCGTGTTCTGATGTAGAATGACAAGGTAAATGATAGTGCTTCATATATTTTGAAACATCATGAGTTAAATTACCCTACACATGATTTTTAATTATCTTATGTTTTATTTTCTTTAAAAAGTTGGAGAAATTATTTATAAGGAGTGATGTGTGAAATATATATCAATCAAAAAAATTTGAAGTCTATATTCACTCAGAAAGAGTTGAACATGAGATAAAGGACATAACTAGAACTAATCAAGGATTGTGATTTGTAAATTCATTATCATATTTGAAAAGAAAATAATGTGGTATATTATTTGAGTCTAAACTGTAATGATACATTAACCATGTTATATTTGGATCATGAACCTTTGGTTAATGATTTGATAAACTTTGGCCTAGAAGTTTTGGATGTAGGGACATCCTCTATTTTCCTTTTGGATTCAGTGTCTTTGAATTTTTCAAAAATAATTAACAGAGCTTAGATGGTGGATCTATATTTTTAATAAAAGGTAGAATCATTTAAGAATGGAAAGTTTCCATATTGTAATATTGATGATGAAAGTGTTTTATGATTTGAGAAAACATTATGTGTGACTTTCAATTCACAGTTGAGGAAATATTTGTTTAGTAAAGCTCATGGTTCCCTGATTTCCATTCATATGGGAAGCACTATTATGTACAATTACCATTAGGAGTATTACTAGTGGGATGGAATTAAAAGAGATATTTCTAAATTTACTAAGTGTTTGACATGTCAACCGGTTAAAGCATATGAACAGTTACCGAAGGGGATGTTTCAACCTTTTTTAGTTAAAAAGTGAAAAGGGGGGAATATATCAATGGATTAATGGTGGTATTTCCAAAGACTTATTCAGGTAATAATATGATTTGGGTTATTTTTATCAATTAACTAAATCATTACATTTCATTCACATTCGAGATACAACATATTGAGTTTAGCTTTCTAGACTGTTTAAAAAGAAATTAGGAGGTCTAATGGAGTTCCTCTCTCCATTGTATCATACCATGATCCTAGTTTCTGTAACTCTTTTATAAAACATAATGTTTTACATTCAATTTTGTATAAATATGAAAACATTGTTTGTGGAAGTGTGGACTACTGTCTCCACAAAGCGATGTGATGTGTTCACAAACTAAATGGAATATATTAAGGATAGTTTTAATAAAATATATGTGACATACATAACTTATATATGATATTCATGACATAATTACCATTCATATAAATTTAACACATCATTTTCTTTAAAACTTTTCCACACACCGGAAAGTGATAATGTCGTTCATGGGTGTGTGGACTACTGCCTCCTCAAAGCGATGTCATTCCTTTTAAATCACCAAAATAATAAATATAAGTATTCATAATTAAATAATATGGAGTATATTATTTTTTTTTCATTTTTAAGGATAAATTTTTACTTACCTTTTTTCCCTAATGATCATTGAAAAATGAGAATGTCACTCATGCGTACATATGGTATACCGTCTCCATGATTGTAATATTGGTTCATTTTTCATAACAATATTTCATGATTGGTTTTAAAAAATTTATTGATATATATATATATATATATATTATAATTATTATTATTCTAGATATGTTCATATAGTGACCCCTTTGACCATAATTGACTTATTAAATTTGTTTTCACACTTAAACTGAATATTGTCAAAACACCTGATGTAAATTTAATTGTTTAAGTTGATGTATAAAAAACTGTAATAAGTGAAATAAATGAAAAAATAAACTTTATAAAGTATATAAAACATTTATATAATTAATATATTTTTATTATTAAAGAATTTAATAACGCATGAGACATGACAGACACAAGGTACGGGATTTTGTCTCAATCTCCTTTCATTGAGGAATTTTTTATTATTTGCACCTTTATTTATTTTTAAGGTGTATATAAATCACCTTTGACATTATATTTCAATATTTAATCAATTATAATTTTTTTTAATGTTTTATTAAATGTTATTATTTCATGTATATTATGATTTAAGTGTCCAAAGTGGTGTGGGACGTTTCAAATGTTTAAAGATGTTATCTTTTCCTCATTCCTATATTCTTGATATTATTTTTCATTTTTCTTTTATATGGATATAAAAAGGGCCATAAAATAAAATTTTAGTCCTATTTTTAATTTCATTCAAATATTTTTTTGAAGGAATATTTTTAAATTCTTTATACGAAACATTTGGACAAACCAAAAATAGAATGTTTTATTCTTAACATACACGATGACATTGACTTTTTTATCATCATGGGAATTATTTTAATTTTGGATTCTTTTGAAAATTTTTATTTTTTATTAAATTAAAAACCGTATATTTATTTTTGGTGTATTTTATTATTCAAATTTAGTTTTTAAAATTGATTGATTATTCCAATATCTTGAAATGTTTTCTTGTGATTGAAAATGAAATTTTATGAGCGAAATATTGAAAATTGAAATATTTTATGTGTTATTATTATATAAAATGTGTTTGAAAATTTCATGATTGGTTGTCTAATAAACCAATGACGTGTGGTTCCATGATAAAACAATTACGGTTAGATCATGATATCCCTCAAATGCATTGGGTATGGAAGTCGGTCGTATGGTTATTCTATTTTTAAGTGTGACATGTATGTAAGTTGGCCGAATGGTTATTCCATTTATAAGACAGAAAAGTATAATGATGTTCCAAGTTACCTTTATATATTTTCTATGCTTTTTATGGGTTTTATAGTAATCTTTTGATTATAAAAAAATTATTAAATGAGATTATCATCAAAGTAAAATATTTAAAAAATTTAAAGGTGAAAAGTATTACTTCATGTTAATGTTTCATACGTTTTGATGTTTATAAATAAACTAAGATTTTCTATATTTTTAAATTCATTGCTAATATTTTTATACTCATAAAGCATTTTTTAATGTTTTTAATAGGAATTAAGGATTAGTAGGGTATTGTAATAATTTGTGTTGATAGACATAAAGATTATTCATTAAATATATCATGATTTATTTTAAAAGTTTTAGAATATAAAAAATGGATACTATTAAAAAGTTTCCACTTTTTATTTTATTTTTTTTATGTATGATTTTTGGCCTAATTTTCTAAAAATATAAACCTAAAAATATCCTCAATGTGAAAGAAAGTAAAATTATTGACTGAACTCTAGTTTACATTATGTTTTATGGATGAGTCCTTATAGTTGGTATTAAAGGACAAGTTTAGATAAATTTAGAGTTCAGGATAATATTAGTAGCATGACCTTATAATATTTTTCTTTATGGTTAACATAAAATTATATATCATTTGAATATTACCATGTTGATTCATATAAATGTTTTTGTTAATAACGGTTTTCCACAAAGTAATTTAGGAATATGTGGGGGGAAGTTACTGAGAGGAAAATATCATTCCGAATCAGTATCCAGAGATGTTTGGAATCAAAACTAAGATGTTTATTGTGGTGATGGATCTATTTAATTTGTTTATAAGTAGTGGTGGTTTCCATGAAAGAGAGAAACCATATCTAGCAAAGAATAACAAGATAATACTACTTCAATTTATAAGACATCATCCCTCGTAATTCAAATTGTAATCTAACCCCATTATAGCTGAAGGATTGATTAAAGCCCTAGAAAAAAATCAATGTCATGGGTTTTTCGGATCACCAAAAGATAAATCTTGAAAATTATCATTTGGAAGTTGATGTCGATCACTGGTGGTTAATGGTTAAGAATATCAGGGATAATGTTATGATTTATTCCTTGTAATGGGATGAATTTAAGAATATTTTCATTAGGAAATATTTTACTAAGGCCATTCAAAGTGGATGGAAAAGAAAATATTGGAAATAAGACAAAATGAGGAAGATTTTGTGGTTACATATGAAGAAAAATTCACTCTACTGGTAAGGTAAGTTTCAACTTTTATCCAAGCTATTTATATAAAGATAAATTTGTTTTACTCAAGATGGAATCCAATATATAGATGTCAATTTTCTTCTCATGAGTTTAAGAGATATGCGATACTTTTTTGATGCACTGAGAGGGTAGAAATGGAGTTTTCTTAGGTTCATGATTCATGTGACATACAAAAAAGAAAAGGTCCATTTTAATGGAAATGGAAAATAATTTATCAAAGAAATTTTTCGGTATGAAAAAAAAATTCATCTTGTGAGAAGTGTGGTAAAAAACATCCTGTAGAATGTCTTTCAAATTTTAGTAAATTATTTCAAAGTGTTAAGATTTTTCATATATTTTATGACTATGAGGAAGATAATCAGAAAAGCAATGAAAGTCTAGTGGTAATATGTATTAGTTGGAATGAGTTAGGACATTATAACAATGTGCGTCCAATGTTGATTACAGATGGTGAAAAATGGCATGATCGAAAGAAAAAGGGTGTGTTAAAATCATTTTATACTATTGTGGTTGATTTTCATCCAAAAAAAATAAGTGATTTCAGAAATGTTACTATTTTATTCGAATTATTCCAACAGTATTTTTGATTCTGGATATTCACATTCTTTTAATTATGAAAAATTTTCTCAAAAATAAGAAATATCACCTCATAAAAGTAGATATAACCTTTGGTAAATACTATGAGTGGAAGTGTTAGATAAACCAAGATTTATGGTAATCATTCTGTTAACATTAGTGGGATTTCCATTCTTGAAAATATTTGGTAATTTTCTATATTAGAGTTTCATATCATTTTACGTTATAGTTTATCAAGAGAAAATAGACTGAAAATCCAATAGAGTTTTATTTACTAATTTCATAACTTTGATAACAAACCAAGAATCTAAGAAACTGATGAAATGTTTAAGGGAATTTTATGTTGATCCGGATTTTTATATGAAATAAATAATTCTAATTAGTGACATCCCAGTAGTAAATGAATTTATGGATGTTTTTCTTGATGCATTGTTTGGTGTTGATCTTGATCGGGAAGTTAACTTTATTACTGATTTAGTTCCTAATGTTATGCCTATTTCTAAACCCCTCTTATATAATGGTTCAAGTAGAACATGTGGAATTGAAATACCAATTGAAATAATTTCTTGATAATGGTTTCATTCGACCTATTACTTCACTATGGGGTGATCCTATTTTATTATTTTAAAACAAAGATGGTTCCATGATCCTTTTCATTGATTATAGAGCCCTTAATAACATAACTATTAAGAACTAGTATCATATTCATTATATTGATGATTGGTTTAATTATCTCTAAGGAGCTCAAAGTTTTTCGAAGATTAATCTGAGTTCTAGGTACCATCTACTGAATGTGAAGGAGGATGACATTATGAAGACTGCATTTCAGACATGATATTATCATTATGAGTTTTTATTTATGCACTTTGGGTAATCTAATTCACCTAGTGTATTTATGAATCTTATGGATAGAGTCTTCCATAAGTTTTTGGATTATGTTGTGGTCGTGTTCATAGATAATATTTTTTTTAATATTCTAAAAAACATGAGGAACATGGAAGTCACTTAAGGATCGTTTTGAAAACATTAAAAGAAAAAAGAAACTATATGGAAAGTCTTGTAAGATTGAATTTTGGTTGAAAAATATTTCATTCCTTGGATATATTTTTTTAACATGGAATAATTGTTTACCCTTATAAAAAAAAGTTTTTGAAGAGTGGAAAAGACCTACCAATGTCACTAAGATTCCTAGTTTTCATGGATTATCATGTTATTACCGAAGGATTGTTGAAAAATTTACCCGGTTATTTGGACCACTAACTATGTTAATATGAAAGTGATTTAGGTTTATATATAATTAATAATGTAATGTTTGTTTTCTAGAACTGAAAATAATACTGTTCAATGCTTCTATATTGGACTTTCCATCTAGAAATAGTGAATTTTTTACTTACACAAATGCTTAATTAAAATGAATTGGTCTTTTTTTGATGAAGAATGCCAAGGTAAATGATTATTCTTCATGTAAGTTGAAAAATCATGAGTTAAATTACCCTACACATGATTTGAAATTATCTTATGTTGTATTTTCATCAAAAAGTTGGAGAAATTATTTATATGGAGTGAGGTGTGAAATATATACCTCTCAAAAAAATATGAAGTCTATATTCACCCAAAAAGAGTTGAACATGAGACAAAGGATATAACTAGAACTAATCAAGGATTATAATTTATAAATTAATTATCATCTTGTAAAAGAAAATAATGTGGTATATTCTTTGAGTCAAAACTGTAATGATGCATTAACATTGTTATATTTGGATCATGAACCTTTTGTTAATGATTTGATGGACTTTGGCTTAGTAGTTTTGGATGCAGGGACATCCTCTGTTTTGTTTTAGGATTCAATGTCTTTGAATTTATCAAAAATAACTAACAAATCTTAGAAGGTGGATCTATATTTTTAGGAAAAGGTAGAATCATTTATGAATGGAAAGTTTCCATATTTTAATATTGATGATGAGGGTGTTTTATGATTTGAGAAAACATTATGTGTGACTTTCAATTCATAGTTGAGGAAATATTTGTTGACTGAAGCTCATGGTTCCCTAATTTCCATTCATATAGGAATAACTATAATGTACAATGACCATCGGGAGTATTACTGGTGGGATGAAATTAATAGATATATTTCTAAATTTTCCGTAAGTGTTTGACATGTCAATAGGTTAAAGCATATGGATAGTTACTGAAGGGGATGCTTCATCCTTTTTTAGCTAAAAAGTGAACATGGTAGAACATATCGATTGATTCATGGTAGGATTTACAAAGACTTATTTTGGTAATAATGTGATTTGGGTTATTTTTATCGATTAACAAAATCATCACATTTCCATCACATTCGAGATACAATGTATTTAGTTTAGCTTTATAGATTGTATAAAAAAGATATTATGAGGTTACATGAAGTTCCTATCTCCATTGTATCATACCGTGATCCTTGATTCACATCCAATTTTTTGAAGGGACTTCAGAATTCATTGGGTAATTAGTTAAATTTGGTTTAGTTTTCTTACAATAATAGTTTTCATTCGAGTATACATATGGCACATTTCAAGTTATTATATGTACATTTGTGTAGAACACCATCTTTTTGGGATGTTTTTTGAGAAAGGAAGTTAATGGGATAGTAGTTGGTAGAGGAAAAAGTAATGAAATTTTAGTTTATTTAGTGGAACATGAGGAAAACTCATAGAATAAAGAATATTTCTACAGATAACTAGAGAAAATATATTTATTTAGTGTTTGGTGATCATATATTGTAAAAACATTCTCTGTGGAAAGGCGTGGTGTGTTTTGATAAGAAGGGGAAGCTGAGTCCATGGTTCATTTGAGTTTATGAAATCCTGGAGAAAGTAGGAATAGTTTCTTAATGAGTGTCCTTACCTCCAAATTTATCACAGGTACACAATATTTTTCATGTTTCAATGTTAAGGAAGTATGTACCAAACTCATCTCTTATTTTGATCCCTAAAGTAGTTCAACTATAATTGAATCATTCCTGTGAAGAACTAACAGTTCATATTTTTGACCATACTGAGAAAGTGTTGTAGAATAAGGTAATTTATTAGGTTAAGGTTTTATAGAAAACCCATATGGTTGGATATGAAACATGTGAATCTGAATATACTATGAGGTAAAAATATCTCAACTTATTTGATAAGTGAATAAAATTATGAGGACGTAATTTCAAAAATACAGGAAGGATGTAACATCCCAGATAATTATAGAATAATACCTTTTCATATTTATTAATATTTATGAATTAAATAGTAAACATACCTTAGAGGGAATTTTATGTATGATAGTATATCCGACACACAATAATGAATGTCTCTGGAATCTTTCCCAGCATACAAGACTTAGTTACACTAAAAAATAATATATTGTTAATGTTATTATTTTAAGTGGTAGTTATTGCCTAGAGATTATATCAGTGGGAATGAATGGGACTAATAATATTATGTTTACAAAGGTTTATTAAATTTTTTACATTCATCTAAAAAATTTATAAGCTTAAAATAAGAATAAATCCAATTTTAAGCATTAAAAGATCTATATTTTTTAAAAGTAGTTTTAGCAAATTTTAATGGATAATCTTTTATAAATCCAATTTTTTTTAACTTTTTTTGATTTTATATGTCAACAAAACTTTATTTTTTAAATTAAAATATAAAAATTAAGTTTTTGTGAATTTTTTCTATTTTATGGGGATGCTTCATTTTTAAATGAATATTAAAAAATAGTGAGTTTTAATTCAAAAATGTGTTTTAGTCTAATTTCTTTATAGGGATAAATTATATTTTTAAATGTTTTTAATTTTTAAATATATTTTTTAATAATTGACCCAATTTATGTCATTAGAATCAATTTAACACTGAAATTGAATATAAAAACTTACCAAACTTTTGATAGTTTTTACTTTAAAAACTCGATGTCACATGCCATCCACATGATTAATTTTAAATTAATTTATACCAATTATGTAATAGGAATTTGAAAAAATGGATTCAATATTTATAATTATCACAAAATAAAATGTCTAATAAGGTAAAAATGGTATTTGACCAAAAACATTAATGAAAATGATAAAAATTAATTGCAAGGATTAAGAGAAAAAATTACCTAACAAGGGACTAAACCTTAAACTTATGGAACCAAATGACATATATACTTGTACAAATTCAACTGTATGGCCATATTTTGACCCTATCCTCAATTTTATCTAATATTTATTATTATTGGATCCAATTTAAATGGTAAAAATGTGGGTGGAATTCCCTTTAATAAATTTATAAGAGTACCACTCCTCCTCCTCTATAAAGGGGAATTCACCCGTCCCACTTCCTCACCCCTCTCAAGACACATTGGCTCGACCAATATATGTCCAAATAGCTCCTACAAATCCCTAAATTAGTTATAGAATCCTCACTATTAGATTAAATTCTATCCAATTATGCTCTTTTGTGAAAACCAATAGCAATTTTCGGAATAAGAGGTAACACCCTCCCTCAAACTCTTTTATTTTATATTCATTCCCCACTTCCTAAAATACTCTAATTCCTTTAATACATAATAAAATTAGTATAATCAATATAATTTAATGTTTTTTGATAATATTTTTAACTATAATAACACACACGTCCTTCTAATGGATAAGGAACATACCAATCTTGTGTACAATGAACTACCACATTACAATACGATGTTGTTTATTTTTACTTTACCAAATTTCATGGTTGGGAATTATGATGTACAAGATGTTTATATAATTTATATATGATATTTATTATGTATTTATTATACTATAATTATTTTATAACACATAAATTTGTACATTCCATTTTATGTAAATACAATAACATTGTTTATAGAAATGTGAATTACCGCCTCCTCAAAGCAATGTGATACCTTCACACACTACGTAGAACATATTAAGGATGGTTTTAATTAAATATACCTATCATTAATAAATTATATATTATTTTCATGACATAATTACCTTTTTTTAAATATATCACATCATTTTCATTAACACTTTTCCACGCACAGAAAAAGTAATAACGTCGTTCGTGGAAGTGTGGACCACCCCTCCTCAAAGCGATGTGATTCCTTTTACAACACCATAATTATATATATATATATGTAAATATGATAAAATAATATGGTATATTTAATATATTTATCATTATTTAAAGATATATTTTTACATACCTTCTTTCCATAATGATCATTGAAAAATGAAAATGTTACTAATGTGTACGTATGGACTACTGTCTCTATGATTGTAACGTTGGATCATTTTTCATAACCAACATTCATGATTGGTTTTAAAATTATAATTGATGTATATATATGATAATTATTTCATTATTACTATTCTGGATATGTTTATATAATAACCCATTTTACCATAATTAACCTACCAAAGTCATTTTGATACATAAATCGAATATTTCCAAAACACCCAATGAAAACATAATTGTTTAAGTAGTTGTATAAAACACTATAATAAGTGAAATAAAATAAAACCTAAACATGAAAAGGGTTATAAAAAGTATATAATTAATATAATTTGATTATTGAGGAAGTTAAATACACATGAGACAAGATGGACACAAGGTAAATGATTTTGTCTCAATCTCCTTTAATTGAGGAATTTATTGATTATATGCACCTTTATTCTTTTATAAGGTGTATATATAGCCACATTGACATTATATATCCATAATTTATCAATTATCATGTGATTTAATGTTTTATAAAATTTAATTATTTCATGTATATTTTTACTTAAAAGTTAAAAGTGGTATGGAAGGCTTTTAATGTTTAAAGATGTAATATTTTCCTCATGTATATATTCTTGATTTGTTTTTCATATTTATTTCATATGGTTATAAAATATGGTTATACAATAAATATTAAGGCAATTTTTAATTTCATTCAAATATTTTTTTAAATTAATCTTTTTACGTGTTTTATATCGAATATTTTAAAAAAAACAAAAAGGGAATGTTCTGTTCTTAACGTACATGGTGACAATTAATTTTACAACACAATGGGAAACATAGTGGGTATTATTTTAATTTTTCTTCCCTTTGAAATACTTCATGTTTTCATAAATAAAAACCCTTATTTTTCTTATTTGGGTATTTTTTTATTCAAAATGAGTTTTTCAAATGTATTGATTATTCCAATATCTTGAATTGCTTTCATGGGATTGAAAAAAAAATTATTAGTGAAATATTTAAAATTGAAATCTTTTATGTGTTATTATTATATAAATTATACTTTTACATTTAGAATTTGGTTCCATAATAAACCAATAATGGTTGTTTCTATGATAAACCAATTATGGGTGGGTCCTTGATAGCCCTCCAATGCATTTGGTATGGAATTCATTCATATGGATATTCATTTTGTAAGAGTAACGTGTAAGGAAGTCGATTTTATTGTTATTACATTTTTAAGAGTGACAAGTATAGTGATGTTCCAAGTTACATTTATTTATTTTATTTTATTGTTATGGGTTTTATTACAATCTATTGATCATAAAAATTATTAAATGATCTTATTATCAAAGTAAATAATTTACTACTTATCTAGGTAAAAAGTATTACATCATGTTAAATTTTTCAAATGTTTTTAATGTTAATATATAGACTAACCATTTCCTTTTTTTACATCCCCTACTTAGATTTTCATGATCATCCCATGTTTCTTAACTCTTTTAATAGTATGTTAGGATGATAAATGGATTGGAATAATTCATTTTAATAGTCATGAAGTGTTTTCATTAAAGAGATCATGATTTATTTTAATAGTTATAGATTATGAAAAAAATGGATATTGTTCAGAAGTGTCCACTTTATATTTAATTGTCTTTTTATTTTGGAGTTGGGGCATAATTCTCAAAAACTCTAAAATTTAAAATATCTTTAATGTGAATGAAATTAAAATTCTTGACTTAACTTAAGATTATATAATGTTTAAGGATCGGTCTTTATATCTGAGATCACCCTTTCTTGTGTTTCCTTTCCCTATGTTTTGAATAAAGTTTTTAATTATGATTTGTATAAGAAGAGTTCCAGTTATAAAGAACTATTTGGGTGACATTGTAGATATATTATGGAAAAACCTTTAATGTATAAATTTTTATAAATACACTAAAAATTTAATGTCTTCAAGAATGTTTTTATTAAATTAAATGAATATTCAACTATTAATATTTAATATCTTTGTTTGAAAAGTATGTGTCACTATAGCAGTAGTAGGTGATCATCAATATCTTCTAAAATAAATAATTCTTTACAATTATCATAACTATTTTCCCTTCAACTCAATCATATTCAATTAAAATATATATTAGGATCATGTAGATATTTTCTATAATTAGAATATGGAAACTCCCTTGATATTCACCAAAATGGTCTTATTTTATACTCCTTCATTTTTTTCTAGTCAAATATAAAATGAGAATCAATAATAATCATTCTTATAACATGTGAAAACATATATTATTCTTCAAATGGCCTCAAATATTAGTCAATTATATTCTCATTTAAATATTTCATGGATTTTAGTGTCTTTTTTTATTTAGAATTCTATAAAAATTATCGCTTCATTCAATGTTTTCATAGTCACATGGATAAATTTTATTTCAATGAATATATTATCTGCATGGTTCATTATATTTCAAATATTAATATTATAAACTTTGGTTTGAATCATCGAAAAAAGTTATCATCCTAAAATTTATTCACTGAAGATAAATATATCATTGTCAAAAAATTATTACATATCACTTGAGAAAACTAATTAAATATTACATGGCCTCTAATGAGATATTATATATTAATTGAAACCATTTGTTACTCATAAATATCCACAAACCTAATCTTATACATATAGTGGAAAATATAATTTAATCTTACATGTCCTCGTATTACTCTTACGCATGATCCAAGTTACTCTATCATACCACAGTGAGCTTTAGAGTTATTTATACATATTCTATTCCTTCTCCAAATTTCTATATAAGATCGTATTTATTATATAATATTTGTTGTGTATCCCTTATAAATCCAAATTTATTATTATTAACGAGTATATTACTCTTTCATAAAAAAATACTTCATCAAAATCCGAAAAAACCTTTAACTTGGAACTTTAAAAAATCAGTTATAGCCTACTTCTACTCCCCTCCAAAAAACCCATTCAACTTCAACTTGGATCAAAAACATTCTCACTCATTTCTAAAATACCTCACATATTTTTGATAAAGATACAATAATTCTTCAGAATTACATGGGTTCATCACTTTTAATCTTTATACGTGATTGAGGGAGATCCCTTATATTCATCCAACAGATTTCTTCCTCCGTATTTATCTATGGGATGTATGAAAGAATGATATGACATAAACCAGATCATGGTGATTTTTAATTATTCTTGATTTTTTAAAATATTTTATAATTCCTTTAATATCCTAGTTATACTAAATCTTTATATACTTTGTAAATGTCAACAATATTTTACATCTTATATAATAAGTAGTTAAATCATATCAAAATTTCCTTTTTAGTTATTATCTAAAACATATTTTTGTACAAGATTATTTGTTTTTTACTAATCAAAATATTAATTTATTAAACTAATCATCCTAGTATAGTGGAAAGAAATATTGAACACACATGGAAGGTATAGTTTTCTCCCAAGAAATTAACAAATTCAAAATATAACGACAACCCAACAAAAACAAAAAAAACAGTGATGATAAAATATTTGTGTGATGTGTAAGAAGTAATGAAACAGTAGTTAAAATGATATAATTATGATATTTGAGTAGATGAAACAACGAAGAGGAGGCGTGTAATGAAAAAAATGAATGCGTTAGGGTAATTTTGATTATCCATCTAGGGAAATATGTTTATTCACTCATAAGGTAATTTAACTAGGTCATAATTCACAACAAGGCTATTAAAAACCATGTTAATAATTTTATATGTGAATGATTAAATTATGTTTTTTCTCAAATATATTTTCAAGATACTAAACACTAAAATATTCCTATCAGATGATTACTAAAAAGAAATATTCTAAGTAGTTTGGTTTTGAAGGTCAAGTTTAACTATAATTGATTCATGAAATATAATGAAATGATTACTATAACAGAAGATAAGAATAAGTGAAGCGGCCTCTATAGCGACCGACCTTTTCATACATTACTATTACATCATTTCAAAGATAAAAAACATAATAGTATTACACATGGAGGATCCAGAGGTTTAGTGTCTTGGGAAAACTAGGACAACACATAACAAGTACAACATCAAGCATAAAAATTCATTTAATCTATTCTTCTATAGCTTCTTAGTAGCACTTGTCCTCTCCTTAATACATGTAGCCACCTAAGGATATACATAAAAAGGGGTGAGCTAAAATCCCAGTAAGAGGATAGATAAGAACAATATAGCATGAGGTGAGCATAATCATGACATAGGAAGAAGATCTTGAACATGAGAGGAGCATAAACAATAAACTTGAAATGTGGAAAAGCATAAAAATGAAACATCATGTCTTAGTAGTTAACTACCACACATACTTTTGAACAAAGCTAGCATCATGTTAATGCATAATTTCACATTTAATCATGAGATTCGTCACTTTACCCAATGCATTGGAGCGCTATATAATTTCGGGCACACCCGTCACATTTAAACATTCATATTGCGCTATATAATTCCGGGCGCACCCGTCACATCATAATATTATCATTATCATGCTTGCCACATAGAACACATATCAAACATGTACATAAATAACCCATGTAAAGGAATGGGTTTCATCTCATAATAACACATTCATAAGATTTGGGTTCCCAAAAGAAATAGGGAACAACGTACTTGATACCAGAACCATCAACCTTGAATGAGAGGTAAAATGTGAGATCTTGAAAGAAGAGTTCTTTTGGAAAACATTTTGATGGACATAAAAACCAGTGACAAACATTTATATCCCAGAAAAGTAAAGTAAATGATGAAAAAATGATCTTTGAGGAGTAACCATACAAAAATGGAGTGAAAGAGGGAGAACCCGAAAGAAGAAAATTGGGTTCGAGATTTCCCCTTACCTTGTACTCGAATGCCTCCTTCTATTTAATGCCATGTATAATGACATTATATTCATTAATTAGAAATTCTAGAACCTTTTATACATTAATAGGGTTAATTTTGGTTTCATTATTTCATATTATGTTCCTTTAGATTACTTATAGAGTTTAAAAACATTGATCGGGGATGTTCGTTTTCATGGTTTTCTTGAGCGGTCCACTTGTATTCTTAATTTGATGTTTGGGTAGATCATGGGTAAACATCCAGAAATGATATTTCATGTAATTAATTATATTAAATAAGCTTGAATGATTTTAAAATGAGTTATATTAGATCCATGTGGATGAATCATTAGATAATAATTAAATGAAGATTATTTAGGTTAATTTGTGCGGTTTTTGGATCACAACCAACTCTTTTTAACTTTTCACTTAGTAGTATGGCCATAGGTTATTTCCAGAACTTAAAATAGAACATAATACATATAAAAAATTATGTTTCAACCATAAAAATGGTTTCATGACCAGATTGAATGTATAAATGGAAGAAGAGAGCATGTTGTTTTTTAAGGTGATAAATTATCACCACATGAACAACGTTCTCTTTAATAAAATAAAAGGAAGGGGGAAAGGGTGTGGGGTGATATAATATAACATTAGAATTATATATAATACTGGATTTAAAGAACAATTTGGATGATGATAGGTATGGAGAGATCAATAAAGGAACATGAACTTGAAAAGAAATTAAAGGAGAAGAGAGAGAGAAATTACCTTTAGAATCCTCCTCCTGAGATCCTCTTTAAGGAATCTAGGCTTGGTCTTTTGATGAGACCAGCAGCTTTTGGACGTGGGGGATGAGCTAGGGAAGGTTTTTGGGCAGAATTTAGAGAAGGATTTGAGCTTGAGAGGTGTGAGGAAAAGAGGGAGTGAAGGGTGGCTTTTATAGTGGAGGGGAGAGGGGTTTCCTTAATATAAAATTGATTAGTTTATTAATTTCACCAAGGACAAGGAGTAGTGAGTCTTGGATGACCAAAAATAGTAATTTTATAATGTAATCCTGAACCAAGTGGGATTACATCAGCAGAACATCATCAATGACTGAATTAATACATTATTTAGCTTTTATTGTGAATTATCGGATTCCACTATTCATCAAAAATTCAAGTATCTCAGAAAATTCCCAAAAATTTACCCCAACCATTTTTCAATGTGTAGAATCCAGAAATGAAGTCAATTTTTCAAAAATAATTTTCTAAATATTATTAATTTAATATTTAATTAAAATCATAATTTACTTAAAAAACAGTTTTTCAAATTAAAACTGATTTTGTAGTTCTTTCAAAAATTACTTAGGGTCTTATAAAATTATCTAAAAACTATTAGACATTGATTTAATAATTTATTAATATATTTCAGGAAAATAAATATTCTTTTAAATTAATTAATTAATTATAATTAATTATTTATGACTTATAAAATACCAAAAACGTTTACTAAGGTCAAATTATCACTTTCTATGATGTCTAAATTTTATTTTATTATTCATAGGTAATGTTACTCTTATTTACTATTCATAAGGTTCATATTACTATTCATAAGGGTAGGTTACTATTCACCAAAAATTATTTTTGTTTCATTAGACTCCAAAAACTATCTTGAACACAACTGTGTATGTTGGATTTTTAAAATTCCAAACATAGGGGTGACAAAATTATGTTTAAAGGTCACTTATCACTTAGTAGTTCATTATTTTGTGTTTTTATGACATAGATATAAGAAGGGAATTTTCCATTGAAAAACTTTGGGTCATTACATTCTTCCCCCCTTAAGAAATTTCGCCCCCAAAATTTCACTTTACACAAACAGGTGAGGGTACTTCTCCTTCATTGCCTCTTCCGGTTCCCAAGTTTCTTCCTCAAACTTTTGGTTCCTCCACAACACTTTCACAAGGCGGGTTGTCTTGTTGCGTAGAACCTTATCACTTCGGTCCAGAATTTTTACCGGCTGCTCCTTATAGGAGAGATCATCTTCCAGTTATACCACCTCTGAGTTTAGTACATGTGAGGGGTCTGAAATTTACTTCCTCAGTAGAGATACGTGAAACACATCATGAACTTGAGCCATATTCGGTGGAAGTGCCAGACGATAGGCCACGACTCCTATACGATCAAGGATCTCAAAGGGGCCAATGTACCTTGGGCTTAGCTTACCTTTCTTCCCAAATCGCATGACTCTCTTCCATGGAGATATTCTAAGGAAGACTTTATCTCCAATGTCGAACTCCAAGTCCCTTCGACGATTGTCAGCATAGCTCTTTTGCCGACTTTGAGTAGATTTAATGTGTTTCTGGATGACTTGAACCTTCTCTGTCATCTCTTGAACAAGATTGGGACCAAGTAGCTTTCGTTCTCTAACTTCATCCCAACAGGTTGGAGTTCTACATCGCTTCCCATAAAGAGCTTCATACGGAGCCATCTGAATACTTGAGTGGAAGCTATTGTTTTATGAGAACTCAACCAATGGGAGGTGCTGATCCCAACCACCTTTGAATTCAAGAGAGCAGGATCTTAGCATATCTTCAAGTTTCTGAATAGTCCTTTCAGACTGGCCATCAGTTTGGGGGTGATAGGCCGTGCTGAAATTTAATTCAGTACTCAAAGTATGTTGAAGGCTCCTCCAGAATTTAGAAGTGAACCTTGGATCATGGTCAGAGGCAATCGAGAGTGGAACACCGTGAAATCTCACTACTTCCTTCACATATATCCTTGCAAGTTGTTCAAGTGAGAGGTCTTCCCGAATAGAGATAAAATGGGCAGTCTTGGTGAGTCGGTCAACCACAACCCATATCGCATTATTTCCTCTTGACGTTTTCGGGAGACCCATGACAAAGTCCATAGTAACATTTTCCCATTTCCACATGGGTATAGGCAATGGATGCATCATACCTTTGGACTTTTTCCGCTCAGCTTTAACTTGCTGACATACCAAGCACCTTGATATATATTCCGCAATCTCCTTCTTCATGTTATCCCACCAGAAGTGTTCTCGGAGATCACGATACATCTTGGTACTTACAGGATGAATAGAGAAAGTTTAGCTATGTGCATTATCCAATAGCTCCTTCTTTATTCCGGGTGATGAAGGCACACAAAGCCACGTTCCAAACCGAATCACACCATCATCGTCGATATGGAACTCTTGAAGCTTCCCTTCCTTTACTGCATTTACCCTCTTTTGTATCTCCACATCATCCCTTTGTGCTTCCTTAATCTTCTATTGGATGGATGGTTGCGCAATCATTTGGGAAAGGTAGTATATATCCCCTGCCCTTACGATTCCCAAATCCATCCTTTGCATATCCAAGAAGATAGGGTCTTTCTCAATCCTCAACATGGATAGAGTAGCAGGTTCTTTCCTGCTTAGAGCATCAACTACCTTGTTCGCCTTTCTAGGATGATAGTGAATAGAGAAATCGTAATCCTTGATTATCTCTAACCATCTCCTTTGACGCATGTTGAGATCCTTTTGTGTGAATATATACTTTAGGCTCTTGTGGTAAGTGTATATGTCACACTTCTCACCATAAAGGTCGTGCCGCCAGATTTTCAAGGCAAAAATCACGGCTGCCAGCTCTAGATCATCCGTCGGGTAGTTCTGCTCATGGATCTTTAATTGTCGTGAGGCGTAGGCTATCACATTATCATTTTGCATGAGTACACAACCCAAGCCTTTCTTTGAAGCATCAATGTATATCACAAAACTTTCCCCACTTTTCGGTAGTGTGAGTACATGTGCAGTGATTAGCCTTCTCTTTAGCTCCTTGAAGCTTCCCTCACATTCATCCGTCCAGACATATTTTACCTCTTTCCTTGTTAACTTAGTTAGCGGGCTTGACAATCGTGAGAAGTTTCTCACAAAACGTTGATATTACCCAGCTAATCCAAGAAAACTACGGATTTCTGTGACACTAGAGGGCCTGGGCCATTCCTCAATCGCCTTTGTCTTTGAAGGGTCCACAGAAATTCCCTCGCTTGTGATCACATGTCCCAAGAATGTGACTCGATTCATCCAAAAGTCACACTTTCTGAACTTGGCGTACAACTTCTCCTTTCTCAATGTTGCCAACACAAGTCTTAGATGTTCTTTATGTTCCTCCTTAATCTTGGAGTAAATGAGAATATCATCAATAAACACTACCACAAATTTGTCGAGGTAATGTATAAAGACTTTATTCATCAAATCCATGAAGATTGCAGGGGCATTAGTAAGTCCGAAGGGCATCACCAAAAACTCATAGTGCCCATACCTTGTACGGAAGGCAGTCTTCTGAATATATTCCTTCTTCACCTTTACTTGATGATATCCAGAATGAAGATCCACCTTTGAGAAGTATTGAGCTCCTCTTAACTGATCGAACAAGTCATCAATCCTTGGGAGAGGATACTTGTTCTTTATGGTGATCTTGTTGAGTTCCCAATAATCGATACACAACCACATGGTTCCATCCTTCTTCTTCACAAAGAGCATTGGCGCACCCCAAGGTGATGCACTAGGGCGTATAAACCCTTTGTCCAGATGCTCTTGCAGCTTCTTCTTTAACTCCTCCAGTTCAATAGGAGCCATCCTATAGGGGCACTTTGAGATAGGAGTAGCTCCGGGTATGAGTTCAATTGAGAACTCTAACTCATGATCCGGGGGAATTCCGGGTAACTCTTCGGGAAATACATCGTTGTATTCCCTTACGATGGGCATTTCCTCAAGGTTGGAACTTTCCTTCGACTCAAAAATTTGGGCGAGGTATGCTTCTTCATAGGGAATCATCACCCACACCATTGAAGGATTTTTCAAAGGATAGTCATGATCTTCATTGAATTTGTAGAGGAGCATGGGATGGTTCGGAATATGAAAATATATTTCTTTTTCCCGACATTTGATATGTGCTCTATATAACGAGAGCCAATCCATTCCCATTATAGCGTCGAATTCCACCAAGGGAAGTATTACAAGATTTGCTGGAAGAATCTTCCCACATACGTCAACAGGAGAAGAATCAAACACTTGGGTTGCAATGATTGCACCACTTGGTGTTTTTATAGATATCTCTACTTCAAGGTTTCGGGGCTTCAATTCTATAGTTCTAGAAAACTTGCAAGATATAAAGGAATGCGTAGATCCAGAATCAAATAAGAGTTTTGCCATTCTTGAGTGAATAGGAAGTGTACCTTGTACGGCTTCATTATCATGTTCCACCTTCGCAGTAGTGATGGCATAATCCTTCCCTTGTTCTTTTGGTTTTGGTGGTTGTTGGCTCTGATTACCCTCGAGAGCTCGAGGTTTAGTGCACTGGTTTGAATAGTGCCCTAGCTCCTTACAGTTGTAGCATTGAACCACGAGTGGTTATCTCCTTTCATCGGCTACATTATCCTTCCTTTTTATGTCTCTTCGACACTCTTGAGCTTGGTGTCCTTCTTTCCCACACTTGAAGCATTTCCCCGTCCCTTTGAGGCAGTTCCCATTGTGCAACTTCCCACATTTTTGGAAAGTGGGTCATTTTGTTTTCTTCCCATCTTTATCACTAGATCCACCAGCTTGAAACTCCATCTTTCTTTTCTTATCACCATAGCCATGGGACCATTCTCCAAACTCCATCTCCACTTTGAGAGCACACCGAACAACTTCTTCATAACCCCCAATGTCTCGAATTTCAAGAGATTTTCGAAGATGTGGTTTTAATCCACTAGAGAATCTATCAATTTTTCTATCATTGTTGATAACAAAACCCTAAGCATACCTTGCAAGCCTTGTGAAATTTGCTTCATAGGTTGTGACAGATTCTCCTTCTTTTTGCTTGAGCTCTATGAATTCACTCTCCATCTTCTTGCGAAGAGTTCATGGGAAGTACTTATTAAGAAACATTATCTTAAAGTCTTCCCATTCCATCTCTTCAATTTCATCCCTTGGCTTGGTGTTCTTAATCAAATCCCACCATTGATCAGCTTCTCCATCTAGAAGATAAACATCTAGAGTCACCTTCTCCGTCTCAGAACAGTGAAGAACATAAAAGATCTTCTCCATGGAGTTGACCCACTGTTCCGCAACTAGTGGATCAGAAGATCCACAAAACGTCAGTGGTCATTGCCGCATAAAACATTCCATAGCTAGCTGCTCCCTCTTTGGTGAATGAGGACGTTCCCCATTATTATGGTTATTATTCATAACCTGGGATAATTGGGTAAGCATCGCCATGAAGTTTTGAACTCCACCTCCAAAATCATTGGGGATGTCGTTCGGGCAATCGTTGCATTGGCCTTCGCAAGAATTGTTGGACTGATTTCTCCTGGTTCCCACCATTTTCTAAAATAGAAAAGGTTAGAACAAAACATAAGTAAACAAGTCATGAATAACTTATCCTTTTAAACAATTATACCAAAAACATAACATATGGGGTCCCTAGGTAAATATCCTTGTGTGCATATTTGTAATTAGTCTCATGCTAGAGGTTTTCTTTAGGGTTCACTAATCCTAATTCCCAAATTAACTAAACCTTTCCTCTGATACCACCTATAGAGACCCAGCCTTTTCATACATTACTATTACATCATTTCAAAGATAAACAACATAATAGTATTACACATGGAGGATCCAGAGGTTTTGTGTCTTGGGCAAACTAGGACAACACATAACAAGTACAACATCAAGCATAAAAATTCATTTAATCTATTCTTCTATAGCTTCATAGTAGCACTTGTCCTCTCCTTAGTACATGTAGACACCTGAGGATATACATCAAAAGGGGTGAGCTAAAATCCTAGTAAGAGGATAGATAACAACAATATAGCATGAGGTGAGCATAATCATGACATAGGAAGAAGATCTTGAACATGAGAGGAGCATAAACAATAAACTTGAAATGTGGAAAATAATAAAAATGAAATATCATGTCTTGGTGGTTAAATACCACACATACTTGTGAACAAAACTAGCATCATGTTCACGCATAATTTCACATTTACTCATGAGATTCATCACTTTACCCAATGCATTGGAGCGCTATATATTTCCGGGCGCACCCGTCACATCATAATATTATCATTATCATGCTTCCCACATAGAACACATATATAACATGTACATAAATAACCCATGGAAAGGAATTGGTTTCATCTCATAATAACACATTCATAAGCTTTGGGTTCCCAAAAGAAATAGGGAACAACATAATTGATACCAGAACCATCAACCTTGAATGAGAGGTAAAATGTGAGATCTTGAAAGAAGAGTTCTTTTGGAAAACATTTTGATGGACATAAAAACTAGTGACAAACATGTATACCCCAGAAAATTAAATGAAATGATGAAAAAATGATCTTTGAGGAGTAACCATACCAAAAATGGAGTGAAAGAGGGAGAACCTGAAAGAAGAAAATTGGGTTCGAGATTTCCCCTTACCTTGTACTCGAATGCCCCCTTCTCTTTAATGTCCTGTATAATGACATTATATTAATTAATTAGAAATTATAGAACCTTTTATACATTAATAGGGTTCATTATGGTATCATTATTTCATATTATGTTCCTCTGGATGACTTATAGAGTTTAAAAACATTGATCGGGGATGTTCGTTTTCATGGTTTTCTTGAGCGGCCCACTTGTATTCTTAATTTGATGTTTGGGTAGATCATGGGTAAACATCCAGAACTGATATTACATGAAATTAATGATATTACAGAATCTTGAATGATTTTATATTGAGTTATATTAGATCCATGTGGATGAATCATTAGATAAGAATTAAATGAAGATTATTTAGGTTAATTTGTGCGGTTTTTGGATCACAACCAACTCATTTTAACTTTTCACTTAGTAGTATGGCCATAGGTTATTTCCAGAACTTAAAATAGAACATAATACATATAAAAAATTCTGGTTCAACCATAAGAATGGTTTCATGACCAGATTGAATGTATAAATGGAAGAAGAGAGCATGTTGTTTTTGAAGGTGATAAATTATCACCACATGAACAACGTTATCTTCAATAAAATAAAAGGAAGGGGGAAAGGGTGTGGGGTGATATAATATAACATTATAATTATATATAATACTGGATTTAAAGAACAATTTGGATGAATATAGGTAGGGATAGATCAAGAAAGGAACTTGAACTTAAAAGGAAATTAAAGGAGAAGAGAGAGAGAAATTACCTTTAGAATCCTCCTCTTGAGATCCTCTTTAAGGAAGCTAGGCTTGGTCTTTTGATGATACCAGAAGCTTTTGGATGTGGTGGATGAGATAGAGAAGGTGTTTGGGAAGAATTTAGAGAATTCTTGGAGCTTGAGAGGTGTGAGGAAAAGAGGGAGTGAAGGGTGGCTTTTATAGTGGAGGGGAGAGGGGTTTCCTTAATATAAAATTGATTAGTTTATTAATTTCACCAAGGACAAGGAATAGTGAGTCTTGTATGACCAAAAATAGTAATTTTATAATGTAATCCCGAACCAAGTGGGCTTACATCAGCAGAACATCATCAATGACTGAATTAATACATTATTTAGCTTTTATTGTGAATTATCGGATTCCACTATTAATCAAAAATTCAAGTATCTCAGAAAATTCCCAAAAATTTACCCCAACCATTTTTCGACGTGTAGAATCCAGAAATGAAGTCCATTTTTTCAAAAATAATTTTCTAAATATTATTAATTAAATATTTATTTAAAATCATAATTTACTTAAAAAAACAGTTTTTCAAATTAAAACTGATTTTGCAGTTCTTTCAAAAATTACTTAGGGTCTTATAAAATTATCTAAAAAATATTAGACATTAATTTAATAATTTATTAATATATTTCAGGAAAATAAATATTCTTTTAAATTAATTAATTATTTATAATTAATTATTTATGACTTATAAAATACCAAAAACATTTACTAAGGTCAAATTATCACTTTCTATGATGTCTAAATTTTATTTTATTATTCATAGGTAATGTTACTCTTATTTACTATTCATAAGGTTCATATTACTATTCATAAGGGTATGTTACTATTCATAAGGGTAGGTTACTATTCACCAAAAATTATTTTTGTTTCATTAGACTCCAAAAACTATCTTGAACACAACCGTGTATGTTGGATTTTTAAAATTACAAACATAGGGGTGACAAAATTATGTTTAAAGGTCACTTATCACTTAGTAGTTCATTATTTTGTGTTTTTATGACATAGATATAAGAAGAGAATTTTCTATTGAAAAACTTTGGGACATTACAACCTCATTCAATAAATATGGCACAGGTGAAGTAAAATAATATGATCAGATATGTCTCATTACTTAATAATTTTTTATCTGAAATAATTATAAGAACAATCATTGACATAGTAAATTTCATGAAAATGAAATGATTATGAAGTAAAAAACTGAGTTTTGAATAAGGGATGTCTTCTTTTTCGAGATAGATCATCCTCTTATAACTTTTACTTATTCAATATCCTTATTATTTATCCTCATTTTCCTATTCTTGATGTTATTAATGAATGATTGATGTTATAATTCCTTTTTAAGGAAGTAATCAAGTGAATATTAGAGGATTCCTGAATTATTTTCTCACAACCATGAATTCACAGATTCTCTCTAGAACTAGACTTGGGAAACATGTCAGTATTAATCATATCCTCTGGGGGCCTTGAGTATAAATTCCCCTACAAATTTCACTCCCCCACATGCTTTAATCTTAGGATCCATTCATTTTTTTCACCTGGACTCATCTCCATCCATGATTCAATATTAAATAGCATCACTTGACACTCTGTAGTAGTTACCCAAGAATACATCTAATTAATCCCAATTATCCCCTCAGATATAATTTTGATTTATGAAACTAGGGAACACATGGAACTTAATTCTCAATTTAACCTCCATGATAGTTTATTTTCATGTTTTATAAAATTAAAAAAGTCTTATGATCAGAGGAAAATGTATTATGTGGAATGTATGTGTTATGAAATTACTAAATGTTTATAAAAACAAGGAAAAGTCATAAAAACTGGATTAAATTTTTTTTAAATCGAATGAAGCCATTTAAAATTAAGGAAAAGACTTACGAACTAGATGTGGTCTTATAAAACTCATGAAGATTCTTATAAAGTGGGTATTTTTCCAAAATTATTACCTCCTACTACTCAATATAAGTCTTGAATGGTTGAATAATAAGTCTTGTATACAACCATAATAAATCATACATGATTAAGACATAGTGAAATTCTTATGTCTTCTATCCTGAAATAAGTCTTATGAAACAAGCTAGATCCTTATGAAATTATCCCCTTTTCTAAATTCTATCTTATATCTTCATAATTACATGAAATTATCATATACTATGACCATAGTGCAAAAAATTATCAAAATTCTAGGTTCTTCAAAATAATTACAACTTCAAAAAATAAGTTAAATAATTTTCCCACAAATAAATTATTTTAAAAACAAACCAAGAAACATGAAAAATATTAGTTCCAAACCTAAACCCATTAAAATGTGTCCAAAATAATTTTTCTATCAAAATTTTACTAAAATAACAAAACAATTAATTCTAAAAGAATATAAAAATCAATGCAAAGAACAACTGATCTATGAAGTAGAAAAATTCATCATTCCAATTACAGTATTAAAATAAAAAACATTAACCATAAATGATCAGGATTTAATATATTTCAATTAAAACACATTTAAGGATACAAAAACACTATAATTTCGTCAGATAAAAGGGTTAAATATGTATAAAAATAATTTCACATCATGTTTACCCAAAATAAGACATTTAATATCATCAAAATATTTATTAAACATATTTATTGAATTTTAATTAATCTCAATAAAGAAGAATAATCATGCTAATAAAAAGGTGATTTAAAAAATTATTTACCACATGGAATATTTTTTGTAAAAAAGGATGATTTCTATCACAAAAAGAAAATGTTATTGAGAAATAATGTTTTTTGGTTTTTGGAAAAATTTGCTCAAATTTGTAAATTTTGAATGGAATTTAACCAACTTGAATTTATTTTAAAATGGTATTCAAAACTTATATTTTCCTCCATGGTGAACACAACTCACATGACTTAGAAACTCTTCATAATTTTACACAGATAAATGGATGAGTAAGTATAAAAAGTTATTAATAACACATCATAATTAAACTCATAAAATAGTTTTAACAAATACAATTCATCCAGGATTAGTAGTTCATTTCTTAAACCATTTGAATGAAAAGTATACAGTTTAAATCCAACCAAGAAATTCAAATTCCATTGAAATAGTAAAACACACTCACAAAATAACACTAAAAACAAGTTTGTTCATGAGTGAAGTGAAAATATAATATCAAATTTAATCCATGGATAAATAAATATTATTAATCACCTAAAAGTAGTAAAATCATATCCAAATTCCCTAAAAATTAACACTCAATAAATTGTAAAATTAATTCTAAAAAATCAGTTTTGATAAGAAAGTTATATAATTATTATTTGAAATCAATGAAATATATCTCAAAATATATGAAGACGCCTCCCCCAAATTTAAAACCCAAATATTCCCCAATGTAAAACTATATGGTGGAAGATAAAAAATTAAACTATTTATGTTTGTAAAAGGTTTTGTAAATCAACAACCCAAAATAATGTTTAATGGGACACAATAAAGATCAAAAAGAATATTTTACAAAAACAATATAACCAATAAATAACTCAAAACATAAAAAAAAATTATCCAATTATTATATGGAAATTTTTGTAAATGTATAATATTTTCATAAATTTTTACTCAATAAATTATGGTTTTAAAATATTTTTAAACAATTATATTAAAATAATAAAACTCAATTATTCAGAAAAAATGGAATTAGAATAGTAGTTATGACTAGTTGAATTATTATAATGATTTCAACATCAAAACAGTACATTCATATCAACTTTCAAAATTTCATACCCATAGAAGATGGAAATAGATTTATAAATTAAGGTAGAAAAGGTGTATGATTAAATACAAACTCCCCAAACATAGAAGATTTAGTCTTTAACAATCATATATCACACATTCTTTCTTTTCTTTTTGAAAAAAAATCTCATTGTTTCCCAATTATGAATCCTATAATATTAATAGATAAACATTAGATTCTATTAATTATTAATCCAAATAAAATACTACACATGTTTTAGATAAAAGTGAAAGTGATTAAAATAGGTTCCAATATTCAACTCCTCTTAGTCTTGGGAAACAATTGGGTTTCATCTCCCAAGGTTATATGATTATATTTTTTTTAAAAATGTATAGTAGTTTATTATCTTCAAAAATGATACGGATAACTAAAATTGAAGTTTGTGGTGGTAAATAGCACTAAAATTTTCCCAAGTTATTGTAATTAGTGTAAAAGGCACTTTTTCATTAAAGTAATAAGGATTCAAATAATAAAAATTTAGGCATAGCAGATGTTTTATTCTTATTCAAATAAATAAAGAAACAAAAACCAAAAATAAATACCATAAGTTATTTTTCATAAATAACTAAATTTAAAAATTCAATTAGACTCAATGTATGCTTAGTTTTAAATTAAAAACACAATTATCTATCCCTTTGGATACTCCCCAACATAAAGTTTTATACTTTTTTCCACTAACTATGAATATAATTGTTTTCTCTCCAAATAACTTAAAAACTCAATTAACTAAACCCCTAAGAGTATTGAAAGTACTGAACCATTTAGACTTAATTTTACTAGGGAATAGCTTGAGTATATAATTGAAAATTAAAACATTCAAACCATCCATGAAATATCTATTTTGGATTATTAATTCAAGAAAATATTTAGTTACTATAATTTTAAATCCTTTAATTTTTATATTATTAACTTCTAATCTTACCAAATACACTTATCTCTAGTAATAACCTCTCACCAATAGACTTAAAAATTTAATTTATAGCCTTTACACCCCAAAATCATTTATGTTGTAATTCCATAGGTAAGTGGAATGAATCACTAAATTGAATTCAATAATGAAATATCCCTCTAAGAGTCATTAATGGGATTCTATGACGCCACAAATATTTTTTCATGTTTTATAGACTAATCATTACTGGAACTTCTTATAGTATTTTCTAAAAACTATTTCAACTCCTTGTTATAAATATAACCTTGTCTATAAGACATTGGGTGATATTTTATTCTTGTTTTGTACACACAAATATACACTACAACAAAACTAGCTATTATCGGAGGTTTTTTTTCATATAGCGGTGGTTTAAACTGCCGCTATATGGTTTGGCGGCGGTTTATAGAAACTGCCACTAAACTGAGCATTAGCAATCTATTAGCGGCAGTTTTTTCCGTTTCACGGTGTTTTGAGGGAAGCGTCATAGATGCCTTATTTCGCGCCGGTTTTCATGACTTTAGTGGCGGTTTTACGGGTGCCGGATATTTTTTTATTCGCGGAAGTTTTAACCACCGTGATATTCAGGCGTTTGATGCACCTCTGTCACAGCAGTGAAAACCGCCGCTAAATATAAACCGATTACATTTCGTGGTGGTTTTAACCGCCGCTAATGGTTTACAAGTAAATCATTAGCGGCGGTTATAACCGTCGTGAAATGATGACCAGTAAAGCATTAGCGGCGTTTAAAACCACCGCGACATGCTGACCAGAAAAAAAATGCAGTTTTGCTTCTATTGCCCCACTGCCCTGAAAAACAAATCAAACCAGAAAATGGAACATAAGAAATCATACAAACAAATAAAATGTTATTTCTAACTTGGTATCCCCAACATGATTTAATAGGAGACGTTATACAAACAATCGACCATAATTCTATAGTGATAATAATCAATAATGTATCTATGGGGAAGCATGAAATCCATTCCAATAATTGCATCATATATTTACAAGATGGGAAAGAATGAATTCTATATAAAAAACATTTTCCTATCTGATGGGGAAAATAATTCCATCAGTGAACAATCATTGATCGAATAACCAATGAGGTTTACAAATTCTTAATGACACATAAATACACTATATCAAGGACCAGAATCTCTAGAAATTTATCAAATATAACATTGTATGATGCACTTGTGTCAAATAATGTAGAATCTATAGTAGAGGTTACTATATTAGTACCTCAAACAATATATGAATTTGAATTATGCTCCCTATCATATTTTGATCATCATTTAGTTTTCCCATACCATGACTCTATGCTACAACCTGACTATTCTGAGTGGGATCACATTTCATGAACATTAATTCCTAGGTCTAGTATCAACTATGTCGACTGCCACCTTGGCCTCAGTAGTATGTGGTATTATAGCTACATCCCTACTAAAAATTAAGAGGACCCACATAATAATGTGGAATATGTAAAGATCTTATGCCCCTAGGTGGAACTGGTGGAAAAGTTTTGAAGATGTGAAAGATTTGACCCAAACTCCTATAACCTCTGCATTCAACTAGATACACTGTACGTTGGGAGAAAAGATGTGTATCTTCTATAAATCTCCTCATATTGTGTTAATAAGTCACCCAAATTATGGTAGAATAGTTGTGTGTCTTTCCTTTAACCATTTTTAGAATATTCTAGGTGACTTCAGTGACCAGAACAGCATATTTTCTTATTCTATTATTGGAGAATGTGTATGGGCCTGATCTTTTCCTCCATTTCATATAGGTATATACCGATGTTAATCAAGTTAGTGGGAAAGGATATGTGTATTCCCTATATTTTTTACAAAAATATTCTTGGTGATTTCTTTGAATAATACCATATTATACCAACAAGCTTAGTAAATGTGGGAAAATGTGTCATCTTACTCATAGTTTGCCACCATATTTACTTAGTGGGATTCTTTGGAGGGTATAGATGTAGGGCCATGTTCTTGGTTGATTGTTCACTACCCTCAGTGGGTTTTTTTGACTACCTAGGTTTGAGAGACATAGGTCAGACTCCGGAGGTAAACACAAACATTATATAGAGGTTTTATTACTTTGTAGCATTGGTGATGGTGAATGCTAGAAGGAGCCCTTTGGAGGGTCCCTTATGCTATCTAGACGAGTCCATCAGTTACCTCTTGATCAACCTCCATAGATAAGGGAGGAACATGTTATTTCCTTCCATGTATATGACCATGAAATGGTTTGAGATGGAAACTATTTACAACAAATTATGTTCCACTGGTCATTGTTGATTAGACATCTAGTAGGGATTTTTGAGATGAATGGATTTTTTAGCTTCCTATGAAGATGGAAAGGTACCATTTTGGTGTGACTCCCAAACTAGTGAATTTGAGACCCAATGTTGAGGGTGCAAGGTTGATAATAGGGCCCTAGTTTTAAATGAGGATCTAACTTGTTCAGTAGTCGAAGAATATGTGTTCTTAAAGTAGTAAAATGTCATTTGGATCAAAGGGGGTTCTAGTTGAAAGTGCCAAAATAATTATGAGAAACATTTACAAGAAATCCTCATGAAATCAGCATATCAATAAATAAACACATGTATAATCAATTGTATCGGATCCATGTTTGTCCACATTTCATATTTTGAGAGAGAGAAAAGAGCCTAACATGTGGGTGACACATGCTTTTGTTTAAGGTTCCATGTTAGGTTCACAATTTTTGTTTCCAACTACTTTTATTGGTGAGTATATGATTCGTATCACATGATTAGGCTAAACTACATTCCCATCATCCTCTTATGTTTGGTCTCTATACTGCCTACTAGGCTCCAATTTATATAACCAACACAAAATAAAAAAAGGATCACTCTTTAGTCATCCAAAATCTTGACTACCAATTCAAACACAGGCCTAAATGGAATGATTTATACCACACTCGAGAAATCAAGACATAAAATGAAACATCATAAATCAAAAAAAATGCATAGAAGGAAACATGAGAAATCAAGAAAATGTTAGGACATGGAAATTTTTGGTGGAAACTATGTGCCATACATGTTACATATACAAACCAACCGTTCTCATATTTGTTCAAAACATCAACAATACTACTACTCATCATCTGATGATGCATCATCACCCTCTCCACCTCCATCTCCATTACCTACTTCCACCTGTAAGAACATTATATTGAAAATTAAATATTGTTGCATATTTATAATTATACTTAAAACCAATAAAAGTTTGAAAACTAAATGATTTTGATTTTTTGTGATTTACCTACTCACCACTAGTCGATGAACTACCACCAGGGGCATATCTGCTCATATACTGATGTACTTCAAGCAACTCTTTCTGCAAAGTAGATATTTGATCCCCCTGCTGGTGAACTATGTTTCGAAGAGAAGAAATATCCATCTAAGCATCTTCAGGTATGAAATGACTATAACCAGGAGTAGATGCAGCTAGAATCCCTAGTGGCCTACCAAAGACCTCAGATGGTACGGGTCCCAAACCCATCCCGCACACTCTACTAGGATGATCCTTCCCAAGGACTTTAGCAACTGGGTCATCATGGGATACTGAGTAGGATTTCCCAGGATTGACATCCCATATTTCTTTAATTTTTACCTATAAATAAAATATCAATATATATTAACACAATAAAAACTGATAATAAGTTATTATAATAAAAAATTGACTTCATACCCCAACTTCTTTGGCAGGCTCATTAACAAAACTTTCATCTATTTTTTTATGAACATCCAGCCACAGTTTAGTTCGGGATGCTTCATGACCTAAAATCTGTGACTACATTAAACAATAATAAATCAAAAATTTAATATGTAAAATAGATAATATTGTATTATAAATATTTAAACTAATTAAAATATTACCAATGACATTCAGCTTCTAGAAAAGCTTTTTGAGCCCGCAGTGTGAGGGATGACTTGCTTTGCCCGGTTTGATGCATTCTGTCTTGAGAGATCCTGAAATAAATAAAATTCAATTTAACAATAATGTATTCAATGTCATATCCTCTTCATACACATGTATAAATGTAAAATAAAGATAATATAATAATATATATTTCAATACCATTCGCTTCTCATCACGATGTCGATCAAAAAAAACATTCCATTGTTCTTTCGGTACCCCACTGGGTAGCTTCTCATACATTTGCTCCACGGTCAATGAAGTATCGTTGACATCACACTAAAACCTCCATTTGAAATCTTTCCATTTTTACCAAGATTTTTCAATGTCCACTTCTGTGCTATCACATCAGCAACAGTAAAGTGGAAGAACATCTGTATATAGAAATTCATTTTGAACATATTAGTAACATGGAATTCAATTAAACCATAAAGTAATAAAATTACCTTTATATGAGAATAAAAAACTTTATTTTTCCAGTTTGGAGGCATCTGCCTCCAATAATCATATGAAATAGGCAGGGAAATGGGCTCCGCTGCCAGCTGACCTATAATCTGGCCAAGTAACCTCGCAACGTCATCCGTCGGGACCCCATAAGAATCAAATGGCATGAATATCTTCTCACCATTCATGTTCCAAACATCTGAAATTTTATGTGTTTTTCCATGGTTTCATTTTTTTCATCTGCAATGAGCAAACAATTATTATAAAAAAATACAACAAATTTATTTAAATAAAATTTGTACCTATGACTGTGACCCTCCAGAATGTCTGTGATGAACTGGAAGGGGTGTGTCATTGCCCCACTACTAAGGCTCCGGTAGGGGGAGTCTATGACTCATCCTCTAATGAGACATCCATAGATGGTGTCAGAGATGGTGCAGGGGGAGATGGTGCAGGGGTGTAGGTAGCTGGTGCCTCAGATGCCGTGGGGACAGACGGATCGTCATCTGTCGCAGAACTAGATGAAATAGTGTGCCGCTTTTTCTTTGGAATTCCTGTCATTTAATCAAATAAAATTAAGTTCAGAATATATATTTCAAAAAATTTATGCATAAAAAAAATTAAAAATGATAATAGATTCCCAGTACTAACAAACAAAATATATATAACAATTATAATGCATGACTGCAGGAATGAAACAAGTGGTTGCTGAATAAATAAACCATTGTACATACAATCATTTTTCCCTTCAATCATGTCAGTTTTCTGCTCCATTGCTTCATCCACTTCATTCATCCTTTCTAGACTAATATTTTCAATATCATGATGGATAAATAATTCTACTTCCTGTTGTTGATGAAATTCAATTGCAGAGGTCAAATCTTCCACTTCATCACCCATATCATACAAATCTATTTGTATTACGTGAGTAACTACACTCCACCCTTCATCCACAACATCATTCACATAATATACCATTTTTTCTTGTGATGCTAAGATATATGGATCATGCAGTTCACGATCACCAACATCCATCAAGTGAGAGAAGTTTACAGAAGTAAATTGCAAGGAATCTCTTTTAACACCTCTGATAATATCGACCCATTTGCATTTGAATAAAATAACATAAAAATGCTTGTGGTAGTTTAATTCAATAATATCATGCAGCTTTTTATAGTATCCCACTTCATCAAATGTAAATATACCACTATTTTGTGTTTTCAAACCCACTTCTCGATCGACTGTACGAAATATGAAGTCATTCACATTATAAGCGTCAAACTTTCTAACTTGTTTTATAGGACCTCTAGCAAGAAACATCAAATCTTCTGACAAGTTTTCTCAATTATCAGTAATCATGATCTAAAAAAATAAATATAATTTAATAGATTTACAAATTTTATGTGTCAAACTAATATTTGTATTTATTGCAATATTTATAAACTTACATGTCGTGCAAACCATTCTACCATCTCTTTATTCACAGCTTTCTTTATATCTTTCTCATTTTGTGTTTGGCCTCTCATTAGTCTCTTTGTTTGTATCCTCAACTCTTCAATAAATGGATCTGCAATTTCACTATTCAGAAGCACATATCTATGTGCCTGTAATAATTCCAATTTTGTCAGTGTCACATATGAGGTCCTCCCAACTGATCGGCCAATAGCAGGAAATATTTTTGATTTCTGATGCATTTGAGATTGATTTGATGTGTCGTCAACATGACCAACTCGATTAAATATTGTCTCAATATCATCCAAATATCTAGAACAAAAGGTGAGACACTCCTCGGGCAAATAGCCTTCAGCAATAGAGCCTTCTGGTTGAGCTTTATTTCTCACGTATGCTTTCAAATGCCCAAGATATCTGTGAAATAAAATAATAATATTATGCATTTATTTAAATTCTAAAAATTGTTTACTTAACTGAAAACATATAAATAAAATACCTCTCAATTGGATACATCCATCGATAATGAACGGGGCCTCCTAATTTAGCTTCTTCAACCAAATGCACAGTTAAATGCATCATGATAGTAAAAAACGATGGAGGAAAGATCATCTCCATTGATCAAAGGGTCAATACAAACCTCTCCTGGAGGTTGTTAAGCTGAAATGGATATAGAGCTTTCTCACATAATTTCCTGAAAAATGTGCAGAATTGGAGTACAACAGCATTAACTTTTTCAGGTAATAATGTACGCAATGCCAATGGTAGTAACTGTTGTAACAAAATATTTGAATCATGACTTTTCAATCCATATAACTTACGATTCTTCAAGTCAACACACATCGAGATGTTACTCTAATACCCATCATATACCTTCACATTATTTAAAATTTTAAGGAACGTATCTTTATCCCTATTTTTCATTGAAAAAATAGCTAGATCATACTTTTCATTCTCATCTGGCCATATATCATGTTTTATGTTCATTACTTGTAAGTCTTTGCGATCATTGAGATGATCCTTCGACTTTCCATGCTCATTAAGTAATGTGAAAATAAAATTATCACATACATTCTTCTCAATATGCATCACATCAATATTGTGGCGCAAAAAATTAAATTCCCAATACGGAATTTTGAAGAATATACTTTTTTTCTTCCATTGTTGTGTTTTGATTTCACTTGACGATGCACTTCGCACTCGTTTTCCGCTATCATTCAAATGATGAACATTCCCAAATTTTGTTTTAGCATTTTCAAGTTGTGTCAATATTTCAGAACCGGTTAACAACTTTGGAGGTGGTCTACGATCAATGGAACCATTAAATTTTGATTTGTTCAGCCGAAATCTATAAGATGCATCAAGAAATCTTCGATGGAACAAGAAGCACCATTTTCTAATATGAGGTAGTCATTTGGGCTTGAAATCAAAGTAACAAACAGGACAATCCAAACCCATATATGTGTTCCAACCAGATAAATTCCCAAGCCCAGGGAAGTCACTAATGGTCCACATTAAATCAGCATGCATTTTGAACATTGTTTTAGAAGAAACATCAAATGTATCAACACCGTTTCTCCATAACTCCTGTAATTCTTCAATCAAAGGCTATAGGTATACATCAATATCATTTCCAGGCATTTTTTTTCAAGAATAATCATCTAAATGATAAAATTTGTTTGTTTCATACACATCCATGGAGGCAGATTATAAGGGATCAAAACAACTGTCCAAATGCTATAACTGGTACTCAAAGTCCCAAATGGGTTGAATCCATCGGCAGCCAATCCCAATTGAACATTCCTAGGATTAGCTGAGAAATCTGGATGTAATGAATCAAATGTCTTCCACGATTGAGATTCTTGTGGATGTCTCATTAACCCATCATTGTTATTATCTACAGAATGCCACTTCATGTCTTCGGTGGTTTTTGATGACACGAATAATCTTTGCAATCGAGGCTTCAAAGGAAAGTAATGAAAAACTTTTGCAGGTGTGTTCCTTTTCTTCTTCTCCATGAAATTATGTTCAGTCAGACTTCCAACATCACCCTTTGACTGCCATCTAGAAGAAGAACATTTCTTATAATTCTGTCTACTTGAATCCTCTCCCCAATAAAGCATACAATCATTGGGACACGCATGTATTTTTTTATAATTCAGACCAAGCTTGTTAGCAACTTTTTTCATATCATAAAAATATTCTGGGATTTTTTCTTCAGGAAATGCATCATGATCAATTCCAATAACATGGACATTGCCTTATTTGTAATTCCACATAGACATTTGATATGGTACAACTTCAGCAGAAATGAAAGCTTTGAATATTTCAAACACCCATTATACAACTCTTGATTTCCATCATCAACTAAATCATGAAACACATTTTCCTCACTGAAATTTTCCCTTAAATTTGGCACCATAGAATCAAGAGGAGGATCCAATGATATGTTACAATCTTGATCTTCTTGTGTTATAGTCTCAAAAACATCACTTGTCATGTTGCAATTTGTATCACCCTCTTCTGGTTGTTCTAATATGTTTTGATGCTCATAGTGGTGTCTTGAAGTACCGAATGCATCATTTATGAGGTTTTGCATTTCATTTTCCATTGTCGACGAACTTGGGACCACATTTTTTGGATTAAAATCAGTGCTCAATCTTTCTGTATTGTTCGATTCTCCATGCCAAATCCAACACAAATATTGATCAGGGAATTGCTTCAGTATTAAATGTTCATAAACTTCATCTCTCTTTAACCATGTTCTAAATTTAAATTTAGTACATGGACATCTTATTCTCCCTTCAACGGATCTATTAGAAATTTCAAAATCTAAAAACTCATTCAAACCCATAACATATTGAGGTGTGTTCCTCGGTAATGTGATCCAGATTTTATCCATGTATATCACAATGTACCTACACAATAATAAAAGAAATTAAAACACATAGTTACTACTAAATAGAGAAAAAGTTTCATATATACGATAGTGTAAGATTAGAGAAACATAATATAATAAAGATGACCCATTGATCATAAAGTATGCATAATATAATAAAGATGATACATTGATCACATTTACCACTTACTTAGCATGCCCCAAAAAACCGAACAAGTCTGGTCCCTAGGAGACAGCATCAACACCTCATTGAGGAGCAGCAAGAATATCGGGTTACACACTTATCATAACATTGTCGATCACACATTTATGTTTCCTCAAACAACACCCCATTGAAAGTGATGTCATTGAACACCCCAAAGATGCACGATTTTCATACCATTAGTACAACGACATTACTAGAAATATTTAGCCCTTATATGACACCCTTTTAGGCTTATCACATGCTATCTTGGGTACCTGGATTATGGGTAGCCTAGGTCAGTTCATGAAAATTGGTCATGTTTCATCACTATTTATGTTTTTCAATCTTTTCAATATCTATTTGAATTTAGCCCATTCATATATGAATTTTTGGAATGAATCTATAGAATGTAAATCATGAAGGGAGTTTTGAAATGGGGTTTCAATACTAAAAAGGTATGAATTACCATGAAATTACATCTCTGTGCATTATACACAAATCATCTCTTGTTTGTAGGAATGATATACGTTAGGAATGTCATTTGCAAATAGTGGTGTTATTTAAAAATTAGATACACTCACTACCAATAGCCATGAGAGTTTTGGAGTGATTAAAATAGTTAATGTATAAAGTGTTTCTTATATAAATATGATATATAAAAGGTAACTGGAACACTCTAGTCCAAATATATCCAAGGTTAGGAAATTATAGAATATTGAGGGGGAGTGAAAGTAAATGATGAATTGTGACTAATACCAATATGGATAGTTTAGGTGTTTCTATATATCCTATGATAATAGGAACCAGGAAACATGTAGTTCTTAGAAGAAAATATATTATTATATTATAGATTAAAATATGGAGTGACCCAACATGAATGAGGGTATTATACACTAAGATAGATTTTATGGTGATGAAATGTGTTTTTGGGTCCAGGTTAAGTGGCTCAAATATCACTATATATCCAGTAATAATAGAAATAAATACACATGTAGTTTATATAAGGTCTCAACAAATATCTAGATATTGTATATGAGAGAAAGGGAGACATGTATGGGTGCCCTGGTGGGAATTGAAAGGATGAAAACTGATTTTAATTGTTAAATGTATCTTCATTGGGTAAGAATTGGGAAATTAAATGGGAACTACATAACGTCCTAGGATGTCAAATTTGTGTGTCATTATACATCCCATAACAATAAGAATCGTGTCACATGTTGTTCTTATAATATATCTTCACAAATCTATCTCTTGTGAAGGGCAAAATGATGTTGTCCAATGTCAAGCTACATAAAGGAAGGTTTGATGCGAATCCATAAATCCCATATGATATAATCCAAGGAAATAATTGTGGAATTTTATTTTTGCATAGGTTTTTTGAGAAGGAACTCTTCACTGAGGATTATTACAAGGATATTTATCTCATGTAATGAAATTATATTGTATATATTAAATTTATGAAACAGGTTTAAATGTAATTTAAAGGGGATCATATGTCATTTAGTTTAACGATATAATTAAAAAAATTAATTTTGTACAATGTAGTATAATGTGGTATGGTGAGGAACTTTATGTCATTCATTTTAAGTTCCAATGACTATGATCAATGTGAAGAAGGATTTGTGTATATCTAGATTTTATTAAAAATGAAATTCTTGAGTCTTAGTGTCGAGTCAATAAAGAAAATTTTATTTGAATTGATGAAGTCATGAATAGTAGGATGAGGTTGGTTTTTTATGGTAATTAAATTTGTAGTTTGGTCCAATATAAATGATTTGGACATAACTATATATATGGACTTAACTTGAATTAATCCACACACAGTTCCTAATATAGGATTGTTTCATACATGTTTATGGAAATAGGAGGAAACCTGACATGAATGAAAAAACACATAAACTAGGATAGTGTAGAAGATTATGAATTAAATATATCATTAAACATTATTCATATAAGAGATATGGAAACCACTATGTATCCTATAAGAATAGGAATCAATCCATATGTAGTTCTAGAAAAGGAGTCTCTATTTAGATCTGGATTATGTATATGAGATAATAAAATGGTATCATCCTAGTGTAAATTTGTTGGTGAAGACCCACTGAAAACATGTAAGCCCTTACACTAAGAACTATTACATAGATATGTCTAATATAAAAGGGAATAAGTTCATAAAAAAATATACCACGCAAGTTATTTTACATTTTCAGAGGATGGATCATATGTTATATGAAAATGACATGAGTTTCATACATTTTATGGTCCTACACCAAGGACGTTCGAGTCTTGAAGTTTGTGGTCTTATTAATGGAACCATCTATAAGAATTTTAAAGTCATTAAAAATGGACTTTCAAATCCCCATTGTGAAGTTATAAAAATTATTTATTTGAGAATAATTATGTTGGTGGTAGATATGATATTCTCTCAATCCATTATAATCATGGAGTAGGCATTTTTGGAGTAGAAAGTTTGTATTTTATACGGCCCTTCCCATTTTACTATAGATTTATAGGTTTCCTCCTAGGTATCATAGGTGTTCTCATAGATAATACTAGTTCTCCTTGGATGAATAATCATATGTGGGCCTTCTTATGTAATTCTCATATAATATTATTATTATTTAACTCAAGGATGTGAAGTGTGTGAAAATAGTTTTCATCAAATTTCTCTAATTCATCAAGTTAGAGTTGAGATTTCTCATTCCTAAACAACTGATCAAAAATGGAAATTTTAATTGATGGTAATTAAACCTAAATGGGAAGGACTAACACTAAAAAATCTCAACCCCAAACTATTGACTTGGGTAGGGCCAAAATTCCACTAAACTTAGGTTCATCCCACAGACACTAGAGGATGACTATAAATTACAATGGTATATGAAATCATTGTGGTGGTTTACTCTCAAACACAACATAACCAGAATTAGACCAAAAAAATGTTATAACATAAATATGATGCATGATAGAAAATAAAACAAACATAATGGATATAACATTACTAAGATAAGAGTTCTGATAGTCAATGATATATCATATATGTCTGCAAAACCCAATAGCTCATAAAATTAATTAAGGTGCCATAATACCTGGAAAAGACAGGGGTCGCCGGAGACGGAGGTCACAGGGTCACTGAAGACGGAGATTGTGGGGTCGTCGGATGGTTGGGGGTCACGGGTCACCGGACGGGGTCGCCGGACAGGGTCACCGGATGGTTGGGGGTCGTTGGACGGTTTGGGGTCTCCGGGGACGGGGGGGTTAGGGGAAGAAGGGGTCGTGAGGGTTTGGGGGAAACACGGGGTGGGGGTAGGTAAGGGTCAGGTTTTTAAAAAAAATATGGGTTTCGCAGAAGTTTATTAAAAACCGCCGCGAAACCTTTTGGCGAAAACGTTTAGCGGCGGTTTTGTGAACCGCCACCACAAAACCGCTGCTAAACCCAGTTTTTATTGTAGTCATAATTTCCCATCAATGAATTGAATTTATAGTTCTTTAAGTGGTTTCCATTATCAGTGATAAAATCCACCAGTTCTCTAAATATTAATAATATGTTTTTCTTGATGAATTTTAAAACACTATTATCTTGGTTGTTTGGAAGTTACAATTCCTCTAATCACCTATATATATAATCAATATCCATTAATATATTCTCATTCACATGTAAAATATATCATTAATTTAACAAACCGTAAATATGAGGTTAATCTAAAAGTATGTCACATTCTTACATTCCCATGATCTTTTATTTTTTTATTTATAGAGAATGGGGAGAAAATCATAAAAAAGTGGAAACTTCTACATAGTTTACATTTTTTCCAAAAAATAAGGGATTTATGTTTACAACCTTATTTTATTCAAGAAACATTTAATTTTTTAAGACAAGTCCAAAGTATATATTTTTACCTTTACAAAGTTTCTACTCATCCTTATATCTCGTGAAAAACATTAGAAAAAGCGGGATGAGTACAAAAATCTCATTAGGGGATATAAAAATAAAGAAAAATCATTATTCGGGTAAAAAACAAGAAAACCCATGAAAATGTTTACCTCTTAAAAAATTAAACTTTTAGGTGATAAATAAAATATTTTCACATATGAAAATAAACTTTTCCGTAAAGAAACATTTAAACCCCATTAGAAAGCAATCGGAAACAATGAAGGCATCTTGCAGAACATGAAAACTTGTAAAAATGATCATTTTAAAAGAACCAATATCATCATAAATTTTAAAGGTATGAAATTTTGAGACTTTTAAGGTTTAATTTCGGGTTTAAGAAGTCTTGGAGGTTGATTAGTGAGGTAAATAGGGTTTTTTCTATTTTTATGGGCTCCATGGGTGGTGTAGGTTGTTTTATCATTGTAAATTGACTTTGTGAAATGAGAAGATCCAACATGCATGTGGTGGGGTTGGGTCTCATTCATGTAGCACTATAAGTCCTCTTTTGATCCATGGATAAAGTGGCCTCACAAAACCATAGGTGAAGGAATGATGACTCCAAAATATGCAATGTTTTTACATCACATCATAGAGGGTGTCCCTGTTAGTTTACCTGGGAATAGTGTGATCGAGTCCACCAAGGTCATGGTGGGCATCACCACATTGTAGTGATTTCTATTGTAGAATTTTAAATAGAAAATTTGACAACTATTATTTTGGATAGAGGTGTAAATATTAATTTAAATCCATTTTATCATTATAAAATGTGTGCTTAATTAATTATTTAATTATTTTTTCTTTGATTAAACTAGTCATCCCCATCCTCTTTCTAGTATCTATAATCCAAAAAATTCTGTATAAAACTATGGTGAATATTTAAATGTTATTTATTATTTTATAAACATCCCAGGGAAACCCCCTCCTTCCCTAATTTGTTTTTATTGGTCTAGGATCATGGGGATCTCAATTATCTTCTTTTTTCTTTTTTTCCCAGAGTGGCCATGTTTTCTTCCCTAGACTAGATATAAATCTACCATTGTTAGTGGTTGTTGTTGCATAATTTATTTTTAATATCATGATCTCCTTATTAATTCATGTTCTAGAATCCAGTTGTGAGGAATCAATATTGGTTCTAGTGATTATTGGTGTGCGAGTTTGATTAGGTTGGTGCATGGGAATGATTTGGATATCAACACTTGGAAATATTGATGTTTTCATCAGTGCTCTTGTTTGTGCTTGTGTATCCCATGAGACCCAGGTTTAATATTGATCACATGTGTGTTCGTTTATAGCATGTGAGACAATTATTGATATTTATCACATTTAGGAATATGTTTGTGTGGATTATAATACTCATTATTTATATGTTATGTTGTGAATATATGTGTTATTACATGTTGTATGTGAATGTATATCCTAGGGAGGTTTTTTTCTAGTATAAAATGATATATGTGACATCCTGGTTTGGTTATCCCTTATAGGGGGAGCATGTGATACATGAAATGATGATGGTGGATTCTGACATAGGTAAGGGGTATGATGGACTTGACACATGACTCATAGAACTACTAGGATATGATGGCCTTTTTTCCTCAAAAAAGTAAGGTATGGGTTTAGATGGCCTTGAGGCCTAACCCAAGATAGATACAGGTCTTGACGTCCATATGTCCCAACCTGAGACTTACTGGATATCTTAATACTCATGGATATAAGTTTTGGAATTTTTCTTGACCCATATTCATGACATACATTATTAGTTTTCTTACGGTGTGGATTAGAAGTATGAATGGTTGTGGTTTGTGGAATATTTTTAGTGCACAATCAATATAAACAAGACTGATTTTTGTTTTATAACAAATCTACTCATTGTTAGGTAATAAAAATCTTATTTATGTAAACTTATGTTAACATCACAATTGTAGTGTACTTGTGGGTTTATAATCATACCCTTCATGGGAATATCAATGCGCCTGAAGACATTATGATGAGGGGTCTGGGAAAGGTCAAGGTCCCAAAAAAAGGGTGCTAAGGAGATGAATCTTGGGTTTGGAGTAAACTCCACAAAAAACTACATAATAAATCCAAAATTTTTTGTATTGATTTTCTTGTTTCTTTCTTACACTCTAGTTTAAAATGCTATATTAGGATGTCCTTGTTTATTATTTTGTATTTTACTATAGTAGGTGAAATTACATATTTTACAATATCATTAATTATATAGTTCCATTGTGACTTTGGGTTATTATTATTATTTTCCCTTTATGAAATTGTTGTAAGGATATTGATAATGATAGTATATTCTCCTCACTTCACTATTAAGACCTTTACTGCTAGTGAAGCACCTCTTGCATATGGGGAAGCATGTATGAGGTCATGTGACACTCTATCTCAAACCAAAAAATTCATGTCATGGAATTACAAAGTGGTTTTAGAGGAGGTTTTCCTATGTTCTCTTCTTGACTATGTTTGGGGCCTGGTATTAAGGATTTTGGTCATGTGTAACTCAATTAGAGGAGTCACATAAGTTCCTAGACAACTCTTATGTGATGGAAACCAAGTTACAAATGATGAGACTATTTTTACAATAATGTCTTAATGGTTTCATGTTATTCCTCGGTGCGTTGTGTTACTATAGTATATGGGATTTTGGTGTGTTCATTTATCATGATTGGACATGTATAATCATATGTCATGTATATATGTTGATTATATTCATGGTAGCTCTCTTAATTAAATTTCTTGATCCATGATTCAAGGATATACTATTCTGACATTTAGAATATTTGAAATTGAGCATTTAATTTGTTATATGTATATGATTGTGACTAATGTGTAGGTATGGAGAACTAGTCATGATAATTGGGTAGTTCAAGGATGGTTATGACTTATCATTGTGGGAAACCACCTAAGAATGGTCTCCTTATAAAATCCCTTAATGCACCTATTAATTTCTCAGGTAGTTACCTTAAAATAGTTATTATATGTGTTATAGTAATTCTTTTGGCATTTCAAATAATGTCATCTCAGTTACATTAGTTGGGACTTTCTAGTGAAGTAAACTAGAACACTCTTGCAAGGGAGGAGACACATGTTTCACCATTGGTTTTGGAAGGAGATTCACTTGATAATACTCCCTCACATTCTCTAGTGTCTTAGTAAGTAGAACCATTACATCCCAAAGTATTCTAATTATTGAATGTTCAAGGTGGAGGGGCTTAGAGGACTATGGTCTTCTACACCCTGGGACTTCTAAATTTACTATTCCCCAACCATTCAGTGCAATGGAGGCCCGTAGGATACTTAGGAGTGGATCACAATCACTAAGGGGATATTTGACCTAGTTGATACATCATAGGATTGATTTGTGAAGTTATCCTCTCTCATGCTTAAGGGACCCTCTAGGAGATGGTGGGGAGTTATGAGGCAGGCAGGTAGGCATCAGGGTCTTACCAAGGTGACCTTCAAGGATTTATTTTTATACATGCTGAATTTAGACTGATCTTAGGAGTCCATGGATAAATATCATGGAATGATTTTAGTATCATCATACACCTCTTGTTTTATAGAGTTTCTTCACTTTTCTCCTCTCTTGGCTGGAAATGAGGCACATATGGACCAAAAGTTTGAGATTGGCCTTTGGCCTTAATAAAGGAACGAGGTTAGGGTATTTAAGTAGATGTCACACTCATAATGTAACACATGATATTTTTATATATATATTCAGTTGAATAATTCAATGTGTTCTATATATTTCTCCATATACAATAATGAACATAAATAAAATGGTGACATATTTAGATAAAATATAATTTTTTAAGTATGGACATTAAAACCTAGTTTTCGAATTAGTGGGAAGGAATAGGAGTAACCTATTTATTAAATATATGTAAAAATAAAATTAATTCTACTTTTAATTTGAATTAAATTCAATTAGTTTTCCAATAATGAATAATAAGATAATTTATTGTTTAGAAAATAATTTTTCTAAAAAAATGTCTTTTTATGCAACATGGATTTCTATTTCAATAAACATATTATTAATTATGAAAACTTATATTATATATATATATATATATATTATTAGTCAACATTAATTTAGTTGGTAAATTATTTGGAATAAGAATAATAACACTTAATATTTGAAAATTTCATTTTCTAATAAAAATAGTTTTTAATTGTAATTTATGATTTTATTCAAAAATTAAAATTAAAAATTTTATAATTTAAATTTTAAATGATGAAAAAAATTGATTTAGAAAAACAATATTATCCTAAGATGATTTTTTTTATTTTTCTGAAATAATTGGTTCATATGTGAATAGTAATAAAATACTCATCTGGTAAAAAATATTAATTTTATAACATTATAATAATAAAATAACGGATTTAATGTTTTGAAACATTTTTTTATGAGAAAAATATATTTACAAGTAAAATAATTCATTTAATTTTACTATGTTATTTTTATAAAACCCATGTATATCATTATGAAAACATGTATAATATTTGATTCTAGAAGACTATTTTCATCTGATTATAATAGAAATTATTTTTCATAAAATATATAAATTAAATATATCCCAATGGATTTAAAATTTAATATATCTATATGATCATTATATTTAATAATTTCAATTTCAATTTTTTATTTAAATTATTATTACTAATATAAAAGTTAATGACCATGCTAATGAGAAAACTATTATTTTTAAAGAAGTCTGTAATAAATATTTTGTAATTTTTATCTAATAAATTAAATTAATATATTTTATATAGTGAATATAATATGATTCTTAAACACATATATAATTATATTGATAAAAATTTAATTACAAACCAATTCTAAATAACAATAACAACAAATAATGATTAAACCACTATTTTTCTACAATTTTTTCTATATATAATTTTTTTTAATTGTAACATTAATTATATATTATTTATGAGTTTAATTTGATTAAATATAGGTTAAATTTATATTTTAGACACAAAAAAATTGTAATAGGTTTAATTTATATTTTTTATTAAAAAATAAATGACTTTTTTAAAACCTATTTACAAAGGGAAAAACTAAAAAAAAGATAATAGTAAAAAGATAAGATGAATTAAAATCCATCATGTTTTAAACAATTGTAGAAATAATTTTTTTATGGATTTATCAAACCAATATCACCCCACACTACATTATTTTTAACTTATTAAGTCTTTGACCCTTGAATAGAGTAATGATATCATTATAAATTAATTGGTACTTCCAAAATTTTCATTTAATTCACATATAAAAGGGGATCACTTCCAACCCTTAAATGTTATAATTACCATTCAAGGAAAAAGGGGAAGTAAATTTTTTCCTTGATATTGAGTGAAACTAGTCATCCAACCAATCAAATTTGGGAGATAAGAAGTAGGATAGGAAGAAGCCTACTAAAGGCCCCTATGATTCTGAGTAGCCTATTCCACCTCTTATGACAATGGTTCCCATTTATAGTGTCCCTTCAGTTGGCTATCAAACTTGGTGGATGTGAAAATCCCACTAGGAAACGAATTTCTTTCATGGGATCTCTTAATAGTTAGGACACGTCTAAGCCTGTTAGTGGATTAGCCACTGATGGTAATGTCTAAATGGAGGTTTAGAGGTCTATCTCACATCACCATTTTCCTATAAATACACTTATTCTAATGACTTCCTAGATCCAGAATAGGATATTGGATGAGGTGAATGTAGAGGGGATTTCACATCCCCCTTCTCCGAGTGCCCATTCTGAGATTCAATCTAATGAGGCACCTATCTATATAACAAGAATATGTCTACGAGGCATGGAGATATGTGTCACTGTGGTTTTCATTAATGAGGATATTACACTTGATTATCCAAGGAATACATCTAGAAATGTAGCTCATGTTGGGATTCTATAGGCGACTATACAAGAACACACCTCACACAATACATTCCCTTCTATTGATATACCTACTCTAGAGGTATTTTTTATTAGAATATATAATATAGGTCACAAATTAACACTATGCATGAGAAATTTGGAAATAATTCTAATGAAGTTCCATTACTTTATCTAGAAACAAGCTCATAGGATTAGAAGATGAATACAGGTGAACCTGTAACCCAAAATTGTGAGGGGAATTCCCATAAGTTCCCACTGTAGAGTGAGAAGGAAGAATATTAACACCTTTATCATGTCTATTCAGTAATTTTTATGGAGTCTTCTCATAGGTCCCTCTCTTTATGGTTTCTAGGAAAAAATTTACTCTGGAACAATCCATTGATCATGGACATTTTAGTAATAAATTTATCACTTTGAGTGGTGTCTTTTGTTCTAATGAAGACGAAAAGACATAATCACTAGGAAAATTTGATATTAGTTCTATTAAAGGAAACAATAGAGATTATAAAATTGATGTATATATTATGGAATAAGGAGTTGAGAACAATATAAAAGGATGAAATAAAAAAAAGAAAAAAATGGAAAATCCAAATGAATGTGACCCAATAAGGAGGAACTAAAACAAGGGTAAGGATCTTAATAAATGAATATTTTCTACTTGAACGATCAAGTTTTGGGAAATCCTTAATGGAAAAATTATTTAGACACTTTATTATGGCCCACAAACCCATGATTGTTGGTATTGATGAACCAAATATACTTTTTGATAAATAGAAATCCTTCAAATGGGAATCCTTTGTATACAGATTTTTCTCACAAAACATGTATGATTCAACTATACATCAAGTATGGGTTATAAATCATGAAACTACCCATGTTATTATATGAAATATGGGATGTGAATGTGGATCAGTTTCATGCATCATATCAGGTTACAATATATTTGTCTTATTTCTTTATGCATCGACATATCATATTAAAATAAGGTATTTATAAAGGGAAATGGAGGTAATCTATGAAAACATGAGTTAGAAATCGACTAATCTTTGGTATATCAATACTATTTTGAGGGTTGGAGAAAAAACTAGACATTGTTTTAATATAAATTCTTCCAGGGATTTCTCTTCTTGTATTGATCAATGTAATCTTGTTAAGGTCCCTATTGAAGGAGATAACTTCACATGAATATGATATACACTAAATGGAATACATAAAATTAATTTTTATAGATGATTTTTTCAAATTTATGATTGGAATCATGTGAATGGGGTCTTTGGTTTTTCTCTCCCCAAACACTATTTAGATCAGAAACATGTTATTTTGGAAGTCTCCACACAACTAGAAAGGACATATCCTATTCTATTTCAATTAAAAAATGGATGTGTTGTAATTCATGGATACAGGTAAGCTCTATTGGAGGCCTATAAAATTGAAATTTATAGAATACCACTTCCAAGGTTGGCTAAAAAATTAAATCATACAAAGGGAATTTTAAAATAATGGATAGAAAAAATAATTTTCGAAATTGTATTTGGAAATCAAGGGTGATGAGGATCATCTTGAACGTATTCAAATAACAAATCAAGATCAGAATACTCCATCAAGGGAGGATATTCTAGATAATCAAAATATATATGAACTATAAATGATTAATGAAATACTTGATAAAAAAATGTTGAATGTTAAATTGTTAATGGATGCATACAAGAAATAAATGTTATTTTATAGATTTCATAAAGAGAGGAGAGATAAAGTAGTGAACAAGGACATAAAAATTAATGGATGTATCCACACTTCTGAAAGTGGGATATTTAAGGCGTTTTTTGATCACATTAAGTGGTTGTACTCAGATAATTGGATGGAAAACACACACAAAATGGTTGATAGTATATCAACTTTCTTTGAGGATCATCAAAACTAATCTCTCACTACAGATCCTTATAATGAGTAAATTAAATAGAACCACTTATCTCTAAACATGGTAAGTTCTCCTAACTCAGATGGGTTCACTAAGAAATTTTTCATGTTCGATTGGGATATCCTATAGGATGATGTTACCTTTACCAACAAGGTATTTTTCAACCATTCCTCAATTATTTATGGAATATACTCAAGATTTATTTCCTTAATACCCAACATATATAATTCACTTGATATCAAGGACATTAGGCCAGTTTCCCTTGGAAACACTATCCAAAAATTATTATAAATATCATTATGAGAAGTATGGGAGAACTTGTTAGATATAATATTACTACAAATCAATTTGGATTTTTCCTTGGAAGAAGAATACAAAATTTCCTCTTTATAGCTTCAAGGTGTTAACATAATTAAAATAAAAAAAGAAGGTATATTTTCACTTAAAATTGTCATTTACAAGGCTTTTGACAGTTTGAAATAGAGATTTTGCATTCCATACTAATGGGATATGGATTCTAAAATGAGTTTTTTAAGTTAATTTTCACTATTTTAAACTCTGTAAGGTTGTCTGTTCTTATTAATAGAGTCCCCAAAGGCTTCATTCAATGCACTAGGTGTGTGAGATAAGGTCAAATACCTTCAGGGATTTTCTTTTTTATTTATGAATATTATTTTAGTAGAAAAATTAATGGTTTTTATTTTATTTTATTTTATAATCAAATTAAAGATATCATAAATTATAATGATCCTTCATATCTTCTTTATGCTAATGATATTATTCTTCCTGGGTATGATTCAATAATGACCATATCTTATATTAAAGTTCTTTTAGTACATTATGAGGATGTGACTAGATAAGAAATAATTTGGGAGAAATATTTTATGATTTTCAGTGATATTGTAATGGTTCGACACAAAAATAGGATAAATTGAAGCCTTGGAGTTAAGAGAGTATATATTCCCTTCAATCACCATAGTGTCCCCTTATTTTAGGTAATGTTGAGGAGACAATATCTAGAGGTCTCATGCTCTATAATTTTCAATGAAACGAATATATGGAAAGGGAAGGCCATGTCCTAATAGGGAAAGGCGTGTCTCATCAATTGTATGACTAAATAAAAGTTTATATACTCATTCTCTCTATATAGGTTTCCTAGAAGTCTCATTAATGAACTCCAAATCATTATTAGTAACTTTTATAGACTAGGTATATGTATGAAATGAAGTTGGTCATTATTTCATGGAAGGAATGAATTAAACCCATTAAAATGAGAAGGCTTGGAATCAAAAAAAATAAGATCTTTAATGATGGTATTTATGGGAAATTTACATGGAACTTGATTTCTAATAGTATTCCCTGTGATTTTTTATCCAACATGTTTAGAGGGATTTTTCTGAATGTTTAAAAATACTACCTTTCATCCTCAGTTTTGACTTCAATCAAGAACACATTTAATGAGATCATGCATAACGCTAAGTGGATGGTATTTTATAATTCCTCTATCAATTGTTAGAGAAACACATGGCTAGATAAGACACTCTAGGACATAATGGATTTCCCATCTAAAAGACTGCATATGTTTACTGGTGAACTCATATCACAAGTTCATATTGTTGATGATCCTATCCCTATGCTATTAAACTCAGAGAATCAGAATTAAAATTTTATGCACATTGAAACTATTTTTTGGAAGAAAAATAGGAATGTGAAATTTAATGTTGGGGAAAACTAAAATATAAAATGTGGATGATTCAGTATACCACTAGCATGGTTACTCAATTTCAAGGTATAATTCATAAAACCTTCTATATTTATTCTTATTTGAATGATTTGAAAAAATATGCTTCCCACACATGATCAGCTTAAAAGGACTGAAAAAAATATTGTGTTATCCATCCACCGTTACATAAAGGATGATGATAATTTAAAACATCTCTTTTTGTCTTGTGTCTTTTCATAGGACCTGTGGGATTATATAGGCTCTCTTTATTTAATTAGGTTTGAAATTAGCCTACTTCTTGCTGATCTCATGGATCCTATCTGTAAAAATGGATGTACAGCCCAAGTGATACCCTCTTGTTGGCAGTAGTGGCATCCATTTTATCATCTTTTTAGACTACTTGAAACTCCCTATTATTTTATGACTAGCATACCTTTGTGCATGTGGGTACTCATTCCCTATATAAATATGTATATGTTGCTTCAATTCTATAGGTTGGAATTATGGACAATAGTCCAAATTGTCATGACCCCACCCATGTCGGGATTGAGCCACAACTACCCCAAGACCCCCTCCATATAATAGGGGCTGGGGACTAGCATTGAAGGAAAAAAAACTCTGAAAGTCCTTTTCCTAATAAACTATTCAAACACACAACAAAATAAATGAAAAAGGTCCATAGGGAAAGGAACAAATGATGCAACACTACTATAAATAAACCAAGCATCCGGGAACCTCTAAATAGTACATGAATAGTAGAGTAAACTAAAAGGAAAACGATGAAAAATTCATGCCCAACCTAAAAATTGAAATAACCTAGAAGTAACTGAAAAAGGTAAAACAACTAATAGAGCCCCGATCATAAATCCCTAGCTACAACCACCATATGTGGTCCAAGCACCTGTATCACTATGCTCCTCAAAATTCACAATCAACCTATCTATCACCTGTATAAGGCACCACACATTCGAGAAAAGCCCATTTATGGAGTGAGTATAAAAATAGTCAATAGGAAACCCAAAAAAAGGTGAAGGGGGAACCATAATAGATACTCTGAAAAAAGAATACAGTATATAGGACAATGTACAGAAAAATGAGTGCATATCAACCCAACAAGAGAGTTAAGTATGATCATACAAAAATAAGGAGCTCGAAATGGTGAGAGGATTAACTTCTCATCATGTCTTTTATACTTATAGTAGAAGAGTAGACTCAACCAACCATGAGAATCTAGACACCGAAATCATGTGAATACCCCTACATATTTTCCTCTTCTAAATAGGGAGTAACTAAAACCCAAGGTTTTTGTACTAGAAATAGAATATATATATATATACACAGTCAAAGAAACCCAAAGGAGAGAGTAAGGGGATCACCATCTCATAGCTCATCCCAATAAAGTGAGTAGCCAATAGTTCCAAGTAAATACACACTAGTATAAAAACGGTTTTTTATGTCGGTTATTTTAGCTTTTTCACGTCGGTTTTAACCCAACCTGTTTGCGACCGATGTTAAAAATATTTTTTTAACGTTGGTTAATAAATAAATGACATTATAAATATTTTTTCTGATATTTCACATCGGTTATTTAAAAACCGGCGTGAAAGACCGTTCAATTTTCAAAAAAATGAAGTTGAAACTCTATTTTTCACGTTGGTTTTTAAATAACCGACGCGAAAATCAGAAAAAAAAAAATTTCATGTTAGTTATTAAATAACCGACATGAAAAGGTTTTTTTCTGATTTTCACATCGGTTATTTAAAAACTGACATGAAAGACCATTATTTTTAAAAAATGGTGAATGAACTCTATTTTTCACATCTGTTTTCAAACAACCGTCGTTAAAAGGCATTTTTTACATAGGTTTTTTAAAACCTGGCGTGAAAAATGTTAACCATATTGTAGATAATTTTGTGATCTTCTATTTCATAGGTCGTAGAGCTCAAACGGAGTTACGGTTCAAAGGTTATGACTATCAAAAGATTGATATATTTTTTTCCGAGGAAACCTCGAATAAGCCAATGAAAGCTTCGTCTTAAAAGGGTTTTTTGAATCTGAAGAAGGATTTGTAGTTTTACCCAGATAAGAAACATTATTTTTCATTATAATAAAATAATAATCCTTAAATCTTATAATAATTAAGAAAAATAATCATAAAAAACATAAATCATGGAAAAATATTAACGAATGCCCTGATGAGATCGCGGAGTGAAGAACTTCGTCTTAAAATAATTTTTTGAATCCAAAGGATGAATTTTAGTTTTAACATGATAAAAAAATTATTATTCATTTTAATAAAATAAGAATAATTAAATGTTATAATAATTAAGAAAACTAATCATAAAAAACATAAATCGTGGAAAAATGACAGTCAATACCTTGATAAGATAGCAAAAAGAAGAAATAATGGATTCATGTTGAAGATCAAACGAGTCGACTCGGTTGGATGGTGATGGTTGAAAGAAATGATCGTAAAATTTTTTAACCATATGTGTATAATGAAAACATATAAATTATATGGTAAAATAAAATGCGATGGTAAATGTTTTAGGTGGAAATCAAAAATTTCTATGTCACGCTGTAAAAAATTGAAATTCCGCATTGGCGGGATATAAAACATATCATTCATGTCAGTTTTATGATAACTTTTGTTAAAAGATATTAAAATTACCATGTTTTCTGGATATAGAAAACAATTTTCCATCGATTTTTCATGTCAGTTATTTAATAACCGACGTGAAAAATGACTTTTAACGTTGGTTATTTAATAACCAACGTGAAAAATTGATGGAAAATTGATTTTTCTCATCAGTTATTAAATAAATAACATGAAAAATCAATAACAAAAATGTATTTAATTTTCTAATCTTCTCGTTCGCTGGTCCTGGTGCTCAAATGGAGTTACGAATCAAAATTTATAGCCATCGAAATTTGATAACCTCTAAACAAAGTCTTAAATAATGTCAACTTCTGATGGCCATAACTTTTGATATATAACTCCGTTTAAGCTCTGAGACCACTCAAAAAAAATATTGGAAAATTATCTACATGTTTTTTAACATTTTTCACGTCAGTATTAAATAACCGTTGTAAAAAATGACTTTTAACATCGGTTATTTAATAACAAACGTGAAAAATCAACTTTTATTCGATTCTTCATGTCGGTTATTAAATAAACGATGTTAAAATTCATTTTTAATGAATTTTATTTAATAAAAGGCGTGAATTTTTTTTTAAAACATGTAGATGATTTTTGAATCTTTTTTTTAATGGTTTTAGAGCTCAAAAGTAGTTACGAATCAAAAGTTATGGCCATCAGAAGTTGACATTCTTTAAGACTTTGTTTAGAGGTGATCAACTTTCAATGGCCTTAACTTTTGATCCATAACTTTGTTTGAGCTTCGGGACCAGTCAAATAGAAGATTATAAAATTAAGTACATGTTATCTATTGATTTTTCACATTGGTTATTTAATAAAAAAAGTCATAAATATGTATTTTCTACGTCGGTTCTTATATAGCTGATGTGAAAAAGTCATAAGAATTTATTTCTCATGTCGATTATTATATAACGAATGTGAAAAATCAGTAAAAATTGCTTGAAAATAAATTTGTAGTAAATGAAATATTAGGAAGCGTTTGAAAATTTCAGTGCTGCATGTAAAAAAATTGATCTCATTATTGGCGTGATTTGAAATTTTATCTTTCACGTTGGTTTTTTTAAAACTGACGTGATAAACTCATTTATTTCATCAGTTATTATATAACTGACGTAAAAAATTTGCTTTATCATGTCGGTTATAATATAACCGATGTGATAAAGCAAGATAGTGGATTTATCACGTAGGTTATTTTATAACCGATGTGATAAAGTGATATATTTGATTTATCACGTCGGTTATAAAATAACTGATGTGATAAATCAACATAATGCATTTTTTAAGTTGGTTATATTATAAATGATGTTATAAATCAATTATATGGATTTTCACGTCGATTATTTATAACCGACGTAAAAAATGATGTGGTAAAAATTGTTTTTTGTACTAGTGCCATATGCAATTCCCAAAATCTCATCATCTTCCCAGGAGTCACAAGTCAATCGGTCTCAAATCAACACACCTCGATACTATCTTCTCTGGGTGGGACTAACTCGCCTACATAGTTTTAGATCATGTTACAAGAATGCGTCACTGTCGAGAAAATTTACCTCTTCCTCATGAGATCGGAGGTAAGTCAAATCACATCTCATCATTATGTCGTACAATCGAGAGATTGTGTCTCAAGGTCGAGGATCCATGCCTAGCCTGGATGGAGGATTCCACTCATCATCGGGTATCCATGCTCTAGTACATCCGGGGGGGCAATCACCTGGAAGTTGATGGGGACCCACAACCCATCCATACTAGAGATTACTTCTTGGAATTCATCATCAATAGGACACGTTGCCTAGCCCCACTGGAGGAAAGCCCGAAACTTCCATCGGGGACCACTTCCCAGCCTAGCTGGAGGTAAACCTAAAACATTCATTGAGGACCACTTCCCATCCGAGGTGGAGGAGAACCCATAACTTCTCTATCCATCCCCACTATATGGTACCTCTCGGAAAAACATCGAGGAACTCTGGCCATCCCTACTGGATGGTACCATTCAAATCATCGAGGAACATTGGCCATCCCTGATGGATGGAACCTCTCTGAGAAACGCTATTATAGTCATCAGGTTTCTCCCTAGATAGGTTTCACACCTAGAACATCTTGCATTGGAAATCTAAATCCAATACGGAGGACACCGTCGTATTCTATGAGAAAAAACACTTAGCATAGGCTACTCGCATGCCAAAATCTGAGTTCATAAAAATGAGTTATGAGATGTATAAGGTTCGTAAATTGGTACACAGTGTGTGTGGGTCCCACATTGCATGTGACCCCACCTCACCACCTGGTCATCTTCCCAGCCATTCTTGGGTACTAAACTGTGCACTAGAACCACTAAGAATTCCAGTGTACTCACATAGTACATGAAACATCTTTTCAAGAGACTAATGAGTGCATGATGCTCATTATTGGTCTTAATGGAAAAATGTAATTTCATTGAAATTCCACCTCAAATGGTTCGATAACCTTTGACAACATCTCTTCACACATCATCACGACTCTCACAGGAGTGGATGTTAATCGTATGCCATGGATTCTCTCTAAACATATCAGAAGGATATTCCATCGATATTCGTTTCAAGATTCCACATCTAATGAGATTAGTAATAAGGTTTTGTACCTCTAAATAGATCAAACTATTGTGATCATTAGGGAAAAACACATAAGATAGACTATTCATTCGCCCCAAAAAGACATCTGATTGAAAATTCATATGTCATCGCATTTCTATTCAAAGAGTCCCATGGGGACCATTTTTATACTTTAGTTTAAACATCTGAAAATATTCTTGAAAAGTCTGTTAAAGGACCAAGGTCGCATTGCCGATGAAGGTGTATTAATCGGACGTCGTATAGAAGAGTTACGACAGATGCAAGATTCTGCAACAATAACAATAATAATATTTTCTATTTTTTGGACCCAAACTATGATCTATAATTAAATATCCAACATTGGTATTTAATCGATCATCTTAAAGATAGGGTCACATCACTTCTCACGGCACGTCAATCGGACATCACACACAAGAGTTAAGATGGGCCAGATATTTATTAAAATTATTAAATCTAATATTTATCAAGAATTTTGTGGGCCCACGATGTGAGTTAGAGAAAATTATCCCAACCATGCTTAAAATGGTTGTATCATCGATGGGGCCACGTCGCCGTTGACGACGCATCAATCGGACGCCACTCGAGGTAGTTACGGGGGTTTAATGTGTTAATAATAATAATAATAATAATAATAATAATTTTATTATTAATAATTTTATTTTATTTTTCATTTAGTTTTTCTATTAGGTTCCCCCATTCCCCACCTAACCCTAGCCACTGGTTTCTTCTATTCATGTTGCATCCGTTGTCGCCACCTTTGGCTAGCCACGCCGTTGCACCTCTGGCCAACCGCACGGCCTGGCCTCTGGTCCGCTCACCCACATCGTTAGTTGACTTACCTCCACTGCTACGTTGTGATCCACTATCCTCCAAAGCACCTTACTACTGTACATGCACCACCTTACAAATAGAAGTCGTGCCGACCACCACCTTCCTACGTCGCCTCAACCGGATGCCGTTGCGACCCACCTTCCAGTGCCGCCACCCTAGTGCCCTCGCCTAAGTATCCAAATCTAGCCAGCACGGCCAACTCAGATCGCCGCCACATTTCGCATGAATCATCACCTCCATTCCTATCTAGAAAATTTGAAGTGATCATATATTTTTTATCCTCAAATCCTAATCTGCACAAATCCAATCTCCACTCGATATTTTGTCATCGTTCCACAAATTTGTCCCGAATCTGAATGCCTGATTTAGCTCGGTTTTCCCAGTAATTGTCGATCCGAGAACTGTGCAGTTCCAATAGAGAAGAAAGCATATATGCAAAGGTTTCAGATCTTTTTACTATCTTTCTTGGCCAATCGATCAAGAATGGGCATCCAGGTTAAATGAACAATTGATTAGCATTCTATTTTCAACAAATAGGTAGGTGTAAGGGGGTACAAGTTGAAGAGTTAATTGCAAACATCCTCAAAGTTTAATATGAGTCATACAAACACTAAATATGGGATCTACATGGATTGGATTGATCCTTGTTCTTGAATATTTCACTTGTGCAATGATCAAAAGAAGAATTTACATTCTCCATTCTTTGATCCACCTAGATCTAGGGGTTCGTCGTTATTCTTTGTTCCTCGTTCATCAATGGGAAGGTGAGAAGAGAAGAGGGGAGGGGGTTTTCATCACTGGAAAAATAGGTTTATGATGGAATTTTTGTAAAAAGGGAACTTATAACCCTAAATTTGGTTAATATATTAATCAAATAATAAAATATAAAATTATTTAACTGTTTAATTATTCATCCATGGTAGCACATAAACTGAATTTCAGATGTCGATAAAGCTTATAACCCACCTAGGGTAAAACCTATATTCTGAACTCAATTGCGGTATTATATTTCTCACACAATTATCTATTCATGAGTTATTCAGGTTTGACATATAAAATTAACAAATTAATAATTTAATTTATCCATTTAACATACCACCAATGAGCGTGGGGTACGAACACCCCACTCTGACTCAGTTTATGTTGCTCCAAGGGTAAACACCGTGTTCTGGACCCAACCATGGTCTCAAATTTCTAGTCCGATCAACTTTTTAAGAGTTATCTTATTTTCATTAATTAACTGCACGTATGTAATATAAAACAGATTTAATATTTTTATAAAACTAATTTCCGGCACACCGGGCATCAGAATTGCATGTTATCTCAGCACCTAACACTGGAATAATATTTAGAAATATTTCAAAGTCTTATTTGGAAAAAACAGGGTCTCTATATCATTCCTTCATTCAATATTTTCATCCATGAAAAGAAAAACTAGACAAACCACTCAGGATACTGAGCTCACACACAGCTCTCCCACTCCCTGGAAAACCCACACATTCCCCTGCCGCCACAACACACGAACCAAATGGATGGTCCATCCTCATATGGTTTTCTTCTATTGGGTACATGCGTAGAAACACACACGTACCTCCCCTACTGCAACATTTTGATGATTTAGTGCAACCATCTAGTTATTGGGGGTAGGGCAAGGTGGTGGGAAACCTCGCCCTCCCTTTACATGGTATTGAACATCCTAATTAAACATGGGGGATATTTTGACTCCACGGCCGAACCTGTACATCCCATGTCACAACTGGAATCACTTTTTGTCCCTATAATAGGGTATTGTGATTTTATATTTTCAAATATTCATATGGTAAAACATTCTAGGATATCTAGTCATGAGGGATTTCACAATCGATGGCTCATAAATGACTCTGTTACAAACTCGAGAAGCAAAGGAGTTAACACCATCAACTAAATAAATGTACCCTCCTCCTCCACCAGGGTTAGCTGTAGGGAAGTTAACTGATCTAAAACTTCCTACACTAGGTGATACTGGGAATTCCTGCTAGGGGAATCTGCTGTAATGCTTCCCTTTCCCGAAGTATAGACTATATCAAAGTATTAGTCCTATAGGAAGTTCAACCATAATCACTGTCTCAAGTTCAAGTCTTTGTGAGTGGAGGGGTAGCTAGGACTCTAATGTTCTATACAAACCATAAATAACTCTTCCAAAATATAGCATCACCACATTCTCAGGTGAATACTACCATTTTCAACCACAGGTAGTGATTAGTGTAGTTATTTTCATGGGGACTCCATAACCTCAACCTGTACTTGATAACTATTGTATCATGGTTGGAATTGAGCACACAAAGTTTCAAACGAACAGGGAAGATGAGTAAACTCATCTAACCAAAATAGTCCAAACAAGTAAAGCATGTGGCATACCTAGATTTCTTCTCCCCTCTTGGAATGAGAGTATCCCAAAAATAGGTTCTCTACCACACCTATTAGTTGCATTCCGAGAAAAATGGTGTCAAGTAGGAAAACTCCACTAAAAATTCCAGGACCTGATCTGACACTCCTTCTCACAACCTTGACAATAACACACAATTTAGAGGGAATCTACCACCACACCTCAATATTATCCAGTTTGGGTAGAATTGACTTTCCCTCACTATTTTTATCGCATCACAAAAAGATGTCTCGATGGGGGGAGGGACCCTCTTCTTCATACATTCAAAGCTACATTAAACAATATTGAAATAGGGCTACACCAACACCCTTCTTTACCATGGTAAAACCTAAAGTAAGAAGAAAAGATAAAATATTAGTTCATGACGTGCCTCACAAGTTCTACTGAAAAATTATAAGGGATTAAAGGCGTACCTCTTATCATCTCATACTTTGTAATATAGTAGAAATAAAAAGCTTGAAATTGTTCATGGACCCAGGTGTCAGCTTCTTGAGACTGACATAGGCATTCTGGTTGTGGTGGAAATACCTCATAACTTTGACCCCCACCTCCATATCCTTGTGATTCTCTTCCAGCATGGCCTCCCTACGGATCACCATGATCACGGTGTTGTCTCTACTGTGGTGTTACACCAGCTACCTGTCGGATCTTCTCAGCATGTCTAGTTAAGCATTCTTGTGCCATGTGACCTCTCCCATCACAAGCATGACACCCAACCTCTCTAAGAAGCCCTGGTGTTATGCATTTTCACTACTCTACTAGACCATGTTCTTGAGCCTTCTCAAGAAAGGATCTCTCATTCCATGATCTTTGGCGCCTGAATATAGCTAAATATGACTCATCCCTGTTACACCTACCACCAACTCCATCCATTTAGTGTCTCTCTGAAAAAAATCCCTCGGTCACAATTTCCTACTCTAGCACCACGACATAGGTGGGGATGCACAAGGGTACTATGATAGTATGGATCTCTCTACAAAGTTCCTTATCAAACATTTGTTCTCATAAGTAGTCATCATAGATCATGTTCAGAGACTAGAGTGAATGGTCTGTTATCCTAGTTGTGTGCTCAGTCATCATTATCCCTCCCTACTGAAATTGCGGGATCTGCTAATGTCGAAAGGATCTTAAGCAAGAGGGTTATTACTCCCCATTAAATAGCTACTCGAATTCATCTCAGGAGAGTGCCGACTCATCGAGTATCTGAGTAACTAGGCTCCACCATTTCCCATATGTTCCATGGAAAAGTTTGGATGTTAAAGATACCATCTGAAATGTCAGTTTATACCAAAGAATGAAGAGGCGGACAACTGAATACATCCAAACCTGGGCTGCCTAAGGGTTTGGCTCACCAAGGAATCTCAGCGGTCTCTGTCACCGAGACTCTTGAAGTGTGCTCAACCTATATATGACCTCAACCTGCACTATTGGGGATGTATGTTTCTCAATAGGTGGAGGTGTTGCTACCTGCATACATGGAGAAAGGAGATCACATGAGGGGCCCAGAACTAAGGCCTCATCACTCACGGGATAGTCTCTAAGAACCGGATCTGGTATCCTGGATGGTTGTCATTGCAGATACATCCATAATATTATCAAGGAGTACCACAGTTAGATGATCATATATATATCGACAACACTGGGTATCTTACTCAATAAGGATAGTCAAAGACTCTGTCCTATATGATGTATGTACCATTTTTTCCTGCAAAAGTGTCTCAGGGTTCCATGTTGACAAACAGGTAATCAGGGTCCTGGTAAATGGATATTTTCACCCCTCGTACCATCACTAGACTCCCTATCCTAAGCCTAAACCCAACCAAGACCTTTTTAGGGAAACTTCCAAACAACATCCCAAGGTTTGAACCACCTCTAATACCACTTTTTCATAACACGAACCATGCCAAGCTCGAGCCAAAACTGTCTTAAGCCTATCTCTAGGGGTTAGGGGCTGGCGACTAGCGTTGAAGGCACAACAAACTTAGGGATTCCTTTTCCTGATAACATGTACATACACACACACAACCAACACAATGGAAAAAGTGAAAATGGAAAGGGAAAAAGATACAACACTATAATTAATAAACCAAGTGTGCATGAACCTCTAAATAGTACAAGTATAGTAGAGTAATCTGAAAAGGGGGAAAATAAACACCCAACCAAAAAAGTGCCACAACCTAGTAGTAACAGTAAAAGCTAAAACAACTGAGAGATACCCACTCTTGAATCCCAATAAATGACCATCGTACGCCATCTGGGAACATGTATCCCTATACACCTCTGAAGTCATGACCAACCAATCTTTTGAATGCATAAGGCATGAATCGTGTGGGAAAATCCCATACAAGGGTGAGTATAAAAATACACAGTAGGACTCCACAAAAAGGATAAGGGGAGGAGTAATAGATACTATGAAAAAAGAGAGTAGTATATAGGATAAGGTATAGAAAAATGAGTGAAGATCAATCCAACAAGATAGTAAAGTAAGATTATCCAAACACAAGGAGATTGAAACGATGAGAAGATGAACTTCCTGTCAAGTATTTTCAACCTATAGTAGGATAATAGACTTGTCCAGCCAAGAGAATCTATACATGAAAAGAATGTGGCATAACCCGTGCATCTTCACCTCTCTTAGAAGGGGAGTAAACAAAACCAAAGGAGTGGTTACTAGAAATAGAATATATATATACTCAGTTAAGGAATCCTAAATGATATAGTAAGGGTATCTCCATCTCACAGCTCATCCCAAGAAAGTGAGTATCCAAAAGAACCATTTAAATCCATATGTAATTTTTACCACCGCATCATCTTACCAGAAGTCTCAAGTCAAAGGGAGTAAAATCACCACACTTAAATATTATCCGCTCATGATAGAACTCACTCACCCTCATGGTTTTAGATTGCGTTACAAGAACGCGTCTCAGTGGGGAAACCACCCCTCTTCGTCATGAGTTCAGAGGTAGGTCAAATAACATCTCATCACTATACTACACAATCGATAGATTGTGTATCAAGGTCAATGATCTATTCCCAGACTGACTGGATCATCATCGGGTATCTGTGACCTAGTACATCAGGTGGGATCATCACCTCGAAGTCAATGGGGACACACTGCTCAACCTTGCTAGAGGGTACTACCAGGTATGAATTTTCAACAGGACCTACTACCCAGCCCTTTTAAAGGGACATGGAACTGCCATCAGGGACCACTTCCATCCGAGCTAAAGGTAAAACCAAAACATCCATTGGGGACCACTTCCCAACATATTTGGAGGTAAACCTGGAACTTCTCTGACTATCACTGATAGATGGAACCTCTTAGAAAATCATCGAGGAAATCTGGTCATTCTTATGGGGTGGTACCTCTCAAAAATCACCAAGGAACACTACCCATCCCTGCTAGATGGTACCTCTTAGAAATCATCGAGGAACATTGGAAATTCTTACTAGATGGTACCTCTATGAAAAATGATGCAGTAGTCATCAGGTGTAACCCCTGATAGGATTCACACCTGAAACATCTCTCAACGTATCTCAAAATCCACTACGGTGGGAATCATAGCATTCTACATTGAAAAAAATAGAGGATAGAATTATCTTATGCCGAAATCCAAGTTTATAATAAGGATTTATGGGATGTGGAAGGTTTTTAAAGTGCTACATTGTGCATATGGGGCCCTCACAGCATGTGACCCCACCTTGCCACCTGGTTGTGTTCCCAAACATGCTTGGGTACTAAACTATACACTATCACCACTATGTGTTCCAATATACTCCAAAAGTGAATGACACATCTAGTCAAGAGACTGACGAGTGCATGATGCTTTTCATTGGTCCTAAGGGAAAAAAATTAATTTCACTAGCATGCCACCTCGAATGGCCTCAGAATCATTGATTGCGCCTCTTTTCACATATTCTCTACTCTCACAGTAGTGGATGTTAATCGTAAGCCATGTATTCTATCGAATCACATCAAAAGGATCTTCAACCTATATTCCTTTCATGTTTCCACATTCAATGAGATCACAAATAAGGTTGTGTATCTCTAAACAGATCACACCATTGTAATATTCATGAAAAAACATGCAAGATCAACTATTCATTCTCCCCAAACAGATGTATGATTGAAAATTCTTATGTATCCACACTTCACTTGAAAAACATCCCATGGGACCCATGACTTGACTTCAGTTTAAACATCTGAAAATATTATTGAAAAGTACACACAAGGACCAGGGTCATGTCGCCAATAATGGCACGTTAATAAGATGTCTAATGGAAGAGTTAAAATAGAATAAAGATTCTACAACAATAATAATAATAATAATAATATTGGGTGTTTTATGGACCCAAACCATTATCTTAAATTAAATATCCAAAATTATCCTTTAATCAACCATCTTAAAGATAGTGTCACATCGCCACTGATGGTATGTCAATCAAACATCGCATGTAGGAGTAATGATGGGCCAATGAATTAATAATACTATTAAATCTATTATTTATCAGGTTTTTTGTGGGATCAGTCCATGAGTTAGATAAATTTATCCAAAGTGGTCACAAAATGACTGTATCATTGATGTGGTCATGCCAATGCTGACGGCATGTCAATCAGATGCCACTCAAGGGAGTTACGGGGGTTTAAAGGGTTACTGATAATAATAATAATAATAATTATTATTATTATTATTAATTTTATTTTATTTTCCCTTTAGTTTTTCTGTTTGGTTTCTCCTTTCCCATCTTACCCTAGATGCATGGTTCTTTCGCATCCTCTGAAACCATCGTCGCCGCCTCTGGCTAGCTGCGCCGCCTGGCCTCTGGTCCGGTCACCCTCATTGCCGGCTGAGCTACCTCTGCCAATATACTTCAGGCCATCGTCTTTCCTGGACCCTACTTACTATGCCTACCCCACCTCACTGCTAGATGTCATGTCGACCACCTCATTCTTTCTGCACCTCACCCGGACTCCACTACGAGCCACCTACTGGGGTCGCTACCGGCCGCCCTAGTGCCCTCGCAAGAGTAGCCGGGTCTAGCTACGTCGGCCAACTCAGACTGCCACCACCTTACGTATAAATAGTCACTTCCATTCTATGATAGAAAATATGAAGTGATCATAGATCTACGATCATCAGATCCTGATATACATATATCTAGTCTCCGCTAGCGATTTTTTCATCATTCCATAAATCTATTCTAAATTTGGGTGACTGGTCAAGCTCGGGTATCCCAACAATTGTCGAGCTGAGAACCACATGGTTCCAATAGAGAAAAAAAATAGTAAGAGGGGGATCAAAGCACATAAGTAGAGGGTTTTTATCATTGGCCAATAATTCTTGGCTAATTAATCAAAAACGGACATCCATCTTAGATGAACAATTGATGAACAATTTATTTTCAACAAATAGGTAGGTGTAGGGGGATTAGATTAAAGATTTAATTCAAAACATGATCAATGTTTAGTATGAGGCATAACAATTCCAAATAAAATCCCTACCTATATCAGATAAATCATTGTTGATGAATATCTCACTTTCACAATGATCGAAACAACCTGTTGTTTTTGTCGTGCTTCGATCCGCCTAGATCCAGGGGATCGTCGTCATTCTTTTTTCATCGTTTTCCAATGGGAAGGAGAAAAGTAGAGTGTAGAGGGGGTTTTCATCATTGGAAAATAATGGATATTGAGGAATTAAATGATAATGAGAATTTGTAACCCTTAATTAGGTTTAAATATTTATCAAATAATTAAATACATAATTATTTAATTATTTAACTATTCATCCCTGATGGCACATAAGGTAAACTCCCGATGTCGATAAAGGTTATACCCTACCTAGGGTAAAACTTACCTTCTGAACTCAACATTGGTCTCATATTTCTCATCCAAGTCCCCATCCATGAGTTATTTGCGAATGATCTATTAAATGAATAAATTAATAATAGAATTCATCAATTTAAACTACCACCAATGAGTGAGGGGTCTGAACATCCCGTATCAACTCAATTTATGTCACGCCTAGGGTAAACACTACATTTCAGACCTAACTATGGTCTCAAATTTTCGGTTTTATCAACATTTTAATATTTATACAATTTTAATTAATTAACTACAAATATGGAATATAAAACATATTTAATATTTTTATAAAATTAATTCTGGGAGATTCGGGCCTCGATAATTGCATTATGTATCAGTGCCTAGATCTGGAATAATATTTAGAAATATTTGAAAGTATTATTAGGAAAAAAATAGGTCTCTATAAAAATGACCTGAGTATTCTTAGGGTTTTGGGTCTAACAGGAATGTCAAAGAAGCCCAAGGTCTTCATACACATCTTCTAGATTTCACCAATTAGATTGTGGATCAAAGTCAATGTTGATGGTGTATCCTTTATCATGTCGAGGCCCTCGGGTTGTGGAGGTGGTTTCCACACACATCATGGTTTTTTAAAAGTATTATTTTATCATTACATTGAAATTGGAGTGGATTATGAGGCTAAATTATGGGATATAATTCATGCAATGAGGAATGTTGTCCAATATAGTTGTAACTCCTTATAGATTAAATATTACATGGAAATGGCTATTAAATATTGGAAATATAGAATGAGTAGTGTGCTTTGGAAAATATTTTGGAATTATATTGATTATATTAATCTGTATAATTATCTCAATTTAGTTGTTTCAAATTCATATAGGGAGGCAAATCAAGTTGCGGATGTTTTTTCAAAGAATCTGGTCATGGAACTGAATGTGATGTGGTCCTTTATATCCCCAGACTATATTAGACCTGTAATGCTCCTAACGATAGACCATATATCCCGCAACCCACAATCGAGGTATGCTCTAAATGGGGACACTGAACTGGGATAATATCTGAATTTCTCTCATAGCTAGCTGGGTATTTATTAGTGTGATGGTACTAGAGATTCTCCCTAGTGAATATTATGCTAGTCATCCCCCAGTTTGAATCTCTGGGGAGGCTAAATAAATCTCTAGTTGGAAAGGGGAGATATCCAGAATAGTTGTCCCAATTCATGTCCCAGTGGAGTGCAACCCATGAGTTATTGGATTTGGGGTATCTTGTTTGTTATCGGGATCATCACAGGACTAATAGACAATTGTGTACCAATGGTGGATGTGGATATGCATGGAGTGATACACTATCATATTTTTAATAACCCCTTATAATTCTTGACTTTAAATTCTCTTTTATTAAAATTTTCTTAGGAACTTCCTGGAAAAATCTTGGATTTTGGGGTATATGAAAAATGTAATTTTATTATTGAGAAATTTAGGCACATGTATAGAATCAATATTGAATAAAGTAATGGTTTTCGTCTCTATTTCCTCTCTTTGATACATGTGTGGTATTATGCATTTAATTCCATTTATGTGGTGAATATACTATATTTTGAGATATACTATCATTAATTATATTTTCATTATGGTATTTTATGTTCAATTACAAGTCCTATTTGTAAAGGGGTTTTGATTTGAATTTTTCTAAAGTCATAAGGATTTTCTTAGTCTCGGATCAAATTCTTTGAGATGTGTTACATGATATATACCATGATTCCATTGTATTGTGTTAAATTGATTAATTATCCCATAAATGTTATATAATTTATTTCATTGTAACTCATGGGATATACTTATCCAAACCATTTTATTTTATTCAAATTTCATTTGACTATAGTGTTACCCCATTTGTAAGTTTTTTTGGTAACTCAATTTTCATTTATTAAGTTATAGCCATTCTCTTGAAATTATTTAATATATATTGGGTACATTATTCCCATTGATTGTATTATGTGTATTTATATCCTTTCTTCTTAATATATACATTACTACCATACAAACCCTTTAAAAAATATTTCTCCCTTATTAGTATGTGTTTCCAGAAAGGGTACACCTTCATTGAGTTATAAATTCTTATCTTGAACATTATACTTCCATGCATGGGTTATCCCACACTATGAATTTATTATATGGTATTTTATAGAAAAATATTTTGGAAAAAAATTAATATAATGAAGGACTTATTATTCTTTTTAAAATGTGAGTTTTCAATAAAAATAAATTCTCAAAATATTAAAAATGGATTTTCTTCTCACTTCCATTTATTTTTTTCATATCCATATTTTTATAACATAATAATTATGTATTTTAAAGGAAATATTATAAATTATTATTTTAAAATTAATGGTTTTTAATGATTTTTTAGTCCAACTTTTTGAAAAAAATACTTTTTTAAGTAACTCATAACATCCCAATTCATGTTAATGTTAAAAAGGTTTTCTAAAATATCTTTTAAATTTTCACTTACATTACCATTTTAATTTTAAAAGTGACTTACCCTAATAGGGTTTCTATTTAACTATTTATACTTGAATATATATATTTATATTTTTTGGTATGAACTTGTTATACCAAACAATCCAATTTTTGGTCCCTTCTCAAGTGGTATCTTTCAAGATTTTTTTGTCAGATTTTTTTTCATCTATGGAAACATCCTTATAGGTTTAATTTATTTCACTTGGTATATATTATTTTGAAAAAATCCACCTTCTTTAAATGAATGTGTTATGATCATGTTGTTCTATTATATACATATATGTATATTTATTCCTCTATACAGTATGAACATCACATTTTACATAATTCATATTTTATGATGGTCACCAAAAACATAATGTTACACTATTGACATGGGGAAATGTATATGTGTCCCATATATTGTTATTACAATATGGATCATTATTCTCAAGTTGGATATTTATTTTTTAACCATTCACCTTATTTATATGGATGGATTATGATTATGTTATCCATTTTATTAACATGGGTAAAATATTGGAATACTTAATATTATTATTATAATAAAAATGATTATGGTCTAGTTGAATATGTATTGTTTGACCATGAACCTTCATTCACAATAAATAGTATGATCACGTCACCCATTTTATTCACATGAGGTAAAGTATTGACATTCTTCGTTATTATTGGTTGTTAACGCATGTTGATTATGTACTGAAATTTCTTACTTTTCATTATTCAGATAGCCATGTTTTTATTTACTCAAAGGTTCCTTAGGGAATGGTATGAAATTTATTGTTGACTCTAATAGTAAATGAATTTTAATTAAACAATTGACATGTGGGGCCCAAAATTATATAGCCCCTTGATGTATAAAAAAGTCTCATGAGATAAAAAATATTGATTTTGGTGTATACCTCTTCTCATAACAGGATTTTTTCTTAGAACAAGGCCTTGACAACATGTTTTTAATGTTAAGAAATATACATTCCCTCATTATGAGAGCATTTTTATTGATATACATGTTTTCATTTGTTTTCATTGATATAGAATTTTCTCAGTTTTAGTTGATTATAAAATTTTTTAGATTATTTATACCCACTATATTATATATGTCATTCTTATATTTTTTAATGATTTAGTTATATGTTTACCTTAATAAGAATTTGAGATCACCACTTTCATATGTTTATATTATTTATATTATGAATAAAATTAATACACGTGAATTGATTATAAGTATTGAACATGTGAAAGAATTTATGATTGATGTGAAAGACTTATTATAGATTATTTAGTCTGAAACATAATAAAAAAATATATATGTTTGATAAAAAGAACATGGGATTTATTAGTCATTATTTCATCCCCATTATCTAAATATTTAAAACTAACATGATATTTGGTTTGTAATAGATGAAATAATAGTTATTGACTTTGTAATTAAGGATGGTTCAAACAAATATTTTACTTCTGGTATCAAAGTTAGTATGTAATGTATGTGTTATTCGCACTAAATTCAAGATTGTGGGTCTGGGGAATCACGCTAAAGTGATTCTTGAGGACCGAGTCCTAGATAAGGGTCTGGAGTGGGATAGAACTATATATTTTCTTTCAAATTTTATTGTAATGATTAGGGGATCCCCTGGTGGTGTTGTGGGTTTTACTTATAGATATATTAAGAGGAACCCAAAGGATTAAGGCCAATGTGGTATCCAGAAGGATGGATCTAGACCTAAGTCAATTTAGTGTTTTTACAGAGAAAGTATCAAGCATGGTTCTTATAGAAAATAAGGAAATAGCTCTATCTTTTTTTCCTACTATAGTGGATGTTTATCATAATGTCATTCCAAAGTATTTCTTAGAACTCCCTCTTGATAGTGGGATTGACATTGAGATTGAAATCATGTATGTGTTGAAACCTATATAGATTCCTCCATATCATATTGTATTACCCATGTTAATGGTTTTAAAGGTGAAACATAAGGATTTGGAGGAGAATGATTTTATTATACTGATAACATATCTCTAGGGTGCTATGGTGTTATTTGTGAAGAATATGGATGATACTCTTCAGGTATGTGTAGACTATAAGAAGTTGAACTTAGTGACCATGAATAATATATATTCATTTCTAAGTATTAATGACTTATTTGATCACTTATGAGGAGTCCATTGGTTCTCTAATATTTCCCCAATATTACGCTACCACCAGCTTCGGGTCATAGAGGAGGATATCCCAAAGATATTATTAAGGAATAGATTTGAATTGTATGAGTAATTTTTCATGCCTTTAATGTTAAAAATTCACTATTGGTTTTTATGGATCTCACTAATGGAATATTCCATCCATATCTTGACTCCTTAATTTTGGTGTTTGTTAATGAATTGAACATGTACTCATATACCTTAGAGATGTATGTTAGAAGCCCAGAGATTATATTGAGTATACATTGAGAAAATGTTATATATTCCAAGCTCATAAAGTGTCACTTCTGGATTCAAGATTTTTATTATTTTTGCCATGTTATCTCTTAGGAAGAAATTTCATTGGATCCAAATATGGTAGAGGATGTGATGTCATAGACATGAACTTGAAATGTGTTTGAGATTAGTAATTTCTATGGGTTGGTAGGATATTGCATAAAAGTCATCTAAGAATTTCCCAATTTGATACACCTATAACTGGGGTTACTAATAATTTTTTGAAGTCTGGATAGAATAAAATATGTAAATAGGCCTTCTTGGCGCTAAATGGGTGATTGAAGACATCTCTAATCATGAAATTGAAAAAACATGGGATAGGATATGTGGTTTACTGTTCCATATCATGTAATAGTTTAGGATTTTTACTAATGGATAGGGATTGAGTAGTGAATTATGGATATCATCATCCATAACCAAATGTGAGAAACTACTGTATCCATGACTTAGAGTTGGAAGTTATGGTCCATGGTCGAAAGTGTTGAAAATAGTATCTCATTGGTGAGAGATTTATCATCTACCTAAAACATAAGGGGTTGTGTTATACCTTCTCTTAGTAGGACATGAATCACCAACAGAGGCATTGAGTAAAGTATTTATTGATTTTTCAATTTGAGATAGATTATACTACTAGGAAGGGTAATTTCATTGAAAATAAACTCAGTAGAAAATCATGGGATACTAGAGAGAGACCATAAAATGAGGAATGGTTATTGATGATCTTGTTGGATGAATGGTTAGTGGATGAATATTAAGAATGAGGGATGATGACATACTCTTCCTTTATTATCATGTTGATGTAGTTGGATATAGTAATAACCATCAAGGTGTCATATTCTAAATGCTTAGTGATGTGGAAATAGTTAGTGGGAAGTATCTCCATTTCTGGATACTCTATGGACAATTACTATGTGAACTATGTTCATGGATGATTTTTAAGTTTATTAATATATATTGTACTCACATTACTATCAATGGTTTGTATACCTAGGTTTAATGAAGATGCATTATTATATCAAGTGACAATTTAGGTGGTCAGTAATGAAGAGAGATGTTGTGGGTTAAAGGAGACCATCAGTGACTAGGGGGTCACTTTTTCCTGACCTATTTGAGGGTTAAAGGAGACCATCAGTGACTAGGGGGTCTCTTTTACCATTTCTCATGCATGTATGGGAGTGTGGCGAGGTGATGATAGACTTTTTGATATGGTTACATAGTAAACCAAAAATTAAAGTTGTTTTAAGGGTGATAGTTGATCGGTTTAAAAAGTTTGAACATTTATTTTCGATCTAAGAAACTCATTGAGTAGATGAATTACAAAATATTTATGTCATAGGTATTGTATAAATGAATGGATTTCCTTATAGAAGCATATATAATAGGGATTCATGTTTTAGGTCATGGTTTTTATAAGGATTGAAAAAGGATTTGGGGAATCAGTTGAATTTTGGTATGGTGAATCATCCACAAAAAAATTAACATTCATTGAGGACATGCTTATGGAATGTGTCATGGAATTTGTTGGAGTATAGTATGATCATCTGGACTTTTTAGAGTTCATGTAAAATAATAGTTTCTAGGATTTGATAGATATGGTGCCTTTTGAGGCCCTTTATGGTTGGTCTTTCTGCTCAGGATTGTGTTGGAATAAGGTAGGTTATGGATCTTTTATTGGGTCGAGTATAGTATAGGAGGCCTCCAAGAGGGTTTTATTTATCAAGAATTGATTTGTTACCACATAGAGTAAACAGTGATTGTATTCCTATCATAGAAGATGGCCATTGAAGTTTATTGTGGCTGACCATGTTTTCTTGTGGGTGTCACCTCGTAAGGGTAATTGACATTTGTAGAGGCATTGGGAGATAAAACCATGATTTTTGGGACTATTTTGGATCACTAGGTTTGTTAGAGTAGTATATTACTGACTAGACCTTCCTTCATGATAGCAAGGTATGCATAACGTGTTCCATGACGGTCTTCTACAGAGTTCATGATCCCAATCCCATACATGTTAATAAAAACATAGAAGATCATTAATAAGGGATATTTAATTTGTTATTAACTCATTTTCCTAGATTAAACTATTTTCCCTCCTCCTCTTTATAGTTTTTATGATCTATAAAATTTTTGAAAAAACCCAAGATGAATATTTAGGTGTTATTACTTCATTAAGAAATGACACAGGGTGATCCCTTCCATACTAGACATGTTATTGTTAGTCTTTTATTATAGGGATCTCACCACTCTAATCTAGTAATTAATTCGAAGAGTTACTGGTTATTATTCCTTGGATTGGATCTATATCTTCCATTAGAATTGGTAATTATTGCATAATTTATTTATTTTTATGAATTTTTTCCATCTCCTTATTGATTATTATTATTATATAATCCCCCTTGTAATGAAATATGATTATTTATAGGGATTCTTGGTATATGGGTTTGATCTATTTGGTGAATAGGCATGATTTCTATATTATTACATGACAATCATGATGTTGGCGTAAGAAAAATTGAGGTAGAAAGTTTCTTACAATATTGATCCCTTGAATATTTTTTTTTTTCTTTGATAATGATAAAATTTTTATGCATGTAAATCCCATGAGACCCATGTTTTATATTGATCACATGTGTGTTCTTGTGAATCTCAGGAGACCCATGTTTAATATTTTTCACATGTGTGTGTAGCCTGTAATAACAAATCTTGATATTGATTGTGTCTACATGTGGGTGTGGCTTCTGATATGAATGACTCATATTTTATGACGTCATTATATGTGTAATTAATTGTTTTTTGTGAATGTATGTCCAATATAGGTTTTTTATTATGGTTTAAAAATATTAGTTTACCATCATGGTTTGGATAGCCCTTAGAGGTGGAGAATCTGTGATATGTAATGGTGATGATGATTGACCGAGACATAGGGCATGGGTGAGATAACCTTGAGGTATGGATCATGTTAGTTCTAGGATACAATATCCTTGTGGCATAACCTAAGTAAAATATGGGGTATGATGGATGTTAGGAATAACATATGATAGAGGTGAGGCTTGATGGACTTATGGCCCAACCCGAGACTTTTTAGCAATGCAACTACTTAGGGATATATGTTGCAACCTTGTGTCCAACCCTTGTTCATAACTTATGTTATGAATTTCCATATACTATGGAGTTGAAGTAGGTAATTCTAGAGTTTGTGGAATCTTTGTCAGTTCATGACCACTTGATGTATTATTGATTTTTGGTTTCTTGTGCATTTATTCATTTCCATTGAATAAAAATATTATGCATGTGTACTTATGTTAAGGATACATTGGTGGTGTCCTATTGGGATTATACTCACACCCTACATGGGTATCTCTATGAATGTGTAGAAATCATAATCAATGATCTAGGAAAGGGAACAGGCCCAACGATAGGAATTTGAGGAGGGGAAGTTTGGCTTCTAATGTGGTATCAAGATGGACTCCAGAATTATATCGTAGTGTTTTTATTTTTATTTTTATTTTCTTATTACATCCTTATACTCCGGTTTGACCATCCACATTTGGGGTCCTTGGTTATTACTCTGTGTGGATATATGATACATGCCATGTCATCTAATATAAAAAAATTATTATTTAGTTAAATTGTTTCTTTTGTGTTATTATTATTGTTGTTTTGTTATGAAACCAGTGTATGACTGTTGATATTGAGGGTATTGTCTCCCATGTTCACTATTCAAAAAATCACTTCTAGTTGTAAACCTCTTTTGTACAAGGAGATGTGCATGAGGTATTCTAGAAATTTGGCCCAGACTGGCTGATTTGGGTTAGGTATTTAAAAAAATTTGTCGCCATTATAAGTTTGTAAACCTTTTCGTTCATCATGAAATAAAATGATGTCTTTAAAACCCCATATAAATCATGAAATAGTCATATTGTGGCGTCATATTCATAATTAGTTTTCACTCAGGTTTAACCCAGTCCATAACAGATGAATATATTTTGTGATATTTTTTTTTTTACAAAGTTTTTTATTTTTTAAAAACTAATTTTTTTGTAAAATAATGTTTTTGTACATCAGGTTAAAGATGTATTAATAAAATTTTATAACTTTTCTACTGAGAAGTTTCTAGAATTTTGGATGAAGAAGTTGTTTTAAAATATGGTGATTAGATAAATATGTTCAGACCCATTTCCTTAAAGTGAGTTTTTATATGAATGATATAAGTTTTTAAAAGGAAGAAATTCAGATGTTGCTAAAGATCATATTCTTAAAGATTTTTTCTCTAAGTCTAGAAGTTAGAAATATTGTTTTTAAGGTTATTGATGGGATGTGGTAGAACCTTTCAAAAAAAAATATGATGATGCTTTTCTATTCTTTAAAACCTCTGAAATATCATGATAAATTCACAATACAAGCACAAGTTAGAAGAAGGATTTACAGAAACTGTAACATCATCAAGATGTTGACACCTATACATAAATGTTTTTCTGTAATAAAGTCAGATCAGACTGAGATAAGGAAGAAAGATATGTTAGATTGATATGAGTAAGTATGTCAAAGTAAACTGTGAAAATGAAGAATCTTAGATCAGATAGAGTTGAGGAATAAATTCATATCAGACTGAATTTAGGAATAAATTCTTATCAGACTGAGCTAAGAATTAAAGTAAAATCACACTAACATAAAGAATAAAGTAAAATAAGACTGAGTTGATAAAGAAAGCCTGATCATACTAATCTTAGGAGGAAGTTTAGATCAGACTGGGTTGATAAAGAAAGATATATCTAAGTGATTTGATGAAGATATTCATATTTTTCTGAGCTAAAGAAGAAAGTCAAATTATACTGAGTTTAGGAAGAAAGTAAAATCATAATAAAATGATGAATAAAGGTATATCAGACTGTTTTTTGAAATAAATTTATATTGTATTGATATGGGGAAGAAAGTAAAACCAGACTAAGCTATAGAAGGCAGACATATTAGATTGAAAATTTCTAATGAACTGAGTTTTCCATAAATTAGTTTCTATTCTTTTGTTGAGAATTTGAGAAGATGTTATACAGAATTCATCCAATTTAAAGAATACACCAGAATAGATGATAAGGTTTAAAGAGGTAAAAGATGAAGTTCAAATAGATATAAAATTTGTGTTTTTTTAATTTTGGTGAGAGGGAAAAACATTTCATTTTCCTACCTTTACCAATTCTATTTCACCTATATAGAGAGAGAAAAATACATCATACTTATACGCTCTTCATGTGATCCAAATGGTGGAATTGATGCATAGTTCATTTCATAAGTGTTCTTCAGATAGATATCTCATCATAAGATCAGACTAAAGTTAGTTCAGATTATATTACTATGAAAATCAGACTTTAAAAGATCGACCTAAGTTTGAGTAGAATTTTTATAGGCACTGCTTGATAGAAAGTAATTCAGACTGAGTCAATTATACTAAGTTCTATCGGAATCAAGGTCATTGGACCTAGGGACTTTGGTGGACCTGATTGAATATTGAATTTATCCTTATGTTGTGGCATATTTTTGTAAGAAATAAATTGTAAATTTATGGGATTCAGTATAATAATTCAAATCATGTGATAGAAGTTGTCAAATGATGGTTGACCCAAATTTCATCCACTTATTCATTATAATTAATTACTATAGAACCAAGAGAGTAGATATGGAAATGATGTAGGTTCCCACAATGATTCAAAACATTTTAAATCTTGTGTGATGTTTCTACATTCCAATTTTTCCATGAATTTGAGTTTACTAAAACATGATAAGGAATAAACTCTAAGAAGTTATTAGGGTTATTTTTCCTAAATTTTGAAATTCGTAAAATGGAAAAAATTGATTCAATCCCCCATACTTAGTTGTTCTTGAGTCCTTTGTAAAATCATTTGGTATCATAGGTGAGGTTACTTTATTGAATACTTATAACGTATAATCTCAATTATACTGATAGTTGAGGAATTCAAATATTTGATGGAAAACATTATTATGGTTAGAAAATAGAATGATTATTTATCATGTATCTCTTGGCTTGGATGTTTTTTATATGACTAAAATTGGCTTTCCACCTATTGAGAAATATTATCCTATGAATTTTTTAGAAAAGATAAATACTAAATTTTATTGAATTGACAAAAATGATATCCTTATTTCTCTACCATAAAATTTTTTATATGAATGTGAAGGGTCTCAAACCTTCAAAGAGGATTTCAGAAAAACTGGAAATTATTTTCAAAGGGAAAACTAATGTAAAGGAATAAAAGATAGAAATATTAAATAGTAAATTTAAATACATAATAATGAAAGATAAAGACACTATTTTTAAATACTTCACCATAGTAAATGAAGTTTCTTGCATCATCTGAAGTTTTTGATATGTCTTGTTAGATTCTGTATTTGTGAAGAAACTCATGAGAAACTTTCCAGATAGGTTTTATTTTAAAATTTATTCTTTAGAAGATATAGATTTTTTATCTCTTCATGAATTGCATAAAATTTTTGTTTCTTATTAAAAGAGAAAATTTCCAATGTTCCAAAAAAATATTAAATATGATATGGTTTTTGAACCTATGAGAAAGATGAAAATTCTAGTTCTTAAAGATGTATAACATTTTGATTCCAAATATAAATCAGATGATGAGTTGAATGATAAAATCATGTATCTAGTTTCCAATAATTATATAAGAGGTAGAGTAATGTGTGGAGTAAAACTTCCTCTATATTTTTTTGAGTGTGGTGGAATTTGGATATTTGATATGAATTCCCCTAAGAAGAAATGTGGATAATATCGATATGATTCTGATGAAAAACCTTAATGTAAGAATTGTATAAAAATTTCTAAATAAGAGAATCCATCCAATAAATATAAGAAGATGTTTACTGGGAATAAGAGAAGCTTTTTAAGTAAAAATGTTGAATCATAATCAACTAAAAACAATATTTCAAAGTATAAAAGTTCAAAAAACATTAAAATATTCATTTAAAAATATTATAAAATAAAATACTCTCTGGATTTTGAAGAAAAAGGAGGTGAATAATATTATAGAGAGTGTCAAATCAAATTATAACTCAATGAATGTCTTGAAAAAAATAGCTCTCAAAAAATAAATTATATAGATAAAGAAATATGGTGGAAAATATTTTGAAGATGAAAAAAAATGTTTTCAAGTAATAAGAAGTATACATCCAGTATATCTTATATTATAAACATAGAATTTAAGAATATGTAAAGATGATTGAATATCTGAGTAATAATTTGTAATCTAAGGAAAATAAAGTTAACAAGTCGCAATAAAAACCTCATGAGCTGAAAAGTAATTTAATAAAGATGAATTGAAACTTAAAAAAAATCTTTAGGATTAAAATCTAAGACTTATAAAGTTGTTAATAAAGAAAAAATCAAAAATTATGTGAAACCCTCATCCACCAAAAGTAATGTTTTATCGGATTTTTCTAAGATTTCATGTGAGAATATAAGTGTTGGGAAGAAATGCGTTGATAAGAGATGTGAGAAGCTAATAAAATATTCCAAATTTGAAAAATACATTAATAGTAAAGATGATCCATTCCCATATTATGTTAGAGCAGAAATAAGTTTTCAATCTCAACAAACTTTCTATAGATAAAGATATTATTTCAATAGAAAATTGATATTTGATGGTTTTTTCTGGTGTTTTTGAATTTATGGGTAGAGGTTATATAATTATGGTAATAAATTTTCACTTTCAAAAAGAGTTTCCAAACCGACTGAAATCAATGGTGGAAAAAGAATGAGTAATTTTCTTAACAATCATCATGTTGGAAAAGTTAAAACTCAAGATGTTTTAAAATTTCCAATGGAAAACAAATTTGAATGTATGGAAGAAGTATATGGAAGATGATATTAGTCTAGTTATCATTCCGAAAAATGAATGAAACTCCTTTTGAAATAAGTTTCTTATAGTAGAAATGAAAAGGAAGGTTGAAAAGAGAATGTTGGGGAAAGATCTTTTTCTATTGAGATAGCTTTCAAAGAAAGTAAAAAAGGAACAACCCAAGGATACATGATAGTTTTTGTTCATCACACATGATAGCTGATTTTAAAATCTTGAAAAATGTTCAAAATTCTAATGGAGGAGTTGTTACATTCTAGAATAGTATTTCCTTAATAATTAAAGAAATTAGAATGACTGATATTGAATCAAATGGATGAAATATAATAAAGTTCAATTTTTTGATGGGATAAAACATAACATACATAATGTAATTCCACAATGTGATGATGAAAAAGAATTTATTTTTAGAAAATATTCTTATATCATCAAAAGTGGGAAATATGGAAAAGTTTTAACAATTGGAAAAAACTAGTGGAAATCTCTTTCAAATAGGATAACTTTATACCTCATATTACTTGAGCGATAAAGATAAAAACAAGTTGTGGCACAAAAGAATTGATAATATTGGCTAGAAAAATATGAACAAAATTTCTAATGTTGATTCTATATTAAATCTTCCATAATTTTAAAGAAGAAAATAATATGTTTTAATAACTTGTTAGAAATAAAAATTTAACTAATAAATGTCATAGGAAATTTGAGATTTAGTCTACCAAACCTCGGGATATTATTCACTCCAATTTATGTGGTTCAATGAGAAATCAATTAACAATAGTGGATTTGTATTCTATCACTTTCATTTATTATTTCACATGTATGACCATCATGTTTATGAAGAAAAAGTCATAGCTAGTATAAATGTTCAGAGATTTCAAAAGATAAGTTGAAAGAGAAATGGGGGTTTATATAAAGAAGTTGAAAACATATAATGGGAAAGAATTCCCACGCAATGCCTTTAAATATTTTCAGATAAATAATGGAATAAAACATCATAATAATGACCCATACACCCTACAACCTAATCGATTAGAAGAAAGGAAGTATAGAAGTATGGTGGAAATGTGAAGAAGCATGTTATAAGAATACAAACTTTCAAAGTACTATTAGAGAGAATATATTAATACTATTATACATGTCCAAAATAGATGTTTCTTAAGGACAAAATCCAACATAACTTAGAATTAATTTTTTTATAACAAAAAACTTTATATTAAATACTTCAAGGTTTTTCGACTTACTTGTATACTAAAAATAAATAATCCAGATTTTGGGAAATTTGATGATAAAGTATAAGAAGTAATTTTCATTAGATATTCGCCCGATGGAATATGTTACAAATGTTGGAACAAACGTTTACAAAATTTATTGGATACATTTGATGTGAAAGTTATTGAAAATATAAATTCCTTAACAAACGTTTTTTAGAATATTAAGGAAGACATACTGGATATTTCCAACAAAAATTAAAATGAGTCAAAATTGATTTATTAGGATTTGGGAAAACCATGTGATTAGGAAAGTGAAGCTGGAAGATAAACATTGAAATTTCCTACATTACATAAACACATTAAAACTGAAATTATTATTGGGATTTATAATTATATTTTTAAGTTAATATGAAGGATGATAATAGAAAATCAGACATCAATCAATTCAAAAATTCAACCAAAATCTATTTTATAATTAAAGGAACATAATGAATGGGTTGATTTAAGGAATTAAGAGTTGGATAAGATTGAGAAAAAATAATAATTTGGAACTTATTCTACTTCCATAAAAAATTATTAGAAGAAAATGGGTGTTCATAAACAAGTTGAATGGGTATGGAAAAGTTTCAAGAAACAAAGAAATACTTATTTCTAAAGGCCTTTCATAGTTGTAAGGTGTTTTTATTTAAGAAACATTTTCCCTAATTGCAAGACAGTAAACTATTGAAATGTTACTCTAAGTGGATTCAAATTATAATTAATAATATTTTTAGATGGATGTAAATTAATGTTTTCTAAACATAAAAATTGAATAATAAGTTCACATTGAGTAACCTTGTGGGTTTCTACTTTCAAAATATTAAAGAAAGGTTTTTAAATTGAAGAAATCATTGTAGAGGTTGAAACAATATCCACATGAATGGTACTTAAAACATAAAAATTGTTTTAAAATGATTAATTTCTTTAAATTAAAGGTCGATAGAAACTTTCATGTGAAAGAAGTTAACTCTGGAACCCTAATTTTAATTATTTATGTGGGTGATGTAACTTTTGATGGGGATGGAGAAATATTTTGTAATAAATTTTTTGAGGAAATGAATAATAATTTTGAGATGTTAATATTAGTAGAATTAATATTCTTTCTTGTCTTACAAATTCAACAAAAAAATCCTATCTTAAGAAAAGTTTTCCCATTAATTTAGAAAGAAGTTTAGTATGGAATAATATAAAGAAGTTTCAACTCCTATTTCATTGAGAACAATTTTCAGTAAATATGAAACTAGAAATTGTGTGAATCATAAATATTTTTTAAAGATGATAGGACGTTTACTTTATCTCATAGCCTCAAGACCTGATGTTTCTTATGTTGTGACTTTGTTTCCTATATATCGAAGTGATCCAAAATAATCTCATATGTTTGAAGAAAAGATAATTCTTATATTTGTTAAAGGAATAACTTCACATGGGATATTATGCAAAATATTTTTTGTTATGAAAATTCATGTTTATAGTGATGTTGATTGGGATAGATATTATAATGCCATAAAATTAATTTTGAGAGAAAAATTTTCTCAGGAAAATTTTTCTTGAGTTTTCATTGTAAGAAATAGATTTTAATAACCTTTATCATGGTATATTCAAAATATTTTGTAGCTACCTCTGTGTGTACTCAAAAGTTATGGATGAAGGTTTATTTTGAAGATTTAAAGGTTGAAGTTTCCAAACCACTGAAGATACTTTGTGATAAACAGAGTGCAATTGATCTTTTTAAAAATATTTTCCAACATTCAAGATCAAAACATATTGATATCAAGTTTCAATTTATAAAAAAAATCTGGTAGAGAAGTTTTTTTTTTAATATACTTCGATGAAATATAAAATTTCTTATAGTTTTACAAAGCAATTCCAAAAGAGATATTTGTATAATTAAGGATAAAACATCATGTTCAGCCTCCACCAAAGCCTTAATAAACATCTCAAAAAATACCCCCAAAGTAATTTGGATTATATTAACAAATGGGGAGAATATGTACAACTCTATCCTTCAATTTAAAGAGAAGAACTATTCTTCTTAAATTAATTTGGGGATGTGGTTTTCAAAAACGGGGAATAGAAAATGAAAAGTCAGTGGGAAAGATGAAATTAAGTTGGAGATTAATATTAAGGGGTGATAAGGTGAGGTGGATTTTATCGTAATGTGAACAAAAAAATTCAGGTCCCCAATGGATGTAATTCCTTAAAAAACATTACTTTTTCTTGTATTGTGCTGTAATGACACTCTATTTTGGTAAGGGTTGTGTTTTGATAAAAGTAAAAAACATGAGTTGTGAAAACGTATGAGTGTTTAAAAAATTGTGAGTTGAAAATTTTGTTAACAAGAGTTGTCAAGAAATCAAAAGGATAATATTGAATATATTTTGTGATGTTTTTGTTATTTAAAAGATTTGAATTTGTTGACAACTAATATTTTTTGTAAAGGAATGTTTTTTACTTCAGTTGAAAGTTTTTTTGCAGAATGTTTATAATTTTTTTTGAGAAGTTATTGGAATTTCAAATAAAGAAGTTGTTTTTCAAGCTGGTGATCTGAAACATAGGATCGGACCTAGTTCATCAGAGTTTTTTTGTACAAAAGTCAAAAGTTTTTAAAATTAAGAAATTTAGAAGTTTTTGAATATCAAATTGAGAATGTTTGTTAATTTTTTTGAATATAGAAGTCTTAAAAGTTGTTTTGAAAGTTATTGATACGATGTTTTAGAAGTTTAAAAAACTAATTTCAAGATGTTATTTTGTTCTTTTAAGTCTCTGGAATATCATGAAGAAGTTAAGATAAAAGAACGGGTTAGTAGAAGAAGTTATAAAATATGTACATCAGAAGGATGATGATGTATATATATCATATTGATTTTCTGTAAGAAAGTAAGATCATATTGAGATAACGATGAAAAATAGATTAGACTAAGATAAAGAAGAAATTCAAATCAAACTAAGATAATTAAGAAAGTTAGATTGGACTGAGTTGAGGAAGTAATATGGATCATACTAAGCTAAGGAAGAAAGTTAGATCGGACTGAGTTGAAGAAGATTATTGGATTCCACAAATTTTAGGTAGAAATTTATATCATACTAAGGAAGAATGTCATGTCCTACTAATTTGAGTAAGAAATTAAGATCTGACTAACATGAGGAAGAATGGCATATTGTAATGAGCTAAGAAATAAAAGTTAAATTAGATTTAGGTGAGGAAGAAATACAGATCATACTGAGATGTGAAATAAATTCATATCAGACTAAGTGAAATAAGAAAGTCAAATCGAACTGAGTTGAGAAACAAAGTCAAATTAAGTGGAAATTTTATAATGATATGAGTTTTCTATACATTATTTTTCTTATCTAGAATTTGAGAGGATTTTTTGGATAATTCAACTAGTTTTAAGAACAAACAATAAGAGATGAGTAGTTTTTAAGCGGTGAATGATGAAGTTCAAATAGAAATTAAATTATGATTTTTATAATTTGGGTGAGTAAGAAAAACATTTCAATTTCTCGTATTTACCAATTTTGGATCACCAATAAATATAGTGGAAATTACATCATACTTCCACATTTTTTATAAGAGATGAAAGGTGGCTATTCTGGAGATTTCAGGTGAGAAGTTTTTTCTAGATAGATATCTCATTAGAAGATCAAAATAATGTTAGTTTCGATTGTTGAACTGAGAAAAATTGGCTAACGAAGATCATTCTGAGTTTTAGAAGAATTGTGACAGGAACTGATTGAGAGAAAGTTAATTGGACTGAGACAATCAGAATAGGTTCATTAGACTATGGTCCATCAGACTCAGGGTTATCTGACCCATGTAATTTTATAGATCATATTAAAAAATGTCTTTATTTTTTTGGCTCATTTTTTTTACATTTTTTTAAAATTATAGGATTCAATAAAATCATTACTATCATGATATTAAAGGTATCTAATGGGAGTTCAAAGATCTCGTATTCACTTCTTCATTATAATTAATTTCCATAAACTCAAAAAAGTTTCTATGGAAAGTATGTAGGTTCTCTCACTAAGGCTGAACCTTATTAATCTTGTCTGTTTTGTTTAATTTATTATTATTTAATTAATTTTAGTTTTCTAAAATTTGATAAGAAATAAACACTAACATGTTCCAAGGGTTATGTTTCCTAAAGTTTTAAATTTATAAAAATTAAATAACTAATTCAACCCCCCCTATCTCAGTGGTTCTTCGATCCTTTATAACTTCAATAACTGAGGCCCAGTTAATTCCATTGGAGTAACCAACTTAGTTATAGACCTTATTTTCTATTTTATGAACTAAATTATTACCTAATTAATTGGAGAATCATATCAAGCTTACTCATCATCATGAGTTATATCAAGATCACCCATAATAATAAGTAATTCCAATGTACCATATCGTGAATAAAAAATTAATAATCATGCACTTTTCATCATAAAACGCTTGAAATTAATTTGATCGTATAAAAATCACTTTCAATTATTTTCATAAAAAGGAAAAATTAAATTTTCATTTGAAAAAATTTATAAACTAAAAAATCTCCCTGATGAGGAGGATTAAGATATTATTATCTAAATAATAGAAAATTTTATAGGATTTTTTAAATTGAATAATTCCTATGATTATGGGAAAATGTGGTCAAGTTGAATATATTAAAAAATATTCTTTTTGAACTTTTTTAAAAACTGAAAAACAACTCATACCAAAAAAATTAAAAATGTTCTATTTTAAAACTTTGTAAAAAATGAAAAAATAGTTAAAATGAGATTTAATAATCTTTCAAGTATATATAAAAACATTATTAACAGATTTGAAATAAAATTGATATAGTGGGAAAAATTTGGAATGAAATCTTTAATAAAATTTTTAAATAAAATTATATTACCTTTACTCTCGTCTAGTTTTTTCATTCTCTAACTCTAGAATAATAAAATTATATTTGTTAATTATTTGATTAGGAACCTTTTTCCTCTTTATTCCATTATAATTATTCATTTTATTTCATTTTACCATATTTTATTTATTTACAAACTCAGTTAAGTTTACATTGGATATTTTATGGTCGTTCGGTCCTTAATTTTTAAATAACATTTAAAACAAACATGTGAGGATGTCATGAAAAAATGAAAGGCGTCATTTTATAGTGGTGGTAGTAAGTACATAAACAGAAATACATTTTTAATATTCTTCTATACGTTAATGTATTAACATAGATAAATATTTACCTTTATTTAGTCATATTTTCAAATATATTTCATATTCATTCATTAATTCCATTTTTATAACCTTCCATGTGAGGCAGTGATCAAAAAAACACATCCCTTCATTGAGGTGGTTGTCTATATTTACAGACGATAAATTCATTCATTTAATATGGGATAAAAAATAGGTATAAAATATTTATTCTATTAATATATATATAATTTAATTATATATAATATAATTATGTTTTTATGTTAGAATGTTTACAAAAAATTATAAGGAGGTTGAAGAAGAAATAAACTTAAAAGGGTTTGGTTATGGCTTATGCATCATACTTTTACAACCTCTCTAGTTTACACCATCAGACTTATGGATTGTTCTTTTGATAAAACCATGACATATAAGAATTTTTGAGGAGATTTGGGAAGTTATTTTGGTATATATTGTTCTAGATAGAGTACTTTAAGTGTTTGAAGAAGTAAGAATATGATATTCCATTTTATAAGTGAGGGGATAAGAACACATGTAATTATACATTATTTTAAATTAATATAAATATTATTTCATGGTAAAGTTTCAAAAAGGAAAAAATCAAATATTAGATAAGGTAGGGTCAAAATCCGTTCAACCATTCACATTTAAACATGTTTTAGAGACATTTATGCCTTATTTCTTAGTATAGCATTTTTTAACCCATGTTATCATTTATCAAGATAACTTAAATTTCTACCTAGTTGATTTATTTATGTTCTCCAAAATCAAATGGGTCTTATAAAGAAATTTTACATGATAATATCAAATATGATATCCATTCTATAAGATTCATTTTTTAAAGGTTGTACAAATTACTTTTAATAAAGTACGTAAAATATATGAAATTTTTTTTTAGAAAAAATGTATGTTTTAAGCGTAAAAATGTTTTAACAATAAAATTATACATATTATTGATTCAAATGAATTTAATTCGATTATAATTAAAAATAAAAACTATTTTATATTTAGTTTAATCCAAAACCAAATGGAACCTTCTGATCACACTATTAAAAGCAAAGATCCAAAAATGTTGTTTAATTAGAATAAAATTTAACTTAATTTAAAAAAGTCAAAAATGAATTTTTGAATTCAAAATAATGTTTTTAAATTCTATTTTTACTCTTTAAACTTATATTTTTATAATCCAAAGTTTTTATAAATTTTTAAGTCAATTTTATATCATGATGATTTCATAAATGCTACAATATTTTATTAAATGGTATTTTTCACTATTCACCCAAAATTAAACTACTTCAAAAAATCCAAAAAAAAATACACCATAAGATAAATTAAATATACTAATACCAAAAATTAATCTCTCTTTTTTTCAAATTAATATTCAAAAATTTAAAAATATATTTTTAAATAAAACCATATAATGTGTGAAAAACAATTTAATTAAAATAATAACTATTTCACTTTCAATTGAAGTATTAAAATAAAACTATTTATAAATCTATCTTGAATGTAAATTTATAAAATAATATATTATAATTCATAATATTGATTCATTACTTGGATTATCTAGGTTTTCATATTCATTCCCACTTAAATAAATTATATCCTCACAATTGTATTCATTGATTAAACAATTGAGGGTATTTTTCCCTCATCGATTTTTATGATTCTCATGTTTCTACCACAATCATGTAATTATTCCAAAAGACCTTAACTAGGATAATCACCATATTATATAATACCTTCTCTCTATAATCCAGAATATGAATCATATTTTCTTTATAGGAAAGAATCTATTCTAACTTTACCACCTCAAGGATCAAAACATAAGATGCATTTGGTACATATTTCCTTAATAATAATACAGGAAACCCATCATTCAACTAACATAAACATAAAAGAAAATCTACTGAGTAATAAAATAATCTCACATTTCCTATAATTTTATAGGGTCCAATAAATCAATGGCCAATTTCCCCATTTTATCAAATTTCATAACATCTTTCCATGGAGAGATTTTATATAATAAAAGGTCACCTACATCAAATGAAATATCATTCCTCCAATTATGTGAATAAATATTATCTATACTCTTATTTATCCTTATGTTTTGATAAATCATCTTTACCTTCTTAACCATTTCTTATACTAGTTATTTTACTGGAAACTTCTTTTCACCAATTTCATCCCAACATGTTAGAGTCTAACACACATTTACATATAATGCCTCAAAAGTGACATCAATATATAAAAATAAAAACTGATATTATAATAAAATTAAACTAATAAAGGATCTTTATCCCAACTACCCTTGTAATCGAATGATAATTCTTGAAGAATTTATTTTAAATTTTAATTTTTTTTTCTCTGATTTTCCATCAGATTAATAAAAAAAATTACTAAAATTCAATTTAGTACTAAATGGAATTTAATTCCCATTCTATAAACTAGAGGAAAATCTGGGGCCTTGATTAGATACAATAGATATAGTCACTCTATGTAAATTTATTATCTCTTTAAGATAATTTTTAAAAATATAATCAAACACATGTTTTCCCGAATACACAGAAAATGTTAGAATTTAGGTAAACAATCAACAATAAAAAAAATCACAGTATTAACTGTAAATGTCTTTCATACTCCCACCATGAAAACTATGGATATATTCCCTCATTTCCTTTTAGGAATTGGAAAAAATAAAGTATCCCTTTCGATAGTGGTCACTTAGCTTTAGCATGTTCAAATATAGAATCCTGACATTTTTATAAGTTGACCGAGGATTGGATTTAGGTAATATTTTTTCATTATTTTATTACATTTTTGGGTTATGAATTAGGGTGTGTTTGGTGGAATTTTTAGAAAAATGGAAATTATATATTTGTTCACGATTGTTGGACATTTTTTCTTAACTGTGCGCCTTAAATATACTAACATTGTGAAACTAGGAAGCGGGGATTCACATGGCTAGCACACGGTTTTGAAAAACCATTCTCCCTCTTATGAGTAACTATGCACCCCTAAAATAATAGCCACGCGGTTTTAGCACATGGTTATGGAAAACCTTGTGTCCCTACCAAAAAATCATGTGTGATTTTAAATATCCCTCGATTTTAATTTTTAAAACCCCCAAGCCACTAAAAATCACCTATTCCAAACCTCATTCAACCCTAGGAGGTCTTTCAAATTTTTGGATCTCTATGGATGTATTCCAAGCCCTCCTAAAAACGTTTCTTCATAATTCAATTCCTGGATCAAAGATCTTTTCCTTTCTCAGTAATTGAATCATATCCCAGTTCTTCACTCATTATTCTCCAATTAATCTCACTTTCCTTCAATGATGTAATTATCTATTATAGATAGATTGAAATTGATTTCATGATAAATAAATCTACGATTATAGATCTAGATCTAGATTTATAGGATCTTTATTTTCATTAATGTTGAATTAGGGTTTTGAGATTCTAATATTGGTCTATGTCATTGTGCTGCTCAATTTTTAGGGATTATTAATGGGTGATTATTATTTGATGTTTTGAGTTAGTTGCTCTAATGTTTAATTTCCATAGTCATTATTTTGATACATGTATGAAAATTATATAATTTCTATCATTCTTTAGAAATTGGAATTCCTAAATTCTATAAATTAATGTTTCCTATTGACTAATAAAAGTATTATTGAAATATATAATTAATTTGGGAATTAATTATGAATGTATAGGTTATAAAATTAGGTAACTAATTGGGGGATTAATTATGAGATTTAGGGATTGTGATTTAGATAATTAATTGGGGAATTAATTATGAGATATTGAAATTGTTGAATTGTGATAATTAATTATGGAATTAATTATGTAATTTTTAAGTCATTAATTGTGATATTTAATTGTGGGACTATTTTTTTGATATTGATATAATATACTAAGGTACTTAATTGTGGAAATAATTATGAAGAATTGATATTTTGAATGATATAATTAATTCTGAAAATTAATTTTAGAATCTTGAGTTGTGAATATAGGTTAATTAGTTGTTAAATTAGTTAATTGGTTTGATGAATTAATTAATTGATGAATTAATTAAGGGTAATTATGTGATAAACTAATTTATGAATTAGTAATGAAATGGGTGTTATTAATTAATTTTTAAATTAATTAATGTTATTAATATGACTAGTTAATTGTTTAATTAACTAATTGGAATGTTGTGTTTAAATAATTATTGAATTAGTAATGGAATTTATGTGGATAATTAATTGATGGATTGATTATGTGTTTATGAATGTTAACATAATCAGTCAAGTATAAATTAAAGATTATACACATGGTCATTCGAATGTGTTTTTTTGAATGTAATGTGTTCATCCTAGTATTAATTATAAAATGGGAACAGGGTTATTCAAATGTGTAGCATATAGATGGTAACATGCTCATTCATGTATTTATTAAAGAATGGGAACATGGTTATCCTATTATGTGTAGTATAAATAGTGACATGGGAATTCAAGTATAAAATAAATAAATATAACTAAGGTATTCTGAGATATGACCTCACTTGGAAATACTTCAGGCTCCAACATGAGTTGAAGAAGTTATTGAGATATGATATTGCCTTGGAATACTTTGGGCACCAACATGAGCCGAATATGGTATTAAGATATGATATTACCTGGGAACACTTCAGGATCCTACATGACCCGAAGTTTTCATTGAGGTATGGGTGTCCTAGTAACCTAGGACTTAATGTGGTTAAGTAAAGAATAAATAATAATGTAATAACTGTTTACTTATGAATTGTACTTATTTCTTTAGACAACTACATACACTATTTGAAAAGATTTTCTTTAGACATTGTTGGTGTTATCATAATAAGTTGTACTCACACCCAATTCACGATGTTCTCTCAATACCCATATAAAATTTTTTGTTTTATGAAAATTTATGTGAAAAGACCTTGTGTTAGAGGGATGGTTTTGGATGTAGCTTGGATAAGGTAACCACAAAATGGTTTGGGGACTTCTTAAGAGTCATCAGTGTCTTTATTTTCAGTTTTCATTTTATACACATGACACATACATTACCATGGAATCTTTTCTTCTCTAGTTAGAAAATTTATTTTCATCAATTAATTATCTATAGATATTTTTATTATTTATGGTTATATATTATTTCTCTATTGATTATTAATGACAAAAGTGTATTACTTTGATAAAAGAGGGTATATTCTCTCCATTATTGACTAATAAAACCCTCACTACTATTCGGCATCTTCTAGTGTATGGGGAGGTGTGATTGAGGTCATGTGACTGACTAGATAGGGGCACCGGTGTGTGGTAAATGATTTGATATGTTACAAAGTGGTATCAAAGGGGTTTTCTTTTCTATTTTTTGTCTTAATATTTGGGAAAGGTAGACATGATACTAGGAATAGTTAGGTCTTGGACCTGATCTCATCCATGGTAGTTGAAAACTCATATATGAGGGGAAACCCAAGTACTCAGGGTGGTATTTTTTTCGTTGTTTGTTGTTACAATTGAATATTATTTCTCCTTGGGTGACACACTTGTTGTGGGATGTGGAAATTATATTTTATATTTTCTAAGAATTGACTCATTTCCCAGAATTTCTTGATATTTGAGTCTACATGAATTATTTTAGGAACTTATAGTTATTTTATGACATGGATCATTTTAGTCATGCATGGGAAAATGGGTTTTTTGTACGTTTTTGAACATAGAAATTTTTTCCTTACTTCTGAAATCAAACTGAAAAATGGTGTCTAATGAGGAATGAAAATGGTAAAATGATGAAAAATTTGAAAAATTGGTTTCTAATCTGAAACTTGATTTGAGAATAATAATACATTTTGATAACCAAGACCTAGGTTTAGGATGGTTAAGGGTACTGTTAGCTCCTCGATTTTGACTTTGTGACGAGATGTGGTGAAAAGTATTCTGGTGACTTTTTAGTAATTTCCTCTTACATAAATGTGTTAAAGTTATGTTATGATTCATAAGACGTGTGTTTTTTAGTGTATACGTATTCCTCCATGATTAATTTTTTTATAGGATGACAAAAGGATATGGTTGGCATCTACGAGTACTAGAACCAGAGGCACTGATTATGCCAGATAAAGAAGAAGGGGAGAATTTCCAATTAATCCTTGATCACTTTGTGAAACTCATGGGAATATACCCCGGGTGGGTTGTAAAAATCATGTTTTACCTAATGTAGCAGTTTTAGTTTTAGCACCCTCTAAATTTTACTAGAGAGGGTAGACCTGAGGGATCTATGTTCTAGGTTGAGTCCTTCAAGAAGATAAATGACCATTTGGGGACTTCTACTGAGAGGAGGGTCAAGTTTGTTGCTTATATTTTATGATTATTAGCAAATCACTGGTGGGATTTTCAAGTGCAGACTGGACAGACTGACAATATGTTATGGAAGTAATTCTAGGAAAGGTTCTTAGAGAACTTTTGTCCAAAGACATAGAGGTGAAGGAGAGCAGCAGAGTTCATGCGACTGGTTTAGGGGATCATGTCTGTTATGGATTATGTTAGGTTCTTTATAGATATATAGTGCTTTATTCAAACTTTGAAAGGATATGATACAACTATAGTGAGACTCTTTTAGAATGGAGATAACTATGAGATTAAGTCCCAAGTTAACCTATTTCAGTTAAAGAAGTTTGTTGAGGGGTGGATTAGGCTCTCATAGATTAGGGGAACTTTGAGGAGTCTTCTAGTATGGGATAGATTGTTTTTTATAGACAATCAGGTGGTGTGACTTCCAAGTGCAGAAAGTGTTGTTATGAGAACATTAGCTAGGGTAGTGGGATGAGGGTTCTACAAATAGAGGGATCACCTACACAGGACCTTACTGGAATGATCTTTCATCAGTGTGGTAGTCCAAGACACTATCATCGACACTGTCTAAAACCACAAGTGGAGTTCAGATCTTGCAGAATGATGGGATATCTAAAGATGTTCTGTAGGAAATAATGATAGACGTTTGGTGATGTAGGATCTAGATAGAATCAGGGTTCAGTAAGGGGGTCTTCAGCACCATATCATCCTAGTAGTTGTAGTTCTACTGGCCGAGGTGGAAGAGGCATTGGACGTGGAGTTTCAAGGAAAGAGCACTCATATCAATAGAGTGGTGCTAATCAGGGGAGTCAAACTACATCACAGGGAATATAGGAAGGAAAAATACATGTAGTGTAGACTACACTTTGGGATAGTGAGGTTGTTCCTTCGATAGTGTGAGTTACTATTCTTATATATTCTACATTAGCTAGTGCCTATTTGATGTTGGTGCTTCTCATTCAATTATATCTTAAAAACATATTAATAGTTTGAGTATGGTGGTTGAGTTTGTAATCATGGTTATGATAATATATACACTATTGGGAGTACAGTCTAGAGACATCTATTTGTCCAAGGAATATTCTCTTCAGATCGAGGAGTATCATTTTCTGTGGGATCTCTATGTCCTTGAGATGTTAAGCTTCAAAATAATTATGGGTATGGACTGACTAGTAACATGCTAATCCCACACTAATTATTACCATAGGATTGTTAAATTTACATCTCTTAAGGGTGAAAACTATATTCATTATAGAGTGTGGGATATCCTGGTATACCGAGCTAGGACAATCACTCAGAAATTGACAGTTCACAGCCCATGTTTCTTGTCTTTTTCTAGATGATAGAGGTGTGAAACCTAATATTTTCCCACAAATTATAGAACTGCTCTAGGATTTGTTTCTGGAAAACTTTTCAGGGCTGCCACCCAAGAGATATGTGGAATTCACAATTGATCTCATTTTGGGGGGTGATTTAGTTTCTTTTCCACCATAGAGAATGAAACCGACCAAGCTTTAAGAACTCAAGTCTCAATAAGAGGAATTGGAGGATAATAGATTTATCCATTTGAGTGCATAAACATGGGGTTCTACAGGGTTTTTTTCTAAGAATTCTGATGGGACTCTATGTTTTTTTGTTTATTATGTGAAGTTGAACCAGATGAATGTGATGAATTGTTATTATCTTCCACATATTGATGATCTATTTGATTAGTTGAGATTGGATTGTGTGTTATCGAAGATCGACTTGAGATCGAGGTATCATCAGCAGAGAGTTAGGACTTCTAATATAATAAGGACTACTTTATGAAGATTTTATATCGTATATGAGTTCTTCATAATCCCATTTGGGTAAAAGAACACACCATCATTATTTATTTCCTTGGTGAACATAATCTTCCACCCATATCTAGATCAGTTTGTTGTATTATTTGTTGATGAAATATTGATGTACACCAAGACTGATGAAGATCATTACCAACACCTTGAAATCATCCTGAGTACACTGAGAGAGAATCTTCTATATTCCAAGATATCTAAGTGTCAGTTTCGGAAATATTGGGTACACTCATTAGGATACATCATCTTAGAGGAACCTTTGTTAGTGGACTAAGAAAAATTGAAAGTAGTGGTTTCTTTGGTGCATCCCAAGAATGTATTTAATATCCACATATTTCTGTGGTTATCTGGATATTATTGGATATTTATCTAGTAATTTTTCCATTTGGAATTTCCCCTTTTGGGATAGGCCAAAATGGGGGATAAATCTTTATTGGTCAGAAGCATTCAAGAATCCTTTCCAAGAGTTATAGAATCATTCGAAATTGGCATAGATATTGATCCTTCCTAAGGCTGGTGAGGAGTATATGGTTTATTTTGATTCTTCATGGATCATATTGGGTGTAGTGTTGATGCAGGGAGATTGATTTTTGGGACATTGGTCTTGGAAAATGAGTCCATATGAACAGATTTACCCGACGCATGACCTTGAACTAGAAGTTATGGTTTATTCTTTGATTTTTTGGTGGAATTATCTTTTGGGTGGTAATTTTATGGTGTTTACTGATCAAAAGAGATTAAGGTATATCTTTTAAATATTATATTTCAATCCTTGGAAGAATAGATGGTTTGAGTATATGCATTAATTCGATTTAAGCTATCATGTATTCATAGGAAGGGAAATAGTGTGGCTGACTCTTTGAGTAGGAAAACTCATACTTGATGGTTTAAGAATCTAGTGTTATATAGATTGTGATGACTCTACTACCTAAGATACATGTGGTGGTTTAGGAGACTTAGAATTAGATGACTTTGGTATCATTTTCAGTGTAGTACACTTTTGATATATATTATGGACATAATGTATGAGGATCCAAAAAGTTTATCTTTGATAAAAATAATTGAAGGTTGGGAGACACCTTAAGACTATTTTATAAATGACGACGAGATCATATATGTTAAGAATCGAGTTATTATGACTACAAGAATACGATAGGAGGTCAAGAGAGAATTTCAAGACTCAAAGTAGGTAGTAAATCTAGGTGTCACCAAAATGAATTATGACCTATGACAATAGTTTTTGTGTCTAGGCTTGAAATAGAAGATAATAGGGTTCATGGAATGATGCTACACCTGAAAACAGGTGAAGGCCAAGAATCAATGACCTGGAGGTTTCTACAGCCGTTACCCATTCCGAAATGGAAGTGAGATGAGGTAAAAATTGACATCGTGGTGGATCTTCAAAATACACCAAGGAAGAATGATGCTATCTAGGTTATTGTGGATCGACTGATAAAATTATCACATTTCTTGCCTATACAGGGGACATTCTCAGTGAACTATCTAGGATATTTGTATTTTTAGGAGATATTTCATCTACACGAGGTTCAATGGAGTATAGTTTCATATCATGATTCAAATTTCACTTTACACTTATAGAAGTGCTTTCTTAAGGCACTCAGTACAGAGGTATTATTAATTATAGCTTTTCACCCATAGAGATTTGGGCAGTTAGAGCATACTATACTGGTACTTGAGGATATGTTGCAGGCGTGTTTTCTTGACTTTGGTAGGTCTTGAGAGAAAAACTTAGTTTTAGTGGATTTTAACCAAAATAGTAGTTATCAAGAAACTATACATATGGAACAATATGAGTCACTTTATGGTAGTCCATGCAGATCAACATTATATTAGATAGATGTGTGTTAAACGGAATTGTTGGGACTGAGTCTCGTGTAGGAGATTTCGGAATAAGTTCACCTAATTTAGAAACATGTGGCTATAGATTAGAGTATATATTAGTTTTATGTTGATAAATTTGTATTATCATAAGAGTTTATAGAGGTTTATTGTGTATTCCTTGAGGTTTTTACTAGACTAGGTCAGCACAGGATATGGAGATTTGGTAAGTTGGCCCCCAGGTTCATCGGACTATTTGATCTTTTGGAGAGAATCAGGCCCGTGGCATATGGATTGGCTCTTCCAAAAAAATATTATGTTATAAATAATGATTTCAATGTATCACAACTTCGGTAGTATAAACCTAGCCCTTATCATGTGATCGATGTGGATGATATTGATCTTGAGGTAGATGTGTCCTTTGAGGAGAATCCAATACATGTGTTGTGTCGTTGTGAGAAACTGTTGTGGGGAAAGACCATGCTAATAATTCATGTGTAGTGGAAACATGGGAATGTACAAGAGGATACATGGTAAAGGGAATCAATTATGTAGGCTCAGTGGCCTAATATATTTTGCTCGGAATCATTGGGAAGCTTGGGAGTGCAACTCAATGACGAGCTATAATAAGGTGGGGAGATTTTAAGATCCTTAACTTTTATAGATTTTACAAGGGCATGAATTTAAATTATCTTTTGTACTTATTTGAGAAAATTTTATTTGGGTTATTACATGGGGTGTGTTTAGGTGAAATTTTGATAAAAAGGGAAATTATTTGGTTGTTTATGATTGGATCAGAGTTTTACCTAACCATTCACCCCAACCCTACTAACCATGGAAAACCAAGAAAAGGGGATTCATACAGATGGTTCACAATTTATAAAACTATTCACCCTATTAGAAGTAACTATGCACCCCTAAAATAATATGTTCATGCTTTAGCCACATGGTTAGGGAAAACCATGCACCCCTACCCAGAAAATTGTGCATTATTTTAAACGTCACTTGATTTTAATTTTTCAAATCCCCTGAGCCACTGAAACTCACCTATTTTAACCCTTATTCAAAACTATGAAGTCTTTCACGTTTTTGGAGATCTCCAGACTAATTCCAAGCCTTTATAACCTCCAGTATAGAAAAATTAAATCCTAGATCGAAGGTTCACTCTTATCCTAGTATGTGAATCCTATCTCAATTCTTCCCTCATTCTTCTCCTCTTCTTCTCGATTTCCTTTAGTGATATAATATTCTATTTTGGATAGATCTAAATATATATTTTAATATCTATATCTATGATTTTATATTTGGATCTGTATATATAATATCGTCATTTTCATTAATCTTGATTTAGGGTTTTGATATTCGGATATAGATCTACATCATTGTGCTTCTCAATTTTTTGGGATTTTCATTGGGTGATTATTCTTTTAGGATTTGAGGTATGTGGTATAATATTCAATTCACATAGTCATGAATTTGATATGTGTATGAAAATTGTATAATTTCTATAAATCTTTATAAATTGGAATTCATAAATTGGGTTAATTAATGTAGTCAATTGATTAATTGAGTAATTGTTGAAATAATTAATTAATTTTAGAATTAATTATGAAATTAGGGTCTATAGAATAAGATAATTAATTAAAATATTTAGGGATCCTTATTTAGATAATTAATTGGTGAATTAATTCTGAGATATTAAAATTTTTTAAATGAGATAATTAATTGTGGAATTAATTATGTGATTTTTATTTCATGAATTGAGATAATTATTTGTGGTATTAATTTTGTGATATTGATATCATAGATTAATGTAATTACTTGTGTAATTTAATATTAAGAATTGATATTTTGAATGATATAATTAATTGTAAAAATTAATTATGGAATATTTAGTAATGAATATTGGTTAATTAGTTGTTAATTTAATTAATGGGATTGATGACTTACTTAATTGAATAATCAATTAAGGGTAATTATGTGATAAACTGATTGCTAAATTAGAAATTCAATGGGTGTTTTTAACTTTTTGTTAAATTAACTATTGTTATTAATATTATTATATAATTATTGAATTAACTAATGGGATTGTTTTGTTTAACTAATTATTGAATTAGTAATGGAATTTATGTGGATAATTAATTGTTGAATTAATTATGTGTTTATGAATGGTAACATGTTCATTAGAGTATTAATTAATGAATGGGAACATGTTCATTATAATGTGTATTTATGAATGGTAATATGTTCATTCTAGTCTGAATTAGATAATGGTAACATGGTCATTATAATGTGTATTTTATGGATGGTAACATGGGAATTCAAGTATGAATTAATGAATGGGAATGTGGTCATTATATAGTATGTAGTATGAATGGTATCATGGGAATTCAAGTATGAAATAATGAATTGTAACAAACAAACTCTGATATATAACCTCACTTGAGAATACTTTATGCTCTGGAATTAGATGAAGTTGGTATTAATATTTGATATAACCTTGGAATACTTCAGGCTCCAGCATTATCCAAATAAGGTATTAAGATATGATATTACCCAGTGGAACTTTTTTCTCTAACATTAGTTGATGCAGGGGTTGAGGTATGGGTGTCCTTGAGTACCCAGGCGTTAATATGGTTAAGTAAATAATAAATGATAATGTGATAAATATTTACTTATGCATTGTACAAATTTATTTATACAATTTCATACACTATTTGACTGGATCTATTTTGAGACACTGTTGGTGGTGGCCTATTGAGTTGTACTCACACCCTACTCGGGCTTCCGGATCAGTACCTGAATATTCTGTATTATTGCAGGATGGGTTTAGGGAAAAGGCCTTATGTTAGATGGAAAAGTTGGGATGGATCTTGGATGTGGGATCTAGATGTTGTTTGGGAACCTCTTGGGAGTCATCATTATATTTATTTCCAATTTTCATTTTAGACACTTGACATATACATTATCATGGAATGTGTTCTACTTTAGTTGGATACGGTATTTTCCTGCATGGATTATCTTGAGATATTGGTATTTTTATGGTTATATATTCTTCTTCTATTGTTTATTACTTTTTATTATGTATTCAACTGATAAAAGAAGGTATATTCTTCCCATAATCGACTTATTAGACCTTCAGTTCTTGTCAGAAGCATTTGGCATACAGAGAGGTGTGGTTAAGGTCATGTGACCGACAGGTTCTGATGTGTGGCACATGAGTCAGGACAATCCATCATAAGTCAACCATTTCATGGTAAAAATAATAATATATTTCTTCATTAATCCCCAAAAATAATATTATTGATTGTCTCAATATATCCTTATGTTACTATGATGAATCAAAAACAGAGAGTTGTGATCCTCACATAACAATTCCTTCTTAAATTGTAAATCACTTGGCACACACAACCTATTTCCAATTCTTATAACACATTATTATTCAATGTTAAATTTTGGAAATTTACCCTTCATAAAAAACTCTAATATTTCTTGAAAATAAAAATCTTTCTTTTAAGAATGCTCAATTCCATCTGAAAAAGAGGAATAAACTGACACCTTAACCAAATGTGTGGAAGTTTCTATGTAGAAACATATAATCCAATATTTATTAAATCATTAACAAAAGTAACATGTACCAAAAATTGAAGGTTTAATAATTCATTATCTTTTTAAATCACATCATCAACTAATTTGTTATATTTTCATGGATAAAAGTTAACAATGCAATCACAATAATTTTTCAATTCCAACCATTTTCTATGGCTCATATTCAGTTCTTTTTGAGAGAATATATACTTAAAAAATTTATAGTCACTATATATTTCACATTTCACCCCATATAAAATATACCACCAAATTTTTAAATCAAAAATTGTTACTGTGAGCTCAAGATTATATGTAACGTTGTTCTACTCATGGAGTTTAAATTAACATGAATCATTAATAATTACCCAATAATTTTACATAAATACACAACCATAGACCTTAAATGAATCATCATTGTAAGTAAAAAACTCTCCATTTCTTGATGGAAAATATAACACTGGAGTGTTTACCAATATTATTTTCAATTCTTGATAACATTCATCAAGTTCCTTTTCCTATTTTTATTTAATTCCTTTTTGATTTAACATAGTTAGTGTGATATATAATTGAGTAAATTTTTTAAGAAACCATCACTAGTAATCATATAATCTAAGAAAACATTGAATCTTTGTGAAATTTTTAAGTATTGGACACTCTTCCACCACTTTTGTTTTAGCAGTATAAATAGTTATTCCATATTTCTAAATAATACACTGATAGAATGAAATATTTTGAAACCAAAATTTACATGTACTAAATTTTTCATAAGACTTGATTTATTTTAAGGTTTGAAAAAAATCCATATATTTTTCTCTCGATCCTCATAAATGTTAGAATAATCGAGAATTTAATCAATGAAAACCTCAAAATATATATCCAAATAATCATGGAAAACAATATTTATAATATTCATAAATGAAGTGGGTGAATTCCTTAATCAGAAATGAATAAACAAAAACTCATAATGGCCATACTAAGTATAAAACACCCTACATGAAATTAATTCATCCTTCACTAGTTTTAAAACATAATTTATTTTCAATAAAATGTGTTTTCACTCCCATATTTAATCAGTTTCGGATATTTCTATTATGTTATAAAAGGTATGAATTAATTATTGTATTAAAACTAAAACTAATTATGAAAAATAATTTCATTATCACATTAATATATTATATCATGATAAAATACAAGAAAATATAAATCCATAATAACATTATACTCTATAATTGGAAATACAACGTGGTTTATAGGAAAAATCATTTTATAGATGATAATAGTAAGATTGTTATTTATTCTTGTTTCCTTCATAAAACCCCTAAGGGTTTTTAATAATTTTTTTGAATTTATTTCATAATATTTTATTTCTATTTTACATACAAATTTCATAGAAAAAAAAATTGTAGATCCTAAATCAGACAATACATTGAATTAATTTGGATAATGAAGTAATATGTATGACACTACTTCATTTGGTTCTCTAACATCTATCTTGGTTCTAGAAAAATACATTCCCACATCATTATTATTTTGATCATAATGATTACCACATTAACTAACATTGTATATGTATTAGTATAGTAACCCAACTCATTATAATTAAAACATCTCATTGTTGGATGAAAGTTTATTTTCACATTACTAGTCTGATCAAAACTATTTTTATGGTAGCTAAAAACCAAATGGAAAACATTACAATATTGATAAAACATTATGAATCATATAATAAATTATTTTAAAAAAATTGACATTTGGAACATTTTAGGGTCTTACATTGAGATTTATTATTTGGATACTTCTCCATTTATTTCCTCCTTAGCCGCTTCTTACGCTTTTTGTTATGAGTTATGTGAGTGTTGGAAAACTTCATCTCAACATTCTCATTACACTGAAAAATTTCATCATAAATTTTAAATTCATAATAGACTAAGAAAAATAGTAAAATTAGGTTCATACCTGTGTAAAATTTATTTATTTTATTTTCATAGTCCAAAATGAAATTTGTTACATAGTTGGACAATGTTGTAAAAAAATTATTCATAAGTGGCCATTGAAGGTTATTTATTTTTCCTCAACTCTATAAATTTACTTTATATTCTAAGAAATATAAAATTATAAAAATACTTATCAAGAATTATCATTCTGGATCTTACACTTCATAGCATCAAATTCAACATTTTCCTTAGTATTTTTAATTAGATTCCACCGTTGACCGACTTCACCTTCAAGATAATAAATATAAATAATTGTCGTTTGATGTTATGTACATCCCAAAACAATAAATATATTATACAATACATTTATTTATCCTTAAAATTTCACTTATTTTAAGGATACATCAAAATACAAAGGGTTATATTTCATGAAATGCTCTATTACAGACATGTTCGTCTACTAATAATTTGGTTTTTCTCTTTCTTGGGTTCCACTATTAATGACGTAAATCATCTAAGTTATCATTTCTACAAACTACTTTATTATAATCATTAAATATTATAGATTTTGTAGTTATTATTCCCTTGATCCCTTCCTAATGCATCTGTTATCTTTCTTTTGCATAAAACCATACTGAATAGATATGGATTAGATAAATTAAAATGGATATCCACAAAATCTATATCATGTTAATTTAACCATAAATAGGAATCTCTTAAGAGTTTTATTTAATATCCTTATAACCTATAAAGTTTTAAAACCACTATTTGATACCAAATATAACATCTTGTTATATTAATAACCCATAAATATGAGTTTAATATAAAGGATTTCATATTCTTACATTATCATGATCTTTTCAGTTTAGATTTTTTATGAACCCCTCCCCCTAAAGGTTCCCCTATCAGGAAAAATTGAGAGAAGGGAGGTAGTGATCACCCAAATCCCACCTTAAATAGTCCATGGGTTCGTTACTAGCATCAAGGGTGTATCATACATAAAATTGGCTTGAATTAGCCTCTAAAATAATGTGATGAATGAGATATAAGAATAGTAAACAAATAAAATCATGTTCAAGATAAAGTTAAAGAAATATAAAAATTACATACATGTAATGTCATAAAAATTTGGAATAGGAACTAAAAGTACCAAAATAGAAACTCAACAGTGACCCTGAAGCTCAAATAGATCACAAATAACCATGATATAGTAATATCTAGTCCAATAAATATCCAACTCATACTTACTTAAATATATTTTATATACATAGGGAGACCATAACATGTATTCTTAGTAAGGTCCTCCCAAGAGTCTCTCATGTAAACAAAAAAGAAAATATACTAAATACTAGTGAACAATGAGTAAAACCCACTCATCACCTAAATAGGTATACTATGTAATCATCCTCACTAAGGCTATCTCTCAGTAAGTAATTCACATAGTAGATATTATATTATAGTAACATAAATAAGGGAGCCCTGCTACCACTTCCCCATCAATTTTCCATTCTACCCTAATTTTGTACTTCTTAATCCATCTCTTTATAAAATAATCCAACCCGAAAACACATGGGATAATGTATCAAAATATGAATCTTGTGCACCACATCATCATATTATCCCATGCCACATCTCCATAGAGTAATTGATTAGTTTTCAGGATCCATTATAGAATTTATGTTGTGTATCATACTTCAAGTATTGCCCCCCCAAGCCACCATAACCCATAAATCTTGTATACATAGTGACCTAGGCTTGAAATACCTAGATATTACATTATTTTAGATGAATATTTATTACATTATAAAAAAACTTGTTTGGGGGACATAATAGTTTAGTGTATTTGGAATCAGGGAAAAAAATATTATATCCTGGTGAAAGATCTTCAACATCTCCCATAAAGATCTCCACCTTCATTACATAGACCTAAAACCTTTCTTCATAACATGGGTAGAAGAATCATAGTAAATGGGTGAGATCAAATTCTATGTAAGGGTAAGTAAGGGAGATATGTAAGCATAATTGTGATCATAGGGGTATGATAACATGATCATGAAAATAAAAGATCATACCCTACATATCTATGATCATATACATGAATCATGGCATAAATCATGATAGTTCATAAGGAATGAATCATAAAGAAATAAAGAACATAATCCATGAAATAATAACATAGGAATAAAACATGGAATTTTGTAAGACACATAAGAATATATAATTATTTCTATAGTACTCAAGAAATTGTTGTTGAGACCATATTAGTGGAAAAAGTCCTTTACTGAACTGCGTTCACACATCATTCCAGCTCTATATTACTGAACCATTTTTAACCCTCATTCCAGCCTTGTATTACTGAACTGCGTTCACCCCTCATTCCAGCCTTGTATTACTGAAACGAGTTCACCCCTCCTTCCATCCCTAATAACTAAAACATTTTTATTTCTCATTCCATCCCTATAATACTAAAATTATTTTATTTCTCATTCAATCCTTATCTATCTCATGATATATAAATCTTTACCCAATGCATTAGAGGGAGATATAGGTCCCACCCATCTCATAGATAAATCATACATACATGTGCCACAAAATCATAAACACTCATATCATAACCCATAAAATGAAATAGGTATCATAAACATGTAAACATATCATAACCTTTGGAAAAATATACAGGTTTCATAAACATTTCATCTAAAGCATAGCCCATGAAACAGAAATAGATTTCATAAATATATAACCTGTGAAATAGAAACAAATTTCATAAAAATATAACCCATGAAAGAGAAATAGATTTCATAAACATATAACACATGAAAGAGAAATGGATTTTATAAACATATAACCCGTGAAAGAGAAACGGATTTGAGAAATACCATGACATTAAGAAAAACCCATTAAAATAAATAATATGAATGGAACTTTTAGATCATTTCCTATAAGGGCGTGAGTATCATCAACCAAGTAATCTTATATGGAAAATAATTTATCAATGTCATTTAAATATGTTTCTTGAGTAAAATATCATTTATTCTTTGAAAAAGTATTTTTAATGCATAAAACCATTTAAAAATAATTTTCTAAGAAAAAAACATGAAAACTTATAAAGAATAACTAGAATAATTTTTAAAAAAAATTCCTTGAAAACTTATAAAATAAGATTCAAAACATTTTAAAAACAATTTTCTTTGAAAACAAACGAAAAATTTATAATGAAATATTGAAAATGTTTTAAAAATATTTGTACATGAAAATCTATAAAATATTATTAAACTTTTTTAAAAAAACATTTCATTGAAAATACTTTGAAAACTTATAAATGAGGCATGAAATCATTTTGAAAACCATTTTACATGAATACTTATAAAGGAATCTTGAAAACATTTTGAGAACAATTTTCCCTAAAAAAATATAAAAGCATCTTGAAAATATTTTGAAAAACATTTATCTGAGATTCTCATTTAAAAAAATTATTCAAAATTAATGTTTAAACATGAAAATAAATCATCAAATTATTGATGATGGATAAATCTGTACATTTTTTACGAGGTAAAAAGAACATTCCTTTTACAAGATAAAAAGGATAAAAAAATACCTCATTCAAAAACCAAAAAAAAAATATTCCTTTGAGAACATTGGAAAACGAAAAAAGGGTAAAAATATCTTTTTATTATCATAGGAGATTAGTATAATATTCTTGGAAATCCTTTTTTGAAAACAAGGTTTTAAAGGGAAAAATTATTAATAAAGAGTGTTTAAAGTTGGGTTTTCATAAATACACTTTTTTAACTATATTACGTACCAAATAGTTGAAAAATTGTACCAATAAATGAATATATCTTGAATTAATATAGTATTAGGAAAATCATTATTTTTCGTGAGATTTGGATAATAATATTTCATCAAGGTAAGCATAAACAGAAAAAATCGCGAAAAGCGATAAGATTGTCTCAGTAAACTATTATAACTTTGTAACTTGGTATCATACTCTCCATATAAAAAAAATAAAATTTAATGAAGCTTAAAATATCATTAAAATAATTTTATTCATTATATAAATTTTAAAATTGAGGTATATACACCATGAAAATAATTTTGGTTCATAACAAAGAATGAGTCTCAAAGAAAGAAAATTGAGACAAAACTATTTCACCGATTTGGTAACATTTTGAAATTAAACACCATGAAAGAAATATCATAAAATGTATATTTTAGTACCCATAAATTTAATTATAATATACATATAATACAATCATGGTAATTACATACACCACACAAAACTAAAGAGTGGTGAACATAGAATGTATCTCATGGAAATGAAAAGTGAGATAAAATCCCCTTACCTTTTATCTTGATATTCAGTGTACTTATTCAAACCACCTGTATAATAAATATAAATTTATTATAAATATTTTACATAACCATATTCTTATATATAATACCATATATTTTTTATTATGACCTTATATGACCCACTTGTTAATAATCCTATGTTAAGGTTTCACTTCAGTTAATATTTTCTTTATTCATCGCATCTGTATTAATTTGTTATATCATTGGTACTTATAATTTATATCTTGATTTGCAGAATTTAAACCATGATATAAATATCATTTATATAAAGTATATTTTTATAATAAAAACTTATAGAATATATAACTACAAAATGTAAAATACCGTTCATAGAGACAGTAATTTGTACATACGCATGAACGTTGTTTCCATTTTTATTGTTGTATTGAAAGAAAGAAATAAAATGAAATATTTTTATGTATTTATATCACTATTAAATAATATTTATTATATCATATATATATCATATATATTCAAAAATCACATCCTTCGTACATTCCATGTATAATATGAATGAATCATATTGCTTTGAGGGGGTGGTAGTCCACACTTCCTGAAACGAAATTATCATATTAACACACTATGGAAAGTAAAAAAGATATGTTCTTAGTAAAAATTAAATAATCATAAATATATTATAATATAATATATATCAAATATAAATATATTTTCCATCATAATGGACACCATGATAGGTTTTAACATAAGAATGAACAATCATCATTTCATGAGGCAGTAGTTTTCTGTACACAGAATCAGTATGTTTGTTACCCATTAGATGGAGATGTGTGTAAGGGTAGGTAGAACCATTTATATAAAAATCCTAGTATATTTAAAATATTATTTTTTTATATAATCATAGTATAAATAGAGTTTTAGGGGGTGGATAAGGAAAATAAAATAAAGGACTTGAGAGAAGATGTTAACTCTTAATCATTAACTCCTTTTGGTTTGTTCCTAAAGGATTCCATGGATTGCCTTATATCCAAGTGAAGTGTTATAAGAGTAAGTTATGGATGTTTTTAAATGTATTGGGTATATATTTGATGAACCTAATAGGTTTGATATGTGTGAGGTTGTGGGATAGGTGGTGGCTTTTTATAGGGAAGGAAAAGGACTCACTTGTAATTTTTTAAAACAAGGCAGGTGTACACATGCTATTACCTAAAAAAATTCATAAAAACCAACCTAAATCAGTAATAAATGTATTATGGAAAACTTATTTCCATAAAATGGGTTTTGGAATAGTTTTAAGGTTATTTGGGCTCCTGATATTAAGGTTTAGTCCCTAATTAAGATTAATTTGACCATATTCACCACTTGTACTAATCATTTTTGTCAAAAAATAATTATAGACTAATTATAATATAAATATTATACTGGTTAAAATGTTTTATTTTTGTTTTTTGAAATTCAATTCACAAAATCCAAAAAATTAAGATTAATGTTAATCCCACAGATGGGATGAAATTACAGGTTTTTAAAGTAGAAAGATGTTTATAAGATTGTTATGTTGTTATATTCAATTTCAAATTTAAATTGATTTTAATGAACTAAATTTTATTAATAGATATATAATTGATCTAATTTTATATTAAATCAAAATTTTAATATAATTTAACAATAATAACTATTTAAATGGAAGGACAGTGTTTAACTAAAAAACAGTATTTTTCACTATTCATAAAAAATGATGTTTCTTAGAAAAATCACAAAAATTCACTATAAGACGCTTTAGAAATTATAAATTAAAAAATAATTTTTATTTTGTCAAATTAAATTTCTTAATTTTTCTAAAATTAATTTTATTATTAAAATTAGTTCATTCGAGAAAATGGTATTTTAAAACATAAAAAAGGACTTTACCAAAAATTATATCTTTCATTATCAATATGTTTTTTTCTATAAAATCATTTTAAAAATATTTTAAAATTAGTTATTAATATTCATATCACTAATTTTAATGTCTGGGTTATAATTATATCATTTTAAAATAATAGTAAAATGATGCTTTGTAGAAACTCAGTGTTGTGTATGACGTACGACAGGTCTGTATTGTGTATAGTGAAAGCCAATTATGTATTGCATATAGCACAAGCCACGTTGGTATTACATGTGAAAGGAATGTTTTAATTAGTGTTTTAATATATATATATATATATAACTATTTCTAATTACATGTGAAATGAAAAATATCAAGAAGATAAATTAATTCAAAATAATAATAATTCACAAAATATCAGGGTGTTACAGTATTCTACCTCAATCTACCGCATCGAATACACATCATACCTATAATAATACTTAGGATATATTATCCATATTTACATGTGTGTGAAATAACCCCAATCTATTATAGGCCTCTATACACATAATTAACCAACCCCATTGGTTAATCCATTTATGAATCATTATCATCATTCCATAATTCTAGGTACTCTAGGAAACATCCTAATCTACCATAAACATATTTATAACCAAGAACAACCAGTAACCTCAATCAGCATGGAAAGGAATATTGGTAAAAACCCAACTCGATTTTCTTTCCTTTAAAATGATTTATTAATAAGAAAGCATCCATCTTTCACATAACAATGAGAAATCTTATCATCAATCCATTATATCGAACTCAATTCCATACCTGACACCATCATGAATTTTACCATGAATCTTACCTGTATAAACATAAACTTCTTCCATAAACTCTAAGGCTCCCCACGCCTATCTCATCATCCCATAGCCATCCTAATATCACATCACATTGCATAAAAATGCTCACTTCTAGAGAAATAGAAAAAGAAGTAAGAAACAAAAAAAGTCAACAGGGTATCATGTCCCAAAAAAAAGGCATCCATCCTTTATATAAAAATATTCTATCACAGACCCAAACATTTATCTTTTAAATAACAGGTTTTCTTGAAATATTAAATTAATGAATTCATTTATTATAGCTTATAAATGTTGTAATCCAAAGTCACCAGCTATAAAAATATATAAAATTATTTAAACAACCTCTCTAGAATCAATCCATTTTTTAAAAAATGTGAGAAGAAAAATTCTCATTTAACATGCCTTTTATTGTTAACCACGTCAAGAATTATAGTTTCATGTTCTTTAGTCACTAGAATTAATACATAAAAGAAAAATTTTCAATTAAAAATTCTTGAAGAAGTATTTAATTTCCATAAAATTATAAGAAATAATGGTTTTATTAAAAATTCATCTTTACATTTATTTATCCAACAAACAATTACCATATTTATGTACTTTAACCACTTTAATAAAATTAAAATGTTAATCCAATCATAACAAACATAATAAATAAATCATGGAACAGATAGAACACTATCTAGAAAATCAAAAGGCAACCCATTTTTATGGTGTAAGAACATGAGACTGTAAACTTTAAACCATTTATTTTCAGTATTCAGTTTATTCTTTATTAGGGTTAATTCCACCACCACCCAAAATGATAAATCATTCTAAAATAATAGTCGCATGTAATATAAAAAAGGGATTTAATGAATCCCATACCTGAAGGATTCAATGTTTTTGAACTGAAAACATAACAACAACACAGATCCCAATAAACTCTCTCACAAGAAGACTATATCCCTTTATGAAATTCATTCCATAAAACAATAAGGAAAACTCTATAAGAAATGAGGAGAGAAACTTCCATTGCATGGAAATAAATAATTTGGTAGAACAATACAAAATCAAGAAGAAATCACATTAAAATAGCTATAAATAATTTTAAATAAACACATATCAAACCTAAGAATCCAAACACTAATCCCTACTAAAGTGAATCCAAAACACCAAGGTATAATTCCACGAGCCACCTAGTGTTTCAGAAAAGCATAGGGTTTGAGAAAATAGTGAGGGAGCTAAAAAAATTATAGGCATACTTCTTAGTGTGTATTTACCATGTGAATGGTTCATTCATGTTGTGAATTCTAGATAATTTAATTTTAACAAAAAACACATCACCTAAAACCATTTGGCCTAAATCTAATTCATTTCATGAATTTCATATTCATGGTGTGAGTTTTCATGGAATAATATTCTAGGTGAAAACCCAATTCCATTCATTTCATTAGTTTTTTAAATAGCATGAATGGACCCTATGAATCACTTATACATAATCTATGAATTACATTCAGACCATGAACTAAACATTAAAAAACATAAACTGCACATCCACATCAAGAACCACTAATTCCCATTGTGAACTCCACCTAATTTTATATTATACCTCCCAAACACTATCAAACATTCTTTTGGCATCCTCCAAGAACCACAGTATTTTATATCAAGAAATAGTAATGGAAAATTAGATTAGATCCAATACATTAGATACCTCTCAATTAATATTTATCCTTGAGATTCTAAAACTAAACTAGGATAGAGGATAAGGAAAACATATTTTTTGAATAACCACCCCATGAGATCCTGCTGAAGAATCTCACAAATATAAGATATCAACCACCTCTCTTTGAGTAACCATGTAAAAAACCATGAAACAGTAACAACCAACTCCAAAAACACTCTAAAAGGAAGATACCTCTCAAAAAAAGTACACTAGAAAAACATATAATAAGAAGAAACCATCCCATTAACTAGATTGATTTTATACAACTAAAAATGATCATTACTGCAAGATAATATATAAACATCAATTATCTTAATATACTGATCATGTATATATAACTCACATTAATAAGATCTCTCATCCATGTCATTTTATCTCCACAAGACATGAACCAATTGAATAATATGGCCATGTAACACCTTTTACTAGTTCTCTAAGATCTCCACAAGATGCTCCTTAAATTTTTCATCATCATCAACATTGATATCACCCTAATAGATGATTTGAGATAAATAATGAAGGTAATAGAGGTGATGTGACACATTGAAAACATCATGTATCCACCTCATATATGGTGGAAGTGATACTTGATATTACATAACTCTGATGCAAGTAAACAACTCTAATGGACCAAAAAACTAGGGATAAGGCTTACACCCATAAATTAATATTCACATCCCTCGATGAGGAGTCATCTTAAAGGACACATGATCCCCGACATCCAACTCTAGAGGTATCCTCCTCTGATGAACATTGGACTTCTGATGATCCTACGCTGCTTTCATCCTCTCAAGAATCACCTGAACCATATCTAGTCTTTACTAATTATTGCCTGAGAATTTTTGAATCCTCGAACATAGTTCATCATAATGGGGAGAAGAATGTTTGGTCATACAAATATTCAAATGGTTCCATTCCAATAATAGAGGAAAATTATTTTTTGGATGAAACTCAACCAAGGGAAGGTGCCTCATCCATGAACCTCAAAAATATAGTAAAAAATTATGAAACATATCCTTCAGAGTGTAGATATCCTGCTCTATCTAACCATATTCTTATGGATGAAATGTAGTTCTAAGGAATTTCTAATATTCAAAATATTGTTGGATAATTACCTAATACCAGGTGTTAGAACATGTTTCATGATCAGATATGATCTTCCTCAGGACCCCAAAGAGTCTCACCACCTCCTCCATGTACTACATTGATAAAACCTCAATTGATAACGACATATTAATCTCTCTAAAGTGGTATGATTTCACCAAATGGTCTACTAACACTCATATATCATCGTAACCTCCCTGATTTTGAGGTAAAATAGTTATGAATTATATTGAAATGTCCTTCCTCTTTCACTAATAAACATCAAATGACTGTAGTAGACCATCAGGAACATGGTTCCTGAACTTCACCTTATGGTATACCAAACATTGAGACACAAATTTGGAATCTATAGACTTCAACATAGGCCATTAAAACTACCCTTTCATAACTAATTACATCTTTTCTGTACCAAGATGTACCACTGAGGGTGATATATGGAAATCATGTAGAACCATATCATGCATTGTAAAAGGAAAAAAATCCTCCCCTAGAAAAATACATAGTGGTGTTCATCCTCAAACCAACCATTAGGGGCATCACCAAAGACAACTTGGTCTCTCTAGAAATCTACCTCAGAATACCCTAACATTTACTCCTCCACTTTATTGAAGAAAGATGACTGCATTTTTAAATGAGAAAGACAAACTCAAAAACCAAACTCACCAATATTAAGATGCATCACTGAGAGCTCTTCTATCTCTCTCCATAAATATCTAAATTCATGCATGGAATCACTGTGTGACTTCCCACTTAGCACATCCACTATAAAATTACCCTTTACTGATTTATATGAAATCTAAAATTCATAATCCTCTAAAAATTTTACCAACTTTACCTACCAAATGTTCTAATAACATTATGAGAAGACATAACTTAGGATATTATGATCAGTAAAAATCAAAAAACACTTTTTAAAGAAAAAATTTCACCACAACTTCAATGAAGATATAACTACAACAAACTCAATATCATGGGTAGCACAGTTATGTTCAAAGGTATGTAACTAGAAAGACCCAAAAGTAACAAATGATCTCTACTCCATCATATCACAACCCAAACCAAGACACGGAGAGTTATAGAAAACCTCAAACTAAACTCCCTCTTCTGAAAAATGGATAACGGGATCATTAACCAAATTCTCCTCCAGGTACTTGAAAACTTCAAAACACTAATCAGTCCACATGAAATAATCATCTTTTCTTGTTTAGGCTATTAGGGGAGTCCCAAAAAAAGATAAATAATCTATAAACCTCTTATAACAGTCTTTTAGTCCAAGGAAACTTCGCATCTTTTCAACTTCCCTCAAGGTTCACCAAGAAACAACCACCTCGATCTTCAAAGGATCCATAGGTAATCCCCATTGTGACATGAAATTCCCCAAGAAATAAACTTCATGAGCCCAAAACTCACACCTCATAAATTTTATGAATATCATCTGATGACAAATTACTCCCAAAATGGATCGAAGATGCTCTTCTTGCTCTTCCTCAAATGTGGATTACACAAGGATTCCATCAATGAAAACCACAAAAAACTGATCCAAAAAATAACTAAACACAACATCCATCAAACCCATGAACATGGATAGAGAATTCATCATATCGAATGACACCACAAAAAAACATAATTCCCATAACAACATTAGAAATAATTTTTCAAAACATCCTCATCATTAAAATTCATATGATGATATCCTGACTACATATCAATCTCTGACAACCAACTAGCTCCCTTTAGCTAATTGAATTATTCATCAATCCAAGGAATAGAATATCACTTCTTCACTATAACCTAATTCAAAGACGATAGTAAATACAAAGGTGAAAACATCCATCATCCTTCTTTATAAACAAAATTGGTGCACCCAAATGTGAAACACTCAACCGAACAAAACCCTACTATAATATATCATTTATATGTACTCACAAATCCCAAAATTCAAAAGGTTCCATCCTATATTGATATATAGAGATCAAATTAATGACCATTTGTAGCTCAATATCCTCTTGAAGAAATACACCAGGGTACTCTAACAGAACCTTGATAAACACCATCAGATGGACCTATGATGAACTCAGTATCATCTCATCCATTATAGAAAATAAGGACGAATCATGCCTATGACCTATTTGAGGATCTTGCTTGGAAATGAATATGGAAGACTGTCCATGAGCATTATAGAACATAACCTACCTCCAGAAGCACTCCACAATATCCTTCACTAAATACATATAGTCTATGCTAAGGATCATTTCATATGGTTGTATCCATAAACATATGAAGTATTTCTAAGAGTGGTGTTTCCAAAACACTAGCTAGTAGTCTCTACATACTACATGGAAATAAGATCATCCTCCAACTGGAATGGTCAACACCAAGGAAACTGGAAGTCTATCCACCTCATGTCTCAAATAATGGTATATAGAATTTGATATAAAGGAGTGTATAGCTCTTTAATCAAAAAAGGAATGCACCCAAGCATAAAATAAGAAACAGATACCTCGAATGATGTTTGACTCTCCGAGAACTAGTAATGACAGATCATGAAGATAACCATGAATTAATCCATGACCATTCTAACCCTGATGAAGACCACCTCCTCATACATTTTATAACCTCTGAGGATGGGTAAAATCTCGAGCTTTTAATCTACCTATCCTACCTCTACTATACTATTTCAAAGCTAAAGCATCATGTTGTGTCTCCCTCGGTTTAAACTGCATCAATAGATGAACTTAAAGTGGAACACCTGGTGAATATTTCCTGATTAGAATTGTTTTTAACTCTCTCTATTGATGACCTCAACCTCCATAATAAAAACATACATAAATTCCTTTGGAAAATGTTAGAGGGATTCCACCAATATAGAAACGTGATGATGAGGGCTAAGACGTACCCATGGCTATCCAAAACCTCTTCTATATAGGAAACTAGGAACCTCAAACCACAAATCTTCTATGAGAGTAATCCAAACTATTCCCCTATCATGATGATCTAGTTCTATAAAATATCATCTCAACAACCTCTTCTCTTTCCAACACCATGAGATATATTGATAGAATAAATGGGGTTACCTAGTGCTAGATCACTGGATGCAAGTCCTCCTCAAAATACCTTTCCCTAGCCTTATCATCTACTAATAAGTATAATTTATATTGGAAAACGGTCCTGAAATGGTTCCCAAACTCCCAAATGATAGAAATATTCTGTCAAAGACTAAGTAGTGACTGGTGAATTGATTATTTTATGGTTAAAGAAAGAAACTCTACTCGAAGTAGGTCTCTGAGCTTCTCCATTGACACATTTGAATCCTCATACTCCTTGAGGAATAAGATCCACCATTTCTTCACTACTCTAGGTAAAATCATCATGGATAACAAAACCTAGTGTAACTTCTAATCAAAAATTTAATTTAATGATATCTCTACCTCCTTCTACCAATATTTTTTCACTGAGTATGAAATGAGTCCATCATACTTCTGTATACTCTAGTATTAAAACTCTTGTAGTTTCCTCCTCCAATCGTCATCATCATCGACCTCTACTCTATGGTAATTTGTGGGAATTTTATATTGAACATATTGGGAACAAAACTGATGAGGACGTTGACTTGGAGCAATACCTAAAAAAGATTAAAATTTTAGAGACTCTTAACCATGGAATATAAAATATTATAGACTTAGAGACCCTATTTTTTAATTAATGACTTTAGAATATTCCTAGGATTATTTTTGGAGCTAGGAGCTAAGACATAGTGTGATTATGAGGCCCGGTGTGCCCGAAATTATTTTTATAAAAAAATATTAAGAATATCTTATACTATGCACACAAAGGAAACAAGATAACTCTGGAACTGTATCCTAGATCAGAAATCATAGGGCATGGTTGAGTCCGGATCATGGAGTTCACCCTAGGGGGGACATAACTTTTTTCAATGCGGGTCTTTTGCAGAAAAATTCATAGAGAATGTAACTGTAAATAAAATAAAACAATTATTTTATTTTATTTCAAAGTTTGATTTGAGTAACATTTGAACGGGGACTTAGATAGGAAATTTGAGACCACCATTAAGTTTTTAATGCAGTTTTTTACATCATCACGGCCTAAAATGGGTGGGAATCAGATGTTTGGATCCTTTTATCACTGGCGGGTGGCCTATTAAAATTCTATAAATAGGTTATCATGGTTTCTTCATTAGGTTGCCTCTAAAAACCCCCATCTATTAGTGGAAATATCTCCTCCCTTTGGTGACTAAAAATTGAATCATTGGAAGATTATGGTGGTATTGTAGATCTGAGTAGGTCGAAGCACGGAGAACGGAATGATTGTTTCCAGGTCTGTTCATCGACGATAAATAGATCAAAATCTAGGAAGGATTATTTCTTTTGGATTTTGCATCCCTGATTGAAATACATGAGTTATAATTTCATTCGTTGTAAATTTTTGTCATCCTTGAACATGAATGATGATGTACAAACTAACATGACCATTGATCGATTCCCCTTTTCTTCCATTCTTCGTGAGTTCTTTACCATTTACTTTTCAATATGGAAAAATCGAAAAGGATCATCGAGTAGGGCTTAGATGTGTGCAGATATTAGACCAAGGATCACAGATCTGTGATTGTTTCAATTTTTGGATGTGGAATGGAGGAGTCATGGCTCGCAGAAGGGGAGGCATGGTTGTATTGTGTGTGTTTGAGGTGATACGGTTGGTGGCTGGTGCAGCCAGGTCCGGCAGGTGCACAGAAGGTGGCCATGAGGGGTTCAGAGCCGACGATCGGTGGGCGAGGCCCGTGAGGGCCAATGGATGGTGGAGGTTGTGGGGCGTGCGGTGCCAGCAGGAGGCCAAAGGCGGCGGGGCAGCAGTGCAGGGAGGTGGCCCTAGTGGCGAGCTGTGTGCAGTAATTAAAGGGGGGAGTGTATAAAATATAATAAAATGAAAATGAAAATAATAATAATAATATTATTATTATTATTATTATTATTATTAAAATGTATAACCCTCCATAACTCCCTCGTACGACATCCAATTCATGCACCGTCAATGGCAACGTGACCCTGTCTTTGAGGAATTTTTAAGACCAATGTTGGGTGTCGTTATCTGAGCTAGGGATTGGGTCTATAAAATTCACTAAATAATAATATTATTATTATTATTATTATTATTCTCAAATAATGATTTGAACATAACTCCTACATGTTGTGTCCAATTAACGTACCTTCTATGAAAGCGCTACCCAGTTTTGGAGATGGTCAATTCAAGACCAGTGTTGAATTTTAAATTTGGGTTTGTAGCTTAGGTTCATGAAACACCCATTATTATTATTATTATTATTATTATTATTATTATTATTATTATTACTATTATTATTATTATTATTATTACTATTGCGGAATCTTGTATTTGTCGTAAATCTTCCATACAAAATCGGATTGGCGAGCCGTCAGTGTCTTTTTGACCTTGATATTGAGTCGGACATTTTGAGTTAAATATCAGGATTTAAAATTTGGATCAAGATGTGGGACCCATGAGACGACATTCAAGTATAATGCGGGGAAATATTCCTTTTTCATCAAGTGTTCGATTAAGGAAAAAGAATTATTTCGTGAATTTTTTCATGAGGATCGCAATAGTGTGGTATGTATAATTTATTTCAATATTGAGATGTGGCCCTCAAGAGGAACTATTCATGCACAAGGTTGTGAAATGAAGCTTCTTCATCGGGTTTCTGATTCAGGCAAATGAATAGTCTATCCAATGGGATTTTCTACAATGATCGTAATGGTGTAATCCATTTGATTATTCAGGGTCATTTGAGGAGGCATGTCAGTGAAATTACCTTTTTCCCTTCAGACAAACGACATGAATCATGTGCTCATCAATATTTTGGCTAGATATTTCATGTACTCTGGGATTACATCGGCACGCCTAGGGGTACATATACATAGCATTGTAACTGAGTATGGCTAGGTACACAACCAGGTGACGAGGAGGGTTCACACATTGTATGGCCCCATACGCATCATGTGACTCACTATGAATCTTTTACCACTCGTATATTCTTATTTTGGACTCATATTTTTGCCCATTAATAGCTAATACTAAGTGATTTTCCACGTAGAACATGACGGGGACCTCTATAGTGGCTTTAGAGATATGATGTGAGATGTTTTGGGCATGATGCTTATTACATCAACATATGATGATGACAGTATTTTGGAACTGGCATATCAGAGTACCCCAGGATTACCATCCAGCAAGTATGGGTAGTTTAGTTTCTCAATGTATTCTGAGTGGTGCGCTCCTACCGAGCTGGGAATGGGTTCTTGATGATCTTCAGAGTGTCACCCTCCTAATGGGTAGGGCATAGTTCCTCAACCTATTCCAAGTGGAACACTCCATCCGAGATGGGAATGGGTCCTCGATGACACTAGAGTTCCACCCTAAAGCCGAGTTGGGCATGGGTCCTCATCCTATTCTGAGTGGAACCCTCCAGCTAGGATGGGCATGGGATCTTGACTATCTTCAGAGTGGCACCCTTATGTTGTGTAGGTCATGGGTCCTCAACCTATTTAGATTATCACCCTCCTACAACATAGGGCATGAGTCCCCAATATATTCAGAGTGGCACCATCCTACTAGGTGGGGCATGGGTCCTCAACCTATTCTGAGTGGCACCCTCCAGTCCAGCTCATCATGGATCCTCAACCTTGACACATGACCTCTCCACTGTATGACATAGTGATGATACATGGTTTGATGCACCTTTGGACTCATTAGAATGATGGAAATTTTCTCCACCAAGATGTGTCCTTGTGACATGACCTAAAATCATGTGGGAAAGTCAATTCCGCCCAAAGTGGATAGTTTCAAGGTGTGGTGATTGGGCCCCTTTGACTTGCATGTTCAGGACAGACATGTGGGATGATGGGCATCATAGATGGACATATCGTGGAACTATAGGTGACTCTTATTCATGGTCTTAGCTGTGAGATGGATATCCCCTTACTCCCTCGTCTGGTCTTCTTTGAATGAGCATATATATATATATATATATATAATTTCAGTACCCACTCATTGGGTTTTGTTTACTATCCTTCCAAGAGAGGTGAAGACGTGTGGGGTATTCCATGTTCTTTTGATTTCTATATTCTCATGGTTGTATGATTCTACTCTCCTACTATTGGTAGTGAAGACTCAATGAGAGGTTTACATTCTCACTACTTTAAGCTCCTTGTGTCTGGATGTGTTTTATTTCACTCCCTTGTTGGGTTGAGCTGTACTCTTTTATGAAACCTTGATCTATTTGTTGTTTTCCTCTTCATTGTATCTATTTATACCCCCTTTCCCCTTTTTGGGTTGTCCTACTGAGTATTTTTATACTCACCCCTGCATGGAGTTTTCCCGCACGTTTTGTACCTTATAAAAATGATATATGGGTTGATCATGACATCCAAAGAGATTAGGGATAAAAGTTCTTGGTCCGTGTACGGTGGTCATATCTTAGGATCTAGTAGTGGGGATCTCTCATCTATTTTATCTTTTCGGTTTCTTTTTCGTTGGGGCAATTTTCTAGTTAGGCATGTATTTTTTCCTTTTTCTTTCAGTTTACATTACTTACTTGTACTGTATTGTGGTACATTCATGTTTGTTTATTTAGAATAGTGTAGCATATTTTACTTATTTCCCTATGAAATATTTCATTTAGTTAGTTGTGTTTGTGTGTATAGGTACTTAGGAAAAGCCCCCCCCCCCCATGTTTGTTTTTCTTTTTGATCTTATCTCCACCCCTTGGCCTATGGAGGCAGGCTTAGGGTAGTTTTGGCTTGAGAAAAAGCATGATTCGGGTGGTGAATAATTGGTATCATAGGTGGTTCGACCCTTGGGAAAATGTTGGGATGTTTCTCTAAAAAGGTATGGGTTGGGATTTAGGGAAATAGTGTCAAAGTGTCTCGACTACGGCTCTCCCGATAGGGATTCCAGTGATGGTGGGGGGGACAACATATCAATTCACCCGTACCTTGACTACCTTCTTGTCAACTCATCATGTTAACACTTTTTTTTGGGAACAATGGTACTTGAATCATATAGGATTGAGTCTTTGACTGCCCATATTGAGTCATCTCCCTATTTTTTTGATATATATATATTCACATATGACCATGGTACTCCTTGATAACATTCAAGATGCATCCATAATGACATCCATCTAGTATTTCGTCTCTGGTTCATGAAGACAACCCTATGAGTGATGAGGCCTCGGTTCAGGGTACACCATGAGATTCCCTTTCTCTAGGGGGGAAGGTAGCAGCACCTCCATCTTCTGAGTAGATTATAGTCCTAGTTGAGCAGTTTTAGGATGTTCATGGGATGATCGCACTCCATGAGTTCAAACGTTAGAGACCATTGAGGTTCCATGGAAATCAAGATCCTCAGGAAGTAGAGTACTAGCTGGAGCTGGTGGTCCACCTATTTAGGCTTGTTTGGACACCGACGGATCAGATGGAGGCTTTGGAATCTTGTCTTTTTCATGGAGTGGCTTGACATTGGTGGATCTTGTTTACATAGATGCATAATGAGTCGGCACTACCATGGGATGACTTCCAGCAGCTATTTTGTGAGGATTATTACACTTTTTCTTAGGACCTATTCGTATTAAAGAGATTCAAAAGGGGTGGATGATGATGGATGTGTACTCAGATATGTTTATAAACCTGACTCAGTACTCTCTGGACCTGATCTGCAAAGGATATTTATGAGCATGAAAGTTATTGTAGGGACTTCGTAGAGATATTTGTGCCAACATAGTATCCATGTGCATACCTACCTATGTCGGGGTGCAAGAGCAGGCACTGGTGATAGAGAGATTTCTATCCTAGGGACACCAATTAACTAAGACTGGTGGTGGATGATATAGTACTGAGACATATGTGGTAGCTATCAGACATCAGTTGATAGGACCTCAATGTAGTAGGTATCCCCATGATTATACTTAGGAACATGGTCAGGTACAACACAGAGCACTATGACAGCCTGGGGAGGGTCGGTTTTATGCTTTTGATGGGTGAGGTCAAATAGTATGAGACTCCCCAACCAAATGTGGTGAGCATATTAGGCAGATAGTAGATGGAATACCATAGTAGAGACCACACCATGGTCAAGGATCACCCAGGCAGGGACACGGTGGTCCCCAAGGAGGCGGTTCTAGTAGAGGAATGGGAGGAGTTGTAGGTGGTGGACAATGCTATGAGATCTTTCCACCACCACCAATAGGCTACCCCAGTCAATCTCAGGGAGCTGGTGGTCAGGGCTGCAAGCAATTGTATATTATTGATATCTACAATACTACAGTGCATGAGATGATAAAATTTATTACATGTGTCTCTTCTACTTCTTATAGTAGTAAATTGTTAGACACAGTGTGAGGTACTCCTTTCTACCTGATCCTTTATTGAGTTTTTTCTGAGGTGACGTGGGGTGTCAGGGTAACCCTGCATCGGTGTTGTTTATTGTAGCTTCAAATGAATGAGGAGTAGGGGTTCTTCCCCCACCAATACATGTTTTTGTGATAGGAGAAAAAACTGTGAGGGGGAGTCAGTTCCACCCAAATCAGATTGTATTGAGGTGTGGGGGATGATTCCCTCTGAATTGTGTGTTCAGGGTTAGGTTCTGCAATGGATTGTTAGAGCAAGTCCTAGCATTTCCGGTGGAGTTTTTTTATGTATAACTGTTTTCTTGGGATTCCACTAGTTGGTGTAGAGGAGTTTTTGGTTTGGAATTACTCTCCTTACAAGAGAGGAAAATATGCACGGGGTATTCCATGTGATTTCCATGTATATATTCTCAGTGTTTGATGAATTTTCTCACCAGCAATGTTCGTTGGTACCTTTTCATGCTCAATATCAACCTTAATATAGTGACAAACAGTTATCAAATATAAGTCGATGCAATTGAGACCTCGTGAATAGAACTATTCGACTCACTACCTTGTTCTAGAAGAGATAGTCGTTTCCCTGATAATTTGGATACGCTACCTTCTGGGATAATGCTTTGTGGTTTACTCAGACCACCAGAGTTTCATGTACATATCCACCCAGAGAGACCTGAACATGAGGCAGCTACTCTAGTTTGAGTTATTATATGACTATCACTTCGAGATAGTCTATACTCCGGGGAAGGGAAATAAACTATAAAATTCCTTAAGCAGGAAGTCTCAGGTTCACCTAGTGGGGGAATTTTCTAATCATTTATCTTCCCTATAGCTGACCCTAGTGGAGTAGGATGGTACAATTTTTCTTCCATCGATGGTGTTGAATCCTTCACTTCTTGAGCATGAGAGATAATCTCAGTTTAGAGACATCAACTATGGTATATTGTGTAACCAAATATCCTTAGTAGATTTACCCAATGGATTTTATGAAGAAGGGAATCATGTTATCCTTTTTATGGATAAATGGTGATTTCGAACGTGATGTGAGATGACATGATGAGGGAGTTTTACACTTCTCCATTGTTTATGAATCGCAGTTTAGAGAAGAGCCAGGTGGAGTATTATTGTCTCAACTACTTTTCTTAGTTTGAGATTCTCAAGGATGAAAATCATTGATTAATGGAATAATGTGGAGAATCTGGTTTTTCTATAAGACTTTGGAATATTCCTAGGAATATTTTTAAAGCTAGGTGCTGAGAAAGCATTCTATTCAAAGACCCGGTGTGTCCATAATTAATTTTATAAAAAACATTAAGTATATATTATACTATTCACATGAATTAAATGGGATAAATCTTGAATGGTAACCTGGATTAGAAATTGGAGGGCACAGTTGAGTCTAGAACATAATGTTTCTCCTAGGTGGGATGAAAATTTAGTTAGTGTGGGTCTTCTATAGAAAAATTCACGGAGGATATAACCGTCAATAAAATAGTTAAATTATTTTATTTTATTTCGAATGTTGATTCTAATAACATTTGAATTGGGACATGGATTGGAAATATGAGACTTTCATTGAGTTCGTAATGTGGTATTTTACATAATTGTGATTTTAAATGGGTGGGTGCGGATGTTCAGATTCATTGACCATTGGCATGTGACATATTAAAATTATATAAATAGGTCGTTATGGTTTCCTGATTAGTGTTTCCTCTAAAACCTCCCACCTACTGGCAGAAAGCTCTCCTCCATTTGGAGATTCAATGTAAAATCATTGGTGGATCGCAACGGTGATGTAGATCAGAGAACATCGGATTATGGTGAACACAGTGATTGTTGGTAGTAATGTTCATTAACTAAGAATAGATCCAAATCTATGTAGTATTATTTCTTTTGGATTCTGAATCTACATTTTATATTATTGAGTTATATTTTCATTCATTTTAAATTTTTTTTCTTCCTTAAACATGAAAGATGATGTGAAAACTAACATGGCCATCAATTTATCTCCTTTTCTTCCATTCTTCAAGTGTTCTTCATCATCTACTTTTAGATGTAGGAAAACCACAATGGATCATCAAGAAGTTCTTAGATCTATGTATATCTTAGTCCAAGGATCACATATTTGTGATAATTTTAATTTTTGGGCTAAGAATAGAGGTTTCATGACTCACGGAAGGGGTGGCGCAGTTGTGCGGTGCGTGTGAGCTGAATCAGCTGGTGGATGGTGCAGGGGGGTCTGGTGGGTGCATAGTAGGTGGCTAGGTTGGGTTTGTAGCTGACGAGCAGTGGGAAAGGCTGGAGGATGGTGGAGGTCATGGGGCATGTGGAGCTAGAAAAAGGCAAGAGGCGACAGGGTAGCAGCGTAGGGAGGCGGCCCTGGCGGCAGGCTACGTGCGGGAATTGAGGTGGTAGTATATAAAATTTAATAAAATTAAATTTATATTAATAATAATCATCATATTATTATTATTATTAAAATATTTAACCCACTATAAAATCTCCCATACAACATCCAATTCACCCATCGTAAGCGGTGACATGACCTTATCCATAACATGGTCTTTTTAAGACCAATTTTGGGTGTCTTTCTCTGACCCGGGGATCGATTCTATAAAACACCCAAAAATAATATTATTATTATTTTTGAATGTTGATTTGAATGTAACTCCTACATGGAGGGTCTGATTGATGTGTCGTATATGGAAGCACGACCCAGTTTGTGAGACGGTGATTTCAAGACCAGTGTTTAATTTAAAATGCATGTTCGTGGCTTTTGTTCGTGAAACACCAAATAATATTGTTATTATTGTTGTTGTGGAATCCTTCATCTGTCGTAACTCTTCCATATGACACCGTATTGGTGAGCTGTCAGAGTATTTTAACCCTAATATTAAGGCAGACATTTTGAGACAAGTATTGTGATTTAAATTTAGGATTGGGGTGTGGGCCCTATGAGACGTCATTCAAGTGTAATGCAGTGAAATACGAATTTTTCATCAGGTTTATTATTGAGTAAAATAAATATTCAATTATGTTTGTTTTTCATGAGTTTCAAAATGGTTTGATCTTTATAATTTATTTTGGGATTAAGAAATTGGCCCCATGAGGCACTATTTGTGCACAATACTATGAAATGAAACTTCTTCACTGGGTGTCTGATTCGAGTGAGTGAACAGTTGATCATGTGTGCTTTTCTGCAAGGATCATAATGGTGTGATCTATTTGGTTATTAGGGATGTTTGAGGAGGCATGTTAGTGAAATTTTGTTTTTACCTTTGGATCAACGACGAGCATTGTGGGCTCATTTCCCTTTTGGTTAGATATGTCATGTACTCTAGGAGTAAAATGACATACCTAGAGGTACATATAAATAGCTTAGTACCCAAGTATGTATATGTACATGTCCAGGTGAGGATGCGGGGTGGAACATAATGTGGGACCCATACGCACTTTGTACCTCTCTATGAATCATCTACCTCTAATATCTCCTTCTTTTAGACTTGGATTTTTCCCCACGAGTATCCTATCCTAAGTGTTTTTCACAAAGAACGTGATGGTACCCTTTGTAGTGGTTTTAAAGATACAATGAGAGATGTTTTTTGAGTGAAACTTATTAAAGTAACATCTGATGATGGCATTAATCAGGCACTGTAATATCATAGTACTCAAGCTTACCATCTAGTAGGTATAAGTCGTGTATTTCCTCGATGTATTCTGACTGAAACCCTCCATCCAGGTCGGGCATGGGTCCTCAATAATCTTTATAGTGGCACCATTCTTCTGGGTAGGGCATGGGTCCTCAACATATTCCAAGTGGCACCCTCCATGTGAGCTAGGCATGGTTTCTTAATGACATAGAGAGTGGTAGCCCCATCCATGTTGGGCATGAGTCATTATCCTATTCCGAGTGTCACCCTCCAGCCAGGTTGGGCATGGGTCCTTGAAATTATTCATAGTGGAACACTACTACTGGGTAGAGCATGGGTGCTCAACCAATTTAGTCTGGCATCATCCTACTAGGAAGGGCATGGGTCCTCAACCTATTCACAGTGGCACCCTTTAGCTAAGTAGGGCATGGGTCATCAACTTATTCCAAATAGAAACCTCTATCTGGGATGGGCATGGGTCCTCGACCATGATACATGACTTCTCGACTATGTGACAGAGTGACGAGATATGTTTTGACATACCTTTGGACTCACAAGAATGAAGGCTGATTTCCCCCACCGAGATGCATCCTTCTGACATGACCTCATAACATTTGGGAGATATAGTTCCACCCAAAGTAGATAGTGTCAAGGTATGGTGATTGAACCCCATTATATTACATGTTTAGGGTAGAAGTATTGGTTATTGGGCATCATATATGGAATTACCTTGGAAATGTTGACAACTCTTATTCATGGGATGAGTTTTGATATGGATATCCCCTAACTCCCTCGTTTGGACTCCTTTGACTGATCATATATATATCATATTTCAATACCCACTCCTTGGGTTTTTATTACTCTCCTTCCAGGATAGCTGAAGATGTGTGGGGTATTCCACATGATTTCCATGTCTATATTATCATGGTTGGATGATTCAACTCTCCTACTATTGGTAGTGAAGACTTGATGAGAAGTTCACCTTCTCAATGTTTGTAGTTCCTTGTGTTTGGATGAGTTTTCTTTTACTCTATTATTGGGTTGATCTTTAATATTTTACTATATCTTGTTCTATCTTCTATTTTATCTTCATTGTATCTCTTATTTCTCCCCCTTTACCTTTTTGGGGTGTCTTAATGATTATTTTTATACTCACTCCTACATGGGCTTTTCCCACATTTGTCGTGCATTATGCAAATGATGGATAGGTTGATCATGACTTTAGAGGAGCTTAGGGATATGGGTGTTTGGACCGCATATGGTGGTCATAGCTTGGGATCCAAAAGTAGGGCTCTCTCAAGTGTTTTACCATTTCATTTACTGCCAGGTTTTGGCACTTTTCTGGTTAGGAATGTTTTTTTTTCTTTTTCTTTTAGTTTACATTATTGTACTTGTACTGTTTATAGGTCCATGCATGTTTAGTTAATTTATTAGAGTGTACCATCTTTTACTTATTTCCATCTACAATTTTTCATTGATTTTGTTGTGTGCATTTGTATAGGTACTTAGGAAAATTCCTCCTCGAGTTTTTTGTGCCATCGGTGCTTGTTGCCACCCCTAGCCTATGGAGGCATACTTTGGGTAGTTGTCGTTCAAGCCCTAGTATGAGTCGGATTGTAACAAATACTAATAATTTATTTTTTATTAAAGGTTTAACCTAATCCCATGGTCAAACCTTTACCAAAAAATGTGAAAATAATAATAATTCATTATCCTTTCCTAGGTTTATACTCTAAAACTAGTATCACTCTACCTTTTAGTAGATGTAAAATTCTGGTTTGTGCATAAGATCACAGGGGTCCCTACATACCTTTATCTTAGTCATTCTCCCTTATTTAAATTTCATACTAATATTTCTTGATATCAATTCCCTAATGACCCATGTAGTCCTCACATATGCCTAACACCAAACTCAATCCTTTGCCCCAACATAACCCCTTAATACTATTCCGTCACAAACCCTTCCCCCTAAAGGTACCTCTCCCAAGCTGACAATGAGATAAGGGATATATTAACCACCTGAAGCCTCCCTTCAATAGGTCATGGGTTGGCGAAAAGCACAATGGGTGTATCATACATAAAAATTGGAGTAACTACCCTCTAAAATAATATGAGGAGTGAGAGATTAGAAAAGTACACCTTTAAAATATTCAATATAAAGGTAAATAAAGATCCTAATTACATACATTTAATGTCATAAAAAACTAAAATAACTAGAATCATAACTAAAATTACAAAAAGATAAAATTGGTAGTGACCACGAAGCCCAAACAGCTCACAAACAACATTGTTCTAGTAATATCCAATGTAATCTCCAACTTATTCCTTCTAAATTGAAAAACATTATATATATATAGGGTGATATTAATAGTTATAATCAGTAGGATCCTCCTTGGACCCTCTTGTGAAAAATATAAATTATTTATACTAAATCTAGTGAAACAATGAGTGAAACTAACTCATTACCTAAATAGGTTTGCAATGTTACTAGCGTCACTATGGATAACTCTCGCTAAGTAATTTGTACAAGAGATCATATATTATACTTACACAAAAATTGTACCCTACTGTCACATCCCCACTATTTTTTCAATCTTCCATAATTTCATATGTCCTGATCCATCTCTCTCCAAAATAATTCAGTCTGAAAAAACTTGGGATAATGTATAACAACATGAATCACATGAATCACATCATCGTATTATCCCATTACACATCTATATATAGTAACCATGTTGTTTTGGGAGCCACTAAATATCAAATTTCATTTATCATACATCGAGTATTGTACCTTAATCCATCATGATCCATACATAGAGTATTATACCTTGATCTATTATAACCCATACACATCATACTTATAATAATCCTTATGATACTATATTCAGATATATATGTTCATGAAATAACTAAAATCCATTATATCCCTCTACAGAAATATATAGAAAATATAACAACCATCCATACCATCACATAATTATTCTAGGAGAAGAGAGTGTGGCCAAAGGGGGTAGTCAGTAATTTGTCCCTCACCAACCTGGATGTTGGGAAAAGCACCCTCCCAAAGTCCACTAGTTTTTAGTCACCCAGCTAACATGGGTGGGGTAGTATATAAAATCACAAAACTTATGAGATATAATACATCTCACAAATAGAATATGGTAATTAACATAATATTAGGATAAATTGTAACTATAATCTCTCAGACACCTAGTTGTCACTATTATGAACTATATATCAAATAAGCACATAATAATTTAAGAATACATTCATTAATTTATTTATTTTTATTAAATATTTCACTTTGAATTAATTAATTCTTTAGTCATTAATTAGAATTGTTCCAATTACATTTCATTTACCATAATATTAAAATACATTCTTTCAAATTATAATTTAATTGAGTCAATAATTTTTCAAGATTAACATATTTTTATATTCCAACAATCACTAACCCCATAATTTAGGTGATTTATTAAAAATTATCATCATTCCATAATTCAAGGTACTCTAGGAAACATCCTAAGCTACCATGAAGTGATTAATAACCATGTAAAATTAACTGACTAAATCACTGGGGAAATAAATGTAGACAAACAATCAACTCATTCGTCCATCCTTTATACAAATTTAATAACAATCGAGAATCCATATTTCATCATAACAATGGGTATGCCTAGTCTCAACCCATTCTATCAAACCTAGGGTCATCCCCAACACCATGATATATATAACCATGCATATTACCATAAAAGGAATCAAATTCCTCCACAAACCTTAATCCTCCCCACCCATATCTCATCATCCAACAACCATCCTCGGATCACACCACATCACATACTTAGGATCACATACAGAGAAACACATAATCTATTAAAAAATAAAAAGTTCAATATGGAATCCAGGTTGAAAAAATAATTCATCCAACCTTTATATAAAAACAGGCTCTCACGGTCCCATAAATTTATCTTTCAAAAAACATTCTTATCATATTGAAGTAACTAATTCATTTATTACAAGTTACAACTACAAGTAACCTAAGGAATTTGCTGTAAAGAGATATTAAAATATTTAAAAAAGTTCTCTAGCATCAATATAAGTATCAAAAACATTAAGAAGAATAATTTTAATTTAACCTGCCTTTTATTATTATCCAAAACAAAAATTACATCTTTAGTTTAGTTACCCATTTACATTTACACATGTAAGAAAAAATTTCAATTAAACATGCATTATGTATCATTTTATTTAAATTAAATTATTAGAAATAGAGGTTTCATTAAACATTACTCTTTAAATTTTTTGAGTCAACCGCAAATTACTAACTTTATATTATTTAATCACTTTTATCAAATTAACATGATAATAGAAGGATAATAAACCTGATAAACAAATCATAGCTTATATAAAACAAGATTTAGAAAATCAATGGGAACATTTTTATCATTGTGGAAAAACATGTGATCACTAACCATAAACTATTTATTTTATTTTCTACTTTATTTTATATTAGGATCAATTATACTACCACTAAAAAAGGGGAAAATCATGACAACTTTATAATTACAAATAATAAAAAAGGGGAAAAAGTGAATCTCATACCTCAAGTATTAAATTTTTTTTGAATGAGAATGAAACATAAACATGGATCGTGATCACCTATCCTACAAGAAGAATAAAAACATACAAAAAATCTATGCCACAATCATGACATCAAAAAATAAGGAAAACTCTATAAGAAACAAGGATATAAATTTTCATTTCATGGAAAGAACCAATTGGTAAGAACAAGGAAAACCCAAGAATAAACTAAAAGAAAAAAGATATAACTAACCTTGGATCACCATGGATCTAACATTGGAATCCAAGAATTAATCCATTCTTAAGGGCTTCCAAAATACCTAGGGAGAGTACAACTAGATTCTTAGAGTTGGGGAAAATAATATGGCTTGTGAGATAATAAAGGGAACTATAGGTTTCATAAGCACACTATTTAGTGGGTATTCACCATGTGGATAGGTTATTCATGCAATGAATTCCCCATGTTTTTTGTTCCACTAAAAAACACATCACCTCAAACCATTTTACCTATATATAATTCACATCATGAATTAAATATTCATGATGTGAGTTTTCATGGTTGAATTCAAAGGGTGAAAAACTTACTCCATTTACGTTGTATGTTTTTTACATAGCATGAATGGACTCTACAAATAACCATTGAAAAAACCATGAATTATATTCTGATCATGATCCAAACTCTAAAATAGGTCATGAACATCACATTCACATCATGAACCTCTAATTCACATCATTAATTCCTCCTAGTTACAAATTCTAACTCTCAAACACCACTAAACTTGATTTAGGCCTCCTTTTACCACCATGGGAATTGAAATAATTCACAAGGATGGAAAAACAATATCTATTACATATATAAGTTTTAGAGAATTTTTAAAAAAAATAAACAAGCAGACACATCCACACAGTGTACATTTTTCTTCACAAAAATAGGGCTTGAATTTTACACCCCTATTTCATTCAAGATAATTTTTCTTATTTTAAGATGAGTCCAAAGTGGATATTTCGAACTTTCTATAGTTCATACTCATAATTAAATTCTATGAAAATAATTTTAACATTTTTTATGGGCAAAAACATCTTAGTAAGTGATATAAAAAATAAACTTGTTATTCTGGTAAAAAATAAAATAAAATAAAATGTATACCTTTTACTCATTAAAACTTCGAGAACATAAATTAAACATTTACATATATAAAAATAAAAAATTTCTTACTGAAAACCCTTTAAAACCCATTATTTAGCATATTTTAACCATGGAGGAATCTCGAGGAACATGAGAATGCATGAAATCTTTCCTTTAAAAACAAACCTTTCCCCCTTTGAAGTTCATAAAATTTTAATACCTCATGAAATAAAAATATTTCTATAAACACCCTTAGCAAGAATTAAATAGGTATCTTAGAGCATTATATTAATAATATGTGTTCACTCATATTTGGTAACAATTGAGGTACTTATAAAATAATATGATTTCATTCTGGTTAAATTCATTATAAAGGTATAATGAAACAAGAGGTGTTTATATAGGTTAAGGAATATATACTAATAGAACAGTAAACTTACCTATGAGAGTATAAATAAAATTTATGTATCTTATAACTAAATATATGATATATTTATATCTTGGAATAAGTAAATAAATTTTTTGAAAATGATAAATTAAGTTTTTTTATTTTTGTAAAACATAAGTTCTTATTTAAAATTTTATAATTAATATAATGATTTAAAAGAAAATTTATCTTCATACAATAGATTCATAAATTAATATTTTTTTCTTATAAAAATAAATGAATTTTATGAGACCTTAATAAATTTTTCAAAGTTTCATAAAATCAGTTATATTTCTATAATCAATATTTTTCAAATAAATGAGGATTTTAAAAATTAAATTTCTTATATTTAGAAATTAATTATCATAAATTGGAGATAATTTTTTTAATCCTATATGTCAAAAATTGGTTAGGGTTAATTTTTGGGATTTTTCTAAAATAATTGAATTTTTTATGAATAGTAAATTATGGTAATTTATTGTATAAGGTAAATAGATGAATTATTGAGTCAAGGGTGATGTATGGATGATTTAAGAACATTTTTTAGAACTCACATTCATCAGTTACTATATTTAGTAAAAATAATCCACACTATTTGTAGTCTTGATCCAAAATAATACAAAAAATGGATAAAATAGTCCAAAACTCCCCTCACCTCCACTATAAATACCACCCCTCAACACCACTTCTACTCACACATCCAAATACTTTAAGCATGTAAACATTCTACCCAATATTATTCCCAAGTATCTCCCCCATGACCAAGAACATTTGTCCACAATAAATGACCAAACTCAAGAGGGTTACATTGTAAGGTATCTGTTAGGGTTACAAATAATATGGCAGCTGTGAGGGTTAAAATTAAGTAAGTAATGACCCAATTCACCTTTATGGTTTTATTTAGGTTTTATATGTTTATATGTATTATTGAAATCTATTATTTTCACAAAGTATATAATACTTTATTATTGAGAAGTATGTCTCTCTGAAAATTATTTTATATGTCAATAAGTATTCATGGACTAATGATTTATTTCCATCTTTATATGTCCCTTACTGAGATTTTTTTTTTCTTATCCCAAGTTTTAAAATTATTTTCAAAGTGATTGAGGATGTGTAAGAGAAAATAAGAAGAAAGGTTGAATGTTGTGAAGAATTCATCTTTTAGAAAAAAAAACTTTTGTATTATGGAAAAATGGATAATATTTTAGTAGTATCAGCTTTGTTTTCCTGTATAAATTTTGAACTAATTATCTAAAACTATAAACCAAAAATATATTTTGGAATGTAATAAATTTAATTATAGTTTAATTAATTATATTATTTAATGTTTAAGGTCGGGTCATTATAGGTGGTTTTACAGAATAGTTTAAATAACATTAGGGGTTAGGAAGATGTTAATTGAATACGATAAATGATTTTTAATTTATGATTAACTTGAAATGGTATAGAATTTAATTATTACGATGTCTATTCATATAATACATGTATATTAAGAATGGTTTTCACATAACAAATAGGGAATATAAAGTATAAAGGCACCAATAGAATGATAACCTTCCGAATCTATAGCCTAGAATGGTGGGAATTAGAGCCAAGAAGTTTGTGATAGTAATTTCTTAGTTGAATTATGATATAAATTTTGGTGGAAACCAAAAAAATAGAACATATAGAGCTATAAAAAAGTAACATGATGGTATTAGAAAAATTTATGAGTCAGCACCCTTCTACTTTTAGTGGATCTTATGACCTAGTGGTGGTGGAGGGGAGGATTAAATCCCTTGAAAAGATAATAAATGTAATGGTTTTTTCATTTAATCAAAAGGTTAGTCTTTTTATTTACAATATTTAAGTTTAATCCAACCATTAGTGGTTAATGGTCCCGAATATTAGGGATAGAAAGGATATTTATTCCATGGAATATGATGAATTAAAGAATATGTTCCTTGAAAAATATTATCCTAAGGTGGCTTGAATTAGGATGGAAAATAAATTCCTTGAATTGAAACAAAATGAAGAAGATTCAGTTTCTGTGTATGAATAAAACTTCAACCATTTGGAAAGGTAAACTCAAAATCTTATATGAAAAATTGATAGTAAAATCATTTGTTTTTACTCAGGATTGAAGCCCTGATATTGATGGGATTTGGCCTCCTATGAATTCCATATTTAGGAGAAACTTATTTGATTTAATAAAAAGGTTGAAATGGATTTTTTTATGATCACATTTACTTTGAAAACATGTAGAAGGAAAGGTTCAGATGGTAGGAAATGCCTAAGAATCAATCAAAGAAATATGAAAGTAAGAAAATCCAGTTTTTAGTTCATGACAAGTATAATAAAAATAACCCTTGGGAATTCCTTAACAAAATCAGTAAGTGTTTTCTATGTGATATGTTTGGACATATGGCCTAAGATTTCATTAAAAATGATCTTAAGTTTAATTTTCATAAAAAAACCTGTAAATTGTTTTAAATGTGGTGAGATGTGGAATTATGAAAATACCTTCCCAAATAAATATTAGAAAGATGGAAAGAAGTCAGATTATAAGTATAAAGGTTAACTGAAATCCTTTACAATAACATCAATATATGTTGGGACACACAATGATGTGGCAGTTATTTTATTTTTGTACTCATATTTTACTAATGTTTTGTTTGATACGGGGTATACACATTCCTTTATTTCAGGGGAATTATTTGGTAAATTAAAAATTTCACCTCAAGAAATGAAACTAGAACTTATGGTTAAAACACCATGGGAAAATATTATATCAAAAAGTAATTATAAGAATCTTCTTTTTGTTTTTTATGGAAATAAATTTCTTTCAAACCTTATTGTTTTCCCCTAGTAGTTTTTTTATGTTATTCTGCGTATAGATTGGATTTTAGTTTACCATTATAATATTTATTGTAGAGATAAATAAGTTGTTTTTCAGAAATATTTTCTGTTCTTATACAATAATGAACCCATACCATTGATAACATATCAGAAATCATAAAAAATGGTGAAAGATTGAAATGAAAGTTATATGGCACACATTGTTGAAAATAATTGAACAATACAGAGTAATGATGTGCAAGTGATAAATAAATACATGGATTCTTTTTAGGATGAGTTCTCTAGTTTTATAGCTGATCGGGAAGTTTAATTTACTATTGAGTTAGTTCTTGATGCTAATCCAATTTCAAAACCACCTTATCGAATGGATCAAGTGTAACTTCTAGAATTGAAAAGGTAGTTTCATGAATTTCTTGATAAAGGTTTCATTTATCCAAGCACTTCACCATGGAGTTCTCCAATTTTGTTTTTTAAAAATAATGATGGTTCTGTGAGGCTTCGCATTGATTATAGATCTTTGAATAAAATTGATGTTAAGAATAAGTATTATTTTCCTCATAATGATGACTTTTTTGATCATATCCATGGAGTTTAGTATTTTCCAAGATAAGCTTGAGATCCTGGTACCATCAGCTAAAGGTGAAGGATGATGACATTCCAAAAATATCATTTCATACTATATATGAGAATTATGAGATTGTTTTTATGCCCTTTGGTTTGAAAATTTCTTCTATTGTATTTATGGATCTTATGAATAGAATATTCCATGAATATTTGGATATGTTTGTTATTTTTTTATTAATTATATTCTTTTATTTTAAAAAGGTTTTGAGGATCATGATAAATATTTAAGGACTTTTCTAAAAACTCTCTAATAAAATATGCCATATGGAAAATTTAGAAAAAGTTATTTTTAGTTACAACAGATTTATTTCTTTGGGCACATCATCAATAAGGATTTCATAATAGTAGATCCTTCCAAAACAAAAGTGGTTAATGAATGTCCAAGACCTACAAATGTTTCTGATATTTTTAGTTTTCATGGATTAGTAGGCTATTACTGATGGTTTTTTAAGAACTTTTCATAGTTATTTATCCCACTAAATAAGTTAACATGAAAAGGGGTTAAATTTATTTGAATAAAAGAATATAATGTTTTGTTTTCAGGAACTTAAGAGGAGATTGGTTAACGCTATATTTTTGCACCTACCTTCTAGAAATGGTGACTTTTTTATCTATAATGATGATTCGTTGAAGAGACTCGATTTTGTTTTGATTTAGAATGATAAATTAATTTCTTATGCTTCAAGACAACTGAAAATGCATGATTTAATTATCACACATATGATTTGGATTTATAATTGGTGGTTTTCTCTTCGAAAATTTAGAGCCATCATTTATATGAAGCATAATGTGAAATATATACTGACCATAAAAGTTATATATATATATATACTTATAATAAATTAAATATTAGGGGAATATTAAAGAATAAATGGATTGTTTTTCTTGAATATAAAAAATGGATCTACTAGATACTAGATTCTTCATTATACATTTTTAATTTAATTAGAGATTCCGCATCTTTCTATCAGAATATCTGATGAATTCCCATTATGTTCAATAGAATAATACTAAAAAGGAGAATTTTCAATGAAAGATCTAAAAACTTATCTTTCCACTGCACCAATACTATGTATTCTAGAGAAGATAGTTGGAACTGATGAAGGATTATGATTTCATGATCAATTACCATCATGGAAGAGAAAACAAATTTGTTGATGCCTTGAGTTGAAAACATAATGCTATATTAACCATGTTATGTTTGGAATATGACCGCTTAGTTAATGATTTGATAAATTTTGGCTGGGAAGTTATTGTTGTATGAAATTTCTCTATTTTTTCATGTTTCAATATTTTCGTCTCTCTCAGACATAACTAAGTGAATAAGGAAGACCGAAAGTTATAGAAAAATTAAAAATTGGTAGAGAAAGGTGAGTTTCCTGAATTTAATGTTGATAATGATTTTTTGTGAGATTTAGAAAGAGATTATGTATTCTGTGTGACTCTTAGCTGAAGAAATAATTATTAAGTAAAGCTCATTGTTCTCCATTTTCATTTCATCCTGACAGCACTAAGATATACAAAGACCTTCAGGAATATTTATGGTGGGATGGAATGAAAATATATATTTCTAATTTTACTATAAAATATTTTACTTGTCAATAAGTTAAATAAGAATGACAACTACCAAAGGGGATGCTTCATCCATTTCCAGTTCCATAGTGGAAACAGGAAAATATATCCTTGGATTTCATGGTAAGACTACCAAAGACATCTCGAGGTAACAATGTGATTTGGGTTATTATTGATTGACTAAATAAACCAACAAATTTCCTTCTTATTCAAGATACTATATATTTATATCAATATTCCTGATTATACCTCAAATATATTTTTAGTTTATAGGGAGTTCCTCTCTCCATTGTATCATATTGTGATCTCATGTTCAATTATAATTTTTGGAAAGGCCTTAATAATTTGTTGGGAATTGAATTAAATTTCATCACAACCTTTAATCCTAAATATCATGGATAGACTGAGGGAAAAATTCAGACCATGAAAGACATGATTTATGCTTGTTCAATGAATAACTATTGAATTTTGGATCAACATATTTCTTTAGTTTATTTTTCCTATAATAAAAGTTTTCAATTGAGTATACATATGGCACATTTTGAGAAATTATATGGAAATCAGTGTTGAATACTAGAATTTTGGGATGAATTCAGGGAAAGGATGTTTATGGGACCAAAATTAGTATAAGAAGTGACTGTTAAATTAAATATGATCCAAAAAAATATGAGGACAACTTAGAGCATGTGGAAAAGTTATATAGATAACTGGAGGAAGGATCATTCTTTTAAGTAAGGTGATCATATCTTTCTCAATTTTTATACTCATAAAAGTGTAATACATTTTGGTAAGAAGGTGAAGCAAAGTCTAATGTTCATTCTACCCTACTAAATATTAGAGAAATTTGGGTTAGTTGCATATTGATTGGATTTACAATGATTTTTTCCAAGGTATATAATATTTTTCATATTTAGATGTTAAGAAATTATGTGCAAGATTCATCCCATGTTTTATGCCCAAAATTAGCTCAACTAGAAGAGAAACTTTCATGTAAGTAAAATCCTATTCATATTCTTGACCGTAGAGAGCACTTATTACAAAATAAGGTAATTTACCAGGTTAAGGTTTTTTAGAGAAACCACATGGTTCAAGAAGAAAAATGGGAATATAAAAATTCTATGAGGGAAAGGTATCCTCACATTTTTAATTAGTAAATGAAAATTATAAAGATTTCATTTTTTGAGGGGGAGAGTGTAACCACCTGGGTACTTATAAAATAATTTGTTTTCATTCCGGTCAAATTCATTATAAACGTATAAAGAAAATAGTTATATTTATGGAATTTAAGTAATTTATACTAAGAGAATAGTAACCATACCTATGAGAGTATAAATAAATTTTATTTATCTTATAAGTGAAAATGTGATATATTTATATCTTGGAATAAGTAAAAAATTATTTTAAAAATGATAAATTAAGTGTTGATATTTTTGTGAAATATGATGTTTATTTAAAATTTTATAATTAATATAATGATTTAAAAAAATTATCTTCATAAAATATATTTATAAATTGATTTTTTCTTATATTATGATTATAATATAATTTTATGAGACCTTAATTAAATTTTCAAAGTGTTATAAAACTTGTTATATTTTTAAAATTGGTATTATTTAACTAAATAATTATTTTAAAAATTAAATTTCTCATATATAAAAAAAATTCATAAAATGGAGTTAATTTTTTAATTCTACATGTCAAAAAAATTTCAGGGTGAATTTTTATGATTTTTCGAAAATATTTGAATTTTTGGTGAATAGTTATATATGATAATTTTTAGTATAATCCAAATACATATATTTTTGAGTAAGGGCTGTTGTATTGAGGATTTAGGCACCTTTGGTTCTAACTCGCATGAATTAGTTACTCTATTTAGTTACAAGAATCAATATTATTCATAGACTAGATCCAAAATAATAAACAAATGGATAAAATAAAAAAAACACCCCTCTCCTCCACTATAAATCCACCCCCACCGCCTCTCTCCTCACACCTCCAAATTTTTTAATATTTCCCAGATTCTTCCCAATAATCATCTCAAGTATCTCTATCATGTCCAAGATCCTTTGGTCTTAATAAAAGACCAAACTCAAGAGCCTCAAGGAGGTTCTCAAGGATAATAATTTAAGAGGTAAAAACCTCTTTCTTTTTCATTTAAATTCTTTTCAACTGAATTTATTTTGTTTTCCTCTCCTCACTTACCCTTATACCAGTGACATGATAAATCCAATATCTTTTATAAACTGTAATTTTATTTTTTTAATGGAACAACCAATCATCATTTCTCTTCCTCTCCCCTTTTTTTCTAAAAATGGAAACATTGTCTGTGATGTGTTGATTTATCGCATTCAAGGATGATGAGTTTCCATTTTACTTTACTGCCTTCAAGGATGTCCATAAAACCATTATTATGGTTAAGAAATATTTTAATATTTATATTATAACTTTTTTAATGTTCTGGAACAAATTTATATACATATCATTCAATAAAACGAAACTAGTTTGGGATGGTCGGAAAATCCCACCAAAAATAAACCAAAATTTTATGATTAATGTTTTGTCTAATGAATCATACTCATAACAGAAAACATAATGATATATAGTATAATTTAAAATTCTAGAAATTTATTAATACCATTTCATTTGACATCTAGTGTTTTTCTTCCATTTTATAAAAAGATCTATAATGAAACGACCATGGAAACTATGAAATAAATGCATCCAAAACAATATAAAAAAGAAAATATTATTAATAAATGGGTGTAAAGTTGTTATAAAAAGATTATATAAGGTATTATATATTTTAATATAGTTTTTTAATATATTGATATCACTATTTAAATTATTATACAAGAGGTTTGGACATGTTTGAAGTAAGATTAACCTGAGGTAAGGGACTTTTCATTAAAAAAACCTCTTTTAAAATTATATTTTAACAAAATTCAAAAGGAATGTTATTATGATACAATTATTTATGATTTATAATTATGATATGGTTCTTGTGAATTTTTTATGTTTATGTTCAAAACCAATATCTCCCTCTAATTCATTGGGTATGTTTATGCTGGAAGTTGACTGTAATAGTTATTACATGCGTAAATATGATGGTTACACCATAATATATCCTTAAGGGTAACATCATAAGGTTGAAATAAGAGTTACATTGTAATTTATCCTTGAGGTTGACAAATTATATGTTATCTTTGAGGGTTAAAATGTTAATTAATTAATTCCCCAAGTTAACTTTATGGTTTTATGTGTGTTTTCTATGTTTTATGGAAATCTCTTATTTTCATAAAGAATGTATATGGTACTTTATGGGTGAGAAGTATGTATTTGTGAAAATTATTTCATATGTTTATAATTATTCATGGACTAACCATTTATTTTCTTCTTTTTATGTCCCTTACTGATCTTGGAAAAGAAAATTCACAAGGAATAAGGATATGTAGGAGAAAAAAATAAGAAAAGATGAATGTTTTAAATAATTAATGTTTCACTAAAAAAATTATATTATAGATAAAATGGGAACTATTTTATTAGTATCAACTTTGTATGATTTTCTGAATTTTAAATTAATTCTCTAAAACTATAAATTGAAAAGATCATTGTGAATGTAATGAATTTGATTATAATTGAATTAACTAGATTAGGTAATGCTTAATACTATGTCCTTTCATGTTTAACCTTTATTAGAATAAAAAATTATCAATTTATTCCATAGGAGTAACCTACTTTGTTATCTCCCACATTTTCACCGTCAAATAGTAAACCATTACCCAATTCATTTGAGAGTTATATCCAATTTAGCCAACAGCATGAGATATATCGGGCTCACCATTCATCATATATAATTATAAAATACGATTTCATGAATGATTTTTTTAATATTTAACTTTTTCATCATAAAATCCTTTAAAAAATAATTTTAACACATAAGCAAAAGAACTTTCGATTTTTGCATAAAAATAAGGAAAACTATCTTTATATTTTGAAACATTTTATAAATATAAAGTTCCCAGAATAGAGGTATTATGTTCTTATTTGAAACATTATAAAAACCTGTAGAGAAATATTGATATCAAATAATGGATATAAAAATAAAAATAGGTTTTCAAGATTTATATGTCGAAAAAAACATTTTTTCACTTTTGTAAAAAGTTAAAAATAACTCATATGAGAAACGTTGGAAAGATTCATTTTCAAAATATTTTAATGAAAATAAAAAATATATGAAAATGATATTTAACAATATATTAATTATAAAAATGAAAATTATTAAAACATTTAAAAACAATTTATATGAAGGGAAGAAAGTTGGAAAGAAATCATTAATGAAGGTTTTAAAGAAAAATATCTTACCTTAAGTCTCGTATAGCTTCATACATTATCTATCTCCTAAATAATAAAATTATTTTAGTTATTTAATTTCTTAAGAAAATTTTCCAAAGAAATTCCAATATCATTTTTTTTATTTCATTTACTACCATTTTTTATTTAATTACTAAATCAATTAAGTTTACATTGTATGTTTTGGGGTCATTCGATCCATGATTTTTAAAATGGCCTTTATAGGTTATCCCTGGTCAAAGGTTTATGGTTATATAATTTTCCATTTAATAATTTTTATATTTATATATTTAATAAACTTTTAAAACAACCATTTATGTCGGTCATGAAAAATGAAACACATTGTTTTAGGGATATGGTAGTTCGCATATACACATGAGAAAAATTTTCATTTTCTTAAGAGATAGAAAGGAAGTAAAATAGATAAAGGTTTATCTTTTAAAAATAATATTTATATTAAAATTATGATATTAATTTATTAAATCCATATTTATAACAATCCATGTTAGGTAGTTATGAAAAGAAAACACATCACTTCATGGAGGTGGTTGTATACACTTATGCATGAGCGATGTTTTCATTTCCCATGGGATGAAAACGATGTATAAAATATTATTACATCAATATAATATAAAATTAAATATATATAAAATACTTATTTAATTATTTTATAATGATTATGACATATTATAATGAGGTAGAAGAATAAATAATATTGTAAGATTTTAGTAATGGCTTATAAATCCTCCTTGGAAAACCTCTTTGGCTTACACATTAAGCCTTATAGTATTGGTATTTTAAAAATATTGAGACCTATAGGACATGGTAAGGAGAGTTGGGAAGTTATTTGGGTAGATAATTGTATGTCTGTAAATCTCAATGTTTATGAATAAGTGAGAAGAGAAGGTTCCCTGTTATAAGTGGGGGAGTGGCACTCTTGTAATTATTCAAAATTTTAAAATAATATAAAAACTTTTTCTTGAGAAAGTGGACATAAAAGAAACCCAATTCCAAATAAAATATGATTTATGGTCAATATTCAGTCATCCAATCACATTTAAACAGGTTGTATAGGTAGTTAAATCCTAGATTTTTATTTTAACCTTTAAACCAATTTTTTCCTTTACCAAGGTAACATAGTTGTATACCTAGGTAATTTATTTATATGAACAAAACAAAAGGTGAATTATAAAAAAATTGGACATGATGATTTAAAATATGAAATAAATTTTCTCATATTTAATTTATAATTTTTTATACATTTAATTTAATATAAGTTCGTAAAACTCATGGAAAATAGTTTTTAGAAAAAAACATGTTTTTAGAGTAAAAATGATTTTACACTAAAAATGTGAATATTATTGATTCCCATGAATTTAATTCAGTTATAATTAAATATATAAAAAATTATACGGTCTTTTTATATTTATAATATTAAATGAAACACTCCAACCACACTATTAAATGAAGAGGTCCAAAAATAGTTTTTAGTTATAATAAAATATAAATTATGTTCTTAAAAATTAATCATGGGTTTCCAAAATAAAAATAATGTTTTTAAATGATTTATTTATTCCTTAAAAAATATTTTTTCAATCCAATTATTTTAAAAAAAATTAGGGCAAGATGAATCCATTTTTATGTCTTAAAATTTATTATATTTTGTAAGAACATTATTTTCCAATATTCACCCAAAATTCTTATACTTAAAAAAATCCCAAAAATTCACCCTAAGATAAATTTGAAATATTAAATCCAAAAAAAATAATTTGTATCAAATAAAAATTATAAAATTTTCACATTTAATATTTAAATCAAACCATATGATACATGGAAAATCATTATAGTAAAAATAATAACTATTTCATTTTTTATTGAAAATTTTAAATAAAAAAATTTATAAAACTTTGATAAATATTTATCTATATAATGACTACATATAAATCATAAGATATATTAATTACTATAATTACATGTGTTCTCAAATCCCCCACCCACACCATAAAGAAATTACATCCTTTAAATCTAATTCATTACATATACAAGTGAGAGTATTTTTCCATCATAGATTTTTCTAATTCTCATGTTGCTTCCTCAATTATGTGATTATTTCATAAAAACTAAACCTGGTGAATCACCTTATTCTAAAAATACATGCTCTCTAAAATTAAAAAACCAAACTAGATTTTCATTATAGGAAATATTCTCTTCCAACTATACCACCACGTGTCTCAAAACATGATATATATCAAGTACGTATTTAGTTAACAATGATATAAGAAACACAAAATTTACCTATGACAAACCCATAGATAATGATACTCAGAAAGAAAATGATTCCAGCATGTATATAATTTCATACAGTCCAATAATCTATGGATCTTACTTTCCTATTTTTTAAAATACATAAAATATTTCCCTAGATGAATTTTAACAAATACATGGCCACTTACCTCCCATGAAAGATCATTCCCCATATTATCTACATATATATTACCCACTCTGAGCTATCAGCATGTGTTGCTCAATTATCTTTACCGTATCAGCCAATTATTCTACCAGTTTTATTCCCAACAACTTCCTTTCACAGAATTCATCCCAAAATATTATATTCTAACAAATTTTTGTATATAATTATTAAAAAGGTGTTCTCTTTATTCTAGAATTAAAACTGTTATAATAATAAAATTCAACTAATGAAAGGTGTTGATCTCAACTTCTATAGTAATGTAATGATAAATCTATAATAATATCTTATAAAGTATGAATCATTTTCTCTGATTTCCACCATATTATGGATAAAAATATATAGAGAAATTTAATTCCACACCGAATGCTTTTTTAAGTCCTTTCAAAACAAATAGAGGTAAATCAGGGATCATAATCAGATACAATAAAGAGAGGTACTTCATGTAACTTGAATATCTCTTAATGATAAATACTATCAAGATGATCTAAATATATAGTCTCTATATTAGAAAAAAAATGATCATATTTATTGACACAATAAAAAATAACCCAAATCTCATTATTACCCCAAGATATATTTTTTAATACCACCAAGAAATCCATGGATATAATCTAACATTTCCATTCAACCATTGGAAAAGGCTGAAGCATCCCATTTATTAATCTTCACTCATTATTAACATATTATGAAGTTAAATATTTCATGGAAAAAATAAATAATATCACTCTTTATTCCATACCACATATAATATTCTATAATGTATCTATACATCATAGTTATTCCAGGATAAATAGAAAATAGATAGTTATTTTCCTTTATCAATAATTCATTCTTCAAATAATAATCACTTGCCACACACAACCTCTTTCCATATATTATAACACCTTCTTTGTCAAAGTTAAATTTAGGAAACATTCCCTTATTAAGACACTATACTCTTTCCTGCAAACCATGATATTCATTTTGATCATGATTAATTAGGTCAGAAAAATATTACTTTACTAAAAACTGAATCAAAAGAGAGTTAGATCCAACATCTTTAATCAAATATTTATTAAATCGTTTAATAAACTATCATTTTCATAATTTATCATGGTTAATGATGCATTAATTTTTTCACTAAAATTAATTTCTATATTTTTAGATTTACCTAGATGATAGTACGTTATATAATAAAAATACTTTATTAGTTCCAAGTATCTCATTTTCCTCATGTTCAATTCTTTTTGAGTGAATATATACTTCAAAATTTTACAGTCACAATATATTTCATATTTCTAAAAATATAAAAATTCCTCAAAATTTTTAAATTAAAAACCATTACTACAATATCAATATCATTAATGGGGTAATTTTATTCATCCAATTTAAATTGACATGAATAAAATGAAATTATACGATCTTATTTCATCAAGACATAACCAAGAACCTTTAATAAAGCATCACTTTAAATAAAAAAAACTCCCCATTTCATGAAAGAAATTATAACACTATAGTATTAACATTCTTATTTTAAATTATTAAAAACAATAATCATAGTACCCTGTCTATATGAATTTAACTCTTTTTCAATTTGCCTTTGTTAGAGGGATATATAACCAAGAAAATTGTCAACAACTCATTCATAGTATCCGACTAATAAAAGAAAACATCAAATATTATTGAAATTTATAGATCTTGGCCACTCTTTCACCACTTTATTTTTTTCATGATATTTATAAACAATATTCTAAAGTAATAAAATATGATTCTTCAAAAATTAATATTTACTTAATTTCCCATAAAACTTATTTTCTTTTATGGTTTTCAAAACGATCCTTATATTTTTCTCATATTCCTCATAAATTTTATAATAAACTAAAATTTCATCAATTGAAACCATCAATAATTTATCAAAATACTCATGGAAAACTATATTCACAGGATCCATAAATACAGTGGGTGTATTTTTTCAACCAAAAAGGCATACTTAAAATCTCCAAATAGTCATACCAAGTACTAAAAATAATCCTTGGAATGCCTTCATCCTTCGCTTTCAACTAGTGATACCTAGACCTAAGATAAATCTTTGAAAAATACTAATAACTATATATATGATTAAAAAAATCATCAATATGAGTCAATATATACTTATTCTTAATATTAATGTTATTAAGTGCTCTATAATCAAATCAATTCTTCATGGAGTCATCCTTATTTTAAAAAAAATGATAACCCTAAGGTAATGTTGTTGGATGAATTAAACCCTTATCAGCAAACTATTGTAACTACTTATTCCATTCAAACTATTTTACTAGATCTATCTAATAAGGGGGTTTTTAATTTTCATAGCATTGGGAATTAATTAAATGGTAAATTCAATCTCCCGATCAGGAATAAAAGTAATAAAATCGTTAAGAAATATTTCAATATATTTATTTACTATAGAATCATCCGTAATTTTAACAATTAATTTCTATTTAAAAAAAATTAAGATAGTTATCACTCCTATCTTTAATCAGTTTCTCAACTTCTTGTCATGGCATCAAAGGTATGAATTCATTCTTTTATAAAAACTAAAACTCATTCTAAATAATAACTTATTTTGTATCTATAATCTATATTATAATGGTAAATTAAAATCCAACCGATACCCAAAATCACATCAAACTTTGAAATTGGTAAGAAAAAAAAATTTCATAGAAAATCTATTCAATATATGAAAATAGTAAGATTCCTATAATATTTTGTTTATGTAATACTACACCCACAAATTTTTACCAAATGTTCTAACATCCTTTCATGAGATGTTATTTCCATTTTAATTAAAAATTTTCTAAAAAATAATGTGTAGATCCCTAATCAAATAATACATTGGTATAATCTTAATAAATAAGTAAATTATATAACATCACTTAATTTGATGGTCTAGTATCTACCGTAGTGGTAGAAAATGAATTTTACATAGCTTTCTTCTTCTGATCTTGATGATTACCACCTTAAGTTACTAAATTTGGACATACATTATCATAATAACCAAACTTGTTGAAATTAAAAAATCTCACAATTGTATGACTATGTTTTCCCCATTAATGGTCTAATAATAACTCTTTTACTTATAGTATTTATCCAAATAACAAATCTTACCACATTAGCAACACTTTCCTAATCCTATTAAACATTCCTATTTTTCAAATTTAGAATATTTTGAGGGCTTAAAAATAGATTTTTTAGTTAAATTATTTCTCAATTACCACCACCTATACCACTTCTTACTCTTGTTGTCACAAGGTTAAAAGTGTTATAGAATTACATCTTAACTTTCTCATCATATTGAATAATGTACTCATAAAATTTTGATTTACAAGAGGGAAACTCTATTCATAAACTTGGTATTAGGCCTATATAAAATATATCAATTTTAATTTCAAGCTATAGAATTAAATTTGGTGTTTACATGGCCCATATAGTAAAATTTCCTTTATAAACATCCACTAAGTTTTCTTCATTTTTTATTTGACTTTAGAAATCACATTTCCCAACTAAGTTGAAAAATGCTATGAAAATAATTCTCAAGAAAAAAGATTTTTAAAGATCATTCACTATATCAAATCAATCTGATCATTTTCCTTATTATTATTAATAAGATAATCCCTTTGATCAAATTCACTATCAAAATGATTAATAAAAATAATTACCTTTTATGTTTTTTATATCCCAAATCATCAAATATATTCCCCAATGCATTTTTATATCCTTTTAATTTCACCATTTCTGATGATCCAAAAAAATCTGGAGGTCTCTATTTCATAAAATACTCCACTATAGTCATGTTACACTTTAGAGAATCCGTTCATTATCTTTTATGGGTACTACTATTAATATTTTTCATTAACTAAGTTAACAATTTTATAAAATACTCTATTCTAATTTTTCCAGGTTACTGGCTTGGAAGGTTGTTGTCCCCTTGATTCCTTCCTAATTCATGTTTTATATTTCCTATATGTAAAACCACTCTAAATAGTCATGTGTTAAATTAATCAAAATTATAATACTCAAAATTTATATCACGTTAATATAACCATAAATCAGAATCTCTTATGATTTTATTTTAACATCCTCTTAACTTCAAAAGTCATTTAATCCTTTCTCTAGTACCAACTATAACATCAAGTTACTTTAACCACCCATAAATTTGATTTTAATAGGATTTATTTCACATTATTACATTCCCAATATCTTTTTGGTTTAAGGTTTTATATAATTAATAAACAAATACATAAAAAAGTGGACACTTCTATAAAGGGTTGTTTTTTCCATAAAATTATGCCTTTATGTTTACACTAGTATTTCATTAAAGACACTATTTATTATTTTATTAAGAGTTCAAATATTAAATTTTTATCTTTTATAGTTCCTAAAAATATATATATCATGTGAAAAACATTTTAAAACATAGTATAAGCATAAAAACTCTATAAGGGATATAAAAATAAATAAATCCCATTAATCCATCGAAAAACATGACAACCCATGAAAATATTTACCTTTTCCACAATAAAAATTTGAGCAAATAAATAAAACATTTACATATATAAAAAATACTTTTTATGAAATAAAAACATGAAACTCATTATAAAGAAAAGGAAACCCATAAAGGCATCTTAAATAAAATGAGAACTCATAAAAACATTCCTTAAAAAAACATTTCACCTTTATAAGATCATAAAATGTTATTTCCTCATTAAATCAAATGATTTTTATAAAAATACATATAAAACATGAAATATGTATCTTTTAGAAATATATTATTAACACATGTTCACTCACATTTATACCATATCATAATAAATTATTCCTAGTTAATTCCATAAAAGTAACTTACCCAGTTATCTCACCCATTTATTCCTTTGAAGACTAAATCATTACCCACTACATTTGAGGGTTGTATCAGACTCAGACATCATCGTGATCTATATCATGCTCATTCATAATACTCTATAATTCTAAATAATTGTATCATGAATAAAAATTCGTAAACATTCACTTTTATATCAAAAGCCCTTGAAAAACACATTTGAACAAATAAGAAAAATTACTTTGCATTTTCATATAAAAATATGATAAAATATCATTTCCATTTGAAAATTTTTATAAAATGAAAAAAATAGGACAGTGGTTATAGGATATTATTATGAAATTCATATAAAATATTTTATGAATCTTTATATCAAATTCAATATATGATGGTGGGTAAATTATCTCAATCCAAGAATGTTAACAAATATTATTTTCTCACTATTATAAAAATTCAAAAATAACCCATATAGAAAAAATTAAAAAGATTCCGGTTTAAACCATGGAAAATAAATTGAAAAATAGTTCAAAATTAACTTTAACAATATTTTAATCAAAAATAAAAACATTCAGGAATCATTTAAAAGAACATGTATATGGAGGAAAAATATTTCGAAAGAAATCTTTAATAAGGGTTATAAAGAAAAATCCATTATTGTATGTCTTGTCTAGATTTTTGAATTAAATAACTCATAAATAATAAAATTTTATTGGTTCTTTACAAACATAATAACCTTTTAATTTTTACTCCACTATATTTATTTCATTTATTTCATTTATTTTATTTTTAATTTTGTTACAAAATCGATTATGTTTATTATTAATGTTTTGAGGATGTTAAATCCTTAATTTATAAAATAAACATTAGAAGTTTACCATGGTAAAAGGTTTATGGTTTCAGAATATTATTTTCATCATAATAAATATATATGTGTGTGTGTGTGTATTAACTTCACTTTTAAAATTAACCATGTAATTCATTCAAAAAAGAAAACACGTCATTTTGTGGAGGTAGTAGTCCACACATACACTTGAGTGACAATTTATTTTTTCTAAGAGATAAAATGGAAAAAATAGAAAAGGTTTTACCTTTAATGAATCATATTTATGTTATAAATATCATATTTATTCATTAAATATATCTTTATAACCATCCATGTGAGACATTGATGAAAAACCAAATCCATCGCTTTGTGGAGGTGGTAGTTCACAAGTACACATTAGTGTTGTATTTTTACCTTATGATGAAAAAGAAGTAAAAAATATTTAGTACATCAACATCATAAAATTTAATTATATATAATAGACTTAATTAATAATTTTAGAATCATTATAATATATTTTAAGTATGTATAAGAATAAATAAACTTGAATGAGTTCAGTTTGGGATTATACCTCCTCCTTCGATAATCTCTTTTCTGTGCACCTTAATCCTTACAGGACTGGTATTTTAAGAGTACCAAGACCTATAGTAATTGGGTATAAGTGTTTTAAATTGAATATGAAAATATATATTTTGATATAGAGTGCTCAAATAGTGTGAATAAGTGAGAATATAAGTTTCCCTTTCGTAAGTGAGGGGAGTTCCACTCTTGTAATTATTCAAATTTTTAAAATACTATAATGTCAATTTCATGGGAAAGCAGCATAAAGGGAACCTAATTTAGAATATAATATAATTTAGGTAAGAAATACACTCAACCAATCACATTTAATCAAGTTTTATAGATATTTTAATCCGTATTTATTAGTTTAACATTTTTAAACCATTTTATCTTTTACCGAGATACCTTAAATATTTACCTAGGTAATTTACTTATATGAATAAAAATAAAGGTGTACTTATAAAAAAATTTGGGAATTATAATTATAAATATTGAATATATTTTTTAATAATTAATTTCTATTTTTATTTAAAATTTCTTTTAATATAAGCATGAAAAACGCAAAAAAATCAGAAAAATGCTTTTTTTAAGCGTAAAAATGATTTTACACTAAAACTATGAATATTTTTTTATCATGACATTAATTTAATTAAAATTTAAAAAAAATTATATTTAATTTGGATAATTCCAAACCTGAATTTAACCTTCCAACCAAACTATTAAATGAAAAGATTCAAAAATTGTTTTAAATTAGAATAATATATAATTTAAGTTCCAAAAAGTAACGATTTGGTTTATAAATTAAAAAATAATATTTAAAGTAATTTATTTTACTCATTGAACACATATTTGGTCAATCCAAATTTTTTTAAAAAAAATATTTCAAATTTATAGGATTTCATAAAATTTACAGTATTTTTTAAAAATGATATTTTTCACTAGTCACCCAAAATTAAACTACTTCAGAAAAATCTCAAATATTTACCATAAGATAAATTTTATATTATGAATATAAATATGAAATATTTTTTAAAAATTAGTATTATAAAATTTATAAATGTAAAATATATAACTATTTTTCAATTGAAAAATTAAAAGAAATTTATTTATAAAACTAATATGAATATAAAAAATGATTAATTAAAAGCCATAAAATTTATTAATTACTAGGATTAATTGGGTATTAAATCCATGATAATATGTAATGGTCCCATAAATTCCAAACCCCAAACATTAAATATCTCTACCTCCAAATTTTTTTTAGGCAACTCTTTCCTTCTTCCAACATTTCTCATCCTTTAGAATTTATCACACCATACCAATAAAATTACAGCATTCATAAAAGATATTTCTCCTATAAATAAATATTGTAAAACCTTTTGGTTTTTCTTACCTCCCCCATTATATCTTATCAACGGAGAATAATGACAACTCTCTAAAATTTGAACCATCTCTTCCTCCAGCACACACTTCCTAAAAAATCCATCAGTATATCTCAAAAACAATAATGGATAATCCCAAATGTAGTATTTAAGGTTTAAAATTTATTTATTTATCTTTATAGGTAATACCCATATTCCTGATTCCTAAGGCTATAAAATTCACATAATATTCAATCTAAGAAGTCAGTTTTATTAATGTTTTAAGCAATTTTTCATAAATAATAAGGAATTGATAATTAATAGATCATTTTTATAAGTATTATAAATCTTAGAAGGATGGCCATCAACTATGTTTTAATCACCTTTCTTGTCCTTAATTTCTAATTGAAACTCTTAAAAAATAATTATCCACCTAATGAGTCTAAGATTATCCTATTTCTTTACTAGAAGTTACTTCAGAGCTACAAGATTAGTGAAAACTATGACTTTGGATGAAATCAAGTATCGTCTAAACTTATCAAGAGAAAACACAACAACTAAATTGAAACTACATTATATTTAAATAAAAATATAAATATTAAGTGTTACCATAAAAAACTAGATGTTGAATTAGTGTGAATGAACTATTATGTAATCTTTATCAAATATTGGTATAATGAAAATAAACTATACTTTTAACATGAATGAAATTCAATTAGTATTTCTATAACAACTAAGTGAAAAAAAAATTCCTGAAACTATATTATTCTAGAATTTGTGTTTTATTTCATGAATCTATGTATATTTTTATTGTATGATAATAAAATATATTAATAATATGAATAATATGTTCCCAATAAATGAAATATAAATTTATAGTAAATAAAAATAAGGAATACATAACATTTTAAAAACTTATTTTTCCAACATGAACAGTTTTCCACTATATTTTCAGATATTATTTAAGTATTAAATTCTAAAATTTTAGAAATTTAATTTTAAAAAATGAAAATATTTTTTTGGTTAGTCATAATAATATAATCTTAAGATAAATTTTTGGGATTTTTTAAAAAAAATAATTATTTTTAGTTGAATAATTAAAAATATCATTTTTTATAAATCACCTAACTTTTATTAAATTATTAGTATATATGTATGAATTTTAAATTTATGAAGCATTTTTATAAGACCAATTATTTATTTTAAAAGTGAATTTATAATTTTTAAAAATTTTGTTTAAATTTATAATCCCATATTTGTTATTTTTTGGATATAATTAATAATTTCTCAAAAAAATTACAATACATAATAAATTTGAATATTAAAATTAATTTTTATCAAATTAATAAATGGAATCAAATAAAATTTACTTTAAAATTATTATAAGTGGGTAAAAATTATATAATAAGTAACATTTTACTATTTGGTATAAAGGATAAGTTACCTTAAGTAAAAACAAATTACTTCAGTTTTCGAGGTCGGCGCGTGATATGCCGCGTGTCGGGGCTCGTGGCTCAAGGCGTTGATGGAGATGGAGCGGCAATTTGAAATTTGAATTTGAAGTTGAATGTTTTAAGCTTGGATTTTGAAACTTGAAACTTGAATTGTGGTTTGTTATTCGGATGTGATGATGTAGTTGAAAGACTGTATGGGTACCGGCAACCCCTTAAACCGGCTTCAGAAAATGAAAAAAAATGATTTCTGGTCAAGAAACCAACCATACAATAACTAAAATTTGTTTAAATAATGTGTGGGAATTTGGGGTTGAGGTATTTAAAAACTTATCACTTATCAAATGCATTATTTATCAATTTTAGATCCAAATTCCTTGATATATAATTCCTATTATTAAAAAAATAGTATTTATAAAAATGTCATCCCTTTTCACTTATAAAATGGGATCTCCTCTTCTCACTTCCTCTCACATAAACCCCCCATTATTTCATCTAAAAATATACCAAATCATATACTAAACACTCATATAAATATTTTTTATCATTTTTTCTTATAAAAATAAAATCCCCCAAAGGCATAACCACCTTTTTAAATGATATTATCTAAAAATTGAATAAATAACTAATATATATAATATGAAACATAAAACCTTATATAACCTTTTTCTCATTCTATGTAAAATTAGATTTTCAACCATGCATACATGTGGACTACCAACAACACACTACTGGAAAACTAACATATACCAACGGTTTGGAACCGTTGGTATAGGCCTCCAAATCGTTGGTATAGCCTATACCAACGGTTTGGAGAACCGTTTCCAAGTAATACGTTGGGATAGGTCTATACCAACGGTTTTGCAAAAACCGTTGGTATAGACCTATACCAACGGTTTTGGAAACCGTTGGTATAAGTAATATGAAAATCTATACCAACGACTATGGAACCGTTGGTATATGTATTTCAAAAAAAAACATTCGCTCGGATTTGATCCTAGGACCCCTAGTTTATCATTGAACGACTTAACCACTAACCTAACATGACTTTTGTGAACATGAGAACTTATTAATTGGTATATTACTATATAAATATATAAATATTTCTTTTTTTATTTTGGTAAGGTTATATCAATATTTAACTCGTTAATTAATAAAACACGTTTCCTTCGTTAAGAATCACCAAAACATAACCATTATAGGTTTCATGTTTTGTATCCTAAAACACCATGGAATTAATTTATAACATTTATAAATATCATGTAAGATATATTAAAATTTCTTTGATTATATTTTAATGATTAACTTTGTAACAATAATGAATACCAACCACATTTTTATGAAACTATTTCAAAGCTATAAAAATTACTTTCACCCAATATCAAAAATAGGTAAAAACTAACAAATATTTATATATAATGACTATAAATGAAGAGTATAAAGGGTTATAGTTATTAATAAGGTTATTTTTTATAAATTTAATAAACTTAATTTAATTATTTGGGAGGTATGGTGTAAGTGTTTAATGAATCAATATCAAAGTAGGGGTTTTCATCTCAAATTCCTCTCTTGGAGAGATGTTTGGTGGTATTAACCTTGTTTCATTTATGTTGTTTATATACTACCTATTTGAGATATAAAATTATGAATTTTATTTTAATAAATTTATTTTAAGTTAAATTATAATACCTCCCTTTAAAGAGTTTTTGATTAAAGTGTTACTTAATCATCAGAGGTTCTCTTGGTCTCAAGTCTGATTCTATGTGACATGTTATATATTATTCACTAAGTTTCATTTCTAGATGTTATATTGATTTAATATATCATGATTTTTTTATAAATTATTTAATTTTAATTCATTTTGTAAAATAATCCATATCAAGTTTTTTTCTTCAAATGTGTTTTAACACAAGTCCTACCCTAGTCATAAGAGTTTTTAAAAACTCAATTTTCTATCATTGAGTTATTATTGTTCACTTAAACTCATTTAAAATAATAAGTTTACATTCTACCTATTATTTTATTCTATGTTATTTTATCATTTTTTAAATTTTACCACATAAACCCTTCTCAAATGATTCATTATTCATGGATTATGTTTCCCATAAGGGATACTGATAACATAATTCTCTTTTCCATGTGTTATGTTGTTTCATCATAAACTTCTACCTTATATCCTTGGGTTAAAAAACTCTAATATTTTATTAAATTTTATTTTATAATTTTTTTAGAAAAATTTTTTTTTAATATAACATAATTTTTTTACTCTTCTTACAATTTCAATTTTAAATAATGGTATTTTGAAACAAATAAAAAGGGTTTTTCCTTACGCATTCACATATTATGTCTTCCTCTCCCCATATTATCAAGATAAACATTATTTATTTTCTAGGATCTATTATTGGAGATTATTTTAAAAGTAAAGGTTTTAAAATTATTTCAAAATTTACCTTTGAAAGATACATGTATTTTATGTCGATGTTTAAAATGTTTTTTAAAAATATTTTATGTTTTTTCTTCCATTTACCTTATAATTTTTAAAAGTATTTTCTCTAATGGAGTTTATGTTTCATTATTTATCCTCTAATATATATATATATATATTATCATTCGGTGTATTGAACTCATGGTAACAAACAATTCAATTATTGACCCCTTATTTTATCATACCATTTGAAGAATTCTTTTTTCGAGGTTGGTTTTTTTCATTTATGTCAACACCTTTTTATGTTTCCATGTTTCACTAGGGTTATGTTCATTTTAAACTATACAAATTCTTTATATAGATGGTTTATGATCATGTTATTCCAATATTCACTTGTTCTTATACTCAATTCTCTACATGGTGTGAACTTCGCATTTTACATAATTCAGATTGGATGATGTTCACCTAGAAAGTATGTTATTATATTAACCTAGGGGGTTTTATTGGTGTTCCATATGTTTCTATTATAATATGGATTATTATTGGAAAGTTTAATATTTATTTTTTAACTATCCACCTTCTCCGTCTATATGGTATATGATAATGTTATTCCTTTTATTGACATGGGGAAAAGTATTCAAATTCTTGATGATTATTGACTTCTAAAATAGGTTGATTATTATTAACATGTTGTACCTTTCATTATATGAATATCCATGTTTTTATTTTATGATATTTTACTTAGGTAATGGTATGAAAATTCTTGTTAACTCTTATGGTGAATTCATGGGACATAATCAGGTGACAGGTGGGGTTTGGAATTATATATCCCCTTGATGCATCGACAGGTCTCATGAGACAAAAAAGGTTTCATTTTGGTGTATAAAACTACCCATAACAGGATAATATATTGTAAAAAGGTTTTGAAAATCGGTTCTTTATTTCCAAAATTATGAATTCCATCAATATTATATCATTATTATTTATATACAAATTTTCATTTATTATCATGGATATAGAATTTTCCCAATTTCAAGACAATTATAACTTATATTGTTCACCTATTCTTCCCATAATATTTATGCCATGTTTATTCCATGATTCCTTAATTATTATTCTTTCCTTACTAAGTGTTTGATATCATCCCTTGTTTTTTTCTATTTACCTTGGTTTTGAAGAAAATTATTACATATGATATTCTTAACAGAATGTCTTTTGTGGAGAATTCATGGGATATGGTGAAGAATTATCATAGATTATGTATTTTATTATATTGTGGAAAAAATGTACATTTTTTTAAAATACATGTATTTTTTAATTTATTTTATGTCTTAATTATTTAATTCTATAAAACTATAAGGTCTTTAGAATGTATTTAATTCTATCTTTTCTTTAAGTCGTGAATTTATGGGATAGTTTTGTCTGGGAATTTATCATTAATATTAAATTCGGTTTGTAAGGTATGTGTTATTCACACTGGATCTGGGAGTAAGGGTGTAGGGTGTCACATAGAACACAAGGTTAATATGGCCACCATCCTCCATAACCAACTCCTATGGTGGAGCTTAATTAATCAAAAAATATACAATTACCGACCTTAGACCTGAGCTATAGCCATTGCCTCTCGTGAAAACCAATTTTCCATTGGTGGGGCTAGAATCTAAGATTATACTAAGATCACGAGAAACCATACTTCATATTTATTAATTATTTAGTGATTAATCATTTATAAATTCAATATTAATTGAAATTATAAATTTTAAACTCAACTATTTCAATGGTTCTTATATTATGTTCAATTATGTCATTGTCATCTAAATTCACACAGAACCATCCCTATTCATTTTTTTCATTTGTTAAATAAAATTTTCAAAATTCTAGAACTCATAAAAAACCATATCATAACTTATATATATATATCAAATGAATCAGGAAAAACTACAATATGGGGAAAGTGAATATTTCCAACAAGAATAAGAAAACATGAAAGTCTATCTCTCAAATCATGATAATAATTCAATTACAATTACATCTAGAACTTCCTCCCACCATAACATCATCATCCACATAAATATTCTGCTACAACCTTGAAAACTATCCCTTTTTATCATTAAATATCCAAACCATACAAGGTTACATAATGATCATAACAAGGCACGATCATTCTAGAGAACATATATATATAGAAAAATAAAAAATTACTACAATTTTATACTAATAGATATGAAAATTTCATTAATTTTCATATGAATTTCATTAAATATATTCTCACCAATTTACTAATTTAATCTGAACTGCATAATTTTTGGATTTTAGGGATTTTTTGAACTTAAATGTAAAATTTTTTATTTATAAAATTTTAACTATTTTATGTAACTTATATATTTCAAGAATAACTTTTTCTATATTAATGTAAATTGATAAATTATTTTTTTGGAGTCATTGTTGATGATATTAAACTTCTTTCACTAAACCTAGTTCTCATTGGAACCTCATGGGGCCCAAATAAATTAATCAATCTGGAAAATATTTTTGGGTCATAGAATTGACCACTCTTCAATAAATGTGTCATATATTAAGATACATGGAACTAAATTATGTGATTCTATTTGAAGATAAAATAGAACTTGAATATTCATGTACACATTAAATTTTATAGAAAATGTCACTCATTAAGTCGGTAGATGCATGTGTAAAATTAGAGGAAGATGAAGAGTCTATCTAGATAGAAAAATATACCATCCGTAATTCAAGAATATATTTTTTTAAATGTGTTAAAAATATTTAAAAAATTTATTTTTGATAAATAATACAATTTAAAAAACTTTTTATAATATAACATGGTGATATCTTGTCATTTTCAATGATAAAATAGTGAAAATATTCATCAAATATATTCTAGAGAAGAAATTTTTTGTTCTTACATTTATATTTTTTTAGTTTTATAATTCCTTATTCTTCTATATTATTCTCTTTTACCTTTCACATAGAGTGGTAAACTTATGAGTGATTGGGTAAGGTGATGTTTTATTTTTTCTAAAATTCTTGAGTTATTACACATCATGAAATAGAATATATTTCATTCTTCTATTAAGTTGGTTTCAATATTTTAATATTATTTTTAATTATCAAGTATGATTTAAATTGTATTCAGATTCAATTATTGTTATTACATTTTTCAGTGATCATTATCTCCCTCTACTAGGTTCTGGTTTATATATGATAGAATATACTTGGGATTACTTGTGAAGTACTCAACGATTATTAGTACATGTGGTAGGGGTAGTAGATAGTATTGATTATTTAGGGAAAAAGGCCTGATTGGGCATTTCTGAAGTCAATTAGCGGTATTATCTACAAATATATCACACATAAGAATAAGGGTAGAAAAAGTTGAGATTTTGGTAAGGTTTATTCTCACCGTCACTATTTTTTTCAATGGAATGAGAGTAAGTGACTGTGAAATTTTACTTGAATTTAATCGGCAGAAGATGATTGGATAACATGGAACTAGGATAACATTACAATTTGAAAACCTACTCTGTCCTAATCACCCTTCTCATTATTTGATTTGGTTTTCTAGAACCAACTCTTCGTACTTTTTATTACATGTATCTTCCATGAAGTGAATATAAATTAAACATATTTTTACATAATGTTCACTGTTCTGCATGAATTTAATGTATTAATTCCCTTGAATATATGTTTCATTGAATAGGTCATATCATTTCTCCTTTATGATGATAAACTTGAAATTTTTTGAATATATTCTTAATTCTAGCTTCATGGTCAGATAATATTCCATGATGGGGAATAAATTATATTGAATATCATATGTGAGTACTCATAAGAGGATGCGACTTTATCTCATGATGTTTTCAATTAGTAATCTCCAAGATGAAAGATTATGAGAACAAACCCACAAGTAGTAATTAAAAATGTTTATGTATCGCCAAATATTCATTTTTTTTACTCTTTGTAATGGTACTTAGAATTTAATATTATTATCAATGCATGTTATGGATTTCACAATTAGAATTACTAACCAAATTCATGACACTATATGTTCCTGGGAAGTAGCGTTCATTGGGTGTGTCACGAATGACATGTTATTAATGAGTAAGTCAAGGAATTATTTTTTACCTACTATATTTACAGAATTTTATATCTCATGCCTTTTATTAAAATAGAATTTTCATATTCCAGTCCACGGACATGGTGTAACGACTAGTTTATTTTAGATCTCCAAGAAAGATGCATCAAGAATCTAGGCTGATGATATGGGTGTTAAACCTTATTTATGATATATTATGATAGAGGTGTTATATTACATAGAAAGTTTTTGTATGTCTTCTTAGATGTTTCAATATTAACTTCTTTCTCTTTTATATCTTTACCCAATATTAGATAGTAATCTAGGAATTTATGGAGTCTCGCTTAATTATAATGGGAAAGAAGCCTAGAGGGTCACACACTGAGTGTTTCCATTTATCTCAATTAAATTCAATTTGAATTTAATTATTGAAATAAATATTACTCACAAGATAAAGGAATGATTTTATTTACGATTAATGATCACGTAAACTAAATAAATATTTATTTTCAATGTAATTTTTAAATTACATGGATATATTATAGTTATTTATTTATTGAATATTTTATAAATATTTTTTTAAAAGTCTGTAAATATAATATTTCATTTATTTATGAATAAATATTTAATTAAATATTTATTCTGGTATTAAATAAATTCCCAGGAGGATGAGCATACCAATATTTTTTCTAGTGATAAATATTAATTTTCAAGATGATAAAATTATATTTATCATTTCAATAGTTAGTGCACTCCATGGAATAAAATATTATTATTATTTTAATAAATAGTATAGGGTTAGAAATTATTTCAAAATTTTATTAAGGGAACTTGTTAAATTAATTAAATTACAAATCCAAACCTAGGTCTATATATAGACTAGTAATACATTCTAACATATTTTAATTCAGAATTTTTTTCATAAAGGATTTCTCTCTAGAATCATCCTCATCCTTCTCAAATCCTCTCAATAATGATAAGATCAAAAGAATTTATTCAAGTCAGAAAAAACATAATGCAATAAAAAAATTCAACATTATTAATAAATCATGCTATAACCTAGTGATTCATCGGTGTCATTCAGAGATCATAGGAGAATTTTTGGATCGCTGCTAGAGGGATTCTACACTTAGATATTATAATCACAATGATAGATTACTAAAAAAGGATCCGAATGATCAAAATATACTATGAATAAACTACTCAAGAATGAATTAATATGTCTTTCTATTTAATTAAATTAATAAAAACATTAATTTGAAAAAGATATCCCCTTGGGTATGCTGACCTTTCTTGTCAATATTTTATTATAAAAATTTCATTAGTCGTGAAATTCACATCTTGTACAATATGTGAATGACCCATTGAATTTGAAAAGTCTGGAGTCAGGATCAACCCTAGTGAGTGATTTTCTATTCCTATTACCATCAAGTGGTATCACTATGGTCACATTAAAATTTATAATTATTTATTTGATAGTTTATCATTATGGATTGAAATGTTATAATTCATTTTAATTTTTAATTTGTTCTTGATTCCTCATCAACATTTCTTCTTCCTCTTCCTCCATTATCACTCATATTATCAATATTGATTAATAATTAATAGAGATCATATCCAAAGAACCCATATTGAGGTGATAATAATTTTAGTTGGATAATATATGGTTACACATTGTATATTCCTATGTTACACATTGTGTATTCGTGTTCGTTACACAAGGATGACTTCATGGATTATGGGTCATTGTGTAATCAGTATACACCATGAGAAACAATTGCACCATGTGTTAACCAGCCAGGGTGGGACATATCTTAGCCTAAGTACAATCCATGTAAAGTGACTACAAGTCGTGAATCCCATGTATTTTCAAGGTGGAAAACAAGGGGTCAGACTGCATCGTGTGGTCAATACACCATGGGTATTTAATACATGACACATACATATTATAAGTCAAGTAACTTGAAGTGCATTCTATGTATTCTTTATACATTAATATTACTTTATAAATGTCCATGAGAAGTATACACTAAGTCCCTAGGCATGTTCTATCCATATCTAGTGCAGATAATTACACGCAGTGTGGCTGGTTGGAACATGTTGTATAGTTTACCTATTTATGTGGAGATATTAAATTAAAATAACTACTCTATTGAACCTCAATGAAATAATATTATTGTGTCTTTATGTTGATAGTAAATATTATTCGTTGGGTTTTATATTATATTAAATTATTAATTAATTTCATGTAATCTTCAAAACTATGGATCATATATTATTATAGTGTAATATAGACTCAACGCATTAAATAAAACAGGTTGCATAATTTTCATATGTTCCATGTGGAATAAAATTACTAGCACAAACTATGAAATTATGACACATTCCATGTACATAATATATTTTATGAGCGAATTTTTCACAATAAAACCATACTGAATAATTTATAATAGTAATTTATGAGTTTCTTCTAAATATAAAGATGTGTAATATTTTATAGAATTTTAAATAAAATAGAATAATTTAATTTATTTAAAATATCATTGAATGGTAATTTATGTATGATTTGATTTAATAGGATAAAATTAAAAAATTGATTATTTATATAATTAATCATATTAATTTGTGTGTGTTTTGTCTTATTAAAGATATAGTTGAAATGAATTCTAGCTGGTTGTTTTAAATGTGTAATCATTGCATGTGTATTATCGATCAGAACCTTGATCAAACATATATATGTGTTGGTTTTATTTAATATAATTTTATTTCATAGTTTTCTAATTAATTATTATTAAATTTAATATAATGGTCTATGAGTCACCACTCAATATTTTATTATATAGGATATATGTTTCCATGGTTATTTTATGTTATTAACCTTAAAAAACCATCTCGTTCCGCTCACCATTGTGTGATTTATAAAACATATTTAATTAAATGATTTTATAAAGGTGGATGGACTTTGTTTATTATGGAGTAGAGGTCAAAATGGTTCAAAATGGAATCACAATGAAACTAGTATGGGAGATACATAGGTAGAATGATGGGATGCTTCAACTTGTTCCAAGACCAGCACTAGTAGTTTATCCTTAGGGTCATAGATTAATTTATTTTCCACTCAATAAATCAACCATTAGACAAATATCATGATCATTTTATTTATTTATTTATTTATTTATTTTCTTATAAGTGATTTATTTTATGCTTACAATATCGTGATTATATAAATAAATGTACTAATATTAAATGATACAATTAAAATAAATGGGTTACGCGTAATTTTTTTATCACAATATGGTTAACCCATCAAGAAAAATCCAATTTGTATTAACAATACATATAAAAGGATAAAACAATAAAAAAATTATGCATAATAAATAAAATTTCTTAAATTAATTTTAATACAAACTAAGCTTTTCATTACTTGATTAGGAATGAAATTCATAGAACTAAGTGTTTGAAAAACCCATGTTGAGACACTTAATTTTATTGTGGAGTTATTATGAATGTTTTGGGTTGACTTAACATATTTACATTAAGAAAATTAGCTCACTCTAGAATTGATGTAACTTGGAGGCAATTGTCAAGGAAATCTGAGTAAGGGTTTCTGGATTGGGGAGTCTACTCAATGGATCAAGGAGCTTCAAGTCCACTGTTAGAAAAGACCTGTCTTACAAAATATATATGTATAATTGAATAATCACATGCTTGGTTTATGAGAAGGTGAATATGGATCCCTCCCGCTATAATTTCTAAACAACTAGTCGTTTTGAGTCCAATAGTGAGGGTTATTAGGAATTGACAAAACAATTGGAGGCTTAATAAAATTAAATTTTGTTATTTTTTCCAAAAATAACTATAATCAAGTGAATTAATAATAATTCAATATTTTAATACTATATAATAATAATAATATCATAAACCACATCATCTATGTGATCAATTTTGGAGAAAGATCATTTTTTACAGTAACTTCTAGGAACAGTTCAGATGCCTATGGGTATTATTGTTCAAATAATGGAAGTATTATGTGAATCCTCATTTCTTGATCCACCTAAAAATTAGCTTAGTGATGATGAGTTTGTTTTATATGATAAAAATTTGATCAACTTGGTCTATAGAACCCCCGGGTTCATGTAAGTAACCATTTATTTGTGATTTTTAATTATGTAAAGTATATGGGTTATGTTTTGGAGATATTAGAGAAATTTTGTATTGTTTTGGGATATTTTATATAGGTTCATAGATGGTGAACATTTTGTTAAAACCATGACACACCTTAATGAAATTGTGCACAATGAGACAGGGTCTAAATGGAAGGCGCATGGGTGGAACACAGTTTGTCCAAATTGTGCATCATCCTAGGATAAACTGTTCTCTATTAGAAAGATATCTTTGGAATATTTTGTACATGTTTCTCTAATAGTGTGAACCAACTATGTGAGTTTCATCCTTCAGGAATAGGTTGGTTCTTGGTTAGCGCACGGTTTTCCAAACCATGCATGGGTTAAAAGTGATATCCTAAACTTGTGTATCTCACATGTTTTGACATCTAAAGACCTTTTTTTATTCTATTTGTCTCTATATTTACATTATCTCTTCCCAATGCTTTATGAAGATTATCTCGTCAATATATAGGTGATTTGAAGGCTTCTCTTGGTGTTTTGAAGTTGGATTCTTATGGTAAGTCGCCATTCTTGGTTGTTTTGGTGTCTTTCCTTAGATCTACTTATCCATCTATCTTAGTTTCTTAGATATATGTTTTTTTAGATATATATAATATATTTGATTCCAAATATGAATATATTTGGTCTTTTTTATGATAGGTTAAGAGATATAAGGTGGATTTTTGGAGTTTGAACCTGTTTATATAGATGTTTTTCATGTCGTTTATCGTTTTCTCAAAATTTACAAGATATGTGGATTCACTCTCGGATAATCTATTTTGAACTTGACGTTTTAGTTTCAAATTTATTAAATTTAAGTTAACTTATTGTCAAATTTGTGTGAAAATTAGGTTATAAACCTTCTTTAGTGATGTTTTGTGGATTTTTGGGAAATTATGGAATTTTTGTGTAAAGTTCTTTGATAAATGATTTTAAAATGTTGATTATAAAATACTTCCTTATTAATATTTATAGAAAATGGTTTTTAATATAAAGGTTTTTTTATTGAAATGGTTTTGGCATTGAAATTGTTTTTCCATTGAAATGTTTTTTGAATAGTTTTTTTGGCATGGTTGTTGGGCATACATGGTGGTGTGTGTTCATATTGCATTATGAGGCCTAGTTGAAATATGACCTTGTTCTTAGTGAAAAAGGTGTAATGTCACATGGGATTAAATTACCTTATGATTACTTAGTATATGGATGACAAACCACTTATGAATATCTAATTGTATTAACAAATCATCCATGTATGGACGTATATATGTGTGGATGTGTGGTTAGAAATGGTATATGCTAAATTTTTTGTGAAATGTTTTTGAAAAATTGTTTTATTTTTTCATGGAAAACGGTTTTGTTTTAGAAAACTATTTTTCTTAGAAATAGTTCCGGGTTTGAGATAAGTCATATTAAATGTCTTATATAAATTTTTTTATATAAATTTGATAACATGTTCTATCCTTGTGGCGTGAGTAGAGAAGTCATTTAGGGAAAGCCTACTAAGTTTCATTACCCACCCCTAATTTGGAAATATGGTGATTATTCATATGTTGTTTATCAGGACATGGTAAAATGTAAAGTGTCAAACTTCTCTAGTGATACTTAGTGATACTTATGTTGTTTTTTTGGATTTAAGCATGGAATATGTTGAAGAATTAGAGTTATGGCTGTCTTTGAGTTTTTTTGGCTTTGCATTATTCTATTGTGTACTTGGTTTTTTTGTATTCTTCCATTGTGGTACTTGGTTTTAGTTGATTCTATTATCAATGGTTTATTTGAGTTGTATTTCATTAATATCATGCATCATGTAGTGGTTTATTCTGTTATGAAATGTTTTCTTAGTTTTTTTTCAAAAGGAAAATTATCCCACAACTATTAATGAATCCCTTGGCATTTATTTCTAGCCTTTGGCATCATGGAGATGTCTCTTAAGGACAAATAATGTTCCTCAACCTTATCAATCCTATGATAAGATGAGGAGTATTACAAGTGGTATCAGTCTTGGTCCTTATAATTATCCTAATGGAACAAGTGGTACCATCTTATTTTTTTCCTTGACTAACATGTGGTCTTCAGTTCTATTGGTCTTGGAGTTGAAATTCATTATGGTATATTCCTCGTGTCGGTTTGGTAGAAAGGAGTATGATTTTAAAAACATGAAATGTAGAGTATAAAAATACATAAATAATCTTTTTATGTTGAACTTCAAGTTATCAAGGATTTGGGTATGTAGGTGTTTTGGAGACACTTATAGGTTTTGGAATATCATTATCATGAGTTTAGCCAATGATATAAGAATGACATGAATAATAGAAGTGACTTCCCACTATGAGTGCATATCTCATTTTGAGTAATTATTTGATGATATTTGTTTACTTTTTAAAAATGTTAAAGTCATTTTCAAATACAATATTTTGAAAAAGAGCATCATTGTTGTATTTTGAAACTAGTTTGATTTTCAAAAGTAAATAATTTTTTTTCAAAAATGGTCAAACCAGGAAGATGGTTGATTTAGAAAGAACTATTGTGATAGTTTTATGTGGTAGAATTTGAAATTATAAGACTTTAGTTAATATAGAGTGAGACTTATGGAATTTTTTGTGTTTCTAGAAAATGGAACCTGGCATGCATCATAGAAACTAACCAGAGGAAGCTACTGAGAATGTGGTTTCACTAGAGCCATATGTGAACCAATAGCTGGTTAAGAGTGTTGTCCAAGCATTTCAATCTGTGGATAGTAGTAATAGGAGGGACGATTCAAGGAAATTGGATCATTCCATCTAATTCTAGAAGTAGAATCCACCCATATTTTGGGGTGATTCGGAACTATAAAAGGGAGTGGTTTGGATGAATAAAATGAATCATATCTTTGATTTCATCAGAACACCAACAAAATTTAAAGTCCATATGGTGATTTATTTGCTGGAGGATCTTTCATGCCAGTGGTGGGATTATGTTTTTTAGGATAAATTAGATCATGGCCTTACATGAGAGGATTTTGAGGAATTTTTTAACAATTCTATCCTCACATGTTTAGAATTCAAAGGATGTAATACTTATTTAGTTTGAAGTAGGAAACTATTTATTTCATGTATTATGTGGCTAAATTCAAGAATTTAGTGCACATTGCACTTGAGGTTTCTGATATTACATCTTTAAAGGCGCACATCTTTGAATAGTGGCTCATACAGGGGATTCACTAGAAGATCAATGGGATCTGTATTACAGATTATGAAAACATGGTCAATAGAATGATGATAGATAAAAGTAATATCTTGGGATATATGGGAAGATGATGTATATCGATACCCATGGGAAATGGTTGGAACTCCAATGCTAGAAACAAGAAGAAGAGGGAAACATATTTCCAAGGTGGGAGCATGAATCAAAATCAGATGAATGGATCAATAAACCTTCCTATGAAACCAAAGAACCAATATGTATATTTCCAATTTTTTACATTTTTCACATGAAGAGAGAGTGTATGACACCATCGAGATCATTCTTCAATTGCAAAAAAAATGGGGCATCTTAAGTGCTATTATCGTAGTGCTCCAAGATCGGGTGTTCGAGACACTTCCCAGGTGTCAGAGGCATCGTATGCTTGGACAATATGAGGGTAGTAGAATAAATATTGTTAGTAGAATATCACTAGCCATGGTGATTCCATGAATACCATGACTCCTCAGGTAGTGCAGTCTCAATAGGAAAACAAGTGGAAAAGTGTAGTATCAAAGCAATTATATGAATCTGAAAATATTAATGTGTATGATCAATATAGATCATCAATGTTTAGAGGTATTATTCTTTTTAATTGTACCCTTATGCAATATTTTTTTGATATGGGTGCATCCCATTCCTTTATTTCTTCTCATGTTGTTGATTTTCGGAGTTCAAAAGTTAAGATGGTGTCTTCTATGATAAAAATTCAAACTCCTCTTGTTCAAAGAGAATATAGAGCCTTTGTGTATAAATAATGTTCTAGAACTGTTGATGTATCTGAGCTAAAATGGAATTTATATGTTCTTGAGATGTATTTATATGATATAATCCTGGGTATGTATTGGTTTCCAATGTTCAAGGATCACATCAACTATTTTACAATAAAGGTCGATTTTACAACTGAAGATGGAGTCGGGCATCACTTTTGAGGAGAATAGAATGTAAAGGTAGGTGCAATAGGTTTTTTGGCATAAGAATTTGGAACTATCTCATATCATTTGTCATAATTTTCTTTTTCATTGTTGGATAACATCGAGAATAATAGTTTTCCAGTAGTAGTTGATCGATTTACATATGTGTTTCCAAATAATTTCTCAATGTTTCTATGAGAGAAGTAGAGTTTACGATTGATTTTCTTCCAGGGACCAAGACTATTTCCCTTCGGTCTTATCAAATGAAACCAACATAATTAATGTAGTTGAAAATTCAGTTGGAGGATCTGGAATGAAAATGGTTCATTCAGCCATGTATGTCTCCGTGGGAAGCACCGGTCTTTTTTTCAAAAAGGTAGATAGAACTATTCAGTTTTGTTTGGATTATCATAATCTTAACCAAGTTATGATAAAGAAGAGTTAACCACTTCCATGCATTGATGATATTTTTGATCAATTTAGGGGATATCAACTTTTCTCTAAGATCAACTCCTGATCAGGATATCACCAATTGTGGGTTTAGAAGGAGGATATTCTAAAGAAAACTTTTATGAGTAGATATGGCCATTACGAATTTTTTTTAATGCCTTTAGGTCTTAAAACTTTTCCAGTAGTATTTATAGAATTTATGGATAGGATATTTTAGAGGTATTTGGATTATTTTATAGTGATGTTTTTTTATGACATATTGGTGTATTCAAGGACAAGGGATGAGCATGAGAAACACTGGGATACATTGTTGGGGATCTTGAGAGATCGTCATTTATATTTTAAATTATAAAAGTGTAATTTTTAGATACATGATGTACCTTTATTTAACTATGTAATTTTTAAAAGAGGTGTTTTTTTGGATCCATAAAAGATAGAGGTCGTTATCTCTTGGAAACCACCAAATAATGTCTTCGAGATACAGAGTTTCCTTGGACTAGCTAGTTATTACCAATGCTTTTTTTCATGAATTATCATCACTATATTAACCAATTATATCCTTGGAAAGGAATAATTTTCCATTCTAATATAATGAATAATTCCAAAAGTCTTTTCAAGATCTAAAGGTTCACCTTACATCAGCACCAATCTTGATTTTTTCTAAATCAGGACAAGGGTACGTGGTGTATTATGATGCTTTAGGATTTGTATTGGGATGTGTTATCATAAATGGAGATCATATTGTTGAATATGGACCAAGTAATTTGAAATTTTATGATAATAACTACCCAACATTTTTTTTAGTTATTTTTTGTAGTCTATTCATTGAAGACTTAGCATCATTGCCTATTTGGTGAGAAATTTATTGTGTTTACAAATCATAAGATCATAAAGAATATTTTCTCACAATGATATTTGAATATGAGACAAAGAATATGGATATATTATCTCCAAATTTTTGACTTATACTTTTTGTATACACTAATAAAAGTCAATTTAGAGGTAGATGCATTAATCCGAAATTCAAATGCTTAGTTGGAAAGGGACGTTTTGAATGAGTGGAAGTTGATGTCAGCACTAGCCTACATGTGCATTCAATCTGAAGACCAAGGTGAGGTTTTGGTTTTATTTACAATTTCATTTTTTTCTAATTTGGTGAATATGATTAAATAGGCACAGACTTTTGATATAGAATGTGTGGCTTTGAAATCAAAACTCAACGGTGGGGAGACTATTAAGGGATGGAACCTGGATTAGAGTTCAGTGATGTGGCTCATAAATTAGATGATTTTACCTATTCCTTATCATGAACAACATCTTCATGTTCACCATCTTCAATATGGGTTGTTCATACGAGAAAACAAGAGATGTATGATGCATTGAAAGCACGTTTTTGCAGGGTCAGTATGAAAAGGAAGGTCAATGATTTTGTTTCAAGATGCTTAACTTGACAGCAAGTTAAGGCAGTGCATCAGCAACAAGAAGGTTTATTGTAGTCTTTACCTATTTTTATATGGATATGGGAGAAGATGGATATGTATTTTGTAATAGGACTCACAATAATTGTTCAAAAACAAAATTCTATATGGTTAATAGTGGATTGGCTCACAAAGTCATCACATTTCATCCCTATTTATGAGTCTCATATGGTGGAGGACTTGTCAAAAATATATATCCGAGAAGAGGTAAAGAGGCATGGTGTACCACTCTCGATAGTGTTAGATAGATATAGGAGGTTTACATCTCATTTATATTAATCCTTACAGATATCCCTTTGGAATTAGTTGACTATGAGTACTGAATATCACCCTCATAAAGATGGAAAATCCAAAAGGATGATACAAACATTGGATGAAATGTTGTGGTCTTGGGTAATAGATTTTGGTGGCTCGTGAGAAGATCATGTTTCCTTGGTTGAGTTCTCATATAATAAAAGTTATCATGCCTCAATAATAATGGATCCATTTGAAGAATTGTATGGTCATCCTTGTCGTTCTCCACTTTATTGTGTGGAAATAGGTGAGACTTCACTAGTTGAGTTGGCCCTTTTCTAAGAGACAACAAAAAAGATTCAGTTGATTAGTAAATGGATTTAGATGGATCAAAGTCATTGAAATTTTTTTTGGATCATTGTCGACAGCCATTTTCATTCTCAGTGAGAAATCATGTGTTCTTGAGGATCTCTACAAGGATTGTAAATCGTTATTTTGGGAAGAAAGTCAAGTTTTCCCCTCTATACATTTTACCTTTTGATATACTATAATGGGTTGGAGAGGCGGCATATCGGTTGGAATTTCTACCAGAGTTCACTATGGTCCATAATATGTTCCATGTATCTCAGTTGAAAAAGTATCATCTCGATCCTACCAATGTAATTCAAAGGGATCATGTTGAACTAGATCTAGATGATTCATTGGTGTATATCATGGTGTAGATTGTGGATAGGCAAGAGAAATCCTTGTGTGGAAAAAGATTTAGTCTCATGCAGGTTTTGTGGAAACATGGTCAAATTTAAAAAGAGACTTGGTAAAGAGAGAAATAAATGAAATATCAATGGATATAACTCTTTCAGAAAGATAATTGTTTTCTATATTTTGAGGATAGAAGGGCCAATGGTGGGTAGAATGTATCACCCTCAATTTCAAGTAAGTAACCCTTTCTTTATTATTTTTATGTATGTAAAGTATATAGGTTATGTTTGGGAGATTTTGGAGATAATTTGGAGTGTTTTGGGGGATTCTTTATATGTTCATGGTTGGTACAAGATTTGGGAAAACCATGAAACACATTCAAGAAACTGTTCTCAATGAGACATGGGCTAAGGGAATGGATACAAGTGGCACACAATTATTCCAAACTATGATTCATCCTATGAGAAATCATGCTATATTGGATAGATATCCTTGTAATGCATGGATTGTTTTCAAACTGTGTGAGCCAACCAATAAAGGTTTATCCTTAAGGTAGTGTCTGGAACATTGTTATCACACAGTTTTCCTAATCGTGTGACTAACCATGCACAGGTTGAAATTGGGATCCTAAAATTGTGTATCTCATGCTTTTTTACCTATAAGGTACTAGTTGTTCCTTATATGTTTCCCTAACTTGATATTATCTCTTCTTAAAGCCTTAGAAATCTTCTCTCATCAATTCAGAGGTGATTCAAAAGATTATTTTGGGGTTTTGAAGCCGAATTATTATGGTAAGCCATCGTTCTTGGTTGTTTTTTGTGGTTTTCATTAGATCTACTTATCCCTCTCTCTTGGATTCCTAGATCTATGTCTGTTGTGGATATATATAATATATTTTATGCCAAATATGATTATTTTTTGTATTTATAATGATAGGTTAATAGATATAAGGTGGGTTTTTGGTGTTTCGACCCGTTTCTGTGGACGTTTTTCTTGTAATTTATCATTTTCTCCAAATTGATGAAGTACGTGGCTTCACTATTGACTCCTATATTTATAAATTTAAGGATTGGTTTCAAATTTATCAAATTTATTGAAATTTTTTGTGAAATTTGTGTTCAAATCATGGTAGAACCCTTCTTTAGTGACGGTTTGTGGATTTTTGTGAAATTGTCAAATTATTGTGTAAATTTATTTGATAAATGATTTCAAAATGTTGATTTTAAAATATTTTTTTAGTTTTATTTATAGAAAAAAAAATTCAATAAAAAAATATTGTTTTATTGAAATGGTTTTGGCAATGAAATAGTTTTTTCATTGAAATTATTTTGGAATTGAAATGGTTTTTTATGGTTGTATTGGAATGGTTGTTGGGAATACTTAGTAGAGTGTGTTCATATTGTGTTATAAGGCATGAATAAAATGTGACCATGTTCTTGGTGCCAAAATTGTAATAGAACATGGGATTTAATTACCCTTTGATGGATTGGTAGATTAACGAAAAACCTATCATGAGTATGGATATACCTTAATGAAGCTTGCAAGTGCAGATGTGTAGATGTGTGGATGCATGGTTGGGAATGCTATATGCCAAATGGTTTGTGAAATTGTTAAGAAAAACAAGCATGGTTTTTTTTCATGGAACATGGTTTTGGTTTGGAAAGTTATTTTTTTTATAAATAGTTTTGGGTTTGAGAAAAATTGTTTTAAATGTTTTATATTAATTACTTATTTAAATGTTCTAACTTTTTATATCCTAGTGGCATGAGTAGGGAAGTCATTTAGGTAAAGACTATTAAGTTTCATTACTCACCCCTGCTTTGGACCTTTGTTGGTTTTATAGATGTTTTTTTTAGTATATGGGAAAAGTTAAAGTATCACACTTATCTATTAGTTCTTAGTGATACATGGGGTTTTTGTTGACTGGAGCATGGAGTAGGTTGGAGATTTGGAGTTTTGGTTGTATTTGAATTTTGTTGGCTTTATAGTCTTCTGCTTTGTACTTGGTTTTTTTCTAGTTTTCCATTGTGTTATTAGGTTTTAGTTTATTTTAATATCAATGGTTTCTTCTTTTTTTTTGTCTTTCATTGATATCATGCATCATGTAGTGGTTTATTTGGTTATGACATGTTTGGTTCTTTATTTTATTTTCAATGGAAAAATCTTCCCCCTACTACTAATGAATCCCTTTGAATTTATTTCCATCCTTTGGAATCATGAGGGTGTCACTTAAGGAAATTTATTGATCCTACACCTTCTCAATACAATTAGAATATAAGGGATGTTACAAGGTCTGTTTTCAGTGTTTCATGATTTCAAATATGTTTAATGAACTCTTAAAGTCATATAAAGACATGGATGGTTATAGAATGCTCTAGAATATCTATAGTATATAGTAAGATAGAGCTATATTATAATGGTTTGATATATAAAGGGCATAATTTTATATTAAAGTTAGAGAAGGTGTGCCATCTAGGACTCACATAGTCAAACTCATTAGATAAATTGATCACCTATAGGTTCTATAGTTTAAACTTCCTAGTTTACTATGTATCGATCTCATTCTTTTATCACTCCCATATATCTTATCTATATTTGTTGTTAATTTAAAAATAAACAACATTGATAAGTCTCCCCTAGATATTCCCCCTCTAATTTTCCATCTTTTCAAGGATATTAATTGTGAAAATTCATTCATCCTTATTGTGAATATGAGGTAATTTCTAGAAAATAGCTATATGTATAATGTTTTCAGTGTCACTTTGAACCACTTTATGTTTTGATAATTACAAAAAAAATGTTTTTTCCATTAAAAGTCTTAATAATGTGAACTATGTAATTTATTCTTAATCATGATCATATTTTAATATTTATTCTTAATTTTTTTAATCATTCAAAACATTTATTACAAGTTTCATGATGTGTTACTAGGCTAATTAAGTCATTTGAAACCTTATAATATCATTTTACTTTTTTTCCAAAACTAAAATTTGGAAATTTCAAGAAATAGAAAATTTGGGAAAGTCTAAAACCTACCACATAGGAATCAACTGACCATGTCACCTGACCACAAAAATAAAATGTACTAACTATATGGGAGTTAACTGACCATGTCACCTGACCATGTCAACCTACAGCATGAATAAAATTTATTGACCATATGGTAGTCGACTGATCATCTCACCTGACCGTGTAAACCTACCACATGAAAAAAAAATATGATTACCATGTGGGATTCAATTGACTGTTTCAAATGATTGTTTCAACCGACCATATGAACAAAATTTATTGACCGTATAAGATTAACCTAACTGTTTCAGCTGACCATGTCACCTAACTGTGGAACCTACCATGAGTAAAATTATCTTTTCTTTTTTGACTATAAAATAGACTAAATATCACAAAATTAAGTTATATTTTTTAGTTGGAAATGTAAAAAAATTATCTACATTTCATTAGAAAAAATAAAATTCTGAATTTACCTCTCAAAATATTTAAATTAGATAGAAATCCTTACAGGTTTTTAGTTAGAGTTCTACAGTTTTCCAGAAAAATGTTTCTATAGTATTTTGATGATAACATGAGTTATAAAAGTCTTTTTAAGGTGATTCATTGTTAAATGTAAATATAATTAAACTATATAAATATAATTCAAATAAAGATAAATCAGATTTTTTTGTTTTGATGGCCTTTTTAAGTCAGAATCATTCTAATTTATGGTGTCTACAAACTTCTAGAATTGCCTATGTGAAATCAGGTATGTGAATTTCCTAACATAGATTATGCTATATATATTCACCTTTTCTGAATACCCTATATAAATATCCCACTTAAAACCTATATTTTTATCTTCCTATATGTATTTTTTATTTTATATAGAATATTGTAAAATCTAGAAATAGGATTTGTTTTATGAAACATTTCAGCTTTCCATTTATTGCATGTTTATTATGAATATAATTAATGTTATATTTTTTCTATAATTAATTATTAATTATTTATAATCCATGTGAATATATTTTAATTTTTTAAATAAATTTTTATCACATGGGTTCAATAATAACAATGATTTCTTGGGAAAATGCGAGTTATGCATTAAATATTGTTTGAATGTGAACAGTTTGTCTCGCATGCTTTATGGGAGTTTTGCAATGGACATTAATGTTGATTATAATTATTTTTTAGTATTGTAATAACTATACTAATATGTTATCACTTTATAATATGAATTTAATTTTTTATATTAGTGATTTTACCCACATGATTATACTTTTCATGCGTATTTAATAAATAAATTTTATATTTTATTGGTAAAGAGGAACCAAAAGTAGATTCTAGTGTTGAATCTATTATGAATAGATAGACATGATATATGGATTTCAATATATATTGGTCAAGAAAAGAAGAGTTTTCAGATATACATGATCTTCATGAGGACTGTAAACTTTAACAATCACTTACGACTCTCAACTTGACCTTAACTATTTGATCCCTTATTGGTGGATAGTTCAATATTGCTTCGGCCCTCAAACCTAAATTTTTTAAATTTGGTTTTTTGGTTTTAATTATTTTAATCATATTTATATGTGTTTAATTTTAATGTGTTATACTTCCCCTTAAATTTTAGTATTTTGGGTAGTGACTCCCAATCAAATGTCACACATTGGGTTGTGCCACCATGGAAAAAAGTAGGCTATTCAGGTAGTGCCTCTAGGTAGAAAAACGTGGTTTTGTTTTGGGTTTAATCCTTTAGGGGAAAATTAAATTTCAATTAGGTTATAACTCTAAGTGGGAAAAGTTATTTTAATATTCCATTATATTGTTTATAGTGGGATCTATCACTCTCAGTTTTTGAGAGGGTTGAAGAGTAAATATAGGATCATTTAGATTTGAAATTCTATAAAAATATCTTGTTCTTATTTTTCTTTTATTTTTATCATACATTAACATTATAACTCTGATATATTCCTTAAATTCATTAATTAATTTTAAAATGAAATTTATCCCCCATCTTAGATATTTTTCTATCTTAACTCTGTTCTAATAATTGGTATCATAGGAGGACCTTATCTCCCTCTATATATAATATATGATAACAACTTTCAGAATTTACCATCAATGGGAAAATATCTTTTTTAATATGGAAGGAACAAGGTTGAAATATGTATGGATAGCTCAAAACCACATCATTTTTATTGTAATGATTATGGTAATTGGAATTCTCGGATGGAAGCTTTCTTGAAGAAATATAACACTGATAATTGGATGATCATGGAAATTCCATACAAGATACCCGAAGGTGAAACTAAATCATCGGTTGGAAATGATGTGCTAAAGAATTTTCTAAATTACAAGGTGATGAATATCTTATATTGTGAAATAAATATGAATGTTTTTGGTCATGTTTCAGCATGTAAAACATCTCATGAAATCTAGAAAAAAAATTAAGTTACACATATCTTTTATGATAAACATATTAAAACTAATTTGGGCATGTTAAGATATGAATATCAAGAATTTAAAATGGGTGATTATGAAACTATTAATTAAATGTTTCATTGGTTTACTATAATTGTAAATGGTAAGAGTTCTTCTATAGAAACTCTTTAAAATATTTTTCCTAGGGAAAGTGTTCTTAGAGAACTTCCTAATAACCGGCATTCTAAAAATCTTGCTATATATGATGGTAATAATTTCAAGGAATATTTTCTTTATGAGATTGTCAGATCATTATTAAAATATGAGTTAAGTCTGAAAAATCATTCTAAATAATATAATTCCAAAAGGAAGAAAATTTCATTCAAATAAAATGTCACTACTTACACTTATGATTCTGAGTTACAGACTAGTGATAGGAATGATATATCCTATGTTTCAAAATAAGGATATAGAAAGAAGAAAGGCTACTCAATGAGAACTTGGAAAGACAATCTGAAGGATGGTCACAGTGATAAGAATAAAGGTATTTATAATTTTAATGATACTCATGGTGTAATTTGTTATGAGTATAGGGAAACAGGGAACATCAAGCCCATTTTTGTGAGGCTGGATAAGGATAATAATAAGAGAAATTAATATTATAAATAATATAATAAAATAGTTGTCGTATGGAGTTATACTTAATATTCTAGTATTGCTAAAGGATATTGTTCTCAAAAATATGTTTCAAACTTGTGCTTAATTGATTTTTCAAATCAAGTAAGTCATTCAATTTATTATTCATATTATGAATCTAAATTTGAAAAACCTACTATTGAGTAATTTCTTAGATAAGTTAATAGACTTGAACAAAATGTTTAAAAAGTTAATAGTTTATACAATAATCTTGAAATTAAATATAATGGTTATTTTAAGGAAAATAAAAATACAAAATCTGTCGAGGATGATAAAAATTCTTCCCATACTAGTTTGTAAAGTAATCAAGAAAATATGAAAATTGCACTTTCTAAAAATGATAAATTAAAAAGAAAGGTTGAATTTATTTTCCAATTTTCTAAATTTCAAATAAGAAATTTTGATATCATTCTTAAGAAAAATGAACAACTAAAAAATTAAATATAAATTTTAAAATCAAATTTATCTATTTTTTAAATGAATAAAAAACATTGATAAAATTATGAGTTTTAATAAAATAAACAAAATAAGAACTGGTCTTGGTTTTGATAATAGTTTACCTAAAATGTATAATACTTTCTTTGTTAAAATCTATAATGGATGTAAATCTATTGTCGCTTGTTTTAGATTCCATATGAAAGGTCATTATGATAATGAGTGTTCCTTGAGATTTCAAGAATCTCTTGGAAAAACTAAGACTTTTATTTCTAAACAAATATCTTCTATATGTCATGAGAACAAATGATTTAAATCTATTTGGGTTCCCAAAATTTATTATCCTAGTCCCATCAGACCCAAGATTTCTTGAGTACCAAAAATATCTTAAATCTATTTTTGTTGGAATTGTGTCTTTGGAGCCTCAAAAAGGATTTTTGGTATTTAGAAATTGGATTATAAAGACATATGACTGGTGATATTTCAAACATTATATTATCCAATCAATGTGATGGAGGTAATTTTCCATCCAGTGATAATTCAAAGGGAATGGTAAAAGGTTTTGGTTAGGATAAAATTTCTAATTATGTTATTATTTATAAGGTTTTATATGTTGAGGGTTTGAAAAGAATTTAATAATAATTTCAATTCTATATGATGATGGAATGTTTTTTAAATTTCAAAATGATAAATACATTGTTTTTAATGACAAATATATTTTTTTTTATAAAAATATAAAGGATAAAATTTATTCGATTAATTTTTCTGAATTAAAAGATCCAAATGGAAAAAAATTAAATGTTATCAAATTTTCTAAAAAAAAATTGAATTGGAGGTTGAGAAATAATAATTTTAGGTTGATGCATAAGTTTTCCAAGAACCAAACTTTTTCATTTATCCAAACTGAAAGAGGATATAACCATTGTTTTTTACTCTTTCTTTAAAGGTAAAAAACAAAAAAGTTTTTTCAAGCTAGTTAAAGAAGTAAAAAATGTAAGGTATCTTGATCTCATTCATTTAGATTTGGTTTTCCCAGTTAAATTTTATAGTTTTAAAGGTAAAAGATATTGTTTTATTATTATATACAACTTTTCAAGGTACACATGGGTTTACTTTCTTACTCTTAAATCTGAAATGTTATCTATGTTTATTAGTTTTTATAAATTAGATGAAAATGAGAATGGTAATTTAATTAATTCAATTATAAGTGATCATGTTGGTGAATTACATAATCTATAAATTAACCATTTTTTGAATAAAATTTCTATGTTCATAATTTTTCATCCCTTAGAACACCATAACAAAATAGTGTAGTAGAGAGGAAAAATATAACACATCAATAAATGAATAAAACTATGATAAATGAGTTTAACTTACCTAAATATTTTTGGGTAGAATTTATGAATATGTAATTTTATGTTTCTAATAGAATCATTTTAACACCATTATTGAAAAACAACCCTTATGAAATTTGGAAGGGAATAAAACCTAAAATTGGTTATTTTAGAGACTTTGTATGTAAAGTTTATATTATTAATACTGAGGATAAATTAGGTATATTTGATACTATGTCTGATGAAGGTATTTTATTAGGTTATTAAAATAATTATAAGGAATATAGAGTGTATAATAAAGGATACTAGGTTATTGAAGAATCGATTCGTGGTAAGTTTGATTAAATGAATTTGAATAAAAGAGATGATGATATTGAAGAAATTGAGGAAGAATTTATAGAATTTAATTTTGAAGAGGTTGTATCTTAAGATAAAGATTCACATATTGAGGGGTATAATGTTTCTCAATCATATCATATTCATAAAAAACATTGAAAATTCATAGAGATCTTCCCATAGATAATGTAATTGGTAATATTGAATCAAAAGTTCAAACTAGAAATTTTGTTATGAATGTTTGTGCTTATCAGGATTTTATTTTTGATTTTGTTTAAAATAATATTGATTAGGATTTAGTTGATTCCAATTGAATCATGTAAATACAATATGAACTAAATAATTTTACTATGAATAGTTTGTTGACTTTAGTTGTACCACCGATTAATTCTAATATTATTATAAAAATATGTATTTTTATAAATAAACCTAATGAACATAAAGATATAGTTAAGAATAGATCTAGATTAGTTGCGTAGGTATATTCTTAAGAGTGGGGAATTTTTTTAATAATATTTTTCAACTATTTCTAGGATAGAATCAATTAGGATATTATTATCATATACTTCTTCTCATCATTTTAAATTATTACAAATGGATGTCAAAAATGATTATCTAAATGGTTATATTTATGAATAATTATGTGTCAGACAACCCCTAGTATTTGAAAATAAAAATAATCTTTATCATGTTTTATATGTTTTCTAAGGAATTATATTGTTCAAAACAAGCTACTCGATCTTGTTATGAAAGTTTAACTAGTTTTATTTGGAAAAAAACTATGAAAGTAAAGCTTGATAATAATTTTTTTTAATAAGTGTTATAATGATATTTTTATTTTAAAAATTTATGATTATGATATAGTATTTGGTGCTTAAAATGAATATCTTTGTAATGAATTTTCAAAATTGAGGAATTCTGAATTTGATATGAGTATGATGGGGGAATTGAAATTCTTCCTTGGTTTATAGATTTTTCAAAGAAATAATGGTATTTTTATAAATAAGTATAAGTGTTCTATATAATTATTTAAGATATTTGGTTTATAATTTTCTAAATGTAAAAATACTCGGATGACTACAACTTCATGTTTATATTTGGATAAATTTGGAAAAACTTTTGATGTCAAAACCTATGGATTAATTATTGTCATTTTATCATATTTAAACTGCCTCTAAACCTGATTTATTGTTCTCAATATTCATGTGTGATAGGTATCAATGACATCCAAAATAAAGTCACATTAAATCTATTAAAAGTATCATCAGATATGTTAATGGTTCTTTGAATCTTGGTTTTTTTTATCTTAATATAATTGAATTTTATTTTACTAGTTATTTCAATTCTAATTTTTGTGGATGAAAGATAGATATTAAGATAACTTTAGGTATGTTCTGTTTACTTGGTAAATAATTAGTTTCGTAGGCTTCAAAGAAACAAACTTATATTTCTCTTTCAATTATCAAATCTGAATATATATTTTTTGCATCTTATTGTGAATAATTTTTATAGATAAAGAAAACACTTTTTGAATTTTTTTTTTGATTTTTATAATCTTACTATATTTTTTTAAAATAATTATTCTATTAATATCTCTAAAAATAACTTAGAACACACTAGGAGTAAGCACATTAATGTTAAATATTATTTTCTTAGATATTATGTTCCAAAGGGAAATATAATTTTTGAATTTATTTCTATAGAAAACAAATATGCTGACATCTTTACTAAGTCCTTATACATTAATATGTTTCATAAAATCAAGTTTAAACTTGTTATGATAGAGATTTAAATTTTCATATCTTGAATTTTGGGGGAGTTTATGTGATGAAATTAAGATATTTTTTCAAAATTTGTGAAATCTGGAATCATTTTTTCAGATTAATTTTACTTATTTTTTGTATATATGTATGTGTTATATTACTATTTTGATACTTTTCATATATAGTAGATAATTTTAACTTACTATATAAACATTTAGTTAGATCAAAAGGGTGTTTTTATTAAGTGTTTCCCATTAATTGTTTCAAATATATTTTGAAATTCTGCTCGTTGAATAGAAGATTCTAAATACATATTTTGAGAATAGAAGGATTTTTAGTGTCTACTTGATATATGTTTTGAAATATAAATTTTTAATAAATTTATAAAATATAATTTGTGACCTTATAATATCATTTTACCTTTTTCAAAAACTAAAATTTGAAAAAGTATGGAAATTAAATATTTAAAAAAATGGAAGCAAACATATGGGAGTCAAACTAATGTGTCACCTAATCATGCGAACCTACCACATTGACAAAATGTATTGATCGTATAGGATCCAACTGACCATGTCACTTGACCATGTCAACCTACCACACGAACAAAATATAATGACCGCAAGGGAGTCAAATGATCGTGTCACCTAACCATGTCAACCTACCGCATGAAAAAAATAGACTAACTATGTGGGATTCAACTGATTAAGTCACCTAACCTTGTCAAATAACCACATGAAAAAAATGTAATGACTGTATGGGAGTCACCTAACCATGTCACCTGACCATGGAACCTACTGTGAGTAAAATTATCTTCTTTATTTTGACTATAATATGGTCTAAAAAATCCAAATTAAGTGATTCTTTTTGAGTTTTAAAGATAAAAAAATATATATAAATTTAATTAGAAAAAATATAAATCTGAATCGATCTTTATAAATATATAAATTAGATTTAATTCCATATATGTTTTTAGTTATAATTCTATAGTTTTCTAGAATAATTTTACTATAGTACTTTAATGATAAATTGACCTATAGATTTCTATTTATAGTGATTAATTATTATGTGTAAATAAAATAAAAGTATATAAATATAATTCAACTAGAGAAAAATATGATTCTTCTACTTTGAAGGGATTTTTATGTCTGAAATCTTTTAGGTTAAGTTGATTACAAATTTCCAGAATTGCCTAAGTGAAATCAGGTACGCGAATTTCCTTACGTAGATTCTAGTATATAGATTCATCTATGTAAATACTCTATATAAATATCCCACAAGAAGCCTATATGTGGATTTTTCAACACAGATTTTTTATTTTCTACAATATATTCTAAAATCTATAAATAAGCTAAATTTTATGAAAAATTTCACTTTTTAATTTGATGCATGTTTACTAGGAATATAATTAATGTCTTATTTGTTTTATAGTTACTTATTAATTATTTATAAGCCATGAAAATAGATTTTAAATTTGTTTTATTAAATTAATATAACATGAGTTTACGTATATCATTAGTTTCCTAGGAAAATGAAAGCTCTACATTAAATATTGTTGGAATGTCAACAGTTTGTCTCACATGCTTTATGAGAGTTTTTCAACACACCTTAATGTTGATTATAATTATTTGTTAGTATCGTATTAATTATAATAATGTTTTATCATTTTAAAACAAGGATTTAATTTTATATATTAACATTGTAACCCATGTGAGTAAGTTTTTATGTGTATTTAATAAAGAAATTGTATGTTGCATTGGGAAAGAGGAACTATAATGGCTTTTTGGTATTGAGTATTTTGTTCATAGATGAACATAGTACTTGGATTTAGATAGATCCAGATCATGAAACAAATAGGTTGAGGATATTCTTAAATTGTACAAGGACTAAAATATTTGTTGATCTCCTATGACTCTCAACTGAACATTAATTATTTGATCCTTTGATATTGGAGTGTTTACTCCTACTTAGACACTCAAAAATTAAATATATTTTTATACAATTCTATGTTTCTACTTATTTATATCATATTTTTGTATGGGTAACTATAACGAGTTATACTTCCCAATAAAAGAAATTATTTTGGGTTGTGAACCCCAATCAAAAATCAGGCATTGGGTTGTGCCTCTAGGGGAAAAAGGCATGTTGTTTGGTTTATGCCTCTAGGTAGAAAAATGAAGGTTTTTTGGGGTTTAATCCTCCATGGGGGGAAGGCTTTGTAATCAGGTTGTGACTCAAGCTGGGAAAATTTCATTGTAATATTCCATTATATTAGTTATAGTGGTTTTTATCACTCTTAGTTCATGAGAGGGTTGAAGAGTAGATGTAGGATCATTTAGAACATAACTTTTATAAAAATATCATGTGATTTATTTTATTTTATTTTTCTTCTGTATAACCATTATAACTCTGATATATTTCTTAAATTAATTAATTAATTTTAAAAGTTAAATTCACTCCCCCCCCCCCCTCTTTGTTATTTTTTCATCTTAACTCTATACCAACACCTAGTTTCATTTAAACTCCCTTCCAAGAATAAAAAATCAATGTTAGAGAAAGGTAATAGGATGTTATCTATTTTCCATGTGGTAAGAATGGCCACTATGAGAAAAATTGTACCCAGGAAAGGAAGTAAATGGAAGCTTCAGGTGTGTTTTTATCATGTGGAATTTATCTATTTCTAAAAATTTGGTTTTAGATAAAGCATGTGGTGCTCACATATCTATTAAATATAGGTACCATGTATATTACATAATATTTCCTAGGGTGAGGTAGATCTATGTGAATCTAATGTAGCTGGACTTGTTGTTGTGGCTATTAGAGATTACCACCTCAAATTATGATTGGAATGATCTTGGTATTAAAATATTTTTTTATGTTCCTTCAGTCACTAATAATTTATATATATATCCATACATGATACAGATTTATTTATTTTTAAATTTGGGAATAATTTTTTCTTCTTTTATAAATAAATAATATTTTATATAAAATGTGTATTTAAATAGTTGTCCTTACATGTTCGATTACATGAAACAACTAATAGAAATTAATAATGAAACTTTTTCACACGACTCATACCACACTCAACTAGAGAATCATCAACTATGTCATGTAAAAAATGAATTTGACCAAATTACACCAAGATGGATTTTTAGATTCATTTAACTAAAACCACTTGGTATATTCCATGCATGTTTAAAATGAAAAATTACTAAATCCCCATTTAGTGGAAAAGGTGAGAGGGACAAATATCTCCTTGAAATAGTTTGTGCTGAAGTGTGTGGAATATTTTCAGTTAAATCAAGGGGTGTGTACTCATACTTCATATCTTTCACTAATGAATTTATTAGATATAGATATGCCTGCATAGTGATGTATACGTCGGATTATTTTGAAAAATTAAAATAATATAAGAATAATGTTTAGAACCATCTTACTAAGAAGATTATAAAACTCCACTCAGACTGTGGTAGAGAATATCTTAATCAAGACTTTATTTTTTATTTATGGGGGTTTGGGATTATATCCCAACTCATTCTTCTTTATAAACCACAATAGAATGGTGTAATTGAAAGGAGGAACCTCACCCTATTAGACATTGTGAGATAAATTATGAGTCATGTGAGTCTTTGATTATCCTTTTAGGGATTTTCATTTTAGATAGTAGCATACATACTAAACTGAGTGCTAAATAAAGTGGAATATGGTATTCTATACCAATTGTGGAGCAGAAATAACCCTATATTATCTTATATACATGTGTGGGGAAGTGAATAATTTCTTAAGGCCTCTTAATGATTCAAAATTACACACCATAACATAAAGTGTACCTTTATAGGATACCCCATGGAAATAAGGGGATATTACCTATACAACCCCTTAAAAAAACGTAATTGTGAAATGACAAGCCATATTATTTTAAGTAGATCACATATATAAAATATAGAGTGGGAGAGAGATAGACTATAATGAAGTATAGGCTCATGGTACAAAAGAGTTGGGACAAGAACAAATTCCACAAAGCCCCGTGGAAAAATATGTTATAAAGACATAGGTATTGTGTAGGGGTACAAGAGAGGTTATAGAACCATAAAGATATGGTTTTCAAGCCCCTAAGAACGGTGACTCATTATTAGTAGACAATAATAATATTGTAACCTATAAAAAAGTAGTAAGTGGTTCATATGTTTCCAAGTGTCAAAAAGCTAGGAATTCTAAATTAGATTCCATGTATAAAAACTAAGTTTGGATATTGGTTTACCTTCATTGGATGTAATTAATGTTGGTTTAAAATGGGTATTCAAGAATAAATTGGACATGGATGGACAATTTATTACATATAGGGCACTACTGGTTGCAAAAGTGACCAAATAGCATCATTTCATGGACTACAATGAAATATTTTCACTATTTTCAATGATGAAATCCATCAGATTCTACATTTTATATAATCTTTTTCATGACCATTATATTTTAAAAATGGATTTCAAAATATTATTCCTTTAAAAAAAATTTGTAAGATTTCTATATGACACAACCCAAAGGGTTTGTGAGTCCAAAGGATTCCAAAAACATGTGAAAATTAAAAAGATCCATTTAGGGGTTAAAGTAAGCATCTGGGTCATGGAACATTTTGTTTTATGAATACATATATGAATTTGGATTCATAAAGAATTAATGTGATCCATGTGTCTATAAGTGGTTTAGTGGGATTGTGGTTTTTTTAATAGTTTACGTTAATGACATACTACTTATTGGAAATGAAATACTAGTCTTGTAGCCTATTAAAGCATAGTAAAATACATGCTCCTCCAGGAATAACTAAGGTGAAGTATCATATATTATTGGTAAAAATATTCTACATGATATATCCAAGATACTACTTAGCCTAATTCAAAGAACATGTATTGACAAGATACTGAAGAAAATCAATATGAAACAATCTAAGAGGGTATTGTTTCAAGTTTCACATGGAATTAATCTTTCTGTGAAAATTTATCCTCAAACATATGAGGAAAGACAAAATATTGAAAGGATTGTATTTGTTTCAGTGATTGGATCAGTTATATATGTTATGTTATATAATATAATTGATGTCACCTATGTCATAAGTGTCATAGGAATATATGAATTTGAACTTAGTGACCACTATGGTATGGTAGTCAAGACTATCCTTAAGTATTTGAGATGAACTAAGGATCTATTCCTAGTCTATAGAGAAGGTAAGGAACTATAAATCATAGTATCTACATATGATAGTTTATAAATAGATCCAGATGATCTTAAACCATATCCAGGATATATATCCACCCTTAATATAGGTTATGTATGATGGAAGAGCTCAAATAAAGTCATGGTTGCAAATTCTATAGTACATTCTGAGTATGTTTATTATTTTGAGGTAGCTAAAGAATCCATTTGGATATGAAACTTTAACCAAGATCATAATGTGGTACCTAATTTTAAAGAACCTATCACACTCTATTGTGATAATACTATAGTGGTGCCTCTTGAAAATGATTTAAGGTCACATCAGCAGATGAATCACATACTTCGAAAGTATCATCTCTTTAGGGGGTTTTCTCAGAGATTTAATGTTATAGTTATTAGACTCTCCAAATAATAAAATGTGATGGAACCCCTAACTAAAGCCTTAACTAATAAGAAAAATGATATTCATGTGAGGTCTAACATACTGAAAGTTATTTCTAGTTGACTCTAGTCCAAGTGGGAGTTTTTTGGAGTTTGTGTTATATAACCAAAATTATGTATATTGAATTACATGTATATTCAAAGAAGTGAATATTAGTTAAAAATGTTATTATATATTATTCATTATTTTTCTAGACATTAATGTAATAATATCATAGAGTATATATCACATTAAAAAGGGAATAGTGGAACCTCACTATGATGAGAATATTGAAATTCTATGATGATATTCTTAGCCCTAGTTTTATAATGAGATATCATCCTATGATGGTGAATATAGTATATTCACAGTCATGAGTGAGTACTCATAAGTGGATATTACTTAATCTCATGAAGTTCGCACAATGTAGTCTCTAATATGGGAGATTATGAGAACAAATTTTTTAGTATAAATTTAGCATGTTTATGTTTCAACAGATATTCCTCTTTGTGAGTATGTGTTATGGTCCATATAATTTAAGATTATTTTTAATGCATTTCATGACTCACACACTTATATTTACTAACCAAAACCATGATTTCATATGTTCAAAGGAATTAGGGTATGTTGGGTGCATCACTAATGACATGTTATTAATGAATAAATTGAGGAAATATTTCTCCCTTCCATATTTATGGTAGTTGATATCTCATCCCTTTGATTGAAATATAATTGTCACATTAAATTCAATGTTCATGGTGTAATAAGAAGTTTATTTTAGATCATTAAAGAATGATGTATAAATCATATAGGTTGATGACATGGGTGTGAAACCTACTTTATGAGATATTATGACAACTGGTTTATGTTACACTGCATGTGCTCATATATGTTTATCGATTTTGTGACTTTAACTTATTTCTATTGGGTGCCTTGACCCATTATTAGATAATAATCTTGGACTTTAGGTAATCTCATCTAATTCCAATGAGAAATATTCCTAGAGTATCACACAGTAAGTGGTTTCATTGATCATAATTAAATTCTATTTGAATTTAATTATTTTAATATAAATAATTCTCAATATTGAGGAATAATTTTATTCAAGATGAATGGTCGTAAAAATTAAATAAATTTTATTCGCAAAGTAATCATTAAATTATATGGATATATAATATTTATTTATTTATTAAATATTTAATAAAAATTTATTCTACAAAATTTTAATAGAATATTTATTTTATTTTTGAATAAATATTTAATTAAATATTTATTTGGGTATTCAAAAAATTTCAAGGTGGAAGAGTAGACCAAGATTGTGTTGAGTGATAAATATTAATTTTCAAGCTGCTAAAATAATATTTATCATTGTGTGAATTAATGTATGCCATATAATAAAATATTATTATTATTTTAATACATGGAATAAGGTAAAAATTGTTTTAACTTTTTACTAAGTTCACTTTTGAAATTAATTAAATTAAAAACCCTAACCAACGCTCTAAAAATACACTGTTAATACTTTCTAAGACAGGTTAATCAAGAATCATTGTGCACAATGAATTGTTCTCTAGAAACCTTCTATTATTTCTAACATCCTCTAAATAATGATAAGATTAAGAGAATTTCTTTAAGACTAAATAAACATCAAGTTATCAAGACTAAAAGCACAAGATGGTCAATTAACTGCACTAGCATACGGTGATTTATCAGTGTCATTCAGAGATCATATACTAACATGTGGATCAATACTAGATGGATTATATACTTTGATCCTACAAGAATAACAACATATTACCAAAAAGGGTTCTGGATTATCAACATCTACTATAAGTAAATATTTTAAAAATTAGTTAATCCTTCTTCTAATTTAATTAAATTAACTATAAATTTAACATGAAAATATATCCTTTTAGTGAAATTACAGTCCATTATCTGATTAGAAAATTTTCCTTCATCATGACATTCATGGCTTGTATAATATGTCCATAAAATCCAACATTTTATGAGTTTTTATTAGCCCTAATAAGTGCTTCTACTATGAATAGAACCATCAAGTGGTTTCTAAATGGTCACATTAAAATTTATAATTATTTATATGAATGTTGATTATTGTGTATTTAAATGTTGACATTCATTTCATGTTTTAATTCATGTTTGACCCATCATTGAAATATATTCTTACACTTCTTCATTTCTTGTTTGTATTACCAATATCATTTAATAACTGATGAAGATCGTTTGTGAAGAACCCATATGGAGGAGCCAATAATTTTGGATGGATAATATAGGGTTACACGACATGTACTCTTATGTTACGCTCCATATATAATTGTTCAATTCCCAAGGTTAACTACATGTATTTTAGGTAATTTTGTAATTATTACACATAACAAGAAATAAATTCATCATGTGTTAACAAACCGAGGTGGCACATGGATTTTTAGAGTACACAATGTGTATTAAATGTTTTTTAAGATGGAAAACATCAGGTCAAACCACATAGTGTAATTAATACACTATGTGTATATAATATATGATGTGTGTAGACTAGAATCTCTGTAATATGACATACACACCATGTATACTTTATAAAAGATGTGTAATTCATAAATTTCTTTCAGAAGTACACACGGAGTCTATAGTCATGTATTGTGGATATCCAGTGAAGAGAAGTACACATCATGCGGTTGGCTTACACATTCTATGTACTTTACCTATTTATATGGAAATATTAAATTTAATTAATTACAATATTAACCCCATCAACACATGTTTTGTAGGTCGCTAAGTTGGTAGTACACACCAAATGGTAGGTTTTATAATATATTAAATGCTTAATTAATTTTATTTAATATTTAAAACTATGAATCATGTATGGTAATTGTATACTAAATACTCAACTTATTAAATTTCATAATCTATGTAATTATCATTTGTTCCATGTGGCATTAAATTATAAATACACACTACGAAATTATGAAACCTTTCATGATCACAATATGACTTATCAGTGCATTTTTTACAATGAAATCATACTGAATTGTTTAGACGGGTAATCATTGAGTTTCTTCCAAGTAAAAAGTTCTACATTATTTTTTTAGTTTTAAATAAAATATAATTATTTATTTTATTTAAAATCATGTAGGATAATAATTTTAGTACTATTGTATGAAATAAGATAAAATGAATTAATTGATTAATAAGATAATTAATCATATTAATTCATTTGTGTTTTATCTTATTAAAGAAAGGGTTGAATTGAATGATACCTTTTTGTTTTAAATGTGTAATACTTTCATGTATATGGACAATCATGATCTTGACCATACCTATGTATGTATTGATTTTATTTATATTAATTTTATTATATGGTTTTATAATTAATTATTCTTAAATTAAATATAATGGCATGTGATTGATCCATCTCACTTCTATTATGTAGTAAATGCATATCCAAGGTTATTTTATGTTATTATCCTTAACCAATACTCGGTTTCTCCTCAATTACATGTGAGTTATAAAACATATGTAATAAAATGGTTTTTCAATGGTCCATGGAGTCAGTTCTTGGTGAAGATGAGGAGAAGTTAGTTTAAGATGGAACTAAGATGAAACCAACATGAGTGATACATAGGTAGACAATGGGATCTAGAAATTGTTTCTATGATTAGAACAAAGAGTTTATCTCTATGGTCATTGAATAATTTATTTTTTTCTAAATAAATCAACCATTAGATAAAACTCGTGACTATTTCATTTATTTATTTATTTATTTATATCTTATGCATGATTTATTTTATGGATGATAGATTTTGATCATATAAATAAACGCACTAATATGAAAATAGGGAATTAAAATAAATGAATTATTTATAAATTTTTTATCCTATTATGGTTAATCCCAAAAGTAAAATCCACTTTATTTTAAAAATACATGTAAAAGATAAAACAAGAAAACATTTACACATAATAAATAAAATACCTTAACTTAATTTTAATTCAGACTAATCCTTTCATTACTTTATTAAAAATAAAAACCATATAACTAAGTGTTTATTCAACCCATGTTTAGGCACTTAATTTTATTAGGGAGTTCATATGAATGTTTTGGGCTCACATAACCAATTTACATCAAGATAAGTATAACATGCTACTCTTGATGTAACATAGAGGAAAGTGTTAAGGAAATATGAGTAAGGGTTTCTGGATTGGGGAGTTAACTCAGTGAATCAGGGGGATAAAACAAAAATTTGGAAAATACCCACCTACCTAAATACCTTCGAGTAGTTAACTAAACCCACACTCGGATTATGAGAAGGGGAATTTGGATACTTTCTACTAGAATGTCTAAGAAACTAGACATTTCAAGTCCAATGGTGGGGGATATTGGGACTTGATAAAATAGAGGGAGACTTAATAAAATTAATTTTATTATTTATATCATATTAACTATAATCATGTTAAGTATTAATAATATAACCTTTTAATATTTTATAAAAATGAAGATCTAATCAATCGCATTATCCTTGTGATAAATCATGGATAAATACAATCTCCTTACTGTAATTAACTTCAAGGAATGGTTCATATTCCTATGAGTAGTATTTTTCCATGAATGGAAGTATTACATACGAGAATCCATAATTCATTATCCACCTACAAAGGAGGTGTGTGATGAGGAGTTATCTTTATATGATTAACATTTAAGAAACATGGTTGATTTTCAGTGTTTAATGCCTTCATCTGTGTCTAAAGAACTGATGAAGTCACATAAAGACAATGATTATTATAGAATGATCTAACATCTATGTGGTATTTATCAAGAGAGAGATAGATAATAATGGTCTGAGATATCCAAGGCACTCTTTCAAAGCAAACTTTGAGAAGACGCACTAGATGAGATTCACATAATCAATCTCATTGGTTATATTGAGCACCTAGTGGTACTAGGGTTTAAACTACTTGATTAAATGTACACGGATCACATTCATTTATCACTAACTCATATATTCTCAAGATTTGTTGATAATTTCAATATAAACAAAAAATTTAAGTCTATCTCAGGTATTGTTACTCTACTTCACTACATTGAAAAGGATATGAATTCTTAAAATATTTGTTTCCTTATAGTGAAAAAAAAGGAAGGGTCAGACGAATAGCTCTAAGTCCAAATATTATCTGCAACACCCTTACAAAAAGATAAAGATCAAGGGGTAATAAGGAAACAACATACTATATGTTTCGCATGTGGTAAAAAAACTACTAGAAAAAAACTATACCTAGGAAAAGAAGCAATTATAAGCTTAAAGTGATATTATTATCGAGTTCAATTTATCTGTTTCTGCAAATTTATGGTTTCAGGCATATTGGAATCCCTTATTATAGCTGATACCAATTCAGAAAATGTGAGATTAAATGAATAATTCACATATTATATAATACGTTGATGTTGTGACCAGTGAATTTTTTTGTAAAAAATGGGCCATGCTACTAGTACATACACCCTGCCTTAACATGATCATCAGGTGTTGTCCCACCATGTACCAATAGTTTCCCTACCAACATGTGGTCCCCTCATTAGGGGCCCCCCACATGCCAAAATATTTCATTAGACTAATAATTGTCCCCAAAGGACAACACATATTCTTTCTAGTGTAATTTTTACTCACATGAACACACCCAAGGAAACTTCCCATAATATCACCCATCCTGATTTAGGTCATGCACACTTAACTATGGATTTCTAATCAATAAGGCTCCTGAAAAAAAAGGTTCACCTTATTGACATGAGTCATATCATTTATTATTTTAACCCTTTAACATTTTTGGTTATTGCATTCACCCCCCCCCCCCAAACCACAATGTCCTCATTATGGGACTTACATCTCAACCTAGGTAGTTCCACCACACTTAAGGCTAGGTTCCTCCTCTGATGACAATGTAACAAATGGGCCCCACTGATAACACAAACACCCCTACATAACATAGTCCTCCTTTCCTACCCCTCTAGGTACCACCAATTACCCTGCAGACATGTGGTCCCCTCCTTAGGGCCCATCCACATACCTGAACAGGTCATTATACTAATGAATGTCCCCACAATACAACACATGTTCTTTTTAATGTAATTTTTCCTCACCTACACACACCTTGGGAAACTTCTCATAAGGTCACCCATCATTATCACTACTCCATTTGAAGCATACTTAATTATGGATTTCTAATCATGTAGGATCCTGAAAACAAATTTGTACCTTGTTGTCATGAGTCATATCATTTATTATTTTACCCATTTAACATTTTGTGGTGTTATAATATTCCTATCAAATATTGATAAGAAAGATCTCTGAAGCCAATAGGATATATTTTTATGTTAAATTAATAATTAATTTTGTCAAATATGAAGAATGATTCCCTTATTATTGATATCTTTTTTCATTGTAGATGTTCATAATCAGAAACCCTTTTAATTAATTGATCATTTTTATTGTAGGATTCAATTATAGAACCCCTCTAGTAGTGATCCACACATGATCAAATGATCTTCGAATGAAAGTGTTAAATAATTGTGTGCTAGCATGGTCAATTGATTATCTTTAATTATTAATATTGATCACTTCATTTTTATTTGGTCTTGAATAAATTATTTTCATCTTCTAGTTCTTGATAAGATGTGATAAGGAAGAGAAGGATTATAGAGAGAAAACTATTATGGACAATGATTTGAGATTAACCACTCTTAGAATGTAGTAGCGGTCTATTTATTGACATTGGTTTGGGGTTTGTAATTTAATTAATTTAACAAGTTCCTATAACAAAATATTAAACCCATTTCTGACCACATACTATGTATTAAAATAATATTATTATTTTATTCCACTGTGTGAACAAATTGGCATAATGATAAATATTATTTTACCATATTGAAAATTAATATTTATCACTAGAAACAATCTAGGTCCTCTCTTCCTCCCTAGAATTTATTGAATACATAAATAAATATTTAATTAAATATTTATTCATAAATAAAATAAATATTCTATTCGTAGTCATTTAAATAAATATATATTAGATATTAAATAAATATTATATATCCATGTAATTTATCAATTTCCTTACAAATAAATAATTATTTAATCTATGTGATCATTAATCTTGAATAAAATTATTCTTCATTCTTGAGAATAACATTTATTTAAATAATTAAATTAAAATAAAATTTATTTGAGATCAATGGAAACACATAGTGTGTGTCCCTCTATACTTTTTTCTCATTGGAATTTGGTGGGATGCCCTGAAGTTCAAGATTACTATATAGCAATAGGTCAAGGTACCTAAGAGAAAAAAATTATTGTTGCAAAGTCAAAAACTACATACAAGTGGACAGTATGTAATATAATCCATCTTCTATAATATCTGATAAAGCATGTTGCACACCCATGGCATCCACCTATATGCTTGACTCGTCTTTCTTGGAAAATATGAAATAAACTTGTTGTTACACCGTGACCATGGAATTTAATGTTACAGTCCTATTTAAATAAAAGGTATAGTATATACAATTCCATAAATATGGAAGGGGAAATCCTTTCTTTTCTTATTCATTAATAACATGCCATTCATGACACACCTAACATCCTGAACATCCCGTGAACATATGGCATTATGGTTTTGGTCTGTAAATCTAAGTGTTCTAGTCAGGACTTGCAGTAATATTAATCATAAAGTCTAAGGACCATTACACATACTTTCCAATAGGAATATCCAATGACACATAAACATACATAATTCCTACTGGTGGGTTTATTCTCGAAATCTAACCTTTTAAAAATTACTAAGTGTGAACTTCATGAGATGAAGTCTCATCCACTTATGAGTACTCACACCTAACATATAACTTATTGTATTCTGAAACATAGAATTTTATTTGACCATAGAACTAGGTTTTATAATATCTTCATGGAATTCCAAGGTTCTCATCCTAATGGGGAACTATTATTCTCTTTTCAATGTAATAGATACTTTAGGGAATTATTATAATAAATTAATGAAAAGTAATAAAAAATATATTCAATTACATGTATAATTAATATTCACTTCTTTGAATAAAAATATAATCTAATCTACGAATAGTTGGTTCTAGAACACCAAATCCAAAAGACTCCCACTTGGACTAGATTCATCTTCCAATGACTTATAGTTCATTTGAACTCACATGAAGATCATTCTTTTTCTTAGTTAAGGCATTAGTCAAGGGGTCCACCATATTTCCATTTGTGGATACTCTACTCATTGTATCACCACCTCTTTGAGAAAAATACCTCAAAATATGTTTCTTCTAAAGTATTTTATTTTTATACTAATGTGAACTTAGTTCCTTTTGAAGAGACACTACTAAAGTATTATCACAAGATGGTATTATAGGGTCTTAAATGTTATGTACCACATCATGCTCTTCAAAGAAGTTGCATATCCATACTACTTCTTTAGCTACCTTAGAAGTCATAATATACTCTTACATTTCTATAGAATCTATAACCATGGATTTATTTGATACCTTCCATCTCACATCACCTCTATTGAGGGTGAATATATATCCTCACTGTGATTTTAAATTGTCTTGAACTATTTAGAAACTAGCATATGAAAATCCGATGATGACTAGTTCCTCATCTCCCCCCATAGACCAAGAACCTATCCTTATTTAATCTTAGGAACATAAGGATATTCTTGACTTCCATAAAATGGTGGTCACCTGGTTCATCATGATATATTTCTACCAAAATTAATTTATTGTCAAGTTCTATCCTAGTATATAGTATAGCATATATGACGGGTCCAATCACCAACAAATATGGAATCCTTAGCATCATTTTCCTTTCCTTCTGTGTCGGAGGAAACATTTTCTTGGATAGATAAATATCATTACACACTATAAAAAAACCCTCTTTGATTGTTACATAATAAATATCTTCAGTGTCTTTTCATTATATTTACTTTGACTTATAATAGGAAGTCTCTTAGATATATCATGATGGATCTTGATCCCAATAATATATGTTGTTTCACCTATATCCCTAATATAGAATCATGTATTTAACCAGATGTTATTATAATGTAAGTCTGTTATTGTGCTTTAAATAAGTATTATTTCATCAACATAAACTATTAATAAAATGATTTTACTCCCACTAAACTACTTATAGACATAGTGTAACATCCCTAACTCCATACTCTCTCATGTGACTAAGTCGTGTTGGTCATATGACCTCAGGTGTGACTCCTCATACACCAGTGGTTTTCGACTAGAAGGGAGGGTGTAATGAATATATTGAGGATAATATGCCCTATAGAATGGAGTTGTAATAGAATTATAAATAACAATAGAGTAGAGGAAACAATATAAATAATCAAATAGGAAACTCCAGCATAAAAAGGAACAAGATGAACAATCTAAATAAAAATAGAATCATGTAATGATATAATGAATGTGACTAAATGACCTTCTGAAAGTTATAAAAATAAAATGTAAATCCAAAAATATGAAAGTCTACAAAAAAAACCCAGTCCCAAGCCCCATGTTTGACCCATCTCAAAACTCCAACCCATCAAGCAAGAAATAGTAAATAGCAGGGACCCTTTCCCTTATCCAAACCTACATCCATAAAATATATCGAGGTACCTAATGGTGGATTGGATAGTGTGTGAGTAAAACTCAGTTGGATGACACCCATTGTCTCTAAATAACCATTTATGGATATATAGTGTATGAAAAAAAAAGAGATCAATAGGGGTATTAATTTAATAAATCAATATTGAAAATTAAATAAACCCTCTGACCCTCATGTTCTAGAGTGGCACTCATGGTCATCTAAACCATATTCAGCATGATGTCGGATATATCTAAGCATATCGGGGAACATTTCTAACCATATCCATAACCCTCCTAGGGTTTACTCAACATATCATCATAGGTGAATCGGTAAATACCCTATAATCATTACAGCATGTTCGGGCATAATAACTTTGTATAATTATTTCTACATAATAGGATAAAATACATATATATAATTATTTTAGAATAATCGGGCCTATATACTTTATATTATAATTTTTGAATAATAGTACGTAATCCCTTTATATAATAATTTTAGCAAAACCAAGCACATAACTTTTATATAATAATTTTAGAAAAATAAAAATTCATAATAATATAACAAGATAGTTTAATATAACATGTTTTCGCACATTAATCATGTAAATTATGACATAAGAATTTACTAATTACTGTAATCAACTTATTATGAAAAATTGGCATTAAACATGGCTTCCAGTTTGTCAAAAGTTCTAGGGTAGGCTCACCAATCAGCTTGGGGAAAGTTCGGTCTCAATGCTGAAGGAACCAATGGGGGGTTTATACAAGTTAAAGTTGGGTTATTATTTCCTTTCAACGTAACTAAGAAACTTTCAAAAAAGAACATCAAAACTTGATGTGGTCTAAGAATTTTGATATATGTTTCTATGAATGGAAAACATACTATATAAGAAAGAGATTATGAAAAACAAATCTTAACTTTAATAGATATGTTCATAATTCCAATATCTTATGGAAATAGATTCTGGATCATAGAGGAACCCTTATATGTCATCCATAGAAGGGATGTTATGAGAGATCAAAAACATGTGTTCTTAGAATGCAGGTGCTGGAGGTTTTAGAACACGAGGTGAAGCTATTTTACGATGTATGTGGATATTTATGTTGAGAATTATATTAATACTATGTATAAAAAAATATCATCATCTAAGATTAAAATTTGAATAAAGTCTGTTTAACATTATAAATCTCTTTTATGGAGAAAATTTTTGGTTCTATGGAATAAAGAGGTTTTATGGGTCAGTCTGCATGATAACTTTACTCCATAAATATATGATTTACATGATAAATATTCTCTACAAACTAAAATTTATATACCTTCATATCAATTATCAAAAACCAACCCTTATCATTTATAGAATTTCCAAACAAGATTCAAAGAAAATACTATCTGACTCTAAGAGGTTAACCAAAAAATTAAAGATAGATGTGCCTAGAAAAGATAGGGACTTAAAACCTCCCCACCATATAATAGATAATCCTAAATATATGAATAAAATAATCTAAGTGGGTATCATTTATCAATTCTAAACATTATTACCACATTTCATATTACCTCTCTTAGGTCTCCTCTCACACACATCCATATTGACATTATACTCATACTAGATGCACAGTCTTCCATCTGAGGCTCTTGTCACTATGGTTCATGATACAAATCAGATGATCCTCAAAGGAAACATCAAAATATATCTCAACATCACAAAATCTATCATGTTATAAGGTTCAAGATTATATCTCCAAATCTAAAACATGTGAAACACATCTTTCATACTGTTTTAGCGCTATAGAAGGGCAAAACAATATGTCACTAGATCGATCCATTCCACTATGTCGAATAGCCCAGAAAACCTAGGTACAAGCTTCCCTTGAATCCAGAAATAGTGTGTACCTATACTAGGTGACACATGAAGAAATACCTGATAACCAACCAAAAACTCTACAGGCTTCCTATAATGGTCAGCATATGATTTTTTTCATCTCTGTGTGGTCACCAACCACTTTCTGATCCAATAGATCTACTCTAACGTCTCCTACGTGAGAGTTGGTCCGATAGAAACTAGTGTGCCTGACTCAAAACAGAAAATATTAGAATGAACTAAACTTCTATTCAAATACATGAAAGTGTCCATTTGGAATGATACCTGGAATATGTTATTATATGTTAACTCCACGAGAGCAAGATGATTCCCCCAAGAACCATTAAATTATAAGAAAAATTCTGATAAAATATCCTCCATAATTTAAATCATCCTTTCATATTATCCATCAATATGAGGATAATAGTATGTATTCATAAGAACCTATGATTGCAAATCATTTTAAATAACCTATGAGATCCAAGATGTTAAATGAGGATCTCAATAAAAAACAATGCTCCTCAGAACATCGTGCATCTGAATTATATATCTTATGTAGTTACTACTCATATTATTGATAGTGAATCATTACCTAATATTTAATAAGTGGTATATATTATTAATTTAATTCATAGTCAACCATTCTTATTTATTCTTATAGGATTTCATGGTTAATACTTTTATGAAATCCATAGTGATGTAAACTAATTTTCATTCTATAATGGGTAGAGGCTACAACAACCCAATAGGCCTCTGATACTCATCCTAAATTCAATATTTGGAGCTGGGGAACCTAAATTCAATCCCATACCTTTAAAAAACATTGAATCTAGAATAAAAACTACTTCCCACTAATTAAAAATATATTTGTCTCATAGACGGTGAAATATTATTAGTAATGATATATAATAATATATTATAAACCCAAGAAAAATATTTGATTATGATTTTGAGATATAATTTCTAGGAAATAGGTTGGATCTTATGTGATATCCCATGACTAAACCCAAAAATATGCTCGCATGGAATTATTCTTAAGGGATATTCAAAACTTGTTAGAAAACCCCAAATGAGTTTGAATCCCACATTGATAATGGTTATGAATAAGGAGATAGATAACATCTTAGAGGTAGGGATTATTTTCCATATTTCATATTCACAATGGGTTAGCCCCATCCATGTAATTTCCAAGAAAACTGGAATCTACTATGAGGAATAAAAATAATTAATTAATCCCTTTGAGAATTAAGAAAAGATGGAGATTTTGAATAGAATTTAGGAATTTGAATCAAGACACTTGGAAATATAATTTTTCCACCATTACTTAACTAGATGTTAGAGATATTGGAATGTAAAACTCATTATTGATTTTTAGATAAATTAACATGCTATTTCTAGGTACCCATTTCTCCTATACCTTTACTTTTATCATCAATACTTTTTCTTATAAAAAAATTTCATTTTTATTACGTAATTAGTCAATAACATTTTAGAGGTGCATGGTAAGTATATTTTAATATATAATTGAGGATTAAATTAAGGTATTCTAGAATTATTTCATAGTATTTGAAAATTCTTTTGACCATTGTTTGAAAAATCTAGAAAAGTCTTGAAAACCTACATGAATAGAATCTTGTTTTAAATTTTGAAAAGTTTCATTTCATGGTTGAGAGAATAATTTTCCTTGATCAGGTCATTTCATAATAATTCATTGATGTGGATAATTAAAAAATTGAAGTGATAAATTCCTTTCACTATGCATCTTACGTGAAACATGTTAGATCATTTTTAGGACATGTGATATTCTATAGGAGTTCTATTAAATATTTTATTATAATTTATCTCCCTCTCTCATGATTAATTATTAAAGAATCTATTTTTTATTTCAATGGTGAGTATAGGGAATATTTTGATGAGTTAAAGAAGAGATTGATAACTCTACAAGTGATGCAACCACAAAATTGGGAAGAATCATTTGATATATTTTATGATGATTATAACTAAGTAGTTGGAGATGTATTTTATTATATAATTGAGGGAAATATTCAAGTCATTGACTATTCCCCATGAACATTAGATGAGTTCCAATTCAATTAAACAACCATAGATAATGTATTTTTGGAAATTTTATTTACATTAAAAATATTTAGATCATATATTCTTGGAACTAAATTCATTGTGTTTTCTAATCATGCATCTCTTAGGTACTTAATTAAGAAGGATGAATCTAAATCAAGGATATTGATATGTTTGATACTACTATAGGAGTTAAACTTATAAATAAAACATAATAAGGGAGCTAAGAACCAAGTGACTGGTCACATGAGTAGACTACCCAACACTACTGAAGTTGAAATTCTAGGTAAAGAACCAATAAATGATCACATTATACAAGAGAAGCTATGCTTGATTGAAGTATAAGTGTTTTAAATTCTAACATAGTAAATTATATGGTAACATCTTAGGTCTTATCTCACATAAATTCCCACCAAATTCAAAAAATAAAATTTGAATCTTGGTATTACATTTGGTAAGATCCTTTTCTTTGGAAAATTTTTAATGACCAATTCAAATCAAGATGGTTAAGTAAAAGTCAAATTGAATCTATTTTTTAGTTTTGTTAAATTTTAGCTTGTGGAGGTCACTTTGGACCTCAAAGGATAGTAAGAAAGGTTTTAGACTCAATAATTTATTATCCCACTCTTTTTGAAAATGAACGTAAATTTGGTAAATGGGGTGAAAAATGTCAATTTTTTAGAAAAATTTAAAAGAGAGAAGGAATTCCCCAAAATCCACATAATATTTTGTGAGATTTTTAAATTTTTAGGGATATATTTTATGGGACCTTTTAGAATTTCATTTGGAAATTATTATATCTTTCTTATAGTAGATTGTGTTTTAAAATGGATGGAAATAAATGCTAATAGAACTGATGATTCTATAGTTGTTTTTGATTTTTTTTCAAGGATAACATATTTTGGATTTTGGAGGGATTAGATCTATCATTAGGTATCAAGGAACTCACTTTTTAAAAATTAGAAATAAGAATTTCCTCAGAAATTTTGGGATGCATCATAAAACATCAACACAGTACCATCAATATAAGAATGGTTAAGCTAAAGTTTACAATAGAGAAATTAATGGAATTGTGGAAAAGATTTTCAAACCCTATAGAAATTATTGGATACAAAGGCTCTAATACACCTTACAGTAATATAGGAAATCCTATAAAATCTTGATAGAAATGATCCTATATAAGATGATTTATTAGAAAATTTCTCACCTACCTATGGAATTGTATTAGAAGGCATACTAGGTTGTGGGAGATATGAATTTAGATCTTGAAATATATGTAAAAGATATAAGACCTCAACTATAATAGGTGGATGAACATATAATATAATATTTTCAAAATTTTAATATTTAAAAATGGAGCAATATGGTGGCTCATGATAAGCTAATCCAACCAATACACTTCAATCCTAGAGACACAATGTAGTTATTCAACTAAAGACTCAAACTAAGGAAAGGTAAATATCATTCTATATGGGAAAGTCCATTTATAGTTACTCATGTATATCTTTTTCGTGTTGTGAAAATTATTAATAAATAAGTGAAATATCCACTCCTTGTAAATGAATATAAGCTGAAAAAATTCAATGGGGAATTTCACTCCAAGACAGTGGAGTAAATCACACTCCACCAACCTATTTATCAATAAAATACCCCAGGGTTTTCCTCTCCTTAATACCTTCATGGTATGATTCAATTATAAATATTCTTACATATTAAATTTACTTGAATGTGTTAGGGTAACTACATCATTTAATTGTAGGGGAGGGAACCTTTATAGTTTTGGTTTTTGAAATTTCTATTTTTCAAAATTAATGTTTATTTTTTGGAAATTTTTTTCAATTTTTCTATGATTTTGAAACTTGTGAGATCAAACTATTATCTTTCCCATTTTTTGAAACCTATTTAAATGAGTAAACCAATTTATCCCATGAAACTTAACATAAATGAATATTTAAAATGACTTTGTTTCAAGTTCACATTTTTGATAATTTTATGAAAGAACCTTTGATTTTTTAATCTCATACCACATATCACTATTTTTATCTTTAAAAAAACATTCCTATGAGGCTTTAAAACAATTTTTTACATATAATTTAAATTCATATGATTTCTTGAGAGAACCAATCCATGCTTCCTTTAACCAAAATTTTATTTATTTCTTTCAAAATGTGATAGTTTCAGGTACATTTAATTTAAATGATTGAGTGGTTTATTTGGTTTTAAAATCCCCCATTTCATGAGAATAATTTTAATTACGGACTACCCTATACATTTAATCCTTGTATCCCTTAGCATTCATGAACAAATTCTTAGGTTAGTCCCATTTCAAGAAAAATCCCTCTATCCAACATACATTGGAAGTGAAAATACATGATCTAGTTAAACATAAGTGTGAGGGGGAAGCAATATTTTTGTGTCATACATCATTTTTTCTAATTTTGGATGAAAATAAAATTCTTAATATATTTTTTTCCTTCTAAAAAATCATTCTACTAAAATCTGTGTTGTGTTGGATCTTGTTGGTAAGATTTCTAAAAAAATAGATTGGTATATATTGGAAAAATCATGAAAAATATTTTATTTTTGAAGTTGAAAATAAGTATTTTCATTCAGGATAAGGGATAGAAAGTATTTCCAACTCCTTGAAATTAAATTCACCCTCATTTACTTAAAAAATCAATCTATGCAGAATTAGAACATATCAATCAAAAATTCAATTTTGTAGAATATGGTTGAATGGATGTCATTTTTTTCAATAAATTTTAATGTTTTATGGTTAGATTATTGTTTCATTGATGATTAGATCTTATTTTCTACTAAGGGGGTGAGGTGGGTACTATACATGATTGAAAATTAGAGTCATACAATTTCCCTTCAAAAGATCCAAACCCTCCTAATTTTACCTTATAATTTTGACATCTAAAACTAACTAACCAAAATCCACTAAGCGACCCTAAAAATTCCACATAATAAACACATATCCTTGACTCAAATAGGGTGGAGATTGAGGATCTCATCAATCTTGTGGTGACTCTTTCATGGGTTTGTATGAGAAAAGACATGTTGAAAATCAACATTTATGTGAGAAGGTAAAATTCATGTGAGGTGAGTGTTTTTTATGCCTAGGATGAGAAATTAATGGGAAATATATTGAACTAGTTTAACAAGTAACTTAAAATAATTTTTTTAGGCTAGATATATTTTGTTTAAATTATTGTATCTCATACATATCTGTTTTAAATTTTCGTTGATTTAATTTTAATACTTACTGGTTCAGGGGTCAAAGACATAAGTGAGGGGGGATTTATAGAGATAAAAGTTTATTTTATTTCAATATTAATGTCATTAAATAAATTCTCACCAATTTACCCATTTGAGATGAATTTCATCATTTTTTAATTTTTCTAATTTTTTTGTCTTAAATGTTAAAATTTCATAATTTTGTAATTTTAACCACTTTATATAACTTTTTCATTTTGAGAATAAAATTTTTTATATTAATCCAAATTGAGAAATTCATTTTTTTAGGCCTCCATTTTTCGTAGTATTCAACTTCTTCAAATGGACATAGTTCACATTCAAACTCCATTAGGCCCAAATAAATCAATAAATGTTAAGAATATTTTTGGATGATAAAATTGACCACTACCTAATAAATGAGGTGAATCCCTAGATGAATAGAACCAAATAGAGCAATTATAGTTGGATATTAAATATAACTAGAATTTTAATGTCTAAATAAATTATTATGGATAAATTGACACATTAATTCAGTAGATTCATGCATAAAAGTGGAGGAAGATAATGATTATTGTTATATAAAACAATAGGGATTCAATAATTTTGGAATAACTTTTCCTAAATGTTTCAAAAAGAATTGAAAATTTGAGGGTATATAGAAAATTAAATTTCAAATAACTCTTAATAATATATCTTGGAAATATTTATGCGTCTAGTGGGAGAAAGATATGAAAACTTTCTATAGATGGATTATAGAGAAGAAATTTTTGTTTTTCATTTTATATTTACTTTGTTTTGTAATGCCTTCATTTTCCCCATTCTTCTTGGTTACCCTTAAAATGGATGGGTTATATTATGAGTGATTTTGGAATGGAAGGTTTTATTTTTTTAATTATTTATTTCTTTTACTTCATGGAACAAAAAAATCTTTCTTCTATTAATTTCATTTCAATATTCTAATAGTAGTTTTTATTATCCAGTATTATCATAGTTGGTTTTAGATTATTTTGTTATTATTCTGTTAGGAAATGATCATTAACTCCTATTACTAGGTTCTAGTTAATATATGGTGTAATAGACTGGGTCTTAGTGTTAAAGTACTTGCAGATTGTGAGTACGTGTGGGATGGGTAGTGGGCACTCTAGGTTATTTAAGAAAATAATATCCAATAAAGTGATTCCTATGTTAATTAAGGGTATTTACTGAAACTCTATCATGCATAGGAATGAGGGTAGACCGAGTAGATATTTTTTTCAAAGGTTTTTTCTCACCATCATTATTTGTGTCATGAATGAACCCAAACTGTCTTTTCATCAGATTCTTGAAATAGTCCATGATAAGGATAGAAGGTTTTTTCTAATCCCTAATGGATATAAAAGGTTCTTGGGTATCAAGTAATCACCACTTGAGATTTATTTCACCCATAAATAATTAATTAAATACTCAACAATATAAATTAATTAAAAAAATATGGCATGATTCGTCTGTACATCGGATATCCATGCTAGAGAAAATGAACAGAATATTATTCCTGATACCAAACTAGGAAAATAGCCAAACAGAAATGAGAACCAAAAACCTCCCTCACCCTTCAAACACCCTCTCCTATAAGTAAAACATTCCCACCTCTAGAGGATCTACTTCTCCCACCAAAAACTATAGTTACCCTCTATCCATAGAAATAATTAATAGCCTAAGTGACCAATGATAAAGTAAACTAATATAAAAACATGATTAGAAACATATATGTATCCTTTTAAAATATTATTATCCTTCAAACAACAATAACCATGATTCCCCATAGATGAGAATAAGATATAATCTGGAACCTAGGAATGAAAAATGATAGATATATAGGTTTTACCATAAAAAACCTAGTTGGAATTCCAAAATATAAACCACACCATGTAACTTACCTTTAAAGAGAAAAATATTTCATGATAGTTTGAAAATATAAATATATGAATATATGGTTTTCCATTTCATTTCAAAAACAAGTATGAAGTTATTTCTTTAAAAAACCATTTCCATTTTCATTTTCAAAAAATTTCCCAAAGAGTGAGATACTTTCTAATGAACCATGTATAAAAATTAATGATCTGATAAGGTATGAGTTTTAGTGAGAAATAATGATAGTAAAAAACATATCATTAGGTGTTACAAAACATCTGAATGTAAAACACACTTTTCATCATTTTAAACATGAATAAAAAACTAAAAATATGATCATTTTAAAATAGATTCTTGAAAATAGAAGTAAGATAGAGTGAACACCATGGGATATTCTTAAGTATCCATGTATGTTTGGGTCCTAAGATCCTCATAACATCTGTTATAGAACCATAATAATAACAACCCTCATGCATGATCCACTAGAGTGGAAAAAATAAAAGGTTCTAGAAGTACCCACCATATCATCATGTATTTTTTTAGTTTTGTAGTGTGATCCTTCCTGAGATACTGGGATGAAGCCTCAATGACTCTCCATTGTACTTATCCTTATAACACCCTCCTAGGTACATAATATTCTCATGTGGTATGCTCATAACTGAATTAAATAAGGGAGTTTGAGTCAAAAACCAAGTATCAATCACACCATAATGCAAAGAAAAAATACAATAACACCTCGCCTCTTTATACCACCAATATGAATCCCTTCATTTTAGAAACATAAAAACATGTCAAACATATCAAACCTAATTTTAATAAATACATAAAATCATGGGATTCCATTGTATTTCACTTCACTTTTGAAAATATTTAAGAAGTTACAACTGTGCCTTAGATTTTTAGAAGTAGACATTGACCATTTGGAAAAAAAACTTTTTATATAATTACCTTCATATTCAAAAATAATTCTTTACACTTAAGCATATATTAACCTTGATACATATAATCAAACATTATCCCAATGTATATTTTCCCACTACCATGAGGGAATATGTACAAATAGGGTACCTATATGTGTATCTATGTATCTATATATATAGATAAACCACATTTGACGCCTCAAATTAATTATAAAACACTTGGAATGCTTTTAGGAAACATAGATATGCTATTGGTCCTTTATATAAAACTATCGAAAATATTAAACATTTTTATCCATTTCCAATTTACATAATTAAAACCATTTGAAGAACCAAATGGGTACTTATCATGTTTAATATTTCCAAACTTGTAAATAAGTTTTTTATAAAATTAACCCTTGCTGAAAATCTGAGTAAAGCATAAAAATCATGAAACAACCCCTTTTATTCATCAAAACACATTTCTATAATTTATTTACTTAATAATATAATAAAAAATTTCTAAAATAATCAAAAAATCATGAATTTAAATTTAAATTTTTAAACATAGGGTAACCTACCTCAAAATGAAGAAGAACTCACTTTCATTGACAATGATGGCTTAAGTCCACCTCAAGGATGTCAAATTCACTTTAGAAAAATAAAATAAACAAAAAAGTCACAAAATACCTAATTAAAAATCATTCAAAGATGAAGATAGGGTGAGACCCTACCCAAAATTGATGGAAAACTCACAATATTTTATGGTTGTGGTAAGAACTGGCCTTAACGGGGCTCACAAACCCCAGGGATAAAGAATAAATAAATAGAAGACACAAAATTGGGTTAGGGTTCATATTTTTCAAACACACCCCATGGGAGAGGATGAAAATAATGAAAAAAATAAAATAAGAAGATATTGGATGAGGAGAAATGCTTACCGGTGAATATCACAATTGGAATAAGGACGAGAAACGGTGACCAGAGGGAGGGGGAGGGGGAGAGGCCACACATGAGGGATCCCTCTAGGGTGGCTGGTCGAGTGAGTAGAGGGAGAGGGAGAGAAGAAGAAAGTCCCCCTTTAGGGGTTTTAAAAATTTAAGGGTAAAGGGGTATTTTTTAAATTTTATTATTTAACTATTTATTTATTGAAAATTGTACACAACACACAATTAGGATGCACATCTTGGAAAATTTTGTGCCAACCATACACCCTCTACTGGTCTCTTAGAGATCCTCACACAAGAAGGATACATGATTAGTGAAACTGTATTCCAACTTTTCAGTTAGATCTATAAAATTTATAGACACACCCCACACATTTTGTGCATAGTTTTTACTAATTATGTGCCAACCATGCAATTATACTAAAAACCCAAATTTTAAAATATAAAAACTATTCCATCGCAAAACTCAAAGATAAAGCTAAAAATTAAATAATTAAAAATAATTAATAATTCAAAGTTGGGGTGTGACAATTATCCCCTCTAAGAAACTTTTTTCCCCTATAAGGTCCCAAGAGTCTCGGTTGATCAAGAAAATTACAATGAAAAACTATTACTCAAGATGAGATCGAAAAACTTAAAGATTTAAGAACCAAATTTAACTTTAACTTCAAAACCTAGAACCTAAAAATACCATAATAGGATAACATACCATATTTAAAAACCAAACCACCACCCCAGGAGGAAACAAGTGAGTCCAAATAACTCAAATATTCCAGAAAAAGAGTCAACATAAGAGACTCAAATATCTAAACACGATCTCAAAATAAGGAACACCATGAAACCTAACATATAAATCACCACATAAGAACATCATGGTTCATTCGGTCTCCCCGTGAGCATCCATCACATGACCCATGGCCCTGGCCTACCAAAATACTATGATTGGGGTTGAGCAGGGAAGGAATGAGTAAATACCCCCACAAGAAATCTTAAAGACCAAGTTCAACATGATCTCCTTATATGGTGTCCTCCCCACCATATTAGGACTCCGGTCTACATTGATCTTCCAATTCAAAACAAATTCCTAATTCCTAGGGAGAGAAAAAATTTACTAAGGGAAATTCATGGAACCAAAAACACCACCACTTCACAATAACGAGATTCCAAATTTCCTAAAAGACACTCCTAGTAAAAATATAATTCTTACAATAAGGAATAATAACTGAAGCACTATAATAAAAACCAATAACATTAAACCATCCTCAAGAACATTTCCGAAGATTCAATAACTCTTTAAAAGGGCACAACCTAAAAAACATAAACACATTCTAAAACCAACAACTCTAAGAACCACAACCTAGAATGGTGACAACAAGGAATAACCGATCAGAGTTGGTATAGAAGATTTGATTAAGTATTTCCAAAATAAACATTCCTTAATAAGATCAACAAGGCTCTAGTCTTGGTCCAATGGAGGAAAACCCGGTACCAACCCTCAGAACACCGACTGTCGGTGAACCCAACTGATCAGAGGAATCAAATCACTCGTCTTAGTCATCTTAACCACTCACCCAAAACTATCTAAATAAAATAAGTGATACCAACATTGAGGCTTTCACCTCATCAGAAGAGTTGATCACCAAAAAAACTAATACTCCCTTGGGAGTTGTCAAAAGGGAATACTCATAGAAATGTTATGTCATAATTTCCTCAAAACAATAATAACCTAAAACTTAAAAGCTCAAACCACTAAAAAATTTCCACCTAGATCTCCAAAATGAAATGGTTTCCAAAAATAGAAAACCATTTTAAGGGAAAACTGAAACAGTTTCCAATTAGACATTAAAAACAAAAATTTGGGTCAATATTGTTGCACCTCGGCCTTAAACGGCCTAAAGATAGTGTCTTCTATCAATTAAATTGGCATGATTACAAGGAATCAAATCCTGAAGTACCAAAGAGTTTATGTGATTTCCTGAACCTGGATTCTATTTAACCCGTGCCCCGAGCCCAGTTGGCCACATGAACCCAGGGGGCATCTCCCTATAAGCTAGGGGATACAGACTAAAAGTGGTGGTGTGAAGTTAGTAAGGTGGGGAGACTTTACCCCCATGTTACAATAACACATCTGATGCAACAACAATATACAATAGTGGAAGCATAACAAATGGAAAGATACAAGAAACAATGGAAACATAAATAAACATATGAGTAAGTTAACAGTGGGAGACATACTAATATAACAAAAGCCTTATTGGTTGTGTTTGATATAGATATGAGTACATGGAAATTTCAGTACAAAAAAGAAAACTAAAAAAATAAATAATGCATTAATATACAAAAGTACCAATGTAAAAAAAATCCAAAATTTTCCCCATAGCATCTCGAGCCTAAGCCTCTTCCTCTTCTCCTAATATTTATCTAAGAAAAAGTTTCAACAGCTAGATGAGTGGTGTTTGCCTCTATTTATACCTATAGGAAAGTAGTTTTCTCAGGTGAAAAGGCAACATGAATAGGGTGTGAGATAAATCTTAGTAGGACACCACCAATGGTGTTTACGTGTAATCCAAGTAGGTGCTCGTACGTAAATAGTGTGTAGGTAACAGTAAAATTAAATAATGTAGAATTAACAAATAACCTCCTGGTCAAGTTCCTAAAGGACCCCTGGTAGGTTTACCTACTTCAGCTCAAGGCTGGTAAGTCTAACCAAGTCACCATACAAATATATATATATATATATAGTATAGATAGGTATATATATATATTGGGATGGATCGCGATGTAACTCTTAGACATCCAAATACCACAGTAGCGCTCATGGTCTAACCTTTAAACCAACTCCAAGAGCTCTCATAGTCTCTTGGAAAAACATGAGGGAGATCTCACAGTCTTCCATACCTCAAGGGTCTCATGGTCCTTGGGTATATAGCTAGAATCTCACAAAGTCTGTCATACCTCAATGCTCTCATAGTCCTTGGGTCCACACCCATAAGGCATAACATTTACATTATATAATGTAAGGTAAATCATCTTACATCATTTCCTTTTAACAAAAAAAACCATTTATGGTAATACAAAATAAGGGTAAGGTCAATTCATCCCTTGAAACCATTTCATTTGATATTAATTCATCATTTAGGTTTAGGCCATTTCATCTTATCCAACCTATACAAATTACCTCACATGGAAATTTCATTTCAAGGCATTTTTTCAAGTCTCAAGTGTCATGTAAACTACTCACATACCTATTTATTTAATACCTATTAAATTGGGGCTAATAATTATTGAGGTAGTTGGTATACATCAAACACATGAGGAATAATGGTCAATTAAATTAAAAATGATGTTAGGAAACATAAACTAGAATTCATAATTTTGAGAAATTGGCCTAAAATTGACAATTTAGGTGGAACACCCCTTAGAAGACCATATAGAGTGTGGGTTATAACAAAACCCCTAAACATGATTCAATTAACCTATGTACTCACACTATGGTCAATTTGACATGAAGAAACTAACTCAACAGAGAATCTCGGCAAAGGTTGGCTCACGACACATCGAGATTAAATACGAAATGGACAAAATTAAAAAGGAAAACTACGTGACCACCTTACATAGGGTTGTAGAAGATACCTTGGTGAGTATCAACCTCATATTTAGAGCAGGTTGGAGTAGATCTGAGTTTCCATCCAACACTCTGAAAATATAAAGAAATAGCAGGCATTTAAATAGCGCAATAGATTGAGAAACATAGTGATTAAGGAGGAGTTCACGAGGTTATCCTTGACTAAAGGGATATGATGCTTCTGATGGATCGAGAAATGGTCATTGAACGAAGGATTTATAGGTGATTTGAAGAGAATAAGGATTGATCATAAAAAGAGGAAGATATGTGGGTTTCGTCTGCGTAAGGGGGGACAAGAAGGAAAAAATAGAACATAAAATGAGAGAGGGTAAAATAGTCATTTTTTCATAAAACTGTCTTGAAAGGTTTTTGTGCACGGATTTCCAAAGCATGCGAACAACGTGTGCAAGATTCTGCCCCTTTCCTACAAATATGCACAGTCTCTGCACATGGTTTCCCAAACTGTGTGCACACTGTGCGTAACGCAATTCCTCACTAAGCACACTACACAAACTCTCTGTACAGTTTCACAAACTTTGTAAAGACCATGAAAATGGGTTATGCAACCATCTTCAATAGGACACACAGTTGGGCAGATGGGTCACACGGTTGCAGACAAACCGTGCGAACCATCCTACTTTCGCCTTTTTGTATCTCTAGGCTATGAAAGTTCCCCAAATTCCCCTATGACCACCTTAGCTTGATTAGAAGAATGAATTAGGAAAACTTAAGACAATAAAAAAATAAAAACTAATGATCTGTACCTTGGTAAAATATTTGGTTCATTACAACCTCCCCTTATTATAGTAACTCATCCCTCAGTTGCCCTTATGAGGGTAAATAGGTATTGTCTGCAAAGAGTTCTAGCCATTGTGATCATATATTAGATTCCCTCTCCAAGGTCTCTCCATTCACCAATCCATGATGCCATAACACCCATACAAGAGGGAAAGACCTGCCTTAGAGTGTCTTCATGCTCTAATCAACAATTCAAACTGGGTACTCCTCAAAGGAAGCATCCATATCCAGCTCAACCTCATCAGGCTGAATGATGTGTGATCAGTCTGGATAATACCGGTGAAGCTAAGATACATGAAAGATAGTGTACATTGACTGGTATCTCTGAGTAAATTCCAACTAGTAATCCAATGGTCTAATGCTCTTGACATCCTCAAAGGGTCCAACAAACCATAGAAATATCTTACCCTACTTTCGTATATGCCTATACCCCAACCTGGGCGAGACTCTCAAGAAAACCCAGTCTCCAATATCAAACTAAAGAGGTCACTAACATCTGTTAGCATAAGACTACTGTTAGGACTGAGCTGTCAACATACGCTTCTGAATTATATGGACCTACTCTGAAGTCTCATGCACGAGACAAGGCCCAAGCCCAACTACTTCCCCTACCTCTATCCAACATAGAGGTGGGAAACAAGTCCTACCATACAAAGCTTCATATGGATCCATCTTAACGGTATCTTGAAAGTTGTTGTCATAAGAAAACTCAATGAGGGGAATATTTTTCTCCTGAAACCCCCAACATCGAGAACACATGCATGGATAATATCCTCAATTACCTGAATTTTACTCTCCATCTATCCATACGTTTGAGGTTGATAGGACGTTCTTTGAAGTACTTGCGTACCCAAGGCATTTTTCAACCCCTGACAGAACTGTGATTTCAAATTGGCATCTCTATCAGTTAAAATATAATGAGGTGCTTCATGTATACATACCACCTACTTGATGTATAATCTTCCCAGCTCATCTATATAAATGGTCTCTCACTTAGGTAAGAAGTGTGTGACCTTCATCGGATGGTCAATGAAAACCCACACTGTGTCATTTCCATGAGGTGATCTGGGTAAACCAGACATGAATTCCATCAAAACATCATCACATTTCCACTTAGGAATGGACAGTGGATAAAGAAGCCCTACCAGATGATGATGTTCCACCTTCACCTACTGACAGGTGGAGCATCGCGTAATGAAACTGGTTATCTCATGTTTCATGTTGGGCCACTAATATTGAATTTGTATATCTCAATACATTTTGGTGAAACCAGGGTGAACTAACCTTTATGTGGTGTGGGAATCCCTCCTCATCTCCTCTCTGATGTCTTCTGAGACCCATACATTCCCGCAGAGAAAAATAGTGTCATTCCCATCAACATTCCAACCAGAAGATGTATCATCATGTGAGACACTTTCCCATAGGAAAAAATCCTTCATGATCAGATAGTTGTCTCAACCTTAATAAATCCATAAGTTTACATTTCACTGCTAAGTATTAGAGAATAATCTATCTATGGTCCTCTTGAATATCAATGTGCATCTCTAAGAATAATACCATAAGATTCCATTCATCAATGGACTCCTAAACTACCTGTGTCTAAGTCTTTAGACTCATAGCATAGACTATTGAATTCCATTTACTTGGAGTGTAGGCAGGTTCAAAATCAAAATAATGCAGGTACCTGACCCACCTACGCTGTCGGATATTTAGATCCTTCTAAGTGAAGATGTATTTGAGGATCTTTATGGTCTGTGAACACCACAAAACACTCTTCTACAAGTAGTGTCTCCAACAGTGTAATGCATGAACAAATACAATGATCTTGAGGTCATTCATCATGTAATTCCTCCCAAGATGCCTCAACTAAAGAGAACCATATGCACTAAATCACTCTTCCTGCATCAGAATGGCTCTAAACCCAATACCTGATGTGTCATAGTAGAATTTATAGGCTCTACCTGGATCTAGAAGAATTAGTATCAGTGATGAAGTAAGTATTACCTTCAACTCCTGAAAGGTTGCGTCATAAGCTTTTGACCATTCTAATTTCACTCCCTGTTCATCAAGCTTGTTAGTGGTGTTTCAAGGTGTAAGAAATCATGAATGAAGCGTCTGTAGTATCTGACAAGCCCCAAGAAGCTCTGAATATTAATGAAATTCTTGGGATGCTCCCAATAAACCACAACCCTCACTTTCTCTTGGTCAACTAAAACTTATGATTCAGAGATGATATGACCTAGGAAGTTAACTTTATCGATCTAGAAGTGACATTTACTAATCTTATCATAGAGCTGATGCTCTCCTAGTGTATTCAGAATGATCTCAAGATGGGTTTCATGGTCATGTCTTGAGTGAGAATACACTCATATATCTTCAAATAATATAACCCTGAATGAATCTAGATATGAGTGGAAAACTCAATTCATAAGAGACATGAAAACTACAGGTGAATTCGTGAGTCAAAAAGGCATAACCAGGTAATAATATAGACTATACATGCTCCTGAAAATTGTGTGAGGTATGTCTGAAATCCTAAAACATGATTGATGATAGCCCGACCTCATATCTATCATTTAAAATACCATTGCTCCTCTGAGCTGATCAAATATTTCATCTATTCAAGGAAATGAATACCAGTTCTTGATAGGGAGTTGATTCAAATGATAGTAATCCATGAAATGCCAAAGGGTACCTTCCACCTTCTGGGAAAATATGATAGGTAAACCCCCTGGAGATGTGATGGGAATATAAAACTTTTCACCTCTAGATCCTCCAACTAGTTCTTGTGCTCCAGAATCTCCTTAGGCGACATCCTATTTGGAGGAATGGCCATATGTATTTCTCTTGGAAAAAGTTCAATACTAAAATATACCAATCAAATTGAAGGTAGATCGTAGAATTCATTTGGAAAAACATCGTTGAAATGCCCCACTACTAGAGGAAATATAGTGGGTTTCAACCCCAGATCATCAAGGTAAAGACTGGAAACTTATGTCGTAACACTACCCAACCTTTCCTTCTTAGGTCCTTCTTGTGTCACACTAACATCCCATTATCCCTTATGCATGTTCATAACACCCTATGGTGAATTAAACGTCACCTTTATAAAATAGCAGTCAATGTGGGCTATTTAGGGAACTAACCAATCCATCCTGATTATTACAACAAAACATTTCATATCGATAAGGTACAGGTTCCATTTGAAAAGGTAACTACCTAGGGTACAATTCTAACAACAAAGAATTCCCTCTGAAAAGATACCTAAAGGTGTATCTAGAATCATAACTCTATAAAAGAACTCTGTGTTGAGTCCTATACTCTTTGTGATTTTGTCAAATATGAACTATTTAGACACACCTATATTAAACAAACCAGACACTAAAGTGGATGCTACTATAATGGTACCTCGTATAGTATATGGTATGGAACTTTACTCTGACGACATAGGCAGGACTACATGTAACTGGCATGTTCCATGGCCCTGAGTCACTACCTGACTACGCTGAGTAGGCCCACTCTATTGGCACTAAGAGTCATTGGTTTGGTTACCTATGCCTCGACCACCACCTTGGCCTGATCGAACAGTGGTATTCCAACTTCTTGACTATCGTGATCCTGTCAACCCCGCTCCTAGCCAAGGAGTAGGTGCAGATACCTACTCACTAGGAACTATTGGAAAAGTTCTGTAGAAATGCTGAATATTGACCATCCTACCACATCCTCTGCACTCTACTGGATCTCAAGGACACTACGCATTGAAGTGCCCTATATTTCCACACTGATGATAGGCATGATAGATATCAATGGCAGGATCTTGACTATTTCTTCCTCTATGAGAAAACTCAAAACACTATTTTTACCCAAGAGAAGATTCACTTGAAGCTTTAAGTGTTGAACCACCCTAGCTCGCACCATCTGCCTCTCTCAAATACGGTTATGTAATCCAGACCAGGTTGATGATTTCAAAATAGTTTTCAGCCTAAAAAATTTTCTTGCAACCAGATGGCATAACACAACCCATCCTCAAATCGCCTAGCAGCCATAAGGTCATCAGTTTATAGAGAAGGATAAAAATGTTGTAGCTCAGTGAAGTGGGATGAGTAATCCATAAATAACATGGTCCCTTGTTGTAGATTCATGAACTCTCAATCTCTATCTACCCTTAGTGTTTGGGGAAAGAAGTATTCATAGAAAAAAATCTAGATGTCAGCCGAAATCATCTCTCTATGCTGGCCTACCTGGGTGATGACATCCCACCACCTCTTGAATGAGTCATATAGCATGTAAGCAGCAAGTTTGACCCTCTACTCTAGAGTTATCTCTAAGTGCTCTAATATAGATATAATTGCCTCAATCCAAGACTCTGTAGTAAGTGGTATTCCATCCCTCAAGAAAGTTGGAGGATTTTGTTGTTGAAACTTGCAATTCAACTCTACCATGCTTGGGGTAGGTCACACTAGGATCCAGCACCAAACATCAATATAGGGTTAGAAAACAAAAGTGGATCGACTGGAATAACAATCGTTGGCTCTAGGACCACCACCATAGGAACATGATCGATGCTGCCTTCAGAACGCGCGACTCAAAGATGTCAAGGAGGAATAATGATACAATGTCGAACGAATTTCTCAGAAAGTATTTAAACATATTAGAGTATTGAATTTAATAAACTAGGATATGTATTATAGCCTTCCTTTAAGAACGAACATGCCTCTCTTTCTGCTTCAAAATCCCGGACAAGACATTAGAACATACCATAACAGGGCATAAGAATGGAGAAACGCCCACTACCCACTACTAAGGATGGGTTCGGGTCATGTTTCAAATTTTGGATTGTGAAAAATGTTTATTCTCAAGTTATAATTCATTTTGAATGGTTAAATCCAATTATATGTCATTTCCCAGCCCATAAGGGCCCATACACCTTATGAGTCAAAAGATGACACTCACTTGGATGTCATTTCCATTTTAAATTTTGTATATCCATGTGGTTATATTATTCCTAAAATGGTTGATCTAGTTGGAATGCCATTTTCCAATCCATAAGGGCCTATACACCATATGAATCAAGAAGTGGAACCCACTAAACTCACACTGTAGAATGATCCAAATCCTATAGAAAAGTGTCAGCACAATTATATACATGATACAAGGTTCAAAAATATGAAAAAGGAAATTATTTCTAGAAATTTATATGTGACATGGAAAGATGAATGACCTACGCATATTTTTCCTATCGTGATGCATGTTCTATCACATAACCCTCATTTCATCGGGTTGAGCAATGAAATCAAAATTCCAATATCAAAAATATCAATAACATCAAAAAACATGTGAAGCACCCAACTATGAAATGATATCAATAGTAATAGTAGAATCAATAATAATAATAATTCAAGAAACTTAGTCCTTACCCTATACATGGTTTTGCGCAGCCCATGCACGGCTTGTGACTGAGTCCCAAGCATTCCCAATCTCCAATATATTTTCACTAAATAGTAAAAAAAGAATGTAAACCCTACTTTGATACTAATTTGTGACATCTCGGACCCAGCTTCCATATAACTCATGCCCTGAGCCTAGTTGGCCACATGACCCCTGGTGCGTCTCCCCATTAGCCAGGGGTTGCCGATTAGCAGTGAGGGTGTGAAGGTATTAAGGTGAGGAGACATTAACCCCATGTAATGGTAAGACAGTGGATGAAACAAAAAAATACAATAATGGAAGTGTAAAAAATGGAAAGATACAAGAAATAATGGAAACATAAAAAAACAGGTAAGTCAACATCGAGAGACTGAATAATATAACAAAATATTCATATGCTGTGTTAGATACATATATGTGTGCATGGGATACCAGTACAAAAAGGGAAATGAAAATAGGAAGTTGGTATACATATACACAATTAAAAAGGTAAACAAAATCCAAAAGTTGATCCATATCATCTATAGCCTAAGCTCAGTCCTCTACTCCTAAGCTCTATCTATGAAAAAGATTCAATATCCAGACTAGTGGTGTTTTCCTCTATCTATATGTACAAAAAACAGTATGATTGGGTGCCAATGGTGGCCAAAATAGGTTATGAGATAAATCTTAGTTAGCCACCACCAATGGTGTCTAAGTGTAATCCGAGTAGACCCTTGTAAGTAAATAGTGTGCAAGTAACAACAAAAGTAAACAATGCATCATTAATAAATAACCTCCAACTCTAGTTCCTAAAGGACACCTGGTTGGTCTACCTGCTTTATCTTAAGGCTGGTAAGTCTGACCAAGTCACCATACATATATATATATAGTATTGATATATATATATATTGGGATGGATTGGGGCGTAACTATCAGACATCCAATACTAGGGTAACTCTAACAGTTTAACCCTTGGGAAAAATCCAAGAGCTCTCATGGTCTCTTGGAAATACTTGAGGGAAATATCATGGTCTTCCCTATCTCAAGGATCTCATGGTCCTTGGGTCTATATCTAAAATATCACACGGTCTTCTATACCTCAAGCCTCTCATGATCCTTGGGTCCACTCCCATAAGGCATAACATTTACATTATATAATGGAAGGTAAACCATCTTAAATAATTTCCATTTAACAAGAATAACACTTTATGGTAATACAAAATAAGGGCAAGTTAAAGCAATCTGTTCGAACCATTTAATTTGATATCAATTCATCATTTAGGTTTAATCCATTTTTTTATAGACAACCTATACAAATTGCCACACATAGAAATTTCATTTCAAGGAAAGGTTTCAAGGATCAGGTGTCAAGTAAACTACTCACATAACCATTTAGTCAAAACTAATTCAATTGGGGATAATCATCATTGAAGAACCTTGGTATACATCAAACACACGTAAAAAAAAATTCATTTCAATTAAAAACAATTTTGGGAAACCTAAACCATATTTCATCATTTTGGAAGATTTTCCTATGGAAAATTTAGGTGGAGCACCCCTTGGGAGTCCATATAGAGAAAGGGTGATAACAAAACCCCTAAAAATGAGTCAATTAACCTATTTCCTCACACTAGGGTTACTTATACATGAAGAAATAAACTCAATAGAGGAGCTCAGCAAAGGATCTCTCACGGCACAAAGATATTAAATACGAAACAGACAAAACTCAAAAGGAAAACTACATGAACACCTACCTTAGGGCCTTAGATGATGCCTCACTGAGTGTCAACCTCATATTCAGAGTAGGTTTAAGTAGATCTGAGTTTTCATCCAACCCCCTAAAAATAGGGTGAATGAGCCTACATCTAATTAGGGAAATAGATGGAAAAAACAGAGTGAGGAAGGAGGATTGCATGATGTTAGCCTTACCTCAATGGATATGATGCTTCTGAGGTATCAAGAAATGGTTTTCGGATGAAGGAGTTATAGGTGATTGAAGGAGAAGAGGGCTTGAGCTTCAAAGGAGGAAGATACATGGGTTATTCCTGCATAAGGGAGGAGAAGAATGAAAAATTAGAACTTAAATGGTAGAGGGTAAAATGGTCTTTTTCCCATAAAAAATGGATCGCACGGTTTCTGCACACAGTTTTCTAAACCATACGCAAACCAATTGCAAGTTTCTTCCCCTTTCTTGTAAGTTTATAGGTCTCTGTGCACGGTTTCCCAAATCGTTCACACATCGTGCATAACCCACTACCTCACTGGGCACACCGCATGGACTCTATGAACGGTTTCACTAACCATGAACAAACCATGTATAAGGGTTCTACAACCATCTATAACTAGTCTCAAGGTCGTGATATTGGTCCGCACAGTTACAGACAAACTGTGTGGCCCAACCTGCTTTCCCCTTTTCAGAGCTCTGGGCTCTGGAAGTTCCCCAGATCCCCCGTGACCAATTTATATTGATTAAAAGACGTTATTTGGACCATTTAAAGAATTAAAAAATAAAAACTAACAATTTTTACCATGGTAAAAGAGTTGGGTTGTTACAGTTTAGTGTTCTTGGAAAATAAGATACATTAATGAGTCTTGTATTACAAATGAATACATAAATTAAAACATATTTTTTTCTTTTTTCTAAATAAATAACTTCAAGGATAGCTTTATTACATCTATTAAATCCCTACATATCTTTCATAGTACACTTCTTGGATTCCTGGGGAAAGAAACATTATAATGGTGATCTCAAATGCTCAGTAAGGGAAAAATATAGCAAAATCCAAATTGAATCAATGATAATAATAATTATGACATGGTAAATAACTGAACTCACATTCCATATAATTAATAAATTGAGGGGTAAGTGCATAAAAATATATAAAGGTAAAAACTAGAAACACATTCCATTCAAATAACTAGATAAAGAAAAATAAATATGGAAATCCAAGAAACTAAAACACATAATGTATAATCAATAAACTGAAAATGCAATGTATCCATAAATATTTCAATGAAAAATCTCAGGGATGAATAATAACCAAAACTAATATGAAAGAAATTATTTCTTAATGGATTTCAGGTCCAATTCACATAAAAATCTATACCATTAATACCTTTTACAAGACGGTTTAAAACAGTGGATATAAACCAATTTAATTTGCGCAACTTATTTTTCTCCTAATAACTTATTGATGCATCAAGGAGCTATATAAAGATCAGGCTCCACCCTTCATTGCCAATATAATGAATTCCTCATATCAAGTAATAAAAATAAATAATATGGATTATCAAATATCTGTATTAAAAAAATAATATGGAATTATCAATATTTCCCCAAATAATCAAATAACTATCAAGGTATTCATTGTTTGTAAAATTGTATATGGTTTAGTCAATGGTAATATCCATGATAAGTGAAATGGATAATTAGGGTGAATTCAATGTTCATTTATCATTAAAAATTGAATATTTTGAGGGGAATAAAAAATGATTCAAGGAAGTGATTGTGAATACTATCCTTGGAATAATAAATAATAAACCATTAAAAGGAATAATAATGATGGTATCAATACAAAAAATCCCAAGTAAATTAAAAATAAATTGTTGTTATTTTTCATTAATGGAAATACTATAAAAATATCTTTTAAAATCATTCTTGAGTAAAATAACCTTTTGTTTTGTAAAACCATTTGAAAAAACTTTTATTTGAAAATCACTATTGAAAAAATTTTCATTAAAATGTAACATTTTAGACATGAAAAGGAATCTTGAAGGAAATGATGGTGAGTAAATTTGAACTTTTCCTACGAGGTAAAGATCATTCCTTTTTCATGGTAAAATGGTTTAAAAAATCTATTATCAAGAAAATGATAAGAATATTCCTTTTAAAACATTAGAAAAGGACAAAAAGGGTAAAAATTATTTACCAAATAATTTTAAAATCATTTTTTAAATCATTTTAATAAAACATGGTTTTTAAAAGAAATTGGGTTCTTTGAATAAAGAGAGAAATAAAGTTGGGTTTTCTTAAAACATTTTCTCAAACATTTTGAGTACCAAAGAGTGTAAAAATGGTACTAATACTTGAAAATGGTTATGAATTACCATAAGAGAGGAAAATGATAGATTTTATTTAAAATGGTAATATAATTTCCTCGAATGCAAATACCATTAAAAGATCATTAAAGTTTTTGTTAAGGAAAGTAGTCATTAAAAATTACAAATTTTCCCATACCAATTTGAAACATTTCAAATCATAAACTAAATGAAGTAATAATATTAAAATAAATTTTTTAATACCATGATGATAAAAGTATTAATGATATAATATAACAAAATTGGAAGTAGATATCCCACACCAAACATGTAAATTATATTTATCTCACAGATGTAAAAAGTGAGATAGGAATACCTTAGATTGAGTTTCCTTTTGAGTGAACATACTTTAACTTCATGTATAATAATATTTTGTTAGTTTTATACTTACTTTAGAAACTTTATCATGTTTTTATTACTTTTATTTCACTTATTACCAGGTTTTGTACAACTACTTAAACAATTAAGTTTACATCGGGTGTTCTGACCAAATTTGATTTATGTGTCAAAAACAACTTTGTTAGGTCAAATATGGTTAAAGGGTTCATTATATAACATGTCCTGAAAAATGAATCAATTTTACAATCCTGGATATGGTAGGTCTTATGTACTCTTGAGTAACATTCTTATTTTTCAATGATCTTCATGGAAAGAAGATTAATAACCCCATATCCTTCCAGAATGTTAATTATATCATAAATACCATATTATTTAATAATATATACTTATATATATAATTATTTTTATGTAAAAGGAATCACATCGTGTTGAGGAGGCGGTAGTCCACACATCCACAAACGACATTATCGCTTTTTAAGTGTGTGAATGGGAAATAATTAAAATGATATATATATATATAGTATATTTATAGAAAGTTAATTATGTTATAAATATAATATATAGGGTATTTATGTCACATATGTTTAATTATAATTATATTTTATACATTACATGTATCGTGTGAATGAATCACATCGCTTTGAGGGGCGGTAGTCCACACTTCCTCAAACGATGTTATCGTATTAACGCAAAATGGAAAGTATTAAAGTAACTTTTTGTAAAAGTATTACAGAAGTATAAATGCATAATAAATATCATATATATCATATATAAAGATATTTTCATCATAATTTCTACCATGATTGGTGGTAAAGGAAAAATGAACAATCACCGTTTCACGAGGTAGTAGTTCTTCGTACACAGAAACAATATATTTGTTACCCATTAGATGGAAATGTCTGAAAGTGCAGGTAGAAACCATAATATAACAAAATCTCAATATATTGAGGATAATAGTTTTATTATATGGACATGGATAAAGAATATTTTGGGTGGTGGTAAAATAAATGAAAGAAAATCGATCGTTGGAAATCGTTACCTTAAAAATTGGGTAACTCATTTTGGTGTATACCAAGGGGCTTATTTAGAAGGATTTTTAACCAAAGGGAGGTTTCAAGGTATAGGGAAGATATTTGGGGATGTTAATTGGGTATATATTGTCCTATAATAAGTGGTTGGATAGGTGTGAGTAATGGGGAGAAGTGGTTTCTTTTTATAGTGGAGGAAAAGGACTCAATTGGTATTTTGAAAACAAGTTAGGTGTACCCACGTTTTTACCTAAAAAAATGTCATCCAAAACCAACCAAAATATATAATTTAAGGTTAATTGGATAATTATTTCAATAAAATGGGTTATTTATAAGGGGATAGTTAATTTGGGCCCTTAAGTTAAAGGTTTGGTCCTTTATTAAGCTTGATTTTTCCTTAATAATTGTAATTAATTTTAATCACATTCACTAATATTTTTTGTAAAAAACAAATTTAGTCTTTCTAGAAATTATAAATTATGATTATTTTTAATATTGAATCAATTTTTCAAAATTAGAATCATATAAGTGGTAGAAATTACCTTAAAATTCATCCCTTATATGGGACAACAATACGGGTTTTTAAAGTAAAAACATCTGAAAGTTTGTTATGTTTTTATAATAATTTTCAAATTTAAATTGATTAAAATTACATAAATTGTATTAATTGATAAAAATATGATCTAATTAAACTTTAAACCAATTAAAATTAAAATTTATCACTATAAATAAATTAAATGAAAAGTAGTTTTGAAATAAAATTCGGTATTTTTAACCATTCATCAAAAAATGATATGCTTCCAAAAAATATAAAAAAATCACTCTAACCTATTTCTTAAGTTTTTATTTCAAATATTAATTTTATTTTTAAAATATTAAATCAATTAATTTATCAAAATTTAGATTTAAAATGGGTTCTCCATTAAAAGGTTGTAAAATTACCTTTATAAGAATATAGGTTTTTATGAGTAAAATAGAGTTTGTTCTTATCTTATGCTTATTAAACCTAATGGGTGAATATAAAAAATATTTTATTAAATATATAACATATATATTTTTCATTAAAATCGTTATCTAATTGTAATTAATTATTTTTATTAAGACAAAACAACATTTAATGCATAAATATAATAACTTTTCTTTTTATATCCAATTGATTCTTATTTTTGTTTCTCATTAACTAGTAACCAGTGTATTAATTTTATATTTATATAAAAAATAAATTTTAATAAGTTAGTTAATAATATTCATAACTTCTAACATAACATCTAGGTAATATCATATTATATTAGATAATAATATTTTAATAATATATTATTATTCAGTAAAACTCAGTTTTGTGTCTAACGCAAGATATCGAGGAAGGTATCTCTTTCATGAAAAATAACCTAACTTGGTGTTGTGTGTATTAAAATATATTGAATATATTATATTTATTTAAGATAGTAAATATATTAAAATGTATTGAGTTAATATAGTCTCTTTTTACACTTGGTGTTGCGTGCATTGAAATATATAGAATCTATTTTAAATAGTAAATATATTATATAAGTATCTAGATATTAAATTCCATTATGTAATTGTTATTTCATTTCATAAATGATTTCGACAATAAGTTTATTACTTTATAATTTTGGGGTGTTACATTCTCCACATCTTAATTAATTTTTATCCTCACAATTTAAACTCGATCTTGGTGATATATTATTTGATATTTCTTATGTTGATATCCCACATCATGAGAAGGGTTCGTAAAACATCCTCAATAAAAGAGAGAATAGTAAGTGAAAAGTTCTCATGGAATAACATATAACTAGCAATCTAAGTATGAGAACATTAGTGACAAGTAGAGATACATACTTGGCGAAAAAGTGTAAATATTTATAGGAACTCATTGAGGTCATCAATCACAAACAAGTGAATGAGAAATATAAATTTGAGGGCCCAAATGCCATAAATATTTAATGATTTAGAAGTCAATCGTTTCAACAAAAATTACGGTATTAGGACAATATTTTATTTCTATATCATTTTCTTAATGTTGGGTAATCCTTTTACTACCTAAGAATATAATGAAATATTCTTACTTGGTAGGTTTCAATTTCATATAAATAATCCTAAATTTTGGTTGTAATTAAATCAAATTCTAATTAATTATTTTAATACCAGAAATTTATTACCAATAATGAATTTTTTCTGCTCGAAGCACTAAAAGAAAATTTTAAAGGATTGTAAGGCCTATAAAAGAGTGAAAAGTCTAAGTATTTTTCTTTAAATATATTCTGAAACCAATATGGTTCATAGATTAATATCTAACCCTTAATAGTGATAATACTGGTTCATAATTAACATTTATTCATAAAATTATAAAAAATAAAATAAAATTTTAACAAGGACGTTGCTTAGGTAAATGGTTGGTGTGAAACCCTTATCATCCATCGGTCATGGGTTCAAGACCTGTGGCCTTACTGGATTTGAGTGGTTGGAACCCAAATTATAGGTTGTCCTTTTATAGAACCAAATTAATATAATTTCCAAAATAAATATGACGAACATCCTTGGAATAATTTTAATCACTAAATATCCTTTTAACTAAATTTTTCAATACAAAACTAATACATAAATACTTCATCCATTTATTTACTTAAAGGTATTTCCTTGGTATAGTGTTTATTCATAATATCATTTGTAGGATTTATAAATCATGACACCTTTTCTTCAATATAAAACACCTTAGGTTTAATATAGGTTATTCATTGCCAAATTACTTAATAGTGGTTTGTAAAGAGAATGTTAACTATCCTAATCATTTACCCCATGAGCGTCAAACAAAGTTCACATTAAGGCCCATTTTCATATACCAGGTTACCCCAAGTCAAGATCATTACACAATTTTAAAGTTATTACTCCTAGGTATATATGTGATAAAACCATATTCACTTTTTGTATCCAAGAAGAGATGTATTTTGAGGAAATCTATATAATCTCTATATAATCAAATCTTTAGGATTTTCTTCTATAATTATCCCCAAATTATACCTTAGGTTTATCTTCTAGGACCTATGTTTTCTTTAATCTAGTTCCCAAGGTTACTACTAAACTTACTCTGATACAAACTATAGTCCTCTGACCCTAGATATCCTAGAACTGGTGACTGTTATCAATTATATTGGTATGATTATAAAAAATCAAATCCCAAAGGACCAAATATTTTAGTAGTCATGGTAAAATAGATACAGAAATGAGTATTGTATTAAAAATGAATACACTAATTACAACATAACTTTTTTTCTTCTTTTTAAATAAATAAATTCAAGGATAACTTTATTTTATCTATCATATCTGAACAAATCTTTCATAGTATGATTCTTTGATTCCTAGGGAAATAACCATAATAACGGTGAGCTCAAATTCTCAGTAAGGGAAAAATATTTCAGAAGCAATAATGAATCAATGATAATAATAATTATGACATGGTAAATAACTTAACTCATGTGCCATATAGTCCATAAACTGATAGGTAAGTGCAAAAACAATATAGCAAGGTAATAACTAGAAACACATTACATTAAAATTACTAGATAAGAAAAGATAAATATGGAAAGGTAAGAAACTAAAACAAATCCAATATAATCAATGAACTGAAAATGAAAGGTATCCACAGATATGTCAATGATAAATCTCATGGATTAATAATAAATGAAACTAATATTAAGGAAATTATTTCTTAGTGGACATCATGTCTAAGGCACCTGAAAACATATACCATCAAAACCTTTCAAAAGATGGTTTAAAAATATGGATAAAAACTCATTTAATTTGTGCAACTTATTTGTCTCATGACAACCTATCGATGCATTGAGGATCTATATAATGTTTGGACTCCACCCATCATTATCATTCTAAAGCATTCCTCATATCGAATAATCAAAATAAATAATATTCCTTATAAAATATCTGTATTGAATAAAGAATACGAAATTATCAATATATCCCAAAATAATCAAATAACTATCAAAGTAGACACCATATGTAAAATGGTATATGGTTTAGGAAATAGTAATATATATAATAAATGAAATGTATAATTGGGGGTAAATTCAATGTTCATTGATCATGAGAGATTTAATATTTCAAAGGGAATAAAAAATGATTCAAGAAATTCATTTTGAATATTATCCTTGCCCAAATCAATAATAAATCATCCATTGAAAGAATAAGGATGGTATCAATTCAAAAAATACCAATTAGAGTAAATATAAAAGGTTATTGTTGTTGATGAGTAGAAATACTATAGAAATAGACATTAAAAGTATTATTCAGGAAAATAACCTTTTGAAAAAAATCGTTGAAAATAACATTTTACAACATTTTCTTTAAAATTTAACTTTTTAGACATGAAAATAAAACTTCAAAGAAAGAATGGTGAGAAAATGTGTACTAATCATATGATGTAAAAGAAAATTCCTTTTTCACGGTAAAAAGGATTGAAAATGCCTTTTTGAAAAAAAGATAAGAATATTCCTTTGAAAAAATTGGTAAAAAAGGGATGAAAAAAATTTTACCAAATAATATTAAAATAATTTTTTAAAACATTTCAATAAAACATGGTTTCTAGAATAAAACAGGTTCTCTGACTAAAGAGATAAAAAAATTAGGTTTTTTAAAACATTTTCTAAAACGTTTTGAGTACCGAAGAGTGTGAAAATCGTACTAATACTTGAAAATGGTCATGAATAACCATATGAGAGGAAAATGAAATATTTTATTAAACAATGGTCATATAATTTCCTCAAATTGATATACCATTGAAAGATCATTAACTATTTTATTAAGGAAAATAATCTTTAAACATTCCAAAGTATCCCAAACCACTTTGAAACATTTTAAATCATAAACCTCATGAAGGAATAATATTAAATGAAAGTTTTGAATAACATTAATATAAAATGATTAATGATATAATATAACAAAAGTTTTAGTAGATACACCACAGAAAATATGTAAATTACATTTATCTCATGGATATAAAAAGTGAGATGAGAATCCCTTACCATGAGTTTACTTTCGGGTGATCGTCCTTTAAAACCCTATATAATAAACATATGTTAATTTTCTACTTGCTTTAGAAAATTTTTCATGTTTATCATTACTTTTATTTCACTTATTACTATGTTTTTTACGACTAATTAAACAATTATGTTTACATCTGGTGTTTTGACCAAATTCGATTTATATATCAAAAAAACATTGGTAGGTCAATTATAGTCAAAGGGGTCATTTTATAACATCTATATAATAATAATAATGAAATAATTATTATATTTATACATAAATTTTACTTTTGAAAACAATCATTAAATATGGTTATGAAAAATGAATCAGTGTTACAATCATGGAGATGGTAGGTCGTACGTACACCTACGTAATGTTCTTATTTTCCAGTGATCATCATGGAAACAAGGTAACTAACACCATATCTTTAAATAATGATCATTATATCACAAATACCATATTATATAATCTTATATACTAATATAGAATTTTTTTTGATGTAAAAGGAATCACATCGTGTCGAGGAGGCAGTAGTCCACACGTGCACGAAGGATGTTATCACTTTTTAAGTGTGTGAAAGGGTAATAATGAAAATGATATATATATACATATAGTATATTTATTGAAATTTAATTATGAAATGAAACAAATATTGAGGTTTTTTATGTCACATATGTTTAATTATTATCATATTTTATACATTCCTTGTATCATGTGAACGAATCAAATCGCTTTGAGGGGGAAATAGTCAACACTTCCCCAAATGATGTTATTGTATTAACAAAAAATGGAAAGTATTAATGGTGATTTTTATAAAAGGATTAAAAAAGAATAAAGAAATAATAAATATCATATTTATCATATATAAATATATTTTCCATCATAATTTCCACCATGAGAGGTGTTAAAGGAAAAATGAACAATCATCGTTTCGTGAGGTAGTAGTTCACCGTAAAGAAAAATTGTATGTTCGTTACCCATTAGATGAAAGTATGTGTAAGTTTAGGTTGAACCCATAATATAACAACATATAAGTATATTTAGGATACTTTTTTTATTATATAAACATTAAAGAATAATATTTTAGGTTGTGTAAAAGTAAATGAAATAAAAGAGATAATTAGAAAGTGTTACACTAAAAATCAGGTAACTCTTTTTGGTGTATACCAAATGGATTCCTTGGATGTATTTATGTCCAAAGATAGGATTCAAGTTCAAGGGTAGAATTTTTAAAAATTTAATTGGTAATATATTGGATGAACCTAAGTGGTTTCAGAGATGTGATTGATGGGGAGAAGTGGCAGCCTTTTATTGTGAAGGAAAAGGACTCACTTGGCATTTCAAAAACAAGTTATGTGTACCCACATTTTAACTAAAAAATTACTCCAAAACCTAAAGAACTAAATAATTTAATGTTAATGCCTTAATTATTTCTATAAAATTGGTGTTTCACAAGTTTCTAGGTAATTTGGGCCTCTAAGTAAAAGGTTTAGTCCTTTATTAAAATTATTTTTTCCTTAATAATTGTAATTAATTTGAATCGCTTTCCCTAATGTTTTTGGTCAAATTTATTTTATATTATTATAAATTATAAATTATAATGATTCAAAATTTGGAATCAATTTTTTACAATTAAATTCATAGAAGTGGAAAAAATTAGTTTAAAATTCATCCTGCGAGCAGGACGATAATGTGGGTTTTTAATGTAAACAATGCCTGAAAGTTTGCTATGTTTTTAAAATCATTTTCAAAGTGAAATTTATTCCAATGAAATAAATTGTATTAAATGATAAAAATATGATCTAATTAAACTTAAAACTATTTAAATGTTTAATTTAACCTTATAAATAAATTAATTTAAAAAACAGTTTTGAACTAAAATACAGTATTTTTAACCATTGATTAAAAAATGATGGTTCCTAAAAATTTTAAAAATTCACCCTAACCTAATTATTTTTTTATATATTTAAAATATAAATTTTAGATTGATATATTAAATCAATTAAATTTTCAAAATTCAGATTCAAAATGTGTTCTCCAATAAAAGGCGGTAAAATTGCCTTTATAAAAATATAGGTTTTTATGTGTAAAATAGAGTTTGTTCTTATATTATGCCTATCAAACCTAACAGATAAATATAGAAAATAATTTATTGAATATATAAATTATATATTTCATTAAAATAATTAAATAATTGTTATTAATTATTTTTATTAAGAAAAAAAATTCTTTGGAAGCATAAATATAATAATATTTCTTTTTTATGTCCAATTGGTTCTTATTTTAATTTCTCATTAATTGGTAACCAATGTATTAATTTTATATTTATATAAACTATAAAGTTTTATAAGTTAGTTAATATTATTCATAACTTCTAACATAATGGAAAGGTTATAGGATATTATATTAAATAATAAAATTTAAAAAATATATTATTGTTTGGTGAAACATAGTCTTGTGTGTAACATAAGCCATTGAAGAAGGTCCCTCTTTCATATAACGCAAGATATGAAGGAAGGTCACTCTTACGTGTAACAAAATATAACATGGTTTTGTGTGCATTACAATCTATGGCATATATTATATTTATTTAAGATAGTAAATATATAATAATGTATCAGATTAATATATTAACTGTTTACACATGGTGTTGCATGTTTTGAAATATATAGAATCTATTTTAAATAGTAAATATATTATAAAATATTCAGGTATTATATTCCATTATGTTGTTGGTGTTGTGTTTCATACACACTATCAACTAAAAGGTTCTTACTTTATAATTTCTGGGTGTCACAAACATCCACCACACCCGGACAATCTTCTACTGTGTGAAAATATTCACTCTGTAGCCCATGGATCATGCCCTGATATCTTGAAGCATGTGATACCCCATATTCAAAAGCTAATAATTCCCAACTAAAACATCATCTTTTAATAGAGAAACTTATAGAACCTATTCAGGTGACCCAAGCGGCCACACCAAATGTAATAGGAAGACATCCTAGAGACCAACCATCCATTATTTATTGAGACCTTTTTAGGGAAAACTCAAATAACAAAATATATGAATCCATTGGCTCATGCTTCCCAATTAAAATAAATTTATCCCAACAAGAATCACAAACCAGAACTAAAAACACAACCCACCAAAAAAAATCTTTAAAAAATAGCTACTTTCCCATTAAAATTCCCAAATTTTAATTAGAAAATATAAAAACTCTTTTTTAAAACAAACCTTGAAAAAATTGCATCCTCCTTTGAAAACCCAACCAACTTTAAACCATTTTAAAAATAATGCATTTCATTAAAGAGCACAATTTAAATCACCCATTTATTACTAAATATACTTTACAAATTCAAATAAGCCACTTTATTTTGGAATTATATGAGACACTTCTTCAAACAAATTTCAAAACCAAGATTCCATAATTTTCAATAACTCTAGAAATACCATTTACAAAAAAATTCTCATCACAAAACTCCCCTTACTAAATTAACACTAATTTTAACCCCCTTAAAACCATTTTAAAACACATTATTCCATTCTCAAATTATAAAAAGACTATTAACCACTTAAAAATACAAAAACACTTGTCAAACCTTTTTAAAAACGAAATTGACCAATAAACCACAACATAAATCCTTCCCAGAAGGCATTAGTAACTACACATGAATTAAACACATGGTTTGGTGTACTTATGTGTTAAAAATGAAACAGCCACTGAGAGAAACATAGAACCATGCATGTAGGAATTACATGGGTTACCAATCTATATAATCTCACCACGTACTACTAGATAAACTCTTGTTTCATCCCAAAATAATAACTCAAAATTAAAATCCAAACATCCCCTATAACTCAGGTTTCATCATGGGTGGTGTTGATCAAGAACCAACCCATAACATACCTCCTAATTCTTGATGATCCTATTTCCATCTACTAGAGAACCAAAATAACATGGGATACTTATGAGAGACTTGGTGTTTCTATGGAAAAAAGAACCTAGCCTAACTCTAATATCATTTTTCCATGAACTAACATGAGTGATGCCTCTATCAAACACCCAAACCGGTCTGTGATAAGTATGAAAGAAAATTATTGATCCACACGGGCTGTCATAAGTTCTTGAGAATCAATGAATTACCACTTGGGAATAATTCCTATCATAAATAATTAATTAAATAAGCAGAAGGGAAAATTAAATAAAAATATTGCATGGCTCATCCATACATAATATGTCCATTATAGATAAAGTAAACTAAACTGTAATCCTAATATCAATACTCTAAAAACAATGAAATAGTAGTAAGCACCAAATTCTCCCTCAACCTCCAAAAACCCTCTCCTATAGGGAAAATACCTTCACCTCCAAAGGTTATGCCTCTTCCACTAGCAACTATAGTTACCCTCCATCTGTAGAAAGTAATAAAATCCTATGCATCCAATGATAAATGAAACTAAAATAAAAAATATAATACAAACATACTTATCTCCATGTGACTATACGAGTCACCATCCAACAATAAGAACCATGTTTACCAATGTGTGAGAAAAAAAAGATAATTCTGAAACTAAAACTGAAAAATGATAAAGATATTGGCTTGAGAATAAAAGTGCTCATTAGGAATGAAAAAAAATAGAAATTATTCCCTATCAATTACCTTTAAAGAGAAAACCATTTTATTCTAGTTTCAAAATATAAATATATAAAATTCATGTATTCTATTTCCTTTAAAAAACATGTAATAGGATATTTTATTAGAAAATCATTTCCCTTTTCATTTTCAAAATAGCACCCAAAGAATGAGTTAATTTATAATAAAAAAAGTATAAAAATGAATGATCTACTAAGGTAAAAGTTTCAGCGATAAATTGTGATATTAAAAATCATATCATTAGGTTCTAGAAAAAAATAGGAATGTAAAACATGTTTTTCATCATTTAAAATATGAAAAGGAAATTAAGAAAAAAATAATTTTAAAACAGTGCCTTGAAAATATTGGTAAGTGGGGGAGAAAAACATGGGAAATTCTTCAGTTTTTAGGTAAGTTGGGGTCCCAGGATCCTCGTTCTCTCAGTGATCAAACCATAAGAATAACTACTCCCATGCATGGTCCTCTAGATAGGATGAATCCAATGTTCTAGTGGTACCCACTATATCATCATGTAGTCTAGTTAGTGTTGTAGTGTGATTCTATCAGATAGACTCGGTCGAAGCCCTTCCGGCTCATCCATCTTACTATTCCTTTGTCAACCCACCTAAGTTACCCAATATTCTCATGTGCTATGATCATAACCAAATTCATAAGGTGTGTGGAGTACCAAACAAATTTTTAATCACACCACATTTCAAAGAAAGTAAAGAATAAAACCTCACATCCCTATACCACCAATTTAAAGCCCCTTATTTTAGAAACATACCAAAATACCAATCACATAAAACTTGATTCCAAAAAAAAATATAATATTTTGGGATTTCTTCAATGTACACATCACTTTTAAAAATATTTAAAAAATTTCAACCGGGCCTTATCTTTTTAAAAGTTGATGTTAACCATTTGTAAACCCACTTTTTATACTATAGCCTTCACATTCCAAAACCATTATTTGCACTTAAATATATATAAACCTTGATATATATATATAATCACACCTTATCCTAATGTATATATTCCCACCTCCATGATGGAAGATGTAAAAAGTGGGAAACTATATATGTGTATATGGATAAGTCAAATTTGATACATCAAAGGGATTAGAAAATACTCAAAATACCTTTAGGAAACCAAAACATTGTATTGGTATTTTATATAAAATCATCCAAAAGGCCAAACCATTTTTATTACATTCCAATTTATATAACTAAATGATTTGAATAATTAAATGGTCACTTCGGATGTTTAATATTTAAAAAAACAAGGAGCATGATTTAATAAAAGGAACTGACACCAAGAATATGTTGAAAGAGTGAAAATAATGAAATAATCCCATTTATTTCATCAAAACGCCTTTTTATACATTATTACTTAATAATATAATAAAAAAAATTTGTAAAAATAATCAAGTAGTCATGGATTTCAATTTAAAGGTTCAGATATAGGGTAACCAACCTCAAAATGAAGAATAAATTAATGTCTTTGACAAAAGTGGCTCAAATCCACCTCAAGGATGTCCAAGGTGCTCTTGAAAGAAAGAAGAAACCCAAAAGTTGAAAAATCCCTAATTAAAAAACATCCAAAGATGAAATGTAAATGAAACCCTACCTAAAATGTTGGAAAACTCATTTCTTTTGATGTTCATGGTAAGAACCGGCCTTAACAAGCATCATGAACCCTAGGAACCAAGAATCAATAAATAGAATACCAAAAATTAGGTTAGGGTTCAGATAGTTCATTCAAAACCCATGGTATAGGTGGAAAATCATGAAGAAAATGGAAGAAGAATAAGATAGGATAGGAGGAGAAATTTTTACTGGTAAAGATCACACCCAAAATCAGGAGGATAAATAGAAACTAGAGGGAGTGTGAGGGGAAGAGTTTTCACGCAAGGGAACCCTCATATTAAGTTGGTTGAACGACAATAGTGGGGTGGAAGATGGGAAGAAAGATCCCCTTGATGGGGTTTTAAAGTTTTAAGGGAAATGGATAGTTTCACATTTTTTTTTTGTTTTTTTTATTAATTGAAAACTGGAGATGGTGCACGGTAAGGTTTCACAGCTTGGAAAACTATGTTCCAACTATGTACCCTATAATGGGATCCTAGAGAAGCACACATAGGTAGGTCACACAGTTAAGGAAAAATTGTTCCAACCATGCGGTTGGATCTATAAAATTTACTGATGTAGTCGCACAGTTTGTGCATGGTTTCTACTAACTGTGCTCCAATCATGCACTTGTACTAAAAAACGCAAATTTAAAATTTTAAAATCGATTCCGAACCAAAACTCAAAAACAAAACTAAAAATAATTAAAAAGTCAATGTAGGGGTGTGATAGTTTGACCAAGGGAGTGAAAGGAAGTAATTGTTGAATCTAACTTTAATCGACTTCAAAGAAGATGATGGGATAACAAGGAACTATGTTAGCATTGAAATTGGAAAACAAAATCTAACCTGATCACCCTTATCATATCACTATTATTAATCAATTTCTTTATTGATTGCTTTAGTTTTCAAAGAATCGCATCCAAAAAACTCATTTTTCATTTAATTTAAAGTGAAAAACTTGAATAATGTGCACTCCTCTCTAGAAAAACCTAGGTTAACCATTATAATAAATTTTAACTTAATAAATAATTTTTTTTTCACACCCCATTATAGGTACATGTCATGTACACAATGGAAACCAATTCCATTTCACAAAATAAACAAGTAACAAACAATGTTGGGTTATAGCCAATACCCAAACATTTTAATTATAGCATGAAATATCACTCAAATTCAAATATGATTAACCGGTTCATTTCAAACAATTATATTAAGAAATTTATAAATATCAACTATTAAAGCTTCACATTACTATGGTAAATTTAATTACCATTACCTATGTTCTATAAGTTTTCAAGAGGAATACAATCTGATATTTTTTCCTCATCATCACACATTTTTAATATTACCATATTTCCATTAATTTTATAATTTTAAGCACATATATCCTACCAATAATTGATCATAACATAAATAATATCAATGAATACTTGTAATATTAGTATTCAAGCATACCATTTATTAACCAGTTCAAAATGAATTTAGAAGCTAATCATTTAAATCTGACTTCATTGTTCTTTTTTTACCAATTTGATAACGTCAATTAATCTTAATCATGTTCTATCATGAAGAATTATTATTATTATTCAAAATATGTTATAGGAAGAAATATTATTCTAATAAAGTAGTTCAAGCAACACTAATCCACCCTTGTGATTTTTTGAGATTAATTATTCAAGGTTTAAATATTTTAAAAGTATCATTACCAGTAGGCATATGAGATTTATCATCAATGTAACCTTGTTAACCATAATGATAACCAAATTATGAATAATAAATAAATGGATTGAATGCATGTGAAAATTAATATTTAATTCTAGGAATAATATCTATATTTTATTGGCTTGTACATTCCCTTCAGTCATAAATGAATTTAGCATATAATTTATTTAACTTCAAGATGGAAATTTCTGCACGTATTATTTTATATGATCAATCAATGTGAAAATTATATTTAAATATTTTATAGGGAACAACAAATAAAAAAGTTGAAATGAACTAATGTTTCAAAATTATTTAATCATTTATGAGATAAGTATTACACTATTTATTTATTAATATTTGTGTCGGTGAAAGTTGAATAATTATACCATCTAATGATTTAAGAATATATTTTATTTAATCATAATATATTCCATGAAACTCATAAATTATTTATAACCAAGTGTTAATATTACATAATAATTTTATATAATTTGGTGAGGAAGTGTAATTCCTCATATTAAAATTCTTTTTTATCCTATTAATTATTATCACTAAAGTCATGAAAGATAGAATTATATTATTACAGAATTGTAATTCCACACTATCTAGAAAAAAAATGAAATAATAGTAGAGTATGTGTTAAACTCTCCCCTTTCATTCCCTTAATTTCCATTCACCAAAATTATTTTCCTCTAAATTCAATAATTTCATCATGAAAAATATGTTCTACAACATACGTATTCTCCAACAATTAAGTTGCATGCGATAATACTATCTTCCACTTAAAACTACCAGAATTAGAAAAGAAATATTACTCATTATATGCAATATAAATCTCAATATTTTTATTTTAATTTTATATTACTATTTTATTTTATTTAATTACATCTGTTTAGAAAAGGAAACTAAATCATGATTGAACTACACTTTCACAATGTAAACTAGATGTTGTAGATTTTCTATTTGGATGTGGAGCTTTGATGCTTCGCTGAGATTCATATATTGTGATACATTGTACATATTAATGGAGAGAGAAAATAGTTTTCATCACTGGGAGCTTTCATAGAAACTCAAATCACAATGGTTGAAAATTGCAGTGGTTGTTTGAATGGAAATTTGAGAACCAAATATGCTTTGTTAACCATTTGCATCAAATAAATGAGAAGAATCAATGGTTATTCCATTTTGATATGGATAGAAGGAATAAAAAGGGAATAAATATTTTAATTTTAAAATGATGAAAACTAAATTAGGTTCATTTAGAATGCTACATGAAATAACAGTGTAAAACTAGTTGTAGTTCTCATCTAAATCAAGTGACCCTTTAATCACATTCAACCAACTCGTGATATTATTTTATAAATAGATGGATTAAAACAGAGGTGATATGGATTCTATAACTTCATTTCTATTCTCACATTTTAATTGATTTAATTATTTCCTAAATTAGTGTTCAGCAGCATGTATGGACATGATATTATTTTTATTATTATTTTTTCTAAACACTTCACACTCTCTAATCACACTTTTTTCCATCTCCTATGTGATTTAATGTTTTCTCATACATCACATACTCTCTCTAAAACCAATTTCCCATTTCATTTTGATTTATTTATCTATATATTTTAAAAAAAATTACACATCAATTATCTCTTTATGTCATATATATTTATTCTTATATATTGTAATTTTCTTCAAATAACACCAAACCTTTTCATTTCATTTACCTTTACAATTATCTCAATTTTTTAATGTTTAAATTTTATTTTTATTTTTTAAAATAATTTATTCTAATATGTGTGTGTGTGAAAATATATATGCATATAACAGTGTGATATATAAAAAAATCTATAAATACATACACACACACACACACATATATATATATAATTCAAAACATATGATATAAATATAAAATATACCCATGAATGTATACGTATTTATTTATGTGTGTGTATATATATAATAAAATTTAATATACATATAACATGATAGTATATATAATAATGTAATATATGTGTATACAAACATACATCTATATATATATATAACATTTGGCAGCATAAACATTTTTGTAAAATTTTAAAATGATATTATATATATATACAATATGTAACATATAAATAGTATGAAATATAATTACAAAATGTATAATATTTATAAAGTATGAATTAAAAAGTATTGATTATTTTTTGAATTTATCAGTTAAAGTCTTCCTCAAATTTATCTCATTATCATTTTATCATTTCAAAATCCTTTAATTTTTTATTTTCTTTTTATATTTTCTTTAAATAAAACTAAATGGTAAATTCACCCCATGTCGTCTACTCTAACCAAAAATTGGTTACAAAGGTTTATTTATGTTCTTATTAATAATTATTTTATTTTCAAAATTTTGTTTTAATTTTTTTTAATCTTAATTATTTTTTATGTATAATTTTTTATGGTAACTAAATCTTACTCACGTGATCTTGTTTTTTATGGAAAGGATTATTCCTATTGGAAAAATAGTATGTCAACCTTTCTTCGTAGCATTAGATATCCCATCTGGGAAAATGTTTTTCATGAATATACTCAAACTGAAGAACCTAAAGATATGTGAACTCCCAATGTTGTTAAAAACATTGAACATAATATAAACTCTATAAACTCTTTACATTTTTGTCATGATTAAAATTAATTTAATCGTGTTTCTATATGTAAAATTACTCATTAAATATAAAAATTACTACAATATACCCATAAAGAACCCAGTAATATTAAATAGACTAGTAGGTATACCAAATAATATTTTGAAAAGCATTTTTATACATCCTAATGAATCCATCACTAGTATGTTTATACACATCACTAACATTTTCAATGGTTGGAAGTTTCTTGGTGATAATTTTTCGACATAAACCGTAGGGAAAAAGAGTTTTTGGGTTCTATAAAGAAATTGGGCACCCAAATTAAGAGAATACATGAAGTGAAGGATGTAAAGAAAATGGATACTAGAGAACTTATCAAATCTATAATGACGTATAAAATTACAATGAAGTGACAAGCTAAGAAGGAAGCCAACAAACTCAAATAACTAAAGAAAACAATCACCTTCAAAGCTAACATTGATGATTCATTTGGGGATGAAGTTTGATATATTTCTCAAATCTACAAGAACATAAATAATTTATTCATGAAGAATAAATTTTCCAATTGAACCAATAAGGTAAATCAAAAGGTAGAATTGAAATTTGCATGATATGTATGTAAGAAAAAACTCACATCAGGTCGGAGTACCCCATCTATAAAAATAAGATTAATTAAAGGAAACAAGGGGATGAGGCTTTCAAAGTTATAACCTGGAGTATAAGTGATGAATCCATGGACTCAAATCCCTCAACTTATTCGAGTAACTAAAGTCCAGAGTTCCTTAAATTAAATGTTGATAAAGACAATGATGTTAGTACACCTATTCCTAATTCTTCCTCTTCCTCATTTTCTCCTAATTCTTCCCATTCTCTTTCTTTCACTTTCTCCACAAGTCACCATAATTATGAATACCTAAAATATTCTCATGATCTAATCAAAAAAAATCATAATCTTTCTTTATTATACATAAAACTTGATAAGAAATACAAATTAGTACTTAATGAAAAATAAAAACTTCAAAAAGATAAGTAACTTATTTTTAAATAAAATGAAGAACTATCTAATAAAATTTAGAATAAACCAAATGTTAATAATATCAAATACCTAAAAAATTATATTTATTAATTCACCAAAGGTAAAGATAATCTAAATAAAATTATGGGCTATCAAATACACGAAAAATAATGGGTTGGTCTTGGTTTCTCAAATGAAGCAACAACCTTAAGAAAACCATCTAAAACTACTTTTATTAAAGTTTGATCACCAGATAAGTTTTGTAATTATTGTAAAATAATTGGATATTTAATAGATGAATGTAGTTATAAGAATGTGCATTATAGGAGACCAAAATAAATCTATATTTTATTCAATATTTCCAAAAGAAAGTATCCAATTAAAAAACTATATTCCTCGATCATTATTGGATAAAATTAGTAGACACAAAAAAAAATTGGTAAAAAAACATTCAATCATTTGATATTATATGAAAAGTTTATTTTGAGAAAAATCTAAGAAACATTATGGTATCCAGATAGTGGTTTCTGAAGATGCATATGTAAAGACCACTTTGAATTCAGTCAAATCAATTAACTAGAAAGAGGTTATGTCACCTTTGGTGGTAATGGTAGGGTCAAGATAATCGGTGAAGGTGCCATCAGTTCTTTTAAATCAACTATTATTAAAAAAAATATTTTCCAAAGTCTTGAAAAAAAATTTACTAAGCATTATATAATTGTTTGATAAATGATTTAAAATAACATTCAAAAATAAATTCTTAAATTTTTTTAACTTAAACGGAAATAAAATATTTTATTACACCTACTCAATTTCAAAATTTCAATACAATAAATTTAAAATATCATACTAGAAAGAACATAAAATTTATGAGTGCACATGTTAGTGAGTCATGTATTTGGCATAGGCACCTTGTTCATTGTAGCACACACTAACTTTTCAAAATCAATAATTATCAACTAGTAAGATATTTACCCAAACATCACTTCAAAGGTGACATGGTTTGTGAATAATGTTAATATTTTAAGCAACAAAAATCCTCTTTTAAATGTAAAAATGGAATTTATTCTTCTAAATCTCTCTAACTAATGAATAGTGATTTATTAAAACTCCATAAAATTGAAATTCTTAAAGGTAAATCCTATAATTATATTATTTTTGATGACTTTAGAAATTTAACTTGGGATTATTTATTATCTTATAAAATTGAATCTTGGAAATCCTTCATCATGTTTTCTAAAAAAGATGAAATTGGAAAAGGTTTTAAAATTATTTATTATCAAAGTGATCATGGTGAAGAATTAAAAAAAAGGCATTTGATTATTTATTTTCTTCTCAAGGATATAATCATTTTTTCTTCTCCTCGAATCCCTCAAAAAAATGGGGTAGTAGAGAGTTGAAATAAAACAATCCAAGAAATCACTCAAACTCTTTTAAATAAATTAAATTCTCCCAAACATATTTAGGTTGAGTACACAAATACTATGTGTTTTATCATAAATCATGTTATTTTGTGAACTTTTATCAAAAATACATCTTATTAACTTTGGAAAAATAAAAAAAATAAAATTGGTATTTTTTAAAAAAAATGTTGAAAATGTCTATTTATCAACACTAAATACAATATTGGAAAATTTGATTCAAAATCCAATGAAGGTATCTTTATTTGGTACTTGAACTTAATAAAGTAATATATAGTCTTTAAAAATAGATAAAATATTAGAATAATCAATCCATGTTGTTTCTTGTGAGATTTTTACAAAATCAATTTCTCAAAATATTTTTGAAAATGATTTTTTCAATGAACCTTTTCAGTCTAAAGAAGATGAAATTCAACCATATTCACCTTCAAATTATTTAACCAAAGAATTTAAAAAATCTAAATACTGTCTCCTTGAAAATTTCATTGGATATTTTCACCCCATACTATAATATTGGTCCTAAATGATGTTGAATTTACTACTTTTTATCTTAGTTATAACCCTAAAATAGTAGTGATTCCCTTAATGATGAAAATTAGGTTATTTACATATAATAGGAACTAAATAAATTCACTAAAAAGGATGTTTAGACTCTTTTTTAAAGTCTAAATAACCATATCTTAATAGGCTCTAGATGGGTTTTTATGAATATTTCTAATGAGATTGGTAATATTACCAGAAATATAGCCCATTTAGTCACTGAAGGTTATAACTAAGAATAAGGATTTGACTACAATGAAACATTTTCACTCATTGCTCAGTTATAATCCATTTAAAACTTCTTGGAATTCACCTCTCAACTCAATTTAAAAATATATCAAATGGATGCTAAAAGTTCCTCTTTATTTTTTATTTTATTAATATTTTTTTTGTGGAAAAACCAACTAGTTTTGAAAATCCTATTTATAAAAATCATTTTTTCAATTTAACTAAGGATTTTTGTGGTTAAAAATAGGCCATAGACTTGGTAGAAACATTTATTAAATTCTATTTTACCAAATGGTTTTAAAATGGTAAAATTAAATTCCACTCCTTTTCTAAAACACATCACAAATTATTTGTTTCTTGTTCAAATTTACATTGATTATGTGATTTTTGGATCAACCAATGAATCTATTTGATTTAATTTTTCTAATTTAATGAAAAACGAATTTCAAATGGTCTTTATGGTTTAAATAAAATTCTCTCTCAGTTTTTAAATTAAAAAAAGTGATAACTTTTTTCTAAACCAATTCAAATACACTAATGAACTCTTAAAATGATTGGTCATGGATTTCACTAAGTAAATTAGTACACCCTTTAGGATAACATACAATTTAATGTTATAAAGATATTGAGATGGTTGAATACAAAATTTATATAAGACTTATTGGTAGTATAATTTATCTTATAGTAACTTGGCCTAACATCATTTTCAATGTTTATATTTAAACTCATTTCAATAAAATCAAAAGGAATCTCATCTTAAATTCATTAAAATTATTTTTAATTATTTAAAATGAACTAAAAATATTTTTTGTTTTATCCAAAAGAAACTTATTTTTAATTAACTAGTTTATATGGTTCTGATTTTAGAGGCTTCCAACTGAATATGAAGATTACATGTGAGACTTTCCACCTACTTATAAAATCTTTCATCTCATGGAGTAGTAAGAAACAAAACTATATTTCATTGTCTACAACTAAATCAGAAAAAATAGATTATGGGAGTTGTTTCAACCAAATAATATGGATGAAATAAACTCTTTTAGACTTTAAAATTAAATTTTAACATATCCCCATTAAGTGTGATAACACTAGTTCCATAAATATTTCAAAAAATCCTATTCAGTACTATTACACAAAACACATTAACCTTAGGCTCCATTTCTTAAGTGATCACTTCCAAAAGGGTGATATCTTATTGGAATTATTTGGGACATAATATCAACTCATTCATATTTCACAAAACCACTTTATCTTTATCATTTTTATTTTATTAAGGGTGGGTTTGGAATAGTCTTCTTGTGAAACTCTCTATTTGACTGTGGATAACTTGATAAATATTTTTTAAATTTATGTTTAAAATATTGATTTATTTTTTTCATTTTCTCTTGGATATGATCCATTTATCTCACTTATTTATTCAATTTTGGGGGACCATTTTATCTTTATTTCTAATTTTTTTCTTAAGATAGACCATTTTTCTAAATTACATTATAAATTAAAAAATATATATAATTTTAAAATGTCAAAGTATTCTTTTATAAAAAAAAGTTATTTTTATAATATTAATAATAGTTTCTAAAATATTTTTTCCCAAAACTTAGTTGATAAATTTTATATATATTCTTCTTATTTTTAAACATTTTATTTTATCTCACTTAAAGTAAAATTGATGACGATTAAAAAAAATTATGTATATACCCATCTCTCTAAAATTATCTTCGAAGATGTTATTGAAAAAATAAAAATAAAAGGAAGCTTTCAAGGTATATTTTCCCATTCAATGGAACTCCATCAAGATTTTTTAATAAAGGAATAAATGAGTGGAGGCAAAACTATTCTTTGAAGAAAGAAGCATATTGGAAAAGGTATGTAATGATTTTATTCCCTTTTCAAACTTCTTTAATTTTTTTAATTTATAATTTATATTCTTTTTTTCTTTACTTTCTCTTTATATTTTCTTTAATTTTTCTTCATATCTTCAAAATAACTTTTTTTATCTTTTAAAACTTCTTTTAAAAAATATCTCTCTCTATAATGAATCTATTATGGGGTGGAAGTTAAAGAGATGTTTTTGAAATATTTTTCTAAAATATTTCCTTATAATTTTTTTTATCCACTCCTTATTTTTCTTTTTTATAATAAAAAAGGGGGGATGTTTCAGGTCATGTTTCTAATAGTTTATTTAACTATTTTTTATAAATGGGGGAGATGTTTTGTACTCCAAAAATGGAAACATTTTGAACTTCATTGTATTTATTATTTCTTATTATTTCATAAAGGGGTGTTATTGAAATTTTTGTTAAGTGTTATACATTTACTTGTTTACTACTTGTGCATATTAAATATATTATATTGTCATTTGAATAAAAAAATTATATCCTTAAAGTGTTTCAGATCATAAAAAGGGGTAGATTGTGGTACCTCATTTCTCATGGTGTTTTTGTGATCATAAACACTCTCTTATGTATCTAATGCTTTCATTTGAATGATTTTAATTCTCCTTACATGAACATAATGTAATCTTAAACACTATTAAAAGTAATATTTAAGACCATGTTAAAGTCTTAGAGCAGTCACTTATAATGCTCTTAGAACATAGACTGGAGTCAAAAGCTCTTCAGAAGGCCATGGAATATTCATGAAGGGCCACTGTTTAATGTTTCATTTTTAATTTTTCACCATCCAGTCGGGGGTGAATCCGGTAGACTCCTAATTCTATATAAGACCACCATTTATCTGGTGGAGGAGTACTAGATCTCCAGTGATAGATCCATAGAATTTACATTCATTATAAAGGTCAGCATCCAGCCACTGACTTATAGTGGTAAGTCGATGGTGATTTTCATAAAGCCCCCATCTCTAGGTGACCCACTATCCATCTAGGGAGGTGCACTGAGTAGCCAGTTAAGTCGGGACACCGGCTCCATAAATTCATTTATTATGGTCAAAAAATAAATAAATGTGGTCTACTTTAGATTTAATTTCTCCAAATAATTATATATCCTTCCCATCCCTTTTCGATCCCTCAAAAGGAGGTCATATGAAGCTTAGAAAATCTATAAGTTATGATTAATTCCTATTTAATCCAATTGAAATTGAATGAATAATAATCTTAAAATCATCTCAAAGAGATGATTTCAATTTCTAAATTTCTCAAAGTCTCTCACCCTTTTTCTCAATATCTCATCCAAATTTTTTTCATCCATACAAGAGTTAGGGAGTGGAATTGTAATGGTTTTTCACTAAGAAAATATTTTAATTCTCATCACCTTCTTAAATGGGTTTTCACTTACAAAAGTGATGGATAGTTTCCTTGTCTACCGATGAAGCCCAATATTGTTCCTAAAAAACATGATTTTAAAGTACCAGTTTCTTGATCACCTCTAATATCAAGGGAGTAAAAACATTAACCTCTAAACTCAAGGGGTGATATGTAGGGGATCACACTGAGAAATTGTTGAACTACTTATCAAATCATGTTTTCTACCTCATTTATTTTATGCATTTCATAATTCCTCTTTAATATGAATAATTTAATATTTTCAATGTGGTTTCCTTCTATTATGCTTACTCGATTTAGTAATCCATATTGAATTTATCAATTAATTTCTTTATAAAATTTATATAATTATCTATTTATCATTTCAAAAAAATTTAACTTTTTATTTACCATTTATGTTTTCTTAAAAAAATTAAAATATAAATTTGCTACCTCCCCACTAATCATTCTGTCTACTCTAAAAAATAGATATTTTGAATATTTTTTTAAACATATTTCTTGTTTTGTGAGTTATTTTTTTATAGAATACACGTTGTATTCCCTAGAAATAGTTTTATATTTTAATGAGTTCATTGAGTAATCAGAATAATTTTTTAAGAAAATACTCTAACTAATATAGTGCAAAGAAAGTTTCAAACTCACAGGGAAGGTCTAGTTTGCACCCAAGAAATAAAAAAATCAAAATATGATAATAACCCAATAAAAAAACAAACAATGATGAAAGAATATTTTTGTGATGAAAAAAAAATTAATTGAAATATTGTTAAAATGAAATATGTAATATATTTGAGAAGAAGAAAATTCAAAGAGAGAGCAAGCAGTGAACAAACAATGAATGCACTGTGGGAATTTTGATTGTTTTACCATAGTAATATGCTCCTTCACTCATGAAAAAAAATAACTAGGTCAAAATTCATAGAAGGATTTTGAACAAAATCTTTTAAGGGGTTGATAGGTGAAAGGTTAAATTATGTACTTTTTCAACTACAGACTTCAACATGGCCATGAGAAATATGTGAAATTAAAAATACCAAGGTCAAATTTTTATTCTAACTTAGTGTGATACTCTTTTATTAAAATTTGAAAACTTCTTGTTCGATGGTTATGGGAAATAAATTACTTATTAGTTTTTTTAAGATCAAATTTAACAATCATTTATTTTTTAAATATAGTAAAATTAATAATGTTATGAGAAAATAATAAGAATAAAATTAAATGTAATAAGTTAAGTAAAAGAATATGATCGAATTAATCTCATTACCCAATAATTTTTTAACCCAAAATCAACATAATAAAAATCATTGACAAATTAGAACTCAGAAAGGTGAAAATATTTAGAAATAAAATAGTATTTCAAAGAAGATAATCCTTCTCTATCGATATAGATCTTTCTCTTATAACTTCATATCCCTTTATATCCTTACTATTGATCCCCGTTGACCTCTACCCAATGTTTTTTTTTTGAATTAATTAATGTTATGATTCTTTTCTAATGAAATTATTTCATAAATATAAGAGGGTTCCTCAATTATTTCCTCATAGTCATGAATTCTTATCTTCTAGTTAGAACTGGACATGTGGTTCCAATCACTATTCATTATCTTCTCTAAATTGAAGGTATCGAAGTGCGGATTGGAAAAAGATGGGCTAGGTATTTAAAAAAATTCACTAATGATCAACGTAAATACATAATTTCTAGTGGATCACATCCTGATACAACTGTTGAGGATATCACGTGAATTTATTTAACCACAAAATAAAAAAAAATGATTACCTCATTCGATATAAAGTTTCATTCATCAAGTGATCATTATTTATGACTATTTCTATAAGGAAAAAAATTCAAATCCCTCTAGATCATCGACATGAACTTCAAAAATCATCAGGAACATTATTCTCCAAATTCTGGGTGCTACTATGGATATTCAATGATGTTTTTGAGGTCCTGAAGATCACCACATAAATGTTCCTTTCATCCATGAATGATAGCCCAGTATAATTGCTATGATTGAGATATTCTCACTCTAGTAAGTGGGAGAAAAGAGATTGGAGCTCTAAAAATCATTAAATGTATAGTACCCATGAGAGAGCCCCCTCCTCCTTTAAATAGCGAGTAATCAAATTACTCGCAAAATCCTTCTTGACCCTCGAATATCTATTACCCACTAAATAATCCATAAAAACATTTTATGACTATTTTATTAAGTCATAAATATCATTTATATTTTTTTCACTTACTTGTAATATAATAAATATATTACATGATAAAATCGATCCATTTAACTCAACTCAACACTCCTGTATTTCTAAATACATTAAATAAATAAATTCAACTCCAATTATTCTATACTCGAATAATAATTTATTTATTTGTTTCTTGGAAATCATTTATTCTTGAACATCTCCCAGAACTCATGGAATATCTTACTATGTCCTAAACAAAAATTCATTATAATAGGCTAGACTTTTGAATATGCCTAGTGTGTGACCGTCAAGACCATTATCTCAATAATATTGAATAATATTCACAGAACAGTAGTGGATTCTAGCAACCCATCAAGTCCCCTAAAGAGATAAGGTAAAGTCATAGCAACAAAAACCTTTCCTATGAACACACTTCATGTAATATAATCTCTATGTCTCACGATACTCATTATACAAGAAACACACTTTGTGTCATAATCCTTTATTTATTATTCATTGTCCAAAATGGATAGACTTACCTTCTTTTACCATGGATATGGATTTAGTAAAGGTACTACCAACATGTTCAACTATTCCTAATATATCATTTTATTTAGGAATGAAAAATTCTATCTTGATTATTTAATCAATGGAATAGTACTATTGACACACCCAATGAAAGCTACCTCACTATGACATTAATTCCATTGTTGGTTTCCTTACAATAAATTATGTTATTAAATAGTATATACTAATAATAATCTCAAGTTAAGAGGACATTACACATGTTTATAGATAGGAACTACCAATAAAACATGAAACATGTGGTGTTCCTATTGGAGAGTCATTCCTCATGATCTCATATACTCAAGATCAACAAATGTTAACTTCATGAGAATCCTCAATTCTTTTGAGCCCCCAGCTCCTGATAGTCAAACATCATCTGTATCCAGTTGGTATGATGTGTCTAGACCATAGTATATATGTTTAATATTAATTTAATAGTATCACAAGGTTATAATTATAGCCTTGGAACTACTATAACCTTTTGAAATGACAAGTAATAAAATTAACTTACCATATAAATAGTGGATGCATAACTATCTACACTATTATGGTATGTATACAGCATGAATAACTCACTGTATATATGATATGATAACAAAAATGTATTGTTAAAGTTGGGTCTAGGTAACCCACTTTTATAATACTCCCACTTTCACTAGATAAAACTTTTTAAATATCCTTGTTATCTATCATATAATAAGATCATATTTTTCTAGGTTATGGATTTAGTAATTGGTCCTAACACACTTTTTCAACATGGATATTATTCAATTTGTGATTACACCTCCTTGAGTAAGACACCTCAAGTGAGGATATCCATGATTGTATTCCTTTAATCTATTGTCGTAACATAACATATTTTCTAGTAATAGTAGTAGAATTATCATAATTTATATTATGATAAAAATTTACTTAATGGGTGTGATTCTAAGAACTAAAAAATATCATTACATATTTTACACTACTTCTTTAGATTCATTAGAATCCATAATATACTAGGTATTTATAGATATTTATAGCACTAAATTTAATGTGATTCTATTTTTTATTACCTTAGACTAATAGTGATATTTGATCATATTGATACAAATAAAGACTAGTTTGTGTCCTCTTAAAACTATTTTCCTGTCTCCTCTATATATCAGGAACATATTCCTTGTACACTCTCAAGTAAAATTGGATAGTTTTCATTACTTCTCATGTAGTACTCCTATATTATAGTAGATATTTTATTACCATAAATTATATATTAACATTATCATAAATTCTACATAGCATGGAATATGTGATTGATCCATCACAAAAGCATATAAAATTATAATCCCCACCTTAATCTACTCCTATAACTCATACATGTCTTCATAGAGAGATTTATTCCATGTAACATTGGTAATAATTCTCTCCCGAATTGTTTCAATGTGTATTTTTAATACCTTTTCCGTATATGTATTATTTAATTGGTCTAATAAACCCATTAGATATACACAATAGATATCATTCCTTATAAATTAAGTTTCTACTTTAAGTCAATCTATATAGAGTTACTTTTATCAATTTCTTGACTAATTGTAAGACCGGTAGTTTTTTCCTATATCAAATATATTTAAATTAGAAAACCATGGAGCTACCACTAACATTTGTAGGAATATGAAAAAATTAATTTTAAATGAATATTTTATGATCTTGTTTCTTACTTAAATACTTAACTGAATTTCAGTTACTTTCACCTCGTATTGGAGTTCTATGGGGTCACCAACCATCTCTCATTGTGTCACATAGGCACCTTCCAAAATTGGTGATCTTGACATCCTATTCCTAATAATATGATCATAGAAAGTATCCATAATAAGTAAAGCTCTAATGTATTTAGGAATGATGAATTGGTATAAATAATCAATCCTTATTTGTACCACTCTTGTACCACCCATGTAATGTTTCTATTGAATACCACCATAGTATCAAGATTTGAATCATTCAAAAACAAATCAACTGTCATTTGATACATGGAATCCATTATATAATTTTAATTGAACATGAAAATCTTATCTTGTTTTTATTTACCACTTCTTCATGGGATTCATTATTCTCAATTAATAATGTCTCACTGACCATGGTGAATATAAAACCATTATCATGGTTTTATCCTTCATATAAAGAAATTGCCTCTAGAACATTCCCTTTCCACATGGTCTTATGGAACATTTTCCCATTCCAACAAGTTGTGTATCTTTGGTATTTAATTAATCCAAGTCAATATTTCTCCCACTATCTCAAATAGAGATGTGCGCACTTTTATAGAAATATAGTCTATCACTTAACTATCTATTATTGGTATTTTTATAATATCTTTGTAATACTTTATGATAATTACTTTAGATTCATATTGTGTTTTTCTTGATGCAAGTTTGTTTATTGATTTATCTTTAACAAACTCGTTACATCTAAACAAATTTTTTATGGCATGATGGATTTATATCATACTATAACTCATATTATATACATTTTTTCATTATTTTTGGAATATGGTTATGGTATAAAATCTCAATTTGTGATGCATGTCTTAAAAATAATGGAATTACCTATAATGGGTATAATCCTTAACATGAATTCTCCTTTTACTTACATCATGACTCTGATGTGTATAAGGAAATTTTTGTTTAAGAATTACTCCATGCTAAATTATATATATCAATGTTTTCATATAAGACTCATCATTGATCCTTCCTATCAGTATCATAACTTTGATGTGTAGAAGGAAATGTGCATTTGTGAATTTCTCCATGCTACATTATAATGATTGATGCATGATTGGTCAAGATATTCTTTGGCACATGGGTCTGAAGCAACTTATATTTTATAACAATTAATGTTTCATACTTTACTTTTACATTCCTTAAAACTCTTAAAGAATTTTTATGAATAATATTTACCACAAGGTAGTCCTTGTAATAGTCCACACATTCTAGCTAAATTAATTATGAAAGCTTCGCAGATTACCATTATTTATAAAGGTTTGTTTTTTCAAAACTAAGTAAATGTGTCAATAATACCTAATTTATTTATCTCTAAAGTGTTTAAATACCATAATTGGTATATACTTGACAACAAATTCTAGTTTTTAAGATAAATAGTTATCTTTCTACAACAGGTAATTAGAGTCTTAAGTTTTATATTCATAATTTATTTCCAATAATTTAAGAATTAATGAACTATTAGTTGAGTATTATACATGATAGAGATAATATTTTAATAATTATAAATATGTTTTTAAATGATTTAATCCCTTCTAATTAACCAATTTGAGCTTCTTTGGACCATTTTATAACTTTTGGTGAGTTTTGAGCTTAAATGTGAAAAGTGGTTAATTCTGGACATTAAACAGATTTATGTTTCCTCTGTATTTCTTGAATAAATCCTACATTTTTTATCCAATTCACCTGATTCCTTTTTTTTTTGGATGAAATTTTTCATTGGATACAAATTATTCTTCTGGACCAAGTTCCAATTCGAAATTCAACATGCCAAAAGAAATCAGTCAATGTGAAAAGATTTTCAGGACGGCAGAATGGACTATGACATATTCAAAGAAGTATATATTGGACCACCGGCCTTAAAATTCAGTGGTTACTACTGGGTTATACAAATTACTATAATGTTCAGAGGATCAAAAAATATCAAAAATAATTCATTCATTAAGACCTCCAATTCAATGGTCAAAGAAGGGTTGGTGGAATAGTGTTTGGCGGTCAGGAAAAGTCTCTTCCATTTAGGCGGCCATAACTTCCTTGAAATGGATCAAATGGATCTGATATTTTTAGGGTAGATGGAAAACTCCGTGAAAAACATTCTATAAGAAGGTAACTTTGCCTCATTCTTCCAATAGGTGGCATAACCGAAGAAAACTTTTGGCAGACAGATTCTGGATGATTTATTTTTGAGTTCTTCATTTCTCCCTTTTGTTCTTCAAGTTCTATAATGCCTTTTTCTTCCCATTTCATCTCAATTACCCTTACCATGGTGGGGTAAAAATATTAGGTGATTGGGGGAGGTAAGGTTTTATATTTTTAATGCTTTTAGTTCTTACATATTTTTGAATAAAAACTTTATCTCTTCTGCGAAGTTATTTTCAAATTCTAAAAACAGAATTTATTATCTTATGCGATCGTATTCGATTTTATATTATTTTGTTATTATTTCTTTGATAAATGAAAATTTTTCTCTATCCATTAGGTTCTTTTATATATTCGATATAATAATATCAGGGCTTAGTGGTGATGTACTTGGCGATCGCTAGTACATGTGGGAGAAGTGGTGAGCATTCATGATTATTTCGGATAAACAATACTCGATTGGGAATTGCCTAAGATAATTGGGGTTATTCACTACAACTCTATCACATACCAAAAGGAGATTATACCAAACTATAATTTTTTTAAATTATATTCTTATCATAATCATTTAACCAAATAAGTGAGTTGAAACTAATTTTTGAATCTCACTTAAATCAACTTAGCATTAGAGGATTGAATAAAATGGAACAAGGATAGCATTGCAATTATAAAACCAACCCCAACTTGATAACCCATCTCATAAAATAGTTTTTAAATCAATTTCATTCCATTTTTGTCTTGAATATTTTTCTCAATTTCTTCCTTTTGTTTCGTTTCTCTCTTTGATTTTAAAACCAAACAATTTCAAAAGAAAACACCCAACGTTTTCTCTAAATAAAAAGTGACAAACTATTTTGTGTGCACTCCTCATCTGGAGAAAACCTAGGTTAACCACTATACTATATTTTAACTTAGTGAATAATAGTTTTTTCCACACCCCACGATAGGTGTTCGTCAAACTTGGCACCGTTGCCGAGGAGGAAGTGCCTCAAAACACAAAAAACTAAAAAAAACTTTCTTGAATGACCCGTAGTTAAAATAACCCTTTAATTAAATTTGATCCCAAAATTGATCGTACAATAACCCAACTGAGAAAATAAAATTTTCAAAGAGATTTTGAAGAAATACACCTCACGAATTCAAGTGATACTTCCAGTGATCACTCTGAACCTACAATAATGGCTGATAATCCCAATCAAACTCTGTGTGATCTTTGCACACCTCAATTTGCTAATCAAAATAACCAAGTCATTATCCCTGACATAGAAAATGATTTTGAACTATGCATTAATATGATTCAAGTGCTACCAAAATTTCATGGTCTTTCAGGTGAAGACCCAAATCGACACATCCAAGAGTTCACCTATGTCTGCTCCAACTTCAAACCCCGGGGAGTCGCAGAAGAGCAAGTAAAGTGGAGGGCATTCCCCTTCTCACTTGAGGGAGCAGCAAAAGAATGGATGTAAAATCTCTAAATAGGGGATATAAATTATTGGGAAGATCTCAAAAGAAGCTTCTTGTAGAGATTCTTCCCTAATCTAGGAGTACAGCAATAAAAAAAAGAAATTTATGTCATACATCAATCGACTAGAGAGACTCTATACGAATACTGGGAACGTTTCAAGAAACTCTGTCCAAGCTGCCCACACCAAGAAATGGAAGAGAACCAATTTATTGTGTTCTTCTACCAAGGATTGCTCGATAATGATCTCAATTTACTAGATGCCTCATCTGTAGGAGCCTTGATCGACAAGTCACCAGCAGATGTCTGAGGCCTGATTGAGAAGATTGCGCAAAACTCACAGCAATTCAGAACTAGAGGTACGAGCACTAGAGGAATCCATGAGGTAAGAACTTCTTATTCATCATCTCCCTTACTTGAAGAAACACTTAAGGAAATGACTAGTGTGATGAGACAACTTGCTGTGAACAATGTGAAGGAACAACAAGGCTCGAATCAGGTATGTTGTTTATTCTCTTCTAGTTATCATTACACTGATCAATGTCCAGAAGTGCAGGGGGCTGAAAATTGTGCAGATGCCTATCAAGAAAGGAAAATACATTCAAATCAACCACATCAACCCCAACAAGGATATGTATTCCGATACAACCAGGATAGGCCTCCATTTTAAAATCAATACCAAAATCAACCTCCATTCCAGCAGCAGTAATACCAGAATCCTCCACCATTCCAACAACCCTATTAACAGTCATACCAACAAAAACCATATGAACAACCTTCAAAAAGTTCTCATAAGAACCACCAAGAAATTTATATTGAAGATCTAAAGAATATAGTGAAAATTTTAGATAATAAATTTGACAACCTTATGGATATTCTAACTAAAAATCAAGGAAAACTCCCAGCACAAACAGTTCCAAATCCCAAAGAAAGCGTGAGCGTTATTACAACATGAAGTGGAAAAGAGATAATGTCACCTGAACAAAGTGAGGATGATGATTCTAAGAAACCTAAGGAAGAAAAACACATCCATCCAAAATAATTAGACCAGAACAACAACAGAGAAAGAATAAGGTTTACAAAGGAAAGGCCAGAAAAACCGTTGCAAAAACAACAAAGGGAGAGAAAAGATATCCAAGCATCATTCCCATCTGCATTAGTTGAGTCAAAGAAGGTTTAAGAAGGGAGAATTCAAAAATAAATCCAAGAAACTTTTCAAAAAGTTGAGATAAATATCCCACTACTAGATTAAATCAAACAAATCCATAAGTATGCAAAATTTTTGAAGGAGTTATGTGCAAAAAGAAGGCGGTTGGATAGAAATGAGAGAATCAGCTTAGGAAGAAGTGTCTCAGCACTGATCACACCAATGATACCACAAAATGTCAAGATCCAAGGACAATATCTATTCCTTGAACTATTGGTTCTTTAAATTTTATTGATGGATTATGTGATCTAGGAGCTTCAATAAATGTTATGACTCACTCAGTATTTTCATCCTTGTAGATCGGAGAACTAAAACCAACTCGAGTGGTGGTCCAATTAGCAAACAGATCCACCGTTTTCCCAGCTGGAGTTATAGAATATGTACTCATTGGAGTAAGTGTATTGATCTTTCCAGTAGACTTTTATGTCTTTACCATAGAAGAAGATAGAGCTTCAGGCCCCTCTCCCATCATCCTAGGGCGACCCTTCCTTAAAACAGCAAGTACTATCATCAATGTCCATGAAGGAACACTCACAATAGAACTTGGAGATAGTACAGTACACTTCAACATTCTTTATGCAATGAAGCATCCTTCCAGTAATCACTCACTTTATGCGATCTCCCATGAAGAAGGTATAGAACCAATTAAAGATTCAGGTATTCTTCTTGACTTCTTATCATTAGAAGAACATTCTTCATTTGAAAATTACAATTCCCAAGAACCTAAAAATCATAATCTCATGTTAGAGGATGAGGTAAAATCTGATTTTTTTTTTATGATTTGTTAAATGAAAATGAGATGATACTAGAGATTCCAGCCTTAGGAATAGGAAACCTTAATTCCATGTCATCCATTGAACAACCCCCATGTCTTGAACTTAAGCCATTGCCAAGTGATTTGAAGTATGATTGCCTAATGGAAGGAGAAAAATTTCTAGTAATAATTTCCAATAACCTATCCCATTCACATGATGAAACTCTAATTGACCTACTCAAAAGAAATGTCCAAGCTGTTGGATGGAGTTTAGGTGATATACCTAGAATCAATCCTAAGGTCTGTTCTCATAGAATATTTTTAGAAAGTGATTCCCGACCAGTTAGACAACCTCAGAGAAGACTCAATCCAAAAATCATGGAGGTTTTCAAGAAAGATATAGAGAAATTTCTAGCAGCTGACATCATTTACCCAATCTCTGATTCTCAGTGGGATAGCCCTATTCATGTAGTTCCAAAGAAAACTAGCCTAACAACTGTCAAAAATGAAAGAAATGAATTGATCCCCATGAGAGTACAAAATAGCTGGAGAGTGTGTATAGATTACAGGAAGTTAAATCAAGTAACCTGAAAAGACCACTTCCCCATTCCATTCATCGATCAAATGCAAGAAAGGTTAGCTGGAAAACCCCATTATTGTTTTTTAGATGGATTCTCAGGATACTTTCAGGTACCCATCGCACTAGAAGACCAGAAGAAGACAACCTTCACCTATCCATTTTGTACATTCACCTACAAAAGGATGTCTTTTGGGCTATGCAATTCCCCAGGTACATTTCAAAGGTGTATGGTGAGTATTTTCTCAGATCATATTGAGGACTTCTTGGAGGTATTTCTTGATTATTTCACAGTTTTTGGTAATTCATTTGATCATTGCTTAAGAAATTTGGAAAAAGTTTTGAAAACATGCATTCAAAATAATCTTGTCTTAAATTTGGAAAAAAATTCACTTCATGGTTGAAAAGGGAATAGTTTTGGGGCACATAATTTCAAAAAAAGGGATAGAGGTTGATAAATCAAAAGTTAAAGTAATAAATTCCTTGCCATATCCAACTTGTTTAAAACAAGTTAGATCCTTTTTAGGGCATGCAGGATTTTACAGAAGGTTCATAAAAGATTTTAGTAATATTTCTCTCCCTCTATTAAGATTACTACTAAAATAATCTGACTTTAATATTGATTATGCATGCAGAAAGTCATTTGATGAACTAAAGCAAAGGTTGATCACACCTCCAATAATGCAACCACCCAACTGGGATTACCCTTTTGAGTTCCTTTGTGATTCATCCAACCAAGCAGTGGGAGCAGCTCTATCACAAATAATTGACAAAAGGACTTAAGTAATATCATATTCATCAAGGACCTTGGATTCCACACAAATCAATTACACAACCACTGAGAAGGAGTTCCTTGCAGTTGTCTTTGCACTAGATAAATTTCGATCATATCTTATTGGTACTAAAGTTGTTGTTTTTTCTGATCATGCAGCTCTCAAGTATTTAATGAAGAAGGCAGATGAAAATCCAAGGCTAGTAAGATGGATGATACTCTTACAAGAGTTCAATTTGGAAATTAAAGATAAAAAGGGAAGTGAAAATCAGGTGGCTAATCATCTAAGTCGACTACCCCACACCGTTGAAGGAGAAATTCCAAACTAGAAACCACTTAATGATGAGATTCCCGGAGAAAAACTCTACACAATCAATAGTGAAGTTCCATGGTATGCGAATATGGTCAATTATCTGGTAACATCTCAAGTCCCATATCATTTAAATTCCCACTAAATTATAAAGATGAAATCTGAATCCAGATATTATATCCAGGATGATCCATTTCTTTGGAAGATTGCAATGACCAAGTAATAAGAAGATGTTTGCCTGAAAGTGAAATTAATTTTGTCTTTGAGTTTTGTCACACATTAGCTTGTGGAGGACACTGTGGACCTCAAAGGATAGTAAGGAAGGTTTTAGAATCTGGACTTTATTGGCCCACCCTTTTTAAAGATGCTCATGAATTTTGTAAAAGGTGTGAAAAATGTCAGTTTTCTGGAAATATTTCAAAGAGAAAATAAATGCCCCAACAACCACTTAATTTTTGTGAAATTTTTGAAGTATGGGGAATAGATTTTATGGGCCTTTTCCCAATTTCATTTAGAAATTATTATATCTTTCTTGTTGTTGATTATGTTTCCAAATAAGTGGAAGAAAAAGCCACCCGGACTGATGATTATAAAGTTGTTTGTGATTTTGTCAGGACTAACATATTTTGTAGTTTTGGAGTGCCTGGAGAAATAATTAGTGATCAAGGGACTTATTTTTTTCAATAGGAGAATGGAGGCTTTGCTAAAGAAATATGGGGTGCATCATAAAACAGAAACTCCCTATCATCCACAGACAAATGGACAAGCTGAAGTGTCCAATAGGGAAATCAAAGGAATTTTGGAAAATACTGTTAATCCAAATAGAAAGGATTGGAGCCAAAGTTTGGAAGAAATATTATGGTCTTACAGGAAAGTTTACAAAACCCCAATTGTAATGAGTCCATATAGGTTGATTTATGGGAAAACTACCACCTACCTATGGAATTGGACCATAAGGCATACTGGGCTGTGAGGAAGATAAATTTGGATCTTGAAAGTACTGGGAAGGAGAGACGATTATAGTTACAGGAGCTGGAAGAAATTATAAGGGAATATTTTGAAAACTCTGGGATTTATAAAGAGAGAAAAAGAGTGTCTCATGACAAGTTGATCCAACTGAAAAACTTCTATCCTAGAGACACACTGTTGTTATTCAACTCAAGACTCAAGTTGATGCCAGGTAAACTTCATTCCAGATGGGAAGGTCCATTTATAGTTACTAATGTATATCCTTTTGGTGCTGTGCATATTATGAAGGATCAAGAGAAGAATCCATTCACTGTTAATGGGCATCATTTGAAGAAATTCCTTGGGACCATGACATCAGATCCAGTGGAAGAGATAACACTCCTCTAGCCCATTTATCAATAAATCCATCAGGTTGTACCTCTCCTTAACACTTTCTTTCTTACTGTGATTAAATTTAAAATCATATTACATGTTTAATCCAATTTAATTCATTGAGGACATTTCAACATTTAAGTGTGCGGGAGGGAACCTTTGTAGTTAGGATTTTCATTTGTTGTATGTTTTCTTATTTTAAAAAAAAAACTTTCTTAGTCAATATGTGTGTTTATTTTTCAAATTTTTCTGTTTTTATAAAACTATTGAGATAAAATGAATCTCATTGCTATTTTAAAAACCCATTTCCTTGAGTGAAACAATGTATTCCATGAAACTGAGCTTAAATGAATACTGAAAATGACTTTGTTTCAAGTTCAATTCTTTATTAATTTCATGAAAATTACTCAGAATTTTAAATCTCATGCCACATATCACTGTCCTTATATTTGAAATCACTTTCCTGTGAGGCTTATAAACCTATTTTTCATACTCTTTTATTTTACCTCACTTCTTGAGAGAACCATACCATGCTTGATTTAACCATAATTTGATTTATTCCTATCAAAACTTGAGGGTTTGAGGTACATGTGTTTTAAATGATTGAGGGATTTCTTTGATTTTAAAGCCCCCTTTTCAAGATAATCCTTTTTATAATGGCCCACCTTATAAATTTAATCCTTGTATCCCATAGAAGCCATGAACATCCTGTTAGGTTAGCCACATTACAAGCCAACTTTTCCTATCCAACCTGCTCTTGAAGTAAAATTGCATAATCTAGTTGAACTTAAGTGTGGGGGGAGGTTGACTTGTGTTGTACTAACTCATTTGGAGATACTTTGGGTGGAAAATCAAATGTTGAAGCAATGTGCTTGCTATTGAAAAAAATAATTATGTTTAAAGTTGTTCCTTATCTGGAACTTTCATGTAAAAGAAGTTGTGCCTTTCTGGAGCTTCTAATGAAAGGAAAGTTGTGCCTTTTTTTAAGCTTTCAAGAAAAATCATGTTTAAGATGATTGAAACTTTTTATGCTGAAATGATGAATGGTGTGTAATTTCACTGATTTTTTATGCTGTTGGAGATGATTTACTCTTAAGGGGAGTGAGGAGGATACTACACTTGAGTAAAAATTAGAATAATGTAATTTTGCTTCAAAAAGAGCCAAGCACTCCTTATTCAGCCTCAGAATTTTTTCACATCTAATTCCTACCAACCTGAAGCCACAGAACAACCTTGAAAAGTCCTCATGATATACATATGTCTTTGACTCACATATGGTGGAGATGTAGGAATTTATCAAGCCTATGGTGACCCTTGCATGAGTATTGGATGAGAAAGACATCGTTGAAAATCGATATTTGTGTGATGAGAGAAAATGAATGTTAGGTAAGTGTTTTTTCTGCGTGAGAGAATAAATGAAGATGAAGTATATTTAATGAACTAAATTGAGAACTTGGAATAATGGTTGTTAATGAGGCATGATATCTTTTGTTTCTTGGTGTTAAATTGTTATATCTCATTGGTTTGTGTTTTAAATTTGCTTTGATTTAATTACTTGTTCGGGAGTCCAAGTTCTAAGTGTGGTGGAATTGAAAAAGATAATATTTTAATAATTATAAATATGTTTTTAAATGATTTAATTCCTTCTCATTAACCAATTTGAGCTTCTTTGTACCATTTTATAACTTTTGGTGAGTTTTGAGCTTAAATGTGAAAAGTGGTTAATTCTTGACATTAAACAGATTTATGTTTCCTCTGTATTTCGATCATAAATCCTACATTTTTTATCCAATTCACCTGATTTATTTTTTTAGGATGACATGGTTCTTTGGATACAAATTCTTATTCTGGACCAAGTGCCAATTCAAAATCCAACATGCCAAAAGAAATCAGTCAATGTGAAAAGTTTTTCTGGACGGCAGAATAGACTATGACATATTCAAAGAATTATATCTTGGACCACCGGCCTCCAAATTTAGTGGTTCCTACTGGGTTCGACATATTACTAGAAGGTTCATAGGATCAAAAAATATCAGAAATAAATTCATTCATTAAGGCCTCCAATTAAATGGTCAAAGAAGGGTTTGTGGAATAGTGTTTGGAAGCGAGGAAAAGTCTCTTTAATTTAGGCGGCCATAACTTCCTTGAAACGGCTCCAATGGCTCTGATATTTTTAGGGTAGATGCCCAACTCCATTCCCAACATTCTATAATCAGGGACCTCGGCCTCATTCGCCCAAGATTAGGCATAACCGAAGATAACTTCTGGAAGAAAGATTCTGGACGATTTATTTTTGAGTTCTTCATTTATCTCTTTTGTTCTTCAAGTTCCATAATGCCTTTTTCTTCCCCTTTAATCTCAATTACCCTTAACATGGTGGGGTAAACATATGAGGTGATTGGGTGAGGGAAGGTTTTATATTTGTAATTCTTTGAGTTCTTACATATTATTGATAAAAACTCTATCTCTTCTGCGAAGTTGTTTTCAAATTCTAAAAACAGAATTTATTATCTTATGCGATCGTATTCGATTTTATATTCTGTTGTTATTATTTCTTTGATAAATGAAACATTATCTCTCTCCATTATTTTCTGGTATATATTCTATATAATAAGATCAGGGATTAGTGGTTATGTACTTGGCGATCACTAGTACATGTGGGAGAAGTGGTGAGCATTCATGATTATTTAGGATAAACAATACCTGATTGGGAATTGCCTAAGATAATTGGGGTTATTCAATACAAATCTATCACATACCAAAATGAGATTAGACCAAACTATAATTTTGTTAAATTCTATTCTTATTATAACCATTTAACCAAAGAAGTGAGTTGAAACTAATTATTGAATCTTACTTAAATCAACTTAGCAGAAGAGGATTGAATAAAATGGAACAAGGATAGCATTGGAATTATAAAACCAACCCCAACTTGATCACCCATCTCATAAAATATTTTTTAAATAACTTTAATTCCATTTTTGTCTTGAATATTTTTCTCAATTTCTTCCTTTTTTTCGTTTCTCTCTTTTATTTTAAAACCAAAATATTTCAAAAGAAAACACCCAACGTTTTCTCTAAATAAAAAGTGACAAACTATTTTGTGTGCACTCCTCATCTGAAGACAACCTATGTTAACCACTATACTATATTTTAACTTAGTGAATAATATTTTTTTCCACACCCCACGACAGGTTTGCGTCAATACACCACATAAAACATTAATTACAAAAATGGAATAATGTATCCTTGTGTCTAATGGACATGTGTGACAAATGTTTTGGTATTAATAAACAAAATTTCAACAAGAACCATAATCTTAGCAATTAGTAGTTGTGTACTTCTCACTATTGTCATATGAATCACCCTTTCTCAACTGCTTAGATAATTGACCTTATTTTTTGTAATGATTATTTTATTACATGGTTACTGTATTTAAAAACACATATCTGATAGGCCTATTTTATTTAATACCCATATAATATAATAGAAGCATCACTTATAATGATGATTATATACTTAGTGAGAGGCTCTGGTTTCTTCTAATTTAGTTTATTGAATTTATTCTTCCATAGATTTATCTTAGGACATTAGAAGTTAATGGAATCATATATAATGATCAGCCTATTTTCTTTTAAGGATGTTGAAAAGTTTCCTATGGTTCCACACTTTTCATTAGTATTTTCTCCTAGTCTTTCAACATGTTTACCATAAGAACTAAAGATTAATCTTTCTTTCAGTTCTTACCAAATTTTATAACCTTAAGAAAAAGGTAATGAAGTGTTTTCTACATAATATTAATTTTTCTAATCTTTTATGAAACTAAAGTAAATAAATGATAAAGATATTATAAAGGTATGTATTGAAAGATCATGATCCATCTTTCAATTTAAATGTTTTCTATTTAATCATCACCCATTCATATCTCACTTCACTTTCTCCTCATAAGCTTCTTAGAGATAAGACAATATATGAAATCATTCATGTTCTCATGATGTATCGACAAATCATTATAAATTGATGGTATCATTATGATGTAAACATCAAATGAGATAAACATGTTTCTCTTGTAAGAATCTTCCTCACCCTCACTTCATGAGGTGGCTCAACAGGTAGTGTTGACTCTAGAACCTATAATTTCCTATATTTTAGTTCTTTGTGTAAGAACTTTTACTACTCTTGGAAATTCATTCTGATGAGGAAATGTTATTTTCAAATAGTAATATCAATGTATCTATTTTAATACTTACCATTTTCAACAACATAAACACTAACAGATTAGTACTTTTATCTTGATTACTGATTATACACTACTGATTAAGTCGTTAAATATCTCTCTCTATTTTATCAAACCCCAGTATCCCTAACTACATGATTTAAATACTCGGTCTCTAGAGTACTCTAATGCCAAGAATCCTTGAAACCTCTCCTCATATTCAAACCTATGGCTACACCACTACTCACAAAGTTTCAAGGTAGGAATTAGACTGACCAACCACATTGACTTGTAGATCCTTGATCTATTCAATGAAGTGCCAGGTTCTAAAAATTATAAACATGATTTACTCAACACTTTTTCTATAAAGATTAAATAAGAAAGATATCACGATAGGAAAAAAATTTGGTGATGATTTTAAAAACCACCACCAAATGTTTTCAGAAAAAAAAAATAACTTCAGTTTCTTATAGAATGTTTTTAAAATCGCAGCTAAATGTGTTTTATATTTTTGGATTTTTAAAATTTTTATTTTTTTAAATTTTTATTTAATTTATTTTTAATAGTTATTTTTTTAAAACATTCATGAATTTGAAGTAGTTTTTACAAAAAATATTCTAAATTAATAGAAAAATATTAAATATTACATATTTAATTATGATGTATTATAAATAATTATGATTTATTCTTAATAATTAATTATTATTATTATTATAAGTTCATTAATTATAACCATTTATTATTAATTATTTACATATTTTTTAATTAGAATGTGTTAATTGTTAATTATTTATAATTATTAGTTGGTAATTATTTGAAACTTTAATTAATTATTGTATAAGTTGAAAATCAGACTTGAAAATCAAAGAAAGATAACTCTTCATTGGGGAGTACATTTAAACTCCACAACCAGTCAAACTGAAGCTTATAAAATTAACTACAGATAAATTAAATTATAATTTTATAATAATGAATAAAACCAAAAATATTAATGTTTTAAGAGAAGTTGAAAATCGAACATGAACTTCAAACAACCAAAAATTTGGATCTAGGTGTCTGTTTTGGCTCTACCACATATCAAATCATATCATGTGAAGATATCTATTCCATGTTGACTATAGGGCCCAATCACTATTTTTTTAGGTAAAAAAGTCTTGGAAGGCCTCCAAAACTGAGTTATTAGTTAAAATACCATGCTTTTTTAACATTATTATGAGGTTATAGCTTCATTTAAGAGTGTCTTCATATGATTTTTGGGCCGCTTATGATTTAATTCCATGGATATAAATTCCTATTGACTTGATACTATTGAAATTTTTTTAGTTTCCCCTATTTTGGTGATTTATTATCAAATATATATATAAATATATATTGATAATACTCAAAGAATAGATGGAAGAGCAGGGTAGAGAGAATGGTGAGAACCCTAAATCTAGTGAACAAGATTCTTCTGTGAAGAAGGATGATTGTGTGGAGACAATTTTTATTGATCTTGTTGATGATCGACCTATTCGTGTTGGTCACAAGTAGTTCATTTATTTATATGTGGAAAAAAATAAAAAGGATGGAGTTTGTGTCTTATGAAGATTCTAGATTGAAGAAGAATTTTTTCGATGTGGTCAAGGCTATGGGGAACCTTTCATTATTGGAATTGGATTCTCCCCCACCTAGATGGGTTATTATAAAAAGGTGGATTATGCATGTATCAGCTAATCAAGATGTGGTTGAGGAACATGTGAGCCTATGAAAATACTCTATCATCGCGTGAGTCTTGATTCCAAAAGGGGTGAATTCATAAAAATTCAATGAACTCTCCCAAGGGATTTTGGTGATATGGGGATTTTATGTATTGAGTATGAAAACAGTGGGGGATGGTTTTTTTCATGTTTTATTTCCATTTGATGAGTGAAAATGGCGGGCTTAGAGATTAGGACCAGTTTGTATGAAACCTATATTTATCCTGATTGAGGAATGGGATTGAAAATTTGATCCTAGTAATTCTAGAAACACTCATAATCAGGTTTGGATATGAATTTTTAAAATGAATTGGCTTTACTGGTATATGATAATACTCTATTACATTGCCTCTTCTATTGGAAATACTATAAGGATGGATAAGAAGATGAACAATCCTTGTTATGGTAGTTTTGCATGGATTTTTATTAAGGTTGATATGTCTACCACTCTATTTGATGAGATTGTGCTGACTACTAGGGATGATAGTATCAATGTAGAGGTTCACTATGATATTAAACTTAAGTTCTATGGGAATTTTGATTTCTTGGGGCATGTTAACTTTGAATGCAATAGGAATAAAATGCACAGCTTTTTCAAAATACAAAGGGAAGGATATGGTTCCCCATTCTAATAATAATGGACTTGATCCTAGATATTTTAATAATAGGACTGTAGGTCTATCATCTATGGATGGGTATAAGGATTTTTCTCCTATGAATGGTTCCAATGATCAAAATTTATCCCATGTGGAGGTGATTAAGGTGATGAATGATGGGGTCCTTCCTAAAGAAACTGCAATTAAACCCCCTATAAATGGTTTGTCTGCACATGGTCTCTTGGTTTAGGGATGTTATATTGATGAATCTATGAAGGAATTATCACTCATTCCTACAATTAAAGGTGAGTAGAAAGATGCTTCTCTAAGTGGAGTTAATTTTGTTCTCTGAGAAGACCAATGAAATTCCTCTCTTGGAATCTAATGGTCTTTTCCATCAAGGTGACTCCAGTAAAACCACAGTTGAGTTGGATAATCCTCTTAAAAAATTCATTATTCTATAACCTATTAGTACTATAAATGAGTGTGTTAATTCCTTCTCAGCTAAACAAACTAGAGGCACAAATATTCCTGGAGTAATTCATGTTATGGTGAATATTGATTAATGTATGGTTTTGGGAAGGCCTAATTATCCCTCAATATAGTGAATTTTAATCAATAATATATAGAATAGTGTGGATAATCATGCTCATTTTGATTCTATAGCTCTAATTGGGGGCCCTTTCTCATAGGTTCCACCATCCAAAACTGTAAGAAGGAATCTCCTTGTTAGATTCAATCTAAAACTGTTTTAATCATCCAATACGATTACCCCTTTAAGTGGTGACTCTTGGTATGAAGGTGATGAGTACTCACCCCCATATAAGAAAAGTTATAGTGATCTATATTTTAATAATAATGATTTAAAATTGGAAGTATTAGAGAAGGGAAAGAGGACTAAGGAGAAACTTTTTACTGGTGAAAGCATGAATCAGCATCAATATGGTCCTGGGACAGGGCTTAGGTCCCTAAATCAATGAAGGTTCTATTCTATAATTACCAAGGGATTAGTAAATATCCCATAGTCACTATTATTAATCTCTTTCTTCGTTAATTACTGTAGTTTTTCATGAATTTCAATAAAAAACAACTCACCTTTTGTCTAATTTGAAGTGAAAAACATGATTGTTGTGCACTCTTCTCTGGAAACAACCTAGGTTGAACATCATCATCATCATCATAATCATTATTTATTCAAAAAAATCATGAGAATAGAAATAATAAAAAACAAAAACAAAATAAAAATCATCGTAATATGGTGTCCGGAAATAGTGGATGTTAAGAGCATCCCCTCTCATAAGATTCTCCCCCTTAGGACTCAAGAAGAACATGCTTGTGAATCATGTGACACTATATCCTTGGTCTATTATAAATGAAATATGGTCTTAAACCTTTTTTCCCTCACACCAAGTATAAGGTACCTACATGTGGTTTTTGAGGAAAATCTTTATCCTTATGATAACATAAGAAATCTACTCAGGGATAGTACAAGTTCCATGTAGGGAATTGTGTAAAATAATAGATTTTGTTTCCACTTATGATAGCTCAATGTTACCTTGGTGACATAAATGGATACCAGTAAGCATATCCATGGATTCAGGCTGGGTTATATCCTAGGACCAAACATTTTAATTATAGCATGAAATATCACTCATTATCATATATGATTAACCAGTTCATTTTAAACAATTCCATCAAGGAATTTATAATTATAAACTATTAAATCTTCACCCTCTTATAGTAAATTTAATTTGCATTACATATGTTCAATAATTTTTCTAATAAAAATGTGAAATCGCCAATAATCCATCCTTATAATTTATTGAGATTAATTATTAAAGGTTTAAATATTTTAAAATTGTCATTAGTAGTAAGCATATACAAGTTTCATCATCAACGTAACATTGTTAAATAGAATTCTACCCAAATTATGCATAATAAATAAATGTCATGAATGCATATGAAATTTAATATTTAATTCTTGGAATCATCTTCATATTTTATTGTCTTTTATATGACCATTAGTCATAAATGAATTTAGCATGTAATTTATTCACTATCAAGCTGTGAAATTTTTTCACTTTTTATTTTATGTGATCACTCAATGTGTAAATTATATTTAAATATCGTATAGGTAATAAAAAATAAAAAAATATGAAATTATCTAGTGCTGTAAAATAATTTAATAATTTTAAAGATAAATATAACTCTATTTATTTTTTAATATTTGTGTTGATGCAACGTGAATAATTTTAACATCTAAAGAGTTATGAATATATTTTATTTAATCATAATAGATTTCATGCTACCCATATAAATTATTTATAACCAAGTGTGAATATTCCCTAATCATATCATGTAATTATATAATGAAGTGTAACTCCTCGTATTAAATTTTTTTTATATCATGTTATTTATTATCACTGAAGGAATACAGGATAGAATTATATTATTAGAAAAGTGAAATTACACACTATCTAGAAAAAAACAAGGAAATAACAATATAATCTGTGATAAACTCCCCTTCCATGCCCTTAATTTCCATGCATAAAAAAACTTTTTCCTCTAAATGAAATAATTTCACCATGAAAAATAGGTTATGAAACATACATATTCTCTAATAATAAAGCTACATGCTATAATAATATCTTCCACTTAAAACTACTAGAATAAGAAAAGTAATATTATTCATTGCATGAGATATAATTTTCCATTTTTTATTTTAATTTCATATTAATATTTTATTGTAGTTAATTGCATCTATTAATATAGAGAAACTAAATTATTATTGAACCACACTTTCACAACATAAATGAGAAGTTTCATATTTTCTATTTGATTGCGGAGGTTAGACGTTTCTCTATGATACATATATTGTGATACATTGTGCATATTTAAAGAGAGAGTATATGTTTTTCATCACTAGGATCTTTCATGTAAACTCAAATCACACGAACTGATAATCACAGTTGTTGTTAAAATGGAACTTGAAGAACCACATATTCTTCATTGGTGATTTTTATCAAATAAATGAGAATACTCAATGGTCGTTTGGTTTTGAGAAATAGAGAAGGAATAAAAAGGAAATAAATATTTTTATTTTAAAATGATGAAAACTGAAGTAGGGTGAATTTAAAATGCTTCATGAAAGAATGGTGCAAAGGTGTATACAGTTCTCATCTAAATCATGTGACCCTTTAATTCCATTTAACCAAGACGTGATATTATTTTATAAATAAATGGATTAAAACAGAGAGGGTATGGATTCCATAACTAAATGTCTATTCTAACATTTTAACTAATTTAATTATATCAAAAATTGGAGACTGGAAACATGTATGGATATGATATTATTTTAATTATTATTTTTATAAATACTTTACACACTAAGATCACACTTTTTCCCATCTCCTACGTGAATTAATTCTTCCCCATACCTCATGTACTCTCTCCAACACCACTTTCCAATTTCATTTTAATTTATTTATTTATGTATTTTTTTACAATTTTTATTACACGTTATTTATCTCTCTAACACACACACACACATATATATATATATATATTCTTCTACATTTTCATCTTATTCTGATAACACCAAACCTTTTCATTTCATTTTCATTTATAATTTTCTCACTTTTTTAATGTTTAAATTCTATTTTTATTTTTTAAAATAATTCATTCCAATATATATGTTTGTGTGTGTATGATAATACATATACATATAACAATGTGGTATATAACAAAAAAATATATATAAATACATTCATAGATACACACATATATATATATAATTAAAAACCTCAAATATAAATATAAATATATACCTATGAATATATACGTATTTATTTACATTTATATATATAATAAAATTTAATATCCATATAACATGATAATATATATAATAATATAATATATGTGTATAAAAACATGCATTTATATATATATATGTAATATTTGGTAATATAAATATTTTTGACACATTTTATAATGATGTATTATATATATACAAAATGTAACACATAACTAGTTTTAAATATAATTAACAAGTGCATAATATTTTAAAATAATGCATTAAAAATATTGATTGATTTTGAATTTATCAATTAAATTCTTTATCAAATTTATTTCATTATTATTTTATCATTTCAAAATAATTTAATTTTGGATTTACCTTTAAAATTTTCTTTAAAGAAAATTAAATTGGAGATTCACCCCCATGTCATCTACTCTGACCAACAGTTGATAAAAAAAGGTTGATTTATGTTCATATTAATTATTATTTTATTTTCCAAAATGGTTTTTAATTTTTTTTTAATATTAATTAATTTCGAAGCATGATTTTTTGATGGAATCTAATTCTTATTTTCATGCTCTTGTTTTTGGTGGCATGAATTATTCATATTGTAAAATCGTATGTCATCCTTTCTTTGTAGCATTAGTTATTATATCTGGAAAAATGTCATGTGTGAATATACTCCAACTAAATAATCTGAATATATGTAGACTCCATATAATGTTCAAAACTTGTAACTTAATAGAAACTCTATGAATGCATTACATTTTTGTCTTTATTGAAATTAATTTAATCACATATCTGCATGTAAAACGGATCATGGAATATGGAAATTACTAAATGTTACCCATAAAGGAACCAATAACATTAAAGACGCTAGTATGTATACTAGATAGTATTTTAAAAATATTTTATATGAATCCTAATAAATCCATCACTAGTATTTCTACGCGCTTTGCTGACATTTTCAATGGTCTCAAGTCTCTTGGTGATGATTTATCTACAGAAACCCTGTTAAAAAATATATTATGTGTCCTACAAAGAGATTGGGCACCGAAAGTCACATCCATACAATAATAAAAGTATGTGAAGAAAATGGCAGTTGAAGAACTTATTAGATCAATAATGAAGTATAAAATTACAATGAAGTCACAAGCTAAGAAGGAATCCAACAAATTCAAATAGGTAAAGAAAATAATCACCTTCCAAGCTACTAATAATGATTCATCTGATGTTGTAGTTAAATATTTTTCTCTACTCACTAAGAACATGAATAATTTATTCAAGAATAATAGATTTTCCAATCGAACCAATATGGTAAATTAAAATTTAGAATCAGAAGTGACATGATATGAATGTGAGAAAGAAGGTCGAATCAAGTTAGAGTGACCTATCTATAAAAATAATATTAATGAAAGGAAAAAAGTTGAGTAGGATTTCAAAGATACAACATAGGCTGTAAGTAATGACTCCATGGAATCAACTTCGTCAACCTCTTCGTATGAATCAAGTCATGAGTTCATTATAGCACATTTTTATGAAGTAAATAAGGTTAGTATCCTTATTCCTAATTCTTCTTTTTCCTCCTCTTCTCATAATTCTCCCACTTCTCCTTCTTCATCTTACTCCTTAAGTCACCATAATTATGAAGACCTAAAATATTCTCATGATCAACTCAAAAATGGTTTTCATAATATTTTTTAATTATACATAGAACTTTATAAGAAATAAAAATAATCTCTTAATGAAAAAGAACAACTTAAAAATGAGAGGGAATTTATTTTTAAATAAAATAAAGAATTATCCAATAAAATTAAGAATCAAATAAATGTTGGTAAGATAAAATCTAAAATCAAAGACCTCAAAATTTTTATTTATTAATTCCCTCAAGGTGAGGATACTCTAAATAATATTCTAGGCTCTCAAATACATGTAAAATAATAGGTTGGTCTTGGTTCCTCATATCATGCAAGCACCACAATAAATCTATTGAAAACAACTTTTATTAATGGTTGATCACAAGAAAAGTTTTGTAATTATTATAAAAGAATTGGATATTTAATATATGAATGTGATTATAATAATTCACATTATAGGAGACCAAAATCAATCCATATTTTATCCAATATTTACAAAATAAAATTTCATACTAAACAAATCTAGATTCCTAAATATTTATAAGATACCCTTAGTAGACACAAGTTTGTTTTGGTAAAAATAACTTCAGTCATTATATTTTATAATAAAATTGTATTTCAAGAAAAATATAAGAAACATTTCAGTATCTAGATATTGGTTTCACAAGACATATTTGTGGAGAATACTCTAAATTTAATAAAATTGATAAACTAGAAGGAGTTTATGTCACCTCTATTGATAAATCTAGGGGTAAGATAATCAGTGAAGGTGCCATATATTTTTCTAGATCAACTCTTAATAAAAATGGTTTATTTTCTAAAGGCTTGAAACACAATTTAATAAAAAATAGCTAATTGTGAGGTAGTAATTTTAAAATATATTTCAAAAAAATTTGAAAAAAAAATAACTCAAAAGGAAACAAACCCTTTTATTTACCACTTCTTGATTTAAAAATTTCTATACAATCAATTCAAAATATCCCACTAAACAAAACATTAAATACTTCAGTGCACAAGTTAGTGTGTCACGAAAAAATTCAGGGTTCCATCCAACTCGACACCTTACCCAACCCATGTCATGGACCAAAGGGCATTCTCGATCCCCATGGGTTGACAACTAGTTCCTGGGAATCAACAATAAACATTTGAAAATGATTTCACCCATGGTAAATAACCCAAAAATAATACTAAAAAATAAATTCATCACACCGAGATAAATATCCATACCAAAAGAGATAAAACAATTTCAAGTTAAACATTTTACAAATTTAACCAAAAACTGAAATACCAAAATGGGTGGGGGTAACTACACAACTCAACATCAATGAAAATGGATGTCCAACACCCTCATGCCACCTCCACAAACACCTATAATAAAGTAACACTAGTAATCAGATCTACCATCCCCACCACAAAACAACTTTCCTTTATCTGGGTCAAACATAACATATTTTACATACATAAGAGGATGTACGTAGGGTGTGAGATAAATCCCAGTAGAATTCCACCTAAAATAAATATTTCATTCCATAAAATTAGAATAAAAATTACATGTATGTTTTAATAATGAAATTAGAATCATTTTAAATAAAATATTTTAAGTAAAACATTTTCACAAGATACTTGCTTTAAAAGTAAAATGATAGTAAGATCTACTATATCTAAATGGTAAAAACCACATCACAAGATATCATCACACCATAGGAAATCCCTATCGGTACTAACACTAGTAGGACCCTATAAACCTCTTATATTAGTGAAACATGGTATAACAACCATAACCCACAGCATCATCATGCTGAGCTAATAGAGAGGAATCCATACAAAGTTCTAGTGGTGTCCAAACATAGACATAGTTTAGTTAGTGATATATTGTCAATCCTTCTAAAAGAAACAGGGCCACTACCCCACCAATCCAACTAGCATACTGGTCCTAGTCCACCCACCTAGATACCCAGGATTCCCTTTGTACTCAATTTCATTTCTCAAATCACATAGATCACCACATTCACATACACACATCAATAAATATTAATACATGATGAAACCACCATTTTTTCATAAGAAAAACATTTTTCAAATCAATATTCACACAAAAACCATTTGGAAGAACACTTCACACCACATACACAGTTTATAGAACACGTTCAATAAGAATCACAAGGAAGCACACAAAAGACACAACCAATATTCAATAGAAACCCATATTTCAACACATAATCACCACAAGTACTTTTGAATACACATTTTGAAACTTTAACACATTCCATATAACACATTAAAGGAAAAAATCAAGCATTCAAAAATCAGAAAATAATTCTAACGCATGGAATCACCTACCTCAAGCTTGGAAACTTCCAGAATTTAGTAGAAAACCACAACCATACCATAAGGGGACCCCATAAAGGCAAGATCAACCTAAAACATCAATATTAAACCCATGGAATCAGGATTTAACCCATTTTAGGGCAACCAAATCACTTTATAAAATAGAACCCAAGAAAGAGGGAATAATAATACTTGAAGAATAAAGAAATCAAGAGAAGAGAGGCTTACTCGATGATTCTTGAAGATCCCACACCAAATCCACCCAAAAATTAAAGTTAAAGGGGGGAAAGAGGGAGAGGAGGATACGCCTGAAAATATTGAAATGATCAAATTAGGGGTGTTTTTGGGGTTTAAATTGGGGAATGTTAGAAAGGTAATTCACTATTTTTAATGACCAAGATAGGCCACACGTTTTTCAAAACCGTGCTACAACTGTGCAGTCTCCTCTGTACAAGAGTAAACGGTCTACATAGATTCTAGGGGGATGGTACATTCTCATGAAGCAAGTCATGTGTCCTATATAGTACCATTGCACTAAGTGAACGTTTTCTACTATGATGGTGCATGGTTTCTCCTAATCATGCACCAACCTTGTGCTACCTGCTGTCGGGTCCAAAAACTCTATTTTTCTACAAAAACTCCTAGGAAAACTGAGGCATAAATATAAGAAAAAATAAACAAAGGAATAACTCAAAATAAAATCATTGATGTAAAAATTATCCCCACCATGGAACCTTTCTAACCCTAAAAAGTCATTCCAGAGTTTGATCAGAGAACAAAAATGGATACTGCTCTTCAACCTAATACTTATGATCATGTGTCTCGTGCTCATTATTACCATGCTTCCAAATAAATCAGACCAATGGTATGGAATTCTCCAAAATCACTTTCTATTGTGAATCCACAATCAGAACTGATCGTTCAAACATAGAAAAATAGGATTCCAGCTACAATTCTTCCCAATTCGGCACATGATATGGTTCTGGATTACACTTTTTTAGCTGTAAGACATATAACAAATCATGAATTAATATCAACTAAGAAGGAAAATATAATTGGTATGTCAGCTTACTAACTATCTAAATAATCTCAAAAGTCCCAACATACCTCAAATTCAGATTCCCTTGCTTACCAAGATGATGGTGAACCATGTGAGGTGCCACTTTCAAAAACACCCGATCACACAATAAGAATTTCAAGGATCAGCACCTCTGATCAGCATAAGACTTATGGATACTCTGAGATGTCAACAAGTGATGGTTGGTCAACATAACTTTGTTAGATGTTCCATGTGCCAGGCTCAGTCCCAACAATGAGGTTTTACTTACCTCAGACCAACGTAAAGGGGACAAACATGACTGATCATAAAGAGCCTCAAAAGGTTCCATTCGAATAAAGTATTGGTAACTGTTATTATATGAAAATTAAACTAATACCAAATATAAATTCCGTGAAATGATAAAATCCAAGCCACATTCCCAGATTATGTCTTCCAATATTTTATTTTTCTACTCTATCTGATCATCCTACTGAGGATGGTATGTCATGCTCAACTTTATTTGTGACCCCATTACTTTTTGAAGGCCTTCCCAAAATCTCAAGGTATAATAGGGGTCCCTATATGAAATAATCATCAGGGAACACCATGAAACCTTTCTATTTTCTAAACATTCAACCATCCCAACTCATCCACTTTGGTTTAATCTTTGATCAAAATGAAATGGGTAGATTTGGTATGATGGTCAATCACTACCCATATGGAATTCCTCTCCTAGGGTGTATGAGGTAAGACAGTAATAAAATCTATAGAGACCCCATCCCACTTTTAGGTAGGAATGGGCAATGGTTGAAGAAAACCAAAGGGACTTTGTTGCTCTAATATAACTTGATGATTCATATAATTCCTAGATATGAATTCATTTATGTCTTATCACATACCCATCCACTAAAACTGATGATGTGAATTATAACAAATCTTGTTGGAACCAGGATGAATAGAACATTTAGAATAGTAGATACCATGTATAACCACCTTCCATAATGACAACAACACCATGAAAAAACCCTTGAAACAAAAAACTCCCTCAAGATATGACAACTATTCCCAAGGCTCCTCCCCATCATTTAAGAACTTCATAGAACACTGGAATAACTCTTCATTCGGTTTCTCCTTTCAAATAAACTCCAGGAAGGATGAAATCAATGGAACACTAGAAAAGAACACACCTCTACTATACTCCTTGGTCTTGAGATGCATTTGGGAAAAAATACCCATAAAAATCCACCCTTCACTGGACTCTTTTAATGCTTTCTTTGGAACTTTCCAGCTCAAATCATCTTCTACCACACTACCATTGCCTAGGGTATAGATAATATCAAAATTGAAACCCTGATGGTATTACACCCAATGAAGTTTCTTTATATTTATATCTTTTTGGGATAATATGTATTCCAAACTCTTATGATCTAAATAGACTAAAAACTTCTCCCAAAAAAGATAATGATGCCATGTATTTAAGTCATGCATCACTACTATTAGTTCCAATTCATGGGTTGGGTGGTTATTTTCATGTAGTTAGAGTTAGTAATATCCATATATCGCTACATGGTCATCCAAAATCATCACACAGCTGAGACCCATACATAAATCATCATAGTAGACCACATATCCATTTTCGTATTTCAAAAAAATCAAACCATGGTCCATAGTCAACTACCACTTAAACTCATCTAAAGACACCTGAAATTCTCGGTTCAATTCAAATTTTTCCTATTTATAGGTAAGTGTCGTCATGGGTGAATCAAGTTGATTAAAATACCAAACTAACTACCTATAATACCCTACGAGGCCCAAAAATACCTTGATTTCGAAAAAATTATTTGGATCTACACTGATCTTCTCATGGAACACTGAAACCCCTCATTTCGAGACCACATGATCCAAAAACTTCACCTCCCTAATACATAAGGTACACATGGAAAACTTTTCATAAAGGCGATAATCTTGAAGAGTTCCCAACATGATCCTTAAATACCGCTCATAATCCTCCTAGTTTTGGAGTAGACCAGGATGTTTTTCACAAATACCATGATAAAGGAATCGAGATACTAGTGGAACACCCAATTCATAAGCACTGTAAATATTGCTGAAGAATTTTTCAACCTAAAATTCATGACCATGTACTCAAAATGGTCATACCTACTTCAAAAGGTTTTTTTAGGACATATGTCCCTCTAACTATGACCCAGTGATACCTAGAATGAAAATCAATCATGAAGTACCACCTTTCCTCTTAATATGATAAAAAAGGTCATCAATACAAGGAAAAGGGAATTTATTCTTGATAATAACCTTATTTAGCTTCTGTTAATCAATGCACAACTAGAGAGATCCATCTGCCTTCTTCAGAAATAGAACTAGGGTTTCCCAAGGTGAGAAGCTCAGGCGAATGAATCCTTTGGATACCAAATTTTATAGTTATACCTTAATTCCATTAACTCAATGGGGGGACATATGATATGAGTGAAGATATATCAGTTGGGTTCTTTGTTCCAAATCAATGGTGAACTCCACATCCCGCTCTGGAGGTAAACCTTAAAAATCACCTTGAAATACCTCTGGGAATTCATCTACTGCAGGAGGTAATCCACCCTCAGAAATACTATCATCATCCTCCAACATGAGTGATGATATCTGAAAAACAAGACAACCCAAATCCAGAAGTGGAGGTCCAACACATCTTGATCGAGGATCCCATTCACCCTAAAAAACTTGAGATCTTTCATTTTGTACCATGAATCTCGCTCGCTACAAATAACAGTCAATGTGAACCAATAATCACACTATCCAATCCATACCAAGAATCATGTCAAAGAGGTCCATTTATAAAACTAGGAAATTCCATTCTAACTCGACCCCTCACATGGTGAGTTCACAAGATAGGCACCTGAAACATAGGTCTCGCTTCTTACCAAGTGGAGTCACAAGATCTATCGTATACGACATAAGATCAGTATACAAATTAAACAAATCCATGATATGGGAAGAGATAAAATAAATAGAACAGATGCATCAGTATTAAACATAAAAAAAGATATAAAAGATGAAATAAGAACAATACCTAGAAATGTATTAGTCCCTACATCCAATGTTGTTGCTGATTTTTCAACAATATGAAGATGTATCATATCTTCATGAGCCTGAGAATTACCACAACCCTATGGATCTACATTATGCTGACTATTTCTAGAAAAAGATCCAAACTTTCCACCTCAACCACCAAACCAAGAACTCGCTATCCGGGATGGATATGACTGGACTGAAATACCTCTGAAATCTACTAAAGATGCACAAATCTAAAATGGATGTGTGGATCTAAAAAAATACTACAATTTCACCATATGTCTGCACCGACGGAATGATCTAGGTGGAGCTACGCACACAAAACCCACATAGCCCACCTCCCCACACTGATGGCATAGGACTGATCTGGAATCAAAATCCACAGAAGAAGATAGTTAATAAGGATATCCTGAACTGCCACCTCCCTTCTTCTCCTACTCTTCGCACTTCTTATTCTTCTCAAATTAACTACCACCACCCTGGTCCACTGCTGACACTGATCCATAGAAACCATAATTTCCACTACATTCAATCTCTACCATCAAAGCATGATCAACCACCTCAGTATAAATTTTAAACTTGAACAAGACAACTTGGGATTGGATATCCAGCCGCAATCCCATATCAAACTTTTGATACTTCATCTAATCATTTGAGACCACCTTGGGTGAGAAATGAACCAACTCTAGAAAGAGTTTAGTGTATCACATCATGGTCTAATCCCCCTAGTAGAGATCCAAAAATTCATGGGTGTCAGTGAAGGAAAAGGTATCAGGAAAATATTTCTCATTGAAGATGACCTTGAAATCCTTCCATCCCATTTTCTCATTCTTTCCATATTGAACCAATGAGTCCCGCCACCTCCAACAAGGATCTTCTAAAAATAACTAAGAAAATTTCACCTTTACTTCCTCAGTCATATCAAGAAAACCAAACATCCACTCAATCTTGTCAAGACAATCCTCTGTATCTTGGGGATTCGTGCTACCCTGAAAGGAAGGAAGATTGTTCTTGAGGATCGCTTAAAATTTTTATTTTCTATGAACTGGTTCATATTCCCCAACATAAGTAGGACTAGATCCCACTCTATGACACAAATATTAAATAGTATGAACCACAACTTACACTAGTCTCTGATCAACTAGTGAGGCAGAACACTCTTCGCCCTATTCTTGTGGTTATATAGGAAGCCTTCAAGGAGGAATCTTACTACAACAAGCAACATCTGTAAATAAAAACCATCAATGAACCATTCTAAAAATTCAGTAAAAAAATCACAAACACTTCCATAAATCAAAATAAATTCATATCCATCACAATAACAAGCCAAACTACTTCACCCATGCTCATTTTCCATGCACAATCTACATCTTGTACATCTCACCTAAAGGAGAAGTCAAAGAAAATCCCAACATCCCATGGATAATCAAGACCGATCATGAGGTGTGTTGTCCAGACACCTCATTGGTGATCAAAACCACAATCCCCAACAATCCTTGATCCAGTCTATCCAGAATCTCCAAAATATCATGACCCAAATAAATAGTGAAAACCTCCTTTGATACCATTTTTTCATGAACCAAGTCAAGGTTCCATCCAACCTGACACCCAACCTAGCCCATGGCATGGACCAAAGGGAATTCTTGATACCCACAGGTTGGAAACTAGTGCATCGGTATCAAGAATACACTATTAGTAATGATTTCACCCCTGATAATCAACCAGGAATAAAACACAAAAATAAAGTCATCACACCAAGATTGATATCCACACTAAAAGAGATACAATAATTTCAAGTTAAATATTTTAAAACTTTAACCCAAAAAAATACCAAAATAGGGGGGGAAACTACACAAATCAACCTCCATACAGCAAGAGGACCAACACCCTCATGTCACCTCCACAAACAACTGCAAAATCGGAACACTTGCAACTAAATCCACCATCACCATCATAGAACATATTTATTTTACCTAGGTCAAACATAACATAGTCTAAATACACCAAAGGGTGTATGTATGGTGTGATCCAAATCCTAGTAGGATGCCAACAAAAATAAATATTTCATTCCATAACATTAGAATAAAAATTACAAGCATGTTTTAAGAATGAAATTAGAAAAAATTTAAAGAATAAATTTTATGAATAACATTTTCAAAAGAAACATTATTTTAAAGTAAAACAAAAGTAATATCCACCGTATGCTGATGGTAAGTAGAAAATTAAGAGATAGAACCACATGATGAGAAATCACTATAGGTAATAGCACTATTGGGACCCTATGAACCTCATATCTCGGTGAAACATGGTATAGAAACCATAACCCATAGTGTCTTCATGCACTAACCACTGGAGAGGAATCCATCCAAAGTTCTAGTGGTGTCCAATAATCAACATAGGTTTTGTATCGTCAATCCTACTATAAGAAACCAGGTATCGACCTTACTGATCCAACTAGTATACTAGTCCTAGTACACCCACCTAGATACCCTGGATTCCCTTTCTTCTAAATTTCATTTATCATGTCAAATAGATCACCAATTTCACATACGCACATCAAACAATATGAATACATAAGGAAACCCCCATTTTTATAAGAAAAAACTCTTTAAAATCCAAACACACACCAAATCCATTAGGAAACACACTTTGTACCACTTAAACAACTTCTAGAACACATCTAAGAATCACCACGAGGAAGCACACATAAAACACAACCAATTTCCTTTAGAAACCAACATTTCAAAACATACATGCATCAAGTCATTTTGAAAACGCATTTCAAACCTTTCACACATTCCCTAGAACATATTCAATGTATAAAGAAAGCTTACTAAAATCATATAAAAATGATAAATCATGGAATCACCTACCTCAATCTTGGAAACTTCCAGAATCTAGTGGAAAAACACAACCATGCCATAAGGGGACCCTATAAATGAAATATCAACCCAAAAACATCAATATTAAACCCAATAACCCATGATTCAATCCATTTTATGGAATCCAACTCACTGTAGAAAAGATAACCCAAGAAAAAGAGAAGAAGAGCCCTAGAAGAAGGAAGAAATCAAGAGAAGAGAGGCTTACTCGATGATTCTTGAAGATCCCCAACCAAATACACCCAAAAATCAAAGTTAAAGGGGGGGAAAGAGGGAGATGAATAGAATCCTATGGTTGAAAATCCCAAATGGAGTGAATTAGGGGTGATTTGGGGTTAAAATTATTGAATGGTAGAAAGGTAATTAACTATTTTTAATGACCTAGACAGGATGCATGATTCTCCCACATGGTTTGAAATATGGATTTGTTAAGGAAATTTACCATTTAAAATATGGATTTGGAAATTAGTAGAATCAAGCTATACCTCCCTACCAAAATCATTTCCAAAACCAACCCCTATTCCAGCATCAATTCCAAAACCCACCACCATTTCAACAAAAGAAATCTTATAACCATCCTAATTACTAATAACAACCTCATTTACATTAAAAAAACTTATGAGAAACCCTCAATAAGTGCACCAACATCTAAGAATAAACAAGTATGGTCCAATGTTGAGGGTATGGAATTTAATATAGATAATCTAGCTAACCAGTTCTGAAGTCTTATGGACATGCTGTCCAAAAAATACAAGGAAATTTTCCACCCAAACAATCTTGAATATCAAGGATAATGTGATACTGATTAGAAAATGAGTGGAAAGGATATTAAACCACATGAACCTAAGAAATTTTAACTTAGAATTAATGAAATCAAGTATGAAAATAATTAGAATAATTTTTAACATCAATCAAATTAACCAAAAGAATAAAATAAGAAAGAGGAAACAAGAAAATATTTTAGAAAGGGAATACCTAAAACACCCTTTTGAATGGAAACAAATGGAGAAGAAGGATATTCCATTTTCATTCCCTACCAGTATAACTAAGTTGATGAAGTTTTAAGAAGAAAAAATAAAAAGTGAAATATAAGAAACCTTTTAAAAAGTATAAATCAACATCCTTTTTTGGAAGATATACAAAAAAACCAAATTATTCCAAATTTATCAAGGATTTATGCAATGGTAATAGGATACTATAAGAAAATGATGGTATTGTATTGGGAAGAAGTTCCTAAACCATTATCACACCACAGTTTTGATCAAATTTCATGATCCAGAGTCATTTTCCATTCCATGTAACATTGGATCTTTAACTTTATCTAATGATTCATATTATCTATAATCTTTAATTAATGCATTTCCTTACTCAGTATACACTTCTCTATAGATGGGAGACTTGAATCCAATAAGAGTGGTGGTCCAACTTTATAACAGATCCATGGTTTTTTTAATAGGATTTTTTGAATATGTCCTTGTGAAAGTGAAAGATATAATATTCCCAACTAAATTATATGTGTTAAACATGGAAGAAGATAGGATCCCATCAAAATCACCCATCATTTTGGGGAGACCATTATTAAATGTGGCCAAGACCATCATCAATTTCCTTAAAGAAACAATCACCATTGATTTTGGAGACATCAGTGTCCACTTAAATATTTTTGATGTCATGACCCATCCCCCAGGGCCCATATCGTGATTACCCCAAGCCCGCCTTCCATAGGCCAGGGGTTGGAGATTAGCACCAAATGCGTAACTCCCTAAAAACTGGGAAGGCATTGGCTTTATAAAACATAAACACACACAACCAGAGATCAAGCGGAAGCATACACTAAGTAAAGCAATATAAAAAGTGTGTTGAATGTACAAAGGGTCCAGAAATACAATCCAAACAAAAAGGTACAGCTAAAACTGAAAGAAAAGTACAACTGAAAAGACAACAGTTGAATAGTGAAGCAGCTCCTGGATCGTCCTCCGGGTTCCTACCTGAAGGGTAGGTACAGATGTCCTCCTCAGCACTCTGCATCTATCGGTCTTCTCCATGTTCCATCACACCGAGTGTCCACCTCCGGGTACCGTCCAGTCCTCGTACACTCTACCTCGGTCAGCGCTGCCCATCGTCTGCATCCAACACAACGAGGTGCAGGCATAGCTCGTGCAGGGGTGAGTATAACGATACACATTAGGGGCCCCGAGACCCTCAAGGTCTCACAAAATCCAACAAGGACAAACCAAAAAGTAATATCTCAACAGATAACCTTTACTTAGGTATATGCCCATACATATACCTAAGTTATTAAGAAACCCATCTCAATCATGAGGAAAACACAAAGGTTATTGACTCAGCTCAAACCAGGATTTTATTCATGATGTCGAAAGCATGACTACTGGAGAACTCCTCCACTGTCGAGCACAGTAGTCTTGTCCCGACTTGGAGGTTCTACTCACTAACCGTAGACTGCTGAGGTACTCCTCCTATTGATTACCGCGGGTATGTCTCCCCAACACAGTAATGATCCCCGCCATGGGTCTGCCGCCCCAACACAGTAGTGCACCCCCTAATAGCCTACATAGGTACTCCTCCTGTCGAGTACCAAGGGTCTACTGTCCCAACACAGTAGCTCTCCTCCTCCATGGGTCTGCCACCCCAACACATTAGTTCTCCCCACTGGGCTATTCAAGTCACTCCGAAACGAATCGGATAAGAAGTCAATAGGTCTCAGCCAGCAACAAGGTCTTTGTACTCCGTACGCTCGTCTCTAGGAGGATCTTCTCCACGAGCTACTGGTCGATACTTCCAAGTGTCATTTAATCCCATGTGGAAGTATCTCTAAGGACCGCCTCATCATAGGGGTCTCAACGCAATAGAAGGCACGTCAATCGAACGCACGGTCTGTGAGTTATTAGCCTTTTTATCCCGGGGTCTCGGTTGGTTTCATGTACGAACCAACCCAAACATATCTCAACTATACCCCTAACTCACATGGGATATACTCAAAGTAACCATTTCTCAACGAGATTACCAATTCCGCTGACGTTTTTTCAAACGGACGTCTGGTCAGAGAGTTATTGGCTTTTCCGTTCGAGGGGTTGGTTGGTTTTTAAGCTAAAACCAACCCAACCATACTCCAATTGCATCTAAACCTCAAGTGGAGTATTCCAAAAGAACCTTCTCCTCATAAGTAATCCAACGCAATTGACGTCACATCAATCGGACGTCTGGCCCTTAAGTTATAAGCATTTCTGCTCCGAGGGCCTGGTTGGTTTCGGGTTCGAACCAAACCAGCCATACCCAAACTTCGTCGAAACCTTGAGTGTAATATGTTGAAACGGCCGTATCGATCCAAGGAATCCTATACAACTTACGGTGCATCTATCATAGGTCCATAGCTCAAGTTATGGGCGTTTAAATGAAAAAAGATTCAAAATGGGGGGTCTGGGCCCGGTCCGACCCGGCCCAACCCACCCTGGGTCGGCCCGAACTGGGTCGACCCAACCCGGTTCCGGGTCTGGCCCGGTAGGGCGCAGCCCAGCCTGGCTGGCGTGGCCCGGCCCGCGGCCGGCCGCGGCTTGGCCAGCCTGGCCGAGCGGGGGGCGCGGCCTCCCCAGCTAGCGCGGCCTCCCCAGCTAGCGCGGCTTAATGCCGCGCCTCCTCAAATCCGGAATGGCTTTGCCATTCCGGTTCTTCTTCCACCACCTCGGCTCAGTCGCGGCGGTCTTCTCTAGCGGTGCACCATCGCTGCTAGAAGCTAGCACCTCTATGCCGACGGGGCGTGCCAGCGCCACCTTCCGCGGACCACCGGACGCGCTCTGGTGGTCCGATTCGCCCACTGTTTGTGCCTGCGGCTCTCCCGGGACCCCCTCTTCACTGCGGCGGCTTCAAATCACCGTTGTGGTCCCGTTTCATCATCACCAAACATTCCCCGCATCAAGAATGAAACGGTGATGGGTTCAGACTTGTTCGTTAGTCCGTACCCACCGCGTTAGTGGTTCAAATAATCATCCAACCAATTAAACACCCATGCTCGAGGTTTTAATCACATATATAAAATATAAAAAATCCCCCTACCTCGATTAATAACATCGCACGTCGTCGAGCCACTAAAGACGAGCTTTGTGGTAGATGGCGTCGCAGAGAATAGCATCGTGGAGATTAGACGTCAATTCCATGGACGTCGGGGTGCATCCGAGGAGGAAACGGCATTGGTGACTTCGCGTTCTTCGAATCGTAGAACGTTCTTCGTCGAGGGTTGGTGTTCTTCATCGGAGAAGAACACTATTCTCTCTTTCTCAAGAGCTCCTTCCCTTAACACAACGAAATCCCCCCAAAATAAAATAATAGGCTAAGGCTATTATTTTATTAACCCATTCAATTCAAAATTCAAACCACTTCATTTAATTAATTGAAGAGTTATAATTCATTGATAAACATGCGTTGGCAAACATTAAAGAGGGAGAGAGGGAGAGGAAGAGTCCTTATAATTAAGGGGGTTGTCATGAATTAAACAAGGGAGATAAATGGGGTTTAAAGGAGGTTATGGGGAGATGAAGGGTTGGGGCTCGTGTGGGCCCCACCTCTCAAATATTCACATATGGGAAGTTGGGTGGGTGTGGGCCCCACCAATAACTTCCCATGGGAGGAAATAACTTCCATAGATATATAAAATTGTTCTAACAATTTTATTCAATTATTTCCAATTTCCCCAAAAATTAACTCTCAACCCGCATAAAACGCAACTACGGTAAAGGTCCCCTTAAGCAATTATCGGCGATGCGAGTTCATTGGTGTCCTCGGATTTCAATTCCGAGCACCGGTTTAAATGATAGAAAAACCCGCACGTACGTTTACTGAACGTACCTGAACAAAACTTCGGAAATTGATTCCGGGCACACCGGGTCTCAGAATCAAGTGCCGTCAGAGGCTACAAAATCGTAAAATTTTAAAGAATTAAGAGAAAAAATTTCTTTGAAAATTACGGGTCTTTACATTACTCCCACCTCAGGGATTTACGTCCCTGTAAAGCTACAACACACACTAGGGAAACAAAAGAGGTACTGAGCATGCATCTGAGCCTCCTGCTCCCATGTGCTCTCCTAGAGGTTCTCGTATTGCCAGCGAATGCGCACCAGAGGAATCGACTATTCTCATAGGACTCGCTCCTATCTATTCTCAATCTCTATTGGAACCTCCGTGAAAGTTTCCCCGTCATCGATATCCAACTCCCCATGGTCGATGATGTGTGAAGGTTCGTGCACGTATCTCCTCAGCTGAGATATGTGAATAACGATATGCACCCGGTGCAACTGAGGTGGAAGGGCCAAGCAGTAAGCCACCTCGCCTACACTGCTGAGGACCTGGAAAGGTATGATGAAACTTAGAGATTACTTGTTGCCTTGGACAAATCTCCATAGACCTCGTCGAGGTGAGACCCGTAGGAAGACGTGGTCGCCATCCTCGAACTCCAGAGGTCTCCGTCTCCTATCAGTATAAGACTTTGTCTACTCTGTGCAGTCTTCATCTGCTCCTGGATGATCTGCACCTTCTCCGTCATATCCTGTACCATTTTTGGTTGGTAGGAAGTTGGCCGACATGGTAAGTCATTTGATGATCACCCTTCTTCACCTACGATCTGTAAGAGCTGCTAAGTTTTCTCCTTTGCCGAAATTAGAGACCTGGTCTCATCCCCTGGATGAACCACGCCCATTTCCTAATACAGTCAATCCTGACATGAATGATACATTCATTCCATGGATGATGTCGTAAGGCCTCGACGCTACTACCAAGAGATACAACTGTTACTCTCGCCTCCAAGGGTCAAGTCACACGGTCGGTATCAGTGTGTGTTTGCTGGGTCTCCTCCAGTAGGAATCTCGAAAGTGAGGGTCAAGTCAACAGTTTAAACCGGAACCTCTTAGTACACAAAAAGGAAGGAAAGCAAACATCACAAGGACAAGTGTCTTTCATTACTGCATCTCTAAGTACAAAGATACAAAGCAAACACAACAATGACAACATGGAAACTAAAAGCACCAATAACAAAGGCCTCCATGCCTGGAACTAGTCCCGCTTCTGTCCACCTGCTTCCGGATCTCCATAGTCATATGCTTCAGCTGCCAGAAGATGTGCTCTCCCATATCCACATGTTCCCTACGGTCGGGGTGGACCTCCTCGTGGTGGTGGTGGCAACACCTCGAAGAGTCGTACACCACCGGATGTATAGTCATCTCCTCTACCTCGATCTGGTAGGTTCCTCTACTGCCTGCTGCTCATCTGCTGGATAGGTCGGGCAGTATCGAGCCAAGTGACCCTGCCTACCACATGCATAACACTTCCTGCTCCTCGTATGGCTGGCTCTGTTTTGGGTGTCTCACACAACCAAAATTGTATCTTGAGGTCGGCCACTTGTTGGCCTAGTCCGCTTGGACTTCTGTTTCATCTGTCTACTGCCGGCTGCAGAAGAATCCGCTACGGTCGGAAATCCCTATGGAAAGAGCAGTAGCTCCTTAGCCCGCACAGAGCGTAGAGTCGCTGGTACAAAATATTCCCTGAAAAGGCCCTCGAAGTCTCCCCAGGTGAGGTTCGCCTCATCATAAAACTGGAGAATTAGGCTCCACCACCTCTCAGATGCTCCCTGAAAGAGACTAACAGCTATGTACACCATCAAGTCAGCGGGTGTCCCAACTGTGTGTAAAACTCGTGCTATAACCTCTAGCCAGTACCCAGCCATCTGAAAATCTATCTTGCCTCGAAAACTCAGAGGTCTCTATCGCAGGAACCTGTTCAACGTGCTCAAGCACCACACACCCTCTACTACTGGGGATGGTGGTATCGGTGGCCCAGCGGGTAGTGGTACCGTTGGTGCCTCTACTGTGATGGGGCCCTCCACCGTGGCCTCGCTGCTCGGTGGGCTACCATCGTGCTCTCTACTCGAAACCCGCGCTGACTGACTGGGTGAAGACATCCTGAAAGAAACAGATGTGACACGGTCGAAAGACTATATCTGGTGAGCTAACCTGGTTCGAACTGACTTAAAGAAAACTTTTGAAAACTCACACGCAATCAGTTTTTTCGTGCACAGAGTCGGAAATCAGTAGTCAAGGTTCTGGTGTATGGATACCTCGGCCACCGCACCAACACCGGACTCCCTGAACTGAAAACCACACTCAGTACGCTTAACATTATTTCTTCATAGAAAAGAAAATATCAGAGTCCTAAGTTCTACCATAGATCTGACTCCTCTAATACCAATTTGTCACGACCCATCCCCCGGGGCCCATATCGTGACTAACCCAAGCCTTTCTTCCATAGGCCAGGGGCTGGCGACTAGCACTAAAGGCGTAACTTCCTAAAAACTGGGAAGGCATTGCCTTTATGAAATGTAAACACACACAACCAGAGATTAAGTGGAAGCATACACTAATTAAAGCAGTATAACAAGTGTGCTGAAAGTACAAAGGGGCCAGAAATACAAGCCCAACAAAAAGGTACAACTACAACTAAAAGAAAAGTACAACTGAAAAGATAATAGTTGAATGGTGAAGTAGCTCCTAGCTCGTCTTCCGGGTTCCTACCTGAAGGGTAGGTACAGACGTCCTCCTCAGCACTTCACATCTATCGGTCCGCTCCGTGTGCTGTCACGCTGAGTGTCCACCTCTGGGTACTGTTCACTCCTTATACACTCTACCTTGGTCATAAATACCCGTCGTCTGCATCCAACACAATGAGGTGTGGGCATAGCCCGTGCAGGGGTGAGTATAACGATACTCAGTAGGGACCCCGAGACCATCAAGGTCTCACAAAATCTAACAAGGATAAACCACAAAGTAAGATCTCAATAGATAACCTTTACTTAGGTATATTCCCATAAATATACCTAAGTTATTAAGTAACCCATCTCAAGCATGAGGAAAACACAAAGGTCATTGACTTAGCTCAAACTAGGATTTTATTCATGATGTCGAAAACACGGCTATGGGAGAACTCCTCCTCTGTCGAGCACAGTAGTCTTGTCGCAACTTTGAGGTGCTACTCACTAACCTTAGACTACTGAGGTACTCCTCATGTCGAGTATCGCGGGTATGTTTCTCTGACACAGTAACGATCCCCGCCATGGGTCTACCGCCCCAACACAGTAGTGCACCCCTTAATAGCCTACAGAGGTACTCCTCCTATCGAGTACCATGGGTCTTCTGCCCTAACATATTAGCACTCCTCCGCCATGGGTCTTCCACCCCAACACAGTAGTGCTCCCCACTGGGCTAGTCAAGTCACTCCGAAACGAATCGGACAAGCATTCATCAGGTTTCATCCAGCTATAAGGTCTCCGTACTCTGTACGCTCATCTCCGGGAGGATCTGCTCCACGAGCTACTGGTCGATACTTCCAAGTGTCATGTAATCTCATGTGGAAGTATCTCAAAGGACCATCTCGTCATAGGGGTCTCAATGCAACAGACGGCTCGTCAATCGGACACCCGGTCTGTGAGTTATTGGCCTTTTTATCCCGGGGGGCCGGTTGGTTTCATGTACGAACCAACCCGACCATATCTTAACTATAACCCGAACTCCCATGGGGTATACTCAAAGGAACCGTTTCTCAACGAGATTACCAATGTCGTAGACGGTTCGTCAAACGGACGCTCGGTCAGAAAATTATTGGATTTTCTGTTCCAGGGGCCCGGTTGGTTTTTAAGCTAAAACCAACCCGACCATACTCCAACTACATCTAAACCTCAAGTATAGTATTCCAAAGTAACTGTCTCATCATAAGTAATCCAACATAATTGACAGCACATCAATCGGACGTTTGTTCCTTAAGTTATAAGTGTTTCTGCTCTGAGAGCTCGGTTGGTTTCGAGTTCGAACCAACCCGGACATACCCAAAATTCGTTGAAACCTTGAGTGTATTATACCGAAACGACCGTCGCGATCCAAGGAATCCTAGGAAACTGACGGTGCATCGATCGGAGGTCTTTAACTCAAGTTATGGGCGTTTAAATGAAAAATGTTTCAAAGGGGGGGTTTGGGCCCGGTCCGACCCGGCCCAACCCACCCTGGGTCGGCCCGAACCGGGTCGACTCGACCCGGGTCCGGGTCTGGCCCGGTAGGGCACAGCCTCCCCAGCTGGCGCGGCTTAATGCCGTGCCTCCTCAAATCCATAACGGATTTTCTGTTCCAGTTCTTCTTCCGTCGTCGCGGCTCAGCCGTGGCGGTCTACTCCGGCGGCGCGCCGCCGCCGCCGGACGCCGGCGCCGCCTTCCGCGGACCACCGAACGTGCTTCAGTGGTCTGATTTGCCCACCGTTTGCGCATGCAGCTCTCCCGGGACCCACTCTTCACTGCGACAGCTTCAATTTTCCATTGTGGTCTCGTTTCGTTGTCGCCAAACATTCCGCGCATCAAGAACGAAACGGCGATGGGTTCGGACTTGTTCGTTAGTCCATACCCACCGCGTTAGTGGTTCAAATAATCATCCAACCAATTAAACTCCCACGCTCGGGGGTTTAATCACATATATAAAATATACAAAATCCCCCTACCTCGATTAATGATGTCGCACATCGTCGAGCCGCGGAAGACGAGCGTTGCGGTAGATGGCGTCGCGGAGAACGGTGTCGCGGAGATCGGATGTCAATTCAGTGGACGTCGGGGTGCGTCCGAGGAGGAAACAGTGTTGGTGACTTCACATTCTTCGAATTGTCAAATGTTCTTCGTCGAGGGTTGGTGTTCTTTGTCAGAGAAGAACACTATTCTCTCTTTCTCAAGAGCTCCTTCCCTTAACACAACGAAAGCCCCCCAAAATAAAATAATAGGCTAAGGCTATTATTTTATTAACCCATTCAATTCAAAATTAAAACCACTTCATTTAATTAATTGAAGAGTTGTAATTCATTGATTAACATGTGTTGGAAAACATTAAAGATGGAGAGAGGGAGAGGAAGAGTCATCATAATTAAGGGGGGTTGTCATGAATTAAACAAGGGAGTTTAAATGGGGTTTTAGGGAGGTTATGGGGAGATGAAGGGTTGGGGCTCGTGTGGACCCCACCTCTCAAATATCCACACATGGGAAGTTGGGTGGGTGTGGTACCCACCAATAACTTCCCATGGGAGGAAATAACTTCCATATATATATAAAATTGTTCCAATAATTTTATTCAACTATTTCCAATTTCCCCAAAAATTAACTCTCAACCCTCATAAAATGCAACTACGGTAAAGGTCCCCTTAAGCAATTATCAGTGCTGCCAGTTCATCGGTGTCCTCGGATTTCAATTCCGAGCACCGGTTCAAAAGATAGAAAAGCTCGTACATGCGTTTACTGAACGTACCCGAACAAAACTTCAGAAATTGATTTTGGGCACACCGGGCCTCAGAATCAAGTGTCGTCAGAGGCTACAGACTCAAAAAATTCCAAATAATTAAGAAAAAAACCTTGAAAAATTATAGGTCTTTAAATTTGAATCCACGATGCTCCCTTTGGATGATTACTCACTTCTTTAACTCTCTTATAATGAATTTATTGAACCTATTGAATAATCAAGTATGTTTCAGGAATTCGTAGGCTTAGGAGAACACTTTCTTATTAAAAATACCATGGAACATATGAGATCCCCAAAATCAATAAATTATTATTACATGTTATAATAAGAGGTAAAATATTATTTCTTTGATTATTTATCAAATGATGAAGAAGATGATATGATTTTTTATACACAGGCGATTATATATTTGGAAGTGAGGAACCTAAATTCAATCTTTTCCCTTGAACATCCACTGAATATGGAATTAAAACCACTTCACACAAATCTAAAATATGTTTTTCTAATGGAAGGTGAAAATTTATCTATGATAATATCTAATAATCTATCAAAAACCTAATAAAAATATTTAATTGATATTTTGACAGAGAATTTCTAAGAAACAGGGTGGAGCTTAGGTGATATCCTAGGAATAAACCCAAAAATATGCTCACATATAATTCTTCTTAAGGGAGATTCAAAACCTATTAGACAAAACAAAGGAGGTTGAATCCCACCTTGATAGAGGTTTAGAATAAATAGATAGAGAATCTATTTGAAGAAGAGATAATTTATCCCATTTTAGGTTCACAATGGGTTATCCCCATCCATGTAGTTTCCAAGAAAACTAGAATCCACTGTGAGCAATGAAAAGAATGAATTAATCTCTATGAGAGATCAAAATAGATGGAGGGTTTGTATAGACTTTAAGAATTTGAATTAGTTCACTTGAAAATATCATTTCCACATCCTCTTCATTGACCAGATGTTAGAGATACTGGAAGGGGGAACAATTTATTGATTTTAGATGGATTTTAAAGTTATTTTTAGGTACCCATTTCTCCTGAGGATCAATAGAATAATAGAATTACTTTTCCCTTCAATAATTTTTCTTTTAAAAGGATTCCATTTAGATAATTTAATGCTTAAAGAAAATTGTATTGGTTCATGGTAAGTATATTTTATAATAAAATTAAAAATTACATCAAGGTATTCCTGAATGATTTAACATTCATTGGAAATTATTTTTGACCATTTTTTGAAAAATATATAAATGTTTTGAAAACTTGAATGAAAATAATATTGTTTAAATTTTTTAAAAGTTTCATTTCATTTTTGATAGAGGAATTTTCCTTGGGCATGTCATTTCATAACAATTATTTGATGTGGATAAATAAAAAATTTAAGTGATAAGTTTCTTGACTTACCCATCTTATGTGAAACATGTTAGATCATTCATAGAAAATTCAGGATTCTATAGGAGGTTTATCAAAAAAAATTATTAAAATTTATCTCTCTCTTTCTATATTACATTTGAAAGATTCTGTTTTTGATTTCAATGGTGAGTTCATGGAATTATTTGATGAGTTAAAGAGAAGATTGATAACTCCACTAGTGATTCATCTACCAAATTGGGAAAAACCATTTGAGATACTTTATGATGCTTCCAACCAAGTATTTGGAGTGTTCCTTTTATAGAGAATTGAGGTAAAATAGAAAGTCATTTCCTATGAATCAAGAACATTAGATGAGTCCCAATTCAATTTCACAACCATAAAAAAATAGTTTTTAGAAATTGTATTTTATTTTAAAATATTTAGATCATATATTCTTGTAAATAATTCCATTGTGTTTTCTGACCATGCGGATCTTAGGTACTTAACTGATAAGGATAAATCTAAACCAAGGCTAGTGATATGTATTCTAATACTATAGGCTATTAAATTAGAAATAAAAGGAAAGAATGGATCTAAGAACCAGGTGGTTTATCACTTGAGTGGACTACCCAAAACTACTGAAGTTAAAATTCTAGACAAAGAACTAATAAATGGTCATGTTCTAGGAGAGAATTTATACTTTATTGAAGAAGTTTTTTGGTATGATTACATGGTAAATTATCTGGTAACATATCATGTCTAATCTCACTTAAATTCTAACCAAATTAAAAAACTAAAATCTGGATCTAGATATTAAATTTGGGATGATCCATTTCTTTGGAAAATTTGTAATGACCAACTGATAAGAATATGCTTACCTAAAAGTATAATTGAATCTATTTTTGAGTTTTGTTACACTTTATCTTGTGGTGATCACTTTGGACCTAAAAGTATAGAAAGGAGGGGTTTAGACTCTATAATTATTTATCCCACTCTTTCTAAAGATACACATGAATTTTTTAAATGATGTGAAAAATGTTATTTTTCTATAAATATTTAACTGAGACATGAAATTCCCCAAAATTCACTTAATTTTTGTGAGATTTTTGAATTATGAGGGATATATTTTATGGGACCATTTTCAATTTCCTTTTGAAATTATTATATCTTTATTATAATAGATTATGTTTTAAATTTTGTGGAATTAAAATTAAAAAAAATTATGATTCTATAGTTGTTTTTTATTTTTTGGGGGGATAATATATTTTTTATTTTGGAGGAATTTGAACCATCATCAGGTATCAATAGACACACTTTTTAAATAGGATAAATAATACTTTAACAATAAATTTTGGGGTTCATCATAAAAAATTAACACCGTACCATCCACAAACGAATAGCCAAGTTGAAGTTTTCAAAAGAGAAATTAAAGTAATTTTGGAAATGATGGTTAAACCCAATAGGAATGATTGGAGACAAAGTATAGAAGATACATTATAGTCATATAGGAAATCCTACAAAACCTAGATATAAATGATCCTATATTGGCTGATTTATGGGAAAATTTATCAACTTCCTATGGAATTGGAGCAGAAGGCATACTGGGTTGTGGAAGAGATGAATTTGGATCTTGAATGATATGGAAAAGAGAGAATATATCAACTACAAGAGTTAGATAAAATTATAATATAAGATTTTTAAAATACAAAGATTTATAAATAGAAAACATGAGTGGATTCTGACAAGCTAATCCAACCAAGAGACTTCAATCATAGAAAAAAAAATTTTATTCAACTCAAGACTCAAACTGAGGATAGGTAAAATTCATTCTAGATAGAAAGGTCCATTTATAGATAATAATGAATATCATTTTGGTTTTATGAAAATTATTAAGGAATGAGATCAATATCCACTCACTGTAAATGGATTTAGAATAAATAAATTCAATGGGGACATTCCCTCTAAGACAGTGGAGAAAATCACACTCCCCTAACCAATTTATCAATAAAAGTCATCAAGTTATTCCTCTCCTTAACAATTTATTACTATGATTCAATTATAAATATACTTAAATGTTAAATCTACATAAATTAATTGAGGGGAAGTTATCATTTATGTGTGGGGGTAGGAATCATTGTAGTTTAGGTTTATCAAATTTCTTTTTTCAATTTTTTTGAAATTTTGGAAAAAATATTGAGTTTATTTTTTAATTTGTTTTGGAACTTGTGAGCTAAAATGATTATATTTTCCATTTTTGGAACCTATTTCATTAATTAATCCAATTTATTCCATTAAAATGAACATAAATTAATACTGAAAATTACTTTGTCTCAAGTTCAAAATGTTGAGAATTTTAGGAAAACACCTCTAATTTTTTAATCTCATGCCACATATCACTATCTTTATATTTAAAATCACTATCCTATAAGGATTATAAACCATTTTTGATATATTTTTTACATTCACCTAATTTATTAAGAGAACCAATCCATGATTTATTTAACCAAAATTTTATTTATTTTTATTAAAACTTGATATTTTGAGGCACATTTGTTTTAAATTATTGATGAAATAATTTAATTTTAAATTCACCCTTTTCAAAAGATTTATTTTTATTCTATCCTACCTTATACATTTGATCCTTTTATCCCTTAGAATCTATGAAAAACTTGTTAGGTTAGTCACATTTCATGAAAATTTCCCCCATCCAACCAACACTATAAGTGAAAATGCAAGATCTAGTTGAACTTAATTGGGAGGGGGGAGCTACATTTTAGTGTGATATATAAATTTTTTTAACTTTGGGTTGAAAATAAAATTCTTAATAGATATTTTTTTCTAATAAAAGAGTTATTCTTCTAAAATTTGTGTAGTGTTGGAGCATGTTGAGCAAATTTCTAAAAAAATTGATTGATAGCTGTTGGAAAAATCATAAAAAAATATGATGGAGAAAATATGTATTTCCATTAAATATAAGGGCTAGTACATATCAATAAATATTTTAAATTCAATACACCCTAATTTCCTTAAAAAATTAATTTGTGCTTAATTAGAAAATATAAATCAAAAATTAAATTTTTTTGAAGACAGTTGAATGGATATCATTCTTTTTGAAAAAATTATGAATCGTTCCGGGTTAGATTAAGGTTTTCAAGATGATTAGATATTATTTTCTATTAATGGGTGTGAGGAGGAGACCATACATAATTGAAAATTATATTCATACAATTTCAATTCAAAAAGATCCAAACCCTCCTAATTTTACCTCATAATATTTGACATCTAAAAAAACTAACCAAAATCCACTAAAAAACCCTAAAAATTACTAATAATATACACATATTCTTGAATCAAATAGGTTGTATATTTATGAACTTATCAATCCTATGTTTACTCTTTCATGGGTTTTTATGAGAAAAGCCTTATTGAAAATAAACAATTTCATGATTAGGGAAAATTCATGTGAGGTGGGCGTTTTTTGTGAATGGGGTGAGAAATGAATTGTAAATGGATTGAACGAGATGAATATTGAACTTGAAATAATGTTTTTAAGGTGGAATAATATATTTTGTTTAAATTGGAAGATTTCATGGGTATATGTTTTAAATTTTATTTGATTTAATTTTTATACTTATTGGTTCAGGAGTCCAAGTGATAAGTGTGGGTGAATTGATAAAGAATAAACATTTCATTACTTTATATGTGAATTTCATTGAATAAATTATTACTAATTTACTAATTTGAACTGAATTTCATTGTTTTTCAATTTTAGGGTTGTTTTTGAGTTTAACTATTAAAATTTATGAATTCTAGAATTTTGACTATTCTATATCACTTTTTTTTAGAATATGATTTTTAGATTGATCAAAATTGAGAAATTATTTTTTTAGGCCACCATTTTTTTTGGGATTTAAAATCTTAAAATAGAACTATTTTTCATTCAAAATCGATGGGGGCCAAATAAATCAATCAATGTGGAAAATATTTTTGGATGATAAAATTGACCACTCCCCAATTAATGAGGTATATATTGGGATAAAAGGAAACAAATGGGGTGATTATAGTTATATATGAAAGATAACTAGAATTATCATGTCCATATAATATATCAGGTTAAAATAGGCTCATTGATTTAGTAGTTTCATGTATAAAAGTAGATGAATATAAAAATTGTTTTCAGAAAAAAAAAATAAAGATTTAGTAATTTTGGAATAAATTTTCTTAAATGTTTCCAAAATACTTGAAAGTTTTAGGGTCTATATAACAAACAATTTAAAATAACTATTAAGAATATATCTTGGAGATATCTAGGATTCTGGTTGGATGAATATATGAAAACTTTTAGCGAATGGATTCTTGAGAGGAAATTTTTGTTCTTAATTTTTAGTTTTAATTATTTTGTAATGCCCTTGTTTTCCCAATTATTCTTGGTTACCCTTCACATGTAGGGGTTAAATTATGAGTGATTGGGAAGGGAAGTTTTTATTTATTTTAATTCTTTATTTATTTCACTTCATGGAATAAAATTCATTTATTTCTTCTATTAATTTGGTTTCAATATTATAATAGTAGTTTTTATTATCAATTATGATCATAGTTGGTTTTAGATTATGTTATTGATATTGTATTGGTCAATAATCATTATATTCCCCTACTAGGTTTTAGTTTATATATGATAGAATTGACTAGGTCTTAGTGGTGAAGTACTAGGTGATTGTCAGTGTGTGTGGGGGGGGGGGATAGTGGGACTCTAGATTGTTTAAGAAAAACAATATCCAATCAAGTGTTTCCTATGTAAATTGTGGGTATTCACTACAAATATATCATGCATAGAAATTAGGATATTCCAAGTAGATATTTTAGAATGTTTTATTCTCACCATCACCAATTTTGTCATGAACCAACCCAATATTTCTTTTCATTAGATGCTCAAACTAATTCATGACAAATCTTGAAGGGCATTCCTAATCCCCAAGGGCTGGAAAAATTACATGGGCATCAAGTAATCATCACTTGGGAATGATTTCATCCATAAATAATTAATTAAATAAACAATAGTGGAAATTAATATAAGATATATCATGAACCATCCATACATCTAACTTCAATGCCAAAAAAATAAACAAAATATTAGTATTAATACCAAGATATAAAAATACCCAAACAACAATGAGAACCAAAAAATCCCCTCACCCTATGAACACCCTCTCCTACAAGGAAAATTTTACCACCTATAAAGGCTCTACTTCTCCAACCAAAAACTATAATTACCCTATATATAGAGAAATAAGTAAAAGCCTAAGTGACCAATGATAAAAGAATATGATATAAAAACTAGAGTACAAATATACATTTATTCTTGTGACTAGACGAGTCACCAACCAACAACAATAACCATGATGTCCCAAGGGAGATAATAAAAGATAATCTAGAACCTACAAATTAAAAATGATAGAGACATAGGCATGAGCCTAAAAATTCATAGTAGGGATTCCAAAATATAAACCACACCCTATGACTTACCTTTAATGAGAAAACTATGTTATTCTTGTTTTGAAATATAAATATATAAAATTATGGTTTTATATTTCCTTTCAAAAACTAGTATTATGTTATTTCTTAAAAAACCCATTTTCCCTTTAATTTTCAATACAGTTTCCAAAGAATGAGATACTTTCCAATAAACCATGTATAAAAAGGAATGAGATTATAGGGTAATAGTTTTTAGTGAGAAAGCATTATAGTAAAAAAACATATCATTAGGTATTACAAAATAGAGGTACGTGAAATACATTTTTCATCATTTTAGACATGAATAGAAAACTAAGAAGATGATCATTTTAAAATAGTACCTTGAAAATAAAATTAAGTAAGAGAGAGAACCAAGAGAAACTCTTAAGTATATAGAGGTTTTGGGATCCTAGGATCTTCATACTATTAGTGATATAACTATAAGAATAACTACCCTCATTCATTTGACAATATAGTGGACAAATACAAATTTCAAGGAGTTCCCGCCATATCATTATGTAGTTTAGTTAGTATTGAAGCATGATCCTGGTGAAGTGACCTGGATGAAGCCTTGCTGACTCATCCAGCTTACTAGTCCTTAGCCCCCCTCCTAGGTACCTAATATTCCCATGTTCCATTATCATAACTTAATTACATAAGGTATTTGGAGTAGAACACAAAGTTTCAATCACACCATAATTCAAAGAAAAAAATAACACCTCGCATCTCTATACCACCAATACGAAGCCCCTCACTTTAGACACATGCAAACATGACAATCATATAAAACCTGAGTCCAATAAATACATAAAATCTTGTGTTTACATTGTATTGAAATTCAATTTTTTAAATCTTTAGAAAGTTACAATTGGGTCTTATATTTTTAGAAGTACAAATTGACCATTTGGAAAACAACTTTTTATACCATATCCTTCACATTCCAAAACCATTATTTACACTTTTTTTATAAGGTTGAGAGTCAATAAACCTTTATTCAACATAAAAAAGATAAACCCCTTTTTAAACTGGAAATAGGGGGAACCCATTTCATGCTCTAAATGAAAAACATCTTAAAAGAAACCAATTATAATGCCTTTAGGAAACCAAATTGATTAGAAACCACTTAGAATGCCTTTAGAAAGACAAAACATGTCATTGGGACTTTATAGAAAACCATCCAAAATTCCAAAACATTTTTAGGCATTTCCAATTTATGTAATTAAAACCATTTAAGGAACCAAATGGGAACTTATGATGTTTAATATTTCAAAACAACTTAGAAACAAGATTTTATAAAATGAACCCTTGATTTAAATATAAGAAAAGCATGGAAATCGTAAAAGAAACCCATTTTTTCATCAAAACACCTTTCTATAATTTATTTACTTAATAATAGAATAAAAAAATTAAAATAATTAACAAATCATGAAGTTAAATTTAAAGGTTCATATAAAGGGTAATCTACCTCAAAATGAAGAAGAACTCAATGTCATTGACAACAGTGGCTCAAGTCCACCTCAAGGATGTCCAATGCACTCTAGAAAAATACAAGAAACCCAAGTTACAAAATCCCTAATTAAAAATCATTAAAATGTGAAGATAGGGTTAAACCCTATCTGAAATTGATGGAAACTCATAGCCTTCGGCAGTTGTGGTAAAAATAGGCCTTAAAGGGGCTCACAAATCCTAAGCACAAATAATAAAAAAATATAATGCCCAAAATTGGGTTAGGGTTTGGATGGTTCAGACACACCCCATGGGAGAGGATAGAAATCATGAAAAAAATGTAAAAATGAGAGATTGGATGAGGAGTAATGCTTATTGGTGAAGATCACACCTAATATCGGGAGGAGAAATAGTGACCAGAAAGAGTGGGAGGGGGGATTCCATGCATGAGGGATCTCTCCTAGGTGGATGGTTGAGTAATGAGTTAGAGATGGGTGAGGGGAAGAAATACACAGTTGAGGGGTTTTAAAATTTTAAGTGTAATAGGGTATTTATTTTAAAATTTATTATTTATTTATTTATTTATTGAAAATTGGACATGTCGCACAGTTAGGTTGAATAGTTTGGAAAATCATGCGCCAACCATATACCCTTTACTAGGATCCTAGAGATCCTTTCACACAAGGGTTACATGTTTGGGGAAACTGTGTGTCATATTTTTTGTTAGCTCTGTAAAAGTTACATACACACCCACAAATTTTGTGCATTGTTTCTACTAATTGTGTTCCAACCATTCACCTATTCTAAATATCCCAAATATTAAAATTTAAAACCTGGTCCAACCTAAAACTCAAAAACAAAGCTAAAAAAATTAAATAATTAAAAATAATTAATATGTCAAGGTAGGGGTATTACAATTATCCCCTCCATTACACTTTCTTCCCCTATAAAGTCCCAAGATCCTTGGTTGATAAAGAAAAAGTTAAAGACAAACTATTACTCAAGAAGAGACCTACAAACTCGAATATATAAGAATCATCATTCACTTTCCCTTCAAAACATGGAACCTTATAATCACACAAGAGGCTTAGTGACTATCCTCAAAAACCAAAACAACGTTTATGGAGGCAACTAGTGAATCCAAAGAACTCAAACTATCCAGAAAAAGAGTCAATATAAGAGACTCAAATATCTGAACACAACCTCAAAACAAGGAACACCCTGAAAACTAACATATAAATAAACATAAAATAACATCATGGTATGTTTGAGATCTCCATGAGAATCCATCACGTGAATCATAGTCCCATCCAACCAAACTACTATGATTGGGTGCGGGCAGGGAAGGAAAGAGGAACTACCCCCAACAAGAAAGCTTAAAGACCAAGTTCACTATGATATCCTTATATAGTGGCCTCCCCACCATATTAGGACTCTTGTCTACATTGATCTTCCAATTAAAAACAAATTCATGAGTCCTAGTGAGATCTAAAATCTACTAAGGTAAATGCATAGAAATAAAAACACCACCACATCACAATAATAATATTCAAAATTCCTCAAAAGACACACCTAGTAAAAATATAATTCCTAAGAGAAGGAAAAAAAAGAATAGAAGAATCCTAAGAGAAACTACCAACATACAACCATCCTGAAGAACATTACTAAATATTCAATACCTATTAAATAGGGAACCACCCAAAAATCATAAACACTTTCTACACCCAAAAACATGAAGAACCATAGCCTAGAATGGAGACAACTAGGACTAACTGATCAGAGTAGGAAAATAAGATACAGTTGGGGATTCCCCAAACAAACAAGCCTCAACAAGATCAGCATGGATCTATTATTGGTTCATGGGAGGGAAACCTGGGACCAACCCTCATAACACCAACCCTCAGTGAACCCAACTGATCAAAGTAAACAAAGCACACTAACTAGTCATCCCAACCACACACATAATACTATCCCATTAAAATAAGTGGAACCAACATTGACACTTTCACCTTATCAGATGATAAGATCACCAAAAAAATTAATACTACCAAGGGAGTTGTCAAAGGGGAATACTCGTAGAAATTCTAAGTCATAATTTCCTCAAAACACTAATAACCTAAAACTTGACAAGATCAAACCACTAAAAAATATCCACCTAGATCTCCAAAATTAAAAGGTTTCCAAAATCCAAAAACCACTACAAGGCATAAATCAAACATTTTCCACTTCGACATTAGAAACAATCAGCTGGGTCAAAATCCACCACACCCAGAAGACCCCCCTCCCCCACATGAAAAGATTCACTCCACATACCATGGACCGAGCCTTGGTATCTTCAATCATATGTTGCACTATAGTTAGGAGTAGAAAATTCACAACTAAAACTTCTTTTTTCGATAGTACAACTTATACAACCTCTTTAGTCGACCCAAGCATCCGCACAAAATGAAACAGGAAGACATCCTAGAGACCAGACTTCCACTCTTTATCAAGACCATTTTAGAGCATACTCAAACAACACAAAACCAGAATCCATCAGCTCATGCTTCCCTATCTAAATAAAATGATCCAAACATGAATCACAAACCAAAAATAAAAAACAAAATCCACCAAAAAAGATCTTTAAGAAACTACCTATTTCCCATTTAAAATTCTAAAATTTTAATTTAAAAATATAAAAATTCACTTTTAAAAACATACCTTGATAACTTTATATCCCCATTTTAAAATTGAACCAACTTTAAGCCATTTAAAAAACAATGTATTTCTTTAAATAACACAATTTTAATCACCCATGTATTACTAAGTCTACTTTACGAATTCAAAATACACTCAATATTTAGTAATTATTTTAGAAACTTCATCAAAAATAATTAATAACCAAGTTTCCATAATTTTAAAAAACCATAGAAATCGAATTTATAAAACATTTAATCATCACAAAAACTCTCCTTAATAAATTAAAACTAGTTTTAACCCACTTAAAAACATTTCAAAAGACACGCTTCCATTTTCAAAATATAAAAAAAATATTTGAAAACCATTTAAAAATCCAAATTCCTTTATCAAAACTTGGTCAAAACTCAATTGACCGATTAACCATGAAATAAACCTATCCAATAAGGGACTAGTAACTATAGATGAATTAACTGCATGGTTTATTTGAGTATGTGTTAACCATGAAATTATCTCTGAGAGTAACATAGAACCATGTACGTGGGTTTTACTTGGGTTACCAATCCATGTTATCTCACCATGTACCACCATCTCAACTCATGTTTCATCCCAAACTAACAAATCAAAAATAAAATCCCAATATCCCTTGAAACTCAGGTTTCATCAAGGGTGGTGGTGATCAAGAACTAACCCAAAACATACCTCCTGATCCTCGACGATCCTATATCCATCTATCAAACATTCAAAATAACATGGGATAATTTTGATAGATTCAATGTTCCTATGGAAAAAATAACCCAAACTGGCTTTAATATCATTTTATCACAAGCCAACATGAGCGGTCCCTCCATTAGACACCAAAACCGGTCTGTGATAAGGCCTAAAGAGAATTCCTGATCCCTGCGGGCTAGCACAAGTGCCTAGGAATCAAGGAAATCCAAATTGGAAACAATTTCTCCCATAAATAATTAATTAAATAAGAAGAAGTGGAAATTAAATAAAAATATAGCATGACACATCCATACATCATATGTCCATTCTAGATAAAATAAACTAAACAACTATCCAAATATCAAAACTAGGAATATTATGAAATAACAGTGAGAACCAAATACCTACCTCACCCTCTAAACACCCTCTCCTATAGGGAAAAGACACCCACCTACAAAGGATATGCTTCTACCACCAATAACTGTAGTTAGCCTCCATTCATAGAAAGTAATAAAATCCTATGTTTCTAATGATAAATGAAACTATAATAAAAACTAGAAAATAAAAATACTTGTCTCCATGTGACTATATGAGTCACCACCCAACAACAAGAACTAGGATTACACATAAGTGATAATAAAGATAAGTTATAACCTCCAATTAAAAAATGATAAATGTATTGGATTGAGCATAAAAATTCCCAATAGGAATGAAAAAAAGAGAAATTATTCCCTATGCCTTACCATTAAAGAGAAAATAATTTTATGCTAGTTTGAAAATATAAATATATGAAATTAAGGTTTTCCATTTCATTTAAAAGACACATAACAGGGTGTTTCTTTAGAAAACCATTTCCCTTTTCATTTTCAAAATAATACCAAAGAATGAGATACATTCCAATAAACCATGTCTAAAAATGAAATATCTTATATAGTAATATTTTCAGTGATAAATCATGATTTTAAAAAGAATATCATTAGGTGATACAAAATAGAGTAAACTAATATACACTTTTTATCATTTTAAACATGAAAAGGAAATTAAGGAAAGAATCATTTTAAAATAGTACCTTGAAAATAGGGGTAAGTGAGAGCGAGAACCATAGGAAATTCCAAAGTAGCTAGGTTGGTTGGGGTCATAGGATCCTCATTCTCTTAGTGATCGAATCATAAGAATAAATACCCTCATGCATGATCCTCTAGAGATAATGAATCCAACATTCTAACATTACCCATTGTATCATCATGTAATTTAGTTAGTGTTGTAGTGTGATCCTATTAGAGAGACTAGGAAAAATCCCCACTGACTCATCCATATTACTAGTCCTTAATCCACCCGCCTAGGTACCCAGGATTCTCATGTTTCATGCTCATAACCAAATTACATAATTGAGGTGGAGTAGAAAACAAAGTTTTAATCACAACATAATGAAAATAAAGTAAATAATAACACCTCACCTCCCTATACCAAAAATGTGAAGCCCCTTGTTTTAGAAACATACCAACATGACAATCATATCAAACCTGATTCTAACAAATATATATAATCTTGGGCTTCCTTTGGAGTAAAATTCACTTTTGAACACCTTTAGAAAGTTCCAATCATGACTTAGATTTTTAGAAGTTGACATTAACCATTTGGGAAATAATTTTTTATACCATATCCTTCACATTACAAAACCATCATTCGCCCTTAAATATATATACACCTTGATATACATATAAGCACCCCTTATACCATTCTACACGTTCCCACCATCATGATGGAAGATGTATAAATTGTGAAGCTATGTATGTATCTATATATTTATATATTGATAAGTCATGTTTGACACGTCAAAGGGATTAGAAACTGCTTAAAAGACCATTAGGAAAACAGAACATCTCATTGGGCCATTATGGAAAATCGGTCGAAAGGCCAAAATGTTTTTCAAAGTTTCCAATTTTTATAACTAAATCCATTTGAAGAACCAAATGGAAACTTATGATGATTAATATTTCAAAACAACTTGGAAACATGATTTTATGAAAGGAACCCATGCCCAAAATTTGAGGAAATCATGGAAATCATGAACCACCCCTATTTTTTTCGTCAATACACTTTCTTATACTTTATTTACATAATAATATAAAATAAATAATTGAAAAAACAACCAATTAGTCATGGATTTTAATATAATGGTTAGGATATAGGGCAACCTACCTCAAAATAATGAAGAACTCAATGTATTTGACAACAGTGGCTCAAATCCACCTCAAGGAGATCCAAGAAATTAAAAACCTTGAATTCAAAAAATACCTAATTAAAAATCATCCAAAGAAGAAAAGTGATTGAAACCCTGCCCGAAAATTATGGAAAACTCATTGCCTTCGACGGCCATGGTAAAAAGTTGTCGTAATGGGGCTCACAAAACCTAGGAAAAAATAATCAATAAATAGAATACCAAAAATTATTTTAGGGTTTATATGGGTCATTCTCACCCCTTGAGAGAGGAGTAAAATCAAAAAGAAAATGGAATAAGAAGAATAAGATAAAAGAGAACAAATATTTATCGGAAAAGATTTCACCTTGAATGTAATGGCCTGGGGTTTTGGGGTCCATTACTTGGTGAAAATCTGATGTTGGGTGTTCTGGGTAGTCTGGGAAAGTTATCGAGGCTTCTCGGTGAAGCTTAAGACCCCTAACGGTAGCCTTAGCCTATCGGTAGTAGGCCTACCGGTAGCCTTATCCTACTGGTAGTAGGCCTACTAGTAGCCTTAGCCTACCAGTAGCAGACCTACTGGTAGCTTGGCCTACCGGTAGCTCGGCCAACCGGTAGCAGGCCTACCGGTAGCTCGGCATACCAGTAGCAAGCCTACCGGTAGCTCGACCTACTGATAGCTGCAGCCTACCGGTAGCTCGGCCTACCGTTAGCCGCAGCCTATAGGTAGATCAGCCTACCGGTAGCTCGGTCTACCATTAGCCGTAGCCTACCAGTAGTTGCGGCCTACTGGTAGCTCGGTCTACCGATAGCTGCATCCTACCGGTAGACGCGACCTACTGGTAGCTCGGTCTACCGGTAGTCGCAGCCTACCGGTAAACGTGGACTACCGGTAGCTCGGTTTACTGATATCCATAGCCTACCGGCAGCTCGGCCTACCGGTACCTCAGCCTACTGGTAGCCTCAGCCAACCGGTAGACCTAGCCTACTGGTGACCACGGGTTTTCCCAGTGGTGCCTCTTTTTACGCAAATTGGATTTTAAGCCGCGTTTTGACCCCCTTTAAAGCCATTAATGGATTTTAATTAAATGTTGGTGAGGTGTGAGTCCATTTTAACCACCCCAAAGGGCGGGGACTTTTAAGTTGGATGTGTGGGGTAGCCCAACCGTGTGGTCAACCCACGATCCCGCTCCTTCCGTGGTTCCGAGTTTTTTCTCCGTATCTTAACCGTCCGAGGGCGCTATATCTCAGCCCTTATAGCCTAAAGGATAATCTTCTCCCTATGTTTCTTCTTTCTCGATCACCCTGCGCTTAGAATACCCTTCCTCCTGGTGAGTCGTACTTCACCCCACGAAGTTCTCCTGGGTCGCGTTCAGCGGAGCTCCTGCTACCTCTATTTTCAGTTTCCATGGGAGGACTTAAACGACGATCCTTAATCAATCAGGTAGGGAATTATCTCCTTCATATCTCCTTTCTGTGTATCATTTGGGGTGGTCATGCTTCTGTCTCTGCGGAAATTTGACGAAACCAACTTAATAAAGATAATGAATGGACCTTTAAAGAATGAAAAAAGGGGTGTGTGATTGTTGTTCTGCAGTGATCTTTCATGTTGATATATGTTGTAAATTGCTCGCTGAAAATCACGGTCATTGGTTCCCTTTCTCTGTGCACTAATGAACCACTGTGCTCTTGGATGTTGAATAACCATGGAATTGGTTAAATTACGTATACTCAATTAAGTAAATTGAAAGCACCAGGATCACCCCTATTATGTGATAACCCCGATTAAAACATAGTGGAATTAAAATCATGGAGTGTGTTAAATATTTTAAATCTGAAAAATACTCGCTTGGGCCTGCTTTGTGTTGGTGGTATTGGTTGTTCTTCCTTCGCAGGCCGATTGCGGGTGACCTTATGGTTTTCTTGGATGGGGGCTTGGTTGCTGGGGTGATTTGGGTGGGGATGGGATCCCCTGCTGTTATACTTTGGCCGGTTGTAAATCTAAGGCTGTGTGGTTACTTTATTTATATCACGAATTGGGGTGGAATCCTCTGTTGTTGAGGAACCTTTGGCTTATGTAGTTTGGGGAAATGGGGTTGTGTCTCGGGGTTGCCTTGGTTCCAGTACTTTGAGGGATCTCACTTGATCCCTAGTTGTTGTGACTTCACAAGAGAACCGGGTGTGAATGTTTAATTTACCTGAAGTTTTTCCTTTCTACTGTTTTTTTTGTTACATCTGTGAATGTGCATGTTAGTTGCCCAGTAGTGAAGGGATTAACTCATACTGAACTGTTATGAATGACAACTTGAACAAGGGAACTGGGAACTGTTTGTTGTGTGCCTGTTTTCTGAGGTAGTAGTGCTTGTGTACCTGCTTGTATCTGGTTGAGGAGCCATAGGTTGGGCTATGTGTTGGTATATATATATGTGACTGTATGTTTTGTGTTTAGTCGCACCCCACCCATGTTGGGCACTTAGTGTCGGACACCCCATTCCATGGGGAAGGGTTTTTCCCCTAGTTACTCTCCTTCCTGCTCCCTCTTCCCTCGGTTGTGATGGCTGGAGGCGACCTTACACCCAATATTCTTCGGGTAGGTTCCGTTTGGTGTGTTGTTAGCCCGGGTGTTTTCGGGCAGGGGTTCTGGTTATGGTTGGTTTTCCCAAGTGTCTTCGGGATGAGGCCCAGGTGTTTCGGGCAGGGATGTGTGCTTGTGAGGCCCAGGTGTGTGCGGGCAGGGATGTGTGGTTGTGAGGCCCAGGTGTGTGCGGGAGGGAAGAGTGTGGTAGCGTCGGGATGTTTTATGTTAGGGATGAATAGCTAGCTAGTGGGGGAAATTGTGGTGCGGGGTACCCAAATATGTTTTGTGCTTTACTATTACCTTACTGCTTGTGTTATTTGGTGAGTGTGGCCGGTGAGGTGGGATGAATAGACTCCTTGATAGTGTTTGGTTGTCTTCTTCTCACGGGACTTTAGTACATCTCCCCACTTGCACACGAGAGATTTAGGTTTTTACTACTGGGTATACTTTGTATGTTTACCCTACGTTTACTTTCAGGTTGTCAGGAGGACTTCGGAGGCCATGCAGGACCTTACTAGGATGGACGTTGGAGTTGTTGTTGGTGGCTGTTGATTCTGTTTAGCTTTTTCCCTTACTTTATGGTTTTGTACTTTGTAGTTCTTGTATTTTTTGTTTAGTTTTATTATTAAAACATGCATGTAGTTTGTTTCACTTTGAGTTCCTGGTGGTGTTTGGTGTTGACTCCTCCTTTCTCCCAATCCTGGTTAACAAAAAAGAGGGTAATGCCTCCCATATTGTGAAATTTTACACCCTTGATGCAAGTCGCCACCCCAGGGCCTACTGTAGGCGGGACTCAGGGGTCATTATCTCGTCTTCGGCTTGAAGAAGGAAGGGCGGCGGATACCTTTTCCACCCCTTCCCTCGTCTTGCCAAAGGCGGGTCGTGACATTGAATCAAAAGGAGAAATGGAAACTTGTGGAAGATGGGGGAGAGTTTGAGTGAAATGGATCCCTCCTATAAATCTGGTCGAGCAATGAGAGGAATAGGTGGATGAGGGGAAGAAATACCCCCTTGAGGGGTTTTAAAATTTTACAGTAAAAGGGTCTTTCTTACATTTTATTTTTTATTTTATATTTCTTGAAAACTGGGCAAGGAACACGGTTAGGTTTCATGGTTTGGAAATGTAAATGCTCGTAAATTTCAATGAAATTTTTTTCTTAAATTCTCTGGGATTTTACGAGTACGCAGTTTCTGACGGCACCTGATTCCGAGGCCCGGTGTTCCCGAAATCAATTTCCGAAGTTTAGCTCGGGTATGTTCAGTGAACGAATGAGCGGCTTTTTATATCTTTTGAACCAGTGCTCAGAATTGAAATCTGAGGGCACCGATGGAACCACAGTGCCGGTAATTGCTTAAGAAGACCTTTACCGAAGATGTGTCTACTCTGGAGGAGTTGATAAAAAGTGTGGATTAAATAAAAAGTAAAATAAAATTGTGTTACAATTTTATTTCTATTTCTAAGTGGTTAGATCCTACGTGTGGGAGTTGGAGTGGGATCCACTAGATACTAACTACCCATGAGAGGATTAAAGGTGAGGTGGGGCCCACATGATACCAACCCTTCACTTTCCCTAACTCCCCCTTTATGTGAGTAACTCCTCTCTCTCTCCCTCATTAAACTTTCCAACATAACACCCAATTAGTTAGACAACTCGAGTTTAATTAATTATGTGATTTTGTTTTTGAATTTTGGAATTTGACATGCATGTCATGCTTTAATAAAATAATAGGAGTCTTGTTTTATTTGGTGTTGGCTCGTTGTGTTGAGGATTGGAGGAGAGAGCTTAATTCCCTTTGAAGAACTCCATCTTCCCGTGAGGAATGACACCCTTCGATGAAGAACTCCATCACCACAAGGAGAGACGATGTGTCGTTCCTTCCTCTCTCTGCAGCTAGTGTGAGACGCCGTTGCTTCCTTGGACATACGCCAACGCCATCTTTGAAACCTCACCCCGCGATGCCGTCTTCCGTGTCGTCGGAAAACGACATCGTTAAATCAAGGTAGGGATTATTTACGTTCATGATTAATTTAAAGTTCTTCGTTAATTAAATTGGCCGCTTGTTATCGACATAATAGGAGGAGATCGGACCGCACAAACATGGTCGATCCTCCTCCCCTTTTATTTGTTGATCCTCGTTAAACTTTGCGGCGAAGGCGGCGCGGTGCCGTTGCACCATGCGGGAATGAAGGGAATCGTGGCCGGAGTGGGATGTGGCGGTGGTGCGTGGTGCCATCACGCCACGCCGGTGAAACTGAAGGAGGCCACGGCCAGGAGCGGGCCGCGGTGGAGGGGCGCGGCGTCGTCGCGCCGTGCCGGTCTTCAGCAGGGGCGGCCGGGCTCAGCCGATGGTCGGTGCTCCGGGAAGCAGGACCCTGAAGGGTCCCGCGGTAGCTCAACTGGCCGGCCATAATGGCCAGCCTTTTTCTAAAAAAACCGGGGGTTGAAACCCCCGACCAGTGCGTAGGGCAGACCCCACCAGGGGCCGCCGTTTCGGAATCAAGGGGGCGGCGCCCCCCTTTGCGCCCTACTCGATCGCGAGCCGAGCCGTGGCCGGCTTCTGAGTCGGGCCACAGGCCATGCCCGGCCGCAGTCCGGGCCGTGCCCAAATGGGTCGGACCCGGGTCGGGTCGACCCGGGTTGGCCGACCTAGGGGGTATTGGGCCGGGTCGGACCGGGCCCAAACCCCCTATTTTTCGGACAGATTCATTCAAACACTCATATCTTGGGCTACAGACCTCTGATGGATGCACCGTTAGTTGCGTTGGGATCTGTGGATCACGATGGTAATTTTGGTATATTACACTCAAGATTTCGGTAAAGTTTGGGTATGGCCGGGTTGGTTCAAACCTGAAACCAACCGGGCCCTTGGAGCAGAAACACTTATAACTTAACGACCAGACGTCCAAATGACGTGCCGTCAGTTACGTTGAATTCCTCTTAGTGATACGGTTATTTTGGTTTACTCTGCATGAGGTTTGGATGCATCTAGAGTATGGTCGGGTTGGTTTTAACTTAAAAACCAACCTGTCCCCTAGTATGAAAAAGTCAATAACTCATAGATCGAGCGTCCGATTGACATTCCGTCTATCACATTGAGTTCGTATTAACGATATGGAACTTTGTGATACTTTCTAGATGTTGTACTTACTTTTCTCAGTTGTACTGTACTTTCAGTTCGGTTTGTATACTGGCCCATTTACTTTACAGCACTTACTTTTGTACTCAGTTTGCTTAGTGTTTACTTCATCTCGCATACTCTGTGGTATTTTTTTTCTTATATAAAGGCAATACCTTCCCTTTTTATCTGGATTTATGCCTTTGGTGCTAGTCACCAACCCCTAGCCTATGGAAGGTGGTCTTGGGGTAGTCGCGGCACGGGCCCTGAGGACGGGTCGTGACAAATTGGTATCAGAGGAGTCGGTTCTACTGCAAAACTCAGGACTCTATAAATTTCTTCTATGTGAAGCAATAATGTTAAGGGTATTTAGTGTGGTTATCAGTCCAGGGAGTCCAGTGTTGGTGCAGCGGCCGATGTGTCCATACACCAGGACCCTGACTTCTGATTTTCGACTCAGTGCACGAAAACATTGATTGCATGTGTGTTTCAAAAGTTTTCTTTGTGATTACTTTGTGTCAGCTCACTAGGTATACTGTATTAACCGTGGAGCACCTGTTTATTTTAAGGATGGCCCCACGATGGCAGCCAGCTAGGGTTCCGAGCTTTGTGCGAGATGGCAGCCCACTGAGCGACGAGGCCTCGGTGCAAGGCCCCATTACAGCGGAGGCACCGGCGGTACCTCTACCCGCCGAGACACCAATTCCACTAGACCCAGTAGCTGAGAGTGCACGTCGCCTGAGTGCACAGCATGAGTTTCATCATCAGAGGCCGCCCAGGTTCCACAGAGAGACGGACCCTCAGGCATCCGAGGATTGGTTGGAGGCTGTTGTTCGAGTCTTTGGATTAGTAGGGACACCAGTTGGCCTCATGGTGATCCTTGTGGCGAGTCTCCTACACGCGGCAGTAGGTAGATGGTGGAGCCATATGCTCTAGGTGCATGACGAGGCATCACTTATTTGGACAGATTTCGAGAGCCTCTTCTGCTCGGAGTTCGTTCTAGCCACCCTATGTGCGGTGCGCATTCAGGAGCTACTACAGCTGCGGCAGGGCAGCATGTCAGTAGCCCAGTACTCGGCGAGATTTACTGATCTCTCGCGCTACTCCACAGACATGGTACGGGACTCATTCTTTCGGGCCCGGACCTTCGAGCAGGGACTGAGGCATGAGATCAGGGCATCGATAATCTCCCTCAGCATTCGGACGCTGGCAGAAGTACTGGAGTGAGCCCTTCTTGTAGAGAGCTTTCTTGCTGAGCCTACACCAGCAGCGAGACCTACCACAGGGCGACACATAGCGGAGTCTTCTGCAGCTGGCAATCGATGGATGTCAGAGGGGTCCAAGTGGACCAGACCATCAAGTGGGCGACCTCAGGATACTGGTTCGAAGGTGCGGGGAACATGCAACAAATCCATTCATTCGAGAGGCAAACAGTGCTATGCATGTGGCGGGTAGAGCCACATGGCTCGTGACTGCCCGACCCGCCATGTAAAGGAGAAGCAGACGGTTGAGGGACCACCTAGGTAGAGGCAAAGGTTTGACCGTGGCGGTCTACAGGGAGCAGGCGGACAAGGTAGAGGAGCTGGCCGAGCAGCAGGTGGTGGAAGATGCTTCGGGGCTCTACCACCACCACCACCAGGAGGTCCACCCCGACCACAGGGAGCTCGCGGTCAGAGGCGGGCTCAGCTTCAGGCAGTAGAGGCTTAGGACCACGGCACACCTGAGATGATTCGAGGTACTATCTATGTCTACTCCACCCTTGCTGTAGTTCTTATAGACATAGGAGCGAGTCATTCTTTCATTATCGCTGCCCTTGTTCGGATCTCGGAGATTCCGATGGATTCGTTGGCTCGATCCTTACGGCTAGAGAATCCTACGGGAGAAGACTCGACGATTATGCACTGGTTTCGGCAGTGTGAGCTTACTCTAGGAGGTGAGAGCTTCAGGTGGGATCTTCTTGTAGTGGCGTCGAGGCCTTACGTAATCATATTGGACATGGATTGGTTATCTATGGTCGATGCTCAGATCGAATGTATTAGGCGCAAGGTGCGGTGTGTCCGCACTGATGGGAGCAAGTTCACCTTCACTGGTAAGAAGGGAGCCTTTGTAGCGCAAGATGGACTCACGCAGAGGAGAGGACATCCGATCACTCATCAGTTGGCTAGTCTCATCCTAGGAGCAGTTGATGTATGGAGTCCGAGTTTTCCTATTGTGGTGGATCAGTATACGGACGTTTTTCCTGAAGACATTCCAGGACTACCTCCTCGCAGAGAGGTAGACTTCTATATTGACCTGTACCCCAGGACAGCCCCGATATCTACTCCAGCATATCGGATGGCTCCCGCTGAGCTTCGAGATCTACGGGTAGAGTTGGAGGACTTACAGGGAAAGGGATTCATCTGACCCAGTGTTTCACCCTAGGATTCCCCGATTTTGTTTGCCAAGAAGGCGTACGGGAGCTTGCGGCTGTGTGTCGATTACCGTCACCTGAACCAAGCGACCATGAAGAACAAGTATCTGCTTCCGAGGATTGACGACCTCTTCAATCAGCTCAAGGGATCACGATGGTTCTCGAAGATAGACCTCGGGTCAGGCTATCATCAGCTCAGAGTTCGAGACGAGGATGTGCAGAAGACAGCCTTCAGGTGTCGGTATGGCCACTATGAGTTCTTGGTTATGCCTTTCAGCATAACCAACGCTCTAGAAGTGTTCATGAGTCTCATGAACAGTATATTCCAACCTTACCTCGATCGATTTGTCGTAGTCTTCATCGACGACATTTTGATTTACTTGACTACTGAGGAGGAGCACGCATACCACTTGCGGGTTGTACTGGACACACTCTAAGAGCACCATATTTATGGTAAGATCTCGAAGTGTCAGTTCTGGATTCGAGAGGTCCACTTATTGGGGCATGTCATCTCTGAGGCGGGAGTTGCGGTGGATCCTGTGAAGATCGAAGCAGTGCTAACTTGGGATCCACCCAGGAGCGTGACAGAGGTGTGGAGTTTCCTAGGTCTGGCTGGGTAATATCGTAGATTTGTGCTAGACTTTTCTAGAGTTACAGCACCACTTTCTGCTTTGACAAAGAAGGGGAAACCCTTCGTGTGGTCAGATAGATGTCAGCAGAGCTTCCAGGAGCTGAGACAGAGATTGACCAGTGCACCCATCTTGAGGCTACCAGAGGAGGGAGTAGGGTACGTAGTTTACTGCAATCCATCAGGGACCAGACTCAGGTGTGTCTTGATTTAGGATCGAGAAGTGATCACCTATGGTTCATGACATTTGAGTCAACACGTGCAGAACTACGATACCCATGACCTGGAGTTAGCAGCAGTGGTCTTCTCCTTCAAGATGTAGCAGAACTATCTGATGGGTGAGCTCTTTACAGTTTACTCTGACCACTAGAGTCTCAAGTACATATTCTCGCAGAAGGACCTAAACCTGAGATAGTGGCGAAGGCTCAAGTTCCTCCAGGACTATGACTTTGAGATAGTATATACTCCTGGGAAAGGGAACATAGTAGCTGATGCTCTTAGCAGGAGGTCGGGCATCGAGCTACTTGGAGAGGCGACTGAGCAGTTAGCCGCTTTGAAGATATCCTTCATGGATAGAGATGGGTCAGCCTTTCTTCAGTCGCTCACAGTCACCCCTCTACTACTTCAGCAGGTCAGGGAGGCACAGCGTGGAGACATTGACTGTGAGACGCGACGTGCACAGATATCCTCAAGACAGGCACCTGATGGATTCTCTGTAGGAGGAGATCACGTCGTCCTTTTCAGAGGACGTACCATGGTACCATTTGCATTGCAGGAGGAGGTGTTGAGGGAGTTTCACACTTATCCATTGGCGGTACATCCAGGAGTAGCGAAGATGTACCAGGATCTCAGACGATAGCACTGGTGGCCAGGTATGAAGAAGGTTGTGGCAGAGTTCGTTTCGTGATGCCTCACCTGCCAGCAGGTGAAGGCAGAGCACCAGGTACCAGTAGGCTTGGTACAGCCCTTGGAGGTCCCGGAGTGGAAGTGGGACGGTATATCTATGGATTTCGTGACATGGCTTCCACGTACTTCTAGAGGACACGACTCCATCTGGGTGATCGTAGACCGACTCACCAAGTCGGTCCACTTCCTACCTATCAGAGAGCAGGGATCAGTAGAGAGCTTGGGACGCCTCTATGTTCAAGAGATTGTACGAATTCATGGTGTACCATTGTCTATCATCTGTGATTGAGATGTTCACTTTACTTCCCGGCTTTGGAAGGGGTTTCAGGAGGCATTTGGGATGCAGATATGCTTGAGCACCACCTTTCACCCTTAGACGGATGGTCAGGAGGAGAGGACCATTCAGACTCTCAAGGACATGCTTCGTGCATGTGTCCTCGACTTTAGTCGCAGCTGGGAGGATCACCTACCCTTGGTGGAGTTTGCATACAACAACAGCTACCACTCCACCATCGGGATGAAACCATACGAGGCATTGTACGACCGACCTTTTAGATCACCTCTATGCTAGAAATACCCTAGGGAGTCAGCACTTGTAGGACCAGAGATGGTCCAGGCCACGATAGAGAAGGTGCAGATCATCCAGGAGCAGATGAGGACTGCACAGAGCTGACAGAAGTCCTATGCTGACAGGAGGCATAGACCACTAGAGTTCAAGGATGGAGACCACGTTTTCTTACGGGTCTCACCTCGACGTGGATTACGGAGATTTGGTCAGGGCGGCAAGTTATCTCTGCGCTTAATCGGACCATTCTAGGTTCTTAGTAGGATAGGCGAGGTGGCTTATCGCCTAGATATTCCACCTCAGTTGCACCGGGTGCACGATGTCTTCCAAATATCTCAGCTGAGGAGATACGTGTATGACCCGATGCATATCATTGATCACGGGGAGCTGGACATCGATGACGGGGCGACATTTGCGGAGTTCCCGGTAGAGATCGAGGATTGACAGAAGCGGGTCCTACATGGATGGTCGATTCCTCTAGTGCACATCACATGGAAGCACGGTAACCTCCAGGAGAGCACATGGGAGTGAGAGACTCAAATGCATGCAGAGTACCCCCATTTGTTTCCCTAGTTTATGATATATCTTTACAGGGATGTAAATCCTTGAGGTGGGAGTAATCTAAAGACCCGTAAATTTCAAGGAAAATTTTTTCTTAAATTCTTTGGGATTTTATGAGTACGCAGTTTTTGACGGAACCTGATTCTGAGTCCCAGTGTGCCCAGAATCAATTTCCGAAGTTTAGCTCGGGTACCTTCAGTGAATGAACAAGCAGGTTTTTTTATCTTTTGAACCGGTGTTCGGAATTGAAATCTGAGGGCACCGATGGAACCGCAGTGCCAGTAATTTCTTAAGAGGACCTTTACCGAAGATGCGTCTACTCGGGAGGAGTTGATAAAAAATGTGGATTAAATAAAAAGTAAAATAAAATTGTGTTATGATTTTATTTATTTTTCTAAGTGGTTAGATCCTAGGTGTGGGAGTTGGAGTGGGATCCACTAGATACTAACTACCCATGAGAGGATTAAAGGTGAGGTGGGGCCCACACGATCCCAACCCTTCAATTTCCCTAACTCCCCCTTTATGTGAGTAACTCCTCTCTCTCTCCCTCATTAAACTTGCCAACATAACACCCAATTAATTAGACAACTCAAGTTTAATTAATTAAGTGATTATGTTTTTGAATTTTGGAGTTTGAAATGCATTTCATGCTTTAATAAAACAAGAGGAGTCTTATTTTATTTGGTGTTGGCTCATTGTGTTGAGGATTAGAGGAGAGAACTTAATTCCCTTTGAAGAACTCCATCTTCCCGCGAGGAACGACACCCTTCGATGAAGAACGTCGTCACCACAAGGAGAGACGACATGTCATTCCTTTATCTCTCCGCAGCTAGTGTGAGACGTCGTTCCTTCCTTGGACGTATGCCAACGCCATCTTCGAAACCTCACCCCACGATGTTGTCTTCCGCGTCGCTGGAAAACGACATTGTTAATTTGAGGTAGGGGTTATTTATGTTCATGATTAATTTAACATTCTTCATTAATTAAATTGGTCGCTTGTTATCGACATAATGGGAGGAGATCAGACCACACAAACACGGCCGATCCTCCTCCCCTTTTTTTTGTTGATCCTCGTTGAACCTTGCAACGAAGGCGGTGCGGTGTCGTTGCACCGCGTGGGAACGAAGGGAACCACGGCCGGAGCAGGCCGTGGTGGAGGGGCGTGGTGTCGTCGCACCGCGGTGGTCTTCAGCAGGGGCGGCCGGGCTCGGCCGGCCGCCGGCACTCCGGGAGGTGGGACCCCGAAGGGTCCTACGGCAGCTCAACTGGTCGGCCATAATGGCCGGCCGTTTTCCCGAAAAACTGGGGGTTGAAACCCCCGGCTCACGCATAGGGCGGACCCCACCAGGGGCCTCCATTTTGGAATCAAGGGGGTGGCACCCCCCTTTGCGCCTCGCTCGGCCGCGAGCCGAGCCGCGCCCGGCTTCCGAGCCGGGTCGTAGGCCGCGCCCCTCCACGGGCCGAGCCGCCCCCAAATGGGCCAGACCCAGACCCGAGTCGGGTCGACTCGGTTTGGCCGACCCAGGGGGTATTGGGCTGGGTCAGACCGGGCCCAAACCCCCTATTTTTCAGACAGATTCGTTCAAACACCCAAATCTTGGGCTACGGACCTCCGATCAACGCATCGTCAGTTTTGTTGGGATTCGTGGATCATGATGGTCATTTCGGTATATTACACTCAAGATTTAGATAAATTTTGGGTATATTGGGTTGGTTCGAACCCGAAACCAACCGGTCCCATGGAGCGGAAACGCTTATAACTTAACGACCGGACGTCCGAATGATGTGTCGTTAGTTACGTTGAATTCCTCTTAGTGAGACGGTTATTTTGGTTTACTCCTCTTGAGGTTTCGACGTAGCTGGAGTACGGTCAGGTTGGTTTTAACTTAAAAACCAACCGGGCCCCTCGGACGAAAAAGCCAATAACTCACAGACCAGGCGTCCGATTGACACGTCGTCTGTCAAATTGAGTTCCTATTAACGAGACAGAACTTTATGATACATCAACTCTGGACTCCGTGACAGTTCATGTATCGACCCCCTTGGCTTGTGGATCAGACCCTCCCGGAATCGAGCATGCTGTGTGCGGGAACCCTAGAGCTGGCTGTGAGTGCGACGACAATGGCGACTATACTTGGATCCTACGTGGGTTCGGCAGAGAGGACGATTGTACTTGGATCCTCCGTGGGTTCGACAGTGATGAAGACTTTACTTGGATCCTACGTGGGTTCGGCAGTGATGGTTACTGTATTGGGATCCTACGTGGGTCCGGTAGCGACAACATCTGTACTTGGAACCTACGTGGGTTCGGTAGAGGAGATGATTCAGAGGCTACATCAATCATATCCACCACTCTTTGTGAGTAGTATACCTATGTGAGCTGAGTCTTGACTTTCAATCATTATCTTTGATGTGATTGACTTGCTTTCTTGTGTGGATTGGGTTGTGCTTTCCTGTGTGGATTGGGTTTTACTTTCCTGTGTGGACTGGGTTGAACTTGGGCTCAGAAGTTGGAGCCGAACTTGAATTATTGACTTAGGTATATGTATGGGCATATTCCTAAGTAGTATTGGTTGATACTTAGTATTTGTATATTTCTCTTTGTGGTTTATCCTTTGTGAATTCTGGGAGGCCTTCAGGGGTCTCGGGGTCCCTACTGAGTATTGTATACTCACCCCTGCATGGGCTATGCCCGCACTACATTGTGTTGGATGCAGACTACGGACAGCGTTGATCGTGGTTGAGACTTGTGGATCGGAACGGTACCCGGAGGTGGACTATCAGGCGGGACGTACATAGTGCGGACGGACAGATTCGAGGAGCAGAGGGGACCATCTGTACCCACCCTTCAGGTGGGGTTTTCGGAGGACGACTTGGTGGTTTCTGCTTTACTTTCCAGCTATTGTACTTACTTTTCTTTGTTGTATTGTACTTTCAGTTGGGTTTGTATACTGGCTCATTTACTTTACAACACTTACTTTTGTACTCAGTTTACTTAGTGTTTACTTCATCTTGCGTACTTTGTGGTGTTTGTTTTCTTATATAAAGGAAATGTCTTCCCTTTTATCAGGATTTACGCCTTTGGTGCTAGTCGCCAACCACTGTCCTATGGAAGGCGGGCTTGGGGTAGTCACGGCACGGGCCCTGAGGACGGGTCGTGACAAATTGGTATCAGAGGAGTCGGTTCTACCACAGAACTCAGGAATCTAATAATTTATTCTATGTAAAGCAATAGTGTTAAGGTTATTGAGTGTGGTTATTAGTCCAGGGAGTCCAGTGTTGGTGCGGCGGCCGACGTATCCATACACCAGGACCCTGACTTCTAATTTCTGACTCAGTGCACAAAAACATTGATTTCATGTGTGTTTCAAAAGTTTTCTTTGTGATTACTTTGTGTCAGCTCACCATATATACTGTATTAACCATGGCGCACCTGTTTCTTTTCAGGATGGTCCCACGACGGCAGCCAGCTAGGGTTCCGAGATTTGTGCGAGATGGAATCCCACCGAGCGACGAGGACTCGGTGTAGGGCCCCATTACAGCGGAGGCACCAGCGGTACCTCTACCTGTCGATACACCGATGCCACCATCCCCAGCAGCTGAGAGTGAACGTCGCCTGAGTGCACTGCATGAGTTTTAGCGTCAGAGGCTTCCCAGGTTCCATGGAGAGACGGACCCTCTGGCAGCCGAGGATTGGTTGGAGGTTGTTGTTCAAGTCTTCAGATTAGTAGGGACACCAGCTGACCTCATGGTGATCCTTTGGGCGAGTCTCCTGCATGCGACAGCAGGTAGATGGTGGAGCCTGATGCTCCAGGTGCACGACGAGGCATCACTTCTTTGGACGGATTTCGAGAGTCTCTTCCGCTCGGAGTTCGTTCCAGCCACCCTCCGTGCGGTGCGCATTCATGAGCTACTACAGCTGCGGCAGGGCAGCATGTCAGTAGCCCAGTACTCGGCCAGATTTACTGATCTCTCGCACTACTCCACGGACATGGTACGAGACCCATTCTTTCGGGCCTGGACCTTCGAGCAGGGACTGAGGCATGAGATCAGGGAATCGATGATCTCCCTCAGCATTCCAACATAGTCAAGAGTACTGGAGCGAGCCCTTCTTGAGAGAGCTTTCTTGCTGAGCCTACACCTGCAGCGAGACCTACCGCAGGGTGACACATAGCGGAGTCTTCTACAGCTGGCAGTTGACGGATGTCACAGGGGTCCAATCGGACCAGACCATCATGTGGGCGACCTTAGGATACTGGTTCGGATGTGCGGGGCACACACAGTAGAGTCAGTCATTCGAGAGGCAGACAGTGCTATGCAAGTGGCGGGTAGGTCCACATGGCTCGTGACTGCCCAACCGACCATGAAGAGGTGCAGCAGACGGTTGAGGGACCACCCAGGCAGAGGCAAAGGTTCGACCGTGGTGGTTCGCAGGGAGCAGGCGGACGAGGTAGAGGAGTTGTCCGAGCAGCAGGTGGTGGACGACGCTTTGGGTCTCTACCACCACCACCATCAGGAGGTCCACCCCGACCACAGGGAGCTGGCGGGCAGAGGCAGGCTCAGCTTCAGGCAGTGGAGGCTTACGACCACGGCGCACCTGAGATCATTTGAGGTACTATCTGGGTCTACTCCAACCTTGCTTCAGTTCTTACAGACATAGGATCAAGTCATTCTTTCATTGTCGCTGCCCTTGTTTGGAGCTCGGAGATTCTGACGGAGTCGTTGGCTCGATCATTACGGCTAGAGACTCCTACAGGAGCAGAATCGACGATTACGCACTGTTGTCGGCAGTGTGATCTTACTCTAGGAGGTGAAAGATTCGGCTGGGATCTTCTTGTAGCGGCGTCGAGGCCTTACGACGCCATCTTGGGCATGGATTGGTTATCTACGGTCCATGCTCAGATCGACTATATTAGGCGCAAGGTGCGGTGTGTCCGCACCAATGGGAGCAGGTTCACCTTCACCGGCGATAAGGGAGCCTTTGCAGCGCAGGATGGACTCACGCAGAGGATAGGACATCCGATCACTCATCAGTTGCCTAGTCTCATCCTAGGAGTAGTTGATGTGCGGAGTCCGAGTTTTCCTGTTGTGGTGGATCAGTATACGGACGTTTTTTTTTGACGACGTTCCAGGACTACCTCCTCGCAGAGAGGTAGACTTCTATATTGACCTATACACCGGGACAACCACGATATCTACTCCAACATATCAGATGGCTCCCGCTGAGCTTCGAGAGCTACGGGTGGAACTGGAGGACTTGCAGGGGAAGGGATTCATTTGACCCAGTGTTTCACCCTGGGATTCTCCGATTTTGTTTGCCAAGAAGGCGGACGGGAGCTTGTGACTATGTGTCGATTACCGTCGCCTGAACCAGGTGACCATGAAGAACAAGTATCTGCTTTTGAGGATTGACGACCTCTTCAATCAGCTCAAGGGATCACGATGGTTCTCGAAGATAGACCTCAGGTCAGGCTATCATCAGCTCAGAGTTCGAGACGAGGATGTTTAGAAGACGGCCTTCAGGTGTCAGTATGGCCACTATGAGTTCTTGGTTATGCCTTTCGGCATAACCAACGCTCCAACAGTGTTCATGAGTCTCATGAACACGATCTTCCAGCCTTACCTCGATTGATTTGTCGTAGTATTCATCAACGACATTTTGATTTACTCGACTACTGAGGAGGAGCACGCATACCACTTGCGGGATGTACTGGACACACTCCGAGAGCACCAGCTTTATGGTAAGCTCTCGAAGTGTCATTTCTGGATTCGAGAGGTCCACTTCTTGGGGCATGTCATCTCTGAGGTGGGAGTTGCGGTGGATCCTGCGAAGATCGAGGCAGTGCAAGCTTGGGAGCCACCCAGGAGCGTGACGGAGGTGCGGAGTTTCATAGGTCTGGCTGGGTAATATCAGAGATTTGTGCCAGACTTCGCTAGAGTTACAGCACCACTTTTAGCTTTGACGAAGAAGGGGAAACCCTTCGTGTGGTCAGATAGATGTCAGCAGAGCTTCCAGGGGCTAAGACAGAGATTGACCAGTGCACCCATCTTGAGGCTACCAGAGGAGTGAGTAGGGTACGTAGTTTACTACGATGCATCAGGGACCGGACTCGGGTGTGTCCTAATGTAGGAGCGGGCAGTGATCGCCTATGGTTCACGACAGTTGAGGCAGCACGAGAAGAACTATGCTACCCATGACCTGGAGTGTAGCAGTAGTTTCTTCGCCTTGAAGATGTGGCAGCACTATCTAATGGGCGAGCGCTCTACAGTTTACTCTGACCACTAGAGTCTCAGGTATATCTTCTCGCAGAAGTACCTGAACCTGAGACAGCGGCGATGGCTCGAGTTCCTCCAGGACTATGACTTTGAGATAGTCTATACAACTGGGGAAGGGAATGTAGTAGTTGATACTCTCAGCAGGAGGTCGGGCATCCAGCTACTGGAGATACGACTGAGTAGTTAGCTGCTTTGCAGATATCCTTCGTGGATAGAGATAGGGCAGCCTTTCTTCAGTCGCTCACAGTCACCCCTCCACTACTTCAGCGGATCAGGGAGGCACAGCGTGGAGACGTTGACTGTGAGACGTGACATGCACAGATATCCTCAGGACAGGCACCTGATAGATTCTCTGTAGGAGGAGAGAACGTCGTCCTTTTCAGAGGACGTACCATGGTACCAGTTGCATTGTAGGAGGAGGTGCTGAGGAAGTTTCAAACTTCCCCATTGGTGGTACATCTAGGAGTAACGAAGATGTACCAGGATCTCAGACAACAGCACTGGTGGCCAGGTATGAAGAATGTTGTGGCAGAGTTCGTTTCGTGATGCCTAACCTGCCAGTAGGTGAAGATGGAGCCTCAGGTACCAGCAGGCTTGGTACAACCCTTGGAGGTCCCGGAGTAGAAGTGGGACGAGATATCTATGGATTTCGTGACAGGGATTCCACGTACTTCCAGAGGACATGAATCCATCTGGGTGATCCTAGACCGACTCACCAAGTCGGCCAACTTCCTACTTATCAGAGAGCATGGCTCAATAGAGATCTCGGGACGCCTCTATGTTCTGGAGATTGTACGGCTTCATGGTCTACCATCGTCTATCGTCTCTGATCGAGATGCTTTCTTTACTTCCCGACTTTGGAAGGGGTTGCATGAGGCATTTGGGACGCAGCTACGCCAGAGCACCGCCTTTCACCCTCAGACAGATGGCCAGACGGAGAGAACCATTCAGACTCTCGAGGACATGCTCTGTGCATGTGTCCTCGACTTTGGTCGCAGCTGGGAGGGTCACCTACCCTTGGTGGAGTTTGCGTACAACAATAGCTACCACTCCACCATCGGGATGGCACCATACGAGGCATTGTACGACCGACCTTGCAGATCACCTCTGTGTTGGACAGACCCTGGGGAGTCAGCACTTGTAGGACCAGAGATGGTCCAGGCCACGACAGAGAAGGTGCAGATCATCCAGGAGCGGATGAGGACTGCACAGAGCCGACATAAGTCATATGCTGACAGGAGGCGGAGACCACTAGAGTTCAAGGATAGAGACTACGTTTTCTTATGGGTCTCACCTCGACGTGGATTACGGAGATTTGGTCGGGGCGGCAAGTTATCTTCGCGCTTCATCGGACCATTCCAGGTTCTCAGCGGGATAGGCGAGGTGGCTTATCACCTGACTCTTCCACCTCAGTTGCACCGGGTGCACGACGTCTTCCACGTATCTCAGCTGAGGAGATACGTGCACGACCCGACGCATATCATTGATCACGGGGAGCTAGACATCGATGACGAGGCGACATTTACGGAGGTCCCGGTGGAGATCGAGGATCGACAGGAGCTGGTCCTATTTGGACGGTCGATTCCTCTAGTGCGCATCAGGTGGAAGCACGGGAACCTCCAGGAGAGCACATGGGAGCGAGAGGCTCAAATGCGTGCACAGTACCCCCATTTGTTTCCCTAGTTTATGATGTATCTTTACGGGGACGTAAAGCCCTGAGGTGGGAGAAATGTAAAGACCTGTAAATTTCAAGGAAAATTTTTTCTTAAATTCTTTGGGATTTTACGAGTACGCAGTTTCTAACGGCACCTGATTCCGAGGCCCGGTGTGCCCGGAATCAATTTCCGAAGTTTAGCTCGGGTACGTTCAGTGAACGAATGAGCGGGTTTTTCTATCTTTTGAACCGGTGCTCGGAATTGAAATTCAAGGACACCGATGGAACCGCAGTGCCGGTAATTGCTTAAGAGGACATTTACCGAAGATGCGTCTGCTCGGGAGGAGTTGATAAAAAATGTGGATTAAATAAAAAGTAAAATAAAATTGTGTTACAATTTCATTTCTTTTTCTAAGTGGTTAGATCCTAGGTGTGGGAGTTGGAGTGGGATCCACTAGATACTAACTACCCATGAGAGGATTAAAGGTGAGGTGGGGCCCACATGATCCCAACCCTTCACTTTCCCTAACTCCCCATTTATGTGAGTAACTCCTCTCTCTCTCTCCCTCATTAAACTTGCCAACATAACACCCAATTAATTAGACAACTCAAGTTTAATTAATTAAGTGATTTTGTTTTTGAATTTTGGAATTTGAAATTCATGTCATGCTTTAATAAAATAAGAGGAGTCTTATTTTATTTGGTGTTGGCTCGTTGTGTTGAGGATTGGAGGAGAGAGCTTAAGTCCCTTTGAAGAACTTCATCTTCCCGCGAGGAACGACACCCTTCGACGAAGAACGTCGTCACCACAAGGAGAGACGACGTGCCGCTCCTTCATCTCTCTGCAGCTAGTGTGAGACGTCGTTCCTTCCTTGGACGTACGCCAACGCCATCTTCAAAACCTCACCCCGCGACGCTGTCTTCTGCGTCGCCGGCAAACGATATCGTTAAATCGAGGTAGGGGTTATTTACGTTCATGATTAATTTAACGTTATTCGTTAATTAAATTGGCCTCTTGTTATCGACATAACGGGAGGAGATCGGACTGCACAAACACAGCCGATCCTCCTCCCCTTTTATTTGTTGATCCTCGTTGAACTTTGCGGCGAAGGCGGCGCGGTGCCTTTGCACCGCGCGAGAACGAAGGGAACCGCGGCCGGAGCGGGCCACGACGGTGGTGCGCGGTGCCGCTGCGCCGCGCCGGTGAAACCGAAGGAGGCCGCGACCAGGAGCGGGCCACGGCAGAGGGGCGCGGCGCCGTCGCGCCGCGCCGGTCGGACGGGAGTCGCGGCGGTCTTCAGCAGGGGCGGCCGGGCTCGACCGGCCGCCGACGCTCCGGGAGGCGGGACCCCAAAGGGTCCCGCGGCAGCTCAACCAGCCGGCCATAATGGCTGGCCGTTTTCCAGAAAAACCGGGGGTTGAAACCCCCGGCCAGCGCGTAGGGGGGACCACACCAGGGGCCGCCGTTTCGGAATCAAGGGGGCGGTGCCCCCCTTTGCGCCCCGCTCGGCCGCGAGCCAAGCCGCGGGCCGGGCCGCACCCAGCCGGGCCGGGCCGGGCCGCGCCCAAATGGGTCGGACTCGTACCCGGGTCGGATCGACCCGATTCGGCCGACCCAGGGCGTATTGGGCCGGGTCAGACAGGGCCCAAACCCCCTATTTTTCAGACAGATTCGTTCAAACGCTCATATTTTGGGTTACGGACGTCCGATCAACGCACCGTCAGTTGAGTTGGGATCCTTGTATCGAGACGGTCGTTTCGGTATATTACACTCAATCTTTCTATAAAGTTTGGGTATGGCCGGGTTGGTTCGAACCCGAAACCAACCGGGCCCTTGGAGCGGAAACGCTTATAACTTAACGACCGGACGTCCAAATGACGTGTCGTCAGTTACGTTGAATTCTTCTTAGTGAGACGGTTCTTTTGGTTTACTCCGCTTGAGGTTTGAACGCAGCTGGAGTACGGTCGGGTTGGTTTTAACTTAAAAATCAACCGGACCCCTGAGACGAAAAAGCCAATAACTCACAGATCGGGCGTCCGATTGGTGTGTCGTCTGTCGCGTTGAGTTTCTATTAACAATACGATACTTTGTGATACATCAACTCTGGACTTCGTGACAGTTGATGTATCGACCCCCTTGGCTCGTGGAGCGGACCCTCCCAGAATCGAGCGTGCTGTGTGCGGGAACCCTAAAGTTGGCTGCGACTGCGACGACGATGGCGACTGTACTTGGATCCTACGTGGGTTCGGCAGCGAGGACGACTGTACTTGGATCCTCTGTGGGTTCGGCAGCGATGACGACTGTACTTGGATCCTACGTGGGTTCAACAACGATGGTTACTGTACTGGGATCCTACGTTGGTCCGGTAGCGACGACATCTGTACTTGGATCCTACGTGGGTTCGACAGAGGAGATGATTCAGATGCTACATCAATCATCTCCACCTCTCTTCGTGAGTAGTATACATGTGTGAGCTGAGTCTTGACTTTCAATCATTATCTTCGATATGATTGACTTGCTTTCCTGTGTGGATTGACTTGTGCTTTCCTGTGTGGTTTGAGTTGTGCTTTCTTGTGTGGACTGGGTTGAACTTGGGCTCGGAAGTTGGAGCCGAACTGGAATTGTTGACTTAGGTATATGTATGGGCATATACCTAAGTAGTGTTGGTTGATACTTCGTATTTGTATCTTTCCTTTGCGGTTTATCCTTTGTGGATTTTGGGAGGCATTCGGGAGTCTCGGGGTCCCTACTGAGTATTGTATACTCACCCCTGCACGGGCTATACCCACACTACGTTGTGTTGGATGCAGACGACGGACAGCGTTGATCGTGGTTGAGACTTGTGGAGCAGAACGGTACCCGGAGGTGGACTATCAGGCGGGATCTACACGGTGCGGACGGACGGATTCGAAGAGCAGAGGGGACCATTTGTACCCACCCTTCAGGTGGGGTTTCCGGAGGACGACTTGGTGGTTGCTGCTTTACTTTGCAGCTGTTGTACTTACTTTTTTCAGTTGTACTGTATTTTCAGTTGGGTTTGTATACTGGCTCATTTACTTTACAGCACTTACTTTGTACTCAGTTTACTTAGTATTTACTTCAGCTTGCGTACTCTGTGGTGTTTGTTTTCATATATAAAGGCAATGCCTTCCTTTTTTATCGGGATTTACGCTTTTGGTGCTAGTCGTCAGCCCTGACCTATGAAAGGCGGGCTTGTGGTAGTCACAGCACGGGCCCCGAGGACGGGTCGTGACAGGAAAATTGTGCACTATCAATGCACCCTCTACTGGGCTCCTAGGGAAGCTAGTATAGGCAGGATTCATAGTTAAGTAAATTGCGTGCTGGCCTTGTGGTTGGCTCAATAAAAGTTATAGATGCACTTGTTTGGTTTTTTCATAGTTTATGCTAACTATGTGTCAATCATGTACCTTTAATGAACAGTAGAAAATTATAAATTTAAAATCGTTTTTAGTCCAAAAACCAAAAAAAATAAAAAATAATTAATAAGTCAATGTCGGGTATGACAATTTGACCAAGGGAGTGAGAGGAAGCGGTTGTGGAATTTCACTTTAATCGACTTCGAAGAATATGATGCGATAACTTGGAACTATGTAAACATTGTAATTGGAAAACCAACCCTAACCAAATTACCCTTCTCATATCACTATTCTTAATATCTTTCTTCATTGATTACTTTAGTTTTCAAATACTCATAAGAAAAAACTACTCATTTTTTATCTAATTTAATGTGACAAACTTGACTGTTGTGCACTCCTCTCTAGAGACAACCTAGGTTAACCATTATCATTATCATAATTTATTTATTCAAAAACATCATGAGAATAGAAACAACAAAAACAACAAAAACAACAACAAAGCATGGGACTATGGTGGCCTGAAATAGTGGAGAATAATAGAATCCTTTCTCAGGAGATTCCCCTTTAGACATCAAGAATCTCGAGTTTGGGAAGCATGTGACACTAGATCCTTGATCTTCTATAGAGGAAAGATGGTCCACAACCTTATTTCTCTCACGCCATGTATGAAGTACCTGCATATGGTTGTTGAGGAAACTCCTTCGCCTTTTGATAACATAAGAAATCGACCAAGGAATGGTGCTTATGCCATGAATAGAATAGTGTAAAATAATAGTGTATGTTTCACATCTTCTAGCTCGATGTTCCTTTGGAGACATAAATAGTGACCAGTCATCATTGTCATGGCTTTGTCCTGGGATATAGACTAAGCCTAAACATTTCAATTACAGCATGCAATATCACTCATTGTCATCTGTGATTAACCGGTTCATTTTAAACAATTACATTAAGGAATTTATAAATAGAAACTATTAAAGATCCACCATCTTATGTTAAATCTAATTAGCATTTCCTATGTTAAATATGTTTTCAAGCGGAACACAATCTGGTTTTGTTGCCTCATCATCACCCATTTTTCGTATTACCATCTTTGCATTACTTTTCTAATTTTTAGCCAATATATCCTACCAATAATTAATCATAACATAAATAATATAAATGAACACATATAATGTCACTATTCAAGCATGCAAGTTTTAGAATTCAATTAGAAGCTAATCATTTAAATCTGACGCCATCATTGATTTTCTATCAATTTGATGACATCTATTAATGAAATATTATTATTATTCAAACTACATTGCAAGAATGAAGATTATTCTAATAAAATAGTGCAAGAACCACTAATCCATGCTTATAATTTATTGAGATTAACGAGTCAAGGTTTAAATATTTCAAAAGTATCATTATCACCAGGCATACAAGTTTCATCATCATCATAACATTGTTACCCAGAATGCTACCCAAGTTATGCATAATAAATAAATGGCTGAAATTCATAAGACATTTAATATTTGATTCTAATAATCATCTACATATTTTATTGGCTTGTACATGACCATCAGTCATAAATGAATTTAGCATGTAATTTATTCAATATCAAGTTACGCAATTTCTACACTTATTATTTTATATGATCACTCAACGTTCAAATTATATTTAAATATCTCATAGGGAACAACAAATAAAAAATATGAAATGCTCTAATTCTGCCAAATTATTTAATCATTTCTGATAAGTATAAATCTATTTATTTATATATATTTGTGTTGGTGCAAGGTGAATAATTTTAGCATCTAATTAGTTAAGAATATATTTTATTTAATCATAATAGATTCCATGCAACTCATATAAATTATTTGTAACCAAGTGTTAATATGTCCTAATCATTTTATGTAATTCTACAATGAAGTGTAATTACTTATATTAGCATTCTTCTCTATCATATTATTTATTATCACTAAAGGGATGAAAGATATAATGATATTATTACATGAGTGTAATTCCACACTTTTTTGAAAACAACAAGGAAATAATCGAACAGTATGCAATAAACTATCCCCTTTCATGCCCTTAATTTCATGAAAAATTATTTTCATCTAAATGAAATAATTTCACCATGAAAAATAATTTCAACAGCATAATTATTCTCTAATAATTAAGCTACATGTGATAATACTATATTCCTCTTCAAACTACCAGAATTAGAAAAGTAATAATATTTATTGCATGCGATATAACTTTCTATTTTTTTAATTTTAATTTCAAATTACTATTATATTGTATTTAATTATGTCTATTTAGAAAAGGTAACTAAATAATGATTGAACTACACATCCACAACGTAAAAGAGAAGTTAGATATATCCTATTTGGATTTGGAGCTTCGACGATTCACTATTTTTTTGATCATTTGCATCAAATAAATGATCACATTTTCTAAATAAATGGATTAAAATAGAGGGGAGATGGATTCCATAACTGCATTTCTATTATCACATTTTAACTTATTTAATTATTTCATTAACTAGAGTCTGACAACATTTATGGACGTGATATTATTTTTATTATTTTTTTCTAAAGACTGCACGCCCTCGAATCACACTTTTTCCCATATCCTATGAGAATTAATGATTCCCCATACCTCATGTACTCTATCCAATGCCACTCTCCCATTCCATATTGATTTATTTATTTATCTGCTTATTTTAATTTTTGGTTACACATGATTTCTCTCTCCAACTCATATATATTGATTCTTCTATGTTGTCATCTTCTTCTTATAACGTCAAAATTTTTTATTTTTCCCTTTATAATTTTCTCACTTTTTTAATGTTTAAGTTTTATTTTTTAAAACAATTCATTCCAATATATATTTTTGTGTATATATATGACAGTATATATATACATATAACAATGTGGTATATAACAAAAAATCTATAAATCTACACACGCACATATATAATTCAAAACATCATATATAAAATATAAATATACACCCATGCATATATATGTATTTATTTACATATATATATATATAACACAATTTAATATCCATATACATACATGCACATATATATATATATATATATATATATATAACATTTGGAAACACAAACGTTTTTACAATGTTTTAGAATGATATATTATATATATATACACAATACGTAACATATAAATAGCATGCAATTTAATTAATGAATGCATTCTATTTTTAAATCATGCATTAAAAATATTGTTTAATTCTGAATTTATCAATTAAATGCTTGATAGATTTTATTTCATTATCACTTCATCATTTCAAAATCGTTAATTTTTAAATTTACCTTTTATATTAGCTTTAAAAAATTCAAACGGACAATTCACCTCCCATGCCATCTACCTCGACCAAAACGATTGGTAACAAAGGTTCATTAGTGTTCTTATTAATAATTTATTTTAATTTTGTTTTAATTTTGTTTTTAATATTAATTGATTTCAAAATATGATTTTTTGATGGCATATAGTTCTTATTCGCATGCTCTTATTTTTGATGGATCACCAATAGAAAATTGAGTATTAATGGAGGGGGGAGACTTCTATTTGGCGGATGCTATTGACCTTATTAGAGACCACCAAATAGTGGTCACTAATTTTTTTATCCCCTGAAATAAATCCCTCCCATTCCATCCCATTCACCCTCCCAAAACCTCCTGACCCCACGCCTCTGTGCAACATCGTCCTCCATCCCATCACCGATGAACCCTTTTGGCCCCGTCGCACCCTACTATCAAGATCTCTTGCCTTCACCAAGCCTCCTACCCCTGTCGAGCTCCATCTTCGAGCTCTCTCACCTTCGTCAAGCCCTCCCTCCCCCGCCAAGACCTCCCTCCCCTATCAAGCTTCACCATCGAGCCCCCATTCACCCCCATCATAGATCCCCAATCCTATTTCCCCCTTTACCCATATCCCCTCCATGTGAGTTTGGAAACATTTGGGGAATGAAATTGTAACATGATTTCCCTATAGGAACTAATTTTCCTAGATCCTCGGTTCTATGAAGAAATCAATTGCATGAATCATCGTAATATAAAATACTTCGGTTTCTTACATAAATACTACAAAAATCATTACATGACCTTATATGCACATCCATTTTATATTCCTCTGATAAACTAAAAACATTATCATTTTGTTCTCATATCTGTTGTTGTTCACAACTAATTCAAGTGTTATATACTATTCTTTGTGAAAGTAACATCTCACATTGTACTCTTAGAATCATTCATATGTACATAGTGATAATTTTTCATTCACACGTCATCTGTCACACTAACTTTTGCATCGAAACAACTTGGATATGGTGCATTCCCACCTTGGACAACACATTCGTGTAACTAAACTATTAAAGGTGAAACATAATACCAATGAGAAACTGTTGCCTTCAACAATCCTTATATCTTCCAGTATTCTATCATTAAAATTCCTCAACTGAAGGTACTTTTAGTTATTGATCTTTACATTTCAATTATTCTGATGTTTTTTTATTTTTTCATCTATCCATCACATATGAACCTTTGTTTTCTCATAAAAGCATTATGTGGAGTCTCATAAACACTAGACTTTATTCCACTAAAGATCAATTAAATCAATCATATAGTTTTTTATATACTACTTCTGATAAATTAAATAAATTTATTTCCACCCATCAAAACCATTCACTTCAACTTCTCTTCATTACTGATGGTCACACAACCCTTCCATATTCTGGTGAACTTATTCATCCAACCTTCAGTGTCAGATTATGATCGTATAACATGAATCTATGGTTATCCCATTTATGATGGTTTCACCAACCATGAGTATGAACTTCTAGTGGATTTACCTTAAACATCTAGTCTACTTGCATCCGGAACACTCATAGGAATAATCACACAATTACAAAAAAAAAGATTATATCAACATAAAATATTAAACACAAGAGAATAATAGTAGTAGGAATAACACCAAATAACAAGGGTTTTCTCAAGGATATTCTGATCCTCACCACCTAATCTTGTATGAAACTCCTCTTCCAAGATTAGTCATTAATGATATACTATTCATCAATAACTCACTCTTTAAATTATATATTTTCAACAACGTCCAAAACTCATTTTCTTCTCCTTAATATTCTATGTTTCTCTCCTCATATATTTTATTCTTTCCATAAAATATTTCATCTATATACTATGAAAAATTCTAAATTAGAAATTAAAATTTTATTTTCTAATGAACTTAAACTTAAAATACTTCAAATTCATCATTTATATCATCCCCATTTAAATTTCAATATTATTAACCATTTAGACAATTAGTGGTTGTCCCAAAAACTAGTAAAACATTATACTAATTCCATGTCATAAATTTTATTTTAATTTTTAATTTCCTCACTAATAATGGTGTGGACATCTTCACTGCGATTCCATGGGTTGGTTTTTATACTGGTTACTTCAAATCACTAGATACATTGTAGTGTGATTATATGTTTCATGTTATAATATTAATTTTGTTTCTAAAATACCCTATTCTTAATTTACACAACCTTATCACTATAAAACGATTTCTCTAAGCATGAAACATTTTATGATATAAAATTTAGTTTCAAATTACAAGGTTTTATTATTCCACAAAAAATCTCACACCTCAATTTCACAATCTGATCATTGTAACCTGATCTATCCTATTATTTGAAAGAAAGAATGGAATATTATTAAATTGTTAGTTTGAGTTTGGCTGCCCAACCAATTTTAGGATAGATTTATATGTTTGTATTTTGGTGAAAACCCCCTTTTCTATTGATTTAAATTTTAGTGAATTAATTTTTAGATAAAATAAAGCATACCTAAAACAATATTAAATTCATATTATTGGTATGAAATCTAGTTTGTTTCTTGGAGTTTTGATTTTTTTTTGGTTTTTCTCTTAAAAAATCAATTAATGTATTTATTTTTTGAATTTTTACCTCTCATTCTAGTTTTAATCAATTATTTATAGAATTTATGTGTGTGTAGGTGAATGAACACATATGCAGAGTTAATTCTTGTAAGATATTACATTATAATCTATATATGTAAATTATTTGATCAATATAATTTACAGGCTATACATTATGATATTCAAACAGGTCCTCGTAATTTTAAATCTAATGTTCATTATTGTTCTTAATTGTTTTTTCATATATTATTTTTTATATTTGATAAATTCTCCAATTGTTTTGGTATCACTGAGTATTTTTCCATCTCCTTGAAAAATTTTCCTCAGACAATGACTTCATTGGTTTGTAAGATTTAATGATATGAGTTTTTTTTAGAGTTTAAATAAGATATTTCAATTATTTTATATCTATTAAATATAGATATGGATAAGAGATGGATTGACACGCCGGATAAGTTTTCTGCAAAATATAATGAGGGGATTAAGGGATTTGTGGATTTCACTAGCAGATTTCAAAATGTTTTGATTATTTGTCCATGTAGAAAATTTTCAAAAAGATATCTCTTCAAATGATATAGTGTTATAGAACATCTATTTCTGAATGGGTTTTGTAAAAACTTTAAGACGTGAAGATGTTATGGAGAAAAGTTTGTTTCGTGTCACTAATCACAAAGTATTCATTAGTATTTTGATTAAAAAATATTTGATATGATGAATATATTACTCAATGATATGATGCATCGGTTTCAACATGAATATAGTAATGTCATAAATGATTATGTAGGAGGGAGTAATCTTTGTTCTTCTGTAGATAGATAAGTATTGAAATTCTTTGAAATTAATGACAATGCGCGTACTAAATTATATCATGGATGTACTAAATTTAGTAAATTGTCATTCATCATTGAATTATTACACATGAAGGCCTTGAATCAGTGGATATACACCTCATTCAACATGTTGTTTGTATTGTTGATGAAGGTACTCCCTACTAGAGTTAATATTCTAGAGTCATTCTATCAATCTCGCAAGTAGACTGGTGACCTTGGTTGTACATATGATACCATTGATGCATGTTGTAGTAATTGTATGTTGTTAAGAAAATAGAAATTTTAATTAAATACTTGTACTGATTTCTATTCATCCAGGTGGAAGGCCAATGAGATTAATCAAGGTAGTCAGATTCTTTAGGGAAGGGTCTTGAGTCAAGGGAAACAAGTTGCCGCTAAGCAGATGCATTATTTCCCACTGAAACTAAGACTGAAGAGATTCTTCATGTCAACTAAAATTTATAAATTGACGAATTTTAATTCAAAGATAAACAAATAAGTTGATAAATTAACCCACCTGGTAGATTCTTTGGAATGAAAAGAGTTTGATCAAAGACACCTAGGATTTTCCTAGTATGATCGTAATGTTCAATTGGGTTTGGAAGTGGATGATTTTAACCCATTTAGGTCTATAGTTGGTGTGACACATAGTACATGGCTAGTGGTGTTGGTTCCATACAACCTTATTGTAACGCCCCGACCTTAGTTACCCAGAGTCGGTGCATTATTACATAACATTGGCATGATCACAAGAAAGATCAAATCTCGAAAGACCGATTGGTTTAGTAGCCTTGGAAACACTAGATATATTCATAAGTCTTACATTACATCATAAAATGAAAAACTACTATAAAAACATATTGTCTCCATAAACCACACTCATATCCCCACATAATATCCCTGCAGGTCATTCATAATTTACTTCTTCACTTCCTGGGAAAAATAAAACATAGAAAAGGGGTGAGCTCAAATGCCCAATAAGGATAACAATATACCGGAAACTTTTATAAATAAGAATAACCATTTAAGGTTATGTATAACTAAAACAAAAGCCTTTTAAACTTGAACTTCAACATAGTATGCAAAAGTAAAATGAAATAATGCCATTTACTTGTTCACATGGATATTCTACTAATCGAATAATCACATGCAATATCAATAACCACTTTCATAATGTTGGAATGCATAATTCTAGACTATCATAACCACATAGCCAAGGCCTCGTGCCAAGACTACAAATAATATTTTTTCAAGGCCTTGTGCCAAGACACTAGTTTGTCTCATGAGACCTACCGATGCATCGATGAGCTATAGCGGGCTCCACCCGTCATATATTAAGTCCAATGCATTCCCATATGAAAAGGTTTAAACATAACATAAACATTCGTATTAGAAATAGCATACGAAATGTCAATAATTTCACCATAAACTATGAATGGTATAAAAATAGCACATCCACAGTCAAACATATCAAAAAACCTTCAATACAGTATAGAAGTTTTGTATCATAATAAATCAACTTCAAATAAGCGTAAAATCCATCAAAGGATGTTGACATAGATGAAATCAAAACACTTTTTGGAGAAATATCTCTTTCTATTTTTGAAATCATTTAAGAGACATATAAAATAAAACATTTTCTTGAAAATATTCTTATAAGCTTGTAAGGAAAACTTTGAAGATTTTATAACGGCAGAAAATAACCGCACTCGCCGTATAAGTTAAAAAAAATTCTCACCTTAATTCTGTCGAAAAGGTTAAAAAGGACCTTGTTTTGAAAATGACGGAAAGATTCCTCTTATAAAAAGTCAAACAAGGGTATAAATGACTTTAACCTATATTCATGTAAATAATAAAAATGTTTTGAAATACATTTTGAAGAATCATGGATGTGGATGATAAAGAGATCCCAGTAGATTATTACATATAAACAACCTCGGATAATGAAGAGATTGTGAAATAACCCTTACCAATTTGGTAACTTATGAAACATACAACCCATGAAAGAGGTATCATACAATGAATATGTAAATAAACATAAATTATAGTGTATTACACAAAGAATATAATTATGGGAGTACATACACCACACAAAAGGTAATGGTGGCAATATGACATGAATCTCATGGGAATAAGGAGTGAGATGAAAACCCCTTACCTTGTACTTTTCCTTGGTTGGGGTAGTTTAACCTCCTGTATAATGGTGAAATACATTTTATTAAATTATTCAAGAATCATATATATTAATATGATATCATATATGATCTTTTAATATTGATTTGATAATAATATCTTAGTATTATCATTGTTTCGGGTGTTAACTTACTTGTTTTCTTTTATATGTTTTGTTACGTAAGACATGTTTGTAAAGGATAGGTTGTATATTATTCATATCCAGAATGATATCAAGTCCTTAAACATCATTTTTTAAATCATAAAATGATAATTATACTTGAATGGATACGATGGAGAATGAATCTCATCGCATTCGTGGAGACGGTAGTCCGTACGTACGCACGAGCGACAATATCATTCTTTTGATATTAAAATAATATATAAATGGATGGTATATCATATATACTGAATCATTAACATGTTATATTTATTATTTATATGAGTTACACATCATTATTATACCCATCCAAATAATATTATATTGAATAACAATTACACCACGACGTGGAGACGGTAAGCCGTACGTACGCACGTATGGTGACATGTTATTCAAAGGGTGGATAGAATACTGAATATGGTTGTACCATATTTATAATAACATCACAATATATATATGATACTGGAGTTATTATTTTATAATGGTAACAACAAAGGAAGAAGAAGTGGAAGAAGAAATGAACTTGGAAAAGGGTGGTGAAATCATTACCTCTTCTTCGGGTTCTTCCTTTTGATTTGATCAAAAGGGATCCTTAGGTTGGCTTTCTGATCAAACTAATGCCTCTATTTTGTAGTGAGGGAAGTTGGGAGAGTATTTGGGCAGAGTTTTTATGAACCAAAAGGCTTTGAAGGTGTGAAGAAATGAGAAGGAGGAGTGCCCTTTTATAAGAGGGGTGAGGGGCACCTTTGGAAAAGCTAGAGATATTAGTTTATAATAAATTCATAATCGGTTTCCAATGGCTCCAAAGTTGACTATTCAAAGTTTATGGTGGGGATGGGTCGAAAACAACTCAACCAATAGAATTTAGACAGGTTTGGGTACTTATATTAACCTTATCTTTAAGTATTAACTCTAAGTTAATTAGTTTCACTTTTACAATGTCTCTTTGTATTTTTATATAATATGGTTAATAAACTTACTATATACATCCAAGCGACCCCCAAGTGGTCCATTAATGATGAACGTATCATGTTATAAGTCTCTTGGCCGAACATTATATTTTTAGGAATTTAATATCAATTAATAATATAATATTTGTTTTAAGAACTCTTTTATGTCAATTTTGACACTATTCAATAGTTGATTTTTGTAAAACTCATAACAGATTTATTACTTCGAACAAAGTCAATTAAATCAATCCTAATATATCATATTATCCTATAAAATTAGTTTAATTCATTAAAAGTTTCATATTATAATTATTTGGGTATTTATAATATCAATTATTTTAATTTTTCACTATTTTAGTAATTACTGCATTATCATTGTGTCATAAATAAAATAAATTATTTAATGTCTAAAAATTATAAATAAAATATAATTATGTATTAAATCTTTTTATCTTTCTAATGAATATTTATAATCTAAAATCCAACATATATAACCCTATGTAAAAATTGTTTTTCTAAAAGATATATGCTTGTGTCATTTTTTGTATTCATTTTAACTTAATTAAAATAAAGTGTCCCTATCACCTACAAGTGGCACCATGGGGTCCCCAAATAGACCCAAAGATGCCTATGGTTGAACATATATCAACCAATAAGGCTAGGACACGTTTTAGGGTAATTTAGTATTATTATAATATTATTTTTTAACCCTTATTTATCAGATTTACCCTTAACCATGGTAAATAAAATATTTACCGCAGTAATTATTCAAAATGTCTAAAAATAAAAGTTACCTATTTACACAATTTGAACATCCTGATTCCAAATATGAAATCAATTTTTCTAAATTCAAAACACATAAGTGGCAGAAATTAATTTAAAATTAATTCCCGCTGTCAAAACAAAAAGCGTGTTTTTAAGAGATAATAACTATCAAAAGATTGACAGTTGTTTATGTTTGGTTTAATTGTAAAATTATGTCCAATGACCAAAATTATATTAAATGGTAAAAATATATTCTAAATATACTTTAAAACCACTCAAATTCATAATTTATCACTATTAATTATTTTGATTAAAAAAGTTGTTTTTAATTAAAATTTAGTAATTTTCACTATTCATCAAAATATGAAAGTTATCCGAAAAGTACCAAAATTTCACCGTAGGGTAAATTCAACACTAAAAATACAAAAATGAAGTCAATTTTGAAATATAAAATATATATAATTTCAAAAAGTAGGTATTACTATTCATAACGGCTAGTTTGATCGGTTGTGGTGTGTGTTAAAACTCGAAGTTGCGTACAACACACCCTACTATATTCTTCAAAGGAAAGCGTACCGTGGAAGCTTGGGATGTTTCATTTTAAATTTTTTCATGTCCCTATTTAGTCAAAAAGTTTAAAATATTGTATTTAAAAAGGGTTCACTATTAAAAGTTGATAAAAGTGCAATACTGAAAATGAATTTGTTCTTGCATTATATCTAAGAAACTCATAATATGGATTCTAAAATTATAAGGATTATATAAAGTTTAAAATTTAGATAATACTATTCATAACCTCTTTTGAATGGCTTTTTTTTGTAAGTCATGGTGTGATTGAACTCGGTGTTGCGTGTAGTGCAAGTTATTGAATTATTTTGAAGAAATAACACACTATGAAATCTTGGGGTGTTACATTCTCCCCTCCTTCAATAAATTGCGTCCTCGCAATTTGAAATTGTTCTTCGAAAATAAAAGGTTGAAAAAGGAAAATATATTTGTGGGAAAACCCATATCGGAAATTGGGTTACTAAAATTTAGTCTTAATATGAGGAAAAGAGAAATCAAAGGGTCACCACCAAATTATGATCTCGATTAGGAGAACATTGGTGGCAATTAGAGACATATAACTGGAGGAAAAAATGTAAATATTTATAGGTAGTGATTGAGGTCATCAATCAAAAACAAGTGTAAAATTGAGGTCCTTAAATTCATCAATCTATGATGATTTGAAATACCATCGGTTCAACAAAACATAGGGTATTAGGATAACACATTTTTGACGTTTCAAAATATCTTAGTTGAATCCCACATCGAAAAATGAATTAGTGAGACCTCTATTTAAAATAAAGAGTCGAAAGTATGAAGATTACCGAAAATAACACATACTAGGGTTCCATGTAGGAAAATATGGATATGGAAGAAAAATCTAACCATCAATTATCTGATGGAGAGTGGTAGAGAACATGGCTATGAAAAGGCCAACAATCCCAAAGCCATAAATTAGTGATGATTTAAGGTACCATCTAGGAAAACATTTTTGTTCTAAGTTGCTTTTCTTAATGTTGAGGAATTTATTTATTAGATTGGATAAGATAATAAGGAGATATACTTACTTTATAATTAGAGTTTTATCCATTAATAAATTTCTACCACAAACTCATCTTTCACTCTAAAAGATAATAGAATGTAAAAAATTCTATTTACACTATTCGTATAGGGTTCCAAAATAAAAGAATTTATAATTCATCTACAAGATCTTTTAATAAAAACTACATTATTTAATCCAGGACATCTAGTGGGCCAGTGGTAGGTGATACACCCTTGTCGCCCTTCGGTTGTGGGTTCAAGTCTCGCAGCCTTGCCGGACGCGACGGGTTGCCGCCCGACCTCCGGGTTGTCCTTTTATGGCAATCCAAAATAATCCAAACTAGAACTATCCAAAATACTTCTGTCCAAACTCACATTCCTACATTTATAAGGAAGGTAAGCATAATGTAGATCCTTTTTACCCTGTAATAGCATATGAATACCTTCATCATGTATTCTTTTAATACACTAAAACATCCTGAATTACCATATTCCTTATTGATTACATTCATGCTCCCTTATTCCATATAGAATGCTGGATATACTTCATTAATCCAAAAATGTTTTAAACCCCAACAATTATGGAATATACAAATCATTAATCAGTTCCAAGGTAGTCAAGAATATCCAATATAATTTATCCAAAACAATCATGTATTATTCCAAAATCACTACCTCGGTATCAGAACTATATTATGGTTTATCATTCTCTCAACCATATATTTTCCAAAAATTTATCCTGTTATTGAGTCACTTTTCTTTGTTCCACACAATCTCAAGTCCTTAATGAAATAGTACTGCAGTACAATCCTTATATACTCCATAATTATTATAACAAGTACATTGTTGATACAACACTCAATTGACATAATCAACATAAGAACTCTAATCATTCCTCTTCATCTGTGGTAGTATCATAACTTGATTATTATCCAATAACATCATTTGCGGCATAGTCTGATGACTGGGACATAGGTTCGCGTAGTGTCCAAACTCCTTGCAAATGAAGCATTGTACATTTGAAACCATTTTCTTACCCTTGCAGTCACGTACTTTGTGCCCTTTTCCTCCACACTTATAACAAACTCCCATTACTTTCAGGCAAGTTCCAGGGTGTTTCTTTCCACAGTTACCACATATGGGAAAATTATTCTTTTCCCTCTTCCCTTTATCCATCTTTCTCTCTTTCATCCTTTTCTTCTCTTGCTTCCCTTCAAAGCCATAGGACTCAGTAAACTCTTTACTTATCTTATCAACACATGATATTATTTCTTCATATAATGATAATACACAGGAGACTATTTCTCTTATAAATTCTAGCTTAAGACCATGAAAGATATGATCCTTCCTTCTCTTTGAATCATGTGCATTTCTGGGGTTCTCATTCCTTCTACTGGGCGCCATTTCTAAACAATGGCATAAACTAGATCAGTTTATGAATCAAAATACATAATCCCATACTTATAAAACACTTAACATAAATTGAACTATTTATGGATATAATCCATAATCATAAAAATGTCTCCTTTGAGGATGTATATACTCATAAACCCTTCATAATGGTTTGTAAAGAAAATGAGAATTATCCTAAGCATATCCCCCGGGAGTGTTGTAACCAAGAGTGCAGCAAGGCCCGTTGTCGTGCACCAGTTCCCGTTCGAGTCTAGCTCAAAGCGGTGTTTTCGGGTTTTACCCCTAGGTACATCTGTGCCAGAGCCTCCTCTACCTGCTCGTATCCAGACAGGGATGTATTGCTCAGAAAACTCACAAAATCTCTACAATACCAAAATTCTAGGAAGTTCTTCTATACTAATCCTCAAAGTTCATCTTAGGTCTACGTGCTCTAATCAGAGTTTATCTAAATCTAGCTTCCAAGGTTTGTACTAAACTTCCTCTGATACCAACTGTAACGCCCCGACCTTAGTTACCCAGAGTCGGTGCATTATTACATAACATTGGCATGATCACAAGAAAGATCAAATCTCGAAAGACCGATTGGTTTAGTAGCCTTGGAAACATTAGATATATTCATAAGTCTTACATTACATCATAAAATGAAAAACTACTATAACAACATATTGTCTCCATAAACCACACTAATATCCCCACATAATATCCCTGCAGGTCATTCATAATTTACTTCTTCACTTCCTGGGAAAAATAAAACATAGAAAAGGGGTGAGCTCAAATGCCCAGTAAGGATAACAATATACCGGAAACTTTCATAAATAAGAATAAACATTTAAGGCTATGTATAACTAAAACAAAAGCCTTTTAAACTTGAACTTAAACATAGTATGCAAAATTAAAATGAAATAATGTCATTTACTTGTTCACATGGATATTCTACTAATCGAATAATCACATGCAATATCAATAACCACTTTCATAATGTTGGAATGCATAATGCTAGACTATCATAACCACATAGCCAAGGCCTCGTGCCAAGACTACAAATAAGATTTTGTCAAGGCCTTGTGCCAAGACACTATTTTGTCTCATGAGACCTACCGATGCATCGAGGAGCTATAGCGGGCTCCACCCGTCACATATTAAGTCCAATGCATTCCCATATGAAAAGGTTAAACATAACATAAACATTCGTATTAAAAATAGCATACGAAATGTCAATAATTTCACCATAAACTATGAATGGTATAAAAATAGCACATCCACAGTCAAACATATCACAAAACCTTCAATACAGTATAGAAGTTTTGTATCATAATAAATCAACTTCAAATAAGCGTAAAATCCATCAAAGGATATTGACATAGATGAAATCAAAACACTTTTTGGAGAAATATCTCTTTCTATTTTTGAAATCATTTAAGAGACATATAAAATAAAAAATTTTCTTGAAAATATTCTTATAAGATTGTAAGGAAAACTTTGAAGATTTTATAACGGCAGAAAATAACCGCACTCGCCGTATAAGTTAAAAAAAATTCTTACCTTAATTCTGTCGAAAAGGTTAAAAAGGACCTTGTTTTGAAAATGACGGAAAGATTCCTCTTATAAAAAGTCAAACAAGGGTATAAATTACTTTAACCCATATTCATGTAAATAATAAATTTTTTTTGAAATACATTTTGAAGAAACATGGATGTGGATGATAAAGAGATCCCAGTAGATTATTACATATAAACAACCTCGGATAATGAAGAGATTGTGAAATAACCCTTACCAATTTGGTAACTTATGAAACATACAACCCATGAAAGAGGTATCATACAATGAATATGTAAATACACATAAATTAGAGTGTATTACACAAAGAATATAATTATGGGAGTACATACACCACACAAAAGGTAATGGTGGCAATATGGCATGAATCTCACGGGAATAAGGAGTGAGATGAAAACCCCTTACCTTGTACTTTTCCTGGGTTGGGGTAGTTTAACCTCCTGTATAATGGTGAAATAAATGTTATTAAATTATTCAAGAATCATATATATTAATATGATATCATATATGATCTTTTAATATTGATTTGATAATAATATCTTAGTATTATCATTGTTTCGGGTGTTAACTTACTTGTTTTCTTTTATATGTTTTGTTATTTAAGACATGTTTGTAAAGGATATGTTGTATATTATTCATATCCAGAATGATATCAAGTCCTTAAACATCATTTTTTAAATCATAAAATGATAATTATACTTGAATGGATACGATGGAGAATGAATCTCATCGCATTCGTGGAGACGGTAGTCCGTACGTACGCACGAGCGACAATATCATTCTTTTGATATTAAAATAATATATAAGTAGATGGTATATCATATATACTGAATAATTAACATGTTATATTTATTATTTACATGAGTTACATATCATTATTATACCCATCCAAATAATATTATATTGAATAACAATTACACCACGACGTGGAGACGGTAAGCCGTACGTACGCACGTATGGTGACATGTTATTCAAAGGGTGGATAGAATACTGAATATGGTTGTACCATATTTATAATAACATCACAGTATATATATGATACTGGAGTTATTATTTTAGAATGGTAACAACAAAGGAAGAAGAAGTGGAAGAAGAAATGAACTTGGAAAAGGGTGGTGAAATCATTACATCTTCTTCGGGTTCTTCCTTTTGATTTGATCAAAAGGGCTCCTTAGGTTGGCTTTATGATCAAACTAATGCCTCTAGGTTGTAGTGAGGGAAGTTGGGAGAGTATTTGGGCAGAGTTTGTCCGAACCAAAAGGCTTTGAAGGTGTTAAGAAATGAGAAGGAGGAGTGCCCTTTTATAAGAGGGGTGAGGGGCACCTTTGGAAAAGCTAGAGATATTAGTTTATAATAAATTCATAATCGGTTTCCAATGGCTCAAAAGTTGACTATTCAAATTTTATGGTGGGGATGGGTCGCAAAAAACTCAACCAATATAATTTATACAGGTTTGGGTACTTATATTAACCTTATCTTTAAGTATTAACTCTAAGTTAATTAGTTTCACTTTTACAATGTCTCTTTGTATTTTTATATAATATGGTTAATAAACTTACTATATACATCCAAGAGACACCCAAGTGGTCCATTAATGATGAACTTATCATGTTATAAGTCTCTTGGCCGAACATTATATTTTTAGGAATTTAATATCAATTAATAATATAATATTTTTTTTAAGAACTCTTTTATGTCAATTTTGACACTATTCAATAGTTGATTTTTGTAAAACTCATAACAGATTGATTACTTCGAACAAAGTCAATTAAATCAATAATAATATATCATATTATCCTATAAAATTAGTTTAATTCATTAAAAGTTTCATATTATAATTATTTGGGTATTTATAATATCAATTATTTTAATTTTTCACTATTTTAGTAATTACTGCATCATCATTGTGTCATAAATAAAATAAATTATTTAATGTCTAAAAATTATAAATAAAATATAATTATGTATTAAATCTTTTTATCTTTCTAATGAATATTTATAATCTAAAATCCAACATATATAACCCTATGTAAAAAGTGTTTTGCTAAAAGATATATGCTTGTGTCATTTTTGTATTCATTTTAACTTAATTAAAATAAAGTGTCCCTATCACCTACAAGTGGCACCATGGGGTCCCCAAATAGACCCAAAGATGCCTATGGTCGAACATATATCAACCAATAAGGCTAGGACACGTTTTAGGGTAATTTAGTATTATTATAATATTATTTTTTAACCTTTATTTACCAGATTTACCCTTAACCATGGTAAATAAAATATTTACCGCAGTAATTATTCAAAATGTTTAAAAATAAAAGTTTCCTATTTACAAAATCTGAACATCATGATTCCAAATATGAAATCCATTTTTCTAAATTCAAAACACATAAGTGGCAGAAATTAATTTAAAATTAATTCCCGCTGTCAAAACAAAAAGCGTGTTTTTAAGAGATAATAACTATCAAAAGATTGACAGTTGTTTATGTTTGGTTTAATTGTAAAATTATGTCCAATGACCAACATTATATTAAATGATAAAAATATATTCTAAATATACTTTAAAACCACTCAAATTCATAATTTATCACTATTAATTATTTTGATTAAAAAAGTTGTTTTTAATTAAAATTTAGTAATTTTCACTATTCATCAAAATATGAAAGTTATCCGAAAAGTACCAAAATTTCACCGTAGGGTAAATTCAACACTACGAATCCAAAAATGAAGTCAATTTTGAAATATAAAATATATATAATTTCAAAAAGTAGGTATTACTATTCATAACGGCTAGTTTGATCGGTTGTGGTGTGTGTTAAAACTCGAAGTTGCGTACAACACAACCCACTATATTCTTCAAAGGAAAGCGTACCGTGGAAGCTTGGTATGTTTCATTTTAAATTTTTTGATGTCCCCATTTAGTCAAAATGTTTAAAATATTGTATTTAAAAAGGGTTCACTATTAAAAGTTGATAAAAGTGCAATACTGAAAATGAATTTGTTCTTGCATTATATCTAAGAAACTCATAATATGGATTCTAAAATTATAAGGATTATATAAAGTTTAAAATTTAGATAATACTATTCATAACCTCTTTTGAATGGCTTTTTTTTGTAAGTCATGGTGTGATTGAACTCGGTGTTGCGTGTAGTGCAAGTTATTGAATTATTTTGAAGAAATAACACACTATGAAATCTTGGGGTGTTACACTTATCACATGGGTATGTATGAAGAAACCATTTTTGTTATATTCAACTCTAATTGATGGACCGAGAGGATCTGGTGATAAAATTGATGTTTATAAGAAAACTTCGATTGATGAGATGTAATAATTTTGGGAAAACGGTGTAATGAATTTTTAATCGATAACTAATGAAATATTTAGACTTTGGGTCTCATTGTTATGGATAATCAATGACTTACTAACGTATGCTAACTTATCAGTTTGGATAACAAAAGGAGAATTTGTCTGCCCTTGTTGTAAAAAAAATTAAGAAATCTATATTTCCTAAGAAAAGTATAAAGTGGGCATATCTTGGTCACATATTATTTCTTCCTCCATTTCATAGGTTCAAAAAAATAGTGTGTCATTTTATGGAAATAGAGATCATGACCCATCACCACAAATAATGTTTGGGGTTAAAATTTGTGCACAACTTGATCAAGAAGACATCCGTACAACATATGATTTTTAGGATTTATTGACTCTTGAATTCCCTTCTATTTCTGCTGAAAATAGATAGTGTATACATAATTGTAAGAAGAAGGGTATTTTTTAAAATTTCCTTATTGGAAATATAATATTTTAATACATAATTTGGATGTTATGCATAGTGAAAAAAATGTAAGTGATAATATATTGTGTGCCATTTTAGGCGTAATGGGAGAATAAAAGGACAATGACAACGCTTAACATGATTTAGAGGAAATCAGATTGAGAAAACCTTTACATTTATAGTTGGGTGATGAAAATCAGGAATACATGGTTGTTTCGTAGTACATAATGATTGAAAACAAGAAATAAACATTTCTATAAATTTTTAAGACCATCAAGGTGCCTGATGGTTATTTATCTAATATTTCCAAGCATGTAAATTTGGGCATATGATATGAGATCCACACATATTCTAGTTGAAAACTCGTGGTTGTAATTTATTCCCCCAAGATACAATTGACATATTATGGAGAGAGGTCTAGGTAAATTCAATGTTTAATTTTTCAGGACATTGTTTCTATTATTATTAAAGCTACTGACTATTTTTTTAATAGGATAATTTTTCATCCTGCCTTGATGAGTTTCAAGAAGTCTGTATCACCAAATGTTGAATATTATGGAAGGGTTACACGGTACGGGTGAAAAAATATCACTGGAAAAAAAAATGGGTGTGCAAGACATTCTACAGTGAGTCCCTACGGACTTTCTTCCCATGCAATGGAAGGATTTGGTTGTGTTTTGGGCGAGTGAGGTGATGTTGTTAAAATTTATTTCTTTTAATCTATAAATGAATCTAATTTTTCATATGTCTATTAACTAAATAAGTTTAATGTAGACTGATTTTTCTCTTTATTCACATAATCGGGTGATGTAGGGAACGCCTTATGGACTTGGTATTCGACATGTGTCACAGATCAGACATGATGTAAGTTTACAATTCACTATTCGTTAATATATTAAAATTATTATACTATAACATGAATATAAATATGTATTTTTTGGATACCTTTATTATTGTTACACCATCAAGGTGATATAAATGATCGGATGTCGATATGGGTGAGGACTCATCAGGCAGGTGATCCCAATGTTGTCGATGTTATAGTAAGAAAATTATTTAGTGTATTTTTATTTCATAGAAATTATTCATATTTGTTCATTAATTCATTATGTATATGTTATAGGCTCAGTTTGACGTTGAGTTAGCAGAGCAGTTAGGGGAGCAACGTCATAGTACTATGTGCAGAGATGAGATATTCCAGCATGTCGTGGGGCATGATGGTCATGGTTATTCTTTGACTTATGGAACTCATGTCCCATGATGTGCAGTTGTGTGACGTCCTGGATCTATATGCCACTCAATAGTGCCCCGATCTTAGTTGGCTATTTGGACTCAAGCACATCTCCCCAGACGCCTGAGGCTTCTGACTAGCAGCGAGAGCCTAAGTGAGTCATTGGGAAGACTATTCCCTCATTACCATTATATATCAAAATGGAAGTCAAATACATTCAATATAAGAAGCTAATAAATAAGAAGATGTCTGAAAAGTAAGACAAAATAAGAATACATATAAAATCTAGAAATGTCACACATACAATGATGTAGATGATACATGTATCTAGAAAGCATCCAAAGTAGTATATAAAAATACAATATAGTAAAAGTGTCCAAAAAGAACAATAGTCCAAAAAAGTCCCAGTAGCATCACAAGCCTCAGCTTGGTATCATTCTCCCCTACTCCAAGGAAACAATCAACAACATGAACTGAGGAAATTTTCACTACCATCACCTACAACCATATAATCTTTTTGGGTCCCCAAGGATGCCCAATAAGGGTGTGAGATAAACATCCTAGTAGGTTTCTACCCAAAGATCTATAATGTTCTAAACAATAATATACAATGTGAAAACAAGTGTAATTAAAGAAGTAACGTGACTATAAATTCCCATGGCATAAGTCTACTACAATAAGTAGTACTAAACAACTTCTCAAGGATCCCTGTAACAAGTTTTAGCTCCTAACAAGTAAGCTATAAGAAAAGTAAACAAGTAACACAGTCTCATCATTCATCCATCTCATGTAACCCGCGAACTAGCTATATAATGAAGTGTATCACAAGACACAACCATACCATAATAAAAATTTAGGTATCCTATATCCTCACCATATAATGAGGTCACAAAACAAACCCACATCCTTGCTATATAATTATGTGTAGACTATGAAGGTCTGGATCTATGGTGTAGACTACCAAGGCATCCTCATCGAGTCCCGTGGGAATCCCAGTGGATACTTGGTCTAGGCACAATTTGGAGTCCTAGGAGTATGTGTACCGATATGTCTTATGTGAGGCCAAGCAATCCAAATCCAAGGGGTAACAAGGCCTGAGACATCCCATGGAATCAAGACCCAAGGGGCATAATCAACCCAAGACATCCACTACCACATTCCAGATCCATGGAGAGTCATCCATGTAATCTACCAAACCATTCATTCATTCATACAATTTAAACATTTCAAATCCATTTTAGTATACCCACTCACATCCTCAATTACATCACATGAGTATTCCCACTCATGAATTCTATTTCTCATTTAACATGTCACATGGGTATACCCACCCATTCATCACTATTTAGATATTAAACCATTCAAGAAATTTAAAAACAACCAATGAGTATACCCACTAATATAACCAATTACACATAATCCATTTAATCAAAATAATCCTGGAATGGCATGATAACACAAGGAAATGAGGTATTATATCTCCTAGGCAATCTATTCCATTCAATTCAAGTATAATCATTCTTTCTCTTAGTAGGAAAGCACAAGAACGCACCCCTTGGGTGGTTTAACAATGCATAAATAAGGTATTTTCAAAAGTTTCACCCCATGGGTGACCTTGATTTGAAAAAGAGGTGCCAACTCACCATAATGGAAACTATGGGCATCCTCACTAGGTATGATTACATCTACTACAAGTAAACCACTCAAAAAATAGGTTCACACTGGAAAGTATGATGGGAGGCATAGCGGTCGATCACTCTAAAAAGCACCAAAAGCCGAAATAAAAGTATAGAACACCTAACTTGGCCTGGTAGTGGAGTACTTGTCCAATATCAAGTCCTGATTCATCCTTCTTTGGAATAAATATAAAGAACAGATGAAGAATTAAAAATTAGGGAATATAATCATAAATCCAAATAGCGCAATCATTGTTCTGAGGAATCCAGAACAACTAGAAAGGAATCAAGTACTTATTGATTCGGTTCCAAAAAGACCGGTGGTGGAAGAATCAGAGATCAGACAAGCGATAGATCTGAAAAACTAGAATAGAGGGGTTTTAGGCTTCAAAAATATAGGTAAAATATTTTTTGTGTAAAATAGAGGCTACTTCCTCTTTTTTTAAACTTTTAGGAAATTACGTGATGTGTAATTGCCGTACACGGCATGTAATTCTCAATTTTCCTTTCCTAAGGAAAAATAACATATACATCATGAAGGGTCTTGTACAAACCATTACACATCATGAAATAGGATTACATGATGTATATCCCCCTTTCATGTCGTGTAATCGACCTTCATTCAACCTACCTCCTTCTAGCCTCTTCTTTCCCAAGCACAACCAACCGGACCATTTCCCAGCTTAGGTTATAAGATAAAAAGGAAATTTTAACAATGTTTAACACAAAAATGAAAGATCTATACCTTATGAAAAACTAAGGATATTATAATCTTTCCCCCATAAAGAAATTAGTCCCCGAATTCCCCTCTCAATGGTGGTCAGGATTCATCTGAAAACAAATCTGGTCACTGAGCATATATGTCGATCTTCTGCTCTCAAGTCTCATCCTATAGATGGTTGTGTTGTCATAGTACCCATACTAGAGGAACTGACCAGCCTCAAAGAACCTTTTTACTTCTATCAATGATATGAATCAGATTCTTCTCAAAGGATGAATCAACATGTAACTCAACTTAATCAAGATGAAAAGCATGTGACGGGTCTGAACAATAACGGTGCAGTTGAGATACGTGGAAGATGTCATGCATGGATTGGTACCTCTGAGGTTACTAAAAATGATAGGCTACCAACCAGACTCTCTCCTAAATTTCTAATGGCCTCACATATCGTGTTAAAAGCTTACTATGTATCCTGATTTGTCTGCATCCCAGTATTGGTGAAACACGCAAGAAAACTCGATCCCCAAATGTAAACTCTAGAGGTCATTTGTGATGATCAACATAAGATTTCTTTTGAGACTATGTAGTAGTCATACACTTTTGAATCAATTAGACTATCTTATAAGTCTCCCACATGAGATGCAGTCCTAGTAAATTTGTCTCACTTGACTCTAACCAGCACATGGGTGATCGTCATGGCCTACCATATAAATCCTCACAAGGTTCGATATGTATCATCGCATGATAACTTCTATAATAAGAGAATTTAACTAGGAGATCATGCCTCTCCCAAGAGCCCCCAAAATACTAGGCACATGCTCACAATATGTCCTTGAGAACCTGTATCATATGCTTTGACTGGCCATCAGTCTAAGGTTGGTATGTTGTGCTTAGAAGCAATTGTGTACCGAGCACCCTTTGAAAACTCTTCCAAAATAAGATGTAAAGTGAGTTTCTTGATCTTAAATGATAGTGTGTGGGACCCTGTGAAGTCATACTATCTCACTAATATAAAACTTTCTAAGCTCATTGACACTAAAGGTCTCATTGATTGGTAAGAAATGAGAAACCTTAGTGAGCCTGTCAACAACAACCCACACAACATCATTAGCACATGGAGACCTTGGTAAACCTATCATGAAATCCATTGTGACATCATCCCATTTCCACTTAAGAATAGGTAATTTCTGTAAAATCCTAGTTGGTCACTGATGTTCTACCTTCACCTACTGACAGGTGGAACACCTCGTAACAAAACCAGCTACCTCATGCTTCATACCAGGCCACCATTACTGATATCACACGTCATGATACATCTTGGTGACTTCGTGGTGCACTACCCAAGATGAATCATGAAAATCCCACATTATCTCCTCGCATATATCCACAAGAACCCAAACATGTCCACAGATACACAAGATCTCATTATCTCCTACTATCTAACCAAGAGGTGGATCCTTACCTACCACACCATCATGTAGGACTAAACCCTTGAAATACAAGATCTACCTCATCCTCACTATATCTAGGAGGGTAGAAGTCATAGCTAAGGATGATAGAAAAGTATTTCCCTAACTTTTGAAAAAATTCAGATTCATCTCAGAGAACAACACTATAAGCTTCCACTCACTATGGGATTGCTACACTACCTGTATCTGAGTCCTCTTACTCAGTGCATTGGACACTGTATTTCCTTTACCAGGCGTATAGGAAAGCTTGAATTCAAAGGACTGTAGATACTCCACCCACCTCCACTACCTCAAATTTATTTCACACTGTTTTAAAATATAGCTGAGGCTTTTTTGGTCTGTGTACACCACAAAATTCTCTCCCAGGAAATAGTGTCTCGAACAGCACAACACGTCAACAATTTTAGCTGGATATAGATCGTACGTTAGGTAATTCCTCTCGTGAGGCCTCAGCTGTCGAGACCCGTATGCCACAACTTTATCCCCCTGCATCGGCATTGCTCTCAGCCTAATGCCCGATGTTTCACAATACACAATGTAGATCTTACCTTACTCTAGCAGTATCAGGACTGGTGCTGATGTCAACCTTCCTTTTATCTCATAAAAGGATGTCTCACAATAATTGGACCATAAAAACATAACACCCTTCTTAGTCAATCCTTTAAATGGTGCTTCTTAGCATGAGAAGTCATGTATGAAATGTTTTTAGTATCCAAATATCCCCAAGAAACTCCATATATCAAAATAATTCTTAGTTTGTTCCTAGGAAACTACAGGTCTCACCTTCTATAGGTCCATTGATACTCCTATCTATGAGATTATGTGACCATGGAAGTGAATCTAATCCATCTAAAAGTGTTACTTTGTGATCTTAGCATATAACTGATGTTATCTCAATGTATTCCAAATAATGTCAAGATGGTTGGCGTGGTCATGTCGATTGTGAGAATACACCAAGATATCGTCCACTAAAACCACTACAAAAGAATCAAAGTAGGATGGAACACCTGGTTCATCAAATCCATGAAAACCACTTGTGCATTCATGAGATCGAATTACATAACCAGATACTAGTATAGATCATACCTTCTATAAAAGGTTGTATGAGTTATGTCTGCAAGTTGAACACAAACGTAATGATATCCTGACGTCAAATATATTTTCAAGAAGACTTGATCTCCTCAAAGATGATTGAACGGGACATCTATCTATAGAAAGGGATATTAATTTTTTAACCATCAGCTGGTTTGGTTTCTAATAATCCACACATAGACTAATAGTTCCATCTAACTTTTTCTCAAAAAGGATTAGCTAACCCCACAGAGAAGTACCGGTTCGAATAAAACCCTTCACCTCTAAATCTTCTATCTACCTCTTGAGATCCTATAATTTTGTTGTAGCCATACTATATAGAATAATGGATACTGGTGAATCCATTGGAACTAGTTTGATGGAAAAATCAACCTCTCTCTTAGGAGGTAAACCTACAAAGTCATCATGAAAGACATCATTGAAGAACTCAATGACTAGAGTAAAGTCCTCCTAACTCAGTCCCTGATCATCCAGGTATAAGCTAGTGATCTGAGCTATCATCTCTCCCATCCCATGATGCTATGGTCTAGCTTTTCTTACCTAGACATCCCATTCACCTTTGTGAGTAAACACTTCACCCTCTAGTGATGTAAAAGTAACCCTCCAGTGATAGAAGTCAACTTAATCCCAATAATATACTATCCATTCCATCTCGAGAATGACGTCAAACCCTGTCATCTCAAGGATATACTATCTCCAGAAGAATTGAAACCCACCAACCTCAATGGGGGACCCCTTACATGAGCACACATCACCCATTATGATTCCTAATAGTGTATCTAGAGTCAAAACATCCTTAGAAGAACACACAAAAATACCAAGGCTTTTCACCATAGGTGAACATATAAAACTAGGTGATACACCTATATTAAAAAGAGAAGATGAAATAGTAGCGGCTATAAAGATTGTACCTCTCAACAAGATGGTCCAGTACCATGATCCTTGGGGGTAGGCTGTACAGAAAATATCTGGCATATACCACATCCTTGTAACACAACCTCACTGCCCGGAGTATGTCCACTCTGATGTCTAGGTGTAACTGGTGTATGGATGGATCTTCTATGACCAATACTGCCCCATCCTAACTGAACAACACTACTAAAACACCCTCCCTGATGTGGGTCTGAGGAACCTACTCCCGGACCTGATGTTAGAGCTGACTCCCTACCACTCACAGCTGGAGGGAAGGTCCTAAAAAACCACTTCATGTTCCCCATCCTACCACAAGATTAGCAGTCAACTGGGGTCAGGGTCATACTGATTCTTCATGTAGCCTCACATACCACACTGATGACATAACACCATGCTACCAGTAATCACATCCTGACTATAAATCACTTCACAGGAAGCCTAAAAATAGTACTTTCTTCCTGAAGACAAAGATCCACTAGGTCGAGGAACATCACTCCCCTATTCTACACCCCCATCTTCCCTTAGGTTTTGCTCTGTAATTAGCACCTGATTCACAATATCAGTGATAGAAGACCATATGAACACATTGACCTGATATTTTATAGAAAGTTGGAGACCTTACTAAAAGCGTCTCTCTCTAGATAGCTTATCAGCAAGGTACATCGGTGCAAAATGCTATAACTCTGTAAATTGTGTTGATTACTCCATAGTCATCATCACACCCTGCTCCAGATGCATGAACTCACTAGCCCTCTCTTCTTGTAGAGTCTTGGGGTAAAAGTATTCAAATAAGTGGGACTAGAAAACAATCCAACCCATATATCAAAACCCATCATCCTGGTTCAAAACATCCCACCAGTACTTTGCTGCTCCACGTAGCATGTAAGTCGTGAGCTTTACCCACCTCTTATGAGGCATATCCAAATGCTCAAAAATTGCTAATGTTGTCTCAAGCCATAGCTCTATAGCCTGTGGACCGCCATCCCCCAAAAACTTTAGAGGATTATACTATTGGAACACCTACGTCATCTCATCCACAGACAAGGCAAGCTAAAGTTCTCCCTAAAAAGTATTCATAAAGAGAAATAATCATTCGTGGAACTATGCCTCAACACCTATGTTGGGAATAGACTCTAGTTCTGTAGCTGACACTAAAGAGGTATTAACCTATAGTACATGGCCTACCACCTCCGGAGTGTGGTTTTCTCTGCCCTCCTAGTGTACCACTAGAGGTTGTTATGTCGGAATGCCTCTACAATTCCAAACTCATGCCTTAGAAAAGATTGATATCAAAGTTTCGCAGCTCAGAAGTGTAGGATAGATCAAACCCCTCCTAAAACAAAATCAACCCACATCCATATCCTAAAGAAAATACTACATGAGGAACAACCATAAAAACCACTAGAAACTCTACCTCTTGACCAGTCAAAAGGTGGGTCTAGGTCAATTATTTATTTTCCATTTCATTCATTTTCATTTTCACTTTTCAATTATTCATAAAATTCAACTAAGGGTTTTCCAATCCCAAATCAATGAGGGCCCAAAACACCTCATGAACCCAAAACTTGGTTCCCATTCATTTAACACATATCAATTCACTTTAGCATTTTCATTTCAATGGTCCATCATTTCTCAATCCATAAGGTCCCATACTCCTTATGAATTGAAAGATAATGTCACTCATATATCCTCTGTAGAAATCCTATCACAATAGCATGAAAAACTATCACAATATATTTAACAACAACATGAAATAAGTAATGAAACCTAAATGGCATGGCATAATGCATGGAATGTGATCTCTAACAAGTGACTATATGATGCATGAGATGGAATACCCTCATCTCATCAATATTCCATAGAAATAGAACCCAATCATATCAATAGTAACAACATAAATCATGTGCATCACCCAAAGGTGAGATAAAATCAATTATAATAGTCAAAATCTTGGAAATCACAATTCCATTCGAGGCAATTTGGATTTTCCTTATACGCAGGGTAGCTACTCCTGGGAATAACTTATTAACAAATTATATTTTCTTCTTATCCCTATCTATCAACACCAAATAGTAAGTCAAATTAGAAAAGAAACCCCCCTCTGATACCACTTTGTAACATCCCAAACCTAAATGTCACTCAACAGTGCCTCAATCCCTGTTGGATGCATGGCCTCAAGCACATATTCCTAAATTATAGAGGATTCTAACTAGTATAAATAGCCTAGGTGAGTAATTTGGGGAACTATGCCCTCATTTCTAGAGTATATCATAGCGTAAGTCAAATACATTCAATAGAGGAAGATAATAAATAAGCAGACAACTGAAAAGTAAGACAAGATAGGAATACATATAAAATCTAGAAATGTCACATATACAATGATGTAGATGATACATGTATCTAGAAAGAATCCACAGTAGTACCTGGTGATACAATATAATACAAGTGTCTAAAAAGAACAAAAGACCAAAATGTCCCAGTAGCATCGCAAGCCTCAGCTTGGTCCCATTCTCTCCTGCTTCAAGGAAAAAATCAACAACTTGAACTACGTCTCTTTCCCCTACCACCACATACAACCATATAATCTATTTGGGCCCCCAAAGAGGCACAAATAGGGTGTGAGATAAACATCCCAAAAGGTTTCCACCTAAAGCTCTGTACAATTCTAAATTGTAATATATAATGTGCTAACAAGTGTAAGTAAAGAAATAATAAGAGTGTAAATGACCATGGAATAAGTCTACTACAACAAGTAATACTAAAAATACTCTCAAGGCTCCCTACAATAAGTGTTATCTCCTAAAAAGGAAACTATAAGCAAAGTAAACAATTAACACAGCCTCATCGTACATACATCTCATGTAACCCACGACCTAGTCGTTTAATGAAGTGTATCACAAGCCACAACCTTTCCTTAATAAGAAGTCAGGTATCCCATGACCTCTCTGTATAATAAAATCGCAAAATAAACCCATGGCCTTGCCGTATAATGAATTGTAGACCACGAAGAGTCGAATCCAAGGTGTATATGACTAAGGCATCCTCGTCGAGTCCCATGGGAATCTTAGTGGAAACTCGATCTAGGCACTGGTTGGAGTCCTAGGAGAAAGTGTAATGACATGTCCTATGTGAGTCTAAGAAAGATGGATCCAAGGGGTAGCAAGGCCTGAGGAATCCCCTGAAATCAAGACCTAAGGGTCATAATCAACCCAAGGTGTCCACTACCGCATTCCAGTTCCATGGAGAGTCGTCTATGAATTCTATCAAACCATTCATTCATTCATAAAATTTAATCATTTCAAATCCATGTGAGTATAATCATTCACATCATCAATTACATCACATGAGTATACCCACTCATGTATTCCATTTCACATTTAACATGTCACATGGATATACCCACCCATTCATCACCATTTTCACAATGAACCATTAAATAAATTTAAAAACAACCAAAGAGTATACCCACTCATATAACCAATTACACTTAATCAATTTAATCAATATAAGCATGGAATGATGTGATAACACAAGGAAATGAGTAATTACATCTCCTAAGTAAGGTATTCCATTCCATTCAAGTATAACCAGGCTTCCTCTAACTAGTAAAGTACTAGAACACACCCCTTGGGTGGTTTAACAAGGCATAACTAAGGAATTTACAAAAGGTTCATCCCATGGGTGACCTTGATTCGGGAAACATGTTCCAAATCACCATAATGGAACCTATGGACATCCTCACTAGGTCTTATTAAATGTACTACAAGTAACGCACTAAAAAACAGGGTCGTATCAAAAGTCCATTGGGTGGCATAATGGAAAATCATTCTTAAAAGAACCAAATGCTGAAAGAAAAGTATAGAACACCTACCTTGGCTCGATAGTAGAGTGATCTTTCAGTATCAAGTCCTGATTTTTACTGTTTTGGAAGAAATATGAAGAACAGATGAATAATGATAAATTAGGTCATATTAGACTAAATCCACATAGAGATTCTGTTGTTCGGAAGAATCAATAATGGCTAAAAAGGAATCGATTACTTACTAATGCGGTTCCAACTTAACTGACGATAGAAGAATCAGAGCTCAGACATGCGCTAGATCGGAAAAACTATAATATAGGGGTTTTAGACTTCAAAAATAGAGGAAAAATATTTTGTTCATAAAAGAGAGGCCACTACCTCTTTTTAAAAAAACTATTGGGAAATTACACAACGTATAATTTCCTTACACGACATGTAATTTCCTTACATGGCATGTAATTCTTGATTTTACCTTCTTGAGGAAAAATCCCTTACATGTCGTGAAAGGTCCTGACCAGATGATTACATGTTGTGAAATGGGATTACATGATGTGTATCCCCCTTTCATGTTGTGTAATTGGACTACAGTCATCCTACCTCCTTCCAACCTCTTCTTTCCTAAGAATAACCAACCGTTCTATGGTCTAGCTTAGGGTCTAAGCCAAAAAAGGAATGTTTAACAACATTTAACCCAAAAATGAATGATCTGTACCTCAAGAAAAAACTCAGGATCTTACAAGTTGTTAGAGAAGAAGACATGGGTGCATGAAGAGATGTAGGGATGCACACACAGACTCAGATAGATGTTGTTATGCAAGATATACAGCATAGTACGAATGAGCGGTTTTAGCAGTTACATGCAGAGTATGAGGAGATATTATCACAAATGTCAACACATATCGATGAAGTGATGACACAATGTCCTGTTGATGGTGCACAAGTGGATCCATAGTTAAAAAAACCATACTCATATAGAATTTTATTTAAATGATTAAGATATATAATATTTTTATATATTGTAGGCTCTAGATATAGATGGTGGACATTGCAGTGAGTTCATTGGGTAATTTCAAAATGGTCAAGAAGATGGTACATCAATCGCAGGTTTCATTTGTACAGGATAACAGAAACAAACTTTTAGTGTCAGAAAACACCAAAACATGTGTTTAACAGTCATATATATATAAAATTACCTCATAATGACATGAAATCATAGGAAAACCATATTATTATTATTTTTATTGTGTATTAGTAGACTAAACATCAATCATATATGCATTCTACCTAGAAATACCAAATATGTGGTTTTTAAAGGTTTGATGCCCTTTAAAAAGGTGTGACTGAGGGTCAAAACCTACCAAATGACATCTAAATTCCATGAAATTAGATGAAAAAAATCTTAGAGTGAATTGTGAAATGTTTTAGTAGACGTTATGTCAACCAGAGGTGTGGTTTTTCAGGGATGACCGAAAACATACTTTTAGTGTCATAAAACAAAAAAATGTGCATTTTATGATAAAATTCATAGCTAATGACCTCAGAATGAATTTAAATAATAAAAAAATAGTCTTATTATTATTAATGATGTTTTAGAGTAGAAGAAACGTTAATCAGACATGTGTTATGTGCAGAAGGATGGAATATGTGGTTTTTAAATATTTGATGCCCTTTAAAAAGTTGTGCATGAGGGTCATAACTGTACAAATGACCTTAGAATACCACAAAATCAGACGAAAAAAACTATGGTGTGAATGTTGAAATTTTCAAGCATACAGAACATAAATCCAAGTCGTTGTTTTCTCAGGAGGATTGAAAACGTGCTTTTAGTGTCATAAAACACCAAATAGGTGTTTAACTATCTGATCCATAGAAAAAAATATCATAATGAATTGAAATAATAGGAAAATAATCTTACTATTATTTTTGATGTGTAATAATAGACATCTTGTCAATTAGATGTGTGGTATGCTCAGAACGATTGAATATGTAGTTTTTAGAGATTTTACATCCTTTAAAAAGGTGTGTTCGGGGGTCATAACCATCCAAATTACCTCCAAATACCATGAAACTAGAATAAAACTACAGAAGTGTGAAATTTGAAATGGTTGAGCAGATGGAATTTCAATCTGAGCTCATGTTTTCCAAGGAGTACCGAAAACACACTTTTAGTGTCATAAAGCACCAAAACACACATTTGACGGTCATATAAATAGAAAAATACCTCTAAATGACTTGAAATCATAGTAAAACTGCCTTATTATTATTTGTGATGTGTACGAGTAGATGGTGCATCAATTAGACATGCACTCTATGTGGTATGACTGGATATATAGTTTTTAAAGATTTTATGCCCTTTAAAAAGGTACATTTGGTGGTCAAAACTAGCCTCAAGACCTTAGAATTCCATGAAATCAGATGAAAACAATTTTGGAGTGAATTTTGAAATGGTTAATTAGACAATATGTAAATCGAAGGTGTCGTTTGACTGTGATGATGAAAATCATACTTTTAGTGTCATAAAACACCAAAAAGGGCATTTAAAAGTCAGATCCATAGAAAATGACCACAAAATGACATTAAATCTTAAAAAATCCATATTATTATTATTTTTTATGTTTATGAAGAGTCAAGACATCAATCAGACATGTGGTCTACTCAGAATTACCGAATGTATGGTTTTTAAAGATTTGACGCCCTTTAAAATGCTGCATTCGGTGGTCAGAACCAATTTAACGGTATCCGAATTCCATGAAATCAGAAGAAAACAACCATAGAGTGAATTTTGAAACGTTCAAGTAGAAGTTACATCAATCATAGTTTCTGTTTTTTTGGGATGATAGAAAACACACTTTTAGTGTCACAAAGAAACAAAACATGTGTTCAACAATCAGATATATAGAAAACAACCTTGTAATGACTTGAAATCATAGGAAAACCATATTATTATTATTATTTATTTTTATAAGAAGATATAACATCAATAGGATGTGCAGTATTCCTGGAACAACCAAATATGGGGTTTTAGAAGGTTTGACTCCCTTTAAAAAGGGTCATCCGGGGGTCAAAAACAATCAAACAACATCTGAATGTTGTAAAATTATATGAAAAAAATATTAGAGTGAATTAATAAATGTTTGAGAAGAAGTAATTTCAATAGGAGTTATTATTTTCCTAGTATGACCAAAAACATACTTTTAGTGTCATAAAACACCAAAATGTGTGTATTACGGTCAGATCCATAGATAACAACCTCAGAATGACTTGAAATCATAGGAAACTCATCTTATTATTATTCATGGCATGTAATATTAGACAACATGTCAATCAGACATTTTTTCTATGCATAACGAGTGAATATATGGTTTTTAAAGATTTGATTCCCTTTAAAAAGTCGCATCTAGTAGTTAAAACTAGCTGAACGACCTCTAAATTCCATAAAATTAGACAAAAACAATTTTGGAGTGAATTGTGAAATGGTCGAGAGAAAAAAATGTCAATATGAGCCATATTTTTCCCAGGAGGACCAAGAAACACTTTTAGTGTCATGAAACACCAAATGTGTGTCTAATGGTCAGATGCATAAAAAACAACCTTAGAATGACCTAATTTCATATGTGAACAGTCTTATTATTATTCATGATGTGTAAGAGCCAACTTTTCATCAATTGTATGTTTTTTATGCTCATAATGACTAAATAGGTTGTTTTTAAAGATTTTACGTCCTTTAAAAAGGTGTGTTTAGTGGATAAAAACCAGAGAACGACCTCCGAATTCCATGAAATTAGACAATAATGACAGTAGCATTAAATTTTAAATGGTCGGGTAGATTTTCACGTCAATATTATCTATAATTTTCTATGGAGGACTGAAAATGCACTTTTAGTGTCATAAAACACCGAAACGCATGTTTAATGGTTATATCTATACACAATGACTTCGCAAAGACTTTAAATCTTAGTAAAGTCGTATTATTATTATTTGTGATGTGTAAGATTAGATAGCACGTCAATAAGACATGTGGTTTATGTAGTATAACTGAATATGTGGTTTTTAATGATTTGATACCCATTAAAAAGGTTTGTTTGGTGGTAAAAACTAGCCTAAAGACCTCAGAATGCTATGAAATCATACTAAAAAACTGTGGAGTGGATTTTGAAATGGTAGAGTAGACCGTTCACCAATCGAAGGTGTCATTTGACCATAATTATGGAAAATGCACTATTAGTGTTATAAAACACCAAAACATATGTTTAATAGTCGAATCCATAGCAAATATCCAAAGAATGACATGAAATCATAGGAAAACAATCTTATTATTATTCCTTCCATGTACGAGGAGACTACATTTCAATCTAACATTCAGTCTACTCGGAACGACTGAATGTATGGTTTTAAAAGATTTATCACCCTTTAAAAAGTTGTGTTCGGGGTTCAAAACCAACCGAAAAAAATAAAAATGCTATAAAATCAGGCGATAATAACCATAGTGTGAATTTTGAGATGTTCAACTAGATAGTACATCAATAAGAGGTTCTGTTTTTAAGGGATAATGAAAAACACACTTTTAGTGTCATTAAATACCAAAATGTGCATTTTAACAATCATATCCATATAAAATGACCTCATAATGACTTGAAATCACATTAAAATTATCTTATTATTATTCTTGATGTATAAGAGTAGATGGAACATCAATCGGACGTGTGGTCTATTAAAAAAGATTGAATATGGGGTTTTTAAATATTTGAGGACCTTTAAAAAGGTGCGTCTAAGGGTCAAAATCATCTGAACAACCTATAAATGGCGTGAAATCAGATTTCAATAATTTTGGAGTGATTTTTTAAATGTTCAAGCATAAAAATGTCAATCTTAGATTGTTTCTTTCCTAGAGGACCGAAAATGCACTTTTGGTTTCATAAAACACCAAAACGTGTGTTTAATGGTAAATTCATAAAAACAACCTTGGAGTAACATGAAATCATTGAAAACCCATATTATTTTTATTCTTAATGTGTAATAGTAGACATAATGCTAATCGTATGTGTGTTCTATACAGAATGACTGAATATTTTGTTTTAAAGATTTGACGCCCTTTAAAAAGAAGTGTGTGGGGGTCAAAACTTGTTGAACAACCATTGAATGTCATGAAATCATAAGAAAACAACTATAGATTTATTTGAGAGATCTTTAAGCTAACGGTACATCCATCAGTGATTCCATTTGATTAGGATGATGAAAAATGAACTTTTAGTAACATAAAACACAAAAACATGTGTTTAATGGTCAGATGCATAGAAAACAACCATGGAATGACATGAAATCATATAAAAACTGACATTATTATTTATGAAGTGTGTGGATAGACTCCACATCAATATGATGTGTGGTTTTCTCATAATGATAGAATAAGTGGGTTTAAATTTTTAAAAAATAATTAGAAATTATTAATATATTTTCAAATTCAAATAACTTTGATCTGTTGTATCGAGATTTAATTGAAATATTTTATTTCATTTCAATTATTAGTTGGGATATTCTTTTCTACTAATTATTTTCTTAATTTTTTCATGCATTTTTATTCGATGATGGGTGCAGATCTTTGAAGATGATGAGGTGAAGATATTTATATGCATGTGGTTTTGGATATTTTAGAAATATTTTTTAGGTATTTTTGGAATATAGTGGTTTTTTAATGTTACTATGAATTTTCAAAAAAAACAAAAAAAACATATAATGGTCTTCATATGGAAGTCTCTATAGGCGTTTCTTGGTTGGGCTATGTAAACCATCATTTTGCAGTTGCTATAGCCAATCACGAAGGTGGCTATAGCGACCGCAAAAAAACAGTTTCTATTACCCAAATCATGATGCCCTATAGAGACTACTAAAATATGGACACAATAGGTGATCCTGAGTTGGAATATAGTATCATACAAATGGAATATTCTCTAGGAAACAACAACAAGCCTAAATCATCCACCATTTTTCATATTCTAGGTGGCCACTAGAGACCTTTAGCAACGGCTTTGTACGGTCGCTAAAAGCCATTTTTCTACTTGTTCATGGATTATTCTTGTGATAAAAAATTAATTTCAACCTTTCTTGGTAGCATTAGGTATCACATCTATAAAAATTTTATGCATGAATATACTCCAACTAAAGAACCTAAAAATAAGTTGACTCCCGATAGTGTTAATAACTTTGAACTTAATAGCAACTCTATGAAATTTTTACATTGTGGTCTTGATTGAAATGAATTTAATCACATTTCTACATGAAAAAAGTCTCAAAAAATATCGAAATTACTATAAGTTACTCTTTAAGTAACCAATAACATTAAATAAACAATTATGTTTACTAGAAAATATTTTTAAAATCTTTTCAATGCATCCTAATGAATCCATCACTAGTATGTTTACATATTTCATTAACATTTTCAATGGTCACAAGTCTCTTTGTAGTTATTTATCTACAAAAACCATATTAAAAAAGATATTATGGGTCCTACAAAGAAATTGGGCACCCAAAGATAGAACCATACAAGAATGGAATTATATGAAGAAAATGGTGGTTAAAGAACTTATCAAATCCCTAATAATGTATAAAATTGTAATAAAGTCACAAGATTAGAATAAATCTAACAAATTAAAAGAATCAAAGAAAACAATCACCTTAAAATCTACTGCAAATGATTCATCTGGTGGTGAAGTTCAATATTTTTCTTCACTCACCAAGAACATGAATAATTTATTCAAGAAGAAGAAATTTTACAATCAAACCAAGAAGGTAAATCAGAATGTAGAGTGAGAAGTGACATGATATGAATGTGATAAAAAAAGTCACATAAGTTCAGAGTGAACTCTTTATAAAAATAATATTAGTGAAAGTAATCAATATTAGAAGTCTTTCAATGTTACAACTTGGGGTGTAAGTGATGACTCCATGGACTCAACTTCCTCAAATTATTCATGTGACTCAAGTTATGAGTTCCTTATAGAAAATATTGACGAAGACAATGATGTTATTACCCCTATTCTTATTTATTTCTCTTACTCCTCATCTTCTAATTCTTACCCTTATCCTTATTTCTATTTCTCCACAAGTCACTATAATTATGAAGACCTAAAATATGCTCATGATCAACTCAAAAATGGATTTAATATTCTTTATTAATTATACATAGAACTTGATATGAAATATATATAAGTTTATACTGAAAAATAACAACTAAAAAAATAAGGAATTTATTTTTAAATAAAATGAAGAATTTTCCAATAAAATTAAGAATCAATAAAATTTTAATAATATGAAATACACAATCAAATTCCTTAAAAGTTCTCTTTTTAAATTAACTCAAGGATAAGAAACTCTAAATAAAATTCTAGGCTTTCAAATAAATGAAAAATAATGGGTTGGTTTTGGTTTCTCAAATCATGAAAGCACCTCAAGAAATCCATTGAAACCCACTTTTATTAAAGTTTTCTCATAAGAGATGTTTTTTATTTAATAAAAAAGAATTATATATTTAATATATGAATGTGATTATAAGAATTAATGTTATAGGAGACCAAAATCAATCCATATTTTATCTAATATTTACAAAATAAAATATCATACTAAACAAAGCTAGATTCCTAAATATTTATTGGATAACATTAATAGACATAAGTTTCTTTTGTTACAAATACCTCCAGTCATTTTATTTTATAAGAAAAGTTTATTCCAATAAAAATATAAGAATCATTGTGGTATCTAGATAGTGTTTTCTCAAGACGCATGTGTGGAGACCACTCTGGATTCAATTAAATTGATAAACTATATGGATTTCATGTTTATTTTGGTGATAACTCAAGGGGTAAGATAATCAGTGAATGTTCTGTCGGTTTTTATAGCTCAAATCTTATAAAAATGTTTTATTTTTCAAAGTCTTGAAACAAAATTTAACTGGGGATACCCAAGGTGATAACTTAAGGGGTAAGATAATCAATGAAGGTTCTGGAAAGAAATGAACAACCAAATAGATACATCGGCCTTATTTAAAAATATAAATGGGGCTACCCAAGGTTAGAAACTTGAGAGAATTAATCCATTGGATTCCAAATCATCAAGTTGTACCTTTAATTATCTCAACTTGGTGGGGGAAATACGGTACAAGGGAAGAGATATCAGTTGTGTTCCCGGTTCCAAATTGATGGTAAACTCCACATCCCTCTCTAGAGGTAAACCTAAAAAATCACCTAGAAATACCTATGATAATTCATATAAAATAATAGGTAATCAACCGTCATAAATGCTACTGTCATCATCCAACATGAGTGAAAAGATATGAAAAATAAGACTTCCCAACTCCAGAAGTGGAGGTCCAATATGTCCAGACTGAGGATTCCATTCCCCTTGAAAATCCTGAGATCTCCCATCAGGTTCTATAAAGTTCACTTGTCGTCAATAACAATCGATGTGCGCCTCGAATCACTCCATCCAATCTATACTGAGAATCTTATCAAAGAGTTTAATTACAAAAACTAGGAAATCCCATTCTAACTTTACCCCTAACATGATGATTGTAAAAAACAGGCACCTGAAACCCTGATCTCACTTCATACCAAGCAGCGTCACAAGCTCAGTCGCATACAACATAAAATCAGTTGACAAAGTCAACAAATCTATGAGATAGGAAGAGATAGAATAAATAGATTTCCAGTATAAAATATAAAAACAGTTATAGAACATGTAATAAGAATAGTACCTCAAATTATCATAGGCCCTACATCCGATTCTACTGGCACTTATTCTATAGCATGAAGATGTATTGTCTCTACCTGAGCTTGAGAGTGACGACTACCCTGCGACTCTAATCTAGGCTGACTCTATCTAGAAAAAGATTCATCCTTACTACCTCGACCACCAAACTGAGAACTTGTTGTCCTGGATGGATCTAACTGAACTGACATACCTATGAAAGATAATGAAGCTTCACTACCTGATATGGATATGCGGTTCTACAAAACCACTACAAGTTCCCCATATGTCAACATAGATGGAAAGGTTTAGGTGGATCTGATCACATAGAGCACACATGCCCAACCTTCCCAAACTAATAGAATAGGACTGATCCAACATCGGAAGGCACATATGAAGAAATTTAAGAAGGATTTCATGAATGACCACCTCCCTTCTTCTCCTTCTTGTCATGCTTCCTCTTCTTCTCAGATTAATTACCACTACCATGTACCACTACTAACTTGATCCAAAGAAACAAGAATTTCCACTATGATCTATCTCTACCATCAAATAATGATAAACCACCACATCATAAGTCTTTAACATAAACAATAAGACTTGGGATTAGATATCCATCCACAACCCCATCTTGAAATTTTGACCCTTCAGCTGCTCATTTGATACCACCTTGGGTGTGAACCAAACCAACTCTATAAAGAGGTTAGCATATTCTATCATGGTCCAATACCCTAGGAAGTGATCCAAAGACCCATAGGTTTTAGCGAAGTCCAAGGTCTTATGGAAATATTTATCATTTAATACATCCTTAAAATCCTTCCAATCCATCTTCTCATGCTTTCCAGCTTTAACCACTGAGTCCCACCACCTCCAACTGAGACCTTCCTACAAGAACAAATAACACTTTACCTTCACTACCTAAAGAGTGTTAAGAAATCCAAAAATCCTCTTGATATTATCAAGTAAATCATATACCTCTTGGGGATCAATGATATGTTGAAAGGAAGAAGGTTTGTTCTTGAGGAACTCATGAGATTTTTCCTTTCTAGGAATTGGTTTGACTTCCCCAAAATGAGTAGGACCAGAGCCTGCTCCGTGACCCAAAGCATGGACAACCGAAAATATGGAATCCACTAGTCTCTGATCAACTGGTGGGGGAGAAAACTCTCTAAGATCTTCCCACGGTTTCAAAAGAAGTCTCAGGGCATCATATTTCTACCTAAAGAAACAAACACAAAGAAAAACCATCAATACCCCATTCTAAAAAAATTAGCAACAACAAAAAATTTCAAACACACCCATAAATAAAAACAAAATATATACATCATAATAATAAGCCAAACCACTTCACCCTCTATTGGTGTCCATGAACAGTCAACAGTTGGTACGTATTACCTAGAGGGGAAGTCAAACCAAATCCCAACATCCCATGGTGACTCAAGGACTATCAAAAGGTGTGTTGGCTAGACACCCCACTCATGATCAGAACCTCAAGAGCTGAAAATCCTAGGTCTAGTCTATCTGAACTCTCCTAAATATCATGAACCAAATAAAGAGAACAAAACTCCTTTGATATTATTTTCTCATGAATCAAGATAGGGTTCTATCTAACCTGAGACACAACCCGACATGTGGCATGGCCTAAATGGTGTTCCCTATAACCAAAAGTTTTTAAATAGTTCATGGTTATCAACAATAAAATTTTGGGAATGATTTCACCCATGATAAACAACCAATAATAATACTCAAAAATAAATTCATCACACTAAGATTAATATCCATACCAAAAGAGGTAAAAAAAATTCAAGTTAATATTTTTACAACTTTAACAAAAAACCAAAATAACACAAAGAGGGGATATCTACACAACTCAAGATCTATGAAACAAGAGGTAAAACATCCTCATACCACCAATACAGACACCTAAAAAAGAGCAACACTTGCAAATGGATCCACCATCACCACCACAAAACATTTTTCCTTTACCCAGGTTAAACATAACATAGTCTACATACACCCGAGGGTGTATGTAGGGTGTGATCCAAAGCCTAGTAGGATTCCAACCAAAAGAAAGATTCCATTTCATAACATTATATGAAAATTTACATGATATTTTTAAGAATGAAATTAGAAACATTTTAAAGAAAATATTTTAAGAAAAACATTTTCAAAAGAAACTTTCTTTGAAATTAAATCCAAAGCAAGATCTACCCTATGTCAATGGTAAGAACCACATCACAAGAGATCACTATGTTATAAGAAATCCCTATAGGTACTAGTACTAGTGGGACCCTAGAAATATCATATCTTAGTGAAACATGATATAGTAACCATAACCCACAACATCCTCATGCACAATCTACTAGAGAGGAATCCAACCATTATTCTAGTGGTGTCCAAACATCAACAATGTTTAGTTTGTGTTGTATAGAAAATCCTACTAGAATAAATAGGGCCTCATACCCACTGATCCAACTAGTATACTAGTCCTAGTCCTCCCACCTAGATACCCAATATTCCCTTTGTTATCAACTTCATTTCTCACATCACATATATGACCACTTTCACATACACACATCAATAAATATGAATACATAAGGAAACCATCATTTTTCATAAGAAAAACCAATTTCAAATCCGTACTCACAACAAAACCATTTGCAAACACACTTATCACTACTTACACAATTTATAGAACACATTAAAGAAGCATTAAGAAGAAAAACACACAAAACACAACCAATTTACTTTAGAAACCCATCTTTAAACACATACGCACCTCAAGTACTTTTGGAAACACATTTCACACATTACATAGAACACATTCAGGGAACAAAGAAAGCATACCAAAATAATCAAATAATTCTAAAGCATGGAATCACCTACCTTAAGCTTAGAAACTTCCGAAATCTGGTTGAAAACCACAACCGCACCACAAGGGGAACCTATAAAGGAAATATAAATCCACAAACATCAATATCAAAGACAAGGAACTATGATTAAATCCATTTTAAGAAAATTAACATATTGGAAAAAAGAGAACCCAAGAAAGAGGGGAGAATAACCTTAGAAGAAGGAAGAAATCAATAGAAGAGTGTCTTACTCGATGATTCTTGAAGATCCCACACCAAATCCACACAAAAATTAAAGTTCAAGGGGTCCAAGAGGGATATGAAGAGCTTCCTAGGGCTAGAAATACTAAATAGATAAAATTAGGGGTGTTTTGGTGTTAAAATCAAAGAAGGGTATAAAGTTAATTCACCATTTTTAATTACCTGGACAGGCTGAACAATTAGCCCACATAGTTTTACAAACTGTACGAAAACCATGTAGTGTCCTCTATCTAAGAGGAAACCATCGACACTCTTTTCTAAGGGAGGGTGTATGCCAGTGTGGCAAGCCATGCATCTTGGAAAGTTCCATTATCCCATGCGCATGCTTTCTTTTGGGATGGCTCATAGTTTCCCCTAATTATTATCTAACCATTCACTACCTACTGTTATGTCCCAAAACTCTATTATTCTCCAAAAATTCTTGGAAAAACCAAGGGATAAATATAACATAAAAATAAACAAAGAAATACCTCCAAATAAAACCATAGATGTGACATAGTGATTCATGGATTTGGTATAGATGCATTGGTGGTTGTAAGACACACTCAATTTCCAAAATAAATTATTCTAAACTAGTAATATATTTACCCAAACTGCACTTCAAAGATGACATGGTTTGTGAATCATGAAAATATGAAAACCAATATAAATCCTCTTTTAAATATAAAAAGGTAATTTATTCTTCTAAATACTTCAAATTAATTCCTATTTATTTAATTAAACTTCTTTAAATTGAAATTATAGGATTTAAATCTTTTACTTTTGTTATTACTATTGACTTTAAAAAAGTTCACTTGTGATTATTTCTTATCTCTAAAAATTGAAGATTGCAAATCCGTAAAAAAAATTTCAAAAAAAAATTGAAAAGGGAAAAGGGTTTAAAATTATTTCTTTTAAAATAGATCATGGTGAATAAATAAACTATAGGGAATTTTATGGTTTATGTTATTATAAAGTATATAATCATTCTTTTTTATTTTCTTAGAACCCCTTAGAAAATGGGGCGGTAGAGAGGTAGAATTGAACAATCCATGAAATCACTAAAACTATTTTAAATAAATTAAATTTACCAAAATATAATTGGTATAAGGCCATGAAAATTTTGTGTTTTATCATTAATTTTATTCTTGTAAGACATTTTTTAAAAAATTCCTCTTATGAACTTTGGAAAAATAAAAAAACTTAAAATTGTGTTTTTAAAAGTTTTTGTTGTAAATGTCTAATTATCAATATCAATTAAAATATTCTAAATTTAGATTAAAAATCCAATTATGGTATATTTATTGGGTATCCCAACTCAAGAAAGGCATATTGAGTCTTTAACAAAAGGGATAAAACATTTTAAGAATCAATCCATGTCCTTTTTTATGATATTTTTCCAAAATATATTTCTCAAAATTAATTTTTAAAATGATGTTTTCAATGAACCTTTTCAATCTAATGAAGATGAAGTTAAACCATAATAACATTCAAAACCTTTTCCCAGAGATTTTATCAAATTTAAATATCATCTCCTTGAAAATTTCATTGGATATTTTCAATCAAGAACTCATGCTATAAGATTTATCCAAAATGATGTTGGAAATATTTCCTTTTTCTCTCATTTATAACCCCAAAATATCAATGATTCCCCTAATGATGAAAATAGGTTATTTCTATGAAGGTGGAACTTAACTAGTTCACTAAAACTGATGGTTATAATCTTTTTAAAATTCCTAATGATCATCTTATCATAGTATTTAGATGGGTTTTTATGAATAAGTTAGATGATCTTGGTAATATCACTAGAAATAAATACCTTTTAGTCATTAAAATTTATAACCAAGAATATGGATTTGTATATGGTGAAACCTTTTAACCCATCGGTTAATTAGAATCCATTATAATCTTGTTGGAATTATTCACTCACCAAAATTTAAAACTCTTTCAAATGGATGTTAGAAGCTCCTTTTTAAATGGTTTCATTGATGAAAATGATTTTTTGGAACAACCACCTAGTTTTTAAAATCTTATTTTTCTAAATCACGGTTCAAATTAAGTAAATATTTTTATGGTTTAAAACAATACCTTGGGATTGGTATGAATATTTATCAAATTTTATTTTACCAAATAATTTTAAAATGGGAAAATTTTATTCAAATCCTTTTCTAAAACACATCTCAAATGATTTGTTTATTATTCATGTTTACATTGATGATGTGATATTTGGATCAACCAACAAATCTCTTTGTGTCAAATTTTTTAATTTAATGAAAAAAATTAAAATGAGCTTTATGGGTGAACTGAGATTCTTTCTCATTTTTCAAATTTCTAAAATCAATGATTGTATTTTTATAAACCAAGGAAAATTCACTATATAACTCCTAAAATTATTTTCCATGGATCATTATAAGTAAATTAGTACTCCCATAAGTACAACATGAAAGTTAAAATTTGATGAATATGGTAAGACGGTTGACAACAAACTTTATAGAGGACTGATTGGTATTCTACTTTATCTTACTACGACTTGGTCTGATATATTGTTTAGTGTTTATCATTATGCTCATTTTTAATCAAATCATAAAGAATATCATATTAAATCTATTAAAATATTTTTTCATTAATTAAAAAGAACTACAAATCTTGGTTTTTTTCATTAAAAAGGAACATATTTTTAATTAACTATTTTTTGAAGTTTTTTTTGGAATATGCCAACTAGATAGGAAAAGTAAATGTGGGACTTTACACCTAATTAGAAAATTCATCATCTCATGGAGTATTAATAAATATACCTTTGTTTATCTTTCTACAACAAAAGTAGAATACATAGATACAATGAGTTTTTTTCAAACAAATAATATAGACGAAACATACTCTTTTATACTCAAGTATTACATTTGATTATATCTGAAGTTCCAAATGATTGAATAAAAATTGAGAAGTTGGGGTTGAATCAGCTGTTCAATTTTTTATAAGTTTCAATACTTTTATAACTTAACCCCTAAAACATGTTCAAGTTCATATCCTTATCATATTTTAGTAAATACTCATGCATGAAAAAGTAGGAAAGCAAGTAAAGCACAAAATATTTACAAGGTTCAGACTCAATGTGAGAACCTACATCCATTCCATAGCCACTTTCATTGGTACATGGAAATTAACTATAATAATTAATTGAATAAAACTTGTCCCAACTCCTTTTATACACCTTCTATCTCCCGATAAGAATGATTATACTAACTCTTATAAGTTTTCAAAGTTTTATTTAAAACAATTGATCCAAAAAAGAAAATATCACAGAAACTTTTTCTCCAAAAAACGTTGTCTCGAACCTCAATCTGATGAACCTAGGTCCGACTAAATCAGTCTAATTGTATCAATATGGTGAACTCATTATGATGACCCCTTTTCTCAAAATTCACTTCTAAAACTCTACTCAATTGCTCAATTTGATCTTCCTTAGTCTGATCTTCCTCAGTCTGATCTTTCTTAGTTTGATCTTCCTCAGTCTGATATTCCTCAGTCTAGTATGAAAACTTTTAGTTGTATAATCTTCCTAATGAGATCACTATCTAAAAATTACTATGATTTAAACTCTGACTCAACATCTACAGTGCTACACATTTTCTTCACAAGAAAAATAAATAAATCATAAATGTACTGTGAAACTATTTATAGGAATCCCATAATGGAAAAGGAAAGAAACTAAAAAACTTTTCCTGCTTACTCAAATTAAAAAACTCCAAGATTTATGCATATTTTAATTTTAAACTTGACCATGTAAACTATTCAGAAATATTGTATAATAATTCTTAGTCTTCTCAATAATTAGTCTTCTTAGACTTCATATCTTTTATTTAGCATAATGGATCTTTCTCAACTCATTACGATGGAACTTCCTTAGCTCATTATGATGGAACATCATCAGCACATTACGAATTGACTTTCCTCATCAGATTTAGTCTAATTGAATTTCCTTCTTCAAGTCAGTCAGATTGAATTTATTTATTAGATTTAGTTCTATTGACTTTACTCTTCAAATATATTGTGATTGAATTTCCACCTCAGTGTCAGCCTGATTGAAATTCCTCCTCAAAGCCAGTCTAATGGAACCTTCATAAAGTTTTAATTTTCATTACTAAGAAATTCTCATTACAATGGAATTATCATTATGATGAAATTATCATTATGATGAAATTATCGTTATGATGGAATTTTTATTATGATTAAATTCTTATTATAATGGAAGTCTCATTACAATGAAATTCTCATTAGGATGAAATCCTAATTATGATAAAATTGTCATTATGATAGAATTATCATTATGATGAAAACTCCAATATATAACTTTTAAAATATGAAAACCTCATTAGATATAACTCATTCATACTTCTGAAAACTTATGTGCCTAGTAATTCTAGATCTGATGAAAACTTTTTCTTGATTCCTATAACTGACACCATCTTTAAAATTCCTCAATTTCTTCAAAATATATTATCATGATAGTTTTTATGATTTATGAGAACTTGAAGATTAGTGAAGAGCCATCTAGATTTAGGTTTGAAAGTAAATAACATTATAACTCCTAACTTTACTATTTTCCTTCATTCTATTAAAAATCATTCTAACTTCCTCACATAAGAACTTCTAGATTTATAGAAAACATTGAGTCTAATGAATTGTCAGCGAATCTGAGACCAATGATGAATATAATCAACAACTTCATATTTTTGAAAAAAATTGTGTTTGATTCTTCTCAGTCTGATACTCTATGTTTGGTGCTTCTCAGTTTGATCATCTACATCTATAAAAACATCCTTCTCAAAAAAAATTTCTCCCCATTTGTGTTTGGGTTTGAACATTCATAAACTTTCACCTATTTTTTAAAAACATTATTTTACAAAATATTATTTTTCAAAAAATAAAATAAATCTTTGTTAAAAAAAACTATCACAAAGGTTATTTAATCTCCCCCTTTATATTTATTTGACAACTTTCATTAACAACATTTACAACACACATTTTGTAAACAAATCAAGTTTTTTTACTTTTAACAAAACACATCCTTTCTCAAAAGAGAGTGTCATGATACCACACTACTAGATAAATTAATGTTTTTAATGAATTACATCCCTCTATGATAATAAAATTTTGTAGTCATGTTAAGATAAAGTCCCTCTCACTTTTATATTTTCTCGTTTTTCCTTTTCTATCACTTTTATTTTCCTCTCTCCCATTATATGATAACCATAGCTTGAGATTAATAAAATAAACATAAGTAAAAACTTATTACATTGTAATTTTTTTACCTTTTATACCATTTTTTCAATATAATACAAATAATGGTGGGGGAATTCCTCATGGGATTTATGATATCCTTAGAGGAGGATGATCATGATTTTTTGTCCTCAATTCAACAAACCTTTATTTTGGAATTGCATTTATGAAGATATCAGAAATGTGATACTTCATTGATATGTATTCCAAAAAAACATCCCCAACAAAAAAAATTCTCTTTTATAAATTGAAACTTTATGTTAATGTGTTTTAATCTTTAATGCTGGGTAGTATTTTTAAAGAGATCAATTTCAATCTGATAATCACAAAGTATCTTCGAGGGTTTTGAAAATTTTTCCTTCAAATATTCTATATGAACTTTCATCCACAACATCTGAGTAAAAGACAGAGTAGATAGAACATTTTTTGATTCCTTTGTGCTCAAAGTTGCTAAAAATGTCTTCTTACTATGGCTATACACACAAAATTCACCCATGAAAAATGTTCCTACTAAGGTTGATTTTCTATCATTACAATCTCCAGCCCAATTGACATCATTATAAACATGAAACTTCATCTCAAAATTTCTTGTGTATAACAACCCATGTGAGGTTGTTCCTTTAACATGTCTCAGAATTATTATTACTTCCAACATATGTGATTATTTCGGATTACATTTAAAACTGTCACACAAAGTCAAAGCATAATGAATATCAAGTCTTGAGGTTTTAAGGTAAATTATACTTCTTATCAGCTTTCAAAAGACATTCCAATTCAAAATTTTACCAGAATAATCTCTAATCAACTTCATACCCACTGAGATAGGAGTAGATAATTCATTGGATTCTTCCATACCAAACTTTTATAACAATTCCATGGGATATTTTTATTAATATAGGAAAAAGTATTTTTCTTTTTGTTAAACTTGTAAATCAAGGAAGAATGTTAATTCTCCAAATATTAACATCTAAATTTTACTTTTAATTTATTTAGAAAAATTTATAGAAACATCTTATATTTCCCTAAAAAATATTATATCATCTATATAAAAAATTATAATTTGAGCTTCTGAGTCAACATCTTTCACATATAAGTTTCTATTAACTTTTCCTTTAGAAAAATTCAATATTATCAAAAAATATTCAAGATTAGAATACCAGGAATGTGTAGATTTTTTATCCCATTCAAATATTTATTTAATCTAAAAGCTTTGTTTTTATCTTAATCAAGTAGAAACCCACAAGTTTTATTAATGTAAACTACTTCTTTAATTTCTCCATTGAGAAATGTTAATTTTACATCCATCTGATATAATTTTTAATTTTAGTGAGTAGCCACTTCTAGAAACGTTCTAATAGTTTTTAACCTTGAAATGGGGGAATGGTTTCATAAAAATACACACCTTACACCTATGCATAAACTTTACAAACAAGTCTATATTTTTTTCTTGAAACTTATCCATGTTCATTCTTCTTGTTTCTATAAAACCATTTTGTTCTGATAACATTTTTACATTTCAGACATGGAAAAAGTTCCCATGTTTCATTTTTATCAATTTGATCTAACTCTTTATTCATATAATTCACCCATTCTTTATGTTAAATAGCTTCTAAAACTAATTATGGTTCTACATTTGAGATGATTGAAGTTTGATTTTCTAATATCAGCTTTCTTCTAGTCTAAACTGGAGTCTTCTAATTCCCAATAATATTTTTGATCTCAACATGTTTTTCTAAAGTAGGAAATTTCATAGTTTATCTTCCAGCTTCACTTTCCTCATCACAATATTTATCCGAATCTTCATGTCCATTACTCTGCTCTCTTTAATTTTATTTCGAAACTTTTAGTTTTTCTTCCACGATATTCCAAGCAACTTTGGTTAAAGAAGTTGTATTCTCAGTAAATTTAACATCATATTAGTCCATCATATTTTGTAAACGTTTTTTTCACCATTTTTAACTTCTTCTATTAGGTTAATAACCCATAAAAGTTCCTTCCTTAGCTTTCTCATCAAACTTTCGTAGATCCAGATTTTTTATTTTAATTAAACATGGAATTCCAAAAACATTGAAGTACTTAAATGAAGTTTTTTTGTTAGACCAAATTTCATAGTAAGTCATGTTGGATTCCAGTCTCAATAAACATCTATTCTGAATATGTACAGTAGTACAAATATCTTCTATGTAGTATAAATTTTAATATTTTTGTTCTACTAATATACTTTTTCTCATTTAAACAAAACTTATGTTATTTATTTCTGCTACTCTATTTTTTTGGGGAGTGTAGTGAGCACTATAATAATTTTTTATACCATTTTTTCTTAGATAAGTTTTAAAAATATTTATTTTTAATTTAGTATCATTATATATTCTTAGATTTTTTTTATATAAACCCTCATTTATTTCTTAACTTCTTTTCTGAAAAACATGAACATTTACATAGCCTCTGACTTGTGTTTCATAAAAATTATTTTGGTCATTAGAGTGAAATTTTCAATAAAAGAAATAAGTTATAAATATCCTTTTATTGATTTATGTCTCATTGGACCACATAAATCAGAATGAATAAGTTAAAGAGGTCTTGTATAATTAATCTCAACTTTATTATGACTTTTATTAGTCATCATCCCTTTTTTACAAGTAAAACAAACATCTTCTTCTATTTTTTCAAATCTAGAAAATTTCATACAACATTATCTTTAGAATTTTTTTTTCATGTTTTCATCCTCATGGTGGATAAGTATTTGGTTCCACAACTTATTCTCATCTTCATCACATAAGTAGTAGGGGTTGTTAAATTATCATATTTGGAAGATATTCCCATTTGTTCTTTATCATTTTGTAATAAATTTTCCATCTTTCACATTTTTGATAACACAATAATCTATTCTAAAGATCACTTATTCTCCATAATCATAAATTTTACTTACACTATGTAAGTTATGTTTTATCCCATCAACAAATAAAACTTCCTTAGATTTTAGTTTTTTTTCTTCAATCTCAGTCGTTTCAATTCATCTTATTTTTAAGGAACTATCATTCCCAAAGTTAACAGCACCAACAACATGATTTTCAACATGTTTCAAAATTTTTAAATAACAGATCATGTTTGAAGAACAACCACTATAAAGTATCAATGGTTAGTTATTTATACTTGATTTCAAGTCAGTCTCAATAATAAAATATTTTTCCTTGATTTTTTTAGCTTCCTTTTCTTTTCTACCATACAAAATTTGTTCTGGAAGGAGTTTCATACATCTTTTGGCATGATGACCATCCTGATCACATCTCCCAAACTTCTTCCAGATATTAAGTTTGATTTTTAGTTGGAAAGTTTCTAACATCTTGAGATTTTTCTTTTCTAACTTGTTATGTGTTAGGAAATTTACTCATTCTAATTTCATTATTTCTTCCACTCTATTTAAACCTTCTTTTGAGAAGTGATAAGTTATAGAAAAAATTAAAATCCATGTACCCATAGATTCCATAGTACCAACATAAATCATCAAATCATGATTTTATATTTAATTATGAGCTTTCTCTATAGAAAGTTTATTGAGTTTGATAACTTCTTCCTACACTAACATACTCTTAGAATATACTATCTATCCTTCTAAGTGAGTTTTCAAATTTTGTAGATTTTATAGGTTTCTCACATCCCTTATATGCCCAAAATTTCTAAGTAATTTTCTAATCACCTGAAATGTTAGAAAAATCATATGAAACATTATTTTTTTTGGATGAGGAATTCAACTAATTCTTAATATATGCTTTCTTAGAAACTTTAGAAGTCTCATATTTTACTTATAAAGCTTTGTTTATGTTTTAATTCATCTTTCTCAAGGTAATTTCAGACTCAATAAATTTAGAATGAAACTTATTGAAATTTTCTTCCTTAGCTTCCAATTTCTTACTGATATCTTCAACCATATTTCCCTATTTAGAAACTCTTAATTTCTAACATAAGATTTTCTAAATGAATTCTTCCTCCCTATGGATGAAATATTTTATTCATTTAGAAAATTATTTAAAATCATTCTTCATTAATCTAATTTCTTTCTTGAGAGATTTATTTTTCTCAAGAAAAACAATAAGTTTTATTCTAATTTAATACTCTATATATGATTCTCCACTGCCTTATTCACTATCTGTGGAATATTTTGTTTTCTAAACTTTTTAAATGAAGGTTATTAATTTTTCTAAACTTTTATATTCTAAATAATTTTTTTCCAGTTGAGTCTTATTCAACTTTATTACTCAATATACTTATTTTCTTTCTATAAAACTTATTCTTGTTTTTTTGGATGACTTTTATTCTTTAAAACTTTTGTTTCACTTCTTCCATCGAGGTGTTTCATTATAATCATCTCGATATTGGCCAAATTTCATCATGGGGAAATTAAAAGAAAATTTTCTAATTCCACCACATTCAAAACAATTAAGAGTAATTCTTCCATACTTTCCTCTTCCAATTCTATAGTTCTTATATATAAGAGACATGATTTTACCATTCAACTCATCATATTCTTTATCTTCGAAATCATAAGGATTTACATCTTCAGTATCTTGAGTTTTCGTTTTTCTCATAGCTTTAAAATCCATTTCATCTTTCATATTCTTTTTGAAAATTGGAGCTTTTCTCATTTCATAAGCAATAATAATGTTATGCAATTCATCAAGATATAGACCATCCTTATCATCTAATGAGGATGTTTTATAATAAAACCTATCTGAAAATTTTCTCATAAGTTTATTCACTATTATAGAATCTTCTAGAACTTATTCAAATACTCTAATGATGAAAATAATTTCATTTACCCTGGTAAAGTATTCATAAATAATTTATTTATCTCTCATTATTATGTCTTCAAACTTACTACACCATATTTTTATCTTTTCTTCCTTTACTTTAGTATTCCTTTAAAAAATAATTTTCTACTTATCCCACATACTCTTTGAAATTTTGAGACCCAATACCTTTATATAAAAATTTTCTATCATAGAAAAAAGAATAGAATTATTATATTTTCCATCAACTTTGATATTTCTATTATCAGCAAAAGTCATTAGGGAATCCTTCTCAATAAGTGGAAACCCAGTTTTAGCAGCAAAGAAAACATCCAAACCAAGAGATGGTAGATAAGGAATCATCATATTTTTTCATCCATAATAATTTTTTCCAAAACATATATGAACTACTCTACTATTTACATAATTTATATTATCCATGATAAGTATTAAAAAAGTAAACCTTCCATCTAATAAAAATTTAACTGTAAAAGGATTGAATAACAACTGATAAGGGGAGTTGAATCAATTTTTTTCTTTTATATAAGATTCAATACTTTTATAACTTAACCCATACAAAATATTAAATCTCATATCTTTATCATCTTTTAGTAAATACTCATTCATAAAAAAATTGGAAAAATAGTAAATCAAAAAAGATTTACAAGGTTCGACATCAGTGTGAGAACCTAAATCCTTTACATATCCACTTTTGTGGGTCAATTGAAATTCAATATAAGGAAGAAGTGAATACAATATGTAAAAAAATCCTATTAGACACCTTATATATCTTGATAATAATGATTATAATAACTCTCTTTCATTTAAAAATATTTCTTACAGAAAATTGAGACAAAAAAATAAAAGATTTCAAAAACTTTTAATCTGAAAATCTCTATTCAGAACCTCAGTCCGATGACCCTGGGTCCGATTGCCTCAGTCTAATTATCTCATTACAATTGACTCATTGCGATGACCCCTTTTATCAAATAGCACTTCTCATATTATTCTCAAATGTTCAGTCTGATCTTCCTCAGTCCAATCTTCCTCAGTCTAATCTTTCTCAGTCCAATCTTCCTCAGTAAAGTAAGAAAATTTTCTACTGTTTGATCTTTTTAATAAGGTATCTAACCAAAAATAACTCTGATTCAAACTTTGAATCAACCTCTGTAGTGTTCTTCCTTTTCTTTACTATAAAAATATAAAAAATAATATTATACTGTGAAACTATTTATAGGCATACCAGAATGGAAATGGTGTGAAACTAAAATAAATATTACTTAATCAAATTCAAAAAATCTGAGATCTACACATATTTTAATTTAAAGTTTGACCACTTAAATGCTTCACAAATATTCTAAAAGTTTCTTGATTCTTCTCAATAATCAGTCATCTCAGACTTCCTAACTTTTCTTCAATATGATGGAACTGCCTTATCTTATTATGATGGAACTACCTTAGCTAATTAAAATGGAACTTCCTCAAATCATTATTAATTGACTTTCCTTATCAGAGTTAGTCTGATTGACTTTACTTATCATATTTAGTCTGATTGAATTTCTTTATCAGAGTCATTCAGATTTACTTTCCATATCAGATTTAGTCTAATTGACTTTACTCCTAATATTCATTCTAATTGACTTTCCTCCTCAGAGTTAGTCTGATTTACTTTCCTCCTTAGAGTTAGTCTGATGGAATACTCATAACAATGGAATTCTCATTACGATGAAATTCTCATTACGATGAAATTCTCATTATAATGAAATTATCGTTATAATGAAATTATCATTATGATGTAATTCTCATTAGGATGAAATTATTATTATGATGGAATTCTATTTATGATGACATTATCATTATGATGAAATTATCATTATGATGAAATTATCATTACGATGGAATTCTCATTACAATGAAAACTCCACTCTATAACTTTGAAAATCCTCAAACTTCATCAGGTATAACTCATTCAGACTTCTAAAAACTTGTGTTCTTGGTACTTCTATATTTGATGCAAAATTTTTCTTGATTCATGGAACTGATACAATCTTTAATATTCCTCTATTTCTTCAAAATCTTGTATCATGAGAGTTTTTATGATTTATGAGAACTTCAATATTGGTAAAGAAACATCTAGATTTAGGTTATAAAGTAAATAAATTTATAACACCTAACTTCACTAGTTTCTTTTATTCTTTTCAACATCATTCTGACTTCCTCACTCAACAAATTTTGACATTTTACCGAACACCGAGTCTAATGAATCTTCAAATTCAGGTTGATGGATCTGAGAATGATGATAAATCTAATCAATAACTTCCAATTTATGAAAAATTGTTCTTATTGTTCTTATAATTTTATTACTCATCATTTAGTGCTTCTCACTCCAATCCTCTCCATCCGGAAAAAAAATTTCTCAAAAAAAAAACTTTTCTCCCCTTTGTTTTCGGGTTCTAACTTTTAACAAATTTCACCTATTTTTCAAAAACATTATTTTAAAAATGATTAGTTTTCAATAATTAAAAAAACATTATTAAAAAAAACCAAAAAGGTTATTCAATATCCCTATTAAGTGTGATAACACTAATGCCATCAATATTTCCAAAAATTATATCTATAACTCTCACAGAAAACACATTAACCTTAGAAATCATTTCTTAATATATCACTTCCAAAAGGGTGATATCTTATTATAATTATTTGGGACATAATATCAAATCATTAATTTTTTCACAAAATATATTACTCTTGACCATTTTGATTTTATTAATGATGAGTTTGGAATAGTCCACTTGTGAAACTTTCTATTTGACCCTGGATAACATGATAATAATTTTTGAAATTTATTTTTAAAATATTGATTTATTTTTGTAATTTCCTCATGGTTATTACCCATTTCGTTCACTTTTTAATTCAATTTAGGGGGGTATTTATATCTTTATTTCTAAAATTTTTCTTTAGAGACACATTTTTTCAAATTATTTTTAAATTGAAAAAAATCACTTATTTTTAAAATTTAAAGTAATATTTTCTAAAAAATAAAGTAATTTTTATAATATTAATAATAGTGTTTAAAATAGTTTTTTCAAAACTTATATGAGTAATTATATATATTTTTTTCTTATTTTTAAAATTTTATCTTTATCTCTATTAAAGGAAAACTAATAATGAGAAAAAAATTCTATATATAAATAACTATCACTCTAACAATGTTTTTGAATATTTCTTTAAAAACATACATATCGGCAGAATATTTTTAGTTAATTTTTCACATTCAATGGAACTCCATTGATATTTTTCAATAAAGAATAAATAAATGAAGTAAAAAACTATACTTTGAGGAAATAAGAATCTTGGAAAAGGTATTTACTGATTTTATTTCCTTTTCTTACTTATTTTATCTTTTTTCTTTTATAATTTCTCTTCTTTTTATTCTTTAATTTCTCTTTCCCTTTTCTTTAATTTTTCCCCCTATTTAGAATCACTTTTTGTTTCTCTTTTAAAAATTTACTCACTCACTCTCTAATGAATGTATTAAAGAGTTTTGGAAGTTAAATAGATATTTTCTAAAATATTTTTCTAAATTATTTCCTTATAAGTTTTATCTATCCTATACTTATTTTTATTTTTCATAATAACAATGTGGAATGTTTCTTGTAATGTTTCTAGTAGTTTCTTGATTTTTTTTTTCAAAAAGGGGCAGATGTTTTGAGCTCCAAAAATGGAAAAACTTTGAAATTTATTTTATTTTTTATTTATCAATTATTTCAAAAAGGGTGAGTTATTAAAATTTGTGTTAAATTTGTTAATCTTACTTATTTATGCATTAAACATATTAAATATACTATATTCTCATTAGAATAAAAAAATTATATCATTAAAGTGTTTGTGATCATAAAAAATGGATAGATTGTTATAACTCATCTCTCATAGTTTTTTCATGATAATAGACACTATTTTATATATATAATGTTTTTATTTGAGTGATTTTCATACTTCTTACATGAATGTAATGTAAATATTAAAGTCTATTCAAAAGAATCTTGATAAAATTTTTAAATTCAGAGAACAATCACTTATTATGTTCTTAGAACATAGAGTGGATTTTAAATATCTGTATATGGACAAGGAAGATTCTTGAAGGGCCATTGTTTGAAGTGGCATGTTTCAGTTTTTAATGGACTACTAGCAGTGAAGCCAGTAGCTCCTTAATACTGTAGAAGACCACTGTCTAACTAGTGGAAGAGCACTAGCTCGCCAATGATAAATCCGTATAATAATCATTCTATCTAAAGGTAATTTTCTAGTTGTTGGCTTATGGAAGCTAGTGTTTGGTGATTTTATAAAATTTCCCAGATTTAGGTTACCCACTAGATAACCAGTGAGGTGCACCAGGTAGCTAGTGGAGTCTTGACAGTGGCTTCAAGAATGTATTTATTATGGTAAAAAATCAATAAATGTGGTCTTATTCAGCTTCAATTCCCATGATTAATTTTATATCCTTCCTACACCTTTTTGTACCTATAAAAGTAAGTCTTAAGTTTCTTATAAGGTATACCAATCATTAAAAATTACTCTCTAATTGAATTGATATTGAGTGAATAACAATCTGAAAATCCTCTTAAAGAGGCAATTTCCATTTCTAAATCTCTCAAAGGCTCTCACCCTTTCTCTAAATCACTCATCCAAATGGTTTTTATCCATACAAGATATTAAAGAGAGAAATTTTAATAGGTTTTTACCAAGAAAATCATCTACTTATCATGACCCTATTCAATGGGTTATCACTACCAAAAAAGTTAGGTATAGGTTCCTTGGATATTGATAAATCTCAATAGGGTTCCCACAAACAATGATTATGAAGGATTGGTTTATTGATCACCACCAAGATTAAGGGAGTAATAACATTGAACTCTCAACTCAAGGGGTGGAGATTTAGGGGTTAACCTTGAGCTATTGTTTAACTCCTTATCAAATCATGTTTTCTCCCTTATTTATTTTATGCATTTAATAATTCAACTTTGATGCGTATAATTTCAAATGTTTGATAGGTTCACTTTCCATTATTCTTAATCATTTTATTAATCTATATAGAATATATTAATTAATTACTTTATCAAATTTATCTTTTTATCAATTTATCATTATAAAATCATTTAATTTTGGATTTACCTTTTATGTTTTCTTGAAAAAATTAAAATGGAAATTCACCCCCCATCTTACTAACTACTCTTACCAGTAACATGCAGTATATATTTTCAATATTTTTTAAACATGTTTCTTGTTTTTTTAATTTATTTATAGAACACATGTTTTATTTCATAAAAATAGTTCCAAATTCTAATGTTATAATTGAATAATTAGAATATTTTTTATAATACAAGTCTAAGTAATAAAGCAAAAATAAAGTTCAAACCCACAAGGAAGGTATAGTGTGCACACAAGAAACAATTTACTTAATAGGAAATAAGAACCCAATAAAAAATAACTAAAAAATTATGAAATAATATTTGTGCGATGAACAGCAGGTAATGAAACAATTGTGAAAATTATAGATGTATAATAGTTGTGTGATGTCCCAAACATAGATGCTACTCAAAGGTGCCCCAATCCCAGTTGGCCACATGGCTTCAAGCATATCACCCCAAATGCCATAGGTTGCTGAATAGTAGCGAGGGAATAGGGTTTTGTCTATGTGGATACTATTTCCTCATTACCATAGTGTTTAATAGTGGATAAAAAAGATAATTGGTAAATAGTAGAAGTAGTATAAAATAAATAGATTGAACAGAAAAAGTAGGTAGTAATAATAATAAGAGAATCAACTGATAAAAATAAGCTATAATTAAAAGTTGAATCATATAAAAATTGATGATGATACATATCATGTCTCTACAAAAATAGAAAACATGGATACAAATTAGTTGGTATAACATTCTATAAAGAAGTATAAAAAAGAAACCAAAAATTATCCAAGCATCCCGAGCTCTAGCTCAATCATTTTCTACCAAGCTCCATCCTAATGCGAGCAATAAATCAAGTGTTTGAATATATGCACTTCTCTTTGTCAACACCGACATACATGTAATCTTCTTTCATACCAATGGTGGTCCGGATAGGGTGTGAGATAAATCTTAGTAGGCCACAACCAACAACATCAATAACATCAAGTACATTCAATATAAAATGAAATAGCGTGCTAGAATGCATATATAAAAGTAAAGTAGTAAAATAATGTAAATTCCCAAGTACTAGATTCATCCTCAGATGGAGTATGAACATGTAACCATTTCATTAATCAATTATGTTCCATTTTATATTTTTCAATCATGTGAGGCATAACCAACACTAACATCCTGGTAAGATAATGATAATAAAGGATCCAAGTTATAACAAGTAATCTAGGATGATAATAATAATGAAGAGGTTCTAAGGTAATAACTAAGGAAACCATGACCTCAAGGGTTGATCCAACTTAGGTAATAAACTGTAGTCATTATATAAGGGGTAATAGTGTAATCTAAGGAGAATTTTATAAGGAATTCCATAATAATGTTTCAAACTGATTCTAATGAAATCATCCAAGGTAAAAAGTTATAAGAAATGACTAGGACCAATGGTGTATCCAAGGAACCTAATGTCTATAGAATTTATGATAGATACAAGGAGTGTATCCAAGGTATCCAATAATAATAATGGAAGAATCATATAGTGTCATACTGGGCATCCACTGATAGACAAGGTGGGTATCAACCTTGGAAACTGGCATCATTGAATCGGAATGGAATACATGAGTGCTTAAGGCATTCCCTCGGGAATCCAAGGTGAGAAGAGTTTGACCAATATTATAATAATTTTAAGGTCTGTATATATCAGACACATTTTAATCAATTCATTTAATTAATTAAGTCCATTTAATTACTCAATCCATTTAATAATACATTGAGTTCAATCCATTTCCATTCATTATTGTGACAAGGCTAAAGGGAATGCAATCATTCCATTCATTTCATATAATTCATATTCATTTTATTAGGTTCACTCCACTACCTTCCATTGGACATGTAAAGGGGTTCTATGGATGTGAAACCAATCCATTCGATTACATTCCATTAGGCTAAGTCATATACTTAGTATACTTTCCAGTTTTATTTAATATTGATTTATCAAATTGAATAACTTACCTTAGGTGAGTCAAGTGATACTAATATGGTGCTAACCATTTATAAATTCACAAAACATTCAACGAAAGCGGATTTACATTAGTAGGGTCAATCCCTATAACTCATTGATTTAATTAAACACTTACCTTTATCGAGGTCAAGTCAAGGAACACCTTAATGGTGGCACATATATGCTAAACATGCTACTAAAAGCATAAATATGGAAAATACCCTACTTGGGGTGGTCAGAATTGTGGATGTAACCACCAATGATAGAAAAAATATTTAAAAAAGGACTTATAATGCGATTCTAATGACTATAAGAAAGACATGTGAATTAAATAGGTAACACCCGATGAAATTGGTGTGTACAAACAGAAATTTATAAAATGGTGAGTCTTGAGGGATGAGTTATAGACCACTTACCTCATACTTGAACGAATCTCTTCATGTATTATCAGCATCTATTTTGGCATGGATTGGAATATATCTGAATAATGGACCAACATCCTGAAAATAGGGAACATGAGCCTACATGTAAATAGTGTTGTCGATAGAAAGAAGAGTGGAGAATGGATAAAAATGGAATTAAGATCTAACTGATGTGGATCTAACAAGATGAATGGTGCTTCAATTGGAATTTGGATGGACAAATGGGATCAATTCCTATCAAAGGATCTCAAAGGGGATCAAGAGGGGATAAAAGGAGGTGGTTGTCCACTATAATGAGCAAGGGGAGGAGAAGATTAGTTTTAAATAATTTATTAAGGTTATTTTGGTAAAATTACCCAAAAACATGCATCATATGTTTTGGCCACATGGTTGTCCAAACCGTGTTCCAACCATTCATCTTCTAATGCAGGGAGGGAAATTTCTCATGGTTAGGCCGCATGGTTAGAGAAATCATGTTCTAACCATTCAAAACTCCTCTAAAACATGTTTTTAGTTTTTTTCATGGGCGTGTGGCCCCTAGCTCATAGTTAGGGAAAATTGTGTGCCCTAATTCACCCCACTATATATCCTCACATGGTTAGAAGTAACCATCTGTCCTGGATTGCATGATTTCTACTAACTGTGTGGCCATTCTATTTCTTAAACCAACTAGGGTTACGAGATCTGAACAAGCCCTGGACACCCCCCAAAATGTTTTTGAAATCATTGGGAATCCAAATTAGGTTTAAAACAAATAACTAGACCAAATTTAAAATTATTCATACCTGAGTAAAAAATCAGGTCATTACTGTCTTCACCCTTAAAGGAAATCGTCCATGAGTTCACCTTCCAATGGTGGTGAAACACTATTTATAAAAAACTCTATCCACTAGGCATGTACTCCAACCTATCACTCCCATGTCTCATCATGTACATAGTCATACTTCTATAGCATCCATACTAGTGGGACATACTATACTTGGAGATCCTTCACACTCTAGACAATGATGCATATATGATAATTTTAAAAATAAACATCGTCATCTAACTCAACTATCTTAGGATCAAAAGTATGAGATGGGTCGATATGATACTAGATAAGCCGTGAAATGTGGAACATATCATGCATGGAACAATACCTATGAGGTAGTAGAAACTAATAGGCCACTAGACTAACTATCTACATAATATCAAACAACCCTACATAATGAGGTGATAACATCCCTTTCCTATGTATTCATCTATTCCCTAGCCTGGGAGATACCTGCAAGAAAACATGATCCCTAACCTCAAACTCCAGAGGTCGTAGATAGTGATTGGAATAAGATTTCTTTCTAGAATGAGTAGTATACAAACCCTTCCTGATCAGATGAACCTACTCCGAAGTCTCTTACATAAGAAGAGGACCTAGTAGGGTTTCCTCTCATACCTCTAGCAATCACAGGGGTGAACGAGATAACCTACCATACAAGGACAAAAAATTATCAATCTGAATTTCCACCAAAAATATATTATTTTATAAGAATTAGATGAGATAGATATGAATCTCCCATGAACAACTGGAATCAAGGATGCATTCCCGGATCATGTCCTCTATATCCTATATCATCAGTTTTGATTTTCCATTGGTCTGAGGGTGAAAAGTTGTGCTCATAAGAACCTATGTACCCATATATTTTAAAATCCCCTTCTAAAACTATGATGTGAAATGAGAACACCTATCTAAAATGATAGTACAAGGGACCCCATGTAGTCAGATGATCTCACAAACATACAAACATCCCATTTCATCAACTGAGAAAGTATCCCAGATAAGAAGTAAGGGGGTTACATTCATCAGTCGATAAATGAAAACCCATACAACATTTCTATCTCTAGGAGACCTTAGTAAGCTAACTACAAAGTCCATGGAAACATCTTCCCATTTCTATTCTAGTACTGGAAGTGGTTGTAACAAGAATACAACTCTCTAGTGCTCCTCCTTCACCATCTGATAGGTGGAACACCTAGTGGAAAATCCTACTATCTAACATTTCATCCTAAGTCACCAATACTGGAATCACTTATCTTGATACATCTTGGAGATGACTGGATTAATTTCCCACTGAGATGTATGGGACTCCCACATCATATCCTCTCTCATATCTGTAGGAACCCCAACACACCCATGTATATGTAGGATTCATTATCTATCCACAGAATAGTATGGAGGTGGGATATCTCCTAAAATACTATCACGGAGAACCAATCCCTCATGATCTAAAAACCGCATACTCTTCACCTTCTCTAGGAGGTAAGAGGTAACTATCAAGGTTGAGAGGTAAGACTTCTTGTGACTATCATGAAACTCTAGATGTTTCTTAGAAAAGAGGGCCATCAATTTCTATTAATCACGAGCTTCCCATATGGTTTGTTCCAGAGTTTTCTAACTCAGCACATCAGCTAAAACATTTCATTTTAAAGGTGTATAGGTAACATCAAAATTGAAGGAGTGAAGATATTTGGACCATCTTCACTATCTAAGATTCAATTCACACTGTTTAAAGATATATTTTAGGCTCTTGTGGTTTGTATACACCACATAGAACTCACCCATTAGATAGTGACTCTAGATATGTAAGGCATGGAAAACTTATTCTAGATTGCAAAACCCCAAGTTTTTGAAAATAAATTCATTTTATAATATAGACATTAAACAAAACTTTGCATCTAGTATGTTTTGAATTTTAAAAAATGTTTATCTAGAGTTGTGATCAGTAAGTCATTTGGAGTCCGATAGAACAAACTTGATTTTTTTGTGAATATTAACATACCCTTATGAATAGTAATATGAACCTTATGAATAGTAAACAATTATATTATATTATTTTATTAAGGTAATAAGATAATGAGATCTTAATTAAATTTTCAATGTGATATAAAACTAATTATACCTTTAAAATTGTTATTTTTTGAATTAAATTTAATTTTATTTAAAAATTAAATAAATAATATTTAGAAAATTACTTTTAAAAACTGAAGTTCAATTTTTAATTCTACGCATTGAATAATGGTAGGAGTGAATTTTTGGGATTTTTCAGAAATTATTGAATTTTTGATGAATAGTGAAATACGGCAAAATACCGTATATATAAATTATCAGTTAAATACACTATTTATGATATCATAAGTGATGTAAGACCACTTGGTTGGAACTCACATGCAATTATTACTATTAGGGGTCACATGAACAAACACAATTGATTGTATTGAGGGAATTAATAAAATATTGAATAAAATATTTGAAATTTACCCCTCTCCTCCACTATAAAAACCTCCCCATCACTCCCTCTCCTCTTCACTCCTCTAAGCCTTTAATCTGAAAAAAGTTATACTCAATTACCCTTCCATAGACACTTCCCATGACAAGTAATCTCTTGGTCTTTCCAAAATACCAAAATCCCTTCCCTTAAGGAGGTTCCCAAGGAGGTTATATTAAGAGGTAAAGCACCTTTCTTTTTTTTTCGTTTAGTTTCATTTCATTTTCCTTTATTTTGTAATCCTCTCCTAACCTCCTCTGTCCAAATGACCATTATAGATCAATTTTAATCTATATACTGGAATTATATCATGCGAATAGAAGAAATGTCATCAATACTTCTCTCTCTCGTTTATTTTATAATCGAAATCAATGTCCATGAGGTTCCAATTTATAACCCTCATGGACGACGAAGTTTCGTTCTTAAAATTCTCATTCATTACTGGTCATGAAACCATTTTGGTGGTTGGAAAATAATTTAATATATGTATTATAACCTAATTATGATTCAAAACCCACTATAATTATATATTATTAAATCATATGACCAAACTAGTTTCTAATAATCAAAATACCGCTAAATAATCTACGTGAATGTCATAAATATTTCATCTAATGATTCATCCTCTTTCCGTGAAACCAAATGATAGAAATGAAAATTAAAACTTATGGATGATCATAAATAATATTTAATTTCAATTCTGGAGATTTACTTCCATTCCACTCCATTACTTAAGAACAAGTGAACCGTTTATGAAAATCAAGAAAACAAACACTCTGGAGCGACGAAATTCAATATTATAACTTATCAATAAGGACATAAATGAACTAAACAGAATTATGATAAACTAAAAACATGTATAATATTTTCTGAATTAATTTATTAATGAGTATAATTTCATATTCTAGGAACATAATTTCAATAGGGGAACATATTCAGATTTAAGTTAAGGGTTTTCCACTCGAACATCCATTTTCATTCAGGTTACTTTCATTGTCTAATTAACTTAATAAAATTATTATGTATTGTTATGTAATCCTAATAAATTTTGTGTGAGTATTATATATATGTACTCCAACCAGAATCCTTCCTTAATTTAAGGATAGTTACATGTTCTAAAAGAAACATTCAAAACTGTTTCCAAAATACAAGCCTGATTCAAGGGAAATTATAAAATTCTTATCTATTTTTAAGGGAACTATATAATCTATTTTTTTTAAAAAATATATTTATAAAATCAATCATATTATTATGAAAATAATATCTTACTTCACTTCTGGTTTTATACATAGATTTTTTCAAAAGAACTCATCTTTTCAAAATAATAGAGTATTTATCTCAAGAATTACTTAATGATTTTATAAGAGTATTTTCATCTGATTTAACACTCTTATTGATTATTATGTATTATTGGGTTTGATCATTTATGTTGTCATCTACCATATTTTATTGAAATATTTATGAATAATTTTACTGTGGATGATCTATCCTAAAACCATTCCCCATATTACTCATAATGGTTAGTGTTTTATATTCAATGATTGGGGAAAGTTAGTTACATTTCATATGATAGTTTAAATATGAATGCATATGTTGTTTATGTTTATCCCCGATCATATGAGGAATGAATTGGAATTATTATGTGATGGGTGGGTCCCCCTATATCCCCTCTATGCATCGATAGGTCTCATGAGACAAATAGACGTGGAATTGGCAAAGGCCTTTCCCAATGTGATATATGGTTTTGGTCAAGGCCTTAATCATTTTTTGACATCTTAGATGAGACCATGACAAAATGTTTTAGAATTTTTGGAATATTCACTTCCCTCATTATGAAGATATTTATTGAAAGTTCATGTGGTTATTCAACTAGTAGAATACCCATGATTATGTTTTATTATGAAATTATTTACTCAGCTCATATTCCTGCCATAATGTATTCCAGTTTATTATTTTTAAAGGCATTTTTTTCAATTATTCACCATATCTTATAATTATTCTATCATTAAATGTATTGCTTACCCTTGCTAAGCATTTGAGCTCACACATTTCTTAGGTTTCATTTCTCCTAGGATATGAAGAAGTAAATTATAAATGACTTCCAAGCATAATCTAGGAGGCATGGATGTTTCTAATGGAATAAATTATTGTTGTATTTCTCTTCTTGATGTAAATTTTAACTTAATTATGTATATTTTTTCCAATAATACTAAACTACTTGGTCCTTCAGTATGCTTATTCCTTGTATTATTCCAATATAATCAAATAAGGCACCAGCTCTGGGCAACTGGGGCCGAGTCCTTACAGTTGGTATCAGAGGAAGTTTAGTAGAAAACATGGAAACTAGATTTAGAAAACGTAGATTAGGGAAGAGTCCCTAATATAGTCTTTGAGGATAAACATACATGACTGTCCTAGTATTTTGGTAAGGAATAGATTATGTGGATCTTTCAAGAAATACATCTCTCTCTAGATATGAGCAGGTAGAGGTGGATTTGGCACACATATACCTAGAAGTGAAAGCACCAATAAGGAGTTTTAGGTTTGACTTGGGGTATCCTGGTACACGAAAATGGGCCTTTCTGAACTCTTGGTTACGAAACTTCTTAGAGATATTCTTATGATAATTCCCATTTTCTTTACAATCCATTATAAAGGATTTAAATGTAAATTTTTTCTCAAAGATACCATGTTTATGATTAAGAAATTATCTATGCATAGAAATTTGATTTATGTTAAGTATTTTTCTACATTGAGATTATACATTATGACTCATAACCTAATCTAGTGTATGCCATTATTTAGAAATGGTGTCTATTGGAAGGAATGGAAACTGCACGAACATGATTGTACCTTATAGGGATTTACCTCCGATGCAAGATAATGATGTTGGCTCTAGAGTTGTGACTGGTGATGGGAAACTTATAGCTATACTAGGACAACTTACTCAGGTTATGAATAATAACCTTACCCATATGGAGCATTTGGATCCACCACGTGCTGGAGCTATATTATATTTCTTTATGTGACAACTGCCTCCATCGTTCAATGGGACTAAAAACCCATTTGTAGCTGAGTAGTGGATAAGTTCCCTCGATAAGATATTTCTTGGTTTGGGATGTAATGAAAGATAGAAGGTCATCATGGAATTTTATCGGCTATCAGGAGATGTGGATCAGTGGGGGTAATTAATCAAAAACACAAATGAGAAGAAAAAAAATATAAGAGTTAGAATAGAGAGATTTTATAAAAATATTCCTAGATAAATACTTTCCTCGTGAATAGTGAGAAGATATGGAAAGGTAGTTTCTGAACTTGAGGAAAAAGGAAGATGAGAATGTTGAAAAGTATGAATCTACCTTAAAAAGGTTAGTAAGACATACTGTGGACTACATATGAAATCCAAGGATAAAAATTGATCGATTCTTTGATGGCCTAAAGCCATTCCTCCGGAAGGCACTGGTCTCCCAAAATTTCTTATCATATGAAGATATAGTTTCATGTGTTATCAATATGGAAAAGGAATTCTCTAAGTCTTACGACTTTAAGGGAAATCAAGAGAAGAATAGGGCTGCTAAAAACTTTAGAGAATGAAATAAGGAAATAGGGAAGAAGTAAAGAGTTGAATTTCCACCCTATGATAATTGTGGAAGGAAATACCATGGTGTCTACTTAAAGGGAAAAGGAGTATGCTAAAAATATGGACAGAAAGGACATCTTGCTGGTGATTTTAAGGGGAAGAAGGAAGTTAATAATGTTCAATGCTATGATTTCTAGGAGACGGGACACTATTCTAATGATTTTCCAAAGCATCAAAGAAACATGCCATAGAAAAGGACCAGGGAGCAAGGACAAGCTTATGCAATCACAACTGCTGATATTGAAGTTCCTAATGAAGTGGTGGTAGGTACTTTAATCATTTCATAAAACTTATCCAATGCTTTATTTGATTCCGGATCTTCACATTCATTTATATCTTCCTAGTTTTCCAAGAAAATTATATATGTATAGTGTGATTTAATAAAGGATTTATCAATCAAAACCCCTAGTGTATGTTTCATTGCAACAAGGGTGTGTCCATTAGTCCCCCTCATTACACATAAACATGCTTCAATTTCTAACCTTATCATCATACCAATGACTGAATTTGATATAATTCTCAGTATGAATTGGTTGTCAAATTATGATGTGAAGATCATTTTTAAGAATAAAGAAGTTACAATTTTTGAAAATGGTGTGGAATTTCTTATCTTTAGGGTAGAAACATCACTATATGATTCTCATTTAGATCCACCCCTAATAACTCTACTAAATTAAATTATTGAGAGGAAGAGAACCTAATATCTATGGGCAGTGAAAGAAAAGTTCAAATTGAATATGTGCATGTAGTACAAGAATATGTTGATGTCTTTCGAGAGGATTTACCTGGACATCCTCTAGAGCGGGAAATTGAGTTTTCCATTGACTTAATTCCTAGTTCAAGGCCCATATCAAACACACCTTATATAATGGCCACTGTAGAGTCAGTTAAGCTAAAGAAACTACTAGTTTAATTGAGTGATAAAGGATTTATTTTCCCTATTGTTTCTCCATGGGGAACCCATGTTCTTTATATTAATAATAATGATGGGTCTATGATGTTTTTCATTGATTATAGGGAAATTAATGATATTAAAATAAATAATAAGTATCATCTTCCATAAATTGATGATTTATTTGATTAACATCATATATCACAATATTTTTCAAAGATTTATCTTCGATCTGGATATCATCAATTGCTTGTGAGGAAGGATGACATTCCAAAAATAACATTTCAAACTAGATACAGACATTATGAGTTTACAGTAATGCCTTTTGGACTAACTTATGTACCATGTATTTTCATGGATATGATGAATAGAGTTTTCTAGGAATATCTTGATGAATTTTTTGTGGTGTTTATTGATGATATCCCGGTATACTATAAAATCCATGAAGATTATGAAAATCACTTGCGCACTATTCTGAAGACTCTAAGAAGAAATGAATTGAATGGGAAGTTTAGAAAGTGTGATTTTTGGCTCCAATTAGTTTCCTTTATGGGCCACATTATCTCTAGGAATGGAATCAATGTAGATCATGTGAAGAAAAAGGTTGTGTAAAAATGGCCTACTCCAACAAACATAACTGAGGTACATAGTTTTATTGATTTAGCAGGTTATTATTGGTGTTTTGTTCAAAACTTCACCAGTTTATCCAACCCAATGACCAAGATCACACGAAATAGGTTTAATTTTGTATGGAAAAAGGAATGTGAAGAATTTTTTGAAGAATTGAAGAGGAGGTTAGTGAATGATCTGATCCTAACCCTACCATCGGGGAATGATGGGTTTGTTATCTATAGTGATGCATCAAATAAAGGACTTGGTTGTGTCCTTATGCATAATGATCGAGTGGTTGACTATGCATCCAAGCAGCTAAAAATTCATGAAAAAAACTATCAAACTCATTATCTTGAGTTAGAAGTGGTAATATTTGCTTTGAGGATTTAGAGACATTACCTCTATTGTGAAAAATGTGAGATATATACAGATCATAAGAGTTTGAAATATATATTCTCATATAAGGAACTCAACATGAGACAAAGGAGATGGATTGAGCTACTCAAAGATTATGATTTCAAAATACACTACCACCTAGGGAAGGAAAATAAGGTAGCAAATGCTTTGAGTAGAAAGGACCATGAAATTTTGAACAAGATGAGAGTTGAAAGTGATCCTATGTTCATGGATCTAGTAAGGATGGATATTGGAATTATCAAGGAAGGTAACACATCACTACTTTTTCAAGTGGTTTTCAAACCTTCTTTAATGTAAAGGATAAAATGTTCTCAGGCTGATGATTGGGAGTTTCAAAAGAAAATTAAATCTATAAATGATGGGAAGTTGACTAACTTTGTATATGTACGTGGTATTTTGAAATTCGGAAAGAGGCTTTGTGTTCCCACTATTTATGATCTAAAGAGGGAACTATTGGATGATGCTCATAACTCTAATTTATCTATACACCCTGGTAGCATAAAGATGTATAGAGATCTAAAGGAACATTTTTAGTGGAAAAGTATGAAGAGTGAGATTGATGATTATGTGTCGAGATGTTTGGTGTGTCAATAGGTGAAGGATGGAAGACAACGTCCTGGAGGAGTCATGTAACCCCTTCTTATTCCTATATGGAAAGGGAATGATATTATGATGGACTTTTTCATGGGGCTACCAAAGACTCTAAGAAATAATGATGCGATATGGGTCATTGTTGACCGTCTTACAAAATCAGAACATTTTCTTGCTATAAGAGAAGATTTTGTACTTGAATGTTTAGCAAGACTATATATAAATGAAGTTTTAAGACTTCATGGTGTACCCTTATCAATTTTTTCTGATCATGATCCCTGTTTTACATCACAATTCTGTAAAAGTCTTCAGAAGGACCTAGATACTGATCTTCATTTGAGCACTTCCTACCACCCACAAACTAATGGACAATCATAACGGACTATTAAAACTTTGGAAGACATGTTGAGGTCTTTCTCACTTGACTTTCAAGGCATGTGGGATTAGTATTTACCTATCATAGAATTTTACAATAACAACAACTTCCATTCAAGTATTCAGATGACACCATATGAATCGTTGTATGGAAAGAGATGTTGTACACCAACTTGATAGGATGATGTTGGTGAAAGAAAGATCGTAGGACTAGAACTTGTTGAAGAAACAATAGAAAAGGTAAAGATTATCCAAACCCATATCAAAACAGCTCAAAGTAGGCAAAAGAGCTATGCTGATAATTAAAGGAAGGATTTGGAATTTCAAGAAGGAGATCATGTTTTCTTAAAGGCATCTCCATGGAAGGGTGTTATACGATTCAATAAGAAGAAAAAGTTAAGTCCCAGGTACCTTAGATCTCTTGAAATTCTGGACCGAATTGGAGCCGTAGCTTACCATTTGGCAATGCCGCCAAGTCTCTCCAAATTTCAGAATGTGATCCACATGTCAATGTTAAGAAAAGACATTCCAGACCCAACACATGTACTCACCTATGAAGAAATAGAACTTGACTCTGATCTGTCTTATTGTGAAGAGCCTACCAAAATTCTTGATACTAGAGAACTAGTATTGAGAAATCGGACGACTTTTCTAGTAAAGTTTCTTTGGGGGAACCATAATATAGAGGAAGCAACATGGGAGCCTTGGGAGCTTATATTGAATACATACCCGAATCTTTTTAGGTAATATTTTGAGAATTTCGAGGATGAAATATTTGTAAGGAGGGGAGAATGTAACACCCCAAGGTTTTGAAAATAAATTAATTTTATAATCTAGACATTAAACATAGCTTTGCCTCTATTATGTTTTGAATTTCGAAAAATGGTCATCTAGAGTTGTGATCAGTAAGTCATTTGGAGTCCGATAGAACAAACTTGATTTTTTTTGTGAATAGTAACATACCTTTATGAATAGTAACATGAATAGTAATATATCCCTTTTGAATAGTAAATAATTATATTATTTTATTTCCTTAAGGTAATAAGATAGTGAGATCTTAATTAATTTTTCAATGTGATATACAACTAATTATACCTTTAAAATTGTTATTTTTCGAATTAAATATGATTTTATTTAAAAATTAAATAAATAATATTTAGAAAATTATTTTTGAAAAATGGAGCTCATTTTTTTAATTCTCCACATTGAATAATGATAGGAAGAATTTTTGGGATTTATCTGAAATTATAGAATTTTTTATGAATAGTGAAATACGGTAAAATACCGTATATATAAATTATCAATTAAATACACTATTTATGATATCATAAGTGATGTAATACCACTTGGTTAGAACTCTCATGAACTTATTACTATTAGGTATCACATGAACAAACACTATTGATTTTCTTGAGGTAATTAATAAAATATTGAATAAAATATTCAAAATTTACCCCTCACCTCCACTATAAAAATCCCCCATAAATCCCTCTTCTATTCACTTCTCTGAGCCTTGAAGATCCTCAAAGTTCTGCCCAATTAACTTTCCAAAGTCACTTCCCACGACCAGGAAGCACTTGGTCTAGCCAAAAGGCCAAAATACCTTCCCTTAAAAAGGTTCCCAAGGAGGTTATATCAAGAGGTAAAGCACCTTTCTTTTTTTCGTTTAGTTTCATTTCAAGTTCCTTTATTTTGTAATATTGTCCTAACCTCCTCTATAGAAATGACCATGATAGATCCAGTATCATCTATATACTAGAATTATATCTTTTGAATGGAATAACCATCATCAATATCCCCTATCTCTATTTTATTTTATAAACGAAATCAATGTCCATAAGGTTCCAATTTATTACCTTCGTGGACGATGAAGTTTCATTCTTCAAATTATCATTCATTTCTTGTCATGAAACAATTTTGGTGGTTGAACCAGACTTTAATATATGTATTAACTAGTATACATATATATTATTAAATTGTATGACCATACTAGTTCCTAATAATCAAAATACCGCTAAATAATCTACCTGAATGTCATAAATATTTCATATAATGATTCATCCTCTTTCCATGTAAAAAAATTATAGAAATGACCATTAACACTTTTGGATGTTCATAAATAATATGTAATTTCACTTCTGGAGATTTACATCTACTCCACTCCATTAAATAAGAACAAGTGAACCATTTATGAAAATCAAGAAAACAAACACTCTGGAGCGATGGAATTCGATATTATAACTTATCAATAAAAATATAAATGAACTAAATAGAATTATGATAAACTAAATACATGTCTAATAAGTTCATAATTAAGTTATTAATGAGTATAATTTCATATTCCAGGACCTTAATTTCAAGAGGGGAATACATTCTGATTTAAGGTAAGGGTTTTCCACTCAAACATCCATTTTCATTCGGGTTACATTCATTGTATAATTACCTCAATGAAATTATTATGTATTGTTATGTAATACTCATAAATTCTGTGTGAGTATTCTATATATGTACACTAACCGCAATCCTTCCCTATTTTATGGATAGTTACATGTTCTAAAAGAACCATTCAAAACTATTTCCAAAATACAAGCTCGATTCAAGGGAAATTCTCAAATTCTTATTTATTTTCAAGGGCACTATATAATCTGTTTTTGGAAAAAATTATCTTTATAAAATCACTCATTTTATTATGAAAATAACATCTTTCTTCACTTCTGGTTTTACACAAATATTTTTCCAAAAGAACTCTTTTTTTCAAAATAATAGAGTATTTATCTCAAGAATTACTTAATGATTTTATAAGAGTATTTTCATCTGTTTCAAAACTCTTGTTGATTATTATGTATTATTGGGTTTAATCATTTATATTATCATATAGCATATTTTATTGAGAGTTTTATGAGTAATTTTATTATGGATGATCTATCCTAACACCATTCACTATATTACTCATAATGGTTAGTGTTTTATGTTCAATGATTGGGAAAATTTAGTTACATTTCATATGATAGTTTCAATATGAAGGTATATGTTATTTATGTTTATCAACACTAATATGAGGAATGAATTGGCCTTATTATGTGATGGGTGGGGCCTGCTATAGCCCCTCGATGTATCAGTAGGTCTCATGAGACAAATAGATGTGGAATTGGTTGGGGCCTTTCCAAATGTGATATATGATTTTGGTCGAGGCCTTAATCATTTTTAGACGTATTGGTCAAGGCCTTGATAAAATAATTCAGAATGTCTGGAATACACACTTCCCTCATTACGAATCTAGTAATTGAAAGTTTATGTGGTTATTCGAGTAGTAGAATACCCATGATTATGTTTTATTATGAAATTATTTACTCAGCTCATATTCCTTCCATAATGTGTTCAGTTTTATTATTTTTAAAGGAATGTGTTTTCAATTATTCACCATGTCTTATGATTATTCTATCTTCCACTATATTTATTACCCTTACTGATCGTTTGAGATCACCCCTTTGTTATGTTTCATTTTTTCTAGGATATGAAAAAGTAAATTATGAATCACTTGCAAGAATAATTTAGGAGGCATGGATATTTATAATGGAATAAATTAGTGTTGCATTTCCTTTCATGATGTAAAGTTGAACATATTTATGTATATTGTTTCTAATACTACTAAACTACTTGGTTATTTGGTATGATTATTCCTTATTGTATTCCAATATAATCAAATAATGCACTTTATCTGGGAAACTAGGGTCCGGTCCTTACATAGATCAACATCGTGTGTCGGGTAATTTCTCCCATGAGGCCTCAATGTCTGAGATCCATATACAATGAATTTATCCTCCATCATTAGTATTGATCCTAAAAAAATTCTTAATGCATCATAGAACACTATATAGCCTCTTCCAGGATTTGGAAGAATCAAAATGGTTCTCGAGACAAGCCTATATTTCATCTCCTAAAAGTATTCATCGCACTCTTCTAACCACAAAAACATGGCACCCTTATTTGTAAGACCATTAAGAGGTGTTTCAAGGAATAATAAGTCCTGTATGAAACACATGTATTATCCAACCATCCCCAAGAAACATTTTATATCAAACAAATTCTTGGTATGATCCTAAGAAACTATATCACTTTCCTTCTCAAGGTTAACATATACTTCTAATTCTATAATAATATAACCCAATAAGTGAACTTTATCGATCTAGAAGTGGAACTTATCAAGATTGGAATAAATCAGATGCTCTCTTGGTGTACTAAGAATGGTCTCCAGGTTATTTTCATGGTCTCTATGAGTGTGAGAATATACCAATATGTCATCTAAAAATACCATGATTAAAGAATCTAGATAGGGGTGGAACACACTATTCATAAAATCCATGAAGATGGAAGGTGCGTTCATGAGACTGAACGACATAACAAGGTACTCATACAGACCATAGATACTATGGAAAGCTATATGAGGAATGTTTGATGGCCTAACTTACACATGATGATAGCCCGATCTTAGGTTGATTTTAGAAAAACATGATAGCTCCTCGTAGCTAGTCAAAGAGATCATATATTCATGGTAGTTGATAATAGTTCTTGACCCTAAGATGGTTCAAACATATTTAATCTCTGAATAAACGAATGGTCCCATCTCCATTATAGGAAAAAATTATGGGTGAACCCTAAGAGGAAGTACTGGGAAAAATAAAACCTTTGGCCTCTAAATCCTTCAATTGTCTCTTGATCTCCTAGAGCTCAATTGGAACCATCCTATATGGAGGAATCGACACTGAAGATACTCCTAGAATGAGTTCAATCGTATTCTCTATTTCTATATCAGGTGGTAAACCATAAAAATCATTAGGAAAGACGTCCCTAAAATGATATACTACTGGAGGGAAACTAGAATATAGTAAACCCTGGTCCTTCATGAAAAGATTCCAAATATGTATGGTCACTCCACCTAGTCCATCATGCTCTGGTCCAGCTCTACCATCCTGGACATCCCACTCACCCTTATGTAGATAACAGTTTCCCTCTAGTTATGTAAAAGATACCCTACAGAGATAGAAGTATATACATGCATGATATAGAACTGACCAATCCATCCCAAGAATAATATAGAAGCCCATCATATCAAGAACAAATAGGTACCATAATAAAGGGTAACTACTTATATAAAGGGTCAGAATCTGTATTGGCATATTCCTTATGATCATACTCCTAACGATGTATTCAGGATCATTATAGCATAGTAATACTTTATTTATAGTCTGAGACATTCTATGATAGATAAGGAGATTAAAGATTGTGAAGAACCTATATCAAATAAATCAAATACTCTAGTGGAGGCTACTAGAATAGTACCTTGTACTGTAGATAGCTCCTCAACCTAATCCTCAAGTGTCGGTTGTAGTGAATGCAACTAACCTGATCCATGAGCCCATGATATAGCTGGACTACCACAATCATGACTAATATACTGGGACAACTGATAATATAAAGTCTAGATACCATGAACATGAACTCATCCTCATCCAATCCTATTGGAGCTACTCCAAATCCCCGCCTAATATGGCATAAAATAACCTACACCTAAAGGTGGAGCTGGTGTGGATCCTCTTACACTATAAGTAGATATAAAGGTCCAATAGAATCTCTGAAGGTTCCCTATACATCTGCAATCATGGAACTCTAAAGGTTCTATATTGTAAAGACCCAACCTAGAATCCAATAACCGGTGCTCCGAGATAGTTCACCACAAGGAATCAAGAACACATCCCTATACGACAGAGGCAGTCGACTTGTAGCGAGGGCCAATGGTGTGATAGTGGGGAGACTATGCCCTCATACTAGAGTAAACAATAGTGGAAATAACTAAGTATCATACACAGTGGAAAGTAAGCTGAGTACAGAAGCAATAAACAACTGAAATAGAACAAGATAAAATAGTGAAATGTTGTAAAATCCCAAATAGCTATGAAATATAATACAACACTGGTCACCCACCGGGACGAACATACAGATACAAGTACAAAAGAAATTGAAAGTAAAAGTAAAGGGCTCAAATACTAACTCTAAGACAATCCACGTACCTGGTCTCCAAACACTGTCGAACTACAGTATCCCGATCAGTAGAACCACTCGAGTAGCTCCGCTTGATCATGAAACACTGGGCCTCAACCCTATCCACCATGCAACTCATGATCAACCTAAAAATCAAACATAAGGTCAACACAAACATTAAGGTTCACATGCAGGGGTGAAAAATAATCTCAGTAGGGCACCCCGACAAGCAACCTATAGCTGTGATGCTAAAGTGTATGCAACAAAAATGTGCTCAGCCTAGCTGGAACACAATAAAAGGAAGTAAACCAATCATGAAACAATAGTCCAACTCAGGGTATGTAATCCCTGTCAATTGGTCAAGTGCCACCATGGATATCCATATCTATATACCTACACATGTATAGTCCCATACCTATACAAATATACATAAATATGACTATTCTTGATTAGGTGAAAAAAATAATGAGAAACCAAATCAACAGTCGATCCTTGGGACCATAAGCCCGATATCCTGAACATCCTGTGCAAGGGAATTGAGCTGGATGTCATTCCACTCAAGCCATGTATCATTAACTCAATCTATGGGTTTGTAATCCCATCGACATGTACCTACTTCAGCCAACGCCAAAATTATATATATGAGAACGATAATAAAAAACAAGTAACCATCTAGGAATTACTCATAGCCTAAGCCCTCTGGTTCATCCAATGAAACACATGAAACCCTCTAGGAAGTACTCATAGTCTATCCCCTCTGGTTCAGCTTTAGAAAAGACTCTCTGAGAAAGCAGTCACTGTCAATTCCCCATGTAGTCTCGTATCGGTAACTAGAAGGTGCTCTGGGGAAGCACTCAATGTCAAATTATCCTTGTGGCCCACATCGAGGAACTTCAGATACCCTAAAGAAGCACTTACATCCATTCCCCCTATGGTCTCGCATCATAATAGTAAACAGACACTCTGGAGAAGCCCTCAACGTCCATTCTCCCTATGGTCTACTACACCATGTTCTCATGCCCCTATGTAAGTCAATCGAGCACATAAATATATAACAACCAAAGTATACCTCAAGAAATACTTGGATAAACAGTCTACAACATAACAACATGTCAGATAAAACCAATCCATCCTAACAACACTAGGCATGGGAAACAAGCATCCTATCTGGAAAGCTAGACCAAACAGTCAATATCAAGCAACATGGGAAAACAAATCCATAGAAAAGTAAATAACCTTATTCACAATCAAACCACCTCTACTTAGGAACATAGGAATAATAGGAATCCCTACAAACAAGAAAGATGCCTCACATTAGGCTCAACATCCACCAACTAGGAAGCACCTCTGGTAACCACTACTGCATCAGCAAACCAAATAAGATATAAACAAATGAGTGAGGGTGGCCCAAACACCCAACCCAACAATAAATCCATAGAACCATGGGATTAACAGTTTTTCATGGGTTCAAGGTGACACCCAACACCATATATACCCACACCAGACATAAAAACTTAGGGTCAGTCAAATAACGGGCACTTACTGGGTCCCTCAAGTCAAACATTGAGGGGGAATCAAACTTGGGATCCTCCTAGTAAACATGAGTGAAGGCATCCTACACAGGATCCTCAACAAAGAGTAAGGGTGTAATCCTACATGGGATCTTAAAATTAAGGACAACATAGGTATTACATAACATGGGTCCTCTCAAATGAAAAATAGTAGAGAGATCCTACAAGGGACTCCCTAGGTCAGCACACATGTAAAGGCATCTCTCAGGGGATCATTGGAAGTGCCCGGTCTCATGGCCTCATAGGACAGAAGGGAAAATCTAACAAGGGGAACATCCTCTGTAGCATAGGTTACATGAGATATATCAAAAATCATCTCATATTAAATGTATCAACTAAGTTGGTCCGAACACCAAACCCATCATCCACACCATGTCTCACTCTCAGGTGTCAACTGAACTCGATAAATGGAGGAGGAACCTATACATTTAGATAAAACTCCCAAACACCATTTATATGACCTATAAATGTCAAAATAATTCCACCATTGAATTCTATACAGAAAAACACTCAGAATGGACTACTCACATGCCCAATTCTATCTTCCAGGGCACAAGATATCCCAAAACTACGAAACTGAAGTAGTACATGGCCATAACACATGGCCAGACCCATGGGGTCTGCCTGTGTAATAGTACACAGTGTGTACTTTACTATACACGGCGTGTAATGTTAAAAAAAAGTCACTCTTTGTGTTTTTTCACCCAAACACATGCCCATGTGCCACTACACGGCGTGTACTTATAGTACACGACGTATACTCCTTAAAAACCACCATTCCGTGTCTTATTTCACATGGTCGGTCACACAGACATCCACTACATGGTGTGTACTCAAGGTACACATCGTGTACTTTGGAAAAATTCATCTTACTTGAATGGAAAGAACACACGGCATGTTCCCCCAGAACACATGCCGTGTATAGTGGGTTTTCCGATGGGAAATCCCTCAAAACGCCCAAATTGCCCGTTTTCACCCCCGAAACAATAGATATGGAATCAAGGGGACACAAGTAAGCAATATAAGGCTTTAAAGACTTAAAAAACATCATAAAAGGGAATATATGGAAAAAACATAAATTTCCTTACCTTTGGGCAGAAACTGTCGAAGCTTCGGTTGATTTCACAGCTCACGATTGTCGCAGCTGACTCAACAAGTCGAGAACTTTGAATCGGTACCCCTCTTTCCTCCCAATGATATCTCTTTCTCAAACACAAATTTCTACCATAGGTCATGGACAAGGAGGAGGCATAGGAGACGTGCACAAGGAGGAGAAGGAAAGAAGAGGAGGAAGAAAAGAAAAGAAAAGGAAAAGAAGAAAAAGGGGCTCGGGCCGGCCCCGACGCCCGACATGAGTTTATGCCTTCCCTAGGAAAAAATTCCCATTACGGACTCAACGAAACAGAAGAAATCTCAATATAACGCTCTGTATAAAATTTTTTGACAAATGAACCTGCGCGAATAATTTAATATTTAATTTAATAATATTAAATATTAAATATTCCGCTAAAATTCAAACAGCTCAAATTTCCTTCAAACTTCTGTCCTCGGGTAAAATCTCTATTCTGAGACCAACAGAGTTGTTAGAAAAATTATTCGTGATCAGATATTGGGGTAAAATGACCATTTTACCCCTCACGATCATCTAACAGTAAAAAATAAAATTTCTTCTCAAAACAACGGTCCGAAAAAACATGGGTTCTTACAAACTCCCCACCATAAACCATCTCGTCCCCGAGAAGCCCAGTGAAAGGACCAGCATCCATGCTCCCAACCCGAGAATATGCACAAAAAAGCTATCTAGACCATCCAAAGACTAGCCTTATAGCGTTAACAACCACCTTCTACATAGAAGATATTCAACTACGACCAAATTGGTACTCCCCACCATAGGAATACCCTTGTCGTCACCTTAAAAGAAAACACTGAGCTCAAAAGATCCTGGAAAACACTGAAGTTTAACCTAAACAAGGAAAACTGCCCTCAAAGGGCCAATGGTGCACTCTGCACCATATGTCTTCCCTTACACTGCTCCGAGAGCACAAACAGAATAGGTTCCATCCTTAACAGGGATAAACTTTAAGAAAGAAAAAGGAGCTCGATGTAGGGTCAAAGCTCTCCCAGCATACTCAAGACGAATCAAGATAGCGCATGATCATCTCTTACAGGAGTACACTAATATTTCATAGAAGAGGTGTCTAGATCCCTCCGAGTCACACTAACATCCTGCCAAAACCTGACCAGGATTCAAGCACAGGTCAACCATTTCCTGGTAATCCGACATTTCATAATGTCACCTATACAACATAAGGACATTCTAAACCAAAATTCAGGATATGAGTCCATATAAAGTCTTGAAACATCGGTCCTCGGCTCGCACCCATCCACTCACCAATTTAGATTCAAATGATGCCTCCCGCAATAGCAACATCAGAAACACTGGTCGACTAGGCTAGGCACCCTAACAGTCCTACCCGTTGAATCCGGTTGCGAAAAAAAGCACCACCAAAAGGAATTGAAAAACATTATCCAACCATTATCACACGGGTTTCCCTAAAAAGTAATAGACATCGACCTACAAGGCTTTGAGTCAAAACCAAGGGTCTCTAGGTCTTCCACCTATCCCTACAGAAAAAGCCTCACAACTGGGTCACAAGGTCTAACCACCTAGCCCAAAATATCCAAAACCTCTCAGAAGATGGAAAAGATCACAATGACCAAAGAATTTCAAAACCAAAACACAACCTACAAGGCCCCTGATCCTCTTCAAGAATCCTCAAAAGGAACTACTCCCTAGAGTTCACAACCCAATCAGAAGAGAAACTGAACTGACACTCATCGGGTATCCGTATATGGAAATACCACATGGAGGTCCAGTTTACAAGAAAATCCTTGGTATCTACCGACATCATACTCAACGATCTGACTAGATATCTATATAATTTAGAAACAACACCCAATAAGGTTTAAAAAGAAAGGCATCACATGCCATATTGACCAACATGGGTCACTACACCAATTATGCACAAGGAATGAGTCATCATCCTCACACCAATGCCTCAATTTAGATCCACATAACCTTCCATAAGAGTAAAAAGTATGTGTAAGTAGACCCAAGGGTCTCAGTCGTCAGTAAAAACCCACACTAGTAGGCCTATATGCTGTGAATCCTACGTGCCTAGTATAATGCATGAGATGCCTCTTGGCTTTGCCGGACCAGAGTCAAAATCCATCTCTGGACTCTTACCAATGGCCAAGATCTAGAGATCCATAGTAAATAAAAAATACCACACAACATGTGCAATGCTCAAGGTGAAAATCATATACAACTGTAACATCACAAAATCAGAACAACAATCCCAAACCCTGGAAACCAAGACTTCTTACTAGAACAAGTGTTCTCAATGAACCAGTTCGATATCCATCACAGGTTCCGACACATTCCTAAAACTCTTGTCTACCATATCCTAAATAGTAAATACCAGGAAAAGAAAACTCCTTTGATACCACTTTGTAATGACCCGACCTAGAAGCCACTAACTGGTGCTCTGAGCCGGTTCACCACAAGGCCTCAAGTGCGCCTCCCCGTACGCCAGAGGCTACCGACTACCAGTGATGTCCTAGGGTGTGATAGTGGGGAGACTATTTTCTTGTACCAGAGTAAGCAATAGAGGAAATAACTAAGTATCATACACAATAGAAAGTAAAAAGAGTACAAAAGCAATAAACAACTGAAATAGAACAAGCTAAAATAGTAAAAAGCTATACAATTCCAAATAGCTATGCAATACAATACAAAACTAGTCACCCACCCAAACGACCATACAAATACAAGTACAAAAGAAACTTAAAGTAAAAGTAAAGGGCGCAACTACTAACTCCAAGCCAATCCATGTACCCAATCTCCAGACACCGTCAAACTACAACAGCCAGATCAGTAGAACCACTCGAGTAACTCCGCTCGATCATGAAACACTGGGCCTCAGCCCTATCCACCATGAAATTCATGCTCATCCGGAATAGCAGACATAAGGTCTACACGTGCACCGAGGTGCACGTGTAGGGGTGAGAAATAATCTTAGTAGGGCACCCCGAAAAGCAACCTATAACTGTGATGCTAAAGTGTATACAACAATAATGTTCTTAGCCTAGCTGGAACATAATAAAAGGAAGTAAACTAATCATGAAACCACAGTCAAACTCATGGTATGTAATCCCTATCAACTGGGAAAGTGTCACCATTGATATCCATATCTATATACATACACATGTATAGTCCCATACTAATACACATATACATAAATATGAATATTCATGATTAGGTGAAACAAATAATGAGAAACCACATCTGTAGTTGATCCTTGGGACCATAATCCCGATCTCCTTGACATCCTATACAATGGAATTATTCTATACATCGTACCACTCATGACTTGTATCATTATGTTGATCTATGGGTCTGTAATCCCATCAACATGTACCTGCTTCGGCCAACACTGGAATTATATATCTTAGAAAGCTAATAAAAAAACAAGTAACCGTCTAGGAATTACTCACAGCCTAACCCCTTTGGTTAAACCAATAAAACACAAGAAAACCTCTGGGAAGTACTCACAATCCATCCCCTAGAGTTCAGCTTTAGTAAAGACTCTATGAGGAAGCACTCACCGTCAATTCCCCCCTGTAGTCTCGTATCGGTAACTAAAAGGCGCTCTGGGAAGCACTCAATGTCCAATTCCCCATGTGGCCCACATCGAGGAACTACATAAACTCTGAGGAAGAACTTACGTCCATTCCCCCTATGGTCTCACATCGTAATAATAAACAGACACTCTGGAGAATCCCTCAACGTCCATTATCCCTATGGTCTACTACACTAGGTTCTCATAGCCATGTGTAAGTCAATTGAGCACAATGATATATAATGGCCAAAGTATACCTCAAGAACTACTTGGATAAATAGTTTATATCATAACATCATATCAGATAAAAACACTTCATCCTAACAATACTACGCATGGGAAACAAGCAGCATAACAGGAAAAGCTAGACCAAACGGTCAATATCAAGAAACATGGGAAAACACATCCACCACAAATTAAATAACCCTATTCACAATCAAACCACCTCTACTCCGGAACACATGCATAGTAGGCATCCCAAAAAATAAGAAAGACGCCTCGCATCAGGCTCAACAGCCACCAACTAGGAAGCACCTTTAGTAAACCCCACAACATTAGTAAACCAAGTCAAATATAAATAAATGAGTGAGGGTGGCCTGAACGCCCAACCCAAAAATAAATCCATAGCCCCATGGGATTAACAGTTTGGCATGAGTTCTAGGTGACACCAGAACACCATCTCTACCCACACCTGACTTAACAACTCAAGGTTAGTCAAACAATGGGCACCCACTGGGTCCCTCAAGTCAAACACTGAGGGTGTATCAAACTCAGGATTCTCCAGGTAAACACGAGTGAAGGCATCCTACAAGATATCCTTAACAAAGAGTATGGGAGGAATCCTACACAGGATCATCAAATTACGGACAATATAGGAATTCCATAACATGGGTCCTCTGAAATGAAAAATAGGAGAGAGATTCTACAAGGGACTCCCTAGTTCATCACACAAGTAAAGGCATCCCTTAGGGGATCCTTGGAAGTGCTCGGTCTCAAGGCCTCACAAGCCAGAAAATAACATCTCAAAAGGGGAACGTATTTTTTAGCATGAGTTACATGAGATATCTCACAACTCATCTCATATTAAAGGTCTCAACTATGTTGGTCTGAACACCCAACCCATCATCCACGCCAAGTCACACTCTCATGTGTCAACTGAGCTCGATAACTGGAAGAAAAAACTCTCCATTTAGATAAAAACCCCCAAAATACCATTTATATGACCTCTAAATGTCAAAAGGATTCCACTATTGTGATGTAAGTGGAAAAATAATCAGAATGGACTACTCATATGCCCAATTCTAACTTCCTGGGCACAAGATATCCCAAAACTACAAAACTGAAGTAGTACATGGCTAGAACACATGGCCAGACCCATGGGGTCTGTCTGTGTAATAGTACACGGTGTGTACGTTACTTTACATGGAATGTACTGTTAAAAAAAAGTCACTCTGTGGGCGTTTTCACCCGAACACATGCCCATGTGCCACTACACGGCGTGTACTCCTTAAAAACCACTATTATGTGTCTTATTTCACATGGTCGGTCATACGAACATCCACTAAACAAAATGTACTCAAAGTACAAGGTGTTTAATTTATAAAACTTCGTCTTCCCTGAATGGTAAGAACACACAGCGTGTTCCCCTGGAACACACACTGTGTGTTCTAGGTTTTCCGACGGGAAATCCCTCAAAATGCCCGAATCGCCCATTTTCACCCCCGAAACAATAGATCTGGCCTCAAGGGGCCAAAAGTAAGAAATATAAGGATTTAAAACTTAAAAGTAATAGTTTAAAGGGTATCTATGGAGAAAACATAAATGACCCTCCCTTTGGGCGGAAATCGCTGAAGCTTTGGTTGATTTCACGACTCATGGTTGCCGCACGCCGACTCAGCGCATCGAGAGCTTCAAATCAGTACCCCTATTGCCTCCCAACTCTCTCTCTTAATAAAAATAAAATTTCTCCCATAGGTCATGACCAAGGAGGAGGTGTAGGAGATGTGCACAAGGATGAGGAGGAAAGAAGAGAAGGAAGAAAAGAAAAGAAATGGAAAAGAAAAGAAATGGAAAAGAAGAAAAAGGGGCCTGGGCTGGACCCAATGCCTGACATGAGTTTATGCCTTACCTAGGCTAAAAATTCCATTCTGAACTCAAAAGCATAGACATAATCTCAATCTGATGCTCCATTTAAATGTTATTGACAAATGAACCTGCACGAATAACTTAATATTTAATTTAATAATATTAAATATTCCGCTAAAATTCAAACATCTCAGATTTCCTCCAAACTCCTGTCCTAGGGTAAACTCCCTATTTTGGGGCAAATGGGGTTGTTAGAAAAATTATTTGAGATCAGATGGTAGTGTAAAATGACCATTTTACCCCTCACAAGCATCCAATAATAAAAATTCAAATTTCTACTCAAAATGACACTCCGGAAAGACATAGGTTCTCACATATATCACACCGAGGCTTCTGGTTACCTATACATCCACACTAATGGCATTCCATAGATCTACCAGTATGGGTACTCTGGCCACCACTTCCATGACAAGAAACCTTAAGGGATCACTTTATGCTACTAGAAGAACTATTTTCCTACCTTTAAACTAATCCTTTATTCCTAGCACTATTACCATCCCTCAGGTTGTGCTCAGTTATAAGATCTTAATTTAAAATCTAAGAAAATTTAAGTAGCCAAAAGACATTAACCTGACTACGGATGGCATAAACGAGCCCATCCTCAAAGCTTCTAGAATACGAAAGATCATCACCAACTAGAACCATTTAAAAGTGTTGTAACTTAGTGAAACTTGATGAATACTCCATAAATGACATATATGTGTGCTCAAGATGCATAAAATATCGGGATTGGTCATCTCTCGACATATGAGGAAAGAAGTAATTATTGAATGTGGTCTAGAAATTATCCCATAGAATGCCTTAAGGGTGACCAACTTGGGTAACCACATCCCACCAGCACTTGGCCAAATCACACATCATATACATAAAAATATTGAACATACACTCTATAGAAGTATTCAACTGCTCAATGATAGAAATAGTGGACTCCGTCTAAGAATCAGTAGCCTGTGGACCTCCATCCCTTAATAAGGCAGGAGGATTCTACTTCTAGAACTCATGGGTAAGATTATCTATTATAGCTGATGTTCTTGGAGCACCTTGCATGGAATAAATCATACATAAGAAACTATCACAAAGCTGATAATCATTTCCTAGATCAGATATAATAGGAAGTGCCTCAAGTGGAAATCCTGGAGGTAAGATTGGTGGCTCATGGACAACCATGTCTGGAGCATGGTCATCACCACCTTCTAGGCATATGACATGAGAATGTCATGGCAGTATTAGTCTATAGATTCCAAGTGAACATCTTAGAACAATATTTAAGAAAATAGATAACAAAAATAGAAGCTGAACATAAGTAAATGGATCACTACCCATGGTATACTACCCCAACTACCTACTTATAAGGCTAGGTATTGGTAATTTCTAAAGTATAATTTACAGGGGTTCTAGTAGATAAAGGGTCAACATCACTTTTCCTCTTCATTTATTGGAATCCATTTTACATTGTGTGTTAAGTTTCACTTCTATAGTTTTCATTTTCTTATATACATATATATATATATATATATATATATATATATATATATAAAGGTTTATTTAAAATGGATTGCCATTACCAGTGAATCAGGGATCATACACCTTATCACTGAAATTGATACCAATTTAATTTCATTTAAATGTATTGACTTATTAAATTACCCATTCCAAACCATGATGGCCCATACAACTCATGAATTAAAATAATCAATCACTCAATTTAAAACAAAGATCATCACAAGAATAATATCAAAACAAGGCTCACTCAAAAATAATAGACATATCAAGCAATTAAAGTAGTGAAATTCACCTATATGGCATGGAATATACATGGTATGTGAATTCTAGGTGTCTATAAGGACGCATGTAACAATTCTGCTTACCCTCGTATCATTGGGCCATGGATGAAATAAAATTCTCAGTCATAATATTATTAATAAAAATCTCATATCATGTGCATCACCCAATGTTGAAATGATATCAACTATAATAAGAAAAAGCATAACAACAATCACAATTCAGGAAACTCGGTATTTACCTAGAACATGGGTTAGCTATGATCAAGCATGGATCATGAACAAGTTCCAAGAATTACTAATATTCTATATATTATCTCCAAATAGTAAAGAAATAAAGGAAAACTTTGATACCACATTGTGATTTCATGAACCCAAATGCTAGTCCGAGGTTCCATGAGCCCGGATGTCCACATATCCTCAAGCGCATCTCCCCAAATGCCAAAGGCTACCAACTAGAGGTGAAGGCCTTGAGTGTGTATGTGGGGAGACTATGACCTCATTACCATAGTTTAACAAATTAGGTAAATAAGATAACCGGTAAATAGAGGAAGCACTATAGAATAAACAAATGGCACAATAGAAGCAGATAATAATAATAACAATAGAAGAAACTGATAATAATAAACTATAACTGGAACATGAATCATATAAAAAATGATGATGATACATGTCATGTATCTAAAAATCTGTATAACATGGATATAAAGCAGTAGTCATAACATGATATAAAAAAATTATAAAAAATAAACCAAAAACTATCCAAACATCCCAAGCTTTAACTAGATCATCTGTTACCAAGATCCATCTTAATGCAATCAAGTGTATGAAGTGATACACTTCCCTTTGTCAACACCTACATACATGTAATCTTCTTGGGTTCTAATTAAGGGTTGGATAGGGCGTGATATAAATCTCAGTAGGCCACCACCAACAGTATCTATAATATCCAATCTGTGTGATATAAATTGAAATAGTGTGCTCACATGCATATATAAAAGTAAATAAGTACATTAATGTAAATACCCAAGTACCTTCTTTAGCCTTATCTAATGTCTGAACATGCAACCAGTTCATTAGTTAATTATGTTCTAGTTTATATATGTAAGTCACATGATTCATAACCATCACTGACATCCTAACAATATAATTATAAAAAAAGATCCATGTTATAACAAGGCATCCATGATGATAATAATAATGAAGAGGTTTCAAGGTAATAAACAATGAAACCTTGAACTCAAAGGTCGAGCCAACTCCGGTAATAAATTATTGTATGGCTATAATGGGTAAGAGTTTAATCCAAGTATCATCATCCAAGGCATTCCATAATAATGTTTATAAAAAATTCCATGTAAATCATATAAAGTAAAATGAGATAATCACTGACTAGGCCGAAGGGTGTATCAAAGAAGCCTCAGGTCCGTAGAAGTCATGTTGGATCCCAGGAGTGTATCCAAGGAATCCTGTAATAATAATGGAGGGATCCTATGGTTTCATATTGGGCATCCACTAATAGAAAAGGATCAGGTTCTAAGATGGATATCAACCTTGGAAAATAGCATTATTAAATCAGAATGGCATTCACGGGTGCTCAAGTCATTCCCTCAGGAATCCAAGGTGATCTCGAGTCTGACCACTCCTATAATACTATAAAGTTCTATATGCATTAGTAACCTTTTAATAAATTTAATTAATTAATTAAGGTTATGTGGTTACTCACGCAATTAAATAATCCATTTGGTTCAATCCATTATCTTCCATTAGTGTGACAAGGATAAAGGGCATGCAACCATTAAATTAATTTCATATAATTCATATTCATTTTATTAGGTTCTTTCTACTACCTTCTATTAGACATGTAAGGGGGTTCTACATGAAACCAATCCATTCAATTACATTACATTAGGCCAATTCATATACTTAGTAAACTTTACATTTTAATTTATGATTGATTTATCAAATTGAAGCACATACCTTAGGCTGGTTAAAGTGAAACTAACATGGTTATAACCATTTAGAAATTCAAAAAGTAATAAATTAAAGTGGATTATGATTAGTATTTTCAAGCCTTATAACTCATTGATTTAATTAAACACTTAACTTTATCAAGGTCAAGACAAGGCACACCTAGACGGTGGCATGGATTGGAAAAATAGAATACTAAAAGCATAAATATGTAAAACACCCTACTTGGGGTGGTCATCATTGTGTATGTAAAAAAACGATAGATAACATAGTTAAAAAAGTTCTTAGAACACGGTTCTAAAAACTATAAGAAAGGCATGTGAATTAAATAGGAAGTGCTCAATGAAATCAGTGCACACACACAACAATTTATAAAATGATGAATCTTGAGGGATGCTTTATAGACCACCTACTTCATACTCGTATGAATCTACTCATACATTACCATCCTCTTATTCGGTTGGTATTGGAAGATATATAAACAATGGACCAATGCCCTGAAAATAGGGCATACGAGTCTGCATATAAATAGTGTTTTCAATAGAAATAAGAATAATGAACAAATAAAAAGGAATTAAGACCTCATTGGTGTGGATCCAACAATACGAATGATGCTTCTATTGGAATCTCGATAGATGAATAGGATCAATTCCTATCAAAGGATCTCAAAGGGGCTCAAGGGAAGATAAAAAGGAGGTGGTTGTCCACTGGAATGAGAAAGGGGAGAAGAAGACTATGTCTATACATTTCATTAATGTTATTTTGGTAAAATCACCCAAAAATGAATTTCATAGTTTGGTCACACAGTTGTCCAAAATGTGTGCCAACCTTGAGACTTTGGATGTAGGGAGGGGAATTTTGCACGGTTTAGGAAACCATATACAAACCATGAAAAACACCTCTAAAACATGTCTGTAGTTTTTTTCATGGGTGTGTGGCCCATGGTTCATGGTTTGGTAAAACCATGTTCCATACTTCACACCACTATCCATCCTAGAATTGTTAGAAGTAATTGTGTGGTCTAGATCATATGTTTTCTAATAACCGTGTATCCCATAAATTTTTCAAACTGATCGGGGTTTCAATCTCTGAACAAGCCCTTGACACCCAATAAACATATGTGAGATCATTAGGCATCCAAATTAGTTCCAAAATAAAGAACTAGATCAAATTTAAAATGATCCATACTTGACTTAAAAACTAGGTTATTATAAGTTGAGAAGAAGAAATCACAAAGACCAAGAAAATAGTTAACAAATAGTGAATGAGACGAAAGAATTTTTATTCCCATGGAAATATTCTCCTTCAATCATGTATAAATTTAACTAGGTCAAAATTTATAGAATGGTTGTCAACAAATTTTTTTAAGGGTTTTATATCAGAAAGGTTAAATTATTTAATTTTTCAACTATAGACTTCAACACATCCATGAGAAATGAGTGAAATTAAAATAATAAAGGTTAAATTTTCATTCAAACTTAATATGATACTCTTCTATTAAAATCTGAAAAAAATCATGTCAAATGATTATGGAAAAGAAATTTTCTTATCTGCTTTTTTTGAAGATCAAGTATAACTATTTTTGATTCTTAAAATATACGAAAATGATTAATGTTAAAGGAAACAATAATATGAGAAGTGAACCAATTCATAAAAGATGGCACAAGTTATGTAAAAGAATGTGATAGAATTAATCTCATTCCCCAATAATTTTCAACAAAAAAACATCATAAGAAAAATCATCAACAAAGTAAAACTCATAAAATTAACAAGAATTACAAAGAAAATATTGTTTCCAATAATTGATGTTTCTCCATCGATATAGATCTTACACTTATAACTTCATATCCCTCTAGATCCTTTCAATAAATACTTATTCGCCTCTTCCCAAAGTTTTTTGTAAATTAATTGATGTTATTATTCCTTTAAAATGAAATTTTGTGTGAATATAAAAGGGATCTCGAATGATTTCCTCATAGTCCTGAATTATCATCTTCTCTCTAGAACTAGGCATGTGGAACCCATCATTATTAATCATCTTCTCTAAATTGAAGGTACCAAGGAATGAAATGAGAAAAAATGGTCTAGGTTTTTAAAAATTTTCACTGGTGATCAACATAACTATGTTTTTTCTGATGAAGCGCATCCCGATACAATTTTCGAGGATCTCACATGAAATTATTTAAATGAAAAATTAAACTGAATGATTACCTCAGCCGATCTAAAGATGCATTCATCAATTGATCCTCATCAGTAGTCATTAATTGAAGGAATTGAATTAAGATCCCTCTATATCATCCACATATAGTTCAAAAGTCCATGGGAATGTTGTTCGTAAAATTATGGGTGCTAGTATGGATATTCAATGATTCCTTTGATGTTCCGATGTTCACCGCATCGATGTTCCTTCAATCTGTGAAGAAGATATTGGTATGGTTTCTTGGATTTAAGAGATTCTCTCTATAGAAAGTGGTAGAGAAGAGTGAGTAACTATCAAAATCAATCAGTGAATAATACCCATGTGAGATCCTCATCCTCTTTTAAATAGTGAGTAATATAATTACTCGAAAAGGCTCTCTGACCCTAAATATTTATTACCCAATAAATAATCCATAAACAACATCTTATGAATATTTCACTAAGACATAAATATCATTTATATTTTTATCACTTACTTTTCATATAATAAATATATTATGTTTTAAAATAGATCTATTTAACTTGGCCCATCGTTCTCATATTTATAAATACATTAAATAAATAAATTCAACTCTAATTATATTTTACTCAAATAATAGTTAAATAATTTATTACATGGAAATAATTCATTCTTGAACATCTCCTAGACCCCATGGTGGATCCCTTGATGTCCTAAAAACCTATTCAGTAGAATAGGCTAGAATTTTGAATATGCTTAGTGTGTGACCCTCTAGGACATTATCTTGATAGAAGTGAATAATATTTATATACGAGGATCAGAGTCTAGCAACCTTCCAAGGTCGCTAAAGTTATAATGTAAATAAATAGCAACAACAACCTTTCATAGTAATGCACATTGTGTAATATAATCTCTTTATCTCATGATATCTCATAAAGAAGGACAAAAAATTTGTGTCATCATACTTTCTTTCTTTATTATTTGTTGACCTAACTAGATGGAAATTCATTCTTATACCATGTACATGGATTTAGTAAAGGTATACCATCCTAATCAACTAATCCCAATATATCACTTATTTTAGGAATGAAAAATTCTATCTTTATTATTCAATAAATGTCATACTACCAATGACACACCCAACACAAGCTACCTCACTATGAAATTAATGAAATATTTTTTCCCTTGAAATATAGTATATGAAAAAATAGTATACACTGATAATAATCTATAGATTAGAGACCATTCCACATGTTCATAGATATGAACTACAAATGAAATCTGAAACATGTGGTGTTCCTATTGGTAGGATAGTCCTCATGATCTCATATATTCACGATCACTAGGTGTGAACTTCCTAAGAAGAAGTCTCAATACTTATGATCCCCCAGCACCAGATAGTCAAACATCATCTGTGTCTAGTCGGTATAATATATCTGGACCATAATACATATTTTTAAGATTAATTCCATAGTACCTCAAGGTTCTAATTATATCCTGGGAACTTCTATAAACTTTTTAAATTGCAAATAATCTAAGGAAATTACCATATAAATATTGGATGTGGGATTATTAACACTATTGTGGTAAGTATACATCATACATAAATCACTATATACATGATATGGTAATCAAAAAGTATTGTTCAAGTTGGGTCTATGAAACTCACTTTTACAATACTCCCACTTTAACTAGAGACAACTTTATAATTATCATTGTTAGCTCTTATATCATAAGATCATATTTTTGCCGATTTATGGATTTACACATTAGGCCTGACATGCTTCCACTGCATAGAAATTATGCTATTTGAAACTCCACTTCCTTGAGTAAGACACCTCAAGAGATGATATCATTGAGTATATTCCTTTCATCCATTTTCATAACTTGAAATCTTGTATAGTACTATTAGTAGTATTATCATAATTTATATTATGATAAAAATTTACTTACTAGGAGTGATTCCAAGAACTAAAACAAATCATTGCATATTTTACACAACTTCTTTAGCTACATCAGAAGCCATAACAAACTCGGTTTTTGTAGATATGGCTACCACTAGATTGAATGAAATTATGTTATTTATTACCTTATTTTGACTATGATATTAAATCATATTGATCTAAAAGAATACTAGATTGTTTCCACTTAAAATTAGTTTCCATTTTAATCCATATACCGAGAGCATTTTCTTTGTAATTTTTCAAGTATTATTAGATAATTTTGACTGCTTCTCGTATAGTACTCCTAGATTATAGCTAACATTTTTCAACCACAAATTATATGTTGGAAATATCATATATTTTCCATAGCATGGAATACGTGATTGATCCATCGCAGAAGCATATGTAATTGTACTCCGCACAATAATCGACTCTTATGACTTATACATGACTTCTTAGAAAGATTTATTCCATGTGACATTGGTAACAATTCACTATTAATTTTTTACCACTTATATTTTTAATACATTTTCAATATATGTACTATTGACTTGGTCTAAGAAACCCATTCAATATACATCGGTAGATCTCATTCCCTAGAACTTAGGTTTTTATGTTAATTCAATCTCATGAGTGTTACTTTTATCAAGGTATTAGATAACTTTAAAACTAATAGATGTTTTCTATATGTTATTAAACATATTTTCCTTGTAAAACCATGGTTTTTCAGCTAACATCTCATATACATGTGGAAAAAATCCACTCAAAATGAATATTATATGATCTTGTTGCTTACTTAAATCCTTAATTGTATTTTAGTAACTTCCATCCCATATTGGAATTCTATGGTGTCACCAAACATCTCTGGTTGCATTGTATAGATGCCTTCCAAGATCGGTGGTCTTAACATCCAATTCCCAATAAGATTATCATAGAAAGAATCCATGAAAATTAAAATTTGAATGCATTTAGGAATGATGAATTAGTATAACTAATCAAGCCTTATTAGTTCTACTCTTATACCACTCATGTATTGTTTCTCTTTAATACCACCATAGTTTCAAGATTTGAAACATTAAAAAACTAAGCAATGGTACTTTTAAACATGGAATCCATTATTGTATTTTAATTAAACTTGAAAATCTTTTCTTGTTGTTATTTACTACTTCCTCATGGGATCCATTATTCTCAATGAATAATGTATCACCAGTCATAGTGAATATAAAATCATTACCATGGTTTAATCCTTTCAACATAGTATGTGTCTCTTCAATATTCCCTTTCCACATGCTCTTGTGGAAATTTTTTCCTATTCCAAAAAGTTGTGCATCATCAGCAATGACTTAATCCAAGTCAATCTTACTCCAAATTTCATAAATAGAGATGTTCACCTTTTTATAGAAGTATATTCTATAACTTGACTATAACTTTTCTATCATATATATTTCTATAATATCCTTATAATCCTTTAGGATAATTACTTTAGACTCAAATTGTATTATTCTTAAAGAAAGTTCGTTTATTAATTTATCCATAGCAAAATCTTCATATATAAACACATATTCTTATGACATGATGTTTTTTTATCATACTATAACTCATATTATATCCATTTTTAATTATAGTTAGCATGTGGTTATGGGATAACATCACTATTTTCTAATCCTATCTTGAAAAAATGGAAGTATATACAATGGCTATTGTTCGGAAAAATCCCTCAAGGTATCATTTATGCATTTTTGAGGTGATTGTGTTTGTTGAAAAAGTGGTCCTCCATGTTGTGTTTGTTGACAAAGCACACCATGATGTTCAATTTGTGGACAAAATGGGGTTTACATGGTGATTTTTCGGGTTCAAGATTTGTTGTTGACAATCCATGATTGATAGAAGAACCTTGAAAAAGTAATGGATGATCTGGTGGTGGTATAAAAAGAGCATATACAAGGTGGCCCCATTTTCCAGTGTTTGTCAAATTTTTGGGCCTCAAAATAGAAAAATGGATAAAGGTGTTTTTGGTAAAGGGAATTGCGCACCAGGTTCTTGGTGGCTTGGAAATTTGCATGCCATATTTTTTCAAGACCAGAACATAAAAACATGGAAAGGGAAAGAGGGGTGCCCAAGTATTGGTTTGGCCACGCAAGGTGATTAGGGCAACAGAGGCTTAGGAAGCTGGACTTGCGCGCTGGGAGGAGACTTTCACATGACACTCAGGGTACCCAAAATGCCTATAAATAGAGGTCTACCCCTCCTTATTTTTGATAATGCTCAACACTTAGAGAAAATTCAAGCTCCAGCCACGCAGGTGTTTTGGTCGCGCAAGTGGTGGTTTGGGCGCACAAGAATAATGTTATTCATAAGTTGCATGCCAATATTGGTTTGGGAATAAAAGGGTGTGAGTCACCCAAGTTTTGAGTTAGTGATGGAAGTTTCACGCAAGTAGTTATGTGACACTTGCGTGCCAGGCATAGAGAAGTATGCTAGGCTTAGAGAAGCGTACCGGTCATTCTAGGGCTACGCGAAAGTTGGAAGATTTCCCAGTACCTCCAGTGAAAAGTGAGATTCATCTATGGGTGAAAGTTAGGCGTCAACAGAGCATCTACATACAGAGGAAGATGCATTCATTTGTGATAATTAAGAGACATACATGTATTTAAACTGTGAGTGGATATTCTGAAGAATCAGTGAGCACACTTCAGTTGAGAGAGAAGTGAGATTTTATATTGTGAGTGGTTGTAAACCAGGAGACACTGTGATTCCGCTTTGAACTTTGTAAAAAGAAGTGCACTTTTAGTGGATTTGGTACATCGACACATTTATGGTGTATTATCCTTGGATGTAGCCCTGTGAGGTTGAACCAAGTAAAATATTTGTTTCATGTTCTTACTTTAATATTTGTCCATACTCTTCAAAAGGAAGGAGAGAGAAGAGAGTTTTGTCTAACAACAGAACAAGATCAATAGGGGCAGTTGTTTTAATATGTCATGCCCTGATTCACCCCCCTCTTAGAGTATCTAATCTAGTGGACCTAACAAGTATGATTCTAAAATGAATTCTCCTTTTAATTACATCATGAATATTATGTGTATAAGTAAATGTGCATTTCGGAATTAATCCACGATAAATTTTATTGATCAATGTTTTCATGTAAGACTCATTATCAATCCTTCTTACCAGTATCATAACTTTGATGTGTATTAAGAAATGTGCACTTAGTAATTAGACCACGTTGCATTATAATGATTGATGAATTCTTATTCAAGATATTCTTTAACACATGGGCTAGAATAAACTCATATATTTTAACCATGCATATTTAATACTTCATTTTTACATTCCTTAAAACAATTAAAGGATTATTATAAAGTACAGTTACCACTAGCTTAGCCTTGGAATAGTTCATTATCTCTAGCTAAACTAATTATGAAATATTTGTGGATTATATTTATTTATAAAGGTATATTTTTCCAAAAATAAGTAATTAAATGGGTTGATAATACCTAAGGTTTTTGATCCAGAGTCTAAATACCATACTGGGTATATCCTGTAAAACTACTTATATTTTTTAAGATAAATAATTATCTTTATACAAACTGGTTATTAGATTCTTACATTTATATTCACCATGTATTTCCAATAATTCAAGAATTAATAAACTATTAGTTGATTATTATACTCCACAAACAAAATTCATTATAAAAATGGAATAATGTATCCTTATGTCCAATAGACATGTGAGATAAATGTTTTGGTAATACATAACAAAATTTCAACAACAACCATAATCTTGGAAATTAAAAGTTGTGTAATTCCCACCGCTGACATAGGAATAACCCTTTCTCATCCACTTGGATAATTCACCTTAATTATTGTAATACTTATTTTCATATATGGTTATTATATTTAAATAAACATATGTGATACACATTGTTTTTAATACCCAAGAAGTATAATAGAAACATCACTTATAATGATTAATATTCAATAAGTGAAAGACTTTTTTGTATTTTACTTTTGTTTATTGAATTTAATATTACATAGATTTATCTCGGGACATGTGAAGAAAATAACATCTAGTATAATGATTAGCCTCTTTTATTTGAAGGATGTTGAAATGGTGCCTTTTTTATCACACTTTCCATTGGTCTTTTATCCTTATCTTTCAAATTTTTCACTATAAGAACTAAAGATTAATCTTTCTTTGAGTTTTTTCCAACTTGGAGAACCTTACCCAAAATACAATGGATCATTTTCTCTATATTTTTTGTTTTTTTAATCTTAAAAAAACTAGAGTAAATGGGAGATAATGATATTATAAATACATATTGAAAGATTGAAATCCATCTTTCAATTGAAATGTTTTCAGTGTAATTATCTATCATTCATAACTCACTTCAATTTCCCCTTGTATGCTTCTCAGAGATGACACAACATACGAAACCATTCATGTCCTCATGATGTATCCACCACTAATTTCACATTAATGATCTAATTACGACGTGAACATAAAATGTGATATGCATGTTTCTTCTATAAGCATATTTCTCACCCTCTCTTTTTGAGGTGGCTCAATATGTAGTGAGAACTCTAGCATTTAGAATTTCCTATATCACAGTAATTTGTGCAAGCACCTATACTACTCTTGGAAATTCACACCAGTGAGGAAATGTTCTTTTTTTCAATAGTAATTATAGTGTATCTATTGTAATACTTTCCATTTTCAACAAAATAAACACTAGAAAACAATTGATTTTATCTTGATTACTTATTAGAAACTACTGATTAAGTCATTAAATGTAATCAACTATTTTATTGAACCCTATTAGTCCTCACTACTTGATTCAGAATACTCAGTCTCTTGATTATTCCAGTGGCAGGGATCCCTGAAACCTCTTCTCATAGTCCAGGCTATGGCTACACCACTACTAAGAGAGTTTCAAGTTAGGTGTTAGAATAGCCAACCACAATGACTCATGGCTCTTTGAACTATTCAGTGAAGTCTTGGGTTCTAAAAATTATAAACATGCTTTAATCAACACTTCACCTCTAAAGATATAACAAGCTAGCTATCACTTCAGAAAAAAAAATGAATTTTGCAGCGGTTTTCAAAACCATTTCTATTTTTTTGGAAAAAAATTAGTTTCAATTTATTAGAAGTGGTTTTAAAAACCATCACTAAATTTATTTTTTTTCTTAATTTTTATTTTTTAAAAAGATTATTTATTTTATTTTTAATAATTATTTTCTAAAAAACACCGTGTAATAGAAGCAGTTTTTAAAAAAATTCTGCTAAATTAATTGTAAAATATATTATATATTGCATATTTAATTATGATGTATTATTAATAATTATGATTTATTATTAATAATAATTATTTAGTATTAATAATAATCATTTATTATTTATAATATTAAATTTTTATTATTTACAATTAAAATTAATTAAAATATTTTAATCATTAATTATTTATAATTATTAGTTTGTAATTATTTGAAACTTAAATTAATTATTGGATAAGTTGAAAATAAGACTTCAATATAAAATGAACATAACTTTTGATATGGGAGTCTTATTTAACTCAACAACTATTCAAACTAAAGCTTATGAAATGACCTATAATGAAATGAAATTATAATTTGGTAATAATGAATAAAATAAAAAATATTGTAGTTTTAAGAGAAGTTGAAAATAAAACTTGAACTTCAAACAATTCTAACTTTTGATCCGAGTTTCTGTTTGGGTTCTACCACATTTCTAATCATAGACTATGAAGATATTTATGCCGTGTTGACTAGGGGGACATTGATCACTATTTTTAAGGTAAAAAAGGCCTGGAAGGCATCCAAAAATGAGTTTCGGTTTCAGATACCATGATTTTTGAATATTCAATGGGATGTCAAATTCATTTAAGAGTGTCTTCATATGCTTGTCAGGTCATTTATGATTTTATTTCATGGATTTACATTCCTATTGATTTCTGGATGTTTCAATTGTTGTCATTTTCTCTCTTTTGGTGATATATTATCTAATATATATTTGTATGTATGTATGTATGTATGTATGTATGTATGTATGTATGTATGTGTGTGTGTGTGTATGTGTATTTCTATACATTTATTTATTTATTTATAATGTATATATATTTATCAATATTTATTTAAAATTATATATATATATATATATATATATTTGTATCTATGGAAGGATATTTATATGTATTTACGAACATTTTCATATATTTATTTAAATTTTTAAATATTTATACGTATTTATGTTTATAAATTTTTATATCTAATATAGGTATATATAAATATTTATTTATATCTACTTGTGTTTATATATATACTTATATTAATATACAAATATATACATGAATGCGTTTATATATATTTGTGTAACATAAAAGTGTGTTTATATATATTTATGTAAATTTCATTATATGTTTATATATTTATAGATATTTATATCCATTTATTATTTTTTCACTTATTATTTATTAATTATTATTTATTTAATAATTATTTATTATATATTAATTTATTATTTATTACTAAATTATTGTTAAATTATTTTTTAATATTTATTATATATTTTTTACAAATAGTTATATCATATTTGGAAGTTATTAATTTATTATTAATTTATTATGAATTTATTATTTTTTAATAATTTATTTTTAATTTCTTATTAATTAAGTATTACTTTATTAATTAAGTATTATTTACTGTTAATTTATAATTAAAATATTATTTATGAATTATTATTTATATATTTATTATTTATAATTAATTTATAATTAATTTATGATTAATTAATTAATTAATTATTATTTATTTATTTACTTCATATTTGTTATTTAATTTTTAATATTTATTGATTTATATTTCATTATTTATTTCTTTATTAATTATATATTTATTAATAATATTTTATTTTTTAGTTTTTATTTTTTATTTACGTATTACTTATTAATTATTAATTATTAATGATTATTTATTATTTATTCATTTCGTATTTATTATTTATTATATATTATTAAATTATTGTTAAATTATTATTTAATAGTAATTTGATATTTATTATGTATTTATTATATATTATTACAAATAATTTATAATTTATTATTAATACATTAATTAATTATTAATTATTATTTATTGTTAGTTTATAATTGATGTATTATTTATTATTAATATTTTATTATTATTATTATTATTTATTATTAACTAATAATTAACGTATCATTTATTATTTATTTATTTATTATTTTTTATTATTTAATATTTTAATGTTTATTTATTATTTATGTATTATTTATATATTATATATTATATATTGTTTATTATTTAATATTTAATATTTATAATTTATAATTTATTATTTATTATTTAATTATTTATTTTTTATATATTTATTATAAATTTATTATTAACGTATTATTTATTGTTTGTTTATTACTTATAAATTGTTAATGACTATATATTATATATTATATATTATATATTATTTATTACTTAATATTTATTATTTATGATTTATTCATTTTCTATTTATTAATGTATTATTTATTTATTTATTTATTTATTTCTTAATCATTTGTTTTTTATTTATTAATCATTTGTTTGTTAGCTACTAATTATCATTTATCTCTTATTAACTATTTAATTCATATTTTTTGTTATGTATAATTTATTTTTTATTTTTTTATTACTTATTATTATTCTTTAATGTTATTATTTTATATATATATATGTATATTAAATTATATTTACTCACCACATGAAGAGATTGTTGGAGTGATAAAGTATTTTCTAAAAACCCAAGAAGTAAAGGGTTTAAATCTCACCCAACAGATATAAATAAATAAATAAATAAAATAATAAAAAATAAATAATTAATTAATTATGAAAAAAACTAAAAAACAGACCACTACTAAATGAAAGTCTCAGTTTTAAAAAACCGTCATTAAATTATTCTATGATGGTTTTTATAAACCGCCACTAAATGGTTGACAACACACAATCTAGCGGTGGTTTACATTAGAATAGTGTAAGACTACTTCTTTGATGTCATCTTTAGTTAAGTCGACTCATCATTCTCATAAAAACTCTCTAAATTAGGAGGTGCCCTCAATTAGGGATGATGAGAACTTCATACACTTGGTTTGTTCAAATCCAAACGGCGCAAGTCGTTACGAATTAATAATAATTTGAGGGATTTTAATATTTATTAACAAATTAATTAATTTTTTATCTCATATGCATGTACTATAGGGTCACACTCATAACACGAGCATGTAGTAAATAGAAAACATTCGTCGCATCTAAATTTGTTTTAATCAATTCAAATTGTTTATTATTTTATGTGATCGTGCTCATGTGTATACTCACAAAAAAATAATTAATGATGCATAGATTAAATAAAAAACCTGATTGATTTTGATCATTTTATATTGGTTGATCCATTTATTCTCAATGGATTAACCATGGCCCTAGGTGTAAAATACTCAAGTCCTGTCTGACTCATATCGTAGGTCACACCCCAGTCCAATGTATCACCATCTTGTCTGAAATACTACCTCGTCTCGGCATGGTCTGAATATTATGATGTTCTCTTCATAGTACACAAATACCCATACACAGGTGAGGAGGTCTCAATAATGTGTTACACACTTGAAAAATAGTCCTTATGGACACATAGACCCTTATACATATTAAGCGAAAAAACTAACAATGCGTAGATTTTCTATTAAAATTAATTATTATATACCGCATGCATTTGCACTAATTAATTAAATAAATTAAAAAATGATATAGAATTGTAGGTAAATGCTCAAGATCTAATTAAAACCCAATTAAATACTTAATAAAAATTAAATTCATAGTAAATTATGGTCGATGGAATTTAAAATGAGTTAAAATAAATTTTCAAAATTTAATTCAAATAAAAATAAATCACACAATCCAAAAGGGGGGAATGTCAGTAGATGTGATGAGTGCCTCCAAGTGTGGTCCACTGGTGGCGGTGGTAGATAGCTGGGTACGAATGGAGGGTCTCACTACAGGAGTGGGGTGTAGTGATGATGATACCATCAACCCTTTTTTTCATTTTTTTTGTTTTGTTACTAGCAACTGTGAGAACCCAACCCCGTTTTTAGGCTAGTTTTTTTACTTCATTTAATAGTCTTATCCTCTTAAACTCCCCCTTTTTTAAATATTATTATTGGTTTCCCCTTGTAATGGTCGTACAGCTCCCCCCCATTAGACTTTTTTTTAAAAAAAAAGTCTTATCTATGTTGGTAAGCCACCCCATTTCCTCCTCCCTTTTTATCTCTATTAAAAATCAATGTCCTGTAATTTTTAGACCATTTAACAAAAACAAATTTTATTTTAATTTATTTATTTTCACATTCTAGTAGAATATGATCACTTTCAGAATACACTATTCTAGCTATCAGAATCCGGCTGAAATTGTGGGTTTTACTAGAAAAATCACCAATGATCTTATGTGGGTGAAATTTATAATGTATATATATAAACACACACACACATAGAGACACACACACACACACACACACACACACTCGTCAATTTTTAAACCATCAAGAATAGTTTTGACCTAAAAAAAACATCAGATGGTCATAACTTTTCTGTTCAAGATCAGATCAAATTGCAGTCTTTGACGTTGGGACCATAAGGACGCCCTTGACACTAATTTATTACAAATTTAATTTTTCATCTGCTTAAAAAATTCATGCAATCCCTCTAGTACCAATTAGAGGTATTGGGGCATATAATGGAAGAAAATGGGTCAGGAATTAAAATTTTTCAATGGTGATCGATGTCACTATGTTGTCACTAGCAAAGCATTTCCCAATATAAGTGATCGAGGATCTCACATGAAAAATTTTGAACTTGAAAAATAAATTGAATAAAACCTCTGTCAAATTTAAGCCATGTTCATCAACCGGTCATCAATGGTGGCCATTTCATTAAGGAACTGAATTTTGATCCTTTTAGGTCATCTACACATGCTTCAAAAGTCTATGGGAATTCATTCATCAATTTCTGGATGCTAGTATGAAGATTTTCTATAATGCCTTCAACGTACTGACGACCTACGTATCAATGTTCCTTTCATTCATGAAGGATAGATCGATCTGGTTACTTGGATCAAGAGATTATATCTCTAGGATGTGAGAGACAAGAGAGGGTGCTCTCAGAAATTATAATAGTACTCATGTGAGAGCCTCCTCCTCCTTTAAATAGAAAGTTATAAAATTATCCGGAAAAGGATCCCCAACCTATGAATATTTATTACCCACTAAATAATCCATAAATGAAATCTTATGACTATTTTACTAATTCATAAATATCATTTATATTTTTATCACTTACTTATAATATAATAAATATATTATGTGATAAAAGTGATCCATTTAACTCGACTATTCATTCCGAAAAATATTAAACAAACCTTAAATATTACAATAATTGTTTTCTTATAGTATTTTACATGTATTTACTTTAATACTTTTAAATACATTAAAAAAAATATATTCAACTCCAATTGTTCTATACTCAAATAATAATGAATTTATTTATTACTTGGCGATCTTTCATTCCCGGGTATCTCTTGGACCTCATGGTGGGGCCCACCAGGTCTTAAACACCTATTCAATAGGATATGCCAAAATTTTAAACACTTTTAGTGTATAAACATCTATACCCTTATCATAATAACAATAAATATTATTCATAGAACATTATAAGAGTCTAGGAAAACAATAGAGTCCCTAAATTGATAAAGTAAATTCCTAGAAAAGACAACCTTTCCTTCAAACACATCTCATGTAATATAATCTATTTCTCTTGTGATATCTCATAAATTAGGACACACAATTTATATCATCATCCTTCATTTATTTATTATTAATTGGACTAACTATACAAACTTACCTTTTTCTTCAACGACTATATATTTAGGGAAGGTACTACCATCCTGATCAACTAGGCCCAAGATATCACTTCCTTTAAAATGTGAAAAAATTCATCTTGATTATTCTATCAATTTCATACCACCAATGACATACCCAATGCAAGCTACTGTGATACGAGATATGTTCCATAGTTTTTTAATTGCATTAAATCCCATGATCAGAGAGTTTACACTAATAATAATCTCAATTCATAAGATCATTACATGTTTTTGAAGATAAGAACTACCAATGACACATGAAACATTTGATGTTCCTATTAGAGGGTCAGTCCTCATGATCTCATCTACTTGAGATCACCAAGTGTAAACTTCCAGAGAATAAGTCTCAATGATTAGGATCCCCTAACACCTAATATTCCAACATCATAGGTGTCCTGTCAATATGATGTATCTATACCATAGAACATATGTTTAATATTAGTTTCATTGAATTTGGAGGCTCTCATTATAGCATGAGAATTGTTATAACCTTTTGATATGAAAAGTAATATAATGAAATTACCATATAAATAACAAACATATAAATATCAATACTATTATGGAAAGTACACATCATGCATAACTCACTGTATACATGATATGGTAATTGAAAATTACAATTCATGTTGGGTTTAGGGCACCCAATTTTACACTAATTGTATTGAGTAGAACTTATATTGTATTGTCACTCCCCCATGTTCTCTTGGATTAGGCTCCACGAATTTCACACCTGTAAACATCCCCAATCTTGATTTAGTCTTTAATATCTTCAGTTTACTCTCTTCATTAGATTCTTACAGACTCCTCTAATCAAGATCAGGCCCCCCTTACTTTAATTTTGAGTTGCAAAACCAGGGCACATGTGTCATTTAATTCTAAATTTAAACTTCACAATATACGATCTTCAACTTTTTGTATATTCCAAAGTATTATGATCTGGAGATAAATACTTACACGGAAGTATAGTTATTATGAAATTACCAAAGTCTTACAAAAATAAGGAAAAGTATTAAAAACTGGCTTAAAAGTCTTATAAAATGAATGATGTAATGGTCCATACTTTTTAGGTAATTTACACATTAATTTCAACCATTCTTTGAGTGTTTTTTAGTTATGATTTTTTTAGGTGGAGTCTCAAGTAATTTCAGGATGGTTAAAGAGGGGTCTAGATTCCATTAAGGGGGTTCACAATTTGAGAATGATTTGGGAAAATTGGATAGTTATTCTATGAAATTGTGTGGATTTATTGAGAAGAGTATTAGGTGGTTCATGAATAGAACATTATTAGAGCTAACCATGTGACAAACAGTGTAACCCAGGATTGAGGAAAAAACACAATTGGTGTATGGTTTTTCAAACCATGTAGCCAAACCATGCGTATTCTTGGAAGAGTAATAAATGATTGCATGGTTGGTGCATAGTTTAGTAAATCGTGTGAAATAACCATATGTGGGGTATTAATTAATCCAAGAATTAGATTTTAATCTTGAAAAACCTATGAAACCTTTAATTTCTTCTCCTAAAACCAGGGCTCTTGAACTTAGGTACTCTGGTGGTTTTTCTTGACATATTCTTTCTATCCGTTCTTCAATTCAATTGGATTCCAAGCTATCAGTCCTAATAATTTCAATTTATGTGAATTATTGTCCTCCATTATGGAAAGGCACTTTCATGGCTGCTTTCAAATGATATGTGATTTTTGAGTACTTAGGTGCATCTGAGTGGCTGACCAATGTCGTCTCTCAAAGGAGGAAGTAAATTTAACAATATATTAAAGGTATTTTGAAAATAAAATAAATGGAAATAAGAATACTAATTAAAAATATGGGGTTTTTTTATCATTTAAAGGTATTTTCAAGACCCACTCACTTAAGAATTCCTGAAAGTCAAACCTTAAGCTCCAGACCTAGATATCTTCACATGTTGTACATTTCATCACTCCCCTCATTTGTTATTATTTTTTTTATGTTGAACTTAGAAAAAATATCACACTCAAATCTCAACCCATGTTGGATCTCTTCATGAAACTAATTTTAATAGTTATAACAAGATCAAAGGTCGATGAAGAGTGGGTTTTGACCTGTTCAAGACACAAGCCATATTTTTTGAGGGCGTATAATAGTCAAATAACAGGTACACATGCATAGGTAAATTAGGTGCAGTAATGAAATTGATTGTAAGAGAAATGAACATATGGATCAACCAATGAATTTTTTTACATAACTTGACTATACGCTCAATTGAGTAGGAAAAATTTCGAAAGTCATGGTTGAGTGAAAAATTGTGTGGAGAAATTAATGACACAATTTACCATGAACAAATAGAACAAATAATGATGTCAAAATTTAAAAGGGTTTATAATGACACCAACATTCATATCGCCGAGGACTTCAATTTTTATAAAAATCAACCCTTGATGATGAAATCTTACCCATGCTTATAATTCTACCAATGAATTTTGAAAACATGAAATTTCCTTATGTTTCACATGAGAATGTTACATGATATATTTGTTTCTTTTTTTTTGAAAATTTAACCAAAAAAATAATAAAAAATACACACAAAACACCCAAATAAAAATCTTAAATATCTACCCCAAAAATTTTTCCCCTCCTCCACACATAAAATATTTCATTTTCCTTAATGTGAACCTATGAGATGATATATGCACATGAAATGTATAATTTTAAATAGGACAAGGAATAGAAAAGTTAAAGGGTTAGAAACAGCCTAATATGCTCAAGTGATCATGGGGTCATGCAGTGTGATGAAAACCACTACATCAGTTGGAAGTCCCTCAATGAATTTCTTCAAATTTTCCCTGTTAACTATAATGCTCCTTTTAGTTTCCTCTTGCGTGATCTCCACTACACCATAAGGAAAAAAATTAGATAAAATATAAGGACCAAACCATCTAGAATGCAACTTACCAGAAATCAGCTTCAGTCGTGAACGGTAGAGAAAGACTTTCTCTCCAACATGAAATTCCTTTTTCTGGATCATTTTGTCTTGAGCTGCTTTGGATCTTTCCTTTTAGAGCCTTGAGTTCTCATATTAAGATAATAAAATCTCCTCAAACTCTTGAATTTTTAGTTTTTGTTGAATTCCATCTAGGGATAATCCCATGTTTCATTTCTTTATATCCCAATAAGACTGATGCTCAACCTCCATAGGCAGATGAAAGGCTTTCCAAAAAACAATATGAAATGGGGACATACCGATGAGATTTTTTTATACAGTCCTATATGCCCATAGTGTATCATCAAAGTGCTTGATCCAATCCTTCCTATTTGACTACATAGTTTTTTCCAAAATTTGTTTCTACTCCCTATTTGAAACCTCAACTTGACCATTTGTTTAGGGGTGTTATGATGTTGATGTTTTGTGTGTCATCGCATACTTTTGAAGGAGGGAAGCCAAATTTTGATTGTATAAGTGTGTCCCTTGGTCACTGATGATGGCCTTCGGTAATCCAAACCTACAAAAAATCTATGTCTTGACAAAGTCCACTACCACATGATAATCATCAGTCCTAGTGGCCTTAGCCTCCACCCATTTACTCACATAATCAATAGAAACAAAAATATACATGAACCCAAATGAAATAGGAAAAGGATACATAAAATTGATGCCCCATACATCAAAAATCTCACAGAATGGTATGGGTTGTTGATGCATCTCATGTATCCTAGAAATGTTCCCAATGTGTTGGAAATGAGAGCATGACGTACAAAAGACATGAGCATCACAGAATAATATAGGCCAGTATAATATAGAGTCTAATGCTTTCCTAGCTCCCTGATTAGTCACTGAAAGTGGATAATATTAATTGTTAATATCTTTATATTAATTGTTCCAAAGTCCATAAACATTGTTTTTAATGCATTACATAAATAGAACTTCATCTCTCATCTAAAATGCAATTCATGTTTAAAATGCAAATTTGGGCCCAATCATTCATTTGTTTGTGTACAACATTATATTCATTTTCTAAATTTGAAATTTTGGGATATGATTAATCACATTGTTTGGAACATTTTATCTTTTAGGTCTGATGGATGAATCCCAATGTAAGATGGAGAATTTTGCGCCCGAATGCAGAAATTTGCTAGAGAAAGCATAATGGGCCTAAGGCCCATCAAAAAAATGGATCTGAAGCTGAGATTTAAATGGTGGACCTGACATTAATGCACATAAAGTAGTCCCACCATTTCGACCATAACTTCTAAACGGATAAGACAAATGTCTTGAAATTTTTAAATCGGATAGAGGACACATGGAGGAAGATATTTGTCTTCTACTATCCCTCATGATTCGGCCTCCATCAATTAAAGATGCAAACGTCAAAATGGTGGACGAATCTGGACAGTTTTCCAGGTCAACTTCGAAACGTCAATTTCCTTTTGATTGTTCACCCTCGTTTTGACTCTATTAATTGTTGGGGGGTGAATTTATTTTTGGGGGTGGATATAAGGCTCCTAATATGCCTATATAAGGAGCTGGTGGTGAAGGGAATAATCATCTAACATTTTTCTTTGAATCCATGTTTTTCTTTCATCCATTGTATTTCTTTCAATCGTAATTTCCTGCTTTCAATTTGTAATCACATCGTCAAGTTTTCCCATGTAAGTTTTTATTTCACATTTATTATTTTAATAAAATTTCTTATTTTTCTTCACTTTTTATTTTCATTTTCTTCACACATTGATACCGTTTAATCAAGGTGTGAAATTATTCACACCAACACTTTTGGTTTCAATCACACAACGATGGAGTGTTCGTTCTTTTAATAATTTTCTTCTTCTTCAATTCCACCCCCATAAGTATACATCCCTCTTCCATTGTTATAATAGCATCAATGGAGGGATAACCTCTTAAGGGTTGATCCAAGGGAGTAGCAAGGTCATGGATTGAATGTTATTTCATGTACTTAATATCTAAATCCATTTTTTATTTTAGGATTTCCATTTGACGAGTTACATTCTTTCTCATCTTTTCCAACTTTAACGATGACACATTTTGAGTGCTAGTACGATCTATTTCCTTTGAGTGCTCATTAAAGTGATCCTCAAAGTGAATTAGTGATTGACCTTGGAATTTTGTAGGGATTAAATTGGTGAATGATTTGGAAGATTTATCTCATTGTTTGGATATGTCTTGAATTAATGACATGAAATTTTCTAAGAAAATAAATTCATCCAATCCACCCCAATAAAAACCCTAAGATCAACCCACCATCAATAATTGTTTAGTTCACATTATTTTTTATTATATGTTATTTAAATTATATCTTTAGTTATCCAATTAAAATCTACCTCAAAGTTGGTCACTTCATAGCCAATCCATCATCAAATCATAATGTCTTGAGGTTTCTTCTTCGGTCCCTGTGGATTCGATCCCTACTTGTACTTCAACGACCGCTTTTACTAGTAGGGTAAATTTGGGCGCAACCACTCCCTGTTGGGGGTCCAAAGTGTCCACCACAAGCAAGTGTATGAAAGAATTGCAGAACAAACTCAAACTCATGATCAAGAACACACATCCTAATAAATTGGTCACTACACATGCTCCATATGTAGGTAGCATCCCACAAATAAAATATAGACTCACTCTTTAACTTATATACTCTATTTTTATTTAAATTTAAAAGGATTTAAAAGGAAACAAGGTAGTTAACTAGATCAGCATACCAAGGATGCGTACCTGAGATGGAATAAAGATTCTCACCAGGGAAAGTGTCCTGAAGTGGTACCTGGTCCAAGGTGGCATCCTCTAGTGTGTGAGTAAGCCTAATCATGTGGTATGCCACCAATTTTTATGACCCCTTCTTATCCTTTATCTCAATATCAAATTCATGAAGAAGGATAATCCATCGGATTAGCTTGGGCTTTGCATCTGGCTTCTTCAAGAGGTACCTCAGAGATGCATGGTCAGAAAAAATAACTACTTTAGAGCCCAATAAATATGAACAAAATTTATATAAAGAAAATATGACGGTAAGAAACTCCTTTTCTATGGTTTTGTAGTTTTATTAGGCTGAATATAGTGTCCTCGATGCATATGAAATATTATGTTAACGTCCCTCTACCCTCTAAGATAAGACATCTCCAACTGTGAAGTTAGAGGCATCACACATAAGCTCAAAAAGAAGCTCCCACCCTGGGGGTTGTATGATTGATGGAGTAGTCAGACACTTATTTTTATCATCAAAGGATGTCCTGCAATAATCATCAAACACAAAATCATAATCCTTTTGAAGTAATCACGACATAGGAAGAGCAATCTTACTAAAATCTTTGATGAAGCTCTGATAAAATCCTGTATTCCCTAGGAAATATCTAACATCACACACACATGAAGGATATGGTAAGGATGAAATAATATATACCTTATATTTATCAACCACTATCCCATTGTAAATAATACAGTAATTTAAAAGGTTTATGGTCGCTCAAAATCAAAACACAAGTGAAAGCTGTGTTCAGAGAAAATGACATTACATGCCCTAAGACAATGCCACAATCTACCATAAAATGACACTTTTCCAAGTTAAAGACCATATACTTATCAATACAATGATTCAAAACATTTCCTAAACTTGAGATACAATCCTCAAATTAATACCCATACACTATAAAATCATCCATAAATACCTCCATGTAGGTCTTAATAAAATTAGATAAAATACTCACCATGCATATCTAGAAGGTACCCGGGGCATTGAAAAGTCCAAATGGTATCCTCTAGTAGGAAAACATACCAAATGGACAAGTGAATGTTGTATTTTCTTTATCCTTCAGAGCAATAGGAACCTAAAAATATCAAAAAAATCCATCCATGAAACAACAATGTGTCTTCCCAACTAGTCTCTCAAGCATCTGATCAATAAATGGAAGGGGGAAATGGTCCTTACGAGTAGATTGATATAGTTTCCTATAATCAATACACACACACCAACTGTTTTTACCCTAATTGGAATTAAATCATATTTCTCATTTCTAACAATAGTAACACCAATTTTCTTAGGCACTAATTGAATAGGACTTACCCATTGGGGATCTGAAATGGGGTAGCTTATACCTGGCTTGAGAAAATTTTCAACCTCTTTTTTAACAACTTCGATAAGGGTTGGATTGAGTCTCTTTTGTGTCTACCTAACTATTTTAGCCCTATATTCAAGAAGAATCCTATGCATGAAAATGGAAGGGATAATATCTGATATCTCAGCCAAGGTCCACCTGATTTCCCTACTATTCTCCCTCAAAATATTCAAAATATTTTCTTCATGTTCAAAAGGAAGATTATTAGCAATTATAACAGTTAATCTCTTTCCACTTAGCAAGTATGAGTATTTAAGATTTGGTGGAAATGGATTGAGTTCCAACGAAGGGGGTGAAGAATGGATGGAGACATTTAAGGAACTGAAATATGTGCACAAATAACATTAGTATCAGAATAAAAATCATCAAAATCAGAGAATAATTCAACAAATCCATCAGCATACTCGACAGACATGTCATAATCCGATTGAACATGATCAAAATCAAAATATGAATCCATTTCAAAATCAAATATAAGAGAGTATTGTGCATTATAAAGAGGTGTGTACTTACTCTTAGACATCAAACTAGAACCAATAATCATAATCTACCTAAGCATATGACAATAACATTCCATGGGGTTTTTATTTGGTGGTTCAAAATGGGAGATAAAAAAAGAATAATGGTCCTATGAGGGGTACTTCAGGGAGTCCATAACATTAAATATTACAACTTCATCTCTATACTCCATGGAAAGTGTACCCTAATTGACATTTATGATAGTTTTTTTAGTTTTGAGGAAGGGCCTACCTAAGATTATGGGAGCATAAGAACTTACCTGATCGTCCTCTATTTTAATCATATAGAAATCTGCTGGAAAGATCATGTCCCTTACCCGGACAAGTACATCCTCAAGGAATCCCACTAGATATGTTGTAGCTCTATTCACCAACTACCCCACTACTCTCATCAGTTTTAACTCACCAACCTGTATAGAAGAAAATATAGAGTGAGGAATTACATTTTTGGAAGCTCCTAAATCACAAAGAGCATAAAAAAGTGCAACTCCCCTATGGTTCATGGGATGGTGAATGTTCCCAGATCCTTGCACTTTTTTGGTATTGCTAGAGGTGGTGTAATGAGTTCTGACACATTCCTTCCAAGATTCATCCTCTCATTTCCCTTGATCCCTCTTCGATTGGTACAGAGTTCATTTAAAAATTTGGCATACCTTGGTATTTTCTTAATGGCTTCAAGTAAAGGGATGTTGATCTCCACACGCTTGAATGTATTCAAAAATTCTTTTTTGCATTGCCTCTTTAGCCATATTTTTGGTTTGAACAACTCTATTTGGAAAAGGAATGGGTTTAGGAGAAATATAATCAATATTTTTCTTACCTTTATCTTTCTACTTGGGTTTCTCATCAGTAGGTATAGAATGAGATTTTCTGGATTTGGGGTGAATCCCGGTGGAACTATAGGTGCAGATATATCATTTGTTTGCTTCCCACTTTTCAATGTGATGGAATTGGCATTCCCCTTTGGATTTGGAGTAGGTTGGGAAGGTAGATTTACAGAATTATTACTTACCAATTCATGGAGGGTAGTGACAATTTTACTCATTTGAGTCTTCAACTTTCTCAGCACTGAAACTTGACTCTTCAGCTCATTCTATTGATTAAGAACAATTTGTTTCAAAATATCATTAGTGTTAGAATCTAACTTGGTTTGGGGATTTTATTGTTGTTTATTTTATGATTCTTGAGCTTCAAATCACCTTTGGGGTTGTTGGAAACCCTGTTGGTAAGGTGGAGGCTGATGGAAGTTGTGTTGAAAAGGGGGCCTTTGTTATTGTCCAGATCCATACCTCATGTCTGATTGATCCTTCAACCCTTGGTTTTATGTTGTGGAAAAGGAATCAAGCTTATTTTGGGGATAAGGTTGTTGCTACAGCTGATATTGTCTCCCAGGAAACACTACTGCACAATATTATATTTATTTTAGTTAGGGGTAACAGTCAGGTGGGTGGCTTGTCTCAGTGAAAATGCCACAATGACTTGAAGGAGGGGGTTGGTATTTCTTTTGAGCCAAATCAATCTGCCTCACCATAGTGGTAAATTATTCCAACTTGGTATCAATTAAATGAATCTCAAGAGAAGAGTGAATTACCTGATGTTCTCCCCTGACATGCGGTGTACCTCGACCGCCAACTTTTTGGGAGTTTTGGGCCATTTTGTCAATAAATTCATGTGAAGCTACTAGTGTCTTGTCCACTAATGCTCTTATAGCCTCAGAATCCACCATTCTCCTCTCCATAGGCATGAGTCCTTCATATAAGTATTGGATGAGGAGTTTCTCACTGATTTGGTGATGTGGGAATCTTGCGCACAACTTCTTGAATAGCTCACAGTACTCATACATTGACTCCCTTTGGGGTGGCTTGATCACACAGATCTCTTTTTGAATGGATGTGGTCCTTGATGCTAGAAAAAATCTCTGCATGAAAAGACAATTCAAATCATTCCAACTTGTTACATCTTCAGGTTATAAATTAGACACCTTGTATTTTGCAACTCCATCAAGTGAAAATGGGAATGCTCTTAGTTTGATTTGATCTTAAAATAAATTTCATGGTTTCAGGGTTAAGAAAAACACATTAAGTTCTTTATGGTTTTTATTGAAATCCTCACCAGAGAGGATATGAAATTTTGGAAGCAGGTAAATTAACATAGATTTCAGTTCAAAGTCTAATTTGAGATTTTGGTATACAATGCAATTTGGTTGATAATTAATATCAGGTGCATCCAATTATAAACTGGTTTTATTAAGTTCATTTCCATTATTTTAATCCATTGGTTCTTGTTTTATGTTTTAATTTTAATTTATTGTAATTTCAATGTTCTGTCAGTGGGGGAATTCTCCAACTGGTTGAATGTTGAAACTTCTCATAGACTAAGAATGTATGATTTGAGCTTGAAGTCTACATTAAATCTTAGGGTCAAGAACTAAAACATCCTTAGGATTAGTTCGTTTCATAAATAAAATAAAAATTAAAAGAAGGAAAGTGGACCATAGTAAAATAAAAATGAGAAGTTTTAGTTGATGGTCTAAAAAGAAAGAGAAGAAAATAAAAGAAGAACAAAAAAATCCAGATTGGGTAAAGAAGGATGAAAGAAGAGAAGAAGAAAATAAAATCTAAAATAAAATAAATAACTCTAATTGGTTGAAATAATTACTTTCCTCACCGAAACCAGTGCCAATTTGAAAAGAACTATCATGGGCTCTTTCAAATGATATGTGATTGTTGAGTACTTAGGTGCAGCAGAGTAGTTGACCAAGGTCATCTCTCAAAAGAGGAAGTAAATTGAACAGCATATTAAAGGTATTCTAAAAATAAAATAAAATTAAATAAGAATAATAATTAAAATGATGAGTGTTGTTTTATCATTTATAAATCTAGAAGAAGTTTTCTAGAAGAAGATTATATTTTTTTTCTTTTATTTTTGAAATGAAGTTCGATTAAAATGTCACAACAAAAATATGTTTTTTATAAAATATTTTAAAAGGTGTAATTGATCTAACTATACCTATTCACTCAATTATTTATCATTATAATTTAAATTAAAATTCACTTAATTATAATCCTATAAATTTTTAACCCTTAAACCTTACGGGAGTTAACTTTACCACAAAGATGAAATTACTTAAACCCCAGGCTAACTTCGAAACATGCTATTGCAACACCCAACTTTGATTGATGTTATTAGGTTATATTATGGTAATTGGTTAATTATAGAATATATACACTATATAAATTAGTATTAATTGAGTTTAGGGATTATATTTTAACTCTACAAATTTATCCCATGTGGTCTTGTATTACCGATTGAGATCGTACTCTCACAATTCACATAATTCTCGACCTCGCATGTTTTGTGTTAATTGTTAAATTGCATTATTAGTTTCATTTAAATTAAAAACTCAATTCATAGATCATATTAATTGAATTATAGTAGCTCATTTATTCAAAATAAATTAATGAATAAGTTTAGAGGTAGATTGATTACTAAAAAGAACTACTTTTCAATGGGCAGTGTAGTCATCGTAGAAATGTTTTGCATGTGAAAAGGTTTAGAAAGGGTATAACCCAATCTAATTTGTAATATTGAATTCTATCCCAAAGAGTAATATTAATGAGTAAGATAAATGAACAAAATAGAGGAAAATAGAAGAAATTAAAGAATAACTAAGGAGTTTATTATGCAAACAAAAGTATTACAACATGAAGAAGAAGAAGAAAAAGTCTTCGTTGAAGGGATCCTTGATTCAAGAGCTACCCTTATTGAAATGGTTGGATAATTGTAGTGGATCCACTTATAATATTACTTAAACTTCCCAATTCACATTCCAGCCCCTCCAAATGATAAAAACACCATTTTATAGAGTGGATGGGAGGCTAGTTTTAAAGAGGTTTCAACTGTGAATGGAGAAATTCATCTCAATAAATTAATCCAACTTTCACTACCTATTTGACCACCACAACTCGTGAATAAGCTATAATTATAGAAGGATAATTTTTGAGAAAGTTATTATTATATTTCCTCTCAAAATTTGGGCTTAATCCATGCACAGATTAAGATGTTATGGCCCAAATACAGAACCAATGTCCAATCTGGCGAGTCAAGTCCCACTTTGAATCTATAACACATTTTCTCCAAATAAATGTACGATTTAACTCAAATGACATGAATAAAATTTGTAGTAATTTAAGTCAGGAACACATTTACAAAATATTAAGTTAAAATAATTAAAATAAAATTATTTATTCTTGAAATACTACAGTGAAGTTTTAAAGGGTAAAACTGGAATTTTCACTAAATTTTCAAATGAATGATCTAATCCAAATTATTTTATCAATAAACATATTTAACACAATTTGAGGAAATTTTACATGAGTGTATCTAGATACACCATTGATGGATGACCTCATTGGGTATATTGAATTCAATATAATCTTATGTCATCTTTTCTTCTTGAATCTTATTTTAGAATACATTATTATGATGAATTATGATTGGTTCTAGGGATACTTGGCATGTAGGATTGATTCGGTTAGTGAATGGGCGTGATTTGAATATTAGATCTTTAAAAACCATGATTTTGGCATAGTTTCTCTTGAGGTAGGTAGTTCCTTACTATGTATAGGTTGTGTATATTTTTATTGGATTAAAATGATACCGTTTAGCCTGCGAAACCATGTTTAATTTTTGATCACATGTGTGTGTGTTTCTCATGAGGCTGTGTTTGTGTATGATCACATGTGTGTGTATATGGATAATGATACTCATGCTTTTTTATTCCTATTATGCCTATTTGTTTTATGCATGTTGTGTGTGATGTATAGCCTTTGGAGGTTTCACTTCTGGTAATGAATGAATTGTGAACTATCATGGATTGTTTAGTCCATATAGGGGGGTCATTCAAGAAATGTGATGATAACAAGGATGGAATAAGACAAAACTAGGGGTATGCCAGCCTTGAGGCTTAACCCAAGGGTGTTTCAAGATATGTTAACCATGTGGCCCGACCTGATGTGGAAACATGATATGTTGACCTCATGGTCTTTCCTGTGATTATGATGGGGCTCAACTACCTTGAGGACCAAATTGAGACTCATTAGCCTTGTGGATACTGTGAGATACATGTGGTGTCCTTGTGGTCGACTCTAGTTTACAAATTCTGTTATGAATATTCTTTTTACATGGAGATGAAGTAGGTAAGGCCAGTTGTTGTGGTGGATTGGTCAACACATGACAGCTTGGTACATGATTGATTTTTACTTGCTTGTGAATTTATTTATTATCATTTCATACTACGTTATGCATGTGTAATTATAGTAAGGACACATTGGTGGTGTTCTACTAGGCTTATACTCACACCCTATATGGGAATCTTGATGTGCATTCAGACATCATGGTTAGAGATCCCAGGAAGGGAAAGGGCCTAACAATAAGATGCAAAGGAGATGGTGCATGGTGATTAATGAAGTACCAAGACATAATTCAGATAGATATTGTAGTGTATTCATTTGTTTTCCTGTTATTTATTATGTACTGGATGACATGCAACATCGAGGATCCTTATTTTATTTTGTGTATGACCGACATGTCGTATGTTATAACATTACTATTCTTTTTTATTTCTCTATATTTTTATAATATATTATTTATGATTTATATATTTGTGGTGATTGGTTATTAATACAGAGGGTATAGTATCCCCATTACTCCACTGAGTCCCTCATTGCTAGTCAGCAACCACTTTCATATGGGGAGGCGCGTATGAGGTCATGTGGCACTCCATCCTAGACCAGATGATTCGGGTCGGGGCATTAAAAAAATGGTATCAAATGTGGTTTTACATTTATTTCTTATTGGCTATGTTTGGGGTAAGGTGGAAAGGATACATGTCATGTGGAATTGGGTAGGGGAGTTTCACGTGTTTAGCCAACACATGTGTGAGAGACCTCTTAGTTACCGTGTAACACCCCGAGATTTTATGAGATATATTATTTTGAATTTATTTGATGTATCCTATTGTACACTACACCAAGATTAGTTTGTACTATACAAAACACCGTATTATCTTGCAGTATACACAACACTATTCTTGGCTTGTGTAACACACAATTTAAAGTTCGTTTGTGGAAATTATTCTACGCAACATTAAGTATTGACTTTGTTTAATGTTTTAATGAAATAATTTTTGATTATGTTATAAGAAATACCAAAGGGATCTTTCACTACACACAACCCTGACTTGTCTTGCATTACACGCAATCATGACCTTCCTCGATAGCGTGTGTAGTACACAATACCAGGTTTCACTAAACAACGATATGTTATTAAAATATTATATAAACTAGCTGTTATGAATACTAATACCCACTTTTTAAAATTTTATAAATTTTATATTTCAAAACGGACTTCATTTTTGGATTCGGAATATCGAAATTATCCTAGTGTGATTTTTTAGTATTTTTCTGAAAACATTCAATTTTTGATGAATAGTGAAAACACTGAGTTATTGGTTAAAACCGACTTTTCATTTAAATAATCATTTATTTTATTTAAATTTATTTTAGGTAAAAATATATACATAATACCTATATAATTTCAATGTAATTCATTGGAGTCATTTTATAATAATTTTAGATATATAAAAATTTTATTGAACTTTTTACCGTCTTTTACCCACCTCCAAGGAGCATTTGCAAATTTACATAAAATTTAATTTTACCGCTTCTGTGAGTTGAATTTCAAAAATCTGAGAGACATGGTTGATATCAGTAAGTAAAATGTGGCTCAACGAGATTAAAATAATTTTTTTTTGTGAATAGTAACTTTTAACTTTTATTTACCACGGTTAAAAGTAAATAGGGTAATTAAGGATAAAAATGATATTATTATTACCCTAACACATGTAATAATTCTATTGGATAAGTGTAATTCGACCAAAAAAAACCTTAGGAATAAAATATTACCCTTTAGGTCCACTTGGATTAGATTAGGACATTTATTATTATTTTATTTAAAGAAGAGTTAAAATAGTTAAAATCAAAGTTTAATAACTAAAACATTTTTAATATAGAGTTATACATAAGATAAATTAGATTATAAATATTAATTAGAAATATAAAAATATTTCCTACATAATTAAAATTTATTTATATTTTTTAGACATTAAATAAGTTAATTTATTTATGACACAATGTTGATGCAGTAATTACCTAATTAATGAAATATTAACATACTTGATATTATAAATAACCAAATAAATGTAATTTGAGACTTTTTATGCATTAAAATAATTTTATAGGTTAATATAACATATTAGGGTTGGTTATATGAATATTTTTCGAAGTAATAATTCTATTATGAATATAGAAAAAACCAAATACTAAATAGTGTCAAAATTGACATAAAAGAGTTTTTAAAAACAAATAGTATATTATTAATTGATATAATGGTCATAAAAATATAAGGTTCTTCCAAAAGACTTACATAATAATATATATGACATTAATTAATCATTTGGTGTTCTATTGGCAGTTTATAGTAAGTTTATTAACCATATAGTGTAAGAATACAAGAAGACATAGTAAAAGTTAAATTATTTAACATAGAGTTTAATCTAAATGATATGGTTAACATGGTAACCTAAACTTGTCTAAAACCTATTGGTTGAGAGTATTTAGACCCATCCCCACTATATCCTTGAAATAAGTCACTTTTGATCCATTATAAACCGAATATGAATTTATTATAAAATAATATTTTAACTTTTTCCTAAGGTGCCTCTCACCCCTCTTATAAAAGGGCACTCCCACTTCTCTCTAATTCACACATACAAAGCCATTTGGATCGGACAACCCCTACCCAAATACCCTCTGAACTGTCCTCCCTTAATCATAGAGGCCTTAATTTAGTCAGAAATCCAACCTAAGGATCCATTTTGATCAAATCAAAAGGAAGAACCCGAAGAAGAGGTAAATATCTCACCACCTATTTCAAGTTCCTTTCTTCTTCCACTTTCTCCTTATTTGTTGTTTCTATTATAAAATAATAAATCCAGTATCTTATATATACTGTGATGTTATTATAAAAATTTTACAACCATATTGGTTATTTTATCCATCCTATGAATGAAAAATTCACCACACGTGCGTACGTACAGCTTACCATCTCCACATCGTGGTGTAGTTTGTTATTCAAATATTTCATCATTTGGATGGGTATAATAACGAGTATAAATGATATAAATAATAAATATAAAATTATTATGATTAAATATATATGATATACCATCCAATTATATATGATTTTAATATCAAAATATTGATATTGTCGCTCGAGCGTACGTACGGACTACCATCTCCACGAACGCGATGAGATTCATTTTCCATGATTAACCATTCAAGTATGATTATAAAGTATATATAATAAATAATCATGAAATATATTACATAATAATGATACTGTATTTATGTACATATATGTTTCATTTACTTAATTCCATTCAATTCAATAAGGAAACGAAAACAGCGTTCATGCGTACGTACGACCTACCGTCTCTATAAACGGTGTATTTCATTCCATTTATCTATCTATCATATATATTTATATGATGAATATATATTATATATAAATAATGTTTTACATTCTGGAATTACATAAATCAGGATATAAGTAATAATATCAAGAACAACAATTCAAAACACGTATGATAAATGAAACAATTTTACCCAAAACGCTGCTTTAACATGGAATTTACAAAAGAACGGGTAATATAATGTCATAAGTGAATCATATATGATATCATAAATATTAATATGGTTATTTTAAAAGTTAATAAAATATTTAAACCCACTATACAGGAGTCTCAGACACATACATAAGAAATTTGACATAAGGTAAGGGATAATTGTGCAAATCTCATTTTTATCCGAGATTGCTTATATGTAAGTATTTACTGGGGGTTATATTTTTCATCCATGTCCATAAAAATGTTTTTAAAATTTAATAAAATTTTTAAACCCACTATACAAGAGTCTTAGACACATACTGAATAAATTTGACATAAGTTAAGGGATAATTTTTCAAATCTCATTTTTATCCGAGATTGATTATATGTAAGTATTTACTAGGGGTTATATTTTTCATCCATGTCCATAAAAATGTTTTTTATAAAGTGTTTAATATTCTTCCATGTATTTTTAAAGTCATTTATACCCCTATTTGACTTTTACATTGTGTTATGGAAGGAATGTTTCTTTTGTTTACCATATAAGGAACTTTTTGACTTTTCCGGAAAAAGTACGAGGAGAATGTTTTTTTAACTTATACGTCATGAACAGATTTTTACGGTTTCATAACATTTAATTTTCACAAAGATTCCTCAACAAGATTTCATGATTATTTTCAAAAAATCCCTTTTATTTAAAATTTAATGGTATTTTGTGAAAAGAAAATTATTTTGAAGAAGAAAGGATATTTTCCTCATGAATTAATTTCAAGTGTTTTGTCAAAACTATTTTCCATCTAAGATGACATTATTTATTATGATTATGTTTCAAGTATAATGTCTCTATTATTTAAATGGTTTTATTCTTCTTATGATAAAATGATATCCATTTGTTTTATATGGATTACGTTATGATGGGATGATGTTTATGAGACCTGTTTTATTCTTTGGGTTATGATGAATGATTTATGTTTATTTTTGTGGCACAAGTAAGAATGATTTAATTATGAGATGGGTGGGACCTATATCTCCCTCCAATGCATTGGGTAAAGATTTATATCTCATGATATAGACATGGATGGAATGACAAGTTAATCTGGTTCAGTGATACAGGACTGGAACGAGTAGTGAACTCGATTCAATAAGGGACTTTGTCCACTATGATGGTATTAGTAGCAATGTCTTAGATACTATGGAAATAATATCATGTGCTTAATGGTTTTCCACAATTCCATGTTTTCTTCCCATGTTATTTATCTTGATTAATGTTCCTTTATGATCTATTCCTTATGCATTGTCAAGATTTACGTCATTACTCATGATTTTTATGTTTTATGTTCATGTTCTTACGTTAAAATGTTTAGGGATTGTTTTATGTTTCCATGTTTACCCTTACTGAGCATTTGAGATCACCATTTTTATGTTTTCTTTTCCCCAGGATATAAATAAATGTTTTAGGTAAGAAAACCAAAGGGGAATATCTTTATGGGAGATGTTGAAGATCTTTCACCATGATTAGAAGATTATGTTGTGAGTTTCCAAAGACACTAAACTAACACGGTATTTGGGCATCTATTTTTTAATGTATTAAGTATTCCTCAAAAGTAATGTAATGTCTATGTACGTCATGTATGGGTCTCTACATATCTTCAATGGGACTATTGTTACAACTATGGTTTACAATTTCATGTTTATCTTGAATATGTTTTGTTGTTATGGTTTCTTGGTATTTGGGTGCCTTTATACATCATGACTAGGCATGTAGGATCACATTTAATATATATACACACACACACACCTATTGTGTATTTCATAGAAGTTATTTAATTAATGTCTCGTTTGTGCTATTTATTTGATGATATATCGGTATTCTCTACTTTTTTGATATATATGTATTCGAATAAGTTAGTTTAACTTGAGAATTCGGTTATTATATATATATATATATATATATATATATGATTGTGAATTATGTGTAGGTATGAAGAACTGGTCTTGAGGGTTGGGTAGTACTTGGAAGCATGTTCCTTCTTATTATAGGTAGCCTCCTAGGATAGGTTTTACATAGAAATACCTAGTGTGTGCTTTTAAATTACTTAGGTTTTTATCTTAATAAAGTTTCTATAAATATTCTAAAAATATTTTTTCATTATAGACAATTCCTTCTCAATGTCATATTATGGGACTGCCTAGAGAAGTGGGCCAGAAATCTCCCATAAGGGATAAAATATTAATTATACCACTAGGTGAACAAGAGAATGTATTTAATCATACTCCCACTCTTACTCTGGTAATTCAAGTAGCCGGGATAATTCATCAAGTAATATCTTTATTAATTTCTATACAGGGTGGAGGATCCCTCATTAGTGGATGGACAATGGTTGACTATGCTGGGGACTTTCATATTCAACATCCTCCATCCTTCCATGAAATCATAGGAACATAGTATGTTGATTAATAGAATTAATTGATTGATTGGATCTTTAATTTACTAGATACCCCCTAGGAATTTCAAGTTAAGCCAAATGCCTTCATTATTCAGGGATCCACTAGGAGGTGGTGGGGTGTCATGAACCTGGGGAGAAGTGAAAATCTGACTTGGAAAATATTCAAGGACCTTTTATTTTAGGAGTTCTTTTTTAGTATAATGAAGTTGGTTCATGATTGAGAGTTCACAAATTTTCAGCAATGCTCGATGCTGATGTCTTATTGCTTGGAATGTTTCAAGAAGTAACTTCACTTTTATAATCACATGGAGGGGAATGAAGTCCAAAAGGATAGGAAATTTGAGATTGGAATTCATGTAGAACTGATGCACCAATTCATAAACTTTAACCTGAGAGAATATACATAGGTTCTTTGCAAGGCCCTGGTGATTGAGAATGTTCTAGATGAAGATAAGGTTGTAGCTCTCATTTCAGCCTTTAATAGACTTCCCATAGATATTTCTGATGGTAGGAAGAGAAAGTATGGGTATTCACACTATAGAGGTAGCATAAAACTAGAGATTAGGTAACGTCTCCAACCTAGGTGCCACTGAATCGGTGCCCCAAGTTGGATCGTCACATGACCTCAAGCGCACCTCCACATTTGCTAGAGATTTCCGACTAGCAACGAGGGTCTAAGAGTCACATGGGGAGACTATACCTTCTTTATCAGAGTAAACCACATTAGAAAACATATAAAATCGTGTAAAAAACATAAAAAAACTAGTGAACATGCATAAATAACCATCACCCAAAATGGGTACAGACCACAGCCAATAGTAAATATGACATGTCATGATATAGTACCAAGTGGAAAAACTCAAAATAAAGATCAACAAAAGAATCCCCAAAATGGTCCCGACTCCATGCCTAGAACCTCATCCACACCTATACCAAATCTGACTCAAATTCTGAGCATCAGACCTTTACCCTTTACTTGACCTGCAACCATGAAATTTTCTCAAGTACCCAACAACGGCCCAAGTAGGGTATGAGTACAACTCAATAGTCCACCACCAACTATGTCTAAAAAATATCTAGTCTAAATAGAAAGTGCATACAAGTTCTAAATAATTACAATTAAATAAAATACAATACAAGGAACCATTAATAATAAAGTTTTCCATAAGTTAGCCCAACATCAAATCCAGATTCTATGCTTATAGCATAAAAATGATATATTCAAATTTTCCATGTTTCTAATGGATTAGGCATGTTCAACATTATCAAGGAATATGAGAATAAATAAAGTCTTATCTCACTAGGGAAACTCATCACAATAACCATATTATCCTCATCTAAAAGCCTCAGTCCAGGTGGAATGAAAACATTAGGGGAATAGAACTCTGTTACCTTCCTTGCCATGTGCATTGAGGGGTGGATTTTAGAGCTTCTATCTATATTGACCCATGGTCGTAGAAACTCATGTATATACCCCACTCTACTAATCCATGTGAACATTATTATTTATCCTTTCACTACACATAACCACATTACAACCAAGCACAACCAATATCATTAGCAATATCACAATAATAAAAAATATAATGGGAATCATGTTTATGCCACACTCCATTAACACATTTATTATTTATATCACATAACCATTTATCCAGTTTTTTATTTACCATGCCTAACTCACTATGAATATTCAAGTATAAGACATGATTCATTGACACACTCCCATCAATCCCATTTAACCAATTTACATGCTAAACCAAAAAATCCCTTAACCATTATCCAAAAATACACACATCTACCCATAATACCTTCTTATTAATTAAATTAACCAATTTACACATTAATTGGGGGATCTTCTTAATTACAATTCAATTTCAAACATTACATTTCTATTAACCACATTTGGAAGGCTCAACACACCATATGGGTGACCCTAAATTTGTAAAGTTATCCTCCATTCATCCCATGGGGAACATGAGGCATTAAATTGGTTATTTAGGCACCCATTATATCAAATCTTAAAAACATCACCAAGAACACATCAAGGGGGAAACAAGAACAAAACCCCACATGCAAAAATATATATAAAAACCAAGGGATATATCTTATAGAACACTTAACTAAAATCCATTGATGAACACACTCTTAATCAAATCCCTAGATCCCAATTCAACCACCCATTAAAGTATTAACCTAGATATCATTATAAAAGAAGTGTTTTAGATCTACAGATGGAGAGGATAGAAATATACAATCTCTAATCGAGAAATGGAAGCAAGGAGGATATTAGACTTACCTGGATCTTCGATCCACAACTGACATCAATCCAAATGACCTAGGATCGAAGAAGAATCACCCTTAAGAAGGCAGGGTCATCCAAGATCTCATATAGAGTTGAAAGTGGAGGATAGGAGTAAAATCATGAGTTATAATTAAAAATCCCGAGGTGGAAATTTTTTAATTTTCCCAACATTACTAGGTCACATGGTTTTCCCACACGGTTTTCCAAACCCCGTTCAAGCCATTGTCCAAGGGGAGTAGGGTCACATGGTTACCTGGTTAGGTCTTACAGTTTGAAAAACCATGAACCATACATGTGATACACCACTATCTAAGGTTTCATAGTTTTCTTGGGGTGGCCTCATGGTTTACTTAATCATGCACCAACTGTTCTCCTTATATAGTTTGGCCTAGTTTTCCTTCCTTTAATGTCCCAAACCCTCAAAACAACCCTGAGTCCCCGCATACTCCTGAGAAAAATATCATTAACCCAAAACAAGGGATTGAAAAAAAAATTAAACAATTTCATACCTCCATGATTTTTGGGATCTTAAAACCTCCCCACCTTATGATGGATCATCCTCAAGTCGCTCTTCCCAAGAATTATTGAGTTTCCAAAGAAAAGAGACGGGGCCACTTGCCAACATATCTGATTCTCACTCCTAAGTTTCTTCTTGATATTTTCCATGTTTCCATAAAATTTGAACCAAGGGCATGGTCTTTCCCCATAATACATTCTCACTATGGTCCACAACAAAAATCAGAAGCTTCTCAAAGAATGCATCTGCCTCAAACTCTACATCTTTAACATCAATTACATGATATGAATCAGGGTAATACTATCAGAGTTACAAAACATGAAAAAAATTGTGCATCCCACTATTATACTAGGACATATCCAATTAATACTTCATGGTTCTGATTCACTCCATGATCTCAAATGGTCCCACATACCAAGGTTCCAACTTACCATAATTCCAAATTTGACGGTGACCCAACCTTGGTGACACCTGAAGAAACACACTATCACCCACCAAAACTCTAGAGGTCTATGACACCGGTCTGCATATGAATTATGCCTACTGTGAGCCATCATCATGAACTTTTTAATCAACCAAACCTTTTCTAATGTATCATACATGAGAATTGAACCAAACATCTCAGACTCTCGACTTCTAACCAATACAATAGAGATCTAAATGATCACCAGTAGAGTGCCTAAAACGGTGCCATATTAATTGTAGATTGAAAAATGTTGTTGTATTAAAAATAAAAAAGTGATAAGTGATTTCCCTCTGAACCACTAAAATATAGAAAATAGGCTCTCAACATATCTTATAATATTTTAATTTTACACTCTGACTACCCATCTTTCTACGGGTGATAGGTTGTACTAAAAATCACCTGACTACCAGTGCCTTCTGTAACCCCTTCTAGAAGTGTGATGAGAAATGAAAATCACAATCTAAAACTCTAGTTCTTGGTACAATATGTAGCCACACTATCTCTCAAACATATAACTCACTCAATTGATTAAATATGTATGTCTTCTAGATCAGTAAGAAATGGTCCACCTTTGTCAATCGATCCATGACTACCCAGACTACATCATTCTTTCAAGGCCTCCTCAGGAGAACCACTACAAAGTTCATTGTCACATCATTTCACTTCCACTCTGAAATGGGAAATGATTGTAAAAAGACACATGGGTGCTGATGCTCGACCTTCAACTGTTGATAGGTAAGGAATCATGCTACAAAACCCACAACCAATTTCTTCATTCCTAGCCAAAAATAATACCAATGAAGACCATGATACATCTCAGTCAAACCAGGATGTATTGTCCACTTCGAGGCATGGAACTCGGACATCAACTTTCCTCACAAACCTTCTGAAACTACAACAAAAACCCAAACATAAACAATCCCATCATCACCCACATCCCTACTAGAAGGTGACTCCCCACCCTTAAAACATTCCTTCTTATCCAAACACTCTGGATCCGCCATCTGAATCTCTTTGACCCAGCTCAAAAGCATGGAATTAACTAATATATATGCAATGGTCATTTACCCATGCCCATCCTGTACCTCGAGGTGCATCTCAGTAAACAATTCCATCACTCTCCACTCTGAGTTCCATTCCTAAACCAACTAATTCTAAATCTTTTGGCTTAGAGAATCCACAACATTATTCCCCTTCCCTGGTGTATAAAACAACTAAAAATTGAAGGATTAAAGATACTCAACCCACCTTCACTTATAAAGATTCAAATCCCACTGATAGAAGATGTACTTAATACCTTTATGATCGGTAAACACCATGAATTTCTCTCCCAACAAGTAATGCCTCCAACACTTTAAGTCATAAAACAAAATATCTAGATCAAGGCCATGAGTAGGATAATTTCATTCACGAGGCCTCAACTATCTTGACCCATAAGATATAAATTGATCATCCTATATCAACAATTCCCCAAATCCAATTTTGGACGCATCATAGAATAAGGTGTACCTCTTACCTGGTTCAGGTGAGATCAGATTAGTGCGGTAGTCAACCACTTATTAAACTATTGGAAATCATTCTCGCATGCATATGAACACTAAAAAATAACTACCTTATTGTTTTTCCTGCGAGCGGTTCTTCCAAATGAAAGAAATCTATAATGAAACTTTAATAATAACCGACCAAAACCATAAAACTATGAATATCAGAAATGTTATTGGGATGCTCCCAAGACACCACAACCTGCACTTTCTATGGATCCACCGACACACTGGACTCAGAAATTATGTTCCCTAATAAATAAACTTTATCAATCCAAAAATGAAATTTTTATAGCTTGGATTAAAGTCTATTTTATCTAATTATACTCAAGGCGATGTCAAGATGTTTGACATGATCATCGAGAGTTTATGAGAATTCCAAGATTTAATTAATAAAGAAACCAAAAACTAATCTAGATATGGGTGAAATATTCAGTTTATAAAATCCATGAACACTGCTGGTGCATTGGTCAGTCCAAACGACATCACCAAAAATTCATACAACCCATACCTGCTTCAAAAATATATCTACAGTATGTCAAAAGTTCTCACCCTCAACTGATGGTATCCATATCACAAATAGATTTTGGAGAACATTGAGGCACCCTTTAGTTGATCAAACAGTTCATAAATTCTCATAAGTGGGTATCAATTTTTAACTATCATCTGATTTAACATACTATAATTAACATATAGCCTCAAAAATCCATGATACTTCTTAACAGAAAGTACGGGAGATCCCCAAGGTGAAATACTAGTGAGGATAAACCCTTTATGTTATAACTACTCTATCTAGACTTTATGTTCTTAGAGTTTTTCCAGTTCTATTCGATATAGAAGAATGGAAACTAGATCCACCCCCAACAACAACTCAATTGTACACTCAACGTCCCTCTCAGGTGGTATCCAGGAGAAATCCTCAAGAAACTCATCCTAGAATAGATCCAAAACGGGAGGGAAAACAGGTTGTTCCCTTCCTCATTCATCTATCACAAGTCAATCCACTTGGGCTATAAGTTCGCATAACTATTGGAAAATTGTCCCTATGCGGCCTGCTCAAACGTCCCACTCACTATGAAATAGATAAGTGTCTCTATTGAGATACATGAATGTCATCCGACATCAGTGAAAATGATATTCTCTTGATACAATGCCAACTAATATATACCCAAAATTAGTTTAAAACCTGACATCTCTAAAATAAACAAGCCCCACATAAAAAGATATCCACCAAACACCAAATCACAACCCATACCCCTAATGGAGTATCAAGTGACATAAATACACACACACTTTTCATTTTTACGCCCAACACAACTACAAAATGAGTAAAATTAAAATAATGAATATCACTTATATAAAATAAGTCACTAGAAAGCATAGAGGCTACAAGAATCGTACCTCAAATAGTAGATAGACCTACCTCACCACCTTAGGGTGAAGACTGAATTGCATGAAGATGACCTGCCCCTCTGCCATGGGCTCCATCATGAGCACCCTACATTGCACCACCTTACCTGTATAAATGATCTCACCCCGAAGTTCTATGTACATCACCCTTACCTGTACGACTCATGGATATCCAACTACCTACCTGATATGGGGTAACTGATCCCTACCTATACTTGGAACCTGCTGCTAACCTCCATCATTCTTCAACTTCCCTGGGTTCCTAGAAAACTACAATACATGGCCCATCCTACCGCATGATCGACACTCGACTAGTGGTCGGGGAAACTGGTCTCCCATGTTCCCCAACCTTCCAAACTAATAATAGAACACATGGTCACCAATATGAGAGGTTGACCCCTATTCTAACTTCTCTTCACACTTCTACCCTGATGAAGATTCCCAAAATGGAACTTCCTTCTCTCAGAAGTTGCACCAGTTGTCCGCCTCGATGGCACCACAAGATCACTACCCAAAGAACAATTCTGGTTCCCTTCAGAGATAATGGATTGATTCACTACCTCAAAAAACCATTTCAAATGTAATATGTTCACCTAGGACTTGATCTCATGTCTCATCTCATCCTGGAAACATTTCTCCACAACTGCCTCATCTCCTTCCAACATTTGATCGAAGCATCAAAAATCCGTGAAACAACTAGAATAATACATTATTGACGTTTTACCTTGGGTAAAAATCATAAAATCCATATAATTCTCCTACCTTAATGTTTATGGATAAAACTGTTCAAGCAACTTCTCCTGCAAGTCTTTCCACATCATTCCTTCAACCTGCTCCATTTGAACCATGATGTCCCATCAAATCTTTGTCTAACCTCTCAACATATAGGCCGCTAACATGACTCAATTCTTGAGAGGAGTCTCTATATGATCAAGGATAGTCTTGATAGACTCTATCTAGAACTATATTGCCTCTGGCCTACCCTCTCCAATAAAGGTTTGAGGGTGCTGCAGTTGAAACTCTATAGTTATCTCGAACTTACTGGGTGCAAAATTCCCTAGGTCTCATTACATATTATATATGAAATTATAAATGATTGCATAGAAATTATCCTCTCTATTTTCCTAAATCACCATGTTCTCCTTCCCCACTATAAGAGGAGTGTTCTCAACAATATCCTCAGGTCACCCGACTAGTACACATCTCCGTGGTGGCATTTCTCAACAATGCTAAACATGATATTTAGATCACATAACATAAAAATTTCACAATATATAAACAAATTATCATCATTATCCATAATAAAACATTTATCATACACTACCCTCAACCATACCTACCAATGCCATGGTTAATAAATGGTAACTAACCCACACAGTCACAAGCTTTACCTTCAATACTATTTCAAAACCATTTCCATTTCACAACATACTCAAACAACATTTTTTAATTAACTTACCTCCACTTATCTAATACAATCAATTAATTATTATTTAAGATTTTAATTCCCCTTTTACCCATTGGTATCATCTTTTTGGAAACAACTTTCATTACATTTGAGAAAATCGAATGCATCCCACCCCTTATTTCCCACACATTCATCTTGTGTGTGCCTATCATGATGCATGTCTCATATATATCTAGGTGTCTATAATGATGCTTGAATGAACAACCCAATTCCATTAAAATCATGAGAAAAACATAAATAAATAGTCACATCACACAACATGTGCATCACCCAATGGTGAAATATCATCAATTTTAACACGCATAACAAGAACAACAATTCCCACCCAGGGTGACTTTGGTTTTCGCTCGTACTTGGGTTAGCTAATACCAAGTATGAGCTCATTTCCAAGGCCCAAAACCTTCCTAACCTCATCTATACCATCCTTAAATAGTAAGTCATAGAAAATACCTCCTCTGATACCACTTTGTAACATCCCCGACCTAGGTTCCACTGAACCGGTGCCCCGAGCCGTGTCGTCACATGAACTCAATTGTGCCTCCCCATACGCCAGAGGTTTCCAACTAGTAGAAAGTGTTCAAGAGTCACATGGGGAGACTATACCCTCTTTATCTAATTAAAACACAATAAAAAACACATAAAATAGTGGAAACTACCTAAAAAAACTAGTGAACATGCATAAATAACCATTACCCAAATTGGGTACAAACCACAACCCATAGTAAATATATCATGTCATGATACAATATCAAGTGGAAAACCCAAAATAAATATAAAAAATAATCCCTAAAACGGTCTTTACTCCAAGTATAAAACCTCATCCACACAAATCCCAAATCTGACTCAACTTCTATGCACCAAACCTTTTCCCGTTTCCTGACCTGCAACCATGAAATCTGCTCGGGTACTCGATGGTGGCCCGAGTAGGTTGTGAGTACAACTCATTAGGCCACCAAAAATGGTGTCTACAAAATATTTAGTCTAAATATATAGTTCATTCATGTTCTAAATAATGAAAATTAAATTAAATACAATAGAAGTAACAATTAGTAATAATGTTTTCCCTAAGTTATTCCAACATCAAATCCAGATTTGATACTTATAACATATAAATGATTAATTCCCCTTTTTCATGTGTCTAATGGATTAGGAATGTTCAACATTATCAAGGAATATGAGAATAAATCATGTCTTATATCACTAGGGAAACACATCAAAACAACCACATTATCCTCACCTTAAATCCTCAGTTTGGGTGGAATGAAACCATTAGGGTAATAAAACTCCATCCCCTTCCCTAGACTATGCATCGATGGGTGAAGTTTAGAGCCTTCGTCAAACTCGACCCATGGGCGTAGAACCTCATGTCTACAACCCACACTACCAAACCATGTGCACATGTTTATTTATTCATTCACCACACATAACCACATTACAACCACACATATCCAATATCATTAGCAATATCAGAACAATAACAACTATAATGGGAATCAAGTTTATGACACAACCCATTAAGACATTTATTATTTATATCAGAAAACCATTTATCCCATTTCCCATTTCCCATGCCTAACTCATAAAGCATATTCAAGTACAAGACATGATTCATTAACACACTCCCACCAATCCCATTTGACTCATTTACATGATAAAATAAACAATATCTTAGACATTATCTACAACAAGAAACATATAACCATAATACCTTTTTAATCATTACATTAACCAATTTACACATTTGTCGAGGGATCTACTTAATTTCATGTCAATTTCATATATTACATTTTCGTTAACCATGTTCAGAAGGTTCGGAACACCCCATGGGTGGCCCTAAATTGGACAAGTTATCCTCCATGCATCCCATGGGGATCATGAGGTGGTCAATTGGTTATTTAGACACCCATTAAATCAGATATTGAAAACATCACCAAGAACCCATCAAGGAGGAAACAAGAACAAGACCCCATATGCACAAATCTAAGTAAAAATAAATGGATATAACTTGTAGACCACCTACCTAAAATATGTTGATGAATGCACTCTTAACCAAAGACCTATATATCGATTCGACCACCCTTTGAAGGATAAACCTAGATCTCACCAAAATATAAGGGTTTTATAGCTTTAGATGGAGAGGAGAGAAATATACAAACCCTAATAGAGAAAAGGAAACAAGGAGGAGATTAGACTTACTTAGAGATTCTATCCACAATCAATGGAACTCCAAAAAACCTCGGATCGAAGAAGAATCACCCTTGGGAAGGTTGGGTCATCCAAACTCGCATCTAGGGTTGCAGGAGGAGGAGTGGAGGAAAATCCCGAGTTAGACATAAAAAAACCTAGGCATTAATTTTTTAATTTTACCATATTTACTAGGACACACAGTTTACCTGCACTATTTTCCAAACCATGCACAAAATGTGTGCAATCCACTGTCCAAGAGGAGTTGGGTCGCATAGTTACCTAGGAAGGTCACACAGTTTGACAAACCATGTTCCAACCATGCAATACACCCCTGTCTAAGGTTGCACGATTTTCCTGGGGAGGCTGCACTGTTTACTTAACCATGTGCCAACCATGCTCCTTGACCAGTTTGGACTAGTTTTCCTTTATTTCATGTCCCGAACCCCTGGAACACCACTAAGTCCCCTCATACTCACGAGAGACATCTCATTGAACCAAAACAAGATATTAAAACTGAAACTCAAACAAGTAAATAACTCCATGAATCTAGGATCTTACATCCGAATAGGGGTCATTTATCACCTTCTATGGTAAAAGGAGGTACTCAGTGTTTCAACTATGGATAGAGTGGTCACTATCAAAAAAATTTCCCAATCCCTTAGATCATGTTTCTTTAGTGTGGAATCATGTGGCATCTTTGGATTTTTTTGTGAGGGAATTGTGGGAAGATTATTATAGGGGTGTATAATATACTTAGTTTGTACCTAGGGGTCTATTTAAGGTCCTTAATAGCATATTCATATCCCTATAGACTTTGGTGACCCTGGTGAGTCACACTTCAAGGGGGGAAAGGTTGTTGTTTGGAAGCATAAAAAATATATAAATTCGACTAGGTTATAGTTGATGGTGGTGAGGGACCATTGACAGTTTGAGGCATGGTCATGATTACATCTATGATTTATATTTCATTGTTTGATATGGGAGATTCGTATTTGTTAATATATGCTAAAATTTTTGTTGGACTTGATTTACTGTGCAAGTTATCATTTGAGTTACTATCTCTTAACACACCCTTGGGAAAGAAATTAGACCCTATTCATAGATGTATAGGGTGTCTAGTAGTATTTTCTAGCTACAAACACTTATGGGACTTCATGATCTTAGAGATAAATAGTTTTAAGTTCTTTTTTGGTAAGTATTGGATGTTGAGTAATCAAGGGAACATTAATTATTATAGGAGATGGGTATCCTTTAATACACCCAAGGGGGAGAAGTTTGTTTTAAATGGTGAGTGGGATTTTAGAGAATATAGAGTGGGACTAGAACTAAGATAAATTAGATCAATTACAATATAGGTGGATGGCATGGTTTTTGTGGCAGAGCTTGTAGTAACCTCTTTCATTCCTCTAATACTTGGCTTATACCAAGATGTCTTCCCTAAAGTCCTCTATAGACTTCCTCATAATATCAGGGTTAACTTTGAAATCAAACCCAAGATAGAGGTTTAATATATATTGATTTCCCCATAACATATGGTGAATTTTGAGTTGAAGGAATTCAAGGTGAAGCTTTAGGATTTGCAGGTGAAGAGTTTTATCAGACTGAGTATATCTCCTTGGGGTGATCCAGTTTTCTTCAGTAAGAAAGAGGATGGTAGTCTAGGACTATGTAAGGACCATAGGATGTTGAATTAGGGAAAAGTGAAGAATATGTTTCCTTTACCTAGGATTTATGATCTGTTTGATCAATTACAAGGAGCTTTATGTTTTTCCAACATTGATCTTTGTTTAGGATACCATTAGTTGTGGGTCAGAGAGGAGGATACGATCAAGAAAACATTTAGGATTAGGCATGGACTATGAGAGTATATTTTCATGTATTTTGGGTTGAAAAATACCCCAGTGGTGTTTATGGATGTCATGAACAATATTTTCTATCAATATCTTTTTTCCATTCTTCATTGTATTTATAGACTATATCATAATATATTCAAGTACTTTAGATATTCATGCTAGTCCCATTGAGATTGTTTTGAGTACACTTTGAGCACATTAGCATTATGGAAAACCATCAAAGTTTCACTTATGGATTTAATAAGTGTGGTTCCTTATGCATGTGATTTCCAAGGTAGGGATTTTTGTGGACCCAGATAAGGTAGAAGTTTTTATGTCATGGGATCATCCCAAGAATTCATTTAAGATAAGAAACTTCCTTAGGATTGTGGGTTATTATCAATGTCTCATTTAGGACTTCTACCATTTTGGAAGCACTGACGAAGGAGATGACCAAAAAGGGGGTGATGTTTGAGTGTCCTGATCAGTGTGAATATGATTTCATAGAGTTTAAGAGGATATTGATGATAAATATATTTTTTATCCTTCCAAAGACTGGGATTGGATATGTAATGTATTCTGCTGCCTTAGGTTTTGGTTTAGGAGCTGTGTTAATTCTTAGAGATTAGTTAGTTGTTTATGGTTCATGTCAGTTGTAACCTTGTGAGCAGAAATACCCTATGCATGATATAAAATTTGCAGCTGTGACCCATACTTTAAAGTGTTGGTGACATTACCTCTTTGGTTAGAGTTTTTTAATCTAAAAAAACACAGGATATTGAGATATATATTATATCAATAGGACCGAATTATGAGGTAGAAGTGTTTGGTAGAGTATCTACATTCATCTGATTTTAAGATGGATTATGCATTGGAAAAGGTAAATTTTATTACTGGCACTCTTAGTAGGAAATCACTAGAGTCACAGGATCTTGGATAGAGGCCTTCACATGAGGAATGACATCTGATTAGTTTGATGGATTAGTGGGTAGTGTATACATCAGAGGATCATGGAATTATGATGTTTATGCATTTAGTTACCACATTTTCCTTAGTGGACAAGGTAAATTCCATTAAGGAGTCAGATCCCAGGTCTGTAGTAATGCAGGAATGATTATTAGGGGATGAATAAATCCCTGGGAGGTCATTATATGAGGCAGACATGATATAAATTCAAGGGATGTTAGTATTTCTAGATTCCTTAAGGGAGAATCTTATGAGAGACTCTCATGTTTTGAAATGGGTTGTGTATCTAGGGCCGATTAAGGGATACCATGATATCCAACGTTAGTTTTGGGGGATAAGTATGTAGAGGAACATTACCTATTTTGTTTTGTGATGCATTAACTAATAGAGGGTAAAGGTTGAGTATCATTTTCAAGGTGGTTTTATTTAGGCACTTTTGATGGTTATGTGGAAGTGGGATGGTATGATGATGGAATTCATAATTGGGCTATCCATAACCTGAGGAGTCAAAATTCAATTTGTGTAATAAGTGATTAGTTGATGAAATTTAATCATTTATTATTGATTCTAGAGATACTTTCTATGGATGAATTGGGGAAGTTATATGTATGGGAGATTTTATACCTTCATAAAGGTCCTTTGAGAATCATATCAAACAGAGATACATGTTTCACATAGCATTTCTGGAAGGGTTTAATGAAGGCATTGAGAACCCAATTGAAACTGACTATAGAATATCATTTAAAGACTTATGGAATGTTAGAGAGAATAATTCTAATTTTAGAGGATATGTTATGGTCTTGAGTCTTGGATTTCAATTGATCATGTGATGATTCTATGGCCTTGATGGAGTTTTTGTACAATAATATCTTATAGGATTTGATTTATATGGCACATTTTGAGGCTATTTATGGGTATCCATGCTGCTTTCCACTTTGTTGGCATGATTTGGGCAATGTAGATATTTTTGGGTAGATTACGGTGTAGGAGACCTTTAAAAATTTACAGTTGATCTAGAAGTAGTTAGTCATTGATCATAGAAGAAAATGATTGTATGTTGATAGGAGGAGGTGATCCTTGGAGTTTATTATAGTAGACTGAGTTTTATTTCAATTTACTCCTTGATTATAGAATTGATAGCACAAAATAAAGGGAATCTAACTCCATAATTTTTTAGATCATTCGAGATCACCAAGCATATCGGGATAGTGTCCTATTATTTTATATATTCATTCACAAAATTGAGGTATACATGATGTGTTCTATGTATCTCAACTTTGGAGTTACATGACCAATCCTACACATTTTATCAACTGTGAGTACTTTGAGATGGAGGATGACACATCATTTTTTGAGTGTCCGGTGCTGATCATAGACTAGAGAAAGAAGGTATTTTGAGGAAAGACAATGCCACTTTTTAGAGTCCAATGGAATCATGGAATATTTAAGAAGCTACTTGGGAGTGGTAATATGATATAAAATATTAATGGCCTTATTTTTTATCAATAACTCTAGAGACGCTTCTCATGGATGAGAAGTATATAGAAAAAGATATTATAATAGGCCAGATTTTTTAGTTTTTAGGCATTAATTTTAGCCCTTAATCGATTGTTTTTGGGTTATTATTTTCTTGGATGGAGTCTTGGGTAGTTTATGTATGTTTAAGATTCTTTTAGAGGACTTTAAAGGGTTTCATGATTTAATTACAATTAGGGAAAACTGTGCAGTTTTTCTAGAAAATTTCATGGCTTATTGGAAAAGAGTATTGGATGGAACACCGTTAAAGTTAATCACATGAAAAAACATATAAACCAAGATAAAAGAAAAAATAAAATTTGACACAAAGTTTTACAAACCATGTGTCCAAACCATGAGGGTTCCTATATGAGGTAGAAATACTCACATGTTTGGTACATTGTTTAGTAAATCATGCAACCAAATCATTAATAGGATATTAATTAATCTAACTATTGGATATTAAGCCTGAAACCCCTCTAAAACCTCTCATTTCTTATCTTACACCTAGGGATCTAGAACCTAATAACATTGGTGGTTGTTCTTGGTGAATCCTTTCCCTATGTTCTTCAATTTTGTTGGATTCCAAGTCATTAGTGTAAGGAATTTCAAGGTATGTGAACGATTTCCATCCATTATTCATGTTCTTATTTGATCCCCCTTTTCCCATGAAACAATTCTTAGATATGGGATTCCATGTCTAGATATATAAATAATTTTATGATCCAATGGTGAATTATTATATTATTTATGGATATGTTTGGATCTAGAGAATTATCATCTTTTCCTTGAGTGCATCTAGATCCACTGTTGATAGAGAATATCGCTAGGAAAGTTTAATTGAATCTAAGATTGTTTCCTTGTATTATTAAATATTATTCTAGAATCCCTTATTGTGGTCAACTTGGATTGGTTATAGAGATCCTTGTAATGTGGGTTTGATTCAGATATTGTGTGGGTGCGATTTTGGTATCAACGCATGATGAACATTGATGTTGGTATCGTTGATCTTAAGGTAGGGACTTCATTACATCATAGAGGTTTTTTATATATATTTTGGCATGATATGATGTTGTGTAGACCATGAGACAATGTTTTATGTTTGATCACATGTGTGCATGTGTGTATCCTATGAGACCATGTTCGAGTATGATCACATGTGTGTGTATATGGATACATATAAGTATATTTTTTATACTTGTTTTGATTATATGTGTTATGCCTATTATGTGTGATATATGGACTTTGGAGGTTTAACTTCTAGAAGTGAATGATAGGTGGACCATCATGACTTGTTTATACCTTAAAGGGGGATCATGCGTGACATGCGATGATTTTTACGATGGACCGAGATAGAGATAGGGGTGATACAACCTTGAGGCTTGACCCAAGGTAGTTATAGGATATGATGGCCATATGTCTCAACACGAGGTGGAAATAGGGTGTGACGACCTTGTGGTCTGGCCCATTATTGTGATACGGATTGATGACCCTGTGGCCTAACTCGAGACTCATTATACTTATTATTACTGAGATTTTTTATCCTTGTGGTTGATGTGAGATACATGTGGTGTTCTTGTGGTCAACTCTAGTTCATGATTTCTATTATGATTTTTCTTTTGTCATGGTGCTGAAGCAAGAACTTTTAGAGCTCATGGAATCTTGGTCGGTGCATGACCACTCGATACATGAATTATTTTTGATTTCAAATTTATTTATTACCATGTCATACACCCTTATGCATGTTAACTTATGGTAAGGATGTATTGGTGGTGTCTTATGTGGTTTTTACTTACACACTGCATAGGCATCCCAATGCATGTGCAGACTTCATGACCAAGGATCTAGGGAAATTCAAGGTCCCAGTAGTAGGATACTGAGGAGATGCTGCATAGTGATGGAGGTAGTTCCAAGATAGACTCCAGATATATGTTTCAAAGTATTTATTTATTTTCCTATTTTTTCTTATAAGCAGGTTGACTTTCCCCATCGGGGGTCTCAGTTTTATTTTATGTATGACCAACATGCCATGTGTTATAACATTGTGACTCTCTTTTATTTATTTGTGTTGTTCAAAGATATTATTTATGATTTATATATTTGGGGTTTATGGTTATTGATAAAAATGGTATAGTCTCCCCACTACTCTATTGGGACCCTTATTGCTAGTCGGTATCCACTTGTGTATAAGGAGGAGCACATGGGGTCCCATAGAACTCCACCTTAGACTAATTGATCTGGGTTGGGGAGTTACAACTGAAGAATTATTAAACCAACTAAAATTATTAACAACTGGTTGGATTCTTATAAAACTGATGTAAAATCATACAAAATAGGGACATAGCTAAATTCTTTCTTCCCTCTACTTAGAATAAGTATTACATGGTTGAAGAAGAAGTCTTACATGTATCCAGAATAAGTCTTAAATGATTAAGACGTAGAATAATTCTTATTCCTATCAACCTAAAACAAGTTTTATGTAATCACTAAGATCCTTGTAAAATTATCACATTTTCAAAATTCCACATCAACTCTTTATAATTATTTGAAATTATCATTTATTTTGAACACAGTACAAAAACATATATAAATACTAGATTCTTTAATAACTTTTCAAATTTAAAAGAATAAGGTAAACAATTTTTATAACAAACAAATAATTTGAAAAATAGACCAAGGAACATGAATATATTAATTCCAAACCTGAATGAAACATGCCTGTCATAGGGTGTGGAAAAAGAAAATTTAATTTTTTCTAATGCAACACATAGGATGAACATGATTGTCTCATTTGAGGAGGGTTGCAGTAGGTTAAATTAATAATTCTAATTCACCTAATCTATTTTTTTGTTTTTATATTATTTTTCAAAAAATGATGGTTTTGGGGTTTTTTAGAAAACATGAAATTAAAATAATGTAATCCCAAATTAAAAACTAAATGAATATGACAAAAGAATGTTGATTAGAAAGAAAGGTCGTGGTCTAGGATTTGATAACGTAGGTTCATTCATTATTTATTTGTTTTTTAAATTAAATTTGATAATTCCTTTGATTAAACCTTATTAACTAATTACTTTCCATTGATTTATTGAGTGTGTAATTTTATCATGCCTTTAGAGAACCAAAACCCACCTCCTCTAATAGTCAAATAGGATAACACCTCAACTGATAATGAAATTCCTAAAAGACCCAACTCCATTGTATGTTTTTTAACCTATTCAAGTAACCCTAGTTCCACTGTATGAAATTTTTCCCTGATATAAGGGAGGGAGAAATAATAAATCCAAGAAAAATAATGGAATTAAAAATAATGGAATAGCAGAAGGTCTACACACCCATGAAATACTCTTATATTAAAAAAAATAGAATAAAAAACATGTTGAATTAAATATTAATAATTAAGAACACTGTGAAACCTCCCCCGAGGCCAAGCCTTGGGTTAGTCACACTACTTTACTAAGTGAAAAGATATCATGATGGAAATGTGGAAGAGATAGTGAATGAGATTGGGGTTGGAATAAAAAGAGATATGGAAGAATATGGAAACACTCGAATAAAAAAAATAATGTGTTACATGGGAGAAGAAAATAAAAAGAAAACAAAAATAAAGAAATCCTAAAGAAGTAGCATCCCTATAGTGTAGTGTAGTGGTGGATCCTCGGGAAATGATCCCATCTTCTCTAGCCTAGGTAGGTATTTATTAGCCTCAATTCACCCTAGGTCCAATAAATTTTGTCGTAAATGGGTCAAAAATTCATCTTGGTGGGTCTCAGGGTCATGAAATTTGTTTTCACCCTTAATTAAATCAAATTTAAACATTTTTTGGTCTGTGTATGAGAGTTATAAATCGTGTAATTTCTGTACATGATGTGTAATGTGTGGGGACATGAACCTTTCATGGCCTACTTCACGATCTGTGTTCCTTCCAGTTACACATCTTGAATGCCACTTACACGATGTGTAATGTTGTTTCCAACTAGTTTCACTCTGGTTCTTTATTTGTGATCTTCAAAATTAGTTATTCACTTTTCATTGACCTTACAACAATATCAATATACCTTAAAAAATATGATGTCTTGCCACAACACTTTACGACACATCTTGAAGTGTTTGCAGCATGATACATTCATCCCTTTTTGTTCATTTTTCATCAAACTATGTATCTTGACACAAAACATAAAAACAATTAAATACCATAATGATTAATAATTTAAAGTGAAAAAACATTGTGTTTTATATACAAAAATACAAGAAAAATATGACTATTTCACTAATTCTATTAAAACCCATTCAAAATAAATTTTCATTCATAATTCTACCAAAATAACCAACTATTATTTCTAAAATAATATGAAAATAAAATAAAAGTAAAATTGATCACTAAATAACCAAGAATCTTCATTTTTAGGAAAATATTCAATGAATATAATTTCCAACCATGAATGATGAAGATTCAATTTTTTTACAATTACAAAAAATTTAAGGCCTAAAACACTCTGAAGACATTAAATAAATGTGGAAAACATGTATAAGAATAAATCCACATCACAATCTAACATTATGATCTTAAAATTTTATATATACACTTTGTAATAAAACTTATCCTTGTTCACACAACCTCAATGTGTGACCCCTTGTAAATTTGTAGCATTAAAAATAATTATGAATTTTATAGCCCATAATTCACTACCATGGATTTGAGTAAGGGATGCACAGACTTTTATTAGCATTATGCAGATGGAGATGATAAAAGTCTCACGTTTATCAGTGCTTACTAAAAGCACTGATAAAGATCACATTTATGAGTGCTAAAAAAGAACTGATAAAAGTGAATCCTTTATCAGCGTTTTTCAGTGTTGATAAAGGATATATTTATCACTGTTATTATAAGTGCTGATAAAATATTTTAATAAAAAATATTATAAAAAATAAAAAATTATTATATTAATATTCAAAAATAATTTTTATTTATATAAATTAATTAAAAAACACATGTTTATAATTAATATAAATATAATATATTATAATATATATTTTTTAATAATTTAAATATATATACATTGTTTTAAAAAAGATAACTTATAAGTTTATAAATAAATTTATATAATATATAAGGTGCTTGGGGTAAAAATACATTAAACATGCACACACACCACACACACTGGCCGGAAAGGTAGGCCAAAACCCCCCCAAGGGATAACTCACCCATCAAGCCTTATTTATTCAGTATATGGCCCGAATTCCCAGTGGGCATGAAACCCATTACATAGCCCAAAGGCTCACAAACTGTCCTGAATTCACTGTACAATGTCATGTTCGTATCATGTATATGTCACCAGCTGTCTACGTCATGCATACGTCACCACCTGTAGCATTGTTGTTATTTATGTTTATATATTGATGTGTGAGTATAATTGACATTATATGGTCATAAAGATTATCTGTCGATGTGATTTTGAGTTATGTTCCAAATATTAAGATTACCTATATTATGATGATGCACATGCATATGTTATGTATTCATCTTTATGAATGTTCATTTATAAATTGACACCCGTATATAGGTTTCATTCATGTTATACCCAAGAAGTTATTATGTTCACGTAAATACTTATAAAATTACAATAAATATATTTAAATAAAAAATATATTTATAATATTTACAATTATAAAATTTCAATTATATATAAATAATTTTTAAAAATATATATTTATAATTATTATTATAACTAAATATATATATTTATTTAAATAATTATAAAATTATAATAAATACATTTTTTATAATTTTATAAATATATATATTTATATATTAACAAGTATATATATATATATAATTATATACAAATATTTATAAATATATTTATTTATAATTATAATTATAAATATATATATATATATATATATTTAAATAACTATAAAATTATAATAAATATATTTATGATATTTATAATTTTATAAATATATATAATTATATAAATATATTTATAAATATATACCAATATTTATAAATATATACAAATATTTACTAATATATGCAAATATTTATAAATATATACAAATATTTATAATTATAATTTTAAATAATATATATATATATAAATAATTATAAAACTATAATAAATATATTTATTATATATAATTATAAAATTATAAATCTAATATGTATATTTACTATGATTTTATAATTATAAATAAATATTTATTTATAGTAATTATTATAAATATATATATATATATATATTTAAATAATTATAAGATTATAATAAACATATTTATTATATTTCTAATTTTATAAATATATATAATCAAATTATAAATATAATAAATATATTTATTATAATCTTATATTTATTTAAATATGTATTTATTTATTTATAATTGTAACTATAAATAAGTAAATATTTATTTATAATTATAAAATCATAATGAATATATTTATTTATAGTTATAATTATGAATAAATATTTATTTATTTAAATATTTATAAAATTATAATAAATAATTTTATTAAATTTATAATTTTATAATTATATATAGTTAACATATTTATCTTATATAATTATAAAAGTATAAATTTAATAATATATATATTATAATTTTATAATTATTTAAATAAATATTTATCTATAGTTATAACTATTCATAAAGAAATATTTATTTAAATAATTATAATATTAAAAAATTAATTATATATAATTTTATCATTTTATAATTATTTAAACAAATAAATATTTATTTATAGTTATAGCTATAAATAAATATATATTTATTTAAATAATTATAAATTTATAAATTTAATTATTTATATTAATTATAATTATATAATTATATATATATATGTACTTATAACTATATATATATATATATTTATAATTATAATTATAAATATAATAAATGTTTTTATTATAAATTTATAATTATAAATAATTTATTAACATTAGGTCTTTATCATCACTTTTTTCAACACTTATAAAGATAACCCTTTATCAGCACTAAAAAAGCACTGATAAAGATCAGTTTTTTCAACGCTTTATATTTTAGCGTTGATAAAAAACCATCTTTTTTAGGACTTTCCAAAAATCATTGATAAAAGCCTTTTGAGTTTTTATAAATGGAACCCTAACAGAACCTTACCGTCGCTCGTACTTTAAGATTTTGTGGAAGTAGAACTCTTTCACCACCTCTACTGCCCCCTCTGACACCTCAGTTGCCCCTACCTCCGCTTCTACCATCGCTGCCCCTTCCCCCGGACCCTATTACTATCGCTAGAACTCCATTTCTAAAGTGTTATCCTATTTGTACCTATTTTTAGCCATCATCCCTACTCATGTTTCCCTTTCTCTTGACGAACCTAACTCTCATCCTTTGTGTGCATCTTACTCCTCCTCCTCTTGTCTTCATTTTCTCGGTGCCCTAGCTTCAGATGCAATGGAATCAGTCGATATTAATTCATTCAGATTCCCTTTTATCCATTTTTTTCATGCCATGTGGAGTGAACCAAAATAGTTGATGAAGTATAAGTAGTGACAGTTCAAGTGAGTTCCTAAGATATTCTACATTGTCAAAAAAATTCGATTGAGGCTAACAGTTGAAGGATTAATACCCTAAAACCCCAAACTAGTTCAATAGAATTAGGTTAGAAGTAGAGAAGGAAAGAGGAAGCTCTCAACTTGGAGATAAAACACTAACTTTTGTATCCAATTACAATAATTAGATTCAATTTTATTCTTTAAATTATTTTTCTTTTAATTATTATTAATTAGATTTGTTCTATTTTAATAATTCAATTCTTCTTCAACGATTATGCCCATTGTTCATCTATTATTAATAAATGTTTTTTTCTTATGATGTTAGTAAATTATTTTTATTTCTTATATTTTTTCATATATGGTATAATGATTTTTCATTTAAATTAAGTGATTTATAATCACTTTCATGCAAGAGATCTTAAATTTCATTGTTCTATAAGAATTGTATTTAGATTTAGGACTTAAAATATTATTTTGTGTTTGTAAATGAATATTTTTAATGGAAAAGGATATTTTATTGAGTGAGTTTTTTTAAAAGAAATTTTTTGATGAAATTAAAATAATTTTAATGGTTGTGAAATGTTTCAAATCTGATTTCTCTTCTACTTTAATTTTTAGATGCACTTTTTGGTATTTAAATGAAAATGGGATTTTGAGAAATTCATTAATTTTTTGAAACCATGTGTCAATATTTCCTTGTAAAAAGGAATTTATTTAATTTTAAATGTTTGAGATGTGGTTGATTTAATTATTAAAAATTAGACAATTTTTTTGGAATTTTTTGAAATTATTTAACCTGAAAATATGGATTTAATTTTTAATAATTTTGATTGCTTTTAAAGTGTGCTTTTATTTGAAAAATGATTTTAACCCTCTTGTGATAGGGGTGTTATTTTAATGGAAATAAAAATTTTAAATTGTTTTGTTTTACTTTTTTCTCTTATGGATTGTGCTTTAAGATCTAACCCCTTGGTTTACATTGGGACTATTTGATTTGAGTGTCTTTTAAAACATGAAGGAGATAGATTCATGTTTCACATGGATTTATTTCACCTCCATGAAATGTATTGATATGAGGTAGAAACTCCATTATGAGGATACAAATTAGGGAAAATCCTCTTATTATTTTAATTTATTTTTCTAGTGATTGGATTTTCCCAAACTCTGAAAAGGTGTTAGGGGAATTATCTTTTTCCCCTTAGGAATTATTGAGTAATCATCCTTTCTTTTTCATAGTGAGAAAGATCCTCATGAGGTTATGGAATGGTTTGGTCATCCTTAGAGATTCAGGAAGTTGGAAACTCCTGAGTGGTTTGAGGTGATTATTATTTTTGGGTAGTGTGCTTGATGAGCTTAGAGTGGTTTGGTATTTTTTAATTAATTTCCATTATAGTGAGTTCTTGGTAAAAATAATTTTCATTATCTTACAATATCCTCCATTATCCAACATAAAAATGAAATCTCACAAAAATATATATAATAATCCCAAAGAAAATCTATTTTTATACATGTATTTTGATATATATATATATATATCATGAATGATATGTATCTCTATAAAATTATCTACTCTTTCACTTAAAAATGATTAACCTTTATTAGCTCCAAAAATTGGCCTTTATAAATGTTTTAACACCATTAAAGCATGTCTATAATTGAAAAAATGTATTAAATAAATAGTACATAATAATTTTTATAATATTAATAAACCTTAAAAAACTTTAAACTCGTTGTAATTGAATAAAAAAACCCTCAAGTATCTTTCTAGTAAACTCACTATGCATTTTTTGGAGAGATTTCAATAGAACATATTTTGTTTATTTATTTTTTAAAATATTAATATCACTGAATCAAATATGATGGATGTGAATAAATAATGGATGAATATGAATAAGATTACAAGAGACTATGAATATAGAGTAAAAGAGTTTATCAAGTTTGTAAAAGATCATGCATATGACCCTTCTCAAATCCTTTGTCCATGTTGACACTGTTGTTATTCAAGACTAATTTATCCATAGGAGTTGGAAAAAAACTTGATTTGTCATGGAATAGATCGAAGATATAAATTTTAGAATAAAAATAGGGAAAAAGTGAATGTAGGTACTGGCTGGGATAACAATGTGTTTTATGGATCATCTAATATGATTACAAGTGTGGAAAATGAATAAGATCATATCAAGGATGTGATTACAAATGTGAATGATGTTGAATATCGTATTGAGTAAATGAAAAGTATAGTTTAAGATGATGTTTTTGACTACCAAAAAACGTTTTAGAAGTTAAAAGAGTTATGTAAAGAAGCCATTGTATGTGGGTTGCACTAAATATACAGCAATGTCAGCCATACTGAAACTGTATAATTTTAGAGTAGGAAACTGATGGAGTGACACAAGTTTTACTAAACTACTTTCTCTCTTGAATGATATGTTCCTAGAATATAATGAGATCCCTAGCCGAATGTAAGATTCCAAACAAATGTTAAAATTGATGGGTGTGATCTCTGAAAGAATGCACGCCTGCCTGAATGATTTTATACTGTTTCAAAAAGACCAAAAATCACTTAAAGAATTCCCAATGTGTGGTGCTTCTCAATACAATAAATATGAATCGAGTCCAATGAATGTTGTATGGTAATTTCGAATCATTCAATGGTTTAGGAACCTATATGTAAGTGAGGAGACTATAGGGAAATTGACGTGGCATGTAGATAAATAAAATAAAGATGGGAAATTAACTCACCTAAAAAACTCTCCTCCGTGGAAGAAAATTGACAGTGAGTATACTGAATTTGTAAATGAGTTGATAAACCTTTGTATTGTGTTATCTACAGATGGAGTGAATGCTTTTGGTTTTTAAAGCAACATATAGTACATGATCAGTAATGTTGGTAAATTATAACTTGCCACCGTGGTTATGCATGAAATGAAAGTAAATCATGTTATCTATGCTTATATCAGGACCAAAACAACCAATTAATTATATTGATGTTTATTTGGATCTATTTACTGAGGATTCGAAATTATTTTTGGATTCAGTTGTTACATTTTATGATACTTACAGAAATGAATATTTCACATTGAGATCCATGTTGCATGGGATGATAAATGAATTTCTTTATTATAGAAATTTTTTAGTATATAACATTAAAGGAACTAGAGGGTGTACCATCTGTGAACAAGGTATATAGTTAATTAGGTTGAAACATTAATCTAAGACTGTGTTTCTAGGACATCTCATATTTCAACCCCAATGGCATAAGTACCGATCTTGTACGACATCATTCGATGGAAGTTAATAAGAACCTACAACACCATCTCCACTAAAAAGTGATCAACTATTTGAGAAAGTAAAATATGTGGAAATTACTTTTGGTAAACTGTTTTCAAAAAACCATATGAAAAATGGTTGGAAAAAGAGATCGATGTTTTTTGAATTACCATACTCTAATTTTCTGTACGCCATGCATTATATTGATGTTATTGATGTTGAAAAAAATGTATGTGATAGTGTAATTGGAATGTAACTAAATGAACCAGGAAAAACACAGGATGGAATTAAGGTTAGGTTGGACATGGTTGAAATGAGAATATGGGAAGAGTTGGTACCAGTAAAGGGTGAAAAAGAAGCTTTTCTTCCTCCATCTACTTACACTATTTCTAGGTAAGAGAGCTATTCATTTTTCAACTTCTTGAATGACATAAAAGTTCCAGGGGGGTATTCATCGAATATCAACAATATCATGTCAATGACTGATTTAAAGTTAAGGAATTTGAAATCTCATGAATTCCATGTTTTGATAAAATATCTAATTCATGTAGATTTACATTGCATTTTTTCAAGAATGTCCATCATACATTAACCAGGCTATGTTTTCTTTTCAAATCTATATGCATTAAATTTATAGACCCAACAAAATGTTTGACTATAGAAAGAGAAATTTCCATCATATTATTTTAATTGGAAATATTCTTCCTTCTAGTATTCTTTGATATGATGGTTCACTTGATGGTTCAATTGGTGAGAGAGATTTGACTATGTGGTCATGTACACTATAGTTGGATGTACCCCATTTAACAAAATATGAAGATTTTGAAAGGGTATATAAAAAATTGAATTTGGACAAAGGGTTTTATTGTAGAGTGATATATTATTGTGGAGGCTATTAAATTCTATATCAACTACTTTTCTGCTGTGGAAATCATTGGTTTACCAAAATCTCATCACATTGGAAAGCTTGTGGGTGAAGGAATTTCTCAATGAGACGTTGTCACAATTAATATTACAAATTGGGATCAGGTACACCTTTATGTTTTACATAATATTTTGGAAGTTTCCCATATGTTGAAACCCACAAAGAAATTATTATAAATTTGAATATATCAAGGGATAAAATATGGATATCAAATACATATAATCAACAATTTATAGGATGGTAATGGGACCATATTTTTAAAAAGTTTGATGAAAATCCAAATTAAATTCCATAATGACTTCAATGTCTAGCCAGAGGACCAAGTTTATTTGAATTATATTATAAAATTTATGTAATTAATGGTTATACATTCTATAAAAATAAACATGATGAAGGAATTACCATGAAAAAAAGCAGAGTTACACTTTTGGATAAAGAAATGAATGTTTCTCGTTCTAAGTATAAAAATACATTTTTTGAAAATATGTCATACTTTGGAATCATCAAAAAAACATGGGAGTTGGATTATACAACCTTCCAATTGATTATTTTTCAATTCAAGTGGGCTTATAACAGGAGTGCTATTAAAATAGATGGTTTGAGATTCGTGAAAGTGGATTTTTGTATGGAAGGTCACAAAGAAAAGCCATTTATAATGACATCACAGATAATAAAATAATTTTATACTCCATATCCCACAAACCTAAAGTGGTCAATTATTCTGTTATAGACCAAAATCAATGGAGGTTTAGATGAAAATTCAACTAAAAATGTCCCTTTCATTGGGACGTCGCAATCATTTCATAGTGGCCCCAATGAAGATGGAGTTTTTTATTTCATAGGAGACCACAATAAAGGGATTTAGATAATCTATATAGGGTTCAAATCCCTTCATCATTTAAAAAAATAGAGTACAATAATCAAATTATTTATTTTTTATAATATAAATTGTGTTACCTCATGTTATTATATGATCACTCCTATATTTATGTAATCGAAATTAAATATTAAAACACTTATATAGATAATGACTTATATATGTGTTGGTTCTCCCAGTACAGAGGAACAATGACCTTATGCACGTGTTGCTGCTACCGGTCTGGAGGAACAACAGGTTTCTCAACATGTTGTTACTACTAGTGTAGAGTTACAATGACTTTCTGCACATGACAATGCTACTGCTCTAGAGGAACAACATATTGATGATGTTGAATCTGAGAAAATGGTAAGTGAAGAAGATCTGGTGATACAAAAAAATAGGAGCACTATAGATTAACAGTGTTAGTAAAAATCATTAAGGTGAAAAGAAAAGGAATCAAATTCAAGGTCAGATGGAATGTGCGAGGTCAACATGTTAACCCCAACAAGGTCATGTTCAATAGTTACATTGGACTCATCACTCGACAAAATGTTCTAATTGATGTATATTTGTGACACCGTGTTGTTCCCATGCTTAAGACACTAATGTGGGGTGATATTACAGTAACATTATGATATCATTTATTTATTTTACTATAAAATAAAATAATGAAACATTGACATACTCTTCATAATCCCTTGAAGAGTGTATTTATATTATATAAATCCCACAATAAATATGTATTAATGATTTATAGAAGGATTCATAGCATCTTTCACACAATTCTAATGAGATTTCATATTAAAGATGCTGAAGGGAAAATAAACCCACACCTGCTGCTTATGTATGCACACCTAATAACCCAAGAAATGTGGGATTCATTTAACGGTAATTGTATGGATATTTTTTTCTAGGTATATTGTTGATGGAATTACATTGTTTAATAATATGTGTATTTATCCCTTTTATTGATAATTTTTTATTTATGAAATAATAACTGAGTGCTGAAATAAAAGAATGGGCAGAAAAACCAAGTACCCCTACCATAAAGCAAGGATGGGGTATGCTTCACTTGAAAAAAATTGGTACGTATTTTTAAATCTACCATTGTACTTTTATGTGACATGATACAAAAATATTATTATATTCCTCTATTTATATGAAAACTGTTGAATCAAAATTCAAATCCACTTCCACCCCACACCATGTGCTCTGGAAAGAGGAATGTGTAAATTAATATGGGATACTTGTAGATGAAAACACACAGAAAGTGTGAGAACCATGTGTAAGTATGACATATTAATTTTTTTACTTTAAATATCTATTACATAATGATGATTAATTATTTTTTTATATTGTATATTCTACGTAGTCATAGGAATTATCAAAACACGTTCCAAATGAACACCTACAATCAGTGGCCATGAAGTGGATAGAATAGTATGTCTGTGTGAGTGGTCTGGGTTTTGGGGTGACACCTCGAATATTTTTAAGAAAAAAAAACAAAAAGAGGACAAAGATACAGAAGTAGAATAGATTAAATCAAGATTAACTTCCCTTGAATAAAAATTTCATTGGAAGTATGATTTGCTAGCAACTATTATAGGGGGAAGTAAAGAGAAGAAAAAACTCAAGAACAAATATTGTGTGAATATCCCTCCCCACCCCCACTAGATTTTAGGTGAGCCATTCCCCTCAAAGATCTATATTAGTTAAAGTAATAAATATTCTAATAATTGTTTATGTGAAATGTGAATTAGACAGACACTGATACCTTTCATGTACTAATATTTTATGGGGTGAAAATGACTGTGATTTATATCTATGAACACCCACCCATCACCTTTTATAGTGGGCTATGGTGTTAAATATGCAAGATGACATGCTACACAATAGACCACTTTCAATAGGTCATGTGAGAGTGGAGATTATCATAGCTCGTGATCTGATCATTGAGCTACATATTCCACTTGTCGAAGAAGATATTCATAAGGTCGACCAAACTATTGGAACATTCGTCGTATGACTGTCATATCATGTAAAAATACATTTTGACAACGAGGTTTTCATTTCAAATTAATTTTTCGTGATAAACCTTTAAAAATTAATGAAAAAAGGTTTGAACCAATTAATGTTATTACAAATGGACAAAGGGAAGGGGGTAAAATTAATGTTAGACTGAAAAACATCTAAAGTATCAACCAACTGATTGAAAATATATTCTGAAATCACCTTTATCCCACCCATTCAATATCTACATTTACTAACATTAAAGGTTCACGTGGATACAAAGTTACAAAATGGTAGTAGTCACATAGTTGATTTTGAATAAAATATGTATGGATATGAAGGTATATAATACATTTATTTTGTGAATGTAAATGAAATCATTAATTATGAATGGATAGGAGCCTCAGTTTTAAATGTATACATGATATATGTTTTCAATATTTTATTTTCCAAAAGATGATATACTATGTTAATTATGAATAAATACATTTAATTTTTTTTAAGGTTTATATATCAACAGTAATTGAATAAATTTCCCCATAAATGTTTTTGGACTTGTTAGTCCTCAAGAAACCTTTACAAAACAAAAATGGAATATAATCTAAAAAATGGATGTAATAGTGGTAGACCTAGAAAAATCGTTTGAAATAAAACTTAAGGATGATAGAATATTCTTAATACCAATGATGCAGGGGTAAAAATATAAAATTTAATAATATAAAATATATTTTCATTTATTTCCTTACTTATTTTTTTATATTTTTAGGAAAAATTGGATGCACATTTCGATAAATTTGGATACTCAAAATATTTATTTCTTGGATTCACTGCATTGATACCCAAAAAACCGACCACACATGAAAGAATTTTTCAACTGGTAATACCCTACATCCAATTTTTTATAACTAAACTTCAAGTTATATAAATTATATTTTTTAATGGGGATTCTATTATGATAGGGTGATGTATAAATATAATGAAAAATAAGGAATGGGGATAGGGTTTAATCAAAAGGATCCTGAAAATTTCTACAATTGGAAAAGTATGAGGGTATGTATAATAATATTTCACTATCGAAACACATATCAAAACAAATTACTTATTTTTATCAATGTTTCTATAGTTTCCAAAACAAAAAAATAGAAATGAATGTGGTTATTATGTTTTCTGAATTTATCAGACAGATCATATTCCATGGAAAAACTAGTATCCCCCAAGAGGTATCTTCAAAGATAATTACTATCTCATTTAAAATATTTATTAATCTTTTATGTATTTATATTTTTCTAATAAAACTATGACTGTAAAAATTAATCTTATTCATAAGATGATATTGATTTTATTATAAATGAATGGGAAACATAATTGATGTTAGAATGTACACAAATAGAATGAAGATGTGACTTCCATAGAACTAATGGATTGTTTCCTATTTATGTTTAATTTATTTCCTTTTAGTATTACTCACATAATGATTGTTTTCTTATATAGGTGGATTCCATTTTTCAAGTTGGGGTGGTTTGTTCAAAGCTACTCATGCTTTTAATAGATTGGACTTCGAGGATAAAACTGATATAATGATAACAAGGAAATGGGTCAATAATGTATACAACCATCATGAAAAGGTAAATTCCTACTAATTTAATTAATTTTATCATCATTTTATATATTATTTTTAAGTTATTTTTCTTATCATTTTTATCTCATACTTATTTAGTTGTTTTCACAGATCTTTTTGAAAGTCATATATTTCTTTCAACTATCTACAACAAGCCACAAAAGAGATAACATGTTCCTTTCTGCCAATGTTATAATGCTTTCCATAGATTTTCTTTATCGACCTACTGACACTGCCTATTAAGTTGGTGTTATTAGCCAAAAAACCATTCTCTTTATTGAAAAATAGAATATTGGAGGAAGCTCTTATTCCCATTATAGTGAATTCTCATGATATAATGGGCATTTGAGATTCCTCTACTCTTCTAGTATTCAGCAATGAGAAAGGTTTTTCATCTAAGAACATCCAATCAATATGTAGTGTTAGCAGTTTGAAAAATAAATGCAATGGTAATCATTGTAACATTGGAATTGAGGGATTTTTTGAGACTTTGGGACATGTAGGAATTCATGACACCTCAATCATACACATGGTGTGACAAGTATGACTCTAGGTGATTCTTTTTATTTAAAATTGACATTAATTTTTGTAAAATAGACAAATGACATACTCAAAACCAAACAAACACTTTTATGTTGTTTTAGTAATTTATGAAAATGATCCATAAGTATTTTATGATGTGTAGGAATCATCCTCACATCAATCCATTGCATGATGTGACAAGTATGAATCCAAGTGTCTATTATCAATTTAAAATTGACATTTTAGTTTAAAATGTGTCACTCACTAAAAATTGAGACAACATGCTCGGATTGCCTTGATAATTGGGGAGATAGATTCATAAATTATTTTTTATTTGTAGTAATTGCTCTCATTTGAAATTGATACACAATTTGGTCGATGTGATTCAAAGTATGTGTTTCCAATTTAAAATTACATTTTATTTAAAAAGACAAGTGACGTACTGAAAATCAGTAAAACACATTAGGATTGTTTTGATACTTTAGAAAAATGATCCCTGAGTCATTTATGATATATATGAATCACCCTCACCTCAATCCAATGCATGGTGTGACTGGTATGACTCCAAGTGTTTGTTATTAGTTTAAAATTGACATTTTAGTTCAAAATGTACCACTCATTGAAAATAGAGAAAACACACTCGGATTTTCTTGATAATTTAGTAAATCTATTCATAAATAATTTTTGATGTATAGAAATTTGTCTCATGTCAAACTAATGCATCATGTGACTGTTATGTGTTAATTTTTGTGTTTCTAGTTTAAAATGACATTTTAGTTAAAAAGACAAGTGACATATTGAAAATTGAGAAAACACATTTGGATTGTTTTTATACTTTAGGAAAAGGATCCATAAGTTATTTGGGATGTATAGGAATCACCCTCACCTCAATACCACGTACATTGTGACAGGTATGACTCCAAGTGTATCTTTTTATTTAGAATTAACATCAATTTTAGTAAAAATGAAAATTAAACTACTAAAAAGCAAGAAAATGAATTCAGATTGTTTTAATACTTTAGAGAAATGATACATAAGTCATATAAAAGTTTAGGAATCATCTGCAGTTTAATATGACCCATGGTGTGACTAGTATGACTCCAAGTTTGACATCAATTTTAGTAAAAATGAATACTAACCTACTCCAAACAGAGAAAATACATTTGTATTGTTTTGATACATTGGTCAAAATATCCATAAGTCATTTGTGACATGTAGGAATCAACCTCACCTTAATAAAACACACTATGTGACCTATATGACTCCAAGTGTAACTTTTTATTTTAAATTGATATTAATTTCAGAAAATGGAACAAGTGATATACTTAAACAAATAAAATAGATTCTTATTGTTTTTATACTTTAATAAAAAGATCCATGAGTCATTTCGGATTTTTAGGAATCATCTTCACTTCAATATGATGCACTATGTGACCGTTATGACTCAAAGTGTGTCTTTTTATTTAAAATTTACATCAATTTTGGTAAAACAGAAAACTGACCTACTCAATACCAAGAAAACTCATTTAGATTATTATTATACTTTAGGGAAATGATCCATAAGACATTTTAAATGTGTAGGAATCATCCAAACCTCAACACGATGCACAGTGTGACAGATATGACTTGAAGTGTGTCTTTTTATATTAAATTGACATTAATTTTAAAAAAAGGAACAAGTGACATACTGAAAACCAAGAAAATGAATTTAGATTGTTTTGATACTTTAGGTAAATGATACATAAGTCATTTGAGACATTTAAGAATAATACCCACCTCAATATGACACATTATTTGATCGGTATGACTCCAAGTGTTTCCTTTTATTTAAAATTTACATCAATTTTAGTCAAAAAGAAATCTGACCTACTCAAAACCGAGAAAAGGCATTTAGATTGTTTTTAAACATTATGAAAATGACCCATAAGTTATTTTTGATGTGTATAAATAAACTGCATCTCAATCTGATTCACATTGTGTCTGATATGACTCTAAGTGCATCTTTTAATTTTAAATTGTAATGAATTTTAGAAAAAGGAATCAGTGAAATACTAAAAACTGAGCAAACACATTCCAATTATTTTGATACTTTAGGAAAATTATCCATGGGTCATTAGGAACATGTAAAAATCATTCACACCTCAATTTGATGCAAGGTGTGACTGATATGACTCCAATTTCATCTTTTGATTTAACATTGACATCAATTTTAGTAAAAAGGATAAATAACCTACTCAAAACTGAGAAAACACATTCGAATTGTTTTGATACTTTAGGGAAATGATCCATAAGTCATTTGGATATGTAGGAATCATCCTAACCTCAATCAAATACATAGTGTGACCGATAGGACTTCAGGTGTGTCTTTTTATTTAAAATTGACATCAATTTTAGTAAATAGGACAACTAACCTACTCAAAACCAAGAAAATTAATTCATATTGTTTTCATACATTAGTAAAATGATCTATAAGAGATTTTTTGACATGTAGGAATCAACTGAACCTCAATATGATGCACGGTGTGACTGATAGGACTCTAAGTGTGTCTTAATATTTTAAATTGACATTAATTTTAGAAAAAGGAACAAGTGACGTAATGAAAACTAAGAAAACACATTCTTATTGTTTTGATAATTTAGGATAATGATCCATGAATCATTTATGACATGTAGGAATAACCCTCACCTCAATATACTGCACGGTGTGACCAATATGACTCAAAGTGCCTGTTATGAGTTTAAAATTTACATTTTAGTTCAAAACAAGTGTCACTCACTAAAAACCATGAAAATTCACTCTGATGGTCTTGATAATTTTGGATATAAATTCAAAGTAATTTGTGACATGTAGGAAGTAGTCTCATGCCAAACCAACACACGATGTGAAAAGTATGACTCAAAGTGCATGTTTTAAGTTTAAAATGACATTTCAGTAAAAAACACATGCGACATACTAAAAACCGACCAAACAAATTATGATTGTTTTTATATTTTAGGACTATGATTCATAAGTAATTTGGGATGTCTATGAATTAGTCACATGAAAATATCATGTATGGTGTGATAGGTATAACTCCAATTGTGTATTTATTTAAAATTGAAATTAATTTAATTAGAAAGAAAAATTGACATACTCAAAACTGAGAAAACACATTTGAATTGTTTTGATACTTTAAGACAACGATCCATACCTAATTTTTGACATGCTAGAATCAACTGCACTTCAATACAATGCACTGTGTGACCGTTATAATTCCAAGTGTGTATTTTTATTTAAAGTTGAAGTTTTTTAATGTATTCTTTCATATTAATGTTTAATTTATTTATTTATAATATTACTAACATAAGATTTCTTTTCTTATATAGGTTTATTTTTTTGATTGGGTTGAGGTGATTTTTTCGGCAATGGATACAATGGGTGGACCTTTTTTAGAGGGGATCATAGGTGCCAAAGGCGATTAAACATTAAAGTTTTTAAATCTTTATGGATAGTAATTGTAAATGAAATTATACAAAACATTGTTTTAAATGTATACAGTAGTTTTTTTGTATTCGTGATGTAAAATTGATTTCAATGAAATTATATATCCTATGTAAAGGTTACATATTGGGGTTTCTACAGTGCATTATTACACAAAAAACACAATGTAGCATGTGGGTCCTTTATCAATACTATTTCTAGCATTGATAATCAACCCCCTTTATTAGTGATTTTTTAGCAAGGAGAAAGGGGACCCTCCTTTAATAGTGATAAGGTTAACGGTTCTTTTTAGCACTGTTAAAAGCCTTTTTGTGCACGGTTAAAGGGAATATCTTTAGTAGTGATTGTACTCAAGGATTAACCTATAAAAAGTTTAATTGTTGCTCAATACACAAATGTAACTAGCATAATATCCATCAAAAAATTATATTTATTACTATATTTACTAGATATGTAACATAGATAATGCATAATAATACAATGTCTTTGGGATTCATAATCATAATGTTCAAAACTAGAAAAATCTAACAAAATATTTTTACTTTATAATATCTCATACTATGATGTACTTAAATCATTGTTGTTAAAATGGATATCACTTAGAACCCTTTATAAGAATAAAAATTTCTTTTAAGTCACTAGTAATAAGTAACAATCTAACTATTACATTATGTTATTATATTACTAATATACCCTAAAATATTTTAGGATAAACTTTAAATAAGATTGATATAAATAATTATTTATTATAATTTTTTAATTATCGAAGTTCAAATTTTCTCTTACTAGATTCCAAGAAGATATATTTTTTAAAAATACATTTATAAGACATAAAAACACTTGTGTAAATAAAATAACATTTATTTTCTTTACGGTAATATTAAATAAATAAAATATTTTTGGATATAAGTGACATTCATATTTAGAACTAAAACAACCTTATCATTTACTTTCTTTACCATAAACTTATCTTAGTTTAAACATAATCCCACTAACCTCTTAGAAATTATATTCACTCTAAATATATTTATAAAAAACACATGAATTTTTTATAGATAAAATAAACTTATTTTATTTAATGAGAAAATTTAATAAATAATTCTCAATAACCAAATCTCATAAATAATTTTATGTTCTTATAGAAATGTCTTAAGAAGAGAATTATTATTTATTAAAGTATTCCGCAATTATATAGTGGTAACTATTTCCATCATATCATAAAAAAATACATGGATAAAAAACTTTTATCCAAGATAAAACTCCCTTTTTCCAATCTTTTAAAACCATGTTATAAAATGGATAAAATCGTAAACCATGTTTATAAAAAAGAACATCTCATTTTATTCAATATTTTCTTAATTTTAAAAATTTGTATACATTTAAAATTATTTTTAATGTACAATTTGTATCATTTTCTATTTTAAAAGGAAGAATAATTTTTTATAACATTAATAATTAATGTAGAATCTCTATGGAATTTAATACACCCCTTCAGATATTATGGAAATTATGTCTCCAATGCTAAGGCTTTACAAAATGGAAACATTATCCTTCCTTCCCAAAAATTACATTAAGTATCAAGGACCTAAGCTGAAAACTGGACCCACCAATAGTTATATTATTCTTCTAATATAAACTTTTATCTTCATATAATATCATCATAGTATGAAATCTTATACCAACCATGTCCTGATCAATTATCCTCAATATATTGAGTTGGTCGGGTAAAACTTCCTCAAACCCATTCATGTTATAGTTCACAATAAATTTTTCAAAACTATTTCAAAAATGATTATATAATGAAGTATATAGATGGATATATCATTAAAATAGATCTCATCTTCTCCAAGTAATTAGAATACCTAATAATATTAAGTGCATGAGAGAGACGCTAAGTTTCCTTTAATAATTTTTCATCTAAAAATCATATAGAACCTTGTATCGCTCTTTTCTTTCTTATTCTTGATAGATTATCTTTAAGTTATTTGTTATACTAAACACATACACGTTATCATGTTGATTTTTTAACTTTGGTTCCGTAACAATATGCATAAAATTTAAAATATCTAAAAAACCCTTCTTATGGTTATAGTAATCATCTATATATGATTTTTGAGTTGTTTTTCTAGTCAACTATTCAGAAAGGGGTTACTCTAATGTATAAAATTTTTCTTCTTGATTGAGAGTAATTCTCAAGTTTTTGTACCTATCCAAGAAGATATTTACAATAATAGTATCCTATTATAACACTAATTTCAAAGTCATGGTTTATGATGATGTCATTCTATCTATTATAGAAAAATTTATCAGATGAGTATCATATTTTACATCTACTTAACAAATAATTTATTTAATTTTATCCCATTAAAATAATTAAACCCTTTAATATTCATTATAAACATAAGTGTCTAAATTTCAAATTTCCCTAAAATTCGAATCACTTGGGCCTCTCTCACATTTTCAGCTATATAAGTATACAATTATATTAATTATATCATACATAAATCTTAGAAAATTGAGTGGATAACTACTTAACCAAATTCATCATACGAATTATCCAAAAATACATTCTTTTAGGAAACCAATCATATTATAATCAACAAACTTAGTGTATCCTGAGGATCATACTAAATAAAAGCACTTAATCATATTAGGTTTTCCCATATTTTGCATATAAACACCTGTATTTTTCTTAAAATAGCCTTTTGGATGATCAAGGTCTTGAAAATGGACTATTTTAAAAGGGTCTTAATCTAAGCAGATGATTTTAACTTTTATATTATATAAAAGTATGAATGTTTTTAATGATTTAGTTTTTTATCATATACCTTGTTGACTCCCACAAAATGATCATCAGAAAATCCACAAGGGGATAAATACCTGAATATGGGTATTATTTTTCCCCACAAATGAAAGGAAGAAGAATGTGTCCAACCTCACATATATCACATGAACCTCTAGAAGAAACATGTAACACCCCAAGCTTCTATGATACACATCTATTTGAATAACACCATAGTGTGTGTTCTACGCAACTTCAAGTTCTAACACACCACAACCAATCAAACTAGCCGTTATGAATAGTAATACCCACCTTTTGAAATTTGATAAATTTTATCTTTCAAAAGGGACTTCATTTTTGGATTTAGAGTATTGAAACTAGCTTAGGGTGAATTTTTGGTATTTTTCTAAAAACTTTCAATTCTTGATGAATAGTGAAAAACACTGAGTTATAGTTTAAAACCGAATTTTTATTTAAATAATTATATATTTTATTTAAATTTATTTTTGGTAAAAATAGACACATAATACCTATATTAGTTCAATGTAATTCATTGGATTCAGTTTATAATAATTTTAGATATATAAATATTATATTGAACTTTTTACAGTCTTTTACCCACCTCCTTGGAGCATTTTAAAATTTACATAAAACTTAATTTTACCGCTTCTGTGAGTTGAATTTCAAAAATCTAAGTGACATGGTTGATATTAGTAAGTAAAATTTGGTTCAATAATATGAAAATAAATTTTGATGAATAGTAACTTTTTACTTTTATTTACCACGGTTAAAAGTAAATAGGGTAATTAAGGGTAAAACGATATTATTATTACCATAACACATGTTCTAATTCTATTTGATAAGTGAAATTCGACCAAAAACATCCTTAGGAATAAAATATGATCCTTTAGGTCCACTTGGATTAGATTAGAAGATTTATTATTATTTAATTCAAAGAAGAGTTAAAAGAGTTAAATTCAAAGTTTAATAACTAAAACATTTTTAATATAGGGTTATACATAAGATAAATTAGACTAAAAATATTCATTAGAAAGATAATAATATTTCCTACATAATGGTATTATATTTATAATTTTTATACATTAAATAATTAAATTTATTTATGATACAATGATGATGCAGTAATTACATAATTAATGAAATATTAAAATAATTGATATTATAAATATCCAAATAAATGTAATTTGAGACTTTTTATGCATCAAATTAATTTTATAGGTTAATATGACATGTTAGGGTTGGTTAGATGAATTGTTTTTGAAGTAATAATGCTGTTATGAATTTAGAAAAAACAAAATACCAAATAGTGTCAAAATTGACATAAAAGAGTTTTTAAAACAAATATTATATTATAAATTGATATTATATTCCTCAAAATCTAAGGTTTGGCCAAAATAATTATATAATGATATTTTTATCATTAATTAAACACTTGGGATTTTCTTGGAAGTTTATACTATTTTTATTAACCATATAATATAAAAATACAAAGATACATGGTAAATGTCAAACTATTTAACTAAGAGTTAAATATAAAATTTAAGTTAATATATTGACCCATAACTGTATAAAACCTATTGGTTGAGTGGTTTTAGACCCATCCCAACCTTAAGATTTAAATAATTTATTTTGGAGCCATTGGAAATAGAAAATTACTTTATTATAAAATAATATTTCTAGCTTTTCCTAAGGTGACCCTCACCCCTCTTATAAAAGGGCACCCCCCTTCTCTCTAATTCACACCATCTAATCCATTTAGATCCTCCAAAACCTGCCCAAATACCCTATAAACTATCATACCTTTATCCTATATGCCTTTCTTTAGTCATAAAGCCATCATAAGGATCCCTTTTGATCAAATCAAAAGGAAGAACCCGAAGAAGAGGTAAATATTTCATCACCTCTTTCAATTTCTTTTCTTCTTCCACATCCCATTTCTTTGTTGTTTACATTATATAATAATAAATCCAGTATCTTCTATATAATGTGATGTTATTATAAATATGGTACAACCATATTCATTATTCTATCCATCCTTTGAATGACATGTCACCAAACGTGCATACGTACGGCTTACCATCTCCACGTCGTGGTGTAATTGTTATTCAATAAATTATTATTTTTATGGATATAATAATGATGTGTAATTGATGTAAATAATAAATATAACATGATAATGCTTATGTATATATGATATACCATCCAATTATATATTATTTTAATATCAAAATAATGATATTGTCGCTCGTGCATACGTACAGATTACCGTCTCCACGAACGCGATGAGATTCATTCCCCATCGTAATCCATTCAAGAATAATTTTCATTAGATGATTAAAAATAATGTTTAAAGACTTAATATCATTATGAATATGAATAAGATACATCCTATCTATAACAAACATTACTTATGTAACAAAGCATATAAAGGAAAACGAATCGGTTAACACCCAAAAGGATGATAATACTAAGATATTATTAACAATGCAATGTTAAAAGATCATATATGATATCATATTAATGTATATAATTCTTGTGTAGTTTAATAACAATTATTTCACCATTATACATGAGGTTAACCTACCCTCGACCAAGGAAAATTACAAGGTAAGGGTTAATTCTACAACCTCTTCATTATTCAAGGTTGTTTATATGTAATTATCTACTGGGACCTCTTTATCATCCACATCCATGCTTCTTTAAAATGCATTTCAAAATTTTTTTACTATTCACTAGACAATGTATTAATTTCATTTATACCATTATTTGACCTTATATGTTTTGAAATGAATCTTTTCGTCATTTTCCAAACAAGGTACTTTATGACCTTTTTGACAAAATTAAGGTAAGAATGTTTTTTCTAACTTATACGAAAGGTGTGACTATTTTCTTCCATTATAACATCATCGAAGCTTACCTTACAAGCTTATAAGAATATTTTCAAAATAAATGTTTTCTTTATAATTATGTGACTCTTAAATGATATTAAAATAGAAAGAGATATTTCTCAAAAAAAGGTTTTGGTTTCATCTATGTCAACATCCTTTGATGGATTTTAAGATTATTTGAAGTTGATTTATTATGATACAAAAATTCCATATCTTATTGAAGGTTTTGTGATATGTTTGACTATGGATGTGTTATTTTTACACCATTCATGGTTTATGGATAAAGTATTGACATTTTGTATGCTAGTTTTAATACGAATGTCTATGTTATGTTTAAAACTTTTCGTATGAGGAATGCATTGGACTTAGTAAGTGATGGGTGGAGCCTGCTATAGCTCCTCGATGCATCAGTTGGTATCATGAGACAAAATATTGTCTTGTAACAAGGCTTTGACAAAATATTATTTGTATTCTTGTCACAAGGCCTTGACTATGTGGTTATGAAAGTCTGGAATTATGCATTCCATCATTATGAAAGTGGCTATTGATATTGCATGTGATTATTCGACTAGTAAAATATCCATGTGAATAAGTAAATGGAATTATTTGATTTTATCTTTTCCATATTATGATGAAGTTCAAGTTTAAAAGGCTTTTTTAGTCTTATACATTGCGTTAAATGTTTGTGCTTATTTATGAAAGTTTCTGTTATATTGTTATCCTTACTGAGGATCTGATCTCACCCATTTCTATGTTTTATTTTTCCCAAGATGCGAAGAAGTATATTATGACTTACCTATAGGGATATTATATGGGATCTCAGTGTTTTCTATGGAAACAATTTTGTTGTATTTTTCTATTTTATGATGCAATGCAAACCATATGAATGTATCTAGTACTTCCAAGGCTACTAAACTAATTGGTCTTTCGAGACTTGATCTTTTGTGATCATGCCAATGATACATAATAATGCACCAAATCTGGGATTCTGGGGTCGGGGAATTACAGTTGGTATCATAGGAGGTTTAGTAAAAACCATAGAAACTAGATTTAGATAAACTCTGATTAGAGCACATATCCCTAAGATAGACTTTGAGGATTAGTATAGAAGAACTTCCTAGAATTTTGGTATTGTAGAGATTTTGGGAGTTTTCTAATAAATACATCCCTATCTGGATACGGATTGGTAGAGGTGGATCTGGCACATATGTACCTAGGTGTAAAACCCAAAAACACCGCTTTGAGCCAGACTCGAACAGGAACTGGTGCACGACAACAAGCCTTGCTGCACTCTTGGTTACGATACTCTTGGGGGATATGCTTAGGATAATTCTCATTTTCTTTACAAACCATTATGAAGGGTTTATGAGTATATACTTCCTCAAAGAACACATTTTTATGATTATGGATTATATCCATAAATTGTTCAATTTATGTTAAGTGTTTTATAAGTTTGTGTTTATGTATTGCGATTCATAAACTAATCTAGTTTATGACATTTTTTAGAAATGGAGCCTAGTGGAAGTAATAGAAACCGTATCAGTGCACACACTCTATATAGGTATTTCCCTCCTACTAAAGATAATTATAGTGGAGCTGGTGATGCAACTGGTGCTGATCAGCTTATCACCATACTGTGGAAACTCACTCTGGTTATGAATAATAACCTTACCCGTATGAAGCACCCTAATCCACAGCGTGGAGGATAAATGTTAGATCACTTAATGAGAAAATAACCACCATCATTCAATGGGAGTAAAAATCCATTAGTAGCTGAGAAATGGATAAATTAATTAGAGAAAATATTCCACGCCTTGGGGAGTAGTGAAAGGGAAAAAGTTGTCATGGCAGTTTACTGCCTCACTAAAGATACTGATCAATGGTGGTCATTGATTCAAAACACAAAGGAAGATAATGAAGTATAAAATATGGAATAGAGGGAATTTAAAGATATTTTATTAGAAAAATACTTTCCTCGTGACTATTGAGCAGATATGGAAAGGTAATTTCTAAATATGAGGAAAAAGGTAGATGAGAATGTTTCAAAGTATGAGGATAACTTTACAAGGTTAGTGAGGCATACTACAGATTATATACGTAGCCCCAGAATTAAGATTGATCATTTCATTGATGTGTTAAAATAATTTCTCCATTGAGCATTACTCTCACAATCCTTCTCATCGTATAAAGATATGATCTCATGTTCTATCAAGAAAGAAAAATAGTTCTCTAAGTATTACGACTTTAAAGCAAATAAAGAGAAGATTAGATCTGCTGAACACTATGGAAATGGAAATAAGGGGAAGAAGGGAAAATTTGAATATCCATCCTGTAGTAAATGTGGGAAGAAACACATTGGTACTTATCTGAAGGGAATGGGAGTCTGTTACATGCGTAGTGAAAAAACCACCAAGCTCTTGATTTCAAGGGGAAGAAAGAAGCTGTTAATGATGAATGCTACAATTATAGACAAAGGGGACATTATGAAAATTAATTTCCTAAGATTCAGGGGAACTTTCCTCAGAAAAGGAAAAGGGATCAAGGCCAATCTTATGCTATCACTACTGCTGAGGTTGAAGCTCCGAAAGACATAATGGCAGGTAATTTAATGGTTTCCTCAAGTTTAGAAAATGGTTTATTTGATTTTGGATCATCACATTATTTCATATCTTCCCAGTTTTCTAAGAAAATTAGATATTTCCAATTTGATTTAACAGGGGAGTTGTAAGTCAAAACTCCCAAGGGAAGTATCATTGTAATAAATTTTTGTGAATCAGTCCCCATTAGGGCATATAAATGTTCTTTATTTACTGATCTCATCATCATACCCATGATTAAATTTGATATAATTATCAGTATAGATTTGATTTTGTACCATGATACAAAAATTTATTGTAAGAAGAAGGAAGTTACGATTTTTTATGACGTTGATAAAGAACACCTTATCTTTAGAGCATAATCATCACCACCTGATTCTTATATAGATCCACCCCCAGTAGCTCAACTAAATTCAATTATTTGGGAGGAAGAGAATGAAATAACTATTGGTGATGCAAAGAATGTTCAAATAGAATATGTACCTATTGTGAAAGAATATGTTGACGTGTTTCAATAAGATTTACCTGGACATCCTCCAGAATGAGAAATTGAGTTTTCCATTGATTTAATTCCAGTTTCAAGGCCCATATTGAAGACCCCTTATAGAATGACCACTGTGGAATTAGTGGAAATAAAGAAACAACTAGAGGAATTGAGTTATAAGGGATTTATTCACCCTAGTGTTTCTCCATGAGGATCCCCTATACTTTTTGTTAAGAAGAAAGATGGATCTATGAGGTTGTGCGTTGACTACAGGGAGATCAATACCATAATAATAAAGAACAAGTATACCCTACCTCGCATTGATGATTTATTTGACTAAATTCTTGGAGATCAATACTTTTCAAATATTTTCCTTCGATCTAGATATCATCAGTTATGTGTGAAGAAGGAAGAAATTCCGAAAATAGCATTTCGAACCAGGTACGGGCATTACGAGTTTACAGTAATGCCTTTTGGATTTACTAATGCACCCTCTATCTTTATGGATTTAATGAATAGAGTTTTCAAGGAATATATTGAATAATTTTTAGAAGAAATGAATTATATGGGAAGTTTAGCAAGTGTGAATTCTAGCTTCAAGAGATTTTCTTTTCTTGGCCATATTGTCTCTAAGGATAGAATCTCTGTTGATCCTTCTAAGACAAGAGAATTCCAAGAAAGTCCATCACCAACGAGTATAACCAAGGTATGCAGTTTTATTGGATTAGCAGGTTATTATGGGCGTTTCTTCAAGAATTTTGCCCGATTGGCTAACCCATTAACAAAGCACACACAAAAAGGGGTTAAATTTGTTTGGAAAAAAGAGTGTGAAGAATGTTTTGAAGAACTGAAGAGAATATTAGTCAATTATCTTATCTTGACTCTACCATCGAGGAATGATGGGTTTGTTATTTATAGTGATGCATCAAAGAAAGGACTTGGTTGTGTTCTTATGAAGAATGATAGGGTTTTTTCCTACACATCACGAGAGCTAAATATTCATGAGCAAAACTATCCCACTCATGATATTGAGTTATCAGCTGTAATATTTGCTTTGAAGATATGGAGACATTATCTCTATGGTAAAAATGTGATATATATACCGATCACAAGAGTTTGAAGTATATTTTCTCATAGAAAGAACTCAATATATGGCAAAGGAGATGGCTTAAACTACTCAATGATTATGATTTCACTATACACTACTACCCGGGGAAGGAAAATAAGGTGGTAGATGCTTTGATTAGAAAGGATCATGGAGTTTTGAACAAGATTAGAGTTGAAAAGGATCCTATATACATGGATATAGTAAAGATGGATATGGGAATCACCATGGAAGGTAAAACATCAATACTTTTTCAAATGGTTGCCAAATCATCTTTACTAGAAAGGATAAAGAGTTCTCAGACCAATGATGAAGAGTTTCAAAAGAAGATTAAAGCTGTAAATGATGGGAGATTGAGTGACTTTGTGTATGAAGATGAAATTTTGAAATATGGGAAGAGACTTTGTGTTCCCGATATACCTGATCTAAAAAGGGAATTGTTGTATGATGCTAATAGTTCCAATTTCTCTATACACCCATGGTAGCACTAAGATATATAGAGATTTGAAGAAACATTTTTGGTGGGACAACATGAAGGGGGAGATTTATGATTCTGTGTTAAGATGTATGGTTTTTCAACAAGTGAAATTTGGAATACAACAGCTTGGAGGAGTCATGCAACCTCTTCCCATACCTGAGTGGAAATGGGATGATATTATGATGGACTTTGTCATGAGACTACCAAAGACTCCTAGAAGGAATGATTCAATATGGGTCATTGTTGATCGTCTTACGAAGTCATCACATTTTCTTCCTATAAGAGAAGATTTACCACTTGAACGTTTAGCAAGACTATATATTAATGAAGTTGTAAGACTTCATGGATTACCACTATCGATTGTTTCTGATCGTGATCCCTATTTTACATCAAGATTCTGGAAAAGTATTCAGAAATCCCTGGGTACTGAACTTCATTTGAGGACTGCCTACCACCCTCAAACTGATGGAAAATCATAACAGACTATTCAAACCTTAGAAGACATGTTGAGATCTTGCTTACTTGACTTTCAGGGTATGTGGGATCAATATTTACCTCTGGTAGAATTTTCCTATAATAATAGCTTCCATTCAAGTATTCAGATGGCACCATATGAAGCGTTATACGGAAAGAGATGTCACACACCAACCTGTTGGGATGATGTTGGTGAAAGAAAAATAGTAGGCCCAGAACTTGTGGAGGAAATGATGGAAAATGTGATGGTAATCAAAACCCACATCAAAGCAGCTCAAAGTAGCAGAAGAGCTATGTCGATAACCGAAGGAAGGATTTGGAATTTCTGGTAGGAGATCATGTTTTCTTGAAGGTATCTCCATGGAAGGGTCTTATACGTTTTGGTAAGAGGGGAAAATTAAGTCCTAGGTACATCGGACCTTTCGAAATTCTAGAACGAATTGGGGTTGTAGCTTACCATTTGGAAATGACGCCAAGTCTCTCCAAAGTTCATGATGTATTCCACGTATCACTATTAAGAAAATACATGACTAACCCAATGCATGTACTCACCTATGAGAAATTAGAATCGGAACCCGATCTGTCTTATTGCGAAGAGCCTTTCAATGTTCTTGATACAAGAGAACAAGTGCTGAGAAACCAGACGACTCGTCTGGTAAAAGTTCTATGGAGAAACCATAAGATGGAAGAGGCAATGTGGGAACCTGAGGGACATATTTTTATGTAGAAATATTTTATAAATTTTGAGGATGAAATTATTTGAATGGGGGGAGAATGTAACACTCCAAGATTCCACGAAACGATTCTCTTTGAATAATACAATAACGTGTGTTGTACACAACTTCGAGTTCTAACACACCACAACCAATCAAACTAGCCGTTATGAATAGTAATACTCACTTTTTAAAATTTTATAAATTTTATCTTTCAAAAGGTACTTCATTTTTGTATTCGGAGTACCTAAATTATCTTAGGGTGAATTTTTGGTATTTCTCTGAAAACACTCAATTTTTGATGAATAGTGAAAAACAATGAGTTATAGTTTAAAACCGAATTTTTATTTAAATAATTATTTATTTTATTTAAATTTTTTTTTGGTCAAAATAGATACATAATAACTATATAAGTTCAATGTAATTCATTGGAGTCAATTTATAATAATTTTAGATATATAAAAATTTTATTGAACTTTTTACCGTCTTTTACCCACATCTTAGGAGCATTTGAAAATTTACATAAAACTTAATTTTACCAATTATGTGAGTTAAATTTCAAAAATCCAAGAGACACAGTTGATATCAGTAAGTAAAATTTGGTTCAATAAGATGAAAATAATTTTTGGTGAATAGTAACTTTTTACTTTTATTTACCACGGTTAAAAGTAAATAGGGTAATTAAGGGTAAAAATGAAATTATTATTACCCTAACACATGTACTAATTCTTTTGGATAAGTGTAATTAGACCAAAAACAACCTTAGGAATAAAATATGATCCTTTAGGTCCACTTGGATTAGATTAGGACAATTATTATTATATAATTCAAAGAAGAGTTAAAAGTGTTAAATTCAAAGTTTAATAACTAAAACATTTTTAATATAGGGTTATACCTAAGATAAATTAGAATATAAATCTTCATTATAAAGATAAAAATATTTACTACATAATGGTGTTTTATTTATAATTTTTAGACATTAAATAATTAAATTTATTTATGACACAATGATGATGTAGTAATTACCTATTTAATGAAATATTAAAATAATTGATATTATAAATATTCTAATAAATGTAATTTGATAATTTTTATGAATTAAACTAATTTTATAGGTTAATATGACATGTTAGGGTTGGTTAGATGAATTTTTTTCTAAGTAATAATGCTATTATAAATTTATCAAAAACAAAATACTAAATAGTGTCAAAATTGACATAAAAGAGTTTTAAAAAAAATATTATATTATGAATTGATATTATATTCCTAAAAAACTAAGGTTTGGAAAAAAGACTTATATAATGATAGGTGTATCATTAATTAACCACTTGGGGTTCTCTTGGAAGTTTATGTAAGTTTATTAACCATATAATATTAAAATACAAAGAGACATGGTAACTGTCAAACTATTTAATTAAGAGTTAAATATAAAAGATAAAGTTAATATAGTGACCCAAACCTATATAAAACCTATTGGATGAGTGGTTTTCAACCCATAAAAACCTTATAACTTAAATAAATCATTTTGGAGCCACTGAAAACTGAAAGTGATTTTATTATAAAATAATATTTCTAGCTTTACTTAAGGTGCCCCTCACCCCTCTTATAAAAGGGAACTCCCCCTTCTCCCAAATTTACACCTTCAAATCCATTTTTCTCGGCCAACCCCTACCCAAATACCGTCTCAACTATCCTCCATTCATCCTAGAGTCCTTTATTTAGTCATAAAGCTGACTTAAGGATCCCTTTTGATCAAATCAAAAGGAAGAATCCGAAGAAGAGGTAAATATTTCATCACCTCTTTCAAGTTCTTTTCTTCTTCCACTTCCTCTTTATTTGTTGTTTCCATTGTAAAATAATAACTCCAGTATATTCTATAAACTATGATGTTATTATAAATATGGTTAAACCATATTCATTATTCTATCCATCCTTTGAATGACATGTCACCATACGTGCGTACGTACGGCTTACCGTCTCCACGTCGTGGTGTAATTGTTATTCAATAAATTATTATTTGAATGGGTATAATAAGGATGTGTAATTGATTTAAATAATAAATATAACATGATAATGATTTTTTATATATGACATACCATCCTATTATATATTATTTTAATATCAAAAGAATGATATTGTCGCTCGTGCGTAGGTATGGATTACCATCTCCATAAACTCGATGAGATTCATTCCCCATAGTAATCCATTCAAGAATAATTTTCATTAGATGATTAAAAATAATGTTTAAAGACTTAATATCATTATGAATATGAATAAGATACATCCTATCCATAACAAACATTACTTACGTAACAAAGCATATAAAGGAAAATGAATCAGTTAACACTAGAAACGACGATAATACTAAGATATTATTAACAATGCAATGTTAAAAGATCATATATGATATCATATTAATATATATAATTCTAATATAATTTAATAACAATTATTTCACCATTCTACATGAGGTTAAACTACCCTCGACCAAGGAAAAGTACAAGGTAAGGGTTAATTCTACAACCTCTTCATTATTCAAGGTTGTTTATATGTAATTATCTACTGGGACCTTTTTATCATCCACATCCATGATTCTTAAAAAAGTATTTCAAAATTTTTTTACTATTCACTAGACAATGGGTTAAATTCATTTATACCCTTATTTGACCTTATATGTTTTGAAAGGAATCTTTCCTCCATTTTCCAAACAAGGTACTTTTTGACCTTTTTGACAAAAAATAAGGTATGAATGTTTTTTTACTGATACGGCGGGTGCGACTATTTTCCTCCATTATAACATCATAGAAGATTACCTTACAAGCTTATAAGAATATTTTTAAAATAAATGTTTTCTTTATAATTATGTGACTCTTAAATGATTTTAAAATAGAAAGAGATATTTCTCTAAAAAAGGTTTTTATTTCATCTATGTCAACATCCTTTGATGTATTTTAAGCTTATTTGAAGTTGATTTATTATGATACAAAAATTCCATGACGTATTGAAGGTTTTGTGTTTTGTTTGACTGTGGATGTGTTATTTTTACACCATTCATGGTTTATGGATAAATTATTGACATTTCGTATGCTAGTTTTAATACAAATGTTTATATTATGTTTAAACCTTTTCATATGAGGAATGCATTGGAGTTAGTAAGTGATGGGTGGATCCCGCTATAGCACCTTGATGCATCAGTAGGTCTCATGAGACACACTAGTGTCTTGGCACAAGGCCTTGAAAAAATATTATTTGTAGTCTTGGCAGAAGGCCTTGACTATGGGGTTATGAAAGTCTGGAATTATGCATTCCATCATTATGAAAGTTGCTATTGATATTGCATGTGATTATTCGACTAGTAGAATATCAATGTGAATAATTAAATGGAATTATTTTATTTTACCTTGTCCATATTATGCTGAAGTTCAAGTTTAAAAGGATTTTGTTTTAGTCTTATACATTGCCTTAAATGTTTGTGCATATTTGAAAGTTTCTGCTATATTGTTGTCCTTAATGAGCATCTGATCTCACCCCTTTCTATGTTTTATTTTTCTCAGGATGCGAAGAAGTATATTATGACTGACCTGTAGGGTTTGTATATGGGATCTCAGTGTTGTCTATGGAAACAATGTTGTTTTAGTTTTCCATTTTATGATGTAATATAAACCTTATGAATGTATCTAGTACTTCCAAGGCTACTAAACTAATCGGTCTTTTGAGACTTGATATTTTTTGATCATGCCAATAATACGTAATAATGAACTAACTCTGGGCTTCTAGGGTTGGGGAATTACAAAACATGACTGCATGACCTTTGTAAGGTCATATAAATGATCATGCACAATGTATAACCTAAAGGAGATCACACAGATCCCCTTTAACTTTCCCTTCTACTCATGCGAAGGAATCCCATACACTCACTGATCAAGCGATGACCACTAGATAAGACCCCCTCGAGTCACACAACATGTCAACCGACTGATGCCTGACAAACCAACTAAAATTCGTTATAAAATAAGTAGAAAAATACTCAAAATTAGACATTATTTCTTGGTCATAAAAATATTTAGATGCATCCATTCGGTTTTCAAGACACTACATAAGCTTTTCCAACATGGTTGCCTCACTGCACAAGATCCCATTAATATGTAATCCTCATCACACAAAGGACTTCAAACATGTCCAGGTGGTCTTCTGCTCCCCCTACGGATCCAAAGACAAACAAAAGGGTTTTCCCATAAAATGATCATGCATCACCACAAGACCATTTGTTGTTCATGTGATGCATCACTGATGAGGAGAGTGATTTTCATCCACATCACTCGTGAAAAACCGCGAGATCCCCATCCCTTGTAAAATGAAAAATGAAATAAAAAGGGAAACGATGGGAGATTATTGATAGGGGAAGATACATTTATCTTAAGTGAATGGGGTCATAAAACCCAAGTGATAACCATTGATCATGTGATCCCCCCCTTGATAATCCATCTTTCTCTTGCAAAGGCCCCCTAGAAAGACACCTTTTCCTCATGGAACATCCTGAACAAATCATCTCAGATCACATGAAATCCTTTCAGTATGAATCCTAATATCATGAATCCCACTAGAAATGTCATCATATCCTTATCTAAACTCCTTGGAATGTCCACATAATTTGGCAATAACCCTTTAATTGTACAAAATATAATAAATGGGGTGTTGACAGGATGGTCTTGTGGTTGTTGAAAATCAGGCAATACCTATGGTAGGATTTCACGAAGCTCATGACACTAGATCCCTCCACCGAATCCATCTTGGATGTGAGAGATACACATTAAAAAAATTGGTGTATAATAGGAGTGGTGAGGCCTATAAATATGCCACTCCAACATGAAAAAATGCATTCTTGGATCCATGCATCAGAGCACCCATGAATCGGAGTAGACTTCTCAGAGTGACTAATCTCGTGATTGAAAGGTATTTTGCTAGGTAAAAATCTGGGGAATAACTTGGTGGATCATGCGACATGAATAGGAACTTACCATGACCACTTAAGATCACATAAAGGACTTATGTAAGGTCATGTGAAAGATTTCCTGTATAACTATTGAATCACATGAGACCTAAGCAAGATAAACATGAAAAAATATAGGGAACATATACAATAAAAATTGGAGAAAGACTCAATATGGAAGACTTCCATGAGGATAGATTCACTAATCCTCGTGCACTTCGTATAACTCACCCAATCTATGAAACAACATTGGGACTTGTTTCATAGATCATATGATGTTACTCTGGTATACTATTTGGATCATGAAAAGTCCCCTAGACATGTCAAATAAAGTCACAAGGAACCACCTAGGCATGCCAATAAAGTCTCATGAAACCCTTTAGGCTGGTTATCCTGACCTGGTGATGTCCTCTAGACATATCACTTAAATCATACGACGACACCAATGCATGCCAGTCGGGTCTCACGCTAGCACCAGAGCATGTCAGTTGGATTTCTTGACATCCTCTGAACCAGTCATCTATATCATGTGGATCCCTACAATCATGTTAGCTATGACCATGTTATGACCTCTAGGACAAGCCAACCAGGTCTTGCGACACCCTCCAAGCATGTCATCTAGCTTTCATTATGACACCATGAAATGTCAGCCGATATCATGAGATGGCCTCCAGGACAAGTCAACCAAGTCTTGTGATATCCTCCAAGCATGTCAACCTGGATCATGTGATGGCCTCCCGGGCAAGCTAACCAGATCTCATGACACCCTCCAACAATGTCAGCTAAATTTTATGATGACACCAGGACATGTCAATCAAGATCATGTGATGGACTCAAGGATAATCCACCCAAGTTTCGTGATGTCCTATGACCAATTTAGACTTTATAATGCGACAACCTTTAAAAATGTGGTTTAGATTATGTGATATCCCATGGTAAATCCAACTAAAACATGTGATTGTCTTTGGTCATGTCCACAACATATCCATACATGTCTAAACATCCTCTGACATGTTAGGTAGACAATCAAGGAATGTCAAGAAGACAATCAAGGCATCAACTAGACAATAAAGTAGGTCAGGGAAGGTAACCATGCTAGATCAAGAAAGTGTCCCCGGACATGATAACCCTGTCTGGAATAAATATTAAGGTTGACTTAGTGTGTAAGTCCTAATAAAATTGAACTATAATAACTCTAATTACTTCCATAACCAGGATACATAGTATTCTTTCCTAAGGCTTGAGCTCCATACCAAACAAAAATATTTGGGAAGCCTCAATGTGTAAGACCTAATCCAATTGAACTATGAGAAATATGAATCCCTCCATAACCATGATAAGTAGGATGACTTATGAAGGCTTGAGCTCGAACATACACTTACCCCAATGTAAGTCCCACCATGCCTCTGATATTTCAGCCATTGAGACTCAATATCTCCCATGGGATTATAATTCTTCCACATCAATCAACAGACTAATAAAAAACTAAACTACGATGACTCTTATTCCTTCTATAACCAGGATATGTAGGATTATTTCTTAAGTCCATAGCTCCATATTAATAAAAAAAAGGTTTTTTTCTTGTATATATTACCCACATCCATATGCAGGGGTACTGATCACTTGTTATCCCTTGTTTCTCACAATGAGCATAACTCATGTGGGATTAGGGAGTTGAAATAATCTTAAAATTTGTGTCATGAATATCCACTAATAAGGCCAACCTCATTGTATAATCCCTAATTAGTGGAATAGTATGATATATTCCAAATACAAGGGTAAACTTAGTGTGTAAGCCCTAATTCAAATAAACTATGAGAACTTTGATTCCTAAAATAACCATGATATATAGGACGCCTTTCTAAGTTTTGCTCTCAAATAAACATCCACTTAGGAATAATTTTCCTCTATGTCTCTGATATTTAAACCATCAAGAATTAATATCTCCCAAGGGATTATCTTTCCCCCTCATCCACCAATGGATTGAGAAGTTAATTGAACTATGATGACTCTAATTCCTGCTATAACCAAGATATATAGGATGCCTAGTCAAGGTTCGAGCTCAAGTTCCTAGTTCCTAAGTTCCCCCATATATGTCCTCTCTAAATTACATAAAACTACACTAGTTTAACAAACTATGTTGGTTTTTATTCCTTATATAAATCATGATATGTAGGACACCTCATAATGGATCAATCCCATACTTGGAAGATTAATAAACTCAAGGATGATAAAAAACTCCAGAGTTCCTAGTTATTCAGTTTCAATATATAATTAGCTACTCATTGATGGAAAATGGATGAAGAACCTTAGATACATAAATATGTATTCACTAATATATTCCCCTTTTGTATGATTATTTGACCTATGATCAACCTGTTAGGGCAACTGGTCCCGTATCGGGATTAGGAAGAGATTCACAAACATATCTTAAATCTATAAGAGAGTATGAGAGTAGAAAAAAATTAACCCAAAAGGGTGTGATGACTATAACCTCCCATCCACTCAATCAATATGAGTTCCTAAGGATCGTTGAGTCTAAAACACCGAAGGAACACCTACCTTTGGAAAGCAGGTCCATACTCAATTATGGATGTGGGAATCGTTTACTGTCTTTGTTAGAAATATAAAATAGTAAACCTGACTTGAATGATTATACAAAGGTATTGAACCCCCCCCCCCCCCACACACACACAATCCAACTGTTAGGCCAATCAAGCCACATCCTTTTTAAAAAACAAAAGTGGTGCATCTGATGTGAAATCATCTAACCTCAACATTTCTATCACAAGATGAAAAAAGGATAGACTACCCAATTCACACCATACCATTTTTTTCTTATCACATGGTTGGTCCACATCTTTTTTATCGAAACATTCCTTTAACCAAATTAATATATTCACAAACATATTAATGAATAACATCTCATTCAACAAATTATTTGTGTTATTTACCCAAAATAAGAAGGCAATTATATTTAAACATATCTAAAATAATCTCATGTGTAGGGTACATAAAACCCTATTTTTTTTAAATCATATGAAAATAAATTGTTAATCAAGAGAAAGTATAGTGAGATAGGAAACTAGATAATCACCTTTTTTATATAAATAAAGTCTCTAAGACAATGTATCCCAACCCAAAGTCTAACTGTCCATATATTAATACTCAATTGGGGACTAAATTACAAAAAAATCCTAATTCCTAATACATATTAATCATAATTGTACTTTATTATTAAATTTATAACCCAAAAATAATTCATACTCTTGGTTCTCTAAAATTAATATTATATTTTACTTATCATGTAACTCTTTATATACTTGGTATGACATTTTTAAGAATAAATATAATTTTTTTAACTAAATCAAACATTCATTCATAATACAAAAACTTTATATTTATAAATATTAAAAAATAGGGAACTTATTTATTTATTTATAATTTAAATATTTAAACATGAGATATATATTTACAAATATTTTTATAATTAATTTTTTTTAAAAACATCATAATAAATATATGAATTTATAAACATTACATAGCATAAAAATAAAAAACCATATTTTTATTTTTATATAAACTCTTAATATTTCTTCATTTACATGTAAAATATGTGAACTTCTTCATATTAAAATATAAAATTCTCTAAGAAATATAAACCCTTTATATTTTTTATAATATTTACACTTCATATTAATAATGCACACAATTTACATTATTTTAATATCATACATTTTACATTTATTTAAACATTTTATCAAATCCATCAAAACCATTTTGTCTTAGATTATATAAATTTATAAAATATTATTTTTAATATGAAAAAATAATTTTATGATTTATAAAAATTTCATAAAACAGTATATTTTTTTATATTTACCCTCATTTTTTAATTTATTAACTCTTTATAAAGTAATTTAAAATTTTAACATAAACACCAAAAATTAAAACCTTAAGACATGTAAATTCATTTTAAACATAGATCTCATCCACAAAAAAAAAATTAGGCACGGTTTAAAACCCTTTTTGATTTGATACAAGCCCTTGGGCCTATATTAGTGAATGTTTTTGAGAATTATTAAGTTTTTTAATAAATAAAGTCAAATTTCTATTTACCATAATGTGATTCTTCATATATGGAAACAATTTTACAAAAGATAGCCATGTTGTTTTTTGTTGAACCCATTGAATATGTGTTGTATTTGTTATCTATGAGTCATGATTTAAATTGTTTTTGAGAATAGAAGATAAGAAGATTAAGACAAGAGTACCTAAGAAAGGATACCCACATGTGTTTAGTTGAGAAGATTGGGAAACACCTTTAATCTTGGAGATCGATTCATATCCTGAAGATTTAATTATTTATATATCATTATAAAAGAAAATTATCAATATAGGTAATAATAAATTAGTTTTTTCCATTAATCATATGGTAAAAAAGTTTAATTGTGAGATTCTTACATTTTTCATATTGAATATAAATCAGTTATCTATTCTTGATTAGTAATGGTGGTAGGAATTAGAGGTTGTTGTTTCTTGTTATTTCATGTAAAAATATATGTAACAGGATAAGTTAGAATAAGAGGAGGAGTTTTGTAACACCCCAAAATGAACCACTAGTTCTGATCTGGGTGGTCACATGACCTCGTGCACGCTTCCTCATATGTAAGAGGTTGTCAACTAGTAGCAAGGGTATGAGTCCAATAGTGGAGATACTGTACCCACAATATCATATCATAGTAAAAATAATCAAAACAAAAATAAATATGTTAAACAATAATATATATATATATATATATATAACTATAGTACATAAAAAAATATAAAGATGGATTACATGTCATACAAATAAATAGGCTTCCAAGGGGGTAAGCCAAACCAGTGTGATAAGTGCAGATAAATAAATAAATAATCAGAAGGGTCCGTAAGATTACATCTTGTCCCACTATAAGCTCCATACTCTACTCAGAAATCCACCATAGGGCCTTTGACATTCACTAAATCTCTTGTCATGAAATCTATAAGCGCACTGAAATGCCCGATTAGGGTATGAGTAAAAGACTCTGTAGGGAACAACCAATTAATCCTTAACCAAGTCTTATCATGTATAATAGGTGTATTCCATTAATATAATAAATGTATAATAATCATAAAAACATACAATACAAAACAGAGCAATCATTTGATAATCAATTAACCAGAAAACCCCAACTATACCTACTTTGGATCAATTCTAGAATAATGATCATGAGTTGTCGAAAAATAATCATAATATAGCCACAAGGCTATCAACATGACACTCATAATTCACAAGGAATCAAGTGGGAAAGATACTTGGTTTCCAAAAGGCATTGAGTTGACACACTACATGGAATCCATAAGGCATTGAGTCAATGGGATACTTGGAATCCACAAGGCATCAAGTATCTACACATTTACTCACAATCCTCGAGGCATTGAGTTAGGTCCAACCCATAAGGATTTCATGATACTCCATCACCATTGTTTTAAATCAATCACACTCCCCCTCTAAGGGATAACCATACCACTATAGTCACCTATCACATGTACCAAGAACAAGTCCTCCAAATTCAAGATGATACAGAACAAGTTATATCATGATAACAAACATAACATGACATCATTAGATAAATAATACAACAAAATTCAACATGTGAGTCAACATAAAACATGGAATCTAGATATTTTGACAATTCTAATTGAAATAATATCATAACAATTCTTATTGGATACACACATCCACATGTGATCAAAAGTTAGGAATGATTATCAATTATTCCAACACATAAAATTATAACATGGAAACATGAGTAACAAAATCCCCAAGAGGTAATGAACTTCCTCCCTCAAAGTTTTTTATGTTAATGATAAGGATAAAACCCCTTGTGCTATTTGAAATCTAGAGTGGATACCTCAACATTCAAGAACACACACTCCTGAGACTTATTATCATAGTTGTAAACACATCAACGATCGAGGCTAATCAAGTGTTCCTAGAACCAAAACTAGATATTTTATTTCAAAAAGTAATTAAATATCACATGTGATGATACTTTATCTCCCTTGTATAATTTCAAAACTATAATTTTAGGCCAACATATGTACTATCGGTCTTCTCCATAAGAATAATTATAAAACCACATTAGATAATATATATATATATCCCAATATTAATATGAGATTATATATGCTCATTATTTATAATTATCCATTGATAAAGCTATATAATTATCATTTATAATTTTAATAATTATCTATTAATAATTTGATATATTTATCACATGATAATTTCCTTTTAATTATCCTTGGATAATTCATATAGTTATATTTTTACAATTTTCATTATAAATTGATAATTCGGTGTAATATATTTGATATTTTTTTATAATTATCCTTTTTTAATTTCAAAAAAAATTATATTTTGATATTTTTTATAAATTATCCTTGATAAATTATTTTAATTCTCATTTAATAATTATTTACATTAATCCTTTGATAATTTTTTATAAGTATCTTATGATAATTTTTTTTATAAATCATCTGTTTATAATTTGGTGTAATTATCATTATATAATTATTCACATTATTATCTTTTCAAAATTTCTTGTAATTACCATTTTATAATTTTATAAACTATTCCTAGATAATTTAGGTTTCATGGTTTTATTTAGAATCTACCATTTTCCCCACAATTTGAGAAGAATAAATAAATATAATAAATAAATAAAATTTAAAAAAATTACAACATAGGTTCCTTGCATAGGGAGTGGAAGAAGAAAAAGTTATCATAGGGAAGAACATGTCACACAAGGGAACCCAAAACAGATCTACAGAGGCTTTACCAATCCCACACAAGGGTTTTTCAGGATAAATCGAACTCAAAATAATTTTCCAATGATGAAAGTCATTAGGTACAACTATTTTAGTATCACCGATTATATATTCTTAAAATCCAAAATTTAGTTCAAGCATATTACCAAAATTCAATGCATGTTATTTAATTTCATCCCATTAAGGCATTTCCAACTTTAATGGGTCAAAAACAAGTTGATTTGGTAGCTTATGGATAAAACCGTGTGAATAAAGTTGTTCCAAGAGTGTGAAGTGGAGAAGATAAAAGAAAAAATAAATTAAAACAAAATAGAAATAAAATAATAATTGAAAAAAGGGTAAAACACCCAACTAGGGTGTGATCAAACCATACACACAACATGCATAAAGTGTATGTTGTGTATATGGTAAAACCCACATTCTAATTCTAATGGAGGTATCATATTTTCCATCTGAAACACCATTTAGGTGATATTCTATTATTTCGGAAATATCACATGCACATTATATATATATATTTAAAATTTTTATTCTATCAATTTCGAGGCTCTACAGGCCCTGAAATCCCAAGTCAACTCTACGCCTAACTTCGAAAATATTCCATAGAATATCCCTAAGTGTTAACAGGCCTTTTAATATTATGGGAAGCCATTTAAAAATTTAGTTATATTGCTATTTTTATTGAATAATTAAATTTCCACACAAAAAAACTTAAAAATTACTAAAAAAGTGTTTAATTATTCTTTAAAAATTAGAAATATTATAATTCTCCCCTATTTCAAATTCTCATCCCTGAGAAGTAACTCTAGTGGTCTTGCTCGAACAACACATTCCACTAATATCAAACATCAAAATCGCACTCCCATGTCTCCTAATGGATCTATCCATGCTACCACCAAATATGAAAAGTGGTACCATCTTCCCTCAAAGTAATTTCTCACCTAGATCTATAATCCACACTGGACACTAATCGTAAGATGAATAAAGCTCTAACTTCATGTCCTTGCAGTCAATGACATGCATATGATCGACCATGTACCTCTAGAGCTATGACACATGAAACACATCATGCATACCTCATTATTGAGAAGAAATATCTAGATGATATTTCATTTTCCCAACCCATTTAGTGATTATAAAGGGTCACAAAAACCATGGTGCTAGCTTTCCCTACTTCTTCAGTTGTCAGTGGCCTAACAATGGAGTCACTCTCAAGGAAACCCGATTTCCCATAGGGAACTCCAATAGTATCCTACTATGGTTGGAATATGATCTCTTCCTACTCTAAGTATCAATAAAAAACTTCTAAATTAGCTTCACTCTTTCATAAGTCTATTAAACCATAATGGTCCTCACAACCACTACCTCACCTACCTCATTCCAATAAAGTGGTGATTGACATGGTCTCCCATAAAGATACTCATAAGGGGCTATCTAAATATAATCCTGGTAACTTTTTTTTATTAAAACTCCACCAAGTATAGATGATCAACCCATTCTCCACCGAAGTCTATAATACAATCTCTAATAATATTCTTAAATATTCTTATTATTCACTCGGATTATCTATATGTATGTGGATGGTATGTTGTTCTCAATATTAGCTGAGTTACTAGGGCCTTCTACAAGACTATCCAAAACCCTGAAATAAAATGTAAAAATTTATCTAAAAAAATTATAAATGTAACTCCTTGTAATTATATGGACTCATGGATATAGTTATTTCCCATCTCATCCACTAAGTGAGTCTATCAAATCAGTAAATACTAGGAAACTTTTTTCAGTCGATTGAAAATCACCCAAAAAGTTTCATGAACCCTTGAGGTCCTGGGTAACTCTATAAAAATGTCTATTTTGACATCATCCCACTTTCATGTGGGAACTAGGTGGGGCTAGAGTAATCCACCAGGATGCTGGTGTTCAGCCTTTACCCTCTGGAAGGTATGACATTGGGACACAAAACCTATGATGTTCCTATTTATCCATGACCACTAGAATTATATCTTAGAATCATGATATATCTTCATTTCACCTGGATGTTTTACCTATATTAAGGTATGTACGTCTCTCATTATCTCCTCTCTAATGGAATTAGTGACTACCACCCTCAAATACACAAAGATCGCATCATTGTCACTCAAATTTCACTTCGAAACTAGATCACCTAAAACTTGTTGTCCCCGCATCCCAACACACTTTGAGTCTAAATCATGTAATTACTTTATTTGGTATACTAGATAACATGTGACCCCAAATGAAGAATAAGTCATCAATACATGATCCTCTGAATCATCCATCCTCTAGTCATCCAATAAGCTCATCAAGTTCCACCTCTCCTCTGAAGTCCCCTAACCAAACTTTTGTTATGCATACATCTTATGGATAAGAGAATTTGAAATGATGTTACCATTCCCTAGTGTGTAATATATCTAGAATTCAAACATCTATAAATTCTTAACCCAATGCCTCTATCTTAGGTTCAGTTCCCTTTGTGTGAAGATATAGTGAAGGCTCTTATGGTCCATGTAAACAATAAATAACTTTCTAAAGAGATAATGTCACCAAAACATTATAGTGTGAACCAAAACTACCAGATCCAAGTTGTGAGTTGGTTAATTACACTCATGAGGTCCTAGATTATGCGACCCATAGGATACTACCATCTCTCTCTACATCAGCACCACTCCCAGACCAACACCCGATGCATCACAATACACTGTATAACCAATACCAGGCTTAGAGAGTGTTAGTACTAGAGGTATCATCAACCTTATATTAAGATCAAGGAATTAATCTTACCACTATTACAACCACTTTAATTTCAATACCTTCTTTATCATCACTATCATGGGAACTAATAGTTAGGAGGAGTCCTGGATAAAACAACAGTAGCATCCTATTAAACCTAAAAAGCTCTTGATCTCAAACACATTCGAGGCATGATTCTAGGACATGAATTCCTCTAATTTATTTGGGTCTATGGATATATGCATCTCAAAAAACACATATCCTAGAAACTTCATCTCATAAATATAGAAGTCACACTTCAAGAGATTGTCATAAAGCTTATGTTCTTGAATCATACTCAATACTATCTTGAGGTGTCGAGCATGATACTTTAGTTTCTACGATTAGATTTAGATGTCGTCAATGAACATCATGATGAATGAGTCAAAATATGGGTATAATATCTTTTTCATGAAATCCATGAACACTGATGGAACATTACATATTTTGAATGGAATCGCTAATTACTCATAAAATCTATACCTACTTTAAAACACCATCTTTGGAATGTCTTCCTTTTTAACTCATAGCTTGTGATAGCTTGAACATATATCAATATTGGTGAACCACCAGTATCCCCATATCTAATAAAAAATATCTTTAATCCTAAGCAATGGGTATTTTTTCATCACTATCACCTAGTTCAACTTTCAACATTTGATGCAGAGTTAAAGCTTACCATCCATCTTCTTAGAGAAAAACACATATTCACCCCAATATAAAGTAATTAGCCTAATAAATCCCTTCCCCTACAAGTCTTCAAGATGCTCCTTGAGATCATTTAGCTCTACTATCCCTATATAATATGGGGTAAAAAAATGGTATGTGCACTTGGTACAACCTCTTTTTATCTTAACGTGTCAATCCTTTAGAGTCTCTACTAGGTAAAAGATCCACACTGATTTCAACACATTACTCAAAATCCTTTGGGACATCCTCCCCTAAGGAAGAATTATAGCTCTGATTCAAAAGCAGTTCCATAAAAATATATCAAGGAAAAATATTTTATAAATAGAAGGAAAAGCTTTAGAAAATAGAGTAATTAAGATAAATCCTAATTTATCTATATCATTGCATAAATTTATCATAGGATTATACCCATAACCCAAGGTATACCCTTCCTAGCACATACAATGGTCTTCGTCCCTACAAATTATTCACAATCATCATATTTATACTAACACAATAGCATAATACATTCAACTAATTGATTATAATAAGATATTTCATAATAGACTGGAAAATAGATTTATCACAGAATCATTGAAACTACCCTGAAAATACATCAAAAATTAAGGCATTTAATTAAGGAAATACTATACAACATAGAAACAAGTATATATATGGCCTGTGAACCTATGTTCCTAGTCATGATTCATAAGAACACTTGAAGTCTAATAAATAAAATATCAACATCTTGTGAATCACTCAAGGTTAATTTAATCAATATTAACAATAAACAATAATTTTCCCCACTTTATGGAGACTCAGAGATCCACCATACAGTGTTGGTCAGACACTCTCATAGTTCCCCTACCCGAGTCCCAACCATCCTACCTCATATATACCCTATCTAAAATCAAGGAAAAGAGAAGAAAAAAATTAGTAAACCATAGTCTTTTAATACCATTTTGTAAAACCCCGACCTGAACAACTAGGTTTAATCTGGAGGGTCACATGACCTCATGCACACCTCCCTATACATAAGAGGTTGTCAGCTAGTAGTGAGGGTTAAGGTCCATCAATGGGTAGACTATACTCCTAGTATCATGTCATAAGACAAATAATCATAATACTATCAATATGTTAAATATTATAATATATATATATATATAAACAAATTACATTCAAAAGCCTAAAGATGGAATATATATTATAAAAATAAATGGGACTCAAAGGTGGCAATCCAAACCAGTGAAATAAGTGAAAATTTATAAATAAATAACCAGCAGGGTCCTCTATAGTCCATCCCAGCCTACTAGTAGCTCTATAATCTTCCACTCATCCATCCACCTTAGGGTCTTTTCCTTTCACTAGATCTCTAGCCATGAAATCTAAAATCACACTAAAATTCCTAAGTAGGGTGTGAGTACAAGACTTAGTAGGACATCACCAATGTGTTCATGAAAAAGTGTACTCATGAATAAAATGTTTATTCCATGAATATAATAAATTCATAATAATAATAACACCATACATTCCAAAACTAGGTGGTCATGTTCTAACCAAGGCACCATAAACCTCAGGTCATACCTATTTTAGCTATATGCTGGACTGGTGATCACAAGTCATTGGAAAATGACCATAAGCTTGAAAAAAAAAGTTTTCTTCATGCCAATAAGAATCCATAAGGCATCAAGTGGGTATGATAATCAGAATCCACATGGCATCGAGTAAGCATGCTATCTAGAATCCACAAGGCATCGAGTTAGTGGGCTACTCAGAATTTACAAGGCATTGAGTACAAACATGTTTCCTCTACATCCTCAAGGAATCAAGTTGTGTCTGACCCACAAATATATCTTTCTCCACCAACACCATAATCTCAAATCAAGCACACTCACCTTATAAGGGATAACCATACCATGATGGTCACCTACCATGATTAATAAGTAAAAATCATCCAAATTCATGATGATACACAATAAGGTATAGCATGATAGAAAACATAGCATGAAATAATTAGATAAATAATAGGACCAAACTAAACATGTGAATCAACATAAAACATGGAATCTATCTATTATAACAATTATCATGGAAATAATATCATAATAGGTATCATGGGCTACACAAGCCCGCATGCAATCACAATTCAAGCACTATTACCAATTATGATAATACAAAAATTATAACAGGTAAATATGTGTAACAAAATCCCCAAGAGGTAAGGAAATTCTTACTTAAAAGACATCGACATCAATAGAAAGGACAAAAACACTTGTTTTATTTGAAAGCTAGAGTGGAATTATCCATAGTCAAGAACACATTCTCTTGAGCCTTATTATCAGAGTTATCAATGCAAAAATGCTTGACACTCATCAAGGGTTCCAAGATCCAAAATCAACTATTTTATTTCATAAATAAATAAAATATCACATGTGACGTTACTTTCTATCTCTGGGGTAATTTCAAATTATTATTTTAAGAAATGCATGTATTATCAGTATTCTTCTCATTAATAATTATAAAACCACATTAGATAATAGATGTCTCTCTAGATTATTTTGAGATTATACATGTACGTTATTTATAATTATTCTTTGTTAAAATTATATAATTATCCTTGATAATTTTCAAAATTATCCATTGATAATTTGATATCTTTATCACATGATAATTCCATTTTAATTATCCTTGTATAATTTGAATAATTATCTCTTGATAATTTTATTTATAAATTGGTAAATCATTGTAATATATCTTTTGATTTTTTTTTAATAATTATCCTTTTGTAATTTTGAAAAAAAAATATTTTGATAATTTTTATAAATTATTCTTGACAATTCAATGTAATCATAATTTGATAATTTTTACATTTATCCTTTGATATTTTTGTATATCCATCTATTGATATATTTTTCTATAAATTAACCTTTGATAATTTGTTGTAATTATCTTCGGATAATTATTCATATTATTATCTTCTGATAATTTAATATAATTACTAATTGATAATTTTATAAATTATTCCTAGATAATTTGGATTTTATGGTTTTATTTAAAATCAACCATTTTTCCACAATTTTAGAAGAATAAATAATTGGAATAAAATAAGTAAAATGAAAAAAATAAAAGAATACTATCTACACCATAAGCACCATGCACATGGAATATAAAAAGAACTAGTTGTCACGAGGATGAACAGGACATGTGAGGGAAACTGAAATAGATCTACGGAGGCTTTACTGATCAAACTCAAGGGTGTTTCAAGATCTCTCATACTCAATTGAATTATCCAATGATGAAAGATGGGTGGTTCTGCTATTTCAAGATCACTAACTATGTATTCGTAAAACCCCAAATCAAAATCCTAATTTAGTTTGTGTTTCTTCTAAAACCTTGATGAAAAGTATTTAATTCCATACCATTAAGGCATTGCCAACGTTATTGGGTAGAAAATGAGTTGATTTGGTGGCTACAACTGAATTAATAAAAGTGTTATAGTCATCTGGCATGGATAATAACAAATATAAATAAACAATAAAAAATAAAATAAAAATGGAAACAGGGTAAAAAAACTAACTATGGTGTGATCAATCCATTCACCTGATGCACACAAAGGTTAGGTTGTACCTAGGGTAAAACTTTCATTCTGGACCTAGTGGAAGTCTTAGATTTTTTATATATAACACCATTTGGGAGATATTCCATTATTTCAGAAAAATCACGAGAATGTATGACTGACTGACTGAAACTTCTTTTTTTTTGATTTTTCAAATAAGTCACGTTTTGGTTTAGTGAGAACCAAACAATCAATGAGAACTATAGATGGGTGGGATTTGTAACCACTTCCAAATCCAGACCCACTCAAAATAGAAACCAGACAACAACCAAATCCTCCCAAAATAGATCAACATTTAGAACCAACAAAAGAGCACTCGAAAAGTTCAATCATAACCATGACCACCTGCACAATCCAAAGAATCATGGAATCCATAGAACCCAACCAAATTGGGGTCTTGCATGAATGGAGCATGATTCAATGGCATAGAGAACCAAATAAACTTTGAACCATCTAGGTGCATAACTGCATGACGTCCACAATAGCTACAAACAAGTCCCAGGTTTAATGGCCGGTGTCCGTGCAAAACCCTGCGTGCATCCCGCACCGTGGCTGCCCACGTAAACCCTAGGCAATGATCCTTCGCCAAGAAACACCACTATTGCACCAGGAGAGTCCTGCAAATCACCTTGACACCAGCTCAAGCAGCAACCCCATCACACCCCCATCCTCGTCATCAGGATCTCTAACGTCCATGGCCAACCAGTGAAATAGAATTCAGTGAACCAGAGAAAGCAGCACCAGATCTGCACTGAATGAAAATACAAACCCACACCGGATCTACGATGGGGGATAACTGATGAGGATTCATCAGCAGCTCACCAGAACCACAGATCGACCGAGGGAAATGGTAAGGGAACGTCATCGACTCCAAGCCTTCCTAAGGCCACTTCTTGCGGCAGCGTATTAACTTGGAAAGAGGATGACGCCCTTCAGATTCTGACCCCAGAAATACAAGTCACACCAAACAAGAACAAGAAATCGAACAAGAAACCACCGTGTGCCCCGAGTATTCCTGAGGTCTCCCTCTCTGACCTCGTAGTGACTCGGGAGGAAGACAAAGAACTTGGGGGAAGAATAGAATAAAGGGAGGTGAAACCATCGCAGGAGCATGAGTGGAGATATTCAAACTAGTTCATCATCATAGGTTGATACAGATCTCTGGATCTGTGAAACAATGGGGCGATCTACACCCTCACGCCATCACCGCGCAACCGAACCCTCGATCTCGTGCCAGTAGAGGAAGGGAAGGAAGTGGAGGGGAAGATGAGAATGTGATATAATATATGTTATATTTTTATCCTGTCAATTTCAAGGCTCTATGGCACCCATAATCCTATACTTATATCATTCTAAACTTTAATAATATTTTATATAATATTCCAAAGTGTTAATAGGTATTTTACCTTTATGTGAATCCACATTAAAAAAAATAATTTATAAGTTTATTTTTTTTGAATAGTTCAATTTACACACAAAAAATATAAATTTCCCATAAAATAGGGTCTAATTATACTTTAAAAATTAGGATTATTATAAGTTCAATAGAGAATGGAGTTTAATATTTTTCAAGTTATGTCTCTATGAAGATAAAAGGAAGCTGATTTTGATTAAAGAAGAATAAATCTATATTGATTTTTATTAAACTGTATTTGTGTTTATTATGATTGAAGATTACTATTTTTATTAAAGATATACTTAGATAAAATTAGGTTGAAGAAATTAAGTTAGAACTAAAATTGTACTGTATTAATTTGAATTTTATAGAAGAACCATCATTTTAGTTTTTTCATGAAACAAAGTTTGTTGTATTTTTGTGAACAATTTTACAGAGGTCTGATGACTTAGTGAAATTTTTTGGATTATTTTTTAAATAGTTAAAGTGGATAATAAGGATTAGAGTGAATTTGAGAAGGCTAAAGATTAATTCTGGAATTTTTGAGCTATATATTTTTAGAAAATTGGAAAAGTATTAAAATGCATAAAAATAACCCTGAATCTAATTTAGGTATGTAAGATTAACTTTATTATTTTTTGTTAAAAATCTATCATGTTCCAAAATGTACTTCCATAACCTTAGCATGCATAATAAGGTTCAAAAGATTAGAAACATTCATTTTTAACACCCAGAAGAAGAAGTAATGCTCTAATGTCTCATGCTAAATTAGATCTTCCAGAATGGAACACCTAAAATGGAATAAACTTGTATTTACCAGACTATTACACGGTAAAATATCATAGTTTGAAAGTTAAATAAGGAAATAAAATTTTGAGGAAGGTAAACTCCCAAGGTTTTGATAGTTCTGTTAGAGTTATATATAAGTTTAAATGGATAAGGAATAGTGAGATGATATTAGAAAATAATCACTCAGAGTTAAAGAAGATTAACCCTTGATTAAATGATGATTCAATAGGGTAAATAAAAGTTCATGAGGCTATTTTAAGAGTTTTCTAGATGTTATGGAATATTAATTAGATTTTTCCAAAGGATTCATATGATACATTTATGGTCACTTATGATTAATAAAATACTTTAGGTGAATTATAAGAACAAATTTAGATGATATTATGTTGTTATTTCAAGGATTCAAATATCACAATTCCTATTAAGTCATGATTTAAGTTGAGGAGTTTTTGAGTTATGAAGAAGGTGTTTACATCATGATTAAATGATTCACATTGTTGTATTATTTCATTCATGTAGGCATTCACACATGGAATGAAGATGTGGGTTTTTTGGAATTATAAAGTAAAGAAGAATCAAAATATTTTGGTGGATTTAATGTGGTAAATTCCTGAATAATTGTGGAAAATTAATTAAGAAAATAATGAGGAGAAATTAATGGATATTTAAAGATGAAATTTTATGGGAATGCTAAGCTGATATTGTTGGAGAATTAAATGATTATTTATGAGGATATTTTTCTATAATAAATTTAGATATTTAAATATAAATATTTAAAACCCATTTATAAAGATCATGGACATAGTATTTCTCAATATTTCCTTGAACAGTTTAAATTTGAAAGATTATAACAGTTTCAATGAGATAAAACAATGTATATAATTTTGTGTAATTCAAAGAAGCTTTAAGATTCAGATATTTGATTATTGGGAATAATAACTAAATGATATTTCATATTTTAAAAAGGGGAATATTTCTTGAAGTATATAATGTGAAGGGAAAATGACCTATTTCATTCTAAAGATTCTACATGTTGAATAAAAATAGATAAACATAATTTTGTTTTAATTGATGACATTGATTATTGAAGAAGAATAATAAAAAGAAGGGAAGACAGATATTCTGACACTATTTTTATTGATCATATCATGTGTTAAAGCTATTTAAGAGGAGGAGTGATACATCCATGATGATTATTTCATAAGTGAGGATAGGAATTGGATTTATATTATTGAAAAACTAATGAATAAGAATAGATTTTTAATAATATAATAATGATTTACACTATCTTAGTGATCATACTTCAAAGAGGATTCAATAGAATCCAGTTATTAATGATAAAATATGGTTAGTACCCATTTCGAAGAAGATTAAGTTGGCAATTATTAATTTTAGAGGGTGTTGTGCATGTAACTTGGTTAGTCAAAGTTTAAAGAGTTCAAGGATATCCCATTTCTCATGATTTATTTGGATAATAAAAGATCAGTTGTGTTTTAATGGGGGAATGACCACCATACACCGAGTGAAATTTCTTGCATTTTGAGTAAACCTCAAAAAATTATTTCTGCCTTTTTTTTAATTTTATTGTTTATATTTCATGTATGAAGGCCAATTGAAAAAATATATTTTGAGAAATTTTTACCTTAACAGGTGTAGTTGTAAAAATAAAATTTAAATCTATAAAATTTCCCTACAATAATTCACCCCTATCTTAGTGTAGCTACATCATTCCTATGGGAACAACAATTGGTATCATAGATTTAGGTTCATCCTTTGATTGTATTCTCAACATTTGAAAATTTAATGTTTTTATTTTTTCCTCTAAAAAATAATGAAGTGATGGCTTGAAGAATATGTGTCTACTGTTGACTTAAACCAAATATCTTCCCAGAATCCAAAGAATAAAAAGAATAAAGATATGATAAATATGTATAATACACCCCTTATGAGTAAATGAGAATAAATATATACTTCTTCATACTATAATCATGATGAAATTTAACCTATAATAGATGGAGAAGATCTAGTATAAAAATTAACTATTGAGAAAATATACCACACTTTTACCTTATGCATCTCACAATATTTACATGAAGAAGAGGTAAGTGATATTACATTCCAAGATTATACTGTTGGTGAACCCAGTACAAGTGGGGAAGATCTAACTTTAATGAAATTATATGATGGTTTATAAGTGCTTTTGAAAAAAAACATTTATAAATTACCTAAAAAGTTACCAATTTTACTTTTTTCTCTTTTAAATAATTCTAGGAATAGATAACCCAAATTTAATAATGTATACAATGTATAGAGGTAGCACTGGATCAAAATATATTATCATATATAAAGTAGACCAAACAATTTGAGGCCAAAAGTACTATGAATGTGATGTTTTTAGATCTGTTCTCCAAAATTGATAAGGAATTTTATAAATAATTCCAATAGAAAGAAAATTCCAAGAAAGGTCTTGAGGTTATTATCTATACACTAAAAGAAATCATTATTTCCAAGGATTATCAATTTTAAATTAAAACAAATAAAATAATTGAGATTCAAAATTCCTTGTAAAATAAAAAAATACCTAAAAATCATATTGAGAAGATTAGAAAACAATTTTTAGAAATAGTGAAGTACATTTAAGATCATAAGAACACTCTAAATCTAAAGTGTCATGATCTTGAAGTCAAATTGATAGATCTATAAGTGGTTTAATCCAGGTCTTCATAATAAGTTAGGAGAAAATTATTTTCCATCAATAATACTGATTAATATATTTTCACTAAAATATTTCTATTTAATATAAGAATATATTGGGATTATATAATGATAAACCTACTACAAGATCAAAAAATAAGGTTTCATTTGTCCTATAAAATGTTTTTTCACTAATGTTGTTTTCAAAAAAAGTGTGGATTACAATGAAAAATATTGAAAAGTACAGGCTGATAAAAAAATAGATACCCATCACTACTTCAAAGGTTTATCGAAGAAAGTGTAGAAAAACTTTCCCCTCAAAATAAAATCTATTAAATGACAAGTTTATAAAAAATATTAATATATCAAAGATGGATAGAGTATTATTCAAAGAAGATTTTTTTTAATATTATTGGTTTTTTGAAAGATTCAGACATTGGTTTTTTGATTAATAAATTAATATTTCATTTTTTTAGAAGAAAAATAAATCCTATAACAAGGATAGAAAGGATAGTTCAAATAAAAGTACATATAATAAAGTTAAAAATATTATCATCTTTAACCAATTCAGAAACATTTAAAACTTCTATGGAAAATGAAACAAGATCAGTTGTAGTGATAAAGCATGCCAGGTTAAATTAAATAATCATGTGTCAGATACCTTTAATGAAATAAGGCCACAAAATATAATAAAGAAACAAATAATGGAAAGTGATATTATCTTGGGTTCAAACAAGTAGAATAATGTTTAACAAATATTTCCAAGAAGTCCATGAATTATGGTACATTAGAAAGAAAAGTTGCTTCTATTATAGGAGAAAAGGACACCGTATGAACTATTACAAGAAATATATGAGTTTTGGGGTTAATATATTCATATTTGAGATAAAAATAATGGAATCAATCCATAAAGAAGAAAAAGGATTGGTTTGGTGGAATTCATCATTAAAAATAAATATTTACTTGAATTTCATGATTGGTTATCTAAATATAATGATAAAAGAGTACATGAGAATCCATGTGGTGGGAGAAAGAAAGATTGGCATTTCTAAGAATTTTTTTATCGTATTTAAAACTCAGAATGAGATTATGAAGAAAATGAATCTTGCATTAAGAAGTTTATGTGACCTAATTATTGAAGTAAATAAGGGAATACCATATATGGATATGGATCAAAGGAACAAGGAGACCGTGATTCCCATATAGACTAATAATTTGAAAAATAAGAAATGAATCATGAATATTTCTCTCATTATTTAAGCTGGAAAGAAAGGATTTCTTGGGTTAGGAAATAAATCTCATCTTTTAGGATCCCAATAATGATCTTTTTGGAACCTCCTTATCCCCAAAAATTTTGTGATTGTTTTATTTTCAAATAATAAAATGTGATTCATGAAGGGGGGAACTTGAATGGGGTGTATAATAAATCAATTAACAATATGAAAAAGTGTCCATCTTGTATATGATCCCAAAGTTCTATATATTTAATTTTATTTGATGAAGATATTATACTTGATGAAGAAGTTGTTAAAGGTTATACCTTAAGGGGATTAAGTTTTGATAAAGATTCTAGAGAAGTTATTATTTCATATGAATTGGTTATTTATGGAAATTTCTTTAATATTTGATTAAAAATGTATTTATATTGAATTCACATATCCTAGTTTTGATTATATAAATTCTGATATTAAGGGGACGAAATTGGATTAAGTAATGACATGAAATGTGATTATTTTTATAAGTAAATTACAAGTGTTCATAAGTTAATTATTCCCTCTTATCTTTGTACACTAATCATTGCTAAAGTATACTTGGAGTTAATTGATTTATTACTAAAAATTTATTATAATACTTGGTATTTATACCAGTAAGGGTTAGAGTCAAAGAAAATAGAAGAAGACATATCGATATGCATTTTATATAAATGGATTGATAAAAAATCCTAATAGGGTGTTTGTTGAACCCATTAAAGATATTTTGTATCTGTTTATAATAAGTTTTTGAGTGAATATGTGTTGAGAAGAGAATATTAGAATATGATGAGTGAAGTATCGAAGGAAGGATGTTAGAATGTGTTTAGTTTAGTTGACTAGATATCCCCTTGAATCTTATATATTGAGTCATAGAAATATTTAATTATATATATATCCTCATAAAGTAAAGTTATCAATAAATGGTAAAACAAATGAGTTTTGTTTCATTTTTTATATAGTAATGGCGATTAATAGTGAGATTCTTACAATGTTTATATTTCAAGTATATTATTAATCTATTATTTTGAAAATATGGTTGGAGTTTGAGGTTGTTGGTTCATGTTATTTCTCATGAAAATCTATCTAATAGGTTGAGTAAGATGGAGAGGATTAGTTCCATAGAGAACGAAGTTTAATAGATGTCATGATATGACCCTCTAAATATACATAGAAGTTGAAAGTGATTAAACAAGAATAATTATTGATTATGCTTTGAGAAACCATATTTGTATTTATCATGATTGAATACTATTGTTTATACTAAAGTTTCACTTGGATGATGTTGTGTTGAAGAAATTAGGTTAGATCTAAAATAGGTGTTACATTAATTATAAAGTGATGATACCACCATCACTTGAGTTTATTCATGCTGAAATGAACCATGGAATTTTTTTTGAAGAGTTTGTGAAGCTATGATGACTTACTGGAATTATTTGAACCATTTTGAGATGAATTAAATTGGATGAAAATGATTGGAGTGAATTAAGAAGTATCAAGATTAATTCTAGAAGTTATGAGGTATATATTTTTCTAAAATTATCATATTATTAGATATGTATTAATAAGTATATATTTTCATAAAGTATATAAGATTAAATTTGTTCTTTGTTGTGTTGAAAACCATCATCTTTCGAAATGTCCTTATAGAACCTTATATTATAAAACAAGTTTTGGAAGACAGGAAACACAAAATTTCAATATCTATAAGAATAATAAATACAAAGATTTATTATACCAAATAACATATTTCAGAATAGAGAACATAAAACAAAAGTAACTCGCATCACTTAGAACATTATTCAATGGAAATTTATAGTTCATAAGTTCAATAATAGAAGAAAATGTTACAGAAGATGAACTCAAAAGGTCTTGATATTTCTATTAGAGTAACTCAAAATTTTAAGGTATATAGAATATTGAACTAATCATATAGAAGATTCACTTTGAGTTATGAAAAATTAAACAAAAATTCAATGAGGATACATCAGATTAAACCATTTCCTTGCAGATCATGTAAGAGTAACCCAAATGTTATGGAATATTAACCAAAGCTTTCTAAAGGATCTATATGATACATCTATAGTAATTTAAGATTAAAAAGAATATTTTTAGTGAATTAAAAGATCAAATTCATAAAAGTGTGTATTTTTCTTTAAAGGATTAAATATGAGGAGTTTTCAAGTTATTAAGAAGGTGTTTGCACTATGATGAAATTATTCACACCATTGTAATATTTTGTGTATGTAAGCATACAAACTTGGACTAGAGATGTGGGTTTGGTAGATTTTTTATGGAATAAATCAGTCAAATATTTTTGGATAATTTTATGATGTAAATTCCAAAATAATTTTGGATAATTAATTAAGAAAATAATGAGAAGATATCTATAAATATTTAAAGCGTAAATTTTATAGGAAAGATGAGCCAACATTTTTATAGAATTAAATTATTATTTATGAGGATATTTTTGAGTGATAAATATGGATATTAAAATATTAATATTTGAAATAAATTTATAAATATCATAGTTAGATAATTTCCATTGATTTCCTTGACCATTTTAAATGATAAATATTATGAAAATTTGAATGTGATAAAAATGAAGACCATTCTATGATATTTAAGGAAGTTTCCATATCTAAATATTAAAATATTGAAAATATTATTCATGTGATATTTATGAGTTTAAAAAGAAGAAGATGTGATGATGTTTATGAATTTGAGATATATTGACCCATTACATTTTGAATATTACATATGTTTAACAAAAATAGAGAAAACCAATCCAAGTATAATAGATTATTTTAAGTTTTGAAGAAGAATAGGAAGAGAAGAAAGAGAGCCTAACCCTAATATTATTGATCATATCATGTGTTGAAGCTATTGAAGAAGAAGATTAATATGACTATGAAGATTAATGTGTAAGTGAGAAGTGATAGCCCTTTGAAATTAATATACAACTGAGGAAGGAGATCATATTTTTAATAGTCCAGTGGATACTTTCATTGTCTTGGTGATCTTACTTCAAATAAGAGTAATTCAGATCTATTATTAAGGAGAAGTGTTGGTTGGTGTTAGTTTCTAAGAAGAGAATATTTATTTTTTCTAGTGCTAGTGAATATTGTGCATGAAACTTAGTTAATGATAGGTTAAAGGGTTCAAGGACATCTCTTTTCCCTGTATTTATTTTGGTAATAAAATATTAGTCATGTATGGGGGGGATGACAACAACTATACACCAAGGACTTAGCACACACATTGTGAGTGAACCTCACAAAATTTGTGTGCCTTTGTTTTTCTCTTTTCTTGTTTATATTTCAGGAATACATGCTAAGTGAGAAAAAAATATTTGAGAAATAATCACTTAAATAGCTATAAAAGTAAAAAATAAAAGGTTAAATTAGTAAAATTTTCTCGCACTAATTCATACCCCCACCACACACACTCTTAGTGTGGCGACATCAATCCTGTGGGAGCATCAATTTCCTCTGTAGAAACCATTTCATATAGAATCTTTAAAAGTCACACTTCTAAACCACATGTGTGTTATTTTTTATCTAGGTCTTGGTTTTATATATCAAAATCTAATCCCCATACATACCGCTATCATTTTTATCTAAAATCATGTTGTAAAAAATGTTATTTTATGATGGTATGTTTTCTAAAACCATTTTCCATGACTATTTTACTAAAACTACACCATGGTTTGAAATTTATTTCATAAATCATGACTATCTTGTTTCGAAACATGTTTTGGATATGAAAATCTCAAAAGACATGAGTTTTTTATACAAAAAATCATAATCCTTGAAAACATTCATTTTCTGGGTCTTCATCGTATAAATTCTTCAATACAAATGAAATATAGTGGATCTAATGCCACTATTAAGTTTTATTATGGATGAAACTAATCTAAATATTTTGTAAATAGTCATTAAAACCTATAATACAACATCTAACCATATCTTATTTTAATTAAATGAAATGTAAAATGAACACACCTCACAGTTTGGATTCTTTCATATTGAGTTATCCATCATTTAAAAAATTAATAGCTCTTCCCACATACATTTGGTCATCTTTTAATAGATTTTTTTATTGTTCACATGTGACAATAAACCAATACTAATTATCTAGGTATTTCCAACATTCATTTCTTTTTGAGTCATCTCAACCAACAATTATTATTTTTTGACTAATCCTATTAAAAATATTTAGAGTTTTCATTACTATTTAATTTATTTGATAGTATTTTTTGACACTCATTAGTGGTGTGTTAGGGTTGATCACACCTCTAAAAAATTCATTAGGAAAATAAAAAGTTTTATGTAATTTCATATACTCTTCTAGATGTTATCTCGAGTATATTCAAGGAACTTTATCTTGAATGTCCCTCAATTAATATACACTATTTGATTTAGAGAGTGATAAATTATACTAGAACACTTTGGATTTCTGTAAATAGTATCTATATCTCAAACATCTTTCCATAAAAATAGAATATTCTTTATTGGAAATAAGGTTCATCAAAATATGCACATCCATTTTTCAAAAAAATGATTTTTTTAGAAAAAATTTCCTCTTAGGATTTTTTTGTATGTGTATATTGAAAAATACGACATATATTTTTTTCCCAAAAGATGAAGTTGTTTGAAAAAATGATTATTTGGGAATTTTTTTCAAATTGGTAAAGTGGGCCTTCAACATAGCTTAAACAACACCATGGTGAATTCACACATTACATGTTGAAGATGACTATAGTTGGAGTTGGTGACTATACCCACAATAATGAGCGTTTTCGTTGAAGAATTCACCTATGTAAAATGGCCAAGATTTCTATAGTAATTTTGGTGATCATGGTCTAGTAAAAATGAATAGTAAAAATGAACCATGTCATTTCACTAGGTGTGAAGTATTGGGTGTCTACCTATGAAACACAGAGTATCCCACTGTGAGGTTAGAAGAGCTCATAGTGAACCTAATTGAAATTAATTATTAAAATTCCCTCATTTTGTGGTGAAAAATTTAAAGATATTTTGTTTCACATGGTGGAACTTGAATGAAGGATATTGAATTGCTAAGTAAATATGATGTTTACCACATCATGCCTTTGGGTATGGTGTCCTAGAAATTCACCTGAGATACATTGGGGGGTTTGATGTAGTAATAGATCAATTCATTGTGGTTTTATGTTGAATAGAATCTTGAATAATATTCTTCCATGGTGAAAAATATCTTGGTGTGTTACAATACATATTAGAGTTCAAGTCATAAAATTATGGGAGTTACTTTATTTGTTTTTTGGGGTATACATGAAAGTTGAAATAATCATTTTTATATATGGTTTTAATGTTTTTTAAAGGAATAAGTTATGTGTATTCAGTGAAAGGGGTCAAGGAACATTAAATATATGGATTTAAAAGGGATATAATTTAGTGTTGAAGGAAAAATTCTAGATCTTGTTGGAATGTTAGTGGGTGATTCAAGATCTCTTTTGGAAAGAAAAATTTGAAGTTATAGGTCTTATAGGAGTTTTATTTCTATCTGGAATTTCTACACAACTGTTATGATGATAAAAATAACTTATTTTGTATATTTCTATCATCATTATTTTAAGAATAAGAAGAATAAAAAGAGTACAACATCATATGGAGCAGTGAGTTTCCTAGTGTTGGAGAGCAGTGAGCTATCCAATCACTCTTAGTAGTGAACTAGAAGGGTCAGTGATGTGGCTCTAGTAATGTACTGGAATTTCCATGTAATTTTTTTTTAAATTAAATAGATTATTTTGAAGCAATATTTAACATGGTACATGATTCTGAGGCCCAGGGTTCCTAGAATAAATGTTTGAACTTTTTTAGGTGCACATGTTTGGTTTTAGTAAATTCCAAATCGGTTCCCGAATCAAAAATATGATGGCATCGTTGTGTCTGGAATTGCGACTTTACCTTAGGAAGGGTCTAACCTCAACCGACATGGGTCAAGGGAAAAGGTTAATTTTTTACATTTTAAAAGAATAAAATAAAATAAAACTTATGAAGTTATTTTATTTTATTTTTTTAAACGTCCTACAGCGACGCTGGAGCGCAGTGAAGAGTCAACTGTTTCACTTTTTAAATGAAACAGTGTGGTGACACTGCATATCAGCGTAAAAACAATGCTAAAATGTGTTTCTTAAATTATTTTCCTAACATGGATATAGGACCAGGGGAATGATCCTGGTTGAATTAACTGAGGATTTGAAGGAATAACATTGATGAAAAAAGAATCACTAATGATAATGAACACCCCCTCCCCTTTGAAGGATCTCACAAACGATGATGGAGGCACGGATCGAGATCACCCTTCAGTGAATCGTCAATGACAATGAATCCTTGGAATCAGATGATAAAATCCTAGGTAGGGGTTTATTTCTATGTGATTTCATTTCCCCCATTCTTTCCTTGTACATGAAAAACACGGATCAACCCACTAAGAGGTTGATCCGTAGATTGATCATTTATGTAGGAGGGATATTGTTGTTGTGAGATTTGAAGGGGGTAAACCTTAGTGGTTATCAGTCTGATTTATTTCATGTTTTTCTAATGGGACAAACAAAGGCTGAATGAACAAGGATAACATTCATTACTCATGTGTTCATGTTGATCTTCTCTCTTTATTGTGTTCTTCGCTGACGAACGGCCATGGTTGCATTGGATTATCTTCGGGAGGATCTGACTATGGTTAGACCCCTAAATCAATAACATGACAAATTAGAGAACATGGTATTGGAGACAATGACCCATGGATCACAAGGGTCATCATAGTTTGTAAAATGGGCAACCAAGGTGACAGTGGAGACCCACGGAATGAGGGTCGCTGGCGTGGTCACCCAGCAGCGAACGGCCACCGACTCGATGACCTGCAGCGGAGGTGGCTCCCTAAGTCGTGTGAGACTAGAGACCTACGGATCTATCGTGGGTGTGATCTAGACACATAGCTGGTCTGTGTGGACCCAAGCTGTAACGTCCCGGACCCGGGTGCCACTCAACGGGTGCCCTGAACCCGGTTCACCACATGACCTCAAGTGCATTTCCCCAAATGCCAGAGGCTGCCGACTAGCAGCGAGGGCCCAGGTCTGATAGTGGGGGAACTATGCCCTCATTTGTCAAAGTGTAGCACAACGGAATTTAAATAAAACATACAACGACAGTGGAAGCAGTAAACCATACACAACTGAAATAAACTACAGTAGTGGATATAACCAACAGTAGATAAATGATGATTCTACATGTTTCAAGTTCTAAGAAAACATCCAGAACATGGTATACATCAATATAGTACAAAAAAATACAGAGTACAACAAAACAAGCACAACAGCTGGCAACGACATCACGAGCCTAGGCTTGGTCCCATGCCCTCCTACTCCTAAGCAATAGTCAAGTACCTGTATAGGGACTCTTGCCCCTATCTACACCTACATCAACGTAATCTGTTTGGGCCGAAAAGCATGACCCAAACAGGGTGTGGGAAATATATTTCAGTAGGCACCCACCAAAGGCCCATGCCCAACTGCGTGATAACATGCAACAATAGTGTACAATGGTAAAATTCAATAAAGTAAGTAGTACTCAAAAGTAACTAACTACCAGTTATATTTCCATTTTTAATATTCATTTAATCCATTTAGTTTAAGAAATCACCACAGTGCATTTCTAAGTAAAAAACTAGTATCCCCAGACATGTAAACTCCTACCCTCGGGTAACGAGTATCCAACACAAGAATCTGCCCTCAAGTATAACAGAGTTTTCCCTCAGGTGTAGGTAGTGTCTCCCATAGGCACAAAATCAGCTGCCCACAGGCACGAAAGAAGTTTCCCTCAGGCTGAAATAACTACTACCCACAGGCTAAATAGTGCAGTGCCCACAGGCTAATCACAACAACTCCCTCAGTCTAAACGGTAACCGGGCCATGCACAACATATCAAAATGCAGCAAACAAGAAATTCCTCTCAAGGAAATTATACAATTACTACATTAAAGGCATACCCTCGGGTACCCTGGCCAAACGGCTAAACAGTGAAACACACCCACGGGGTGGTTCTGGATCCAAGCAATGATCCCAACCAGTATTTCATTGTCATAGTTTAATCACCTATGCAATTATAGGCATTAAATATAGGAATGGCCTCAGCCACACGACACACCAACATGGGTTCGTGGCGCGAAAATGCACAAAAATGCACGACAGTTGGAAATTTACACCAAGACACCTACCTTATATGCCAACGAGCGTTATACACGGACGCCGATTTCAGAAATTCCCAAGAATGACGTAGATCTGACGAAGAACAAAACCCATTCAAACGTAAATAACTTCCGTTATGGGAAGAATTGGTAAGAACCATACTAGGAGAGGAGAGGGATTACCCGTGCGGTTCCAACGAGATCGTTCGAAGTTGAATCGGATTCCAGATGAACACCCGGCAGATCTTCAAAGGTTCGGTCATCCTCCTTGGATCCAAAACGGCTCAAATGCCTCCTATGCCAAATGAGGAGGCTACTGCCTATTTTAGGCCGAAAAAAAAGTACATGACATGTAATTCTGAGTACACGACATGTACTTATTTCATTTAACTATTCCTCTGGCGGCACCGCCACACTGTTCATCCGTCGACATGAGTACACGACATGTACTCCCGAGCACACGGCGTGTACTATCGCCCAGCTGGCGGCTGCTCCACCGCCTTACTGTTTAAGACTGCCGACTGACTACACGACGTGTAAGGTACCACTACACGGTGTGTAATCGGTTCCTACACCCCTCGTCGCCGACATGGCTACACACCCCGTGTACCCATCCCACATGGCCAAAAGTACACGGCGTGTGGAAAAAGTACACGATGTGTAGTTTCAAAATTTAGGATTTTTCCCCATTTTCCATATTTTCTCAAAAACACTTAAGGAAAAGAAAAAAGAAGAAGCCCATACCTCAAAACTAAGAACCGGGTTCTTACAAACTTCCCCCCTTATAGCAATTCATCCCCGAATTGCCCTTCCAATGGTGGCGAAGATAAAGCTCAGAACAGATCTGGCCACTGAGCACGTATATCAGCCTCCCACTCCCAGGTCTCGTCCTGCACTCATACATGCTTCCATAGCACCCGTATGAGAGGAACTGACCGGCCTCGGAGAACCTTCGTGATCATGTCAACGATACGAATCAGATGCTCCTCAAAGGACGCATCTACCTTTAGCTCAACCTCCTTAGGCTGAAAAATGTGAGACAAGTCTGAATGATAGCGACGAAACTGAGATACGTGGAAGACGTCGTGCATGGCTTGGTACCGATGCGGTAACCACAACCGATAGGCAACCATCCCGACTCTCTCCAGAATCTCAAATGGCCGTACATACCGCAGTGAAAGCTTACCCTGTCTCCTGATCCGTTTGTGTCCCAGCCTCGGAGAAACATGCAAGAAAACCTGATCCCCGACCACGAACTCCAAAGGTCGTCTGTGGCGATCAACATAAGATTTATGATGAGATTGTGCGGTAGCCATCCGCTTCTGAATCAACTAGACCTGCTCAGATGTCTCCTGCACGAGCTGTGGTCCTAGTAAAGCTACCTCACCTGCCTCTAACCAGCAAAAAGGTGATCGGCATGACCTACCGTATAAAGCCTCGTAAGGTGCCATCTCAATAGTTTCCTGAAAAATATTGTTATAGGAAAACTCGTCTAAGGGTATATGCTTCTCCCAAGATCCCCCAAAGTCTAGGATGCATGCACGCAACATGTCCTCAAGCACCTGTATCATACGCTCTGACTGGCCATCGGTCTGAGGGTGGTATGCTGTGCTCAGAAGCACCTGTGTACCCAGTGCCCTCTGAAAACTCTTTCAGAAACGAGAAGTAAAGTGGGAGTCCCTATCAGAAATGATAGAATGAGGGACCCCATGAAGACGTACGATCTCTCGGATATACATCCTTTTGAGCTCGTCCACACCGAATGTCTCCTTGATTGGCAAGAAGTGAGCTACCTTCGTGAGTCTGTCCACAACAACCAACACGGTGTCATTGCCTCAAGGTGACCTCGGAAATCCCATCATGAAATCCATCGCGACATCATCCCATTTCCACTATGGAATGGGTAACTGCTGTAACAGTCCAGCTGGTCTATGATGCCCTGCCTTCACCTGATGACAGGTGGAACACCTCGTTACAAAACTATCTATCTTTCTCTTCAAACCCGGCCACCAGTACTGACGTCTCAAGTCTCGGTACATCTTGGTAACCCCGGGATGAACTGCCCAAGCTAAAGCATGAAACTCCCACATCAGATCCTCCCGTATATCCCCTGGAACCCATACTCGTCCATGGAAACACAAAACCTCATCATCGCCTATCATCCAACTGGGAGGAGGGTCCTCACTTGCCACCGACTCCCGTAGAACTAGGCCTTCTAAATCCGATAGCTGTCTCATCCTCACTCTGTCTAGGAGGGTAGAAGTCACAGCTAAAGAAGAAAGATAAGTTTTCCCCTGACTATCATGCACCTCCAGATGCATCTCAAAGAACAAGGCCATAAGCTCCCACTCACCATTGGACTCTTGCACTGCCTGTATCTAAGTCTTCCTACTCAGTGCATCAGCTACTGCATTACCTTTACCAGGTGTATAGGCAAGCTCAAAATTGAATGACTGTAGGTACTCAACCCACCTTCTCTGCCTCAGATTCAGGTCACGCTAAGTAAAGATATACTTGAGGCTTTTGTGGTCAGTGAAAAACACAAAATGATCTCACAACAGATAGTGTCTCCAACAGCGCAACACATGCACAACTACAGCCAACTCGAGATCATGCGTCGGGTAATTCCTCTCATGTGGCCTCAACTGCCGAGACCCGTACACAACAACTCGGTTGCCCTATATCAAAACTGCTCCCAGCCCAATCCCTAATACATCACAGTAAACTGTATAGCTCTTCCCCTACTCTAGGAGTATTAGGATCGGTGCTGATATCAACCTTCCTTTTAGGTCCTGAAAATCCGCCTCACAAGCTTCTGACCAAACGAACTTCACACCCTTCTTAGTCAGTCCCGTTAACGGTGATGCTAAGTGGGAGAAGTCCTGTATGAAGCATCTGTAGTAACCAACCAGCCCTAAGAAACTTTGTATCTCAAACATGTTCTTAGGCTTCTCCCAGGAAACTACCGCCCTCACCTTCTCTGGGTCTACTACAACTCCTGCCTCTGAGATGATGTGACCCAGGAAGTGAATCTGGTCCATCCAAAAGTGGCACTTCGAGAGCTTAGCATATAATCGATGCTCTCTCAGTGTACTCAATACGATCTCAAGATGGGTGGCATGGTCGTGTTGAGTGTGAGAGTACACCAAGATGTTGTACATGAATACTACCACAAAAGAATCAAGATACGGATGGAACACACGATTCATCAGATCCATGAAAATTTCTGGCGCGTTCGTGAGTCCGAACGGCATAACCAAGTACTCATACAGACCATATCTGCTCCGAAAAGCTGTAAGTGGTATATCCGATGGTCTCACGCGTAGTTGGTGATATCTCGATCTCAAGTAAATCTTCGAGAACACTCATGCTTCATGAAGCTGATCAAAAAGATCATCTATCCTTGGAAATGGATATCGGTTCTTAACCGTCAACTGGTTTAGCTTCTGATAATCCACGCAAAGTCTAAGGGTACCATCCGCCTTCTTTGCAAAAAGGACTGGAGAACCCCAAGGAGAAGTACTGGGTCAGATAAATCCCTTTGTCTGTAACTCCTCTAACTGCCTCTTGAGCTCCTGCAGCTCAGGTGTAGCCATCCTATAATGAGGAATGGACACCGGTGCTGCTCCTGGAACAAGCTCGATAGAGAAATCCACCTCTCGCACTGGAGGTAGACCTGAAATGTCGTCCGGGAAGACAACCCTGAAACGATCAACAACTGGAGGTAAATCCGTATGAAAATTCCCTTGATCATCTAGATATAAGCTCGCAATCTGGGCTGTGACTCCACCTCGCCCATGATGCTCTGGTCTATCTCGACTCACCTGAACATCCCATTTTCCCTTGTATAGAAACTCTCCGCCCTCTGGTGATGTGAAACACACCCTGTGACGATAGAAGTCTTCAAAGGCTCGAAAGGGAACCAACCAGTCCATCCTGAGAATGATGTCATAGCTCGTCATCTCTAAGACATAGAGGTCCCAAAGGAAGTGACACCCTCCAACCTCAAGGGGGCACTCCTTACACTGACGCACACCTTCCGTCCTATTCCCCAACAGAGTGTCTAACATCATGATATCCGAAGAAGTAGAAACACAGAGCCCAAGGCTCTCCACAACGGGTTCAGATATGAAACTATGCATAGCACCTATATCAAAAAGCACTGAAGATAGGACAGAAGCTACTAGAATAGTACCTCTAACTATAGAAGGTTTGGGATCCTGATCCTGCTGGGTCTGTTGCACTACATATGCCTGCCCAGTGCCACAACCCTACGACACAGCCTGGCTACCCTGAGCTATCCTGCCCTGCTGCCTCTGCGATCCTGGTGTCTGGATACCACGGCCACGACCACCATCTCTGCCTTCTCGCCCTGACGCATTCCAATTACCTAATTGGTAAGAAACCACTAGTCCTGGTCCTGCACACGGAGTCTGCACAGAACCCCTCTCACTAGCCACTGGTGGAAACGTCCTGCAAAAGAGATGTATATGACCCATCTTGCCGCAAGCTCGGCACTCCACTGGGTCTCGTGGACACTTCGGCCTCTTGTGCCCCTCTCTACCACACTGGTAGAACCTGATCGGGCCACATGAAGACACTTCCTGGTTGGTACTGCCACCTTGAGAGAATTCCATCTGTCTCTTCCTCTTTCTAGCAGAAATAGTACCAGTAACTGGTGCTGAACCGCCCTAGCCCACACCACTCGATTCCTGCAGGTTCCTCTCTATAATCAATGCCTAGTTCATAATTGTGTGTACAATAGGCAACCTGAAAACATTCAACAGCACTCGGATGTCATATCGAAGACCATCCTCAAAACTTCTGGCTCTCAACGTCTCATCACCCACCAGCACGGGTGAAAAACGCCGAAGCTCCGTAAAATGAGCAGAATAGTCCATCACCGACATAGCGCCCTACTGCAGATTCATGAACTCTCAAGCTCTATCTTTCCTCAGCGTCTCGGGAAATAAGAAGTCATAGAAGACTGCCTGAAAATATTCCCATTCCATGTCCCTGTGATGCTCTGATTGGGTGGTAACATCCCACCACCTCTTGGCGGAATCACGCATCATGTAAGTCACGAGCTTGACCCTCCGCCCTAGAGGCGTCTCAAGATGCTCGAAAATAGTCTGAATCAATCCTAGCCAAGACTCCGAAGCCTGTGGTCTTCCATCCCCTGAAAACATAGATGGATGCAGATGCTGAAAGATACGAGTCAGCTCAGCCATAGATGTAACAGCCTGCGGTGCTCCCTAAAAGGTCTGTATGAACCACATAAAGCCCTCATGGAACTGCGCCTCTGTGCCTGTGTCTGGTATAGCAGCTGGCACCACATCTGGATCTTCTGGAGGATCAACTGGTAGCCCATGGCCCATTATCTTCGGAGTATAATCGTCGCCGCTCTCCTGGCGAAAAACTCGTGGTCGTCTAGGCGGCATGACACTACAAGGTAAAAAGCACGCCTCATATTCTAGATTATTAAGACTGAAAATGAAGGAACCACAAAGGAACAAGAATAAGAAGGCCTTTCAAAATTTGAAAAACAAGACTACATGGCGTGTACATAGACTACACGACGTGTACTTGACTTCTCTTCCCCTGCCCGGGTCCTTACACATGGCTAATCCACACGGCTTCCGTTGAACAAAAACTACACGGAGTGTATAATATCTTCACGGCGTGTAGGATGTTATTTTCCAATTGCCCGTGTCATATATGACACGACTGACTACTCGGCTAGACACTACATGGCATGTTACACCCATACACGGCGTGTACAACACCCCGTTTCCCAGCCACATGGCTAACACCACACGGTCTGTCCTCGAACAAGACTACATGGCGTGTCCCACAGGTACATGGCGTGTCCAGGGAGAGGTGACACCAGCCCGTGTTGTTAGTTACACGACCGAGTCCCCAGGCCACACTACACGGCATGTCCATCTTTGACACGGCGTGTTATGTCAAGGAGTTCATTGACTCGTGTTGTTAGTTACACGTCCGGACTCCGGGTTAGACTACATGGCGTGTACTAAAGCTACACAGCATGTTCGCTCCAATCTCTTCCCTTCCCCGTGTCGCCACCAACACGGTTTGTGACACGGGAAGAGACTACATGGCGTGTACTCCGAGTACACGGCATGTACTCAAAAAGTTCATTTTTCTTCCCGAACAGAAGAACATGCACGATGTGTATAAAAATACTACACGGTGTGTATACTGGGTTTCCAGACAGTATGCCTCAGAAACTTCCCCATAACCTAGAAAATACCATAAAACAACACCTAAGTGTCAAATTCCGACCCGTGAGGGCCCATAATCCCCATGAATCAAAGTTTAACATCTCATATGTGTTATAAACAATAAACAATCAATGATCCACCAAATTCTAGTCAATGGGGGCCCATAATCCCCAAAATCCAAAGTTTTGCATCCATTCTATAAACAAGCTCACACAAAAGAATACCCTATCACAGAGTAGGTATTTATCAAGCAGTTATCACACCAACATGATTTTTTAGCACAACAACTATCACAACAACATGTGAATTTCTAATGCACCTACCTGGAATGGAAACTATGCATGGATTGTGATATCTATCATGTGCCTATATGATGCATGAGATGGCATACCCTCATCTCATCGGGTTGCAACTAAATAGAACTCATAGATAAAATATAAACTGCACAATCCAAGTGTGTCACCCAACGGTGAAAACATATCAACTGTAAACTTTGAAAAATCAAAAGAATTGCAAAATATGAGGTAGACTGGCTTTTCCCTGTACACAAGTTAGCTACGCCCGGGCATAGCTTATTACCAACTACCGTTTGTCCTATCCCTGACTACGACTCCAAATAGTAAGTCAATGAAAAGAAATCCCCTCTGATACCACTTTGTAACGTCCCAGACCCGGGTGACACTCAACGGGTGCCCCGAACCCGGTTCGCCACGTGACCTAAAGCGCATTTCCCCAAATAACAGAGGATATCGACTAGCAGTGAGGGCCCATGTCTGATAGTGGGGAAACTATGCCCTCATTTGTCAAAGTGTAGCGCAACGGAATATAAATAAAACATACAATGACAGCGGAAGCAATAAACCATACACAACTGAAATAAACTACAATAGTGGATATAACCAACAATAGATAAATGATGATGCTACATGTTTCAAGTTCTAAGAAAACATCCAGAACATGTTATACATCAATATAGTACAACAAAATACAGAGTACAACAAAACAAGCACAACAGCTGGCAGCAGCATCGCGAGCCTAGGCTCGGTCCCATGCCCTCATACTCCTCAGCAACAGTCAAGTACCTATATAGGGACTCTTGACCCTATCTACACCTATAGAAATGTAATCTGTTTGGGACGAAAAGCGTGACCCAAACAGGGTGTGAGAAATATATCTCAGTAGGCACCCACCAAAGGCACGTGCCCAACTGCGTGCTAACATGAAACAATAGTGTACAGTGGTAAAATTAAATAAAGTAAGCAATACTCAAAAGTAAATAACTACCAGTTATATTTCCATTTTTAATATTCATTTAATCCATTTAATATAAGAAATCACCATAGTGCATTTCTAAGTAAACAACTAGTGTCCTCAGACACGTAAACTCCTACCCTCAGGTAACGAGTATCCAACACAAGAATCTTCCCTTAGGCATAACAGAGTTTGCCCTCAGGCATAGGTAGTGTCGCCCATATGCACAAAATCAGCTACCCACAGGCACGGAAGAAGTTTCCCTCAGGCCGAAATAACTACTGCCCACAAGCTAAATAGTGCAGTGCCCACAGGCTAATCACAACAACGCCCTCAGGATAAATGGTAACCAGGACTTGACCAACATATCAAAATACAGTAAACAAGAAATTCCTCTCAAGGAAATTCTACAATTACTACATTAAAGGCATACCCTTGGGTACCCTGGCCAAATGGCTAAACAGTGAAACACACCCACGGGGTGGTTCCGGATCCAAGCAACGATCCCAACCAGCATTTTATTATCACAGTTTAATCACCTATGAAATTATAGGCATTAAATATAACAATAGAATCAACCACATGACACCCCAACATGGGTTCGTGGCACGAAAACGCACAAAAACGCACAAAAAACGCACGACAATTGGAAATTTACACCAAGCCACCAACCATATACGCCAACGAGCATTATACACGGACGCTGATTTCAGAAACGCCCAAAAACGACATAGATCTAATGAAGAACAAAACCCATTAAAATGTAAATAACTTCTATTAGGGGAGGAATTGGTAAGAACCATACTAGGAGAGGAGAGGGATTACCCGTGCGGTTCCAACGAGATCGTCCGAAGCCGAATCGGATTCCAAACTAACACCCGACGAATCTTCAAATGGTTCGGCCGTCCTCCTTGGCTCCAAAAGGGCTCAAATGCCTCCTCTGCCAAATGAGGAGGCTACTGCCTGTTTTATGCCGAAAAAACAAAGTACATGACGTGTACTTCTGAGTACACGACGTGTACTTCTTTCATTTAACTGTTCCTCTGGCGGCACCACCACACTGTTCATCCGTCGACATGAGTACACGACATGTACTCCCGAGTACATGGTGTGTACTGTCGTCCAGCTGGTGGCTGCTCCACCGCCTTACTGTTTAAGCCTACCGACTTACTACACGGCGTGTAAGGTACCACTACACAGCGTGTAGTCAGTTCCTACACCCCTCATCGCCGACATGGCTATATGCCCTGTGTACCCATCCCACACGGCCAAAAGTACATGACGTGTGGAAAAAGTACATGGCGTGTAGTTTCAAAATTTAGGATTTCCCCCCATTTTCCATATTTTCTAAAAAACAATTAAGGAAAAGGAAAAATTAGAAGGGTCATCATAGTATTGGAGACAATGACCCATGGATCACAAGGGTCATCATAGTTTGTAAAATGGGAAACCAAGGCGACAATGGAGACCCACAGAATGAGGGTCGCTGGTGTGGTCACCCTGCAGCGAACGACCACCGGCTCGATGACCAGTAGCGGAGGTGGCTCCCTAAGCCGTGTCAGACTGGAGACCTGCGAATCTATCATGGGTATGATCTGGACACATAGCCAGTCTATGTGGACCCAAGAAATGTGGTCACTCAACCACGTCTGCCAAGTGGGAAGGGGGCAATAGTTGCCGTGCCTAGCTGGATGAACCGGCCCACGCTGGTGGGATGGGTTGTGGAAAACAGGGTCGTTGGGCAGGATTGCACAACCCGGCGACCCAATGGGCATGGAATTTGGGCATGTCTAGTTCAGGTCGGCCCATACCCTACCGGGTCGGGTCGGACCAGACATGGTGCCAATTGGCCCCTTTTCACTAAATTTACCATAACTTTAAAACCGTGTGTCTGTTTGACGAGTCATTTGCAGCGTTGGGACCCTCGTGATGAGGTGGTCCTTTTGAGATACTCTAAGTGGATTTTCATGGAATTCAACATAAGACCCTTGGCTTGGGGATTAGGTTCTCCTGGAATAAGCACTCTATGAGTGAAATCATGTAGCTGGATGTGACATGGAGACTATGTGACTTGATATATACATTGCTTCAAGACTATGTATCTCCAGGTCTAAGTGACTCATCAGTTATAAATGTTTCATCAGGTCTATGTGACTCATCGGGGTTGAGACTCTCTTTTAGACTAGGTTTCCCATCAATACTGAGTGTTCTTTGATTAGGTCTAATAATCTTTCTTTTCATGCTTTAGACTTATACCTGTGTGAGCTAACTATACTTCTCATGTGATTTACTTTGTGGTATTTCTTTTTTGGTTTTGAGGCATCCTACTGAGTACTGCTTTACTCACCCATTCATGAGATTTTCCCACATAGTTCATGTCTTTTTTAGATTAATGAAGTTTTGATAGAGACCTAGGTGTTCTTGGACTGGGTGGAACCCATTGAGATTAGAAAGATGCAGAGTACTCCTACAGTTTCAGGTCGCTGCCCTTCACCTACCCTTCAAGTAGGGTTTTCTATAAACAAGCTTTAGTTTTTTCATTATAGACTCTTCCTTTTTGGTGGGATTCTATTATGGCCTAGGCCACCCTATTTTACTTTACTTTATATTCCACTCTGGTGTGTTATCCTTAGTGGTTTTCATGCATGGTTTACTTAGTGTTTTACTTTCAACATTGTGTACGTGCGTATAGTTACATAGGCAATGCCTCTAATTTCAGTGATATTCCTACTCAGTGCTAATCACCATCCCTTGGACTATTGTAGGTGGTCTAGGGGAGTCAAGACATAGACCCCTCTGGGATGAGTCATGACAAAGTGGTATCAAATGGATAGGTTCGGTTCCACATTGGGACAAGGAGTTTGCGAGGTTGGTTTGGGGAAATATTGTTAAATGTTTTGAGTTCAGATTTTAGTCTCGGGACCAGAGTGTTGGTGTTGTGGAAGACGTATCTATACATTGGGACTTTGGATACCTTATTTTTGACACAGTATATGGAAACACTAGTTGTAGGAAAATAAATGGTGCATGCATCATACAGGATTTTGAGTGTGTCCTCTTTTTCTTCTTGTGTCAGCTCACCAGGTATACTTTATTAACCATGGTTCATCTTAATCTATTTTAGCATGCCCCTATGTAGACAGCCAGCTACGATTTTGTTGCATGACCACAAGGATGATAGACCTAGCGATGTTTTGTTGGTATAGGTATTAGTACCAGAGATATCCCCACCAGGTGGTTCACTAGTGATACCACCACCCATCGATTAGTAGTTGCTACTAGCACTACCAGTAGAGGATGTGTGCAGACTCAATGATTTTTAGGACTTCTAGAGGTAGATACCTCATAGGTTCAGGGGTCATAATGACCCCTAGGTAGTTGAGGACTGACTGGAGGTGGTCACATGTGTCTTCTTCCTTGTGAGGACACCACCCGATCAGATGAAAATCATAGCTACGAGCCTTCTTCAAGGCTTAGCGGGATGGTGGTGGAGATTAGTGATCAAGATGCATGACGAGACAACTCTCTCTTGGGATGATTTTGAGTGCCTTTTCAGGGAGTATTTCTTTCCAGTGACTTTTCACTTAGTATGCATCTTGGAGATCCTGTATCTGTAGTGGGGTAGCCATACTGTAACAGAGTACTCGAAAAGATTCACAGATCTTTACACTACTCCACTAATATGGTGTATGACCCATTCTTCAGGGCCCGTACATTCGATCATGGACTGCGCTGGTAGATCAGGTCATTGATGATATCCCTTAGTATCCCTATGCAGTCTGGGGTGCTGAATAAATCTCTTCTCATGGATAGCTTCCTAGAAGAGCAGGCGTTAGTAGAGGGATCTACCAATAGACACCAGGTAGTGGAGTCTTTAGTAGTGGGTAGCAAGCAGAAGACACCGGGACCCAAGTGGGTCAAGCCTTCTAGGGGACAACCCCAGGACACAGGGCTGGTGGTTTGAGGCTCCTAGGACAGAGGGAGTCAGCTGAAGACAAGGTTGCGATACTCATGCAACGTTCGAGGGACATGGATCATGATTGCCTGACTCTTCACACAGATGATCAATAGATGGTCAAGAGACCACCAAGGTAGAGGTAAAGGTTTGAGTAGGGTGATACGCAGGGTGGTGGATGTGTCAGAGGAGCAGGAAGAGTATCAGGTGGTGTACAGAGGTTTGAGGTACTACTACCACCACCCTAGGTGGTCCACAACGCGATCCAGGAGCTGGTGGATAGAGAATAGCATAGCTTTAGGTGATAGAGGCATATGATCCCGATACTCTAGAAATGATTAGAGGTTTGATTTATGTCTTCTTCACCCTATCTTCAGTTCTTATAGAAACATGTGATAGTCACTCTTACCTTGACATAGACCTTGTTTGGAGCTCGAAGATTCCAATGGAGCCATTGGCTCGATCTTTAACCTTAGATACTCCAACGAGATGAGATTATATGATCACACACTGGTTTCACTAGTGTGATATTACTCTTGGAGGTGAGAGATTCAGCTATGATCTCCTAGTAATGGCATCTAGGATTTATGATGTCATTCTGTGTATAGACTGGTTATCCACCATCCATGCTCATATTGACTGTTTTAGGCATAGAGTGTGGTGTGTATATGGAGATGGGACTGGGTTTTATTTTGTTAGATAAAGGGAGACACAATCAGCATAAGATGGACTCACATGCAAGAGGGTACAACCGATCACACATCAGTTGGATGGCATGAACCTTGGTGTATAGAATGAGATGAGTCCTCAGTTTCCTGTAGTGGAGGAAGAGTATGAGGATGTATTTCTAGAAGATGTTTTAGGACTAACTCCTCATAGGGGGGTAGACTTATACATTGATCTTTACCCTGATATGACACTCATATACACACTGACATATCAGATGGTTCCCATAGAGATTCGTGAGTTGAGGGTATAGCTAGAGGAATTGCAGAGGAAGGACTTCATGAGGCCTAGTGTTTCAACCAAGGTGTCCCCAGTATTGTTTTCCAAGAAGGTATATGAAAGGTTGAGAATATGTGTAGACTACCGGTTCCTGAACCAGGTGACCATGAAGAAAAAATATCCACTTTCGAGAATCTATGACCTCTTCGATCAGATGAAGTGAGTGAAGTGGTTCTCAAAGATAGACCACAAGTCTAGCTATCATCAGCTTCATGTATGAGATGAGGATATACCAAAGACGGACTTTAGATGTCAGTATGGACACTTTGAGTTCTTGGTGATGTCGTTCGGTGTGACCAATTCTCCAGCAGCATTTATGGGACTCATGAATAGGATATTCTAGCCTTATCGTGACCAGTTCATCATGGTCTTCATTGATTATATCTTGGTGTACTTAGTGTCTGAGGTGGAGAATGTGACACACCTGAGAATGGTCCTGGATATACTATGAGATCACTAGATTTATGGGAATCTATCGAAGTGCCAGTTTTGGATTTGGGTGGTCCACTTTCTAGGACCCATTATTTCAGAGGCTGGAGTTAGAGTGGACCAGTGAAGATAGAGGTGAAGCTTGATTGGGAGCCACCTAGGTGCGTGACTGAGGTACATAGCTTCTTGGGTTTGGCTAGGTACTACCAAAATTTCATGCCCTACTTTTCTAGGGTATAAGTAGCCTTATCGTCTTTAATATGTAAGGTAAAACCATTCATGTGGATGGAGAAGTTCCAGAAGAGTTTCTAGGAGCTAAGGCAGAGGTTGAAGAGCACCCCCATCTTGAGACTGCCTGAGGTGGGCTTTGGGTATTTAGTGTTTTTGAAAGCGTTAGGGGATGGACTAGGTTGTATCCTAATTCAATAGAAAGTGGTTATTGCCAATGGTTCATGATAGTTGAGGCACCATTAGAAGAACTATGTGACCCATGATATGGATCTAGAAGCAGTATTATTCTCATTGAAGATGTGGCGACACTACTTAATGGGTGAGCATTTTACCATCTACTCCGACCAAAAAAGTCTCAAATATTTCTTCTCCCAAAAGGACCTGAACTTGAGACAAATGTGGTGTCTAGAGTTCCTCCAAGATTACAACTTCAAAATTGTATATACTTCTTGGAAGGTGAACGTGGTGGAAGACGCACTTAGTAGAATAACTGGATTGTAGTTTCTGAGCAAGGCATTAGATAAATTGGCTGAGATGCTGATATCCTTCATGGATGGTGATGGAACATCTTACCTCTAGTCGATGGTTGTCACTCCTACACTCTTACATTGAGTTATGGATGCTAATATTGGTAATGTTGACTGTGAGACCAGACAAAGTTAGTTATCCCCAGGGAAATCCCCTGATGTAAATTCGATAGGAGGGGAGCATGTCATCTTTTTCAGAGGGCACACCATTGTACCAGTAGCGTTGCAAGAGGAGGTTTCAAGGGAGTTTCATACATACCCTTTGGTTGTATATTCGGGTGTGGAAAAGTTGTATTAGTATCTTAAATGTCATTTTTGGTGGTCACGGATGAAGAAGGCATTGACATAGTTTTTTTTCTTGGTTCCTCACTTGTTAGCAAGTGAAGGCAGAGCACTGGGTTTCAGCAAGCTTGGCTCAACCTCTTGAGGTGCCAAAGTGTAAGTGGGAAGGAGTATCGATGGAATTCGTGGTAGTTTTACCATGAACGTCTATGGGGAACAATATCATTTGGGTGATCATATACTGACTCACAAAGTTGGCACACTTCCTACCCATTTGGGAGTAGGGTTTGGTAGAGAGCTTGAGATGCCTTTACATTGAAGATATAGTTCGGCTTCATGGGGTGCCTTTGATGATAGTTTCAGACCCTGGTGCTCGCTTTACATCCCAGATATGGAGGGGATTACAGGAGGCATTCGGGACTCAGTTGCGCTTGATAACAGTGTTTCACCCCTAGATAGATGGACAAACAGAGAGAACCGTCCATGTTCTTGAGGACAAGCTATGTGCTTACATCCTGGAATTTGTTCATAGTTGGGAGGATCACTGATCTATGGTGGAGTTTTCATAAAACAACAGATACCACTCCAGTCGGGGAATGACACTATTCGAGGCCTTGTATTGGTGACCATGCAGGTCACTGCTATGCGGGACATACCCAGGGGAGTCAGTACTCATAGGTCCAGAGTTGTTATAGGCTACCACTGAGAAAGTGTAGGTTATCCAGGAGCAGATGAGAGCTATAAATAATAGGTAGAAATCATATGATGATAGGATACAGAGGACCTTGGAATATGAGGAAGGATACCATATGTTTCTTCGGGTCTCACCTCGACGGGGATTGTAGAGATTTGGATAAGGTGGAAAGTTGTCTCTGAGATTCATCAGAACTTTTCAGATTGTGAGTAGATATGGTGAGGTGGTGTATCGCCGAAATCTACCCCCGCAAATGCATCAGGTGCATGATGATTTTCACGTGTCATAGCTGAGGAGGTACATGCATGATCCATCACACATAATCCACTGAGGCAAGTGGGAAATTGATGATGGGGAGATGTTTGCAGAGTTCCCAGTGGAGATAGAGGATCAATAGGAGTGGGTCCTTTGTGGAAGGTTGATTCCTCTAGTTCACATTTGTTGGTAGCAAAAGAATCTCTAGGAGAGTACATAAGATCAGGAGGCTCAGATTCATGTTAAACACCCCCATTTTTAACCCTTGTTTTGGATTTCGGGGATGTAAAGTCTTAAGGTGAGGAGAATGTAATGTCTCGAAATTTAAATGTAATTTTTTTTAAAAAATTAAATGGATTATTTTGAAGCTAAGCACTGAGATGGTATATGATTTCGTGGCCCAGGGTGCCTAGAATAAATTTTAGAACTTTTTTTAAGAACACATGCGCAATTTTAGTAAATTCTAAACCAATGCTTGGATAAAAAATACAGGGGTACAGTTGCATTCGGAACGACTACTTTACCATAGTAGGGATCTAACCTCGACGAGCACGAGTTGAAAAAAAAAGTTATTTTTTGATGTTTTAAAAGAAGAAAATAAAATAAAACTTATTAAGTTATTTTATTTTATTTTTTTAAACATCCCATAGTGAAACTGCAATGCAGCAACGAGTCAATTGTTTCACTTATTAAATGAAACAGTGTGGCGATGCTGCCACTCAGTGTAATAGAAACGGTAAAATGTGTTTCTTAAATTATTATCCAAACATGGATACAGGATCAGGGGAATTATCTTGTTGGAATTATTATAGGCTCTGTAGGAATATTGTTTATGAACAACGAATCACCAATGATAAAGAACACCCCCTCCTCTTTGAAGGATCTCTCTAATGATGATGGAAGTGTGGATCGAGGTCACTCTTTAGAAGATCATCAATGACAATGAATCTATGGAATTAGATGATCCCATCCTAGGTAGGGGTTTATTTCTATGTGATTTCATTTACCCTGTTATTTGTTTTCTAAATTACAGACTCGTATCAACCCACTAACAAGCTGATCCATAGATTGATCGTTCATGCGGGATGAATATTGTTGATGTGGTATTTGAAGTGGGTAAAACTTAGTGTTTGTTAGTATTATTTATTTCCCTTTTTCTAATGGGAAAAATGAAGTCCGAATGAACAAGGATGACATTCATTCCTTGTGTGTTCATGGGGTTCTCTCTTTCTCTCTCTCTCTCTTGTGTTCTTCACCAATGGACCCACGTGGTTGCATTGAATTCTTGTCGGGAAGTTCCAAATATGGCTTGACCCCCAAATCGATAGCAAGACACTTTGGGGAACATGGAAGTGGAGATGGAGACCCATATATTACAAGGATTCTCGTGGTTTGGAAAATGGGCCACCACAGCAATGTGACCCCCCAACAGTGGATGCCCACTGGATCGACGACTGACAATGGAGGTGCCCACGGTGGCAATGTCTTCGGATGACAGTGGAGACGCACCGCAATATGATGCCATGGTGTCGGTGGGATGCGGCTCCCCAAGATGCATCAGACGAGAGACTAGTGGCTCTTCCACAGGTGCAATCTGGCCACGTAGTAGGTACGTATGGACCCAGAAAAGGCTGTCTCTAGACCGCGTTCTCTAGGTGGGAGGAGTGCAGAAACCACAGCGCCCAGCTTGATAAACCATCCCACGATGGAAATTCAGGTTGTGGCCCATTTTCCCACTGGGCTTGGCATTTGGGAAATGATGGTTTTTGTTGGGTTAGGTCAGTCTGACTGGGTCGGACCGGACCTGGATTCAACCAACCCCTTTTCACTAAATTTCCCATAACATTAAATTTGTGTGTCTATTTGGAAAGACATTTATGGAATTGGGAACCTAGTGACGAGGTGGTCCTTTTGAGATAATTTAAGTGGTTTTTTGTTTTGTGGAAATCGACATATGACCTTTGGACTGAAGAGTAGGTTCTCCCAAAACAAGTGTGCTACGAGAAGAATCCTATGGTTGGATGTGATGTGATGACTATATTACTTGATGTATACGCGATTTAAAGACTAAGTCTCTCTGGGTCTAAGTGACTCATCAGGTCAAAGTGACTCATCAGGTCTAAGTGAATCATCAGGTCTAAGTGAATCATTGGGGATGAGAGTCTCATCAATACTAGGTGCCTCATCAATACTGAGTGATCTTTTATTACGTCTGGTAATATTTCTTTTAATGCATTATAATTATTCATGTGTGAGATAATTATAATTATCAAGTGATTTCATTTGTATTATTTCCTTTCTAGTTTTGGGGCATCCTATTGAGTATTATTTTACTCACCCCTGCATGGGCTTTGCCCGTACGTGTCATTTCTTGTGTAAACGAACGACGTTTTGACAGAGAACTAGGTGGTTCAGGATCGAGTGGCACCTAGTGAGATAAAATAGATGTGGCATACTTCTAATGCTTCATTCAACCTCCCTTCACCTTCCCTTTATCTAGGGTTTTCTCCATACAAGATTTTGTTTTTCTGTTACAAACTCTTCCTTTTTAATGGGATTGTATTCTGGCTTGGGTCACTCTATTTTACTTTACTTTATGTGGCACTCTATTTTTTTATCCTTAGTGGTTTGAATTCATGGTTTACATAGTGTTTTACTTTCATCATTGTGTTCATTATTATAGGTATATAGGAAATGCCTCACAAGTTAGTGATATGCCTACTCAGTGCTAGTCACCGGCCCCTAGCCTATTGGTGATGGGATTTGGGAGTCACGACATGGACCCCTCTAGGATGATTCATAATAGAGTGGTATCAGAGGGATAGGTTTGGTTCAATATTGGGACTGGGAGTCTGTGAGGTTGTTTTGGGGAAACAATATTAGATGTTTCGAGTTCGGATTTCCTATAAAGGACTCCAGTGTTGGTGTGGCGACCGATGTATCCATACACCAAGACTCTGGATACCTGATTTAAGAATTAGTACATGGAAACACTGGTTATAGAGAAATAAATGGAACATGCATCATATAGTATTTTGAGTGTGTCCTATTGTCCTTATTGAGTCATCTCACCAGGTATACTCTATTGATTGTGGTTCATCTTGAACTGTTTCAGGATGCCTCCATGGAGACAGCCATCTAGGATTCTATTGCATGACCACAAGGATGATACACCTAGTGATTAGGCATCGATATAGGGACCAGTACCAGGGATAGACCCACCGGGTGGTGCACCAATGATACCACCACCCATAAATTACCAGTTTCTACTATCTCTACTGGTATAGGATGCACAAAGGATCAGTTATTTGCATGAGTTCTAGAGGCAGATACCTCCTAGGTTCCAGGGTCATACTGAGCCCCAGGTAGTTGAGGGTTGGCTAGAGGTGGTCACACATTTCTTCCACCTTATGAGGAAACTGCCCGATCATATGACAATCCTAGCCACGAGCCTTCTACAGGGCTCAGTGGGGCGGTGGTGGAGCTTAGTGATACAGACACATGATGAGATGGCTTTCTCTTGAGTTAATTTTGAGCACATTTTCAGGGAGGATTTTTTTGTAGCTTTTTGGTCAGTATGAATTTAGGAGCTCCTAAATCTATAGCAGGGCATTCATATAGTAGCAGAGTACTCATCAAGATTCACTTATCTTTCTCACTAGTCCACCGACATGCTGTAGGACCCATTCCTCAGGGCTCGTACTTTCGAGCAGGGACTACACCAGGAGATCAGGGTGTCGATGATATCCCATAGTATCCCTATACAGGTTGGGGTGCTGGAGCAAGATCTTATCATGGAGAGATTCCAAATGGAGCAGGTTCCAGTACCAGGAGCTGCCAGTAGACACTAGGTAGCTAAGTCATCTGCAGTGGGTAGCAAGCAGCCGATGTAGGGACCCAAGTGCATTAAGCCTTCTATGGGAAAACCCCAGTACATAGGGTTGGTGGTACGAGGCTCCCAAGATTAAGGGAGGTAGCTGAAGAAAAGGTTGTTCTACTCATGTGGTGGTCGGGGGAACATGACCTGTGATTTCCCGACTCGCCGTACAGATGATCAGCAGACAGACCAGGGACCACTGAGGCAGAGGTAGAGGATCAAGCAAGGTGGTCCAAAGGATGTTGGACATGACAGGGGAGCAAGAAGAGCAACAAGTAGTGGATGGAGGTTTGAGGTACTGCCACCACTAACCCCAGGTGTTCCACCATGCACTCCGGGAGCCGGTGTACAGGGATAATCCTAGCATTTGGTGATAGAGGATTATTATCCTGATGCTTTAGAGATTATTAGAGGTATAATTTGTGTTTTTTCTACCTAGATTTAGTTCTTATAGACACATGTGCTAGTCACTCTTTCCTTGACATGGACCATGTTTAGAGCTCGTAGATTCTAGTGGAGCTGTTGGCTCGATCCTTAATCATAGAGAATCCTAAGAGATAATATTTGATGATCACACACTAGTGTTGGAAGTGTGATAATACTCTTGGAGGTGAGATCTTTGACTGGGATCTCCTAGTAGAGGTGTTGAGGCCTTACGATATCATTCTAGGTATGGACTTATTATCCACCTTCCATGCTCATATTGACTATTTTAGGCATAGAGTGTGGTGTGTTTGTGGTTATTGGACTAGGTTTTCCTTTGTTGGTGAAAGGGAGACACAATAAGTGCATGATGGACTCACACGTAGAAGGGTGCAGTTGATCACAAATCATTTGGCTGGCATGACCCTCAGTGTAGTGGATGAGATGGGTCCTTAGTTTTTTGCAGTGGTGGATGAGTACGAGGAAGTATTTCTAGAAGATGTTCCAGGATTACCTCCTCATAGGGAGGTATACTTTTGTATTGAATTGTATCCCAATATGACTTTGATATCCACACCAACATATCATGTGGCTCCCATGGTGCTTTGTGATCCGAGGGTACAACTAGAGGACCTGTAGAGGAAGGGATTCATGAGGCCCAGTGTTTCACCCTGGGCAGCCCCGGTATTGTTTTCCAAGATGTTAGACAGGAGCTTGAGACTATGTGTGGACTACTAGCGCCTGAACTAGGTGACCGTGAAGAACAAATATCCACTGCTGAGAATTGATGACCTCTTCGATCAGCTGAAGGGAGAGAGGTGGTTCTCGAAGATAGACCTCAGATCTGGCGATCATCATATTCATGTACAAGATTAGGATGTACCGAAGATATCCTTTAGATGTCGGTATGCCCACTATGAGTTCTTAATGATGTCATTCAGCATGAATAATTCCCCAAAAGTTTTCATGGGACTCATGAACATGATCTTCTACCCCTCCTTGATCGGTTCATCATGGTCTTCATTGATGAAATCCTTGTGTACTCAGAGTCCGAGGGGGAGTACATGACACACCTAAGGTTGGTCCTCGATAAACTCCAAGAACACTAGATTTATAAGAAGCTCTTGAAATGTAAATTATGGATTCGGTAGATCCAATTTCTAGGACATTTCATTTTAGAGGCTATAGTTATAGTGGATCTGGTGAAGATAAAGGCAATTATTACTTGGGAGCCACCCAGGTGTGTGACTGAGGTGAAGAGATTCTTGGTTTTGGTTGGGTACTACCAAAGGTTCATGCTAGACTTTTCTTGGGTATCAAAACCATCATTGGATTTGACATGGAAGGGACAACCCTTCATGTAGACAAAGTGTTAGAATAGTTTCCAGGAGTTGAGGTAGAGGTTGAAGAGCACTCCCATCTTGAGACTGCCAGAGGAGGGAGTTGGGTATGTAGTGTTTTACAATGCGTCATGGACCTAACTGGGTTGTGTCCTAATATAGGGGAAATGGGTGATTGCCTATGGTTTGTGATAATTGAGGAACCATGAGAATAACTACACAACCCATGATTTAGAGTTAGCAGTAGTAGTATTCACATTGAAGATTTGGTGGCACTACTTAATGAGAGAGGAGTAAACCATCTACTCCAACCACAAAAATCTCAAGTATATCTTCTCCCAGAACGACCTTAACTTGAGATAAAGGTGGTGGCTATAGTTCCTCCAGGATTATGGCTTTGAAATTTTATATACTTCTGGGAAGAGGAATGTGGTGGAAGATGCACTTAGTAGGAGAACCAACTTGTAGTTTCTGAGCGAGGCATCAAAGAAATTAGCCACGATGCAGATATCCTTCCTAGATAGTGATTGATCATCTTAACTCCATTCAATGGTTGTCACTCCTCCACTCTTACATTGAGTTAGGGAGTCACAACTTGTGGATTTCGACTACAAGACCCAATGTGCTCAGTTACAAATATGGAATTCCCTTAAAGGATATTCGATAGATGGGGATAATGTTGTCTTTTTCAGAGGGCACACCATTGTACCAGTGGAATTATGAGAGGAGGTTTTGAGGGAGTTTCACACCTCCCATTTCGTGGTACATCCAGGTGTGGAAAAGATGTACTAGGATCTCTAACAACAGTTTTGGTGGCCAGGGAAAAAAAGGCAGTGGCAGAGTTCGTATCTCAGTGCCTCACTTTTCAACAAGTGAAGGTAAAGAACCTAGTTTTAGTAGTCTTGGCGAAGCCTCTTGAGGTGACAAAGTGGAAGTGGGACGGAATATCGATGGAATTCAGGAAAGGTTTACCACACATGTCCAAGGTGCATGATACCATCTGGGTGATCATATACCGACTCACAATGTCAGTCCAATTCCTATCCATCTGGGAGTAGGGTTCGGTAGAGAGCTTGGTACACCTCTATGTTCAAGAAATAGTTCAGATTCACGGGGTATCGTCAACAATCATTTCAGACTATGATGCTCACTCCACATCCTAGATGTGGATGGAATTTCAGGAGACATTCTAGAATCAAATGAACTTGAGTATGGAATTTCATCCCTAGACGGATGGCTAGATGGGAAGGATCGTCTAGGTTCTAGTTTATACACTACGTGCTTGCATCCAGAACTGTTTTTAAAGTTGGGAGGATCACCTACCTCTAGTGGATTTTTCATACAACAATATACACCACTCCACCATTGGTATGGAACCATTCAAGGACTTGTATAGGCAACCATAAAGGTCACCACTATGCTGAAAAACCCAGGGGATTCAACACTCATGGTTCCAAAGTTGGAACAGGCTACCACCAAGAAGGTACAGGTCATCCAGGAGCGGATAAGGAATACACAAAGAAGGAAAAAAATCATATGTTGGTAGGATGTGGAGGCCCTTGGAGTTCAGGGAGGCAGACCATGTGTTTCTTCTAGTATCACCTTGATGGGGATTGTAGAGATTTGGTTGGGGTGGAAAGTTGTATTTGAGATTCATCAGACCTTTTCATATTCTGAGTAGAGTTGGAGAGGTGGAGTACCACCAAGATCTACCCCCATCTATGCATCAGGTGCATGATGTATTTTATATCTCATATCTGAGGAGGTATGTGCACGATCCATCGCACATCATCAACTAATGCGAGCTGGATATTGATGATGGGGTGATGTTTGTGGAGTTCCCAGTGGAGATTGAGGATAGATATGAGTGGTTCCTTTGCTAAAGGTTGATTCCTATGGTGCGTGTTTGGTGGCAGCATGAGAATCTCTAGGAGATCACATAGGTGTAGGAGTCATATATTCGTGCTCATTACCCCCACTTGTTTGTTTATCCCTTATTTTGGCTTTCAGAGATGTAAAGCCTTAAAGTGGGGAGAATTTAATGTACTGCAATTTCCATATATATATTTTTTAAAAATCAAATTGATTATTTCGAATCTAGGCTCAGAGATGTCAGGTGATTCTGAGGCCTAGAGTGCCCAGAATAAATTTTTGAACTTTTTTTAAGTGTGCGTGTGCAGTTTCAGTAACTACTAAGCTGGATCCCATATCAAAAATATGAGGGTAAAGTTGCATCCGGAATGACGACTTTACCTTATGAGGGGTATAACCTCGACCAGCATGGGTCGAGGGAAAAATTTGTTTCTTGAAATTTTAAAAGAAGAAAATAAAATAAAACTTATGTGTTATTTTATGTTTTTTAAACTTCTCACAACGATGCTGCAATGCAACGATGAGTCAGCTGTTTCACTTCTTAAATGAAATAGTGTGGTGATGCTACACTCAATGTAATAGAAATGATGAAATGAGTTTATTCAATTATTATCTTGACATTGATACAGGATCGGGGCATGATCCTAGTGGAATTTCCTGAGGATCTGGAGGAATAATGTTAATGAACAATGAATCACCCATGACAATGAAAACCCCCTCTTCTTCAAAGGATCTCACCAATGACAAAGGAGGTATAGATTGAGATCGTTCTTTAGTGGATCATAAACAACAATGAATCCAGGGAAGAAAACGATTCAATCCCAAGTAGGGTTTTATTTCTATGTGATTTCATTTCCTTTTTTCTTTATTTCAAAATGACGAATGCAAATTAACCAACTAACAGGCCGATCTGCAGATCGATTGTTCATGCGGGATGGATATTGTTGCCATGGGATTTGAAGAGGGTGAAACTTAGTGGTTATAAATATGATTTCATTCCCCTTTTTCTAATGGATGAATGAAGGCTGAACAAACAATCCTAAAATTTGTTCCTTGGGTGTTCATGGTGCTCTCTCTCTTTATTGCATTCTTCATCGATGGACCCCCGTGGTTGCATCAGATTCTTTCTGAGATGTTATAAATATCGCGGGACCCCTGTATAGATGGTGGGAAAATTTGGAGCACATGGTAGTGGAGACGGAGACCCATGGATCACAAGGGTGCGTGTGGTTCAGAAAACGGGCCACCATGATGATGCGACCAGCCGATAGCGAACAACCGCCGGTGGCGGAGGCGCTTGTGGTGGAAGTGGCTACAGATAGCGGTGATGAGGCACCATGGAAGGAGGTCATGGCAGCCGCAGGATGTGGCTCCCTGAGCTACGTTGGATTAGAGACCCATTGCTCTACCACAGGTGATAGTAGGCCATGCGGTTTCTCGACCATGTCTGCCAGGTGGGAGGGGCATGGTAACCGCCATGCTCGACTAGATGAACCGGCCTGCACTGGTGGGACTGGATGAGGGAAAATCAGGCCTCATTCCAGCAACCCAATAGGAATTTCCTTTGGTCTAGGATGGTTTGGGTTGGCTAAAAACTAACCAATTCAGCTCACGTCAGCCGAACCAGGTTAGGTCGGGTCGGTCTGATCGGGTCGGATAGTACCCAAATTCAACTGTCCCCTTTTGACTAAATTTCCCATAACCTTCAAACCGTGTATCTATTTGATGATCCATTTGTGGAGTTGGGACCCTTATGACAAGGTTCTCTTTTGAGATACTCTAAGTGGGTTATTGTGGAAGTTTAAATATGACCTTTGTCTTTAGGATTGGGTTCTCCCAGAACAAGCATGCTACGAACGAAATCCCGTAGCTGAATGTGATGCGAAGACTTTTTGACTTGATGTATATGTGACTTAAAGTCTATGTACCATCTGGTATAAGTGACTCATTGGGTCTAAGTGACTTATTGGGCCTAAGTGACTCATTGGGTCTAAGTGACTAATCAGGTCTAAGTGACTCATTGGGGTTGAGAGTCTTATTCAGATGAGGTGCCTCATCAATACTGAGTGTTCTTTGATTACATATATAAATATTGATTGTGTGAATTGACTATAATTCTGGTGTGCTTTCATTTGTGTTATTTCCTTTATGGTTTTAGGGAATCCTACCGATTACTCTTTCACTCACCCATGCACGGGTTTTTCCTGCACTTGTCATGTCTTGTGTAGATGGTCGACATTTTAATAGAGGCCTTGGTGGTACAGGACCATGTGGCACCCAATGAGATCTTATAGACAAAGTGTAATCCTATGGATTTAGGTATATTACCTTCACATACCCTTCAGTTAGAGTTTTCTATAGAAGATCTTCAGTTTTTGCATTACAAACTCTTCCTTTTTTGTGGGCTTGTATTCTAGACTGGGTCACCCTATTGTACTTTAATTTTTGTTGCATTCTTGTTAGGATATCCTTTGTAGTTTTCATGAATTTTTTACTTAGTGTTTTAATTTCATCATTGTGAGTGTTCGTACAGGTACTTAGGCAGTTCCTCCCATGTTAGTGATATGCCTTCTCGGTGCTAGTCACTAGCCCCTGGCCTATTGGAGGCAAGATTGGAGAGTCATGGAATAGAACCCTTTGGGACATTTCATGATATCTCTAAACTTTTAAAAGTTAAATTGGTGATTTTTTATTGTGTTTGGTTCATAGTAACATGATCATGTATGGACTTTGGATAATACAAGTGATGGTGAACCAAGTAAAATCACTAATGTCATTTACTAATGTATTATCTATAGAGGGTAAGAAAGGGAGAGATTGAATTATTCTTCAAATTGATAGAAAAAGATCAAAAATCAAGGATCATACTAAAATACACTGATTCACCCCTAGGGTATATTCCTTGATAATGGATCAAAAAGTGGAATCAAAATTTTGGTTTTCTCAAGATTATGTTTTCCCTCTTGAAATTATGGCGGTGATTTACAACCAAGTAGGAATTCCTATCTTTGAAGGTAATAATTTTCTATTATAGAAAATTTATATGAAACAATATTTACAATAATTGGGAATGGATGTTTATGTGGATATAATGCATGATATTTATGAAATTTGGACAACATAGCTTTATTAGAGAATGATCACAGAGAATTGGATGTGGATGAAAAGTCAATTAATTCCTTAGAAAGTGCATTGTCCAATCCCATATACACAAAGGTAATGTGATAAAAAATATCTTATGTTATATAGTAATATTTTTTAATATATATGAAGGAGATCCATAGGTTCATGATTATAAGTTACAGGTTCTATGTAATATCTATAAGTATTTGTGAATGAGTCCAAATGAGATGGTTGATGTATTTTTTGATCGAATAAATTATCTTTTTGAAGATATGTGCAGTCTTGGTGAGGATATCAAATATGATAACATTTTGAATTGAATAGTGAGAATAATTATTCTTTAGTTCAATTTAAAGGTGTTAATTTTATAAGACAAAAATATGGAGAAAATATATTTGGATTGCATGCATAACACTCATGTTTCATATGAGATGAGGAATGAAGACATTGAGTCTAGGGTAAAGGAAAATTATCATGAAGTGGATTTTGAAGCTATAAATAAACTCATGGTGGAAGAATTTTAGGAAGAACAATAAATTGATGAGATAACTTCCTTTCTTTCCTTCTACCTTAGAAGAGTAAAAGTAAAGTTTAAATTTAAGCTTCCACATGATTGTTTCCAATTTGGAAAAGTGATTATCTTGCAGCTAAATGTCCTAATAAATTTCAAAAGCATGATGAGGATTATGTGAAGGGAAAGAAAATTTGTTTCAAAAGAAATTATTTTCTCTAATATTAAGATATAATCTCTGATTAAAGTAAAGTTGAAGAAGACAAATATTTCAAGGATCTCAATGAATATGCACTAGTGGTTGTTACACAAGAAAATTATAGTGATGATGAAAATAATGTTGATGGCAGAGTTGATATTCAAGTTAAACAAGAGGAATACATTAAATATATTTACATTTGGAGGTACAAGACAAATAAGTATAGTGTAGTTATTCATGACTCTAGACTATATATATAGAAATAAGAGGAAGAAATATTAGAATTAAAATTAAAAATCAAAATGATTAAATATGGAAATTTAGGAAGCTCAAGGAATTAAATATAGTTGAAACTCAAAGATGAGGATAAAACCTAAATCTTTGATGGGATATCTAAATAAGTGAAAGAAAAATACAAGATAATTAAGGATCTATAAGAATAAGACAAGAAATGGAAACATAAGTGTGAGGATTAAGATAGGCTTCTCACAACCGGTATGGCAGCAAGTAGCTTAAATAATTTTTCTTCTTTCAATGAAAAAATGTTTCATAGGGATTTCATTAAGAACATATTCACATACCAAAAGTAAAACACTTAAAATACAGAGTTAAATATATTGTGGATAATTGTGGGATGAATAAGATATTCATGTTTGGAGATAAAACTCAAGAATCAACACCTCCAAGAAAATATGATCTTCATAGCACTAAACAAGGTAATTTTTTATTATTAAATGACGAGAAGAAGATTCTAAGAATCATATTTTTTTTTATTATGAAATGATAGGAAACCCCCAATATGTGTTTTATATTTCTAAGAAATATCTATAATAATAATATTCAAAAAAATAATCAAGCATAATTTTAAAATTTCTTATGCTTTTAATAGATATTTCTTCTATTGTGAAGTCTTTAGGCACAAAATATCTATTGTTCATCAACAGTAAAATAAATGGTTCTAAGAGAATCCTATAAGGGTGGAAAAAATAGTGGTAATCTTCATCTGAAAAATTAAATGTTTAAAACTAGTTCTTAGTATTTCAAGATGAGTAATATTTAATAAAGTTAGAAGGAAATAAAGTTCATCCACCATCAATAAAAGTGGATTGGATATCATGGGTGATGGAAAAAAAGTATGAAAAAGATAACGTGGTTGATATTTCTTTGAGAGAAATAGACAAATCTAGATTGTGGGTTTTGGATATCATATGAACATATCACATAATTGGAAATAAATACCTCATCTGGGAATCAAATATAATAAATTTGGTGTCATTTTTTTGGAAACAATGTGGGTCTCAAGATCTTTGGATTTGGGAAAGCTAAAGTTGGCGGTAAAGATATCAGGAAAATAGATGGTCTCTTTTTTGAAGGCCTCAATTATAATATTATTAATGTTAGTAAATTTTGTGACTCATGGAATGTTGTGGAGTTAAAAAAGAAGGTATGTAAAATTAGATAAAGATATGGTATGGATATTCTATAAAGAAGATGAATAAAATAGAATCTTTACCTTGTTGATGATGAGAATTTGGGTTTGATTTCTGAGGAAGATGAGAATAGATTTTGGCCCAAATGATATATCCATTTGAACCAAAAAATAATTGTAAAATATAGTGAATCTTAACAGAGCTCAAGACATTCAAAAGCTTACATGTGATCACACTCACAAATGTGACTCTTGAAAAAAGGAATGATTATTCAAAATACTTACAAGATAAATAATTGGAAGCCATTAAGACATATTGATCTTGTATATGTGGATTCATGTGGGCAAATTACACCCAAATCCATAGTTGTAAAGAGGCAATACACCTTATTTTTTCTTGATTTTTGTTTAATGGAATGGATAGTAGATGAAAAATATGAAGTGTTTAAGTGTATCACATGATATTGGAGTCTGGATGGAAATATGTTTGGGGTAAAAATTAAACATTTACACAAAAATAATGGTATATAATTTAAAAAAACCTTAGTGGAATAATATTTGTACCATCATGGGATTCAATACCAAGTCTCAGTGGTTATAACTTCTTAGGAGAACATAGTTGTTGAAAAAAGGAATCACATCATCAACAATATGGAATAAACTATGCTTTTTGATAGAGTCATACTACATAAATATTGGAATGTGTTCCTTCAATTAATGTTATAAATCTATAATAGGGATTTATTATATCCCAATGAAGGAAAAAACTCATATGAAATATGGTTTGGAAAGAATCCTACACTTAAATACTTCTAGGTGTTCAGAAGTATGTGCTTCATTCTCAAAAAATAAAAGTAAAAAAGTTTTATACTAGTGTTGATGAAATAATTTTTCTTGGTAATTTAGAAAAAATTATATCCTACTAGTGTTATAATAAAATTCTTCGAAAGTGATTGAAATTAATGGTGTTTTTGGTTTAAAATGAGTAGATAATAATGACACTTGTATAAAATTCAAATTTTGGTGAGGATATTTCATATAAAAATTATCCAATTTTTAAAGTTAAAAGTGTTGAAGAAGTGTATGGATCATGGGGATTCTTGAGGGTAATAGATAACTCTTATAACAACTCCAATGATGAAGAAAAAATAGTCTGAATAGTAGGTTTAAGTAGATGACTGAGAAGGGATAAAATTACTGACAACATTATTGTTGGAAATCAACCAGCCCTCATTCAAACAAGAATAATTAAGGTTCAGTATAATGTTTCTCAATTAACTACTAAAAAATAGGTTTATCTAGTTCTAGGTAATTAAAAGTTCTAGATAAAATCACTGTTAAATACCCCCTTTGTCAGTGCTAGAAAAATCACTATTAATGTGTGACTTTAACAGTGCTTTTTTAGCATTGTTAAAGGGGGCATTTAATATTTCTAAAACTTTTTTTGTTAAAGGAGTCCCTTTATCATCACTAGGAAAAAATAATTGATAAAGTTTGTTCCTTTATTAGTGATTTTAAAAAAGCACTGAAAAAATGGGAGGCATTTATCAGTTCAAGAAAAAAAGGGCTGATAAAGGTAATCGTTTATTAGTTCTTTTTTAAAAGTGTTGATAAAGGAATACCATTTATCATTACTTTTTTATAGCACTAATAAAGGGTCTATTTCATAAAAACATATTTCAATAAAAATAATATAATAATATATTAATATATTTATAATGATATAAATATAATATATGTTTTTTAAATATGTTTCAGATAAGGTTAAATAGGAATTTACACTTAATATATAAGATATTTAGTGAACATGGGTTAAAAAATAAATACATAATCTTATTAATTAGTAATTTGATAATTATTATCAATTGATAGTCATTTAATGATAGTTGGATGACATAAAGATTAAATGAATTAATGAACATTCTATGATAAGTTAAAAACATGACTTGAACTTCAAATAGCCATATTTCATGATCTGAGTGCCCTTTTGGGATCTTCCACATATCCAATCATATCCCGTTATGATATATATGCACTGGTGACCCAAAGGGAACACCCTGTTATGTTTTTAGAGGCTAAAAAAATTCCATTAAGACCTCTAAATTCGAGTTTTTAGTCTGGGTATCCCAATTTTTTTACATTTTATGGATTTTATGCCTCATTTAAGGGGGTATTATTGTATTTTTTAGTGAGGAATGAACATATTCTTAGGGATTACACTCATATTGAAATTATAGTTTGGAAGTTTTATCTTTTTTTTTCACAATGTAGTTTTATTTATAATTAAACAAATGCCCATTTTCTTAGATTTATTTCTAATAAATCACATGTATAAATACATATATCAACATATTTACATAGAAATTTATTTTTAAATATATAAAGTAAATATTTATTATTCATTTTATTTAAATTATAAAAATTATCCATTTTATTTACCTAAAAGAAATGTAATAATATGTATATATATACATATACAAGTAATGTTTATATATAAACATTTGTGTTTCAATAAACAAATATATATGTATATGTATGTTCTAATACATGTAAATAAATAAATATTATAAAATGTATTTAAAACAATATCTAACCATTTTTTACATTGTATAAATATATATTATATTTATATATACATATATGTGTATTAACAAACATATATATATATATATTATATTATAGTATATGTAAATGAATATAATATATAATATATTTAAATAAATATACGAATATATATATATATATCACACACACAAACATATATTATATAAATATATTTAAAAATAATTGTATTAAAATATTAAAAAAATATATATGTATATATATATATATAAATATCATTAAACAGAAAACTAAACAACATGGTGCAATGGTAAAGGCATTCCATATTCAAAGGAGATGTATGGGGTTCAAATCTAGGAGTTAGTAGGAGGCTATAAATTCAGAAACCATTATTAAATGGTTGGTGGGTTGAAAAGTGTTGATAAAGGATTTTGAGCCACCTCAAGGTCTTTGGACCACCTTAAGGCCTATGGGCCTCCTGAAATTATGCTTAATGACTAGAAAAACTCTACAAAGAGCAGACTCCAGATGAGGATTTAGAGCAGGTGCATTCACCGTAGTAGAAGTTAAGAGGATTTTTTAGAAATAGAGGATATGGCCTTTCCATCGGGACCATTATGTGCTTGCATGGGAAGACTACTCAAACAAGCCTTGCGAATGTGGAGAGATGACATCACAATGAAGAAGCTGGGGAGGAGAAGTTACATATAGTTATAGTTTTTATAATTACCTAAGACCTATGTTTCATGTAATCTCTAAGACTATGGGCCTTGTAAAGGTTCCCCCTCATCCCTTGAAAGTGGGGTTATCAAAAATCAATAAAAAAAATAAGGCCTTCAATCCATTTAGGTAAAAAAGGGGGCTTTATTAGTGCTAAAAATCGTTGATAAAAGTCCCCTTTAACTACGCTAAAAATCACTCTTAAAGGGGGGTATTTAAAAATGTTTTTAGTGATGTTAAAGGATCAATTTAACAATTCTACTTGTGAGCATTTTTAAAGACTTCCCTTTAACATCGCTTGTATAGATAGTGATTTATAAGCACTGTTAAAGGCCCTTTAATACCACTATTAAAACCCAATTTTGAAGTGGTTATTATCTTAGGTGAAACCAAAATATTTTGAAGAAGATACTAAAGATGAAATCTGTGTCAAATATTTACATAATAAACTTGACTAAATTGAAAAGAACAAGACATGGGAAGTTTTTCTGAAGCCACATGGAAATAATATCATCGGGAAAAAATGGGTGTCCAAAATAAATTAAATGAATATGGAAAGGTTGAAAGAAAAAAGAATTAATTGTATGAAAATGATATTCCCTAATTTAAGGGATTGATGTAGATTAAACATTCACATTGGTGGCATGACTTGAAATAATAAGATTATTCTTATCCATGGTGCTGAAGAAAAGATTCAAGGTGTACCAAATGGATATTAAATTAGCTTTTCTTAATGGGATACTTGAAGAGGGGGTCTACATAGAGAAGATGGATGAATTTATATTTGATGATGATGAAAATAAATTATTCAAGTTTAAGAAGGACTTTTATGGGCTAAATAAATCAGTAAGAGCAAGTTACTCAAGGATGGACCAGTATTGGAAGAAGATAAAATATCAAAGGGGAGGGGTTGATCAAAAGCTTTACATCAAGAATTAAAAGGATAAGTGAATGATAGTGCTTGTATATGTGGATGTATTATCTTTGGATGCTAAGATGACACCCAATGAAATAAATTTTTAGATCTTATGAGGTATGATTTTGAGATATCTCTTATTGGTGAATTATATTTTTCCTTGGCCTATGGGTGATTAAAATAAAGGATAGAATTTTTATCTCTCAAAATAATATGTCAAGGAGGTGTTGGAAAAAATTTCATAGGGATAATTAAATAATTATGGGAACTCAATCTGGGATCCATAAAATTTTTTCAAATGATATAAAAATCCAAGAGGTAGATTTCATGATTTATAAATAAATGATTGGTACTTTACTCTACTTGATATCCAATCGACTGGATATTATGTTTTAGATATATCTTATTGATGAATTATATTCCCTCTTTGGAACTTTTGGGTTGTGTTTGTTGATAAATATTATGGATAATGTTTCCCAAAAATTTGAATTTGTTTAAACAAAGGTTCATTGGTGAGTTTTGTTAAAATTTGTGAAGCAGACCTTCAATTCATGATAGACCAAATCATGTTTAATTAATCTAGATCATGTTAAATATGATTATGTATATTTTTGGTGGCCAAACCCATATAATTAAGATTTTTTTATATGATAATTCACCTTTGTGAAATGGAAAATCCCTCTATGGGTGTGTTAGTGATCGTGGTCTGGTCAAAACAACCAATCAAAATTCCCTATTTCATTCACTAGGTGTGGTTTCTTGGGTGTCTACCTATGAAACATGGGGTATCCCACTATAATTATCTTTTATTATGTTTTTTTCATATGCATATTGTCATAGATGCTCCTTGGAGTAGCCCAGTAAGAGTGAACCAAGTAAAATCACCTATGACTTTTATTGCTTTATTATCACTAGTGATAAATAATGTGATATATTAAAGAATTCATCAAGTTGATTGAATAAGATAAAAAATAAAGGATCATACTATAATACCTTGATTCATCCCCTAAGTTACATTCCTTGAAAAAGGGACTAATATAAATATATTGATTCATTTAAACTTCCTCATGCTTAGAAATATTACCTTATTTCTTGGCCTTTTCCCATAGCCTATCCTTGAAATCTCTATTCTTTCACAACTCATTTTTATTATATTTTTTAATACTACCAATTGGATTTATAATCTATTATTTCTCATTATTTGGTTAAGTAATCACATTCTTACCTTTCTTTTCATTGGTATGACTATTTTGGATGCAAGCTAGAGTGTCTAAAACACTGTTTCTAAGCACGAAAGATCAAATAATGAGATAGTTGTTAGAATTGAAAAATTTCTCAGCTAATTTAGAAAACTAAAATACTTATTTTATGGAAGTTTTTAACTCCAAATTTTGGAATTATTTCAGGGAATTCTCATATTCACACAACTTCACCTCAAGAGCCTTCACTTCCCAATTTTTAGTAATCACGTTTTTTGTAGTAATCCTAGTCATCTTATCTTCCAATTTAAGAATTACATTGATATCACCCATATTTCCTGTGAACTTAATTTTCATCCTAGAAATATTCTTATAATTTTATTCATTAAGGTATATATTGATTAATTATTCTCATTTTTCAATACTTTCTTTCCCCGCACAATCTTCTAGTTTTATTTTCTGCACACCAAGTAATCAATCCATAACTAAAATTTAATTATTGTATCCTCATCACTAATTACATATTAAATACTAACTTTATCTTAATTATAGGGATCATTAGACTTTTTTTATTTTTCTATAAAAGTTATAGGACCTTCATACTCCTTTTTACTTTCTCCATCATAATATGTGGCAACATATTTTGTGATAAATTTATATTTTAATTGATGTGTTGGACATTCCTTATTCTTTTAAATGAATTCCTCCATCACAAAACATTTACTCCTGAGTTCACTTAGTTTTTTTAGGTTGATCAAATTCTCCATATTCTTATTATTTCTAAAGGGAACTAGTTAAATAATATCTAATATTTAAACAAATGAAACAATTAAAATGAACCTCACCCATTTAATTACCTTTGATTCATTACAATACTTGTGGAAATAATTGAAATAATTCATTTATATTCTTATAACCTTATTTAACATAGATTTAATCCCTATGAGACCTCATAAATTCAAGATATTTCAAGTTATTATAATCTATAAACATAGTCCTCTTTTCAAAAATTTCTTCTTTATTTAATGATATACCTATCCCCATCTTATTGGATATTAAGACATTACTGAGCTTGTTAATGGTTTAATCATCCAAGTATGGATCATCTAGTGTATAAATATTTTAATCAAACTTATTATAAAGAATACTTATTAAATTTTTAACCATAGTATAATACTCAAGAATTATCTATAACTTCAAATATAATTAATAATTTTACTCACTTGAACAAAGAACTTATCCACGATTCATATTTTTCCATTCAAAAATCATAAAATTGAGCATGAAATGTTTATAATCATAAACCATTTACCTTATTATATCCATCAAGTATATCATAGAGTTTCCTCCAAATTACATTAATTGTTTTTATACCCATAACTTTTTTCAAATCCTTGTTCAAGAGTGAGGAGATTAATGCCTAACATGATATACCATCCATGTAAATATTCCTTTTTTCAACAAAAGTGTATCATATAAAAAAATTGGGAATATGTACACCATTTTGGGTGATTTAAAGAATTTCCAAGATAATAAAGAGAAGATATAGAACCATCCTATCATTCCATAGATGGAATCCCCTCCCATAAAACATGGGAATTATATTTTTATTTGTGATATTTGAGATTTACATTGATCTCCTCAATCAAAAGGATATTTAGTAATAAAGAATAAACTCAAATCCATGGGAATAATTATAATTTCTTCTCTTTATGGAAGCTTCTACCTAATACCAATTAATAAATAGGTAAAGAAGGTATTCAAAAATATCCATTCTTTGATACCACTCATGAGGCCCCAAGTGAGAGTAAACCACCAATGAGAGGGAAGGTGAATCAATAGTTACCAAAACCACAACTCTAAAAAAACACTATCACTAATTAGTATGTAGGATTGCGAATAAAAATAAAATATGAAGTGTGATAGAGAGAGAGAGATAGAATTATCACAACATAAAATTTTTACAAGGTTCACACACTCTTTTTATCAATTTAAAAATTATGAGTGTCCAATGGTTGTGATCCTACTATCTATACTATTATATTAATATAAAAAAGAATAATGTATGTGAGAAGAAATAATATTCTAAATCCCAAGTATAAGAAACATTTAAATTATCATTAATAATTCAATTTATCTCACACAACCTTTTCAATTGACACCATAATTTAGATCAAGTTTATACCCTTGTTATTCTTCTCAATCCCAGTCAAATAATCCTTAGAATTATCTTTAGAATATATAACAATTTATGTCAAAGTTTATCTATACTTTTATTTAGGTGAGTCACTCCGTATTTATAGAACTTGAACACATCACTACCTAAAAACCCCTATTATGACATAACCTTCTAATAAAAAATTATTGTTTTATATCTCTTTATAAATTCTCAAAGATATTTGAAAATTTTGTATCACCTTTATGGTCTGACCAATTGGATTATATTATGGTATATGTATCTCCCTGGATCTATAAAATTCATGTTGTGGTGTGAAAACCAAGTTTTTAATATCAAGGAGATATACTCTAAAATTATCATATGTGAATTCTTCATGACATGGTACCCTATGACATGATCACCTTGATTGTGGAATTAACTCATAGATTAAGGAATAATTCACCGATACATGATAGACAGTCTCATATAAAAAACATCAAAACTTTTCCTTGAAACATGATACTAACCTCATGATTCCTTAAAGTAAACCCATTATGATGTAATCACAAGAGGTTGTGGTGTGGTTTACACATAAGAGTAAAATATTATTAATTCTTCACTCTATTATAGTGTGATAAGAACTTCTCTACACCATTATTTTCCACACCTAAAGAAATTTTATTCCTTTTCACTATACTAAACTCTAATTAGATTCCAAATCATCCATGGAATGTTTTTAATAACTATAACAAAAAACACTTTTAGGACTCAATAATGAATTGTACCATGAGAATAAGTCATATACTACACCTAATATAGAATTTATATAAACACCATATCATGTAATATAATTATATTTCATAGAGTTCAAAAACACTCATTATATAGATAAACATTTATTGAATATGTCTTAATTGAAATCAACTAATGGATCCCATTTTTTAATTCACATCATGATAGTTCTTCAACTCCAAGACTCATCAACTTTCAAAATAATTAAGAGATATTCAAGCAAAAAACTCTTGTTAATTGAGTTTAAAAGAGAATTATGAGTTTTGGAATCAAAGTATTGGCCACATTTTTTTAAAGGAACATAAAAAATAATACTCAAGGAAAAAATATCAGTTATGTTTATATACTTAATAGAAAAATTAATTATATTTTTTACATATGGAAAAAATATTTTTAATACTTTACACTGGAAAGTTGATATTTAAACTTATCATATATCATATCTTATTCCCTATAATATTTTTGGCCCTATAATGAATAAGTTATAAAATAAATATAATTTATTTATTTAATTTATTGATGAATTTAAATATATTTCATGCATTATGTTTATGAAATATAAATTTTAGGATTTGAGGATGTTTAAGTGTTATATTAGAAGTATAGAAAATGAATGTGGATATTCTTTGAATAGAATTAGATTGGATAATGGGGTTGATCACACCTGTAAAAAAATTAAACATTATCTATATAATAATGGTATTCAACAAGAGTATAGTTCAATATATACCCTATATTTTTTTCATTGAGTATAATAAAAAATGTTTGATGGGATATATAGAATGGTGTTGTGGGAGCATGGAACTTCACATTTCTTTTAGAATCAAGAAAGTGGGAAAATGGTTTATATTTAAATCCATTATATATATCATCCATATATATATATATATATACATTTTAGGTGTATTAAAATAAGGAAAAAAGTTTTAGGTACTTGTGAGTGTTTAGAAACTCATGTATCCTCAAGGTGAAAGGTATCAATATAGGCATGTTTTTATAAAATGGAGTAGGTGGAATATTTTTTTTAATATTCTCAAAAATAGAATATGATTTCATTTTTATAAAAATGAATCAATAATGATTATTTTTTTTGATAATATGAAGGTTTTATAATATTTATTTAATGGGTGTGGATAATAAAAAACACATTCTAAATATTAGATTGATAATAAAGAATTGGTTAGAAATCATGATAAAAATTCAATGAATTCAAAAAATATTAAAGACTCAAGTGATGAGCTTAAAGATAACGTTGATTCAATATTATCATGTAGTAAATAATAAATAAATTAAGTTCATCCAATTTTAAGAAAGTGGGTATAGATCTATAACATAATTGATCATCATGGAAAATTAGTTCAAATAATGAGATATTTGAGGAAAACATCTCATATATAACTGATTTATCATGTTAAATTAAAGATTTTGAATGAATAATTAAAGTATCAATAATGATTAATGATATGAATAAATTATTGGATAAAATAGAGAATAAAAATAATTGGTATTTGGTTCCTAATCCAAGAAAAAAATAATGTTTTTATAATAAAGTCGGTTTTCTATAACAATTTCAATGAGAAAGGAGAAGTTTTGAGTGAAAAATCAAGGTTTTTATATCAAGTTTATTATTAATTTAAATTCATTTACTTTTATGTGACATTTTCTCTAGTTTATAGGCTTGAAATAGTAATTATTTTTCTTATTTTCACAGTTCAAATATGGTATATGAATTTTCAATTGGATGTCAAGATAACATTCCTCAATGGAGAAAATGAATATGAGGTGTATATTGAGAAACCTAAAGTGTTTTTTCTTAGAAATGATGAAAGATATACTTTAAAGTTTAATAGAACATTGTATGGGTTAAAAAATCTCTAATATCATGGTATTAAAAACTTAAATAAAAAAATTACTATAATTTAGAAAATAGAGAGTGTATATAAACCTTTATATAAATAAAAACACAAAAAATCACTCATCTCCATAATTTAGGATGGTGAGTTATTTTTACTGGAAATAAATAACGTTTTTTAAAGAATTTTATACTCAAATGAAGTATTTATTTGAGAGATTGGTATTTAGAGATATAAATTATTTCTTGAGTCTCCTAATTTTATAAGGGTGGGATATATTTATTTTTTAAGAGAAGTACACCAAGGAAATTTTGTAAAATTTTGGAATGGAAGAATAAAATATCATTTTAAATCTAATTATAATGAGAAATAATATTTCCAAATATGGTTAAGTAAATAATTAAATAATTTTTTTAAGAAAAAATATTGTGAGTTTACTCTACTGGACTACTTCAAGACCAGATATCATTTATGCTACCACATTATGCACTCATTATCGAAGTACATTGAAGGAGTATCAATTCATTATAGTAAATAAGATTATAAGATATATCAAAGGCTACTTTGATTTTAGGATAATAAATAAAAATGAATAAAATTTGTATGTATATGGATTTACCAATGTTGACCCATATGGAAGGTTAATAATAGGATGTCTACCTTAAGCAGAGTTTTCTACTTGGGAGAAAAATGTGTGTCTTGGAACCCAAATAAAAAAATCTCCATTACATTGAGTGTATAAAAATTTGAATATGTTGTTGAAACTAAATCAATAACACAATTGATATAGATTATAACTTAATTTAAATATCTCAAGGTGGTGGTTAAGTTATCATTATTATTGGGAGTATAAAATCTAAGTTCCATTAATCTTTTGAGAAATATAATTCAATATTTTTAATAAAATAATATTTATATCAAGTATAAATTCAAAAATAAGAAGTTTGAGAAAGGGTTATTGATGTTAGAGTTTAATCCTATCAGGAATAAAGTGGGAAATATTTTTATTAAACAATTACTAAATGAAACATTTAAAAAATTAAAGATGATGATTGGAGTTCAACCTCATGTTTCTCAAGGATAAGTTTTAGTTTTCCATCTCCTTCTCTCTTATATTTAGATTGTCATTGTCAAAGGGTGATATAAAAATATAAATTAAAGTTATATGTTTTTATTTAAATGCAAGTGATTTCTTATTAATTAGGATAATTTATTTAGGGGAGAAGATCAAAAAGGAAAATTTGGGATTTTAGTGTGTGTGTGTTTGGTTTTGAATTTTTTAATATATATATTAAATATGTGAAATAATTTTAGCCTGTATAAAAAGGTGGTATTCAAAAAATGAGAAGATATTGGAAGGGAATGAGAATGTGAAATGTGATTGTGATTTATTTATGGAGAGATACGAGGTTATATTTTATCATTATTATTTACTATACAAAGTATTCTCATGTAGTTTATGAATTAATTAAATAATATATATTTGATAAGAAAAGGTGAGTTTGGAATGAAGGATATTTATCAATAATGGTTTTTAAAAAAACTATAAGGGGGAGAATATTTATCCTTGTTTGAAGAAGTTAGATTTTGTATTGAATTTTGTTTCCAACACATGATTTAAATTAATCAAAATATAATGGTAGGTTTTTAATACTGATTGAAGTTAATTTGAGTGATATTTAAATCTATAATAATACAAACAAAAAATGTCGAATTAAAGAATATTATTTAACCACTAGTGTTTTGTTGTATTGGAACCATAGTTCCACTACCTTTTCAATGGATTTTAGTTTCAAGACTATTAATGAACTACTGATGGCACTGCTATAGAGTTTTGATAGCAGTTATGGCAATTTAGTTGAGTAAAAATTTTCTATGGTATAATATTTGTGGTTCCCACATGACTTTAATTCATTTTATTGTGAAATATTAATTTTTTTATGATATATATTTGGTTTGGGACACATATTAAACATCTTGGTAGGCTTACAACTCACATGTCACCTATAAATGTGATTTGAAGGTCAAAACAATATGGACTTATCAAATTCAAGTATAGGAAGTTGGTTGTTGAAGTTGGTTAATTGTTTTTAAATTAGAAAAATAAAAATAAGAAATTTATTGGTTGTGTAATGTGTTTGAAAGGTGTGGAATGACCATGAGTGTTAAATATATATGAGAATAATAATAATACACCCAAGATAGATAATTTTTCATTGAGGATATTCATGGTTTCATTTCCATAAGTTGAAACACTTGGATTTAAATATTGAATACCATTTTGAATATGATGAAGTTTATTATATTATATGTAGTGATTTTTTAGATTTATCTTATTATTTAAAGATAAAAATATTATCATTTCACCAATATATCTCAAAGGAAGATTGAATAATATTTTTAGTTTTCATCGCTATAGTTTTTTCACTAATTTTCAGAAAAATTTAGTGTGTGAAGAGGTGGAGTGGAGTTGGTATTTATCTATATAAAGTTAAATATTATTATTAAAATATTGTATCTATTTTTACTAAATATTTAATTAACTATAATTTTTATTTTTGTGGTAGATAATTACAACTATCCTGATATATTTTTTATATCATGAGTTTAAGGATAAACCCATTATTATATATCCAACATGATGATTCTAGTGGATCATGTGATCATATATTTCTAGATAATTTAAAATTTATATTGTTTTATTTTTAATTTTAAACCTTATAAATAATTCTATTAAATATGATTTTATTGATTGATGATTGATATTACTAAAAATATTTATTAAACTCATTAAAACTTTGTATTCAAGAATGTGTAATCCAAAAAAACAAGTGTTTCATTTGTATTAACTAATGATGAGGTTTCTTATTTAAAAATGTAAAAGAATTAAATTCATTGATTCAAAATCTCCTTATATAATACTTGAGGTTCCAAAATAATATTGGTATTAAGGTATTTTTAAGAGTGTTCATTATGAGTTATGACATGAATTAGTTAAATAAAATTTTATATTCTCCTAAAAATATGTTAAGGATTGTTGATTGGGGCATGGGAGGTACAAGATCAAGTGGAATAATTGATTTTATTAACTTATTCAGAACTTATTATATAATCCCTTTAATGATTTTATATGAAATGTTCATAATTTGTGTGAAATATTAATGTTTAAATATTAAATATAATTTTTGACCACTATTTGAATTCATCCAGATTCAAGTCTATTTAATGTTTTAATAATATCTAACACCCTACTGATCCAAATTGTGTGGTTATTTTTTAGGATTTTTTATTCAATTTCCCAAATATCATATAAGTAATTATTGGCTAATTCTTCCATTTGAAGGGTCATATAGACGACACAAAAAGGCCCACAAAATCTGTGAAGAAAATGGACCATCCATGAAGACTAAATTACTGGGCTCAATCAAGAAGTCCAAATTTGTTTATTATCCACCACGGTTTTTTGGAAAATGTAAGGAGTCAAGGATAAACATTTCGGGTCCCAAATCCAAAAACAAGGGGCCCAAATGAAGCTTTGAACTCTAGCCCACATTTCTTTCCAGGAATTGTGATCAGCACACCAAATTTGATATTTCTCCTAAAAAGACATCCATTAGAGTTGATATTTTTCAGTGTGAATGAGGAGATATAGGATTCTGAATTTTTTGAATAAATCATTCATATTTTAAGGCATATTTCTATTCAAAAATCCATTCACATTTCGGACAGCAAAAAAACATGAATAGAAATAGACAATTTATAATTGTTTATTAAAACAACCATAACTTTGGCTACATAAGTCAAAATGGAACCAAACATGGAGGGACGACTGAAAACTTTAATATATACAACTTTTATGAAGAATATATCTCGAGATTCTGATTTCTTAATGTCTAAATTGGCGATGTTATTGGAGGCATAGTTTTTGAATGAAAGCAGTCCACCACCTTAGGCTATAAATACATTACCTCCCCTCCTTTCAAAAGAGTTGAAATTTCAGAAGATTTTATCATATATTTTCATGACCAAATACATTAAAAATTCTTTTAAGGACCTCCCATACTCAATTTTTCACTTTATACACCTTTCCTTATCTCTTGGTTTTCATTTACTTTTGTGTTGTTCTTCGTTTGTAATCGTGTAAGTGTTTGTTTTTGTAATTATATTTTAATGAAAGTTTCTTCTTCATTATATATTATTCTAATCCACCTTATGTAAAATGATATTAGTGGTCTCAAAATAGTTTAAATACAATTTAATCCCCTTCCCTTATGGTGCTTTCTCAGTCAATCTAAAATCAGTATTTAATTCTCTTCATTGTTTGCGTGTGTGTGTTCAACACACAACTCTTTTCTTGTCACTTTATTTTTATTAACTTATTAATTCATCATCATAAAATTATTACTAGATTATTAACCACCAAAATTTCTGAGTAAATATCTCATTGGGGTGAGTTATAATTTAGGTATGTTAAGTGATTTAGAACTTTTTCTCGATGAATATTATTGGAATTAACATTGTGTATTTTAGACTTAACATTTCATGGATTAATGACTTGTTTTACTTAACGAGTGGTTTACATGGATTATTGGAACCATAAATACACTTTCATAAACTATATATGATTAATATTAGAAACCTAAGTTAAGTTAAGGCTTGGATTAAAGCCTTAACACTTGGGAATTCCAATCAACGTCAACTTGTGACATGGGTGTTAATTTAATGCAATATAAAGTAAGGCTCAATGATATCAAAATCCTAATTATCTAATGATGAAATCACTCTAATATATATAAATTTTTTAAATCAAACATCATCCATTAATCAATTTTAATTAATATCAACAAACAAACCCCCAGCCCCAATCAAAATACAACCAACTATTAAAAAATATCATAATCGATGATTCGACTCGAGTGCTACTATACACATTAGGTGAGCACTGAAACCTTGAATAGTCGATAGGTGACAATCTGTTTCAATTTTAAATGGTTCCATTTCTAGGGATTGATGAAATGAAGTATTCATTAATTTCTGGTTATTGTAAAACACACACAAAAAAATAGGAAATTATAAAAAAATTGAAAAAAACACACAGAAAAACCTGCATTTTCATAAAAATCATAAAAAAAACACAAAGAAAAAATTGTCTTACTATTTCTTCCAAAATCTATCTTAATTCCCTGTAGCCTCCCAAACAATAGATCGAATTTTTTTGACCCTAAAATTGAGTGAACACTTCACCAACTTAGGAGAAACATTAGGGATAATAAAATAATTCAAGAACCAGTCCTCATCCAACCAGTTGAATTAGAAATGGCCAATCCTTGGGGAAAATACTTAAAGAACTCACAACCCCTAATATTAATTACCCACCACATGGTATTCAATATCCCAATATAGAGGCTGAATTCAAACTCAAATCGGGTTTGATTTATCTTCTTCCTTATTTCCACAGGCTAGCCAGTGAGGATCCACATCTTCATCTTTAAGAGTTCCAGGTGGTGTGCTCTACCATGAATCCTCAAAGGGTTTCTGAGGACCAAATCAAACTCCGAGAATTCCCCTTCCCCCTAGATGAAACTGCCAATTCATGGCTTTACTACCTCTTTTCGGGTTCTATAACCACATGGAATGATATGAAGCGACTCTTTTTAGAAAAATTCTTTCCTGCTTCTCATACTGCTTCTATACGAAAGAAAATAAATGGTATCCATCAATTCCCCAATGAATCACTCCATGAATACTGGTAGAGGTTCAAAAATCTTGGGGTAACTTTCCCACACCACCAAATCCTTGACCAACTCTTGATCCAATAATTCTATGAGGGGTTATTGGCTATGAAGAGAACTCTCATTGATGCCATAAGTGGCAGTGCTCTTATTGATAAAACTCTTGCAACTACAAGGGATATCATAAGAAACATGGATTCAAATACAAAAAAATTTCATACTCGAGCACATGATCAAGTAAAACAAGTCCAAGACAATTAATTCATAGAGACCAACAAGATGACCGAGTGGATGAGTGAACTTACAGGTTTTGTGAGAAAAACAAGTTGTGGCAGCCAAATCCCCAACCTCATATTCTCCACAATCTCTATTCCCTAGACCTATCAAGAACTATGGAATCTGCAGCTCTTCATCTCATCCAACTAAAACCTATCTAAAACATTAAGAGGATCAGTCTGATTCATCTAGACCAATGTAGATCAATGTAGCATATAATTAGCATAACCCCAACCCTCAACAACCAGGTTAGTTTGTTAGAAACTTCACCAACCCCATTCTGAGCCCTTCTCTTCTACATATAACACTAGCTTGAGATATGGGAATCCTATTTCTCATCCCCCTCAATACCCTCATCAAAACCCAAACCAATTCCAATATGGTCAAGGTATTAGTGACTTCCAAAAACCTTACCCTTTTGTTCCTCAACCTCGAAGGATCAATCCTCCTCTTCCTCCTCCTGGATTCTATTATCCTAGTGAGCCTTCCCAATTCCCAAACTAATACAATCTATTTCTGGAGAACCAAAATCAAGGTAATCCCAATTCGGGACAAGCCTCGTCATCCAAGAAATCATGGGAAAGTGTAGTGGAAGATCTTTCCTCCTTCACCCGTTCCAGCCTCAAAAACATTGAAACCCAAATTGGCCAACTTGCATCCCACCTAAGGAAGCAACAACAATAAAATTATTCCCAAATCCTAGATCAACCATAAACTAACCCCAAAGGTAATGTAATTTCAATTGCACATAGATTGGGGAAGACAATTATTATGCCTCAAGATAATTCCTCCAACCCCCTTTGAATGTTGACCTAGAAGATGAAAAGAAAAAGAAGCATGAAAAGGAATATGAATCCATTCCATCACCTCCTTCCATTCCACTTAGGAACCCAATTCCTTTTCCTCAAGCCATTTCTATGCCAAAGATGTCCTTTGATCCTGATCTTGAAATGCTCGACATGTTTAGACATTTTGAATTCAACATTCCCCTCTTAGATTCCATAAAAAAATACCTAAGTATGCCATGTTACTTAAGGAATTATGCACCCATAATAGGGAACTTAGGACCTTTGAAAATGTTTCCACCCAGCACTCTATTCCCATAAAGTGAAAAGATCCAGGGACCTTTATGATTCCATGCCAAATTGGGAGTTCCAACTTCGATGATGCACTCATAGTCCTAGGAGCCTCAATTAATTTCATTCCCAAATCTATCTTCTCAAACTTTGGTCTAGGTACCTTACATCCAACAGGTGTTGTCATTTAATTGTCCAACTGAAGCACTACTAGTCTTGAGGGTATAATTAAGGATGTCCTTGTTCGTGTTAATGATCTTATCTTCCCAGTTGATTTCTATGTCCTTGACATGGAAGGTGAGATGAACTCTTCTTGATCTCCATTAATTCTAGGAAGACCATTCCTAATGATAGAAAGAACCAAAATTGATGTCCATTCAGGCATATTATCCATGGAATTTGGTGACTAACTGGTCAAGTTCAACATTTTCCAATCCATGTGATACCCATCTGAGGATCACTCTGCATTCTCAATCCATGCTTCCGAGGACACTTATGAGAGTCAATTGAACCTCAATCCATCAAGTTCTTCATGTTCTAATGATAAAGGATCTTGTAAAATATGCACCATGATTAACAAAGTTATAAATGGTGAAGTTGATTTTGACCTCCCATTCATAGACTCCATAAATCTAGAGGATCTTAAAAACTCTCCTGAATCCCACATCAGCTCTGATCTCTACTACTCCACCTTGGATAGTATTAAGGAAAATGAATCTTAAACAACTGAAGTCCCTTACTCCATTCCTGATTTTTCTAACCCACAAATGAAAGATGATACTGATCTGAAACCTCTTCCTAAAAACATGAAATATGCATTCCTTTTCCATGATCACTCTTATCCTATCATTATATCCACGTCACTTACTGAAATTGAGGATTCTAAACTTGTTGAAGTGTTAGAGAAAAAAAGGCCTTAGGGTGGACCCTAGATTACATACCAAGAATCAACCCTACCCTTTTCATGCATCACATCCATCTTGAGGAATCTTCCAAACCAATTAGATAACCAAAAAGAATACCCAATCCACTCATACCTGAGGTAGTTACGGAAGAGATCACCAAGCTACTTCAAGATGGTATTATCTAACCAATTTCTGATAGTGAATGGGTTAGTCCGATGCGAGTTATATCTAAGAAGGGTGGGATAACTATTGTCAGAAATGAACATGGATAGGTAGTCACACCTCGATTGAAGAAAAAATGGCATGCGTTTATTGATTACCGAAAATTGAATGTTAAAACATGAAAAGATCACTAACCTATTCTATTCCTTGATCAAATGGTAGAATGATTATCTGAAAAGTCACACTATTGATTTTTTGATGGATACAACGAATACTTCCAAATTTCAATCACACCTCAGGACCAAGAAAATACTACTTTCACTTTCCCATTTGAAACATATTCATATAGGATAATGCCTTTTAGACTTTAAAATTCTCTTGAAACATTCCAAAGGTGTATAATGAGTGTCATTTATGAATTCATTGAGCATTGTATGGAAGCATTCGTGGATGAATTTACCATTTATGGTGAGTTATTTGAATCTTTCATGAATTCACTATATCTAGTCCTCCAAAAGTGTGTCAAGTGTAACCTTGTGTTAAATTTTAAAAAATTTCACTTCATGGTTACAAATGGGATTGTTCTACGTCACATAGTTTCACAAGATGGTATTGAAGTTGATCCTTCCAAAATTAAAGTGATCCAATCACTTCCTAAACCCACTTCTGTTCAAGACGTCTATTCATTCCTTGGTCATGCCGATTTCTATCAGATATTTATCCATAACTTCAGTAGTATTTCCCTCCCACTCACTCAATTTCTCTAAAATTATGTCACTTTCCATTTAGATGAGGTTTTCAAGAGAGACTTTGTTGAACTCAAAACTGCTCTTACATATACCTCGATAATCCAACCCCTGGATTGGTCCTTACCCTTTGAGTTGATGAGTGAAGCTTCTGATAGAGCTGTTGGGGATGTTCTTGGACAATGATAAGAAACAAATTCCTCATGTCATCTATTATGCCTCAAAAACTTTGGATGAAATTCAATCTCACTACACTATCACTAAAAAGGAACTTTTAGTAGTGGTTTTCTCCTTAGATAAATTCCAGGCCTATCTCTTTGGTTCCAAAATCATCATATTAATAGACCATTCTACTATAAAGATCTTACTCAAGAAAAGTGATTCCAAACCAAGGCTAATAAGATAGATCCTAATGCTCCAAGATTTTGACCTTGAAATCAAATATTTACCAGGAAAAAAATCCTGTGGCTGATCACTTGAGTAGAATTTCTAATTATTCTCATTCAGAAATCATTGATCCTGAATTCTCCACTGAGCACCTTTCATATCTCACTCCAAAAATACCATGGTATGCCTAAAATGTAAATTACTTGGTTTATAGTGTTTTTCCGGAAATTTTTTCAAAAGAACAAAAAAATAAGGTGAAAATTGATTCAAAATATTATTTTTGAGAAGATAATAATATTTGAAAAACTGGGGTTGACATGGTAATTAAGAGATGTGTTGATGAAGATGAACATTCCTTCATTTTTGAATTATGTCACTCACTTCCCAGAGGTGGCCACTTTGGACCACAAAGGACCTCCCGAAAGGTCCTAGACTATGGATTCTTCTAGCCTTCATTCATTAAGGACTGACATGAATTCTGTCAATCATGTCCCACTTGCCAAAAGTTTGGTACAATTTCAAAGAGAAATGAAATTCCCCCAGAAGCATTTAATTTTTTTGTGAAATCTTCGATGTTTTGGGTATCAGTTTCATGGGACCATTCCCCCCTTTTAACGGATTACCATAAATTCTTATTGTGGTTGAGTATGTTTCTAGGTGGGTTGAGGCCAAACCCACTAGAAAGGATGATTCACATACTGTTAGTGAGTTCTTAAAGACACACATCTTCCTTCGATTTGGCACACCACGTGCCTTGATAAGTGACATAGAAACCCATTTTTGTAATAGAACCATGGAATATTTTTTGAAAAATAACGGGTTAGTATATAAAACTTATACTACATATCACCCTCAAAAAAATGGAATGGACAAAATTTATAATAGAGAAGTGAAAATAGTTCTTGAGGTAATTGTAAAACCCACCCAAAAAGACTAACCTAAAAGACTTGGTGAAACACTTTGGGCTTATAGAACTGCTTATAAAACACCCATTGGGATGTCTCCTTTTAGGCTAGTTTTTGGTAAATCATGTCACTTACCAGTTGAAATCAAACATAAGTCATTTTTGGATGTGAAAACATGTAATTTTTATTGTGCAAAATCAGGTGAAGAAATATTGTAGCAATTGACTGAATTGGAGGAGCTTTGACTTGATTCTTCTTAGAATTATAATCTCAATAAAGAAAAATTCAAGGAACTCCATGAAAAACACATCCTATGAAATTTATCTCATGTAGTTGAAAAGGTAATTCTCTTCAATTATCAATTTCAACTTCACCCAGGTTAGCTTAATTCTCATTGGGAAGGTTTTTTTTGTTATTACTAATGTTTACCCATTTAGTTTAGTGAAAGTCCTAGACCCCTCTTCAAAAAGGACATTCACAGTTAATGGACATCAGTTAAAGAATCACCTTGAGAGGAAACACAATCCTGGAACCACATCGACTTCTATCTGATCCCCAACTTCTTTAGTTGACCCACCACTAGATGGATATAGAAACCCACCAAATCCAAACTAGGGGCACCTCTTTCCCTTTAACTTTTCTCTCTCTCTATCTCTTTCTTCTTCTTACTCCCTCATTTTAATTTTTTTACCCCTTTCCTCATCACACATTTTTATTAACTCTTTCTCTTTTTTGTGGGTGTGTCTTTATAAAAAACAAAAAAAACCTAAAAAAATAAAAAAAAAGAAAATAATTTAAAAAATATATATGAAAAATCAGGAGTCATACTTACTCACCTTCCGATTTTCAAAATTTTTCCAACCATTTTGGGGAGTCAAAATACATGGTTTTATCTCATTTTTTTTGGTTTCTTCATAAATTTGGATAAAGAATAGTGTCAAAACCAACAAATTTTGAATGCTCAATTTTTTATTTGGAAAACGATTTTCCCCACCCATGAAGAAAAACATTTTCTTTCATTCCAAGGCCACCTATGAATATATTTTCAAAATGTGTGTTTTTTACCCCCATTTGTGAATATTGAGTTTGTTGACCTTCGAGTTGAATTTCCTACTGTAGTGTGTATTAATATGACAAAGGCATTTTCCGAACCATGTGAGAATTATAATAGTCAAATAGCCTCCCATTAAACATACATTAATCCTCCTTTTGAAATACCCTTCGAGCCTATGAAAACATTTTCTTTGATATCCACATTATAAGACCAATACCTTATCCCACCTAATATAAATGAATTTTCATTGCATAATGTTTTGAAATTTAAGTGTGGGGGAATAGATTTAATTTTGGATACCCTTTTGTTGATTTTAATCATGTTATCATATGATTGAGGGAAAGCATAAATTTAATTGTGGGAGAGAGGTTTTTATTCAGTGGGTTTGAGAATGTATATATGTTTATCTTGTACAAATGATATTGAAAAGTGTTCAAAAAAATAAAAAAAAAATGAAAATAAGAATGGGTTGTGTCTTGGGTGGGTCAAAAATCACTATTCATAAACCTTTGATCTTGTTATAACTATTAAAACTAGTTTTGGGAGAAGATCAATCATGGGTTTGGATATGAGTGTGAGATATTTTTTAAATTCAACTTTCGAAAAAAGAAAAAAAGAAGAAAAAAAAAGAAAAAAAGGGACACTTATGTCATTGGGATAAGTTTTGTGTTTTGCAAATATTTAATCTTCTCTTCACCTTCAAATTTTCTTCCTCTCTTGTGTCATTCTTTACACAATCATTTCCTTGTAAATATGTGTTTCCATTTCCTTTCATGTCTCATTTCTAATAAAAAGTGTGTAACACACTGAGATTTTATGAGATATATTCTTTTTTAATTTATTTGATGTCTTATATTGTACACTACACCAAGATTATCTTGTACTATACACAACACCGTATTAGCTTGCAGTATACGCAAAACTATTCTTGGCTCGTGTTACACACAATTTTATATTCGTTTTGTGGAAATTATTCTACACAACATTAAGTATAGATTTTTTTAATGTATAAATGAAATAAGTTTTGATTATTTTATAGGTAACATCAAAGGGAGCTTGCACTACACGTATCCCTGACTTGGCTTACATTACACGCAATCATGACCTTTCTCGATAGCATGTATAGTACGCAATACCGGGTTTCACTAAACAACGATATATTATTATAATATTATTATAAACTATCCATTATGAATATTAGTAACTAAAATTTGAATTTTATGACATTATAATGCATCTTACACATTTTATATAACATGGTATGAGAACAAAATAATTTTTTTTGGGTAAAATGAGTATTTTTCAAAATATGCATTTTTGCCACCTTTTGATAGCGCACCCACTTTAAATATAGTTTTTTACATGTTTATAAGTTAAATTTGACAATATAAAATTATTCTTTGGAATCAGGATATAAAAATTTTCATTGGATAAATTTTTGATATTTTTCTGATAAGTTTCTTATTTTGATGAACAGTAAAAATACGCAAAATTTTAATTAGAAACAACTTTTTTCATCGAGATAATTTATATGGTTAAATTATAATATTGAATGGTTTTAAAGTATAAAGAGAATATATTTTTACAATTTAATATAATTTATTTCATTACCATTAATTTTATATTGAATTCATAGGTAAAAACATTTCAATCTTTGACAATATTTTAACTTTTAAAACCTGTTTTCTTAACAACGGGAATAATTTTAAATTAATTACTGAAACTTCTGTGTTTTTAATTTTGAAAAATGGATTCCATATTTTGATTAAGTGGGTCCAAATTATGTTAATAGGTTAATTTTATTTTTTTTACATTATGAATAGTAACTACGATAATTTTTATTTACTACAGTTAAAGGTAAATCGGGTAATTAAGGGTAAAAATAAGATTTTAAAATTACCCTAACACCTGAGAAAATTCTATTGGATGAATAAAAGTAGACCCATATCATCTAAGGATCAGAATAGATTCTTTTCATGGACTATTGACTATAAAAATGACATAATTATAATTATAACCAAAGAAAGTGACAACATGTCACTCTCTTATATCTTATAAGTGTAATAATTTTAATTTAGTGATAAACTTCATAAGACTTCGAACATGAATAGTATCCAGAAATAAAATAAAATTATCTACATCATGTGAATTTAATTTTAATTTTTAGGGATTAAATAATTATCATTAATGATGACACAATAGTGATGTTGAAATTATTTTATTGTTTGAAATATCAAATAAATGGTTTTAAAAATATTAAAATAAATATTATATGAACTATTTAATGTGATACAACAATTTTATAGATTAATATGACATATTAGGAATCTATTAAATATTTTTTTTGAATATATCCTATGTGTTGATTTTATTTAAATTCAAATAAATGAATTGTGTCGAAATCGACACTATAGTTATTTTATAAAAATAACCTATTATAAAATTGTTTAAAAATAAAGAAAATAATTAAATGTCATAAATTTAAATTTATATGGTCTAAAATTTCAGAAATTATCCAATTAAGGACAATTCAAAACACATAAGTAATTATTTATAACAATTTAAAATTTAGAATATTATTACCACAAATGAAATTAAATAGATTAAATATGGATAAATAAATTTGATAAGGTTTAAAATAAATTCAAAACATGTATAAATATTATTTGTTTATGATATTACAACTCTATATAATCTCATATTTTAATTGAGTCATTTTTGGAGGTTTTTAAGTGGGCTTGGAATTTATTATAAATTAATATTTCTTATGTTTCCTAAGGTGCCCCTCTCCTCCCTTATAAAAGGGCACCTCCTCCCTCCCCTCCACACACAATTTTGAGACTTCAAGATCAAAAAAAACCCTACCCATTTCTCTCCTAAACATCTCTAGTTATATCATAGAGGTTCTGGTCTTATCAAAAGACCAACTCTAGTGCCCTAAGAGGAAGTTTAAAAGAGGCACGCCGAGGAAGAGGTAATCTCTTCTACCGATTCTTTCAAGTTTCTTTCTTCTTCTACTTCCTATTTTTTTTTGTTTCATTATAAAGTTATAACATCAGTATCAATCATATAATTATATGTTATTATAAATCTGAAACAACCCTATTTTACCTTCTATCCATCCTACGGAAAACGACATCACCACGCGTGCATACGTACAGAATACCGTCTTCACGCCGTGGTGCAATCTATTTTTCCACCACCACCTTACTTGGATGGTTATAATGGTGTAAATAATAACTATATAAGTTTATTATAACATAATACTGATTTTGAGATATTATATCATCCACTCCAATTCCATTCAATAATTATGGGAACAATGTCATCGCTCGTGCGTACGTACGGATTACCGTCTCCCCGACGTGATGAGATTCATTCTCCATGTTAAGCATTCAAGAATGATTTTAAAGTATATATAATAAATAATCATAAAAGATATGACATAATAATGATACTGTATTTATGTACATATATGTTTGATTTACTTAATTCCATTCAATTCCATAAGGAAACGAATACAGCGTTCATGCGTACGTATGGCCTACCGTCTCCATGAACGGTGTATTTCATTCCATTTATTGATCTACCATATATATTTATATAATTAATATATATGTTATATATAAATAATTTTTTACATTCTAGAATTAAGTAAATTAGGATATAAGTAATAATATCAAGAACAATAAGTCCAAACACATACGATAAATGAAACAATTTTACCCAAAATGCTGCTTTAACATGGAATTGACAAAAGAACGGGTAATATAAAGTCATAAGTGAATCATATATGATATCATAAATATTATTATGGTTCTATTACAAGTTAATAATATGTTTAAAACCACTATATTGGAGTTTAGGACACGTACGAAAGAAATTGGACCTAAGGTAAGGGATAATTATTCCAATATCATTCTTATCCGAGATTGTTTATTCGTAAGTATTTACTGGGGTTATATTTTTCATCCATGTCCATAAAAATGTATTCATAAAGTGTTAAATATTATTCCATGTATTTTTAAAGTCATTTTTACCCCTCTTGACTTTTACTTTGTGTTATGGAAGGGATCTTGCTTTTGTTTACCATACGTGGTACTTTTTGACTTTTCTATTAAAAGTACGAGGAGAATGTTTTCTTTAACTTATACGGCATGAACGGATTTTTACAGTTTTATAATGCCTTATTTTCATGAAGCTTCCTCTTCAAGATTTCATGAATATTTTCAACAAAATCCTTTTATTTTAAAATTGCATGGAATTTTGTGAAATGAAAATTATTTTGAAGAAGAAAGGATATTTTCCTCAAGAATTCATTTCAAGTGTTTTATCAAAACAATTTTCCATCTAAGATGAAATTATTTCATATGTGTTTGTTTCAAGTATAATGTCTCTATGATTTACATGGTTTCACTTTTCTTATGATGAAATGATATCCATTTGTTTTATATGGATTATGTTATGATGGGATGATGTTTATGAAACCCATTTTATTCTTTGGGTTATGATGAATGATTTATGTTTATGTTGTGGAACACGTAAGAATGATTTCATTATGAGATGGGTGGGACCTATATTTACCACCAACACATTGGATAAAGATTTATATCTCATGATATAGACATGGATGGAATGGAAATTTAATCTTTTTCAGTGATACAGGACTGGAATGAGGAATGAACTCGATTCAGTAAGGGACTTTGTCCACTGTGATGGTCTTGGTAGCAATGCCTTGGATACTATAGAAATCATATCATGTGCTTAATGGTTTGACACAATTACATGTTTTATTCCCCATGCTATTTTATCAGGATTAATGTTCTTTTCTGATCTATGCCTTATGAATTGCCATGATTTATTTCATTACTCATGATTTTGATGTTTGATGTTCATGTTATTATATTCAAATGTTTATAATTGTTTTATGTTCTCCATGTTTACCCTTACTGAGCATTTTATCTCACCCCTTTTTATGTTTTCTTTTCCCCGGGATATAAATAAAGGTTTTAGGTAAGAAAACCAAAGGGGAAGATCTTTATGGGAGATGTTGAAGATCTTTCACTATGATTATAAGATTATGTTCCGAGTTTCCAAAGACACTAAACTAATACAGTCTTTGGGCATCTTTTTTTTTCATGTATTAATTATTACGCAAAAGTATTGTAATTTCTATGTACGTCAAGCTTTGGGTCTCTATAGTTGGTATCAGAGCAAAGGTTTAGTCAACATTTGGAAACTAGGATGCAAAAACTTTAAGTGAGATCCCTAGAGATATTTCTAAGGTATGTCTAGGGATGTCCCTAAGTGTATCTATAAGTATAGGTTACAGTCGTAGAATTATGATAACAATCATGAATAACCTAGGATTAAACCTAAGATGTTAGAGATTGAAAGTACTCCCCTTTATTATGTTGTTTTCCTAGCATGAATTTTTCCTCTCACACTATTATTTTTGGGTTTTAGAAAATGGATGGAAAGAGGAATATTCATGTTAATGGAGAATATGATGGACAATGTAATGATATTATTCCTTAGAATCCAAATGAAATGGGATTTGGAAGGTGAAACATCGTTATTATTCCTAATCAGCAATCTCATAATATGATCAATAATATCAACTTTGGTAAGTTTCTTGACTCGGCTAATAAGAGAAAGTTGGAGTTTCATGATGATCATAGAGGAAAGAAAGTTCAATTTCCCTCATGTAAATCATGTGGTAAGAGGCATCAAGGAGAATGTTTTAAAGGAACTAGAAGATGCTTTGGGTGTGGAAAAGAAGGACACAAAGCCTATAAGTGCAAAGGAAAAGGTTCAGTTAACACCATAGACAAGGATAATGGTATTGCTACGACATTAACAACGATTAAATGTTTTAAATGTGGAATGTATGGGCATTATAAAAACCAATGCCCTAAGGGAAAATCTCTTGAAGAGAATCAACATGGTCGTATGAGTAGTATTTATGTTGATGATGATGAAGAAACTACAAATGATATATGAGATGAAAAAGTGTTGAGGAATAAAATGATGATGCTCGGTCAATGGTTTAAGATGGCAGTGGAATGATTTTATGTTTACCAAGAGTTATGTTAATAGTACAATGGAATAAAAAAACATCTATGGATTGTTACACTATTATTTTTCCTAAAGTATTTAAAAGTATATGTTGAATGGTACCGGTAACCATGAAAGGTTATTCATATATTTTTGGAAAGAAGATGATATGCACATAATGAATGGATAAGGAGAAAATAATATTTTGGATATTATTAATGAGATCATGACTGATATGAGGACAAAGTGATATCATGGTTTGAGTATATAGAAATTTTGGGATTTTGGTTTCTGGAAAGTGTTAACTTTTGACAGCATTCATGTTTTCACTAAGGTTCATTGGGTATTCATTTTTCAAGAGAATACATGATTAAGGAATTAAAATGTTTGTAATGTGACCAACAAGATATATCTTATGATATATGGGGGATAAATGATTGTATTCACATGCTTGGTAGATAACCTTTCTAGTATTCATTTTCTGTATACTATGATATTGGACAGAAGTATTTCCGATAAGCCTAAAGGTTGGAATGCATTAAGTTAGACATCAGATAGTATTGTTTAAGGCTAGAAATTTTTGATATTATTTATGAAATGTTGTAATAGTATAGTTTTAGAAAAAGGAAAACCTGTATGATGGGTGACAACCCATCATGTCGGATAAGGATGCGGGAATCGAACCCACAACCGAAATGCGACAGGCCTTTATCGCCTACCAATGGACTACAGGAAGTCCCTAGTTAGTAGAAATTAGTTTTATTTTATTAAGCAGTATGATAGTGGAAGTATAAGTCCATTTTTGGAATCATATACGGTTAATCTCACCATAAGATGGACTTATGTATATAACTTTTGCTAACCTTATGTTTGAGATAGATGGAATGACCTATCAATCTATCACATGATCTACTAACACTTCACGGAAGAGAAATTAAACTTCATTTCTTTAAGAGATGAAGTGGAAAATGGTCAAGGCACAAAAAACAATGAGATTGTACCAAAATCAAGTAAGTATTTCTTTTAATTCTTCAATATTAGGGAAATGATCTTGAAAACCAAAAACGTTGTCCTAGTACCCTCATATTCGATGAATCAGATGGTACCTTAGATCATCACAAATTTATGGCTTTGTGATTGTTGGCTTTTTCATAGCCATGTCCTCTACCACTCTTCATCAGAAGTTGATGGTTATATGTCTCTCATATATCCATATATTCACCTATGTTCTCCAATGTGGAAACCTAGTGATGAGTTAATTTGGGTAACTGTTATGTTTCATACTTCACTTTTTAAAATTAAGTTTTAGTATTCATTTTTATGATGTGAGTTTCTATGAATGAAACTTTCAAGTAGTAAACGATTTATAACCCCGATGAATTTCGAGGAAAAAATTCACTTTAAGGGCGGTAGAATGTAACACCCTGAGATTTTATGAGATATATTCTTTTTTAATTTCTTTTATGTCTTCTATTGTACACTACACCAAGATTAGCTTGTACTATACGCAACACTGTATTAGCTTGCAGTATACGCAAATCTATTCTTGGCTCGTGTTACACACAATTTCAAGTTCGTTTTGTGGAAATTATTATATGTGAAATTATTTATAGATTTGTTTTAATGTATAAGTGAAATAAGTTTTTATTATGTTATAGGTAACACCAAAGTGAGCTTGCACTACACGTAGCCCTGACTTGGCTTCCATTACACGCAATCACGACCTTCCTCGATAGTGTGTGTAGTACGCAATACTGGGTTTCACTAAACAACGATATATTGTTATAATATTATTATTAACTAGCCGTTATGAATAGTAGTAAATACATTTTGAATTTTATGACATTATAATTCATCTTACAAATTTTATAGAACATGGTATGAGAACAAAATAATTTTTTTGGGTAAAATGAGTATTTTTCAAAAAATGCAGTTTTTCCACCTTTTGATGGCACACCCACTTTAAATCTAGTTTTTGAAATGTTTATAAGTTAAATTTGACAATATAAAATTATTCTTTGGAATCAGGATATAAAAATTTACTTTGGATAAATTTTGATATTTTTCTGATAAGTTTCTTATTTTGATGAATAATAAAAATACGCTAAATTTTAATTAACAACAACATTTTTCGTCGAGATAATTTATATGGTTAAATTATAATATTGAATGGTTTTAAAGTATAAAATGAATATATTTTTATATGTTAATATAATTCATGTCATTACCATTAATGTTATATTGAATTCATAGGTAAAAACATTTCAATCTTTGACAACATTTTAACTTTTAAAAACCGTTTCTTAACAATGGGATTAATTTTAAATTAATTACCAAAAATTATGTGTTTTGAATTTTGAAAAATAGATTCCATATTTGGATTAAGTGGGTCCAAATTATGTTAATAGGTTACTTTTATTTTTTTGACATTATGAATAGTAACTTCGGTAATTTTTATTTACTATAGTTAAAGGTAAATCGGGTAATTAAGGGTAAAAATAAGATTATAAAATTACCCTAACACCTTCCAAAATTCTATTGGATGAATAAAAGTTGACCCATATCACCTAAGGGTCATAATATATTCGTTTTATAGACTATTGACCATAAAAATGATATAATTATAATTATAACCAAAGAAAGTGACAACATGTCACTCTCTTATATCTTATAAGTGTAATAATTTTAATTTAGTGATAAAATTCATAAAAATTCGAACATAAATAGTATCCAGAAAGAAAATAAAATTATCTACATCATTTTAATTTATTTATAATTTTTAGGGATTAGATAATTATCATTAATTATGACACAATAGTGATGTTGAAATTATTTTATTGATTGAAATATCAAATAAATGGTTTTAAAAATATTAAAATAAATATTATATGAACTATTTAATGTCATACACGAATTTTATAGATGACTATTACATATTAGGAATCTATTAAATATTTTTTTTCGAATATATACTCTGTGTAGATTTTATTTAAATTCAACTAAATGAATTGTGTCAAAATTGACACTATTGTTTTTTATAAAAATAACATATTATAAAGTTGTTTAAAAATCACAATTTTTTTAAAAAAAATATAAATATAAATTTATATGGTCTAAAATGTCCTAAAGTTTCCAATTAATGACAATTCACAACATATAACTAATTATTTATAATAATTTAAAATTTAGAATATTATTACCACAAATGTAATTTAATAGATTAAATAAGGATAAATAAATTTGATAAGTTTTAAAATAAATTCACAACATGTATAAATATTATTGGTTGATGATATTAAAACCCTATCTCGTATAATATTTTAATTGAGTCATTTTTAGAGGTTTTTAAGTGGGTTTGGAATTTATTATAAATTAATATTTCTTATGTTTCTTAAGGTGCCCCTCTCCTCCCTTATAAAAGGGCACCTTCTCCCTCTCCTACACACACAATTTTTAGCCTTCAAGCTCGACCAAACCCTAACCATTTCTCTCCTCAAAATCTCTAGTTATATCATAGAGTTTCTGGTCTTCTCAAAAGACCAAATCTTGTGCCCTAAGAGGAAGTTTAAAAGAGGCACGTCGAGGAAGAGGTAATCTCTTCTACCGATTCTTTCAAGTTTCTTTCTTCTTCTACTTCCTATTATTTATTTGTTTCATTATAAAGTAATAACATCAATATCAATCATATAATTATGTGTTATTATAAATATGAAACAAACCTATTTCACCTTCTATCCATCTTACGAAAAATGAAATCACCACGCGTGCGTACGTACGGAATACCGTCTCCATGCCGTTGTGTAATCTATTTTTCCACCACCACCTTACTTGGATGGGTATAATGGTGTAAAGAATAAATATATAAGGTTATTATAAAATCATATTGATTATGAGATATTATATCATCCACTCCAATTCCATTCAATAATTATGGGAACAATATCATCGCTCGTGCGTACGTACGGATTACCGTCTCCACGACGCGATGGGATTCATTCTCCATGTTAACCATTCAAGAATGATTATAAAGTATATATAATAAATAATAATGAAAGATATGATATAATAATGAGACTGTATTTATGTACATATATGTTTCATTTACTTAATTCCATTCAATTTAATAAGGAAACGAATACAGCGTTCATGCGTACGTACGGCCTACCGTCTCCATGAACGGTGTATTTCATTCCATTTATTGATCTACCATATATATTAATATAATGAATATATATGTTATATATAAATCATGTTTTAAATTCTTGAATTAAGTAAATCAGGATATAAGTAATAATATCAAGAACAACAAGTACGAACACGTACGATAAATGAAATGATTTTACCCAAAATGCTGCTTTAACATGGAATTGACAAAAGAACGGTTAATATAAAGTAATAAGTGAGTCATATATGATATCATAAATATTATTATGGTTCTTTTACAAGTTAATAATATGTTTAAAACCACTATACATAGGTTTCGAACACGTACAGAAGAAATTGGACCTAAGGTAAGGGATAATTATTCCAATCTTGTTCTTATCCGAGATTGTTTATGCATAAGTATTTACTGGGGTTATATTTTTCATCCATGTCCATAAAAATCTTTTCATAAAGTGTTTAATATTCTTCCATGTCTGTTTAATTTCATTTTTAACCCTCTTGAATTTTACTTTGTGTTATGGAATGAATCTTGATTTTCTTTACCATATGTGGTACCTTTTGACTTTTCCGTTAAAAGTTCGAGGAGAATTTATTTTTTACTTATAAGACATGAATGTAATTTTACGGTTTTATAACGCCTTATTTTCATGAATATTAATCTACAAAATTTCATGCCTATTTTCAAAAAAATCCTTTTCTTTTAAAATTTCATGGAATTTTGTGCAAAGAAAATGATTTTGAAGAAGAAAAGATATTTTCCTCAAGAATTCATTTCAAGTGTTTTATCAAAACCATTTTCCATCTAAGATGACATTGTTTCATATGTGTATGTTTCAAGTATAAAATCTCTATGATTTACATGGTTTCACTTTTTTATGATGAAATGATATCCATTTGTTTTATATGGATTATGTTATGATGGGATGATGTTTATAAAACCCATTTTATTCTTTGGGTTATGATGAATGATTTATGTTTATGTTGTGGCACACGTAAGAATGATTTCATTATGAGATGGGTGGGACCTATATCTCCCTCCAATACATTGGGTAAAGATTTATATCTCATGAGATAGACATGGGTGAAATGGAAAGTAAATCTGGTTCAGTGATACCGGACTGGAATGAGGAATGAACTCGATTCAGTAAGGGACTTTGTCCACTATGATGGTCTTGGAAGAAATGCCTTGGATACTATGGAAATAATATCATGTGATTAATGGTTTTACACAATTACATGTTTTATTCCTCATGTTATTTTATCATGATTAATGTTCTTTTTTGATCTATTACTTATGAACTGCCAAGATTTATGTCATTACTCACTATTTTCATGTTTTATGTTCATGTTCTTATGTTCAAATATTTAGGGATTGTTTTATGTTCTCCATGTTTACCCTTACTGAGCATTTGAGCTCACCCCTTTTTATGTTTTCTTTTCCCCAGGACATAAAGAAAGGTTTTAGGTAAGAAAACCAAAGGGGAAGATCTTTATGGGAGATATTGAAGATCTTTCACCATGATTAGAAGTTTATGTTCTGAGTTTCCAAAGACACTAAACTAATACGGTATTTGGGTGTCTTTTTTTTGACATGTATTAAGTATTTTTCAAAATTATTGTAATGTCTATGTACGTCAAGCTTTGGTTCTCTACAATGTGCATTGGTTTTTCCAAGTTGGTGTTTTACCCCCCTTTTCCTATTTTTTGGATATCATCTTTATACTATCACATTACCACAGAAAACCCCCTGAAAATACCTCTTGATTTTTTATCACTTTAAGATAGGGATTGGAAGCTGGGAGATCTTACAAAATCTAAGACTTTCACTTTTGGTTGGTGAAAGAGTAAACCTCCATAAATGAATTTGTATCATCTTAAGAGGAGTGAGTTTTGAGTGCCCACATTTTCCATTTCTAAATTTGAGCATGAAAAAAGGGTTGTTTTTTTAACATTGTTTCTATAAAAATTTGAGGTGTAATTCAATATGGATGAGTGAAATAGTCTAAACCTCACCTGAGTGAGGAAAACCAAACTTTAATATTTTTTGTTGAGTAAAACTGATTTTGTTATGTTTTTATATTTATTACACATGAGGACATGAACAAGCATAAGTGTGGGGGATTTGATTTTATTCAATTATTCAGAACTTATTATATACCCCCTTTACTGATTTTATATAAAATGTTCATAATTTGTGTGAAATATTAATGTTTAAATGTTAAATATATTTTTTGAGCACTATTTAAATTCATCCAGATTCAATTCTCTTTAATGTTTTAATAATAACTATCACCCTAGTTATCCAAATTGTGTGGTTATTGTTTTTTAGGATTTATTATTCAATTTCCAAAATATCATCAGAAGGAATTATTGTCCAATTCTTCCATTTGAAGGGTCATATAGACCACATAAAAAGGCCCACAAAATCTGTGAAGAAACTAGACCATCCATGAAGATTGAATTACTAAGATCACTCTAGAAGTCAAAATTTCTTTATTATCCTCCAAATTTCTGGGTATAATATAAGGAGTCATGGATAAAAATATCAGGCCCTAACTCCAAAAACAAGGGGCCCAAATAAATCTTTGAAGTCTATCCCACACTTATGTCTGAGAATTGAGATCAGCACACCAAATTTTATATTTCTCCTGAGAATACATTCATTTGAGTTGAAATTTTTCATTTTGAAAGAGAATATATAGTTTTCCGAATTTGTTGAAGAAATAATTTTGATTTGAAGGCATCTTTATATTCAAAAATCCATTCACATTTTGGCTATCAAAAAAGCATGGATAGAAATTGATAGTTTATTATTTTTTATTAAAACCACCATAACATTGGCTCCATAAGTCCAAATGGCTCAAAATTTAGAGAGTAGACTGAAAAATTTAATATCTAAAACTTTTAAGAATAAGATATCTTGATATTTGGCTGTCTCAATGGCCAAATTGGCGATGCAAGTGGAGGGATAGTTTTGGAATGAAAATAGTCCACCACCTTGGGAAATACATACATTCCATCCTCTCCTTTCAAAAGATTTGTCATTTCAGAAGAGAGGACCATATATTGGCATGACCAAAACCTTTAAAAAGTATTTTTAGGAACTTTTATACTCATTTTTTCACTTGAGAGACCATTCCTACCCTCTTTTTTTCATTTACTTTTGTGTTGTTCTTCATTTGTAATCATGTAAGTGTTTGTTTTTGTAATTCTATTTTAATGAAAGTTTATTCTTCTTCATCTATTATTCTCATACAATTTAGGTTAAATAATATTTGTGGTCTTAAAATAGTTTAAATTAAATTTAATCCCCTACCCTTATTTTGATTTCTCATTCAATCTAAAGTCAATATTGAATTCCCTTCAATGTTTGTGTGTGTGTGTTCAACACACAACTTTTTATTATCCCTTTATTTTTCTTCACTTATTAATTCATAATCATAAAATTATAACCAGATTATTAACCACCCCAATGTCTGAGTAAATCTCTCATTGGGGTGAGTTATAATTTATGTATGTTAAGTGATTGAGAACTTTTTCTTGATGAATATTCTTTGAATTAACATTGTGTCTGTTGGACTTAACATGTCATGAATTAATGACTTTTTTTTGATTAACGAGTGGTTTGTATGGATTATTGGAACCATAAATATACTTTTATAAACAATATATGGTTAATATTAGAACCCTAAGTTAAGTTAAGTCTTGGATTAAAGCCTTAACACTTGGTAATTCCAATCAACGTCAACTTGTGACATGGGTGTTAATTTAATGAAATATAAGAGAAGGCTAAATGATACCACAAGATTAACTACCTAATGACGAACTCACCGAAATATTTATCAAATTTTTAAGTCAAACATTATAAATTAATCAATTTAAATTATGCTCTGTAAACAAACCCCCCCAATCAAAATAAAATCAACTAAAAACAATCAATAATTAAAAAATATCATCACTGAGGATTCGACCCAAGTGATGTTATACACATTAGCAGAGCACTAGAACCTTGCACGGTCGATAGGTGATAATCGTCCGCACTTTCAATAATGATGAATAGAAAATAAAGGTTAAAAATTTGGATATAAATAAAATAATATTGGTCATATATATTCCACGAGAACTAATTTGAAATTTAATAGTGGTGTTTTAAAGAAGGACAACATTTCTACTATGGAAATCCTGGACATTGGAGATGAAATTTTACAAAATACCATAGGGTTTCAAGAAAATTTATATAGATTCTATTTCAGGTATTTATGTGATATAAATCAATTATTTTATTTTTAATGGTATAAAATACCTATTATACATTAAACGATATTTTTAAAATTTGAATGGATGCCAAAATTAAAGATGAATTGAAAAATTGAGCTTGAAGTTTAAATTTAGGTGATAAATCGAAGGGTTTCCACAATAAGAAGGTGTATGCTTTGGATTTTAGTAATAGTCAAGTTAATCTAAATAAAGTCTGTTTATTTTCAAATTATTTTTACTAATATGAAAAGAAAAGTATGTTTGTAAACAATTACTATTATGGTTAATATATGATAATTTTTTTGATACACATTGTTTGGGATTAATACTATTTTGTATCATGTTTTAAAATATGGTAAGGACAAAGGGAGTTCTATCCAAAATAAAATAATTTTACATGATATTTGATAAAATATAAGGTAAAGGGTTTTAAACACCTAATGGTGTCATAAAATTAAGAAGAAAATCTTATTTTCAGAATTTTTCTCCAAACACATAGAATATCATATGATATATAGTTATCAATAGTATATTGATTAAATATTCTCACTAAAATAAATAAATGTTTTTTATTAATACAAAGGAGTTTGTTTTATAGAAATTTATATTATAGTAAATAAATTTCCCAAGAAGATATTAAGAGTATGTTTGAACTAGGATAAGTTTAAATTGTAACAATTAAATGATTATACCAGTCTAATTCAAATTATAAGTTACATTATATCTTAAAAGTGTTTAGGGTATGTTGATAAAGAATATCTTAATGTAAAGAGTCACTTTTAAATTTCATACTAAATAATATAAAACAATTTGAATGAAAATGATTCAAAAATTATGATAAACATAGAAATAGATCTAAATATTTAATATAATGGAATTTATTAACATCATAACACTAGATGTTATAAAGTAATGAAGTTTGAATATTATATTCAAAGAGTTAGATATATGGATTATGAAACCTAATTTCACCATTATTCAAACAATATTTCTTTATAAATTCTAACCCATTAAATGATTTTAGTGAGAGGTTTTATTATGTGGTTATATAGATATATGATAAGAATTACATAGTGATATAATGATTTTAACAAAACCATAAAAATATAAAAAACATAAGGCTTCTCTAGTGGTCTTTCATATGGGATGTGATAAGAATAGAACTTATAAGTGGTTTTGTTATTATATCACTGAATGAGATTAAGAATATATAGAATATATCATGTCATATAAAATGAATCTTCAATATTATCATTCTTTAATGTTGAATATATATATCACCTAAAGTGAAATAATAATTAACTACTCATGTATGACAATGAGTTATCCCTAATTAATGGTTATCTTGAGGTAGTATAGATTGAGATAAAATGTGAACATTATAAGGGGTTAGGTTTTATAAAGAGAAAATAAATTCATCCATGCATCATAAAAGGAGTTTTATGTGTTGGATTAATCACTACAGGCGACACATGGATTGTCATATACTATGAAATTTTTAAAATAGTGGTGTATGTATCATAATGAATCACCATTTTCTCAGTTTGAAAAGATACCTAATGTGCGATCCTTCATACTTTGATACATTTCTTATGCTATCACTAAGTCTAAGATTATAATGAGTTGGTCAGATATGTTTTTCATCATTTCTTTGGTTAATGTTTAACCATGATGATATTTTCCTCTTATATAATTAGTATAATTCCTTAGATCTAGATTATGATATATTGAGGAAGTTTATGACCATACCTATATAAGTGAAATGTGATATTCTTATTAATTTACATTAGGTGCATGTTATGTGATCATTCATCTTGGGGAATGGCATGTGAGGTTTTCATCTATTCGGTGGGTCTACACTCAGAGAATCATAAGTGTATGAGTTATTTATATAAGATCAATATATTTTTTTATCATAGTAAATTCATATCTTATACAAATTAATTATATAATTATAAATATTGTATTTTATACATTTGGTGAACATGGGTAAGGATAAACATGTTTTTGATAAAGATCATGTCTGGTCCCTTTAAAGATCGAGTAGCACTGATGTTTTTTAGAGGCCTCTCTTTACATATAATTATTTATTTTATAATTCATAATTATTTTAATTGTAACGCCCCGACCCCAGCTACCCAGAGCCGGTGAATTACTTCGTAACATTGGCATGATCACAAAAGATCAAGTCTCGAAAGACCGATTAGTTTAGTAGCCTTGGAAATACTAGATACATTCATAAGTCTTACATTACATCATAAAGTGAAAAACTAAAAACAAAGTCTTCATAGTCCACACTCATATCCTCTTCTGACTATCCCTGCAGGTCATTCATAAAATACTTCTTCACATCCTGGAAAATATTAAAACATTGAAAGGGGTGAGCTCAGATGCTCAGTAAGGATGACAATATAGCGGAAGCTTTCATCAATAGACATAAACATTTAAGGCAATGTACAACTAAAACAAAAGGATTTTAAACTTGAACTTCAACATAACATGGCAAAAGTAAAATGAGATAATGCCATTCACTTCTTCACATGGATATTCTACTGGTCTAAAAATCACATGAAATATCAATAACCACTTTCATAATGAGGGAATGTATAATGCCGGACATTCTGAAACATTTTGTCAAGGCCTCGGCCAAGACGTCTAAAATGATTAAGGCCTCGGCCAAAACCATAAATCAAATTGGGAAAGGGCCTCGGCCAATTCCACGTCTAGTTGTCTCATGAGACCTACCGATGCATCGAGGAGCTATAGTGGGCTCCACCCGTCACTTATTAAGTCCAATGCATTCCTCATATGAATAGGTTTAAACATATCATAAACCATAACATAATCGTATCACATAAAACATGCATAAAGGAAACATAACATTTCCATATTTGAATCACAAGATATCAATACAACACATTGATATAATAAAAACGCTTTCAAAACCATTTTCAATACCAAAATAAAAGAAAGTTAAAACTTTGTATTTATTTTTCATTAAAAAAATGATGGCTTATAGAGGAAGCCGAAACTCAAATAATGGTCACGGCGGCGGAGAAGTCGTTGTCGCCGCATAAGTACGGAAAGAAAAACATTCCCTTTTTGTCGTTTAGTAAAACGCTTCGTATAAAAAATATTCCTTTTGAATAAACATAAAAGTCAAATGGGTTTATACACCGTATAAAAGAAAGTTGTGTATAAAGCCAAATATGCCTCAATGAAAGGAGATTGAGACGAAGTCCTTAAAAAGATCATTTTTAAAATAAAATAGATCTATTATGTGTATTCACTATAGGTACACATAAAGAAAGTAAAAAACACAAAATAGGACATAATAATATCATGACATAATTTGGAAGTAGGAGATTAACCCAAAGAATGGAAGTTGGGTTAAGAAATTCCCTTACCTCGTGTCCGACTTGACTCAATCGTTCTTTAACCTCCTGAATAATAAACTAGAGTTAATATATAACTTATTAAGAACCATTTTTAATTTCATTATCCTTTTTATATCACTTATTACAATGTTATGAACATTATGTAATTATTTAAGTTAATAACGGTCGTTTTGTCGATCTTTGTTACTTGAGTCAACAATAAATTTCTTATAATTACAAGTTGTTTATGTGGTAGAATATACATTATATCCAGAATTATACTCATGATTTAGATGTCATATATATCATATATATCCAGTATATACATTCATTTATAATATTACGTAACATTTAGAGGTAAGAAATGAAATGCACCGTTCATGGAGACGGTAAGCCGTACGTACGCATGAACGCTACTTTCATTTCTATTTCATATTTAATTGAACGAAATAATAATGATATAAGTGTATAATATAATTCCAGTATAATATAGTGTATAATACCATTTACTCCATCCTTTATACATCCCACATATGGCATTAACGATTCAAATCACTTTGAGGGGGCGGTAGTCCGCACTTCCTAAAATGAAATTATCGCGTTTTACCCATAATGGAAATCATAAAGTATGCCATAAATGAGAAATACAGAAGCATAAGTAAAACATAAACATATTATATATCATATATAAAAATAGTTACATCTTAATGGCCACCTTTGAAGGTTTTATATGAGTGTTGAACAATCATCGTTTCGTGAGGCAGAAATTCGCCATCCACAGAAACCGTATGTTCTTTAACCATTAGATGTAGGTGTGTGTAAGTGTAGATCTAATCCTTATTATAACAACATCCTAGTATATTGAGGATTCTGGTGTTGTTACAAAAGAAATGAATAAAAAGAGTTTAGGGGGTTGGAGAAGAAAAATAAAACAAAACAACATTAGAGAAGACATTACCTCAAAATCGGGTAACTCTTTTTGATTTGAGCCAAAGGCTTCCTTGAGAAGAGTTATGCCTAAAGTGAGGCTTCTAGGAGTAATAGGGGGATGTTGGGAGAGTATTTGGGCAGAGGTTGGCCGAGCCAAATGGCTTGAAAGTGTAAATGAGGTGGGAGAGGTGGGGGCCTTTTATAAGTGGAGAGGAGGGGCACTTTTGGAAAGATTGAAATGTTACATTATTACACAATGCTTTTCGGATTCTAAAGGTCCCACACTTATATAATTAGAGGATAAGGTGATAAGGTTTCGAAATATCTTCATCCAATAGGCTTTGGACAAGTGTAAGCCTTGGATTTTGCATTATCTTCTCATTTTATTTAAATCGTTAAATAATGAGGTCATCGCTGCATCATAATGATGTCATAAATAATTTAATTTATTTAATGTCTAAAAATTATAATAAAAATACTATGATGTAGGAAATATTTTTAGATTTCTAATGAATATTTATAATCAAAATTTGGACTTGTGTAACCCCACGTAAAAATTGTTTTAGTAAAACATTTTATGTTTGTGTCTTTTTTTTTTACTTTGACATTAAATAAAAGGTGTTTATGTCATTTTCTAACTAAAGTGGCTCCATGGGGTCCCCAAGTTGACCCATGGGTTGTCTTGGTCGGCCATGACTCATCCAATAGGAGTAGGACAAGTGTCATGCTCATCTTATATTATTAAAACATTATTTTTACCTTAAACTACACTAATTACCTCTAATCGCGATTAAGAACTTAAAAGTTACTATTCACCAAAAATTATTTTAATCTTATTGAACCACATTTTACTTCTTAATGACAACCATGTATGTCGGATTTTTGAAAATCAAATCACAGAAGTGGTAATATTTCATTTAAATGAAAAATCAGTTATTTAACTACCACTTAGTGGTTTTACTATTCATCAAAAATTGAAGTTTTTCAGAACAAAGCCAAAATTTCACCCTAAGCTATAATTGATATTCCGAATTCAAAAATGATGTCTATTTTAAAAAATTCAAAACATATAAGTTGCATTAATTAATTTTATTATTAATTCCCGCTGTTACAACAAATAGCGTGTTTTTAAGAAACAATTTATATCAAAAGATTGGCAATTGTTTATGTCCAATTTCAATGTTAAATTAATTCTAATGAACACCATTGGATAAAATTGTAAAAATATATTCTAATTATACTTTAAAACCACTAAATAGTATAATTTATCACTATAAATTATTTTGATTAAAAAGTTGTTTTTAAGTATTTTTCACTATTCATAAAAAATTAGAAGTTCTCAGAAAAATACCAAAAATTCAACATAGGCTAATTTCGATATTACGAATACAAAAATGAAGTCCATTTTGAAATATAAGATTTCTATAATTTTAAAAAGTGGTTATTACTATTCATAATAGCTACTTTGATTAGTCACGGTGTTTTAGAACTCGAACTTGCGTACAATGCAAGCTATTGCATTATTGAAAGAGAGGCGTATCGTGGAAGCTCGGGGTGTTACATTCTCCCCTCCTTCAATAAATTGCGTCCTCGCAATTTGATAATTTTCTTTGAAAATAAAAGGTTGAAAAGAGAAAATACCTTTGAGGAAAACCCACATCAGAAATAAGGTTAATAAATATATAACATTAAAAGAAGGCATGATAAGTACAAAGGTCACCCGATATAGCCCATTCTATGATTCTATGAAAATATGGATATGGAAGAAAAACAAACCATCAAGGTCTGATGGAGAGTTATAGAAAACAGGATTAGGAGAAAGTTTAACCACAAGAAAATCACAAACTTGTGATTGGTTAAACGGTCATTGAATCCCCAGTTGGAAAAGTTAACCGACAACATTTTTGTTTTAAGTTACCTTTTATAATGTTGAGGAATTTATTTAGGAGATTTACTAAGAACTTAAGGGAATATACCTACTTGTTATGTATACTTTCATTCGTTAATAAATTTTTACCACAAACCCAACTTTTACTCCAAATGGTAACGGAACTCAAAAATATTCTATTTATCCTAATTGTATAAGGTTCAAAATGTTAACACATACCATTTAGATTAGTAAAACTATTTTGTAATAACCAGGGACTTCCTGTAGGCTAGTGGTAGGAAATAAAGGCTTGTCGCACTATGGTTGTGGGTTTGATTCCTGCAGCTTTGTCCGACGCGACGGTTTATGCCCCACCCTGCAGGTTGTCCTTTTCCTAAAACTATAGTATCATAATATTCTAAAAATAATCTTCATAAATTTTTTAACCTTAAACAATACTATCCAAAGATCAACTTAATCCATTCCAACCATAATAGTTATCCAAAATACCGCCGTCTAGACTTTCTCTAAAAGGTCTCAAAATTCCAAAATCAATTGTAACATCAGATTCCCCAAACAAAGAAAAGATTCTCTTATTGTCACATACTAAAAATATGATTACCTTAATCATATTACCTTAATCAAAAAGTACTGCAGTACAATCTTTATATATATATATATATCACATTATTCTAATAACCAAAATATAATCCATGAGTCCAAAAGCACCAATACATTAATTATTCCGCTTCAACTGTAGTCACAGCATAAGATTGTCCTTGATCCCTTGTCCTTTTCTGAGGTAAGTTTCCCTGACGCTTAGGACATTCATTTGCATAATTCCCCATTTCCCTACAATTGTAGCATTCAACTTTGACAGCCTCTTTCTTTCCCTTGCAATCACGAGCCTGGTGACCCTTTTCTCCACATTTATAACAAACTCCCATTCCTTTTAGGAAAATACCAGGGTGATTCTTCCCACAATTATCACATAATGGGAAATCCTTCTTTCCCTTTTTCCCTTTATCTGTCTCTTGTTCCACCGTTCTCTTCTTCTCTTGCTTTACTTTGTTGTCATAAGACTTAGAGAATTCCTTTTCTGTCTTGATAGCACACGAGACAATATCTTCGTATGATGAGAAGGATTGTGATACTAAATCTCGACGGAGAAATGGTTTTAACCCATCAAAGAAACGATCAATCTTACTCCTTGGGTTACGTATATAATCGGCAGCATGCCTCGCTAACCTTGTAAAGTTATCCTCATACTTTGTGACATTCTCATCCTCCTTCTGCCTCAAACTCAGAAATTGCCTTTCCATATCTGCTCGATGGTCACGAGGAAAATATTTTTCTAAGAAAAGCTCTTTGAACTCCCTCCATTCCATATTCGATAAGTCATCATCTTCCTTTGTGTTTTTAATCAGCGACCACCACTGATCGGCATCTCCAGTGAGGCGGTAAACTGCCATGACAACCTTCTCCCTTTCACTACTCCCCAAGGCATGGAATATTTTCTCTAAGGAATTTATCCATTGCTCAGCTACTATAGGATTTGTACTCCCATTTAAGGTTGGTGGTTGTTGCCTCATGAATCGATCTAGCATTGATCCTCCACGTTGCGGATCAGGGTGATCCATACGAGTAAGGTTATTATTCATAACCTGAGTGAGTTGTCCCAGTACGGTGAGAAGCTGATCAGCACCAGTTGTATCTCCAGATCCACAATAATTATCTTGAGCAGGAGGGCAATCCCTACACGGAGTTCGTGCATTGATACGGTTTCCATTCCTTCCACTAGGCGCCATTTCTAAACAATGGCATAAACTGGATTAGTTTATGAATCAAAATACATAATTCCATACTTGTTAAACACTTTACATAAATTGAACTATTTATGGATATAATCCATAATCATAAAAAGAAATGTTTTCTTTGAGGAAGTATGTACTCATAACCCTTCATAGTGGTTTGTAAATAAAATGAGAATTATCCTAAGCATATCCCCCGGGAGTGTTGTAACCAAGAGTGCAGCAAGGCCCGCTGTCGTGCACCAGTTCCCGTTCGAGTCTAGCTCAAAGCGGTGTTTTCGGGTTTTACCCCTAGGTACATCTGTGCCAGAGCCGCCTCTACCTGCTCGTATCCAGACAGGGATGTATTGCTCGGAAAACTCATAACATCTCTACAATACCATAATTTTAGGAAGTTCTTTTATACTAATCCTCAAAGTCTATCTTAGGTCTACGTGCTCTAATCAGAGTTTATCTAAATCTAGCTTCCAAGGTTAGTACTAAACTGCCTCTGATACCAACTGTAACGCCCCGACCCCAGCTACCCAGAGCCATTGCATTACTTCGTAACATTGGCATGATCACAAAAGATCAAGTATCGAAAGAACGATTAGTTTAGTAGCCTTGGAAATACTAGATACATTCATAAGTCTTACATTACATCATAAAGTGAAAAACTAAAAACAAAGTCTTCATAGTCCACACTCATATCCTCTTCTGACTATCCCTGCAGGTCATTCATAAAATACTTCTTCACATCCTGGAAAATATTAAAACATTGAAAGGGGTGAGCTCAGATGCTCAGTAAGGATGACAATATAGCGGAAGCTTTCATCAATAGACATAAACATTTAAGGCAATGTACAACTAAAAAAAAGGCTTTTAAACTTGAACTTCAACATAACATGGCAAAAGTAAAATGAGATAATGCCATTCACTTCTTCACATGGATATTCTACTGGTCGAATAATCACATGAAATATCAATAACCACTTTCATAATGAGGGAATGTATAATGCCGGACATTCTGAAACATTTTGTCAAGGCCTCGGCCAAAACCATAAATCAAATTGGGAAAGGGCCTCAGCCAATTCCACGTCTAGTTGTCTCATGAGACCTACCGATGCATCGAGGAGCTATAGCGGGCTCCACCCGTCACTTATTAAGTCCAATTCATTCCTCATATGAATAGGTTTAAACATATCATAAACCATAACATAATCGTATCACATAAAACATGCATAAAGGAAACATAACATTTCCATATTTCAATCACAAGATATCAATACAACACATTGATATAATAAAAACGCTTTCAAAACCATTTTCAATACCAAAATAAAAGAAAGTTAAAACTTTGTATTTATTTTTCATTAAAAAAATGATGGCTTGTAGAGGAAGCCGAAACTCAAATAATGGTCACGGCGGCGGAGAGGTCGTTGTCGCCGCATAAGTACGGAAAGAAAAACATTCCCTTTTTGTCGTTTAGTAAAACGCTTCATATAAAAAATATTCCTTTTGAATAAACATAAAATTCAAAGGGGTTTATACACCGTATAAAAGAAAGTTGTGTATAAAGCCAAATATGCCTCAATGAAAGGAGATTGAGACGAAGTCCTTAAAAAGATCATTTTTAAAATAAAATAGATCTATTATGTGTATTCACTATAGGTACACATAAATAAAGTAAAAACACAAAATAGGACATAATAATATCATGACATAATTTGGAAGTAGGAGATTAACCCAAAGAATGGAAGTTGGGTTAAGAAATTCCCTTACCTCGTGTTCGACTTGGCTCAACCGTTCTTTAACCTCCTGAATAATAAACTAGAGTTAATATATAACTTATTAAGAACCATTTTTAATTTCATTATCCTTTTTATATCACTTATTACAATGTTATGAACATTATGTAATTATTTAAGTTAATAACGGTCGTTTTGTCGATCTTTGTTACTTGAGTCAACAATAAATTTCTTATAATTACAAGTTGTTTATGTGGTAGAATATCCATTATCTCCAGAATTATAATCATGATTTAGATGTCATATATATCATATATATCCATTATATACATTCATTTATAATATTACGTAACATTTAGAGGTAAGAAATGAAATGCACCGTTCATGGAGATGGTAAGCCGTACGTACGCATGAACGCTACTTTCATTTCTATTTCATATTTAATGGAACTAAATAATAATGATATAAGTGTATAATATAATTCCAGTATAATATAGTGTATAATACCATTTAATCCATCCTTTATACATCTCACATATGGCATTAACGATTCAAATCACTTTGAGGGGGCGTAGTCCGCACTTCCTAAAATGAAATTATCGCGTTTTACCCATAATGGAAATCATAAAGTATGCCATAAATGAGAAATACAGAAGAATAAGTAAAACATAAACATATTATATATCATATATAAAAATAGTGACATCTTAATGGCCACCTTTGAAGGTGTTATATGAGTGTTGAACAATCATCGTTTCGTGAGGCAGAAATTCGCCATCCACAGAAACCGTATGTTCTTTAACCATTAGATGTAGGTGTGTGTAAGTGTAGCTCAAATACTTCTTATAAAAACATCCTAGTATATTGAGGATTCTGGTTTTGTTATAAAAGAAATGAATAAAAAGAGTTTAGGGGGTTGGAGAAGAAAAATAAAACAAAACAACATTAGAGAAGACATTACCTCAAAATCGGGTAACTCTTTTTGATTTGAGCCAAAGGCTTCCTTGAGAAGAGTTCTGCCCAAAGTGAGGCTTCTAGGAGTAAGAGGGGGATGTTGGGAGAGTATTTGGGCAGAGGTTGTCCGAGCCAAATGGCTTGAAAGTGTAAATGAGGTGGGAGAGGTGGGGGCCTTTTATAAGTGGAGAGGAGGGGCATTTTTGGAAAGATTGAAATGTTACATTATTACACAATGATTTTCGGATTATAAAGGTCCCACACTTATGTAATTCGAGGATAAGGTGATAAGGTTTCGAAATATCTTCATCCAATAGGCTTTGGACAAGTGTAAGCCATGGATTTTGCATTATCTTCTCATTTTATTTAAATCGTTAAATAATGAGGTCATCGCTGCATCATAATTATGTCATAAATAATTTAATTTATTTAATGTCTAAAAATTATAATAAAAATACTATGATGTAGGAAATCGTTTTATCTTTCTAATTAATATTTATAATCAAAATTTGGACTTGTTTAACCCCACGTAAAAATTGTTTTAGTAAAACATTTTATGTTTGTGTCTTTTTTTTTACTTTAACATTAAATAAAAGGTGTTTATGTCATTTTCTAACTAAAGTGGCTCAATGGGGTCCCCAAGTTGACCCATGGGTTGTCTTGGTCGGCCATGACTCATACAATAGGAGTAGGACAAGTGTCATGCTCATCTCATATTATTAAAAGATTATTTTTACCTTAAACTACACTAATTACCTCTAATCGCGATTAAGAACTTAAAAGTTACTATTCACCAAAAATTATTTTAATCTTATTGAACCACATTTTACTTCTTAATGACAAACATGTATGTCGGATTTTTGAAAATCAAATCACAGAAGTGGTAATATTTCATTTAAATGAAAAATCAGTTATTTAACTACCACTTAGTGGTTTCACTATTCATCAAAAATTGAAGTTTTTCAGAACAAAGCCAAAATTTCACCCTAAGCTATAATTGATATTCCGAATTCAAAAATGATGTCTATTTTAAAAAATTCCAAACATATAAGTTGCATTAATTAATTTTATTATTAATTCCCACTGTTACAACAAATAGCGTGTTTTTAAGAAACAATTTATATCAAAAGATTGGCAATTGTTTATGTCCAATTTCAATGTTAAATTAATTCTAATGACCACCATTGGATAAAATTGTAAAAATATATTCTAATTATACTTTAAAACCACTAAATAGTATAATTTATCACTATAAATTATTTTGATTAAAAAGTTGTTTTTAAGTATTTTTCACTATTCATAAAAAATTAGAAGTTCTCAGAAAAATACCAAAAATTCAGCATAGGCTAATTTCGATATTACGAATACAAAAATGAAGTCCATTTTGAAATATAAGATTTCTATAATTTTAAAAAGTGGTTATTACTATTCATAACGGCTACTTTGATTAGTCACAGTGTTTTAGAACTCGAACTTGCGTACAATGCAAGCTATTGCATTATTGAAAGAGAGGCGTATCGTGGAAGCTCGGGATGTTACATTAATGCTATAAAGACCTATGGGGACATAATTTATTGTTGTGTTAATAAGGATTAACTGTTTTTTTAATTTTTTTATATGAAACATTTAGAGGTAATATGAATGTTTTATTATGAAATATAAAACATTTTTGAATAGATTTTAAAATTTGGTTACATGTAATGTAACATATGGATAAAATGAATTATAGCTTCTACAAAATGATTTTTGGAGGATATCCAAAAGGATTTTTGGATATGGTTTCCCAAGTTACATATCATGTGTTATAAGTTGAAAGTGTATAAAGTATATGAGGATTTAGTAAAAGTGATTGATTGATAAAAATAAGCACTAAAGTTAAACCCTGGAATAGTGTTATTAACCACTTCATGGTTTGTGATGATGTATACAACATCGTAGTAATGGATGCTATATCATGATATTATGTATGATTATTCATGAATTATTCAATAATTCATAGTGATGACTTGTTTCTATTACTATTAGTTATGATGATCAGTTGTGATATCATATAATGATATAAAAAGGGGTTTAAAACTGCCAAATCAATTAATTAAAGGTTAAAAAATTTATCATTGTGTTAATATGAATGTTTCAATGAATTTTAATGTTATGAAATGTTTAAAAAATGTTTCATTCATATTCAAACATTTGAGAAATTTTTAGGATCCAAGGAGAATATTTGAAAGTTTATATAATATAGTTCATATTTTTTTAATGTAATTAAAGAGCTTGCATGAAAATACTATAAAACTAGGTGTGAAAAATTATTTCATCTAAAGATATCATTCCCTATTTCTATTTATTTTAGGTTCTAGTAAGTGATAAGGAAAATTAAATCCTCTCTAAGAATTAGGATATTGTTTAAACTCAAAGATCCCCTATCAAGAAGGATTTATTTGGATAAGTTTTAGTGATATTCATCTCCCATAGTGAAGAGGGAGGGGGAGAATCATAGTTTTATTTGATAAATAGCATGTTCTTAATTTATATTTTAATTAAATAAAATAAATGGTTAGATCTTATGAAAAATTTGTTTTTGATGGTTTTTTCGTTATGTTTAGACGAGGGGTTTCCATACTAAAACAAAATAGCTCTAATCCCAATTTTCTATTATTACTAAAAAATAATTAACAAAGAAATAAAATGTTTTATGGATGAAATAGTAAAGTGGTAATAATAAAGAATAACTATATGCACATACACCACTTTTAATAAAAAAATTATTCATGAATCTAAGGAATTAAAAAATAAATAAATAAATAAATTTCTTATGTAATTTTTTGTTAATTTATATTTTAAAATTATTATAGTAATCATTTTTTAATTTTTTCTGTTAATTTTTCGATTCTTGTTTTGTTTTTAAGGTAAAAGTTAATAAAAATTAAATAGAATATTTTTTTAAATTTTACTTTTTAAATATTTTTAAATATTTTTTTATTGTTTTTTTTTTATCCAAAATAATTGAAACAATAATGCCTTAACCTTATAAACAATGAAAAAAAATATTTTTTGGATATTTTAAACAAATTACCAAGGTTAAGTGTAACACATTTAAGTCTATAGGTTCAAGATCATCTCTATAGGACAAAGGATTCAGGTCACAATTAAATTTAGTTTATTTACACTAGAAAATAGAAAAAAATGAAAAGTTTGTGAATTTTTAGATCAAGATAATTGAATAGGAAAATATGAAGTGAATAAAATGTATAATTAAATGACTTGATAAGAAAATTACAAACTTTACAATAGTGGATCTCTTATATAAGTTAATTATGAATTGATTATAAATATCGAGGCTTTCAACTAATAATGCCATAGTTATTAAGTTACGACCAATAAATTCATATGTAGTTTTTTGATCCATACAGCACATCCTTATAAGAACATAATCCCCCATAAGGTTTCATACTTTACTCATTCAAAGAAGTTAAAACTTTATATTTTTTATCTATGTGCTTCCAAAACCCCTTATTTAATTATACCTCCTCAGAAAACTATGTACTAAATTCTTATTATAATGTGTATAATTCCATGGTTTCTACACCACCCACTCCCTATGATTGTTTACTAAATTATCAACCAAGAAAGAATTAAGATAAAATAACCAGAATCAATAATAGTGACAATATTTATCACCAGAAACAGGTCTAAAAGATCAAATCACAATCCCACATTAACTATTCCATGTGAGTCCAAACAAAAAAGATAATAAAATATGTAAATAAAAAATTTAGTAAAATAATTCATAGTTAAATATCCAAAATGATCCAATATAACTCTATTCCTAATTGTTATAAACGATTCTTTATATTAGATATTCCATTGGAATCATCTCATTCAGATCATATCTTTTTATTTAATTTCTTTATGGAATATTCATCTATGGTTCTAGATTCTTCCTCTCTTTATTACCTTATGAACCCTTTTATATCTATTTCCATTCTTGTATCACGTTCCATGTGAATAATTATAACTTCAATAATGGGTTCCATACACTATTATCATTCCATGTAGAGTCCCAAAATTATAATAGTTTCAACAAAAGATATCATGGTAACATTCCCCTTGATCCTTTATTTTATCTTTGCAAGTAATGGTGTTATGATAAGTATCCCTTAGTCCTCATGTTACTTATCTTTTTTACTTCATGAAATGGGTGCATTCCATACATCCCACATTCTTAATAATATTTATATAAGTGGTTTCTAAAAATATTGTTGATAAGTGACTTAAAATATTTCATCATGTGTGCTTTCATATCCATTTATAATTCTCACACATGTCTTTATCTAATTTCATATCCTCTTTTATAGCCTTTATATAGCCTTGAAAATTTTCTTAGTATCTTTGATGATGAATTAATTAATTATTGAATATTTAGAGCTTCATCTCAATAATTAATTTTCAACCCCCAATTTCCTTGATCACCCATTTACTCACTTCATAGTGTTTCATTATTACCTCATGGTGGATTTTTATCACTACAATATAAAACTACATATTAATTTCTCAATAATTGTATAAGATTCACACTGCAAAAATGGAACTTCATATATTTTTCATTCATGATCTACCAATTCATGAAATCACACACAACATTTTTTTATCCTTATACACTTAAAACATCATTTCTAATATAAAAATGAACTTATGGTATCATAGTTAAATAATATCATGATTATGAGGTAATTGGGAAATCTCCCAACATTATTTTTCACCCAACATAGGTATCCTTCAAAAGGATATACTCAAATTAGATTCATTTATTGTTGTGTTCTTCCATTATAGAAGAGTTTTTGTCTTATGTTTTAGTACATATTGATGGTTTGTTCTATCATCCTTGTTACACCTTTGTATCTGCCAACCATAGAATTATTCTTCACTTTAACACGTTCTAGTTGAGTTCTTAGGTCATAAGTTTTTATAAATGATATTTATAAATTAAAAACCCATTTTTTAAAACTTCAATATCTCATTATTATTTTATAAATAAAAAATAACCACCACACTTGCAACATATCATCCTTCAATTATGATTGGTCTTATCTCTCCCTTATGCATTGTATCACCCAAACCTAGATTCCAAATACAATAGTGCTCTCGGACAAAGTACCATGAAGCCTTATATGTGTCTCCCCATATGCTAAAGGCTTATGACTATTTGTGAAGGTGTAAAGAGGTGATAGTGGAGAGAATATACCCTACGATGATGATAATAATAATGGTATATGTATATATATAAAGTAGAGAAAAAAAGACCATATAAAGATGGGATCAGTAACCCATAGTAGTAGAAGCAGTAACATGAAATAACAAAAGCATAAATAGACAACAACATAAATAAGTTGATATGATAAAACATTACATTTGAAGAAATAAACACCACAAGGTACCATTTACAGTCACATGTATACATATTAGGTCATAAAAGACAATAAGAAGGAAGCTTCACCCATGTTCAACCTCAATATATACATTAAGTATGTTGATACACAAAATAAAGACATAAAAGATAAACTCTAGTTGATGAAGGAACCTCCAAGGTACCTTCTCATTAATCCCATAAAAAATTTCTAACATGATCACTATGGTCCATCTATTGAAGTTGAAACCTTACCTGATCACAAGATCATAAAATATATACACATCCTGAAGGGCTCGTGTCGGGTGTGAGAATAAATCTCAGTATGTCACCACCAATGTGTTCCCAAATTGCATCTGTGATAAAGAATGTGTGTATTAAAAATAAATAAAGTAGTACATTCACATCATATAAAATAACCCACTTCCCATACACTCAAAATTCAAAAGGAAACAATCACCTTCTTTGGCCATTGTTGGTATAATGTAGCAGATAGGATCCTTAGCATGAATCCCAAGGCATCCCCTGATGAAAATAATCCTAGATGAACACTAAGATTCCACCTTCAAAAGAATCACCTAACACCTCATTCCATCAACCATTTAACAAATTCCAAAAAAGGATTCCCAACAAATAAATACCTGGTGTTTTCAGACCTCGAATAGAAAGATCATGTTAGCTTGAATCCTATCATCCTGAGGCATATAACCCTCCAAATAAATAACACCATCAGATCATCATTTGATGTCCTAAGGAATGGAGTTGTCCATCCTCCCACATAGTCTTGGCCCAATTAACTCAATATATAACAATCATTGTCCCCCAATATATGGTCACGACACCGTCAAATAATGAATCCTCACAATCCACACAGATTTCAATGGTAAGAAAATCCAACCTTACTAATGGTTGGTACCATTCTAAGCTGTAACTACTGGAGGTCTCTACCCAGATGAGTGGTCAAATCCACCTCATCATCTAATTAATATCAATGTTAAAATGACTAAAATAGCACATCAACTAATAATAGTGAGGGTAAATCACCAATAAAGTACATAAGGAACATCAAACCGACACCTCATGCCCCTATGACCATGTCACACAATCTAATGTTCAACACCATTCACTATCACATGATCCATGCTCATAGCCTAACAACCCAATTGATTCAATCCAATGACCATGTCACCCAATAAGTAATAAAAATCATCCAATTCTACTTAGGCCAAGTCCATCCTGAAAATCACATCGCCTCAAACCAGGTGGTCATCACCACCTCAATCCTCAGGCCAATCCTATCTAGTTCCCATGGAAATCAAAAACCAATATAAATAATTAAAACAATTCCATTTAATAAATAAACACACCTGACTGAACTACTCAAGTGGTATTAATCCCCATTCCATCTCGATCATAGAAGCATAAGATATGGCATTATTAGATGAATCCAATGTGGTATCAAATTTATCTCAAGGAAAAAATGTTAATTAATCAGGGTCTCACTCAGACTACCCAACAATGCACTCAAGAATTCACGACCGAAACAACTAAAAAATCATAGATAAAGATAAGAACCGCCCACATCATGTTTTTAGACACTCTCAAACCCAATATTAGCCTCTAAATCGAGCTGATTTGGATGAAATTGGCAATTTATATGAACACCCTAAAAATAGGGTAAATCGGATCGCATAGATTTAGAACTTTATAAGTTGAGAGAAAATGAAAAGAAAAGTAAGTGGAATCAAGGCCTTACTGACATGGTTCCAATGTATTCAACGATGATCAAAATGGAGTTCAGATGATAAGTACAGAACAACACCTCGAGGAGGAGGAGAAGGAGGGTTCTCATATGCTATGTGTGGGTAAAGTAGAATAAATGAGGAGGAGAATAGGTAAATAGGGGAGATGAAAAAATGGTAATTTTTCCTCTTTAATGAGGCGCATGTCTACCTCACATGGTTTGGCTAACCATGCACTAACCATGTGACACCCACTATCCAAAGGTACCCCCTCGCTCTGTTTCCCTAAACAATTTTTTAAACTGTGCATGAGCCTATGTTAAAACTGTAGAGTTCCCTACACAATGGTGTTCCCCTCTATCACGTTTTCTCAAAACATGCATAGATCACCTAGATGGACACTTGGTTTCTCCTGAGAGTCTGCACGATTTCTACAAACCAAGCACCTCACTCTATGCTTTCTTCAAAATTTGGGTTCTTAGCCTTAGGTACCCCTGAAACCCACTCAAAACACTAAGGTACTTCCCAAACCTCTAAAACCATCCATGAAATTAGTATTAGGTCAATGAAACTCTCATGATTAGTTTCCTAATATCAAGAAAATAGTTGGCACACTCACTAAACTCCAAAAATTCAAATGGGTTGAGTATTTTGACAAGATCCAAAACCCTGGATGCTATAATCTCCCCACCATAACTTATCTTTTACACAATCTATAAAAAACCATTAGATGGTACCAAACATATCCATATCATTTGAATAACCCTATCTACCATGGTCATAAGGTCACATGTTAACTCTCTCAAGGTGCTCCCCACCTTAGGATTTACCTACCCTAATCACATCCCAACCAAAAACTTAATTAAAATAATGGTCCACCAAACATTCACAAACAAAAAATTCCTATTGTGATTCATCATCACTCATTCACATCATCAGGTTCTTGAAAAGTACCCATTTCACATCTAACACCCACCAAGTACTGTGTATCAATAGTTTCTCACCTTTTTCCCATGTCACATATCGCACCTATGAGGTACCAAATCTCAACAGATGCCTATAAGAAGTCATGGTGCCTCACACATCACAAATATCCCACATCACACTAATTCCAAGATGCCAACATGCCTCATATATATATATATATATATATATATATAACACATCCAAGCTAATACAAACCTACTAACCAGCATCTAGTTAGTAGAAAAGTACAAATTGTTCTCTTCATGAACCCAAAACCTGATATGCCTACAAAAAAAGGGAGATTCCAAAATGAAACAAAAGGATACATGTTCATGCCCACAGATTACCTATAACCATAATTGGATCACCAACCTGCTCTAGCCCTACCAGCTCAATAGCAAGCACCAAGCCTGAATCCTGAATTCCTAAATCTTGAACTCCCCATGGTACTACACCAGTCATTGGCCAATAACCCCACTATTGGTTCCCTATATCACTTCAATGAACTCTGCGTGCGGCCAAATCTCGATTACCAGATCATGGTACCTCTCCAGTTTTGACCTCATATTCCTGAGTCATCCCCAGTTTCTGAATGTTGGTTTTTTGAGAAGACCTCATGCAGAACCTCTTAAGATTACCTACCTAAACAAAATATCGGTACTCCTTCGGTTCCTAATCGCATTGCATCCACACATGTCTTATATTCCCACACTATAAGCACTTCATTGATGATGCATTCCTCATTGGTCTTCTCAAGTCTCTATCCTGAATTCCTTTCTGAGACTCCTCTCGGCCTCACTTCCTACTGTCTAAATAATTTCCTCCATAATCACATGATAGCATCACTCAACTCGAGTAAGACCAATCCGTTAAATTACCCTCGACTATGAGCACCTTATTCATCACTTTAGAGAATAAGTGAAACCTGATGGTGTTTACCTTAAATTGAATGAAGTGCTATAAACCATACTGAAAAATCCTCACCCTCAAGGTGTCATCACCCACCATACTAGGTACGAAATGAGACAAATCGGTGAAATTAGCTGCATAGTCCATGATAGAAATGTCACTCTACTATAGTCTTAAAAACTACCAAGCTCTTTCTTTCCTTATCATATCAGGGAAGAAGTTCTTGAAGAATGTGTCCTCAATGTCATTTAAGGATAGTCCATCATGTCTTCCAACCTGAACATGAATGCCCCACTAGTACTTTTTTTATCCTCTAAAAATGAATGTAGCTAGCTTCACCCTCTAGTCTAGGGGTGTCTCAAGACAATTTAATATGGTCTAGATAGACATCATCTAGTTCTATTCCACCTGTGGTCTGTCCTCTCCCTGAAATAGTGGTGGGTGATGCGACTGGAACTCCCAAGTTAGGTATTTTATACAAGGATCTGCTCCCTATGCTCTTTATCAATCCCCTAGACAAATATACCAGGATCTCCATGATATTCTGATCAAGACATGAACCAAAAGCTATCAAATATGGTGGATTACCCTTCTACATTAGAGCCTTTACCTGAGCCTATACCTGCGACTCAATATCTTCCTGACCCTCAAGGGTCTCAAATTGTTCTCTCTCAAGCAGCACCAAATCACTACCCTCTCGATGCTCCACCAGATCCCTTCTAGGTGGCATCCCACTAAATACCAATAACATGGTCATACAACCATAATATATATATATATATAAAAGAAAGTAGTAATAGGTAGAACAATCTCACTACCCTTATTCTCCCCCATCACAACCATGTCACATGACATCCGACCTTATGGACCCTTATCTTCCCATATCAGATCCAGATTTCACATACAAATCTGGCCTCATGGACCCTCACCTACTCACATTAGATTTAAAAATCACATCCCAATCTGAGGTAGCTAAGTAAAATTACACCAAAGCGGTTAATCAAGAAACACTTTTTAGCTTCTTTGTTGTTATTTTAAATTAGTTTACTCATAAGCCTTGAGCCACACCCATCCTGACAAACCATGTCGCCTCAAACCAATGAACATGTTTCCCAACATGGTTATCAACATCACCCTATATCATCCCACCCTGCTTCTATATGATCATGTCCCAAACACACACACACACACACACACACACACACATATATATATATATATATCACACATCACATATAGGTTTCATTAGAACCACATACCTAGGTTAGTTGAGTATAATTCCAAAAAAGAGAGGATAAGTAGGAAAAACTATTTAGATTACTTTTTTAAAATTTTAAATAACCCAATCCCTCTTAAAAAATCCCGATTCCAAATGAAAATCACAATAAAATTTTCACAACACATATGTACTTATAATCAAATCCTATGTGCATATCAAAAGGATAAAAAAGCCTCCATTTCCATACAATGCCAAGGGTCCGCAAAACCTTCCCTTCTATACTGGGCCAAGGGTCACATATCATAAAATATAAAAATCACACTCACGTGCACCACTCTAGCTAGAATTCATATCAACTATCAAAATATAAAATAAAAACAACAATTCACACCCCTGGAATCTTGGTATATCCCTTATTCATGGGGTTGCAGGCACCCAAACAAGAGATCTAAGCCCAGTTCCAACAACATATTAATCTACATTCTTACAAATCCCATATAGTTAGACTCAAAAGATGTAAAAGAGACTCATTTGATACCATTCTTAGTACCTCGATCTAGATTCCACTTACAACAATGCTCTGGGACGGAGTACCACGAGGCCTTAGGCATGCCTCCCCATATGCCAAAGGCTTCCAACTAGTATCAAGGGTGAAAATAGGTGATAGTGGGTAGAATAAACCCTGTGATGATGATAATAATAATTTTCTATGTATATATATAAATAATAAGAAATGAAGACCATAGAATGATAGGACAAGTAACTAGCCATAGGGTAAGTAGTAACATGCAATATAAGAAGCAAAAAATAGAAAACAACATAAATAAATAAATAAGCTCAAACATGAAATTTTTAGAAATAAAAACCACAAGGTACCATTTTTAGTCACATTCAAACATATCAGACCATACAAGATAATAATATTGAAGGTTTGACCATGGATGACCTTAGTATATACAAATAAGCACGTTGATTCAAAGAGAAAGACAAAAAAGATAAACTCCAACTGATATAGGAACATCTAATGTCCCTTTCCATATATACCATGAAAAAGGCCCAAAATGATCACCAAGGTCTAACTCATGAACCCAAAACCTTACCTAATCATAAGAGTATAGAATCTACACACATCTTGAAGGGCCTGTGTAGGGTGTGAGAATACAAATTAGTAGGTTTCCACCAACATGTTCCTAACTTGAATCTGTAATAAAGAAAGTGTGAACTAAAAATAAATAAATTAGTACATGCACAACATATAAAATAACATGATTCCCCTGTTCTCAAGAGCCACAAGGAATCAATCACCCAATTTTACCATCACTTATATAATGTTTCAGAGAGGATCCATTGCACAAAGCCTAAGGAATCCTCTAAAAAAATCATCCCAAGTGAACCTTCAAGTTCCAAAATTAAAAGAATCACCCAAAACCTCATTCCATAAACAATATAAAAACGTCCAAAAATGAACGACCAACAAATAAATACCTAGTCCTTTCAGACCCATGCTCAAAAGTTCTTGTCGACTCGAAGCTTGATGTCTCGAGGCACAACGATGTATTCCTGCCAGATAAATAACATTGTCGATGAATCAGTCGACGTACCAAGGAATAACTATGTCCACCCTCCCACATATTCCTGGATCAATGAACTCAATATACGGTGAGCCTCATCCACTAACCGATGTTGAAAACACCATCAATCGATGGATCCTCACAGTCCACATGGCTTTCTATGTCCATCACTGAAAATATTTCAGATGGTCAGTATCATCCTAATATTAAACAAACAGAGGCTTCTACCCACATGATTGGTCCACACCACCTCATCATCTAAGTCATATATGTGTTCACATGACTCCAATGACATGTAGTACAGTCACAGTGAGCACCAATCCAATGTTCAACACTATCCACAATCACATAATCCATGATTATAGCTTGACTATCTCTTCACATCAATCCAATGATCATGTCTCCCAATGGGTAAACAACATCACCCAATATGACTTGGGCTAAGCATGTCTCAACAACCACATCACCTCAAAATAGGTGTTCATCACCACCTCAATCCTCAATCCAAGACCCTCCAGTTCCCATGGAACTCAAAATCAATATAAATAATTAAAACAATCCCATTTAATAAAAATACACACCTGACCTAACCGCTCAAGTGGTATCAATCCCCATACCTAGCTCAGTCATGGAAGTAAAATCTAGGGCTAGTATAAAGGTATCCCAAATGGTCTTATATTTAACTTAAGGGAAAGATAATAATTAATTAGGGTCTCACTCAGACTACATAATGGTGTGCTCATGAATGCATCCATGAAACAATCTCAAAATCATGGATAAAGATAAGCACCGCCTACCTCATGTTGGTAGACACTCACGTGCCCAATATTATACTCTAACTCAATCCAACTTGAAAGAAATCAACATTTTAGATGAACGCTTGGAAAAATAGGGTAAATAGGATCAAATGTATTTAGTGATCTATAATATAAGACAAAATGAAAATTGAATCAAAAGGACCCAGGTCCTTATCTATGTATCTCCAATGCACCTAACAGTGATCAAAACAGAGTTCGTATGAGAAGTGTGGATAAACACATCCAGGAGGCAGAGAAGGAGGTTTATCCTCTACTGTGCATGGGTGAATGAGGGAAAATGAGGAGGAGAATAGGTAAATATGGGAGAGAGTAAATGTTAAATTTTCCTATTTAATGAGTTTCATAGTTAGTTGGAATGATTTGTCTAACTGTATGCCAACCATGCAACACCCACTATTTAAAGGGATCCCCTCGCATGGTTGTCCAGCATGGTTTTCCAAACCGTGTAGAGACCATGCGTGAACCTCTAGTAAAACTACAAAGTTCCCTACACAACCATGCACCCATCCTAATTTTTTTTTTCAAACCATGCACATACCATTTGTGGGGACACATTATTTCTCTTGGGAGGATGCATATTTTTTAAAAAACTATGCACCTCAATTTTCAAAATCTTTAATGTATGTGTTCTCAGCCTCTGATGCCCTCGAAACCCACTCAAAACACCAAGACACTTCTTGATCCTATAAAAACATCTAAGAAAAATTTCATAGGTCAAGGAAACTATAAGAATTAGATCCTGAATATCAAGAAAATAATTTTCATGCTTACTAAACTCCAAAAATTCAAATGGGTTGAGTATTTTGACCTACTCCAAAAACTCAAGTTTTTACATGAATTGTTCCCTTAACTTTAATATCACTCCACATTAAAAATCAACTCTCTTAAACCACATCAAGTGGAACCAATATGTTAAAATTTTTAATTGGTTTTTAAAATATCTAATTTGGTTTTATTTTAAGTAGAAATATAATTTTTTGGAGGATTGTAATCCCACATCAAAAAATGGGAGAAATTACCTTATAAAGGGAATCATTTTATCATTATTAAAAAATAGTAAAGTGATAGATTAAAATATTATAGTGATGGTACACCAAACTATGTACATACATTATTATTTGATAGTGTAATGTGTCACTTTTATGGTGTACTTTGTACATCGCATGTCACTTCGGTGTGATGGGATTAGAGGATTCATTAATTTTCTACCAGAATAGTTTGGATATAAAGGTTTAAGACCAAGCCTAAACATATACATTTTTTTTGGTTCAAACCAATTCACCAAATGAGTATAATTAGACAATAGATCATATTATCCATGATATAATGGAAACAAACTTTAATTGGATAAGTGATATTATGACCACTAATTTGATCTGGTGTGATCAAATTAATATGATTAAAACTAAATGGGAATACCCTTCTAAAATTAGTGTTTATCCAATCCTGATGGATAAGATTTCTTATAAAAATTTGTATTTATATTCCTATAAAATTTTGGATTCATGGTATGAAAACAAATAAATTCAAAATCTCAATCTACTTTATTCTATTTTTCCACCAAATGGATTTACAACTATTAAAGAGTCTTTATTGGTACGAAACAACAAATTTTTTTCATTAGTCTATTATTTCAGTAGTTTATTCAAGCATAATCTCTAATAGTTAATATTTTCAAGTAAAAATCCATTATTTTATCATAAATAGGATTTTTATGCAACCCATAATACTATCAAATTAGTGGGGGTGAATCTACTTCTAAATAGAGTGACATCATTATGTGCCTCAGTGGTATTCACTTATAATCATCTAATATGAGCTACACATTCCACCCTTATAAAATCACATTTATAATAATATTAAGAGTTTATTTCAACAACATACATATGGTAGGTCTCAATAACATAATGATGGTGGATTAATTTGATGAAAATAATTTCAAATAGTGGTAAAATAGGTTTCACTTACTCCTTGTAAATTTCAAAGTGGTATATGTTATTTTGATGTCCAACCCTACCACACCCAAGTATGAGACACTCATAGTCTCTATAACAAGGAAGTAATGGAATAATTATTATCTTATGTGTTAAGGAAATACACTAAAATCATTAACCAATAATATTTTTGATTCATATTATCACCTTAAAATAATGAAATATACTTAGTATGCTTTGAGGAAAATATACCGTACTTAGAATTTGGGAAGAAAGAAATTTATATTATGAAAATTTATTTTATATAATATAATATATGGTAGATCTATCATAGATAAGTTTTATGAAATTCATTGTATTTTATAACATTTTAAACAAAAAAACTTGTATGTGGATGATTCCAGTTTAATCACATCGATCATTGTCAAACTCCCCCTTATTAGAAGAATGTTATACATTCTCTAAAGTATAAGAAATAAGATATTTCTATCAATGAGTTACTCATATATCTTCAAATTTATGAAGAATATAAAAATAAACACGAGGTAAAATAACCTAAGTATGATAAATCTAAGGTCCACATAATGGAGTGTGTTATCCTACCCGAGTTATCAAAGGGGTATAAACATCCAAATCACCCATCAAAGGGAAATATTAAATTTAAGAATAATAAAGGATCATGATAATTATTTTGAAATATAAGAAACTTCAATTGGGACTAACATATTTATAAAATGAAATATGGTAACAACACTTCTAAGGATCACTTTATAGCCATGATCTTTAAAGATAATGTGCTTGAGGATATCTATTCTTGGTGGATCAATTTTGGTGTTATGTTATATTTGTGAAATAATAAATAACTCCATAAGGGAATTTAATTTATCAATTATGGAATGTTTTTGAGCATGGGTAACTCCATAAGAATAAACATACAAGTGAAGGGTATGATTGATCTTAAGTTAATCTTTGGAAATAATTTTACACTTAATGATGTATTTTATGCACCCAAAGTTTGTATGAACTTGGTTTCAGGTAGATTATTTAAAAAACATGAGTTTAAGATTATATTTGAAGTAGAAAAATTTATTCTTTCCCTAGATTGGATCAATATTAGAAAGATACATCTCTATGGTGGATTATTTAAAATAAATAGAATTATTGTTTTTAAAAATTTATTGGAGTCTCTTGATTCATGGAATAATCATTTAGGACACATAAATTCTATGAAAATTTATATAATAACAAAAATTTAATTATTACCCAGTATGGAAAAAATTGATCATAAATGTATTACATGCATCAAAAAAATATATAGGAAACCATTTCCACCTATTTAAAAGAAAAGTATTTTTATTAAAGTTAATACATAGTGATGTATGTGATTTTTATACTACACACACCATAGGTAATAAAAATTATTTTTATGACTTTTATTGATGTTTTTTATATTTTTTAATAAATATATTTTACATGCTAAAGAAGAAATTATATGAAACAATTTTTTTTATCAAAATGAAGCTGGAAACTAATATGGGATTATAATTAAATGCATTAGATCTGAAAGAGGAGGATAATATTATATTCCTTAATTTTTAGAATAAAAATAGATCATTAATGAAGTTATGGGTCCCTATCAACCTAACATAATGGTATATATAAGTGAAATAATAGAACATTAATGGAAATTGTAAAGTCCAAGATGTCTATCTCAGGTATCTCGTGAGATTTTTGGGGAAATAAATTATTAACTACATACCAAATTTTGAATAGAATTTCCATAAAATGGTAGTTTATAACTTCATATAAATTATGGAATCATAGGTAACCAAACCTATACTATTTAAATATTTGAGGATATTTTGTAATTATAAAATTACCTGAACCTAAAACTGAAAATATGGGTAAATGATGTTTTGATTTCATATTTATATGTTATATAGAGAATTATAAATCTTATAGATTCATAGTTATATAATATAATGATTTAGTGGATATTTATATAGTTAATAATTCAAGATACATTATCCTTAATGAATCAAGGTTTACCTATTTTCTTAAAAAAGTCCAAATTTTGAGTTTTGTCTCAAATAAATTAATATATCAACAAAAATAAAATTGTTGGGGTTCATAAAATTAAATGATTTTAAATAACAAAAACATATGGATTTAATATATATATATATATATATTATCATGAGGTAATGGAAGTATTGTTACACAAACTTTCAATTTTCTCAAAATAAATTTTGATCCTAAAATATTATAATAAGTCATCGAATATTCAAATACCTTTATTAGAAAGTAGTCTATAAATGATTTAATAAAATATATAACTAGTAATAATACTTGGATATTGGTTGATTATAAACAATTTTTATAATTAATTGATTGTAAATAGGTATTTAGAAGGAGGAGAACATTCAAAAATACAATTGAGAAATATAAATCCATATTAGTATCCAAGGGATTTATTCAAAGCTAAGGAATCAATTATTTTGATACCTAAGATCCTTTGTGTAAGAATTATTCTATTATAATCTTTATCACATTATATTTCATATATAATTTATAAATTCATAGAATTAATGATAAATCAACAATATTAAATGGTGAATTATATAAACAAATATATATTTAATTTCTATAATTATTCAAAATTCCTTAAAAATAAAAGAATCTTTGTAAATTGGTATAATTATTTTATGTTTTAAAATAATATTTAAAATATTTTCATAATAAATTTAATAAATTAATTTTATCAAATGGGTTTCTAGATAACCAAGAAGATGAATTTTATTGTAGTAGGTTCTATAAATATCATGCTATTATTATTCATATATATGTTTATAGCATTTTACTTTTTGGAATTGATTTGAATCATGTAAATGAGTCCAAGTTTATTTTATATATAAAATTTGATATGAAATACATGGGTGAAGTAGATGTTATATTGGAAATAATTTTTTTAGAAATAAACGTTCTATTTTACTTTATAAATTTCATTACATTGAAATGGTTTTAAATATGTTTTAAAATTATGGGTATTCACAATTTCTACACTATATTCTACTAGGAATAAGAATTTACCAAACCATGGTAGGTTTGTTAATCAACTAAAATATTTAAGGTTTTTTAGATTTATCATGTATTTTATGATAATTATAATTCCCATTACTGCATATGCTACTCGAAAATGGAGCAGTTATGCAAGTAATACCAGTTATTATCAATGTGATAATATTAAAAGGGTACTTAAACATCAAAAGGGTACTATAGATTATTTTATATGTTATAGTAAAAACCCAAGGGTGTTAGAAGGTTTTTTCAATGAATATTGGATTTCTAATCTTAAGGATCAATCTTCTATGATTGGTTGGTTTTTACACTTAGTTATAGAGTAATATTCTAAGGATTTGAGAAAAAATACTTATAATGAACTTGAAGATGGATTTATAGTTTATTATTTTAGAAGTTTCATGAAAATAAGTTAAATGGATTGGTTCTCTCTTATAGGACCTTCCATTTTATCTTATACTAATGTCTTTGGATTCTATAAATTATGATAGTCAAACAATTAAAGATAAGGTATTTATCTATAATTATAATTAAAAATCAGGACATATTGGTCTTAGATAGTATAAGGAACCAACCTTAAACATTACATAATCTAGTATATTTATAATATAATTAACATTCATGTATTTCTAATGATCTTTTAGGTTTGTATTTTTAAATAATTTGTTCATAAATCTTACATAACAAACCAATATATTATAAATAATAAAATTACTACTTAGTAACCATTTTTACCATAATATAAAACTTTTAAAAATAAACCTATTTTCTTTTCATGAAAAATCTTCATCTATTTAAACTTGATTTCTTCTTTGTTATTACTCATCCTTAAAACCTATGAAAAACATTTAAAAACTTGGTATGAGAAAAACAGATCAGTATGGGAAATAAAAGAAATAAATCCATTAGTTTAGTGAAAATCATAAAAGTATATAGAATTTATACATTTATCGAAATATTCTTTGAGAATATGAAATAGATCATATCCATTTGAAAAACACTCACTTTTTTCTGAAATAAATCCTGTAAAAATTATAGTAAGAAAATAGAAACCCTTTTAGGAAACGTTTTGCATTATATTCATAACCTATGTTAAAATAATGTTAGGAATAACTAGAACCTAATTCAATCTATAGTAAAAAACCTTCCCAGTTAAGTTCCCCCTTCCTTCCTATGAATACATGGAACATTATCCAATACATTGGAGAGCTATATCAGGCTCACCCATTGTATAAGCTATATCAAGCTCACCCATTATTTAAGTTGTATCATTATCACCCATAATATAAGTTTTATTAATATAACCCATTATAATATATAATTATCAAGTATTATATCATGAATACAATATTTTTTTCTTACCCCTTTTCATCATAAAACCTTTTAAAACTCTTTTAAACCTATATGCAAAACATTTTTGGATATTGAATCACCCTTTCCTTTTAAAAACACATTTTCAAAAATAAAATAGCTAGAAAAAAGTGAAAAAAGTATTTTTTAAAATAAATTATTTAATTTTGTAAATGAATAAAAACATAAAATAAATATTATGGTGGTGGGAAAATTCATTTATAAAGTATAAGTTAAAATAGAATATTTCATTTGTCTTTTTGTCAAAACATTCTGTTTAAAATACATAAAAATATTTCTTTTGAAAACCTTTGAGATAAATTAAAAATAAACATAAAGGTAATTTTATAATTCATTTTTTTATATAAATAAATCTATAAAAGTATTTTAAAAATATGAAAGAAAATTATTTAGAAAATAAAGGTTTAAAAAAATTAAAACAGGGGTTTACGTTAAAGTATATATTACCTTGAGTATGAAACATCAAATGAATTATTTATCTACATGAATAATAAAATTATTTTAGTTTTTTAATTTTCTAATAAAATTTTATGTTTATTATTACTTTTATTTTATTTATTACTATGTTATATTTAATTACCTAATCAATAAATTTTATGTCAGACGTTTTGACGATATCCGACTCATATATCCAAAAAATGACTTCGGTAGGTTTACTATGGTAAAATAAGTAATTAATAAATCATATATATAATAAAAATAATTAAATAATTATCATTTTTATGCATCATTTATACTTTTAAAACCAACCATGAATGATGGTTATGAAAAAGAGCAGTGTCACAATCATAGATATAGTATATTGTATGTACGCATGAGTAATATTTTCATTTTTCATCAATCATAATGGAAATAAGGTAAGTATTGTTTTATATTTAAATAATGATTATTATTTCATAAATATAATATTATATCTTCAAATATACTTATATTATCATCCATGAAATGTGATGATGAAAAACGAATCACATTGTTTCATGGAGGTGGTAGTCGAAAAATACAGACGAACGATGCTATAATTTTTCAATGGATGGAAATGTAAGAAAATAAATGATATATTATATTTATTTAATGATAAATATTTTTTAAATTTAATATATATAAATTAAATTCATAATTATAACTATCCATGATAGTCGATGATGGAAAACGAATTACATCGGTTCACGAGATGGTAGTCCTCCGTACACACGAATGATTGTTCTATTTTCTATTTGATTAAAGAAGGATATGTGTATATGTTATGAAATTAACTTAAAAACACATAAGTATATGGAATATATTTTTCATCATTTTTTAAGAATATTTTAATGAGGTAGAAGAAGAAATAAAATAAAAATTCTTGGTTATGAACTATACCTCTTCTTTGGAAAGCCTCTTCAGGTTTATACTTAAAGCCTTAATAGGTTGGTTTCATAATAAATAAATGGAATATAGAGGTGTTGAGGGATTTAAGGAAGGTATTTTGGTATAAATGTTCAAAAAAATGTCTCTTTGAGTGTGGATAGTTTAGGAGAGGTGGTCTTTTATAAGGGGAGGAGAGAACATACTTGAATTTTAAAAAAAAATATTAAAATATATTAATGTCTTACTTATACAAAATGAATCCAAAATGAAAAATTTATGAATCATAAATGATATATTTTATAAAATTTTACATAAAACATAATTTACACAAGTTTTTAGGTCATTTTAACCCTTATCTATTTAGTTCAACCCTCAGTAAACTTGTTTTAACCTTAACCATCAAAACAACTTTTACTATTTTTATTATTCATTATGACCAAGAATTGAGTTCATATTATTACCTAATATTAACTACTTTTATTCCAAATATGTAATAAATTTTATTTAATTCAATTTACATAAGTGGCATAATTTAATTTAAAATTAAACCCGCAAAATGTGATGAAAACGGTTTTTCAGAAAAATATATTTTTAAGTATGTTTTTTTATACCAAATTCAAGAATAAATTTGATTCCAATGAAATTTTTTGGATTATTAATAATATAAATGAACTATTTTTAATTTAAATATATTTTAAAAAGAATATAACTTTGTAAATTATTTAAATGAAAAGATAGTTTTGAATAAAAATTAGTATTTTTCACTATTCATTGAAAAATCAAACTTTTCAAAAAAATTCAAAAATTCATCATATGATAATTTTGAAATGTTAAATTTAAAATAAAGTTCATTTTATCAAATAAAAATTCTATAATTTTCTAATAAGTCTTTTAAATAAAACTATATAATTTATGAAAACTCAATTTGGTTAGAAATAAATATTTTTTTCCTTTTCAGTGAATTTTTTTATAATGTTATTATAATTAATATAACTCTTATAATATCTAATTCATGAAAAATAATATGGAATTAAATTCATTTAATATTAAATTTATCTATTTTTTACATTCTTCCCCACTTTTGCAAATTGTGTCCTCATAATTTTATTCATTACTTAAACAAATTGGCATATTTTTCATCCATACCATTTTATAATTATCATGTTACTTCTTCAAAAATATGGATTTTCAAAAAAACATTAACTTGGAGAATCACATTATTTTGTAAAACCTACTCTCTATGGTCAAGAATCTGAATAGGCTGTTCCTCATAAGAGAGGTTTTCTTCCAACTGAACTACATCAGGGCTCAAAATAAGAGATACATCAGGTATATATTTTATTAACAACAAAACATGAAATGAATCATATACCAAAGATAATTTCATAGTAAAGGCCACGAAATAAGAAAATTATCCATCTTTATCCACAATTTTATATGGTCTAATAAAATGAGTACTTATCTTCCCTTTTTTTCCAAAGTGCATCACACTTTTCCATGGAGATATTTTAAGAAAAACAAGAACACCTACCAAAAAAAGATTTTTTCTCCATTTATCCGCATAAGTTTTTTTTCTACTCTAATCCATCCACATATTTTTTTGAATCATCTTCACATTATAAACAATTTCTTCTACCAACTCTGGTCCCAAAAAATTCATCTCACCTACTTTATCCCAACAAGATGAAGCATGAAACCTCTTTTTATATAATGCCTAAAATGTTTCCATATGTATACTAGAATGAAAACTATTATTATAAGAACACTCAACTAATGAATGATGTAATCTCAACTTACCTAATAATCCATTGAACAAGATCAAAGTCTGTCTTCCAAGGTCAGAATTTTTTCCTTGAACTATCTATCAGATTGAGGATGAAAATGATGTAAAAAAATTTAATTTAATACCTAATGAATTCTGAAGGCCTTTCCAAAAAATAGAATTAAACCTGGGATCAAAATCAGATACAATAGAGAGAGGAAATCCATGTAATCTAACTATCTCCTTAAGGCATAGTTGAGAAAGATGATATAAAGAATAAGTTTCTATAATGGGAAGGAAATGTAAATATTTATTTAGTTGATCAATAATAACTCAATAAATGAATTAGAAATTGATAGGAAATAAAAAAATATTAGTTATCTTTTTAAAAAGTTATTTTCCAATATGAAAAGTTTTACATTATATTTTTATATTTTATTAAAATATTGAATTTTAGTGAACCTATATTTTCCTTGTAAGAATGTAAAATATATTAAGAAATATTTTATCAGCCATTCGCTAAGATGGTGCATGATTTCGAGGACCGGTGAGCAAATAATTAATATTATAAAAATATTAAATATATTAATATTACGGCCATGTGGGTTTTTTATAAAAAACGGAATATCTCCCATATGGAGTCTCATATTAGAAATCTGAGACCACATATGATTTTGTACTTTGGGTTTTACCCTAGGTGTGACCTAAGCTTGGTCGGCGCCAGACGTTCGGTTGAGGTAGCTATTGGCGGGTTTGTTAGGTGAATTAATTAATTTTATTTATTTAGTTATTTAATAAAACTAACAAAAAACTACATATATAAATAGATAATTATGGATATTTTTGAAAATTTATTTGCATAACCCTTGATAGATCTGAGAGGAGTAGGTGAGAGTTATTCATTGGAATATTGGCATCAGATGACAAATGACAATCAAATCACGGTGGGTAGAGAGGTTGTGAATGAAGAAGGTCTTATCCATCATTGGTGAGTGATTTATTCACAAAAAAATTTATTCATAATCAAGGCAGGCCTTTCAAATTACATTTTTTATCCTTGATTAAAATTTTGAGAATGCATTATTCATTTTCTTTATCATTGATATATGTTTTCACACCCTTCACATGATCTCATCCTGATAATTGAATTTTTTAAACAATTTATATTTTATATGCAATGGTATATCCCCTAGAAATCGTTGTTATATAATATTTTTTCAAAAACAATCATAAGATGAATTATTTACTTTGTTCTTGTGTATTTCCCCTCTCTGTTTATCATGATCTTCACCATTGGCGTATACAGTCGAGGTTCGACATTATCAGGATAGGTTTGAGTGATATCGATCCCCCAGATTTTTTATAGTATCACAAATGACACATTGATCGATGTTTTGAAGATATACCACATAAAAATGTGAGATTTTGGTGATAATCTTTGGATCTGGGTTCTTTAGGGGTGATGAGATCATACAATATGTGATTAGAGGCGTGACATGTAATGTTTCGTTATTTGAGGGGGTCACCAAAAATTGATTTATGGACATCGAAGGTTAGTAATCGATAGTCAAAGGTAGTTTCCTCTATTTTGATTAATCAATATGCATGATTTATAGAAGAGAGGCTGGATATGGATAAAAAATTAATAATATAAAACTTTTAAAAAAACTATAGTACATACCATGTAGTTCATAGAAACACATGCCTTGTACCTCCTTTTACATAGTGGCTAAGGTTTTCAATAAGTTAAAGATCACACATCATGTGGATATTCCCACATGTTTTATGTACCTCCCTAAGTGGATAACCCATATTCTAGATGCTCATGGCCAAGACCCCATGCGGGAGGATATGTTGTGTACTTTGGGAGTACATGGCCACATACCGGTACATGGGCACATCCAGGTACACAAGAATTTACCGAAAAATAGAAACATGAACAGGAGTACACAGGAAAGACCCAGGTGGATGAGACATGCCATTTGGTCCCCCTTACAAATCATGTATAGTGACATGGACTCTGATTTATGTTCATAGGAGAACACAACCAATAAACAGAGTAAAAAAATAGGTTGTGTAGACCCCATACATATTGTGTACCCCTATAAGAAAATTCCACCTTACTTATCTCCTTTATCTAGACTCATATTTTGGTCCATGAGTAGCATATGCTAAGAAATTTTCCATGTAGGACTCGATGGTAATCTTCGTAGTGGATTTTAATATATGGAATGGAATATTAAAACATGAAACTTCTTTAGGAGATGCTCAAGGGTGGAAGTGATCATGAAGGATCATCAGTGAGAGAGAGGCCAAGGATAGAAACCCCCTATGATACCTAGGTGTGGGTCCCCCATTCTTCTTATACTAGTTGAGTGGAACCCCCTTAACGCACTAGAGTATGGGTACTTTCTCCATCAACTGAGTGTCACACCCTTGATTCACTATGCCATCGATCTTCTATCAATACCTTCTGAGTGGAACCCCCTATCATATTAGGGTTCAAGTATTCCATGCTTTTAGTGGCACCCCATTTATACACTAGGGTGTGGGTCTTCTATCCATATATTGAGCGTCATCCCCATAATTTCCTAAGGTGCGGGTCCTCATTCTATTAGAGATTGTTCCCCTTTGGGTTGTGGAGCATTAGCGAGGTGTGAGGCCTCCTCATGACTTCTATGGATAGAAACACAAGATGTTGGGAATCCTTGATGGAACTTTGGAGTTATAGGTAGACTCATCATCCTAGACTTGTCTCTAAGATGAAGATACCCTTTCTCTCTTGTCTAGGTCTTATTATGAGCATATATAGATATTTTTGGATTTTTCCGTCTTTCTTTGGGTTAATCTGGATACTTCTATCATATATTCTATTTCCCCCTTCTATTTTTGGGGTGTCTTATGGGGTATGTATATAATCACCCATAATAGGATTTTCCTGCATGTGTCATGTATTTTGCAGATAAAGGACAAAAAGTCAATGATTTTGGTGGATCATATGGATACATGGGTGCATAGATCACATACTCTAGTCAGTCTTAGAGATTAGGAGTTGAACTCTCTCAACATTTCTTTATTCTAGTTATTGTCTGGTTAAAAATTTATTTCTATTTGGGTGTTTATTTTTCCCCTTTACACTTTTATTTTATTCTTTCATACTCAAATGTATTCCCTAGTGTTTATTTCATGCATGGTTTTACTATAGATGTTGTACCCCTTTTTATTATTCTGCTGAAATATTTCACAGAGAGGTTTGGGTGTGAGCATACAGGTATACTAGGAAAAAGCCTCCCATTTATATTATTCCTTCTCAGCACTTGTCTCTAATTCCTTTCCTATTAGAGGTAGGATTGGGTTTATGGAAGCCTGACCATCCACTAGCTAGCTAGCCCTCAGTGTGTTGGGGTGGTTCATCCTCAGATTGGATTTGGAGTTAGACCCAAGGTGAGGATTTGGTTTGTCCTTAGGTAAATGGTTTCAAAGTGTCCTGGGTGTGGCTTTAAGGTTAGGGAACCCAGTTTTGGGGTGTCAGTTGACATATCCATTCACCAATACTCTAGATACCTACTGGTTCACTCGATATACTAAGATATTGGTTGAAGGGATCAATGGTATATGAATCATATAGGATTGAGTTCTTTAAATGTCCCTATTAATTCAACTCCCCATATATATATATAATAATCTAATTTTGGTACATCTTGATCACTTTTTAGGATGCCTCCATGAAGATAGCCAGTCGGGTTACCAATTTAGGATTGTTATGATGATCTGATGATGGATGAGGCCTCAATTATGGGACCATCTCATGAGGCATTTTCTCTAGGTAAGAAGTTTGCAGCACCCCTGCCTATAGAGTAGTGGATTGTACCGGTAAGGAAAGATGATGATGCATATAGAATTAGGGTGTTTTGTGAGTTATAGCACCAAAGGACACTGAGGTTCAATGGTAAGTTAGATCCCTAGGTAGTGTAAGATTGGTTTGAGTCAGTGGTATGAGTCTTTTGGATCATGTCGAACCTTACTGATTAGATGGTTGTGCTAGTATCCAATCTTTTCCATGGAGCAGCTGAGTGTCAGTGGAATCCAGTCATGTAGACTCATGATGAGAGGACACACTCATAGACTTACTTCCAGTAGATATTTTGTGAGAAATATTACCCCTTGTGCTTGTCCTCTGTTCAAATTCATGTGTTTTTGGAGCTGTAGTTGGGTAGTATGAAAATTGTTGACTATGTTGTGAGGTTCATAACCTTAGGTGATACTCAGTTGACATGATTTAAGATGGTTACTTCTAGGCATAGAATTTTGAGCTGGGTCTTCATAGATACATTCATTCAAGTGTGGTTCCCCTTTGCATTCCCACCTATGTTGGAGTGCTAGAGTGGGTGTTGGTGATAGAGATCATCCTATATGATATAATCTAGGTAGTTGGAGGTAACAATGGGAATTATGTTGCCGAGTCATCTGCAGTAACTTGAAAGCACCATTCATCAAGATTTTGGTGTATGATACCCTATCATGGTCGATCTCATTCACATGGATATATAGTTTAGGTTTCATGTAGAATACCATGTTAGTCTGTAGAGGGGTGATTCTATGCATGTGATAAGCATGGAAACATGGAATACGATTTCCTGATCTAACATGCCAAGGAGGGTAGGTAGGTATTGGATGGACCACCACAGCAGAGGCAACACCATGATTAGGGTTCTCCCAGGCGTGGAAAGGGAGACCCCTAGGGACGTAGAGCTGGAAGAGGGGTAGAAGGGGCTCCAAAAGGAGGATCTACTAGTGGATGGATATGTTATTAGATAATTCAACCACCACCACTAGATGGCCCGTGCAGGCTCAGGGAGTTGGACGATGTGTTCATGAGAAGCTATAAGTAATTGAGGCTTATGAACTACCATCTCATGAGATGATATGAGGTACAATATGTGTTTATTATACACTTACTCTAATACTTTTAGACACATGTGAGAGTCACTCATTCATTTTTATATACCTTGTGCTTGATCTAGATCCTCCTGTTGAGACCATATCACAACAACATTTTCTAGCGGTTCAGACTAGATTCAATCCTTCAATATTGGTTATCTATCGGTAGTGAAAGTTATCACTTGGTGGATAGAGTTTCACATGAGAACACTTGGTCATCACGATGAAACCTTATAAAATAATATTGGGTATAGACTACTTGTCCATGATTTGATTCCATATCCACTGTCATCTCAAGAGGTTCATATGACTTTGGATAGATAGGATAAGATTTTCCTTTTTGGGAGAGAGATATCTATTAGCTGAGTGAGTGATACTTGAGAGTAAGAGGCTATATCTCATCAACCATCACTTGGATATAATATCCCTTGTAATTGTGGGTTATTTATGAATCTGGATTCCTTTTGTAGTGGAGGACATTATGGATGTCTTCCCTAAGGATGTTTCAGAACTACCACTATAATGAAATATGGATTTAAACATTTAATTTCACACCTAGAACATATCAATGTCATTTCTGGAATATCATATGGCCCATACCAAGCTTGTGGGATGAGGGTTTAGTTGGAGTACCTTTGAGTGAAGGTTTTTATTAGACCCAGTGTGTCCCCCTAAACAACTCCAGTTTTGTTTCTGAAAAAACAGGACAATATCTGATGGATTTTTTGATGATTATCATTTCCTAAACTAGGAAATGATAAAAAAAAATTACCTATTACTAAGTATTTATGACATCTTCAATTTTTTGTGAGTTGTGAGTTGGTTCTAGAAGACTGATCACAGGTTCAGCTACCACTAGTTGAGGGTTCCAGAGGTTGATATTCCAAATATGACATTAAAATATTCATAAGGAAATAATTAGTTCCTAGTGATGCCTTTTGGTGTAAAAAAATCCCCCATTGTGTTTATGTATTTAATGAACTAGATATTTTATCCATACTTGGACTGATTTGTGGTTGTCTTAATTTATGACATACTTGTTTACTATGCATCTGAGGAGGAGCATGCGGAGAATCTGAGGATGATCCTAGACTTACTCCAAAATCATAAGAATTATGTCAGATCTCTAAGTTTCAGCTATGGATTCATGAGGTTCAATTTTTATGGAATGTCATTTCTGATCATGGATTATCCATAGACCAAGCAAAGATTAATATAATTCTTTCAAAGGTGTCAACCAAGATCATTTCAAAGGTGCATAGTTTTCTTGTCTTGGTGAGGTACTAAAAAAAGTTTGTGGTGTAATTATCCACGATTATATCCCCTTTTAACACCCTAACATAGAGAGGGTTCCATTTACCTAGACCTAGCTGTGTTAGAGATCCTTTGAGTAGTTGTGGTTGAGTTTGACCAGTGCTCATTTGTTGGGACTTCCAAAAGAGTGTGTAGAGTACATATATAGTGTATTGTGATGCCTATGCAGTTGGTTTTGGCTATGTATTGATGATGAGATAGGAAATGATCACACATGGGTCAAGGAAGTTAAGAACCCATCATAAAAACTATGTGAATCATGAACTAGATTTGGCAGGGGTAGTCTTCACTCTAAATATGTGGTGGCACTATCTTCTGGGAGAGAGATTTGTTGTTTACTCAAGCCAATAAAGTCTTAGTTATATCTTCACACAGAGAGATCTAAACATGATATAGAGTAACTGGTTAGAGTTCCTACAAGAATATTACTTTGATATAGTGTATACTCTTGGGAAGAGAAACACAGTAATAGATTCCCTTAGTAGGAATTACTATTCACATTCAATGGATGAGGTGTCTGAGTATTTGGATTCTTGGAGATAACCCTAGAGAAGGAGAGATGTGCTACTTATATTTAGTTTATGGTGTTGACTCCGTTGATTCTCTAATGTGTGAGGGAGGCTCAGTTGGGATTCATCTACTGTGAAGTTCTTCATGATAAGATATTTTCCAAAGATTCATCATAAGTATTTTATGAAGTATGGTGATATTTCATCCTTTTCTAGGGAATGATTGTCATTCTGGTTGAAATGTGAGAGTATTTTTTAGGATAGTTTCAAATTTCCCCTTTGGATATATATCTCAGAGTGGTGAAGTTGTACAAGGACCTTTAGCTACAATTTTGGTAGGCTTTGATGGGGATGAGTGTGGCCAAGTTCATCTCTTAGTATCTCACATCTAAATAGGTGAAAGATTAGCCCCAGGTTTTTACTACTTTTATAAAAAATCTTGATATACTAGAGTGGAAATGAGATGGATTATCCAAGGAATTTTGGATAGGTATTCTATAGACAGTGAGAGGCTATGATGTTATATGGGTGATTGTCGATCAACTCACAAAGTCAGCAAACTTCCTTTCCATCAGGGAGTAGATTTATGTGGAGAGTATGAGATATTTTTACATGAGGGAGATCATATTAATTCATGGGTTAAGCTCAAAGATCATCTCCAATCATGATACGAGGTTCATGTCACAATTTTAGTGATACTTGCAGTAGGAATTTGGGATCGATTTAAGGATGAGTAAGAAATTATACCCCCAGATAGATGGGTAGACCGAGTGAACCATCCATGTGTAAGAAGATATTTAGAGAGATTGTTATTTGGAATTCATATAGAACTTGGATTATAACTTTCCTTTGGTGTATTTTTCTTATAATAAAATCTATAATGCTATGATCGACATGGAAAATTTCAAGGTAATGTATGAGACACCACACAAGTCTCCCTTATGTTGCATCAAGATTGGTGATATGACTCTTGTTGGGATAAATATAGTTACGACACTAAATGTTAAGGTCTAGGTGATCTATGAGTAGATGAGTACATACCAGAAAAGATAGAAATATTATAAAGATCAACTTTTTGGGCTCTTGTAGTTTAAGTAGGGAGACTAAGTTTTTCTTGTCAGTCTCCCAACGATGAGGATTATGGAGGTTTTGTCAGAGAGGAAAGTTATACCTAAGGTTCATTGGTCCATTCAAGATTATATGGTGGGTTTTAAAGGTTTATTACCACCTAGCCTTTCCCCCGTAGTTGGAGTGGGTGCATGATGTATTCCATGTGTCATGGATAAGGAGATATGTGCATGATCTTATGCATATTATTGAATAGGGAAAGATGGACATCAAGGATAGAGCCACCTTCACAGAGCACTGAGTGGTGATAGAGGATCGATGGGAGATGATTTTGTGAGAATAGACCATTTCCTCTAAATTTTTTTGTGTCAATATGGGATCATGTAGGAGAGCTCCTAGGAGCATGATATCCAGACGTGGGCTTAGTATCTCCATATTTTTTTTAATATTATACTTTTTGAGGATGAAAATACTTGAAGGGGGGAATAATTTATTAACCCTATTTTTTCCTTATAATAATTTGAAATATATTAAGAAATATTTTCCGAGCCAGGTGTTGTGATAGTGTGAGATTCTAAGGCCTGGTGAGCCAGAAATTAATATTATAAAAATACTAAATATATTAATATCACATGTGTGTATTTTTTTAGAAAAAATGAAATATCACCCAAACATTGTCTCAAATTTGAAATCTAAGACCATGGTTTATTTTAGAACAAGGGTTTTACCCTAGGCACAACCTAATTTTGGTCGGTATCAGACATTCAACTAATGTAGCTGTTGGCATGTGCGTTAAGTGAATTAATTAATTTAATTTGATTATTTATTTAATAAACCTAACCTAACCATCACTCTATAAATATGTTGTTATGATTATTTTCTAAGGGTTATCTATATAAACATTTATAGATATGTGAGGATGAGGAGGGTGATATTCATTAGCGGATCAATAACAAACAAATAATGATCAAATCGATGTGGATAGAGAGGTAGTGAACACAATGGGTATTCTCTTAGAGAATCAGTTATTCACCAATGGTTGATCCATAATCGAGGTAGGTATCATAAATTGTAGTTTTTCCCTTAATTAAAAGTTTCATCATGAATTTTTCATCTGCTTTATCTTTGATCTACATTTTCACACCCTTCATATGAGACTATCTAGATAATTGAATTGTTTAATCAATTTATATTTTTATGCCATTATATCTCCCCTGGACATCCACTTTGTATAATTTTTGTCCCAGAATTCTTGGATACTTAATTATTTACTTTTTTCTTGTTTATTTACCCTCTCTATTCATTGTGATACTCAATATTGTCCTAGTGGGTCATGTTTCGAAATTTTCAAGGTGGGTTCAAGTGTGATAAAACCCCTAGATTCATTATAGTAGAATTAATTACATGAGTATATAAAGTTTGTGGATGTATTAAGGAAAGATTCATGATTTGGGTGATACTATGTGGATCTGAAATCCATAGGGGTAATGGGATCATGCAGCGGGAAATTATAGGCACAACGCGCAATGTTTTAGGCTTCTTGGGGATCACTAGAAACCAATTTATGGACATTGGAGGCCCGAAATCGATGGTCGAAGGTGGTTTCCTACAATTTCATGTGTTCAATAGGCATGATTCATAGTATAGATTCTGGATATAGATAACATGTAAATAATATGGATATTTTGGGAAAAAACATAGTATACATCATGTAGTTTATAGGAACACATATCGTGTACCTCTGTTTCTATAACGACTAGGGTTTTTAGCCAAGTTAAGGATCAAACACCATGTGAATGGGCCTAAACATCATGTGACACTACCAGGGTAGAAAAGATATGTGATATATTTACATAGCTAGGACCCCAAGTGGGAGAACATGTCATGTACTCTGGGAGTACATGAGCATGGGTTGGTACTTGGGCATGGCCAGGTACATGGCCAGGTACACAAACACATCCCAATGAACCAAAGCATGACCAGGAGTACACAAGAAGGCCATGGGTGGATGAGATATGCCTTGTGGGAACACTTACACATCATTTACAATGACATGACCTCTAATCTATGTTCATAGTAGAACAAAACCAGGAAGTGGAATGGGGACACACGTCATGTGGACCACATACATGCCATATACCCTAATAATAAACTTCTACCATAAGTATATTTTTTATCTGGACTCAATTTTTGGCTCATGGGTAGCTTATCCTAAGAATTTTTCCACATAAGAAATTATATAATCCTTCATAGTGTCTTTCAATATACAACATCGAATGTTTCAAGCATTATTATTATTTAGGTGATGCATGATGATGATAGAGATTAAGAGTGATCATCAATGAGAGAGAGGTTAGGGCTGACAACCCCTATCATGCCAGGGTGTGGGACCCCAATACTCTTTACACTGGTTTAGTATCACCCCTCATGGACTTGGGTGTGGATCCTCTTTCTATTAACCAAGTGGAACCCCCTTTATACACTAGGATGTAATTACTCTATCGTGACCTACAGAGTGGAACCCCCTATCATACTAGGGTGTGGGTCCTCTATGCTTTGAGTGGCATCCCCCTAACACTCATTTCATGTGTCCTCTATCCATATACTAAGTGGAATCCCCCTAATTTACTAGGTTGTGGGTCCTATTTCTATTGGATATTGTTCCCCCTTGGGTTGTGGAGTAATGGAAAGGTGAGGGTCCTCTTCATGACTTCTTCGGATAGACATGCGTGATGCTGGGAATCAATGATGGACCTTTGGAGCTGTAGGAAGACTCTTCAACTTGGGATGATCTCTAATATTGAGATACCCTTGCTCTCTCATCTGGGTTTCTTTATGATAATATATATATATATATATATATTGTTGGGTTTTTTCTCCCTCTTTCTATTATTTGAGATGACTACTTCTATAGTATCTTATATTTCTACCCCTTTAGTTTTTGGGGTGTTCTACTGGGTATGTATATAATCACCCATACATGGAATTTTCTCGCATGTGTCATGTCTTTTGCAGATGACAGATAGCTCTATAGTGATTTTGGTGAAGCATAAAGATACTTTAGTACATAGACCGCACACGGTGGTTGAGCATAGAGATCAAGTGCTTAGATATCTTAGATTTACTTTATTCAAATTATTGTCAGGTGGGGACTAAATTTCTAGTTGGGTATGTATTTATTCCCTTTACACTTTAGTGTTATTATATCATTCTTTGATGTGCTACCTAGAGGTTATTTCATGCATGGTTTTACTCTAAATGTTGCAATACTTTTTATTATTCCTCTACATTTTTTCATAAAGACGGTTGGGTGTGTTCATATAGGTACACTATGAAAAAGCCTCCCATTTATATTATGCCTTCTTAGTACTTGTTTCTAACCCCAAGACTACTGGAGGTAGGCTTGGGGTTGTGGTGTCCCGACCTTTTGCTGGCCTAGTGGGCTCTAGTGGGTCGGGTTGTTACATGAATTCTAAGATTTTAGAAATTTAATTTTAAAAAATGAACATAATTTTTCTATTAAACATAATAATACAATACTAAGATTAATTTTGGTGATTTTCTAAAAATAATTATTTTTAGGTGAATAGTACAAAATATCATTTTTAAAAATAACACGAAATTCATAAAATTTTTAATATATAAGTTAGAAATAGAAATTAATGAAATCTTTTTATAAGACCAAATATGTATTTTATAACTGGATTTATAATTTTAAAAATGTTGGCTAAAATTTAAAAACCCATTTTTGTTATTTTAGGACGTAAGTAATACTTTCTCAAAAATTATTTTCTAATACATTATACATTATTATTTAAAAATTAATTTTTATAACATTAATAAATTGAATAAAATTAAATGTATTTTAAAATTATATTCCATGGTTACATATTTTATAATAAGGACCATTTTATTATTAGGTAAATAGGATACGTTACCATTGGTAAAATCTAATTACCATGGCAAAAGTCAAAATGGTAATAGTAAAGAATCTATGAGTAAAAGGCCAAAAAAATGTTTAAAACATGTGTGGGATATGTTTTGAGGAATTTCAAAGTATTATCAAATTTAATCTCTATAATTTTTCATTTTTTTATCCACTTTACTTGATATTGACTTCACATTATTGAATTTGATTGGGTATTTACAAAATGTTGTCCATTTTCACTTATAAAATGGGATCTCCTCTCCTCAGTTACCATCACACCATAACCAAATTATTTATACCCAAAATATTCTAAATAATCTTTTATACACTCTTATACACCTTAATTATGTTCTATTATTCTCAAAAAATCATACCTCAATGTCTTAACCCCCTTTGTAAAGGAGATAGTCCATGAAGTGAGGTATAAATTTATAACTACTCCTTTATTTTTCTATTTCTTTATATGAATTTATTCTTACTAAAATTTAATTTCAGCTTTTTAAAATTCTAAAACTAGTATAATTATTATACTTATATGTTATTATAATTATGGTAGAATCATTAACCACTCTCCCCTTTCCCATTAAGAAAAATGAATGTGTGAATTGTGCGTTGTGCGGACTACTGCCTTAATGACACGTGTTTCATTTTCCATAAATAACATAAAAGGATGGTCTTAAAGGGGAATTTAAAAACATTTTATGATTCTTAAAAATTATACCATATTACTCTTTTTTCTCGTTCCATGGAAAATGAAATCATCAACCATGTGTATGTGTGGATTACGTCCTCCATGGAATGATTGATTTTTGTTTTTATTTTCATCACCACATTACATTTATGGTAATTATGATGGTATTGAGGGATAAATATTATGTTTATGATATAATTAAGATTTTGGTATGGAAAATAGGAGAACCTATTAATGATATGATCAACAAAATATTGTCATTAATTCAATTGTTTAAAATGAGTGAACTAAGAGGATAATGATCTATTATTTATATGTAATGACTTTATATAAATTATATTCTATTTATAATACTTTAAAATTATTATATATAACACTAATAAACAATAAATAAGATAATTATTCTTCTATTATAATTACATTACAACTAAACCACCTCATAATCATCCATTAATCATGGTAGGTTCATGTTTGGGTCAATTTAACAACCTACTTGAACAATACTATGAATTTATATCATGTATGAATATGAGAACTTATATACTAGTATAATATGATATAAATATATTAATAAGGTTTTATTGGGTTTTGGTAAGGTTATATCAATATTTAACTCATTAATTGGCAAAACACGCCTCATTCATTAAGAATCACTGAAACATGATCATTATCAATTTCATGGTTTCTAACCAAAATCACCATGAAATGAAATTATAACCTTTATAAAAATCATATAACATATATTATAGTAAAATTAATTATATTTTAATGACTAAAGTTATAAAAATAATGAAAACCAACACTGCTTTTATGAAAATAGTACAAAGTGATATAGATTACTTACACCCGATGTTTAAAATAAGTAAGAAAACTGATATATATATATATATATTTATACAATGATTATAAATGAGTATTAAAAATGTATATAGTTATGAAATATGTTCTTTAGTATTTATTTAATGAAATTAATTTAATTATTTAGGAGATATAGTGGAATTTTAGGACATATCAGGACCAAGTTATGGGTTTTCATTTAAAATTCCTCTCTTTGAGACAAGTTTTTTATTATACACAGAGTTTAATTTATGAAGCATATATACTAAATATTTAATATATAAAATAATAAATTTTATTTTAATAATGGTATTTTAAGTTCAATTAAAATATAAATTTTCAATGGGTTTTGATTAAAGTTTTATTAAAGCAGTAAGGATTTTCTTGGTCTCAATTATGATTATTTAATACATCTTATATATTATGAACCATGTTTCCTTTATATGGTGTTATATTGATTTAAAATCCCCTAAAGGTTCTATAAATTATTTCCCAATAATTCATGGGATAAACAAATATATATCAATTTATTTTATTTTAATTTATTTTGACTCAAGTGTTACCCGAGTTGTAAGATTTTTTCATAACTCAATTTTCATTCATTGAGTTATTATCATTAACTTATAATAATTTTATATAAGTTTTGTGCATTATTAACATTAATTTTATTATGTTTTAATCTCAAATTGCTTATATTTTTACCATATAAACCCATTTTCAAATGATTCTTACTTCATGGAGTATGTTTCCCATAAGGGATATTGATAACTCAAGTATCCTTTCCATGAGTTATATTGTTTCATTATGAACTTATTCCTTACATTATTTGGTTATAACACCCTAATATTTTCTTAAATTTTATTTTATAATACTATTTAGTAAAATTAATATTTAATACAAATGAATTTATTGTTACTCTTCTAATTATGTCAGTTTTAAACAACGGTTTTATGAAAATAAAAAAAGGGTTTTTCATTTCACTTTCACATGTTTTTTCTTCCTATCCCTATTTATCCAAGATAAATATTATGTTTTTAAAGGATATATTATTGGAGATAATTGTTAATATGAAATGTTTTCAAAATCTTTCAATTCAAATTTTGAAAAGTTACATTTGAAAGAAAAATGTATTTTACATCGATGTTTAAAAATGATTTCTAACAAATATTTTAAGTTTTCACTCCCATTTAGCTTATCATTTTCAAATATATTTACCCAAATTTGGATTATATTTCCTGATTTATCCTCTAATATATATATATATATATATATATATATATTAATATTTGGGGGATGGAACTCATGATATCAAACAATTCAATTCTTGACCCCATCTTTTGTGATACCGTTCAAAGAATTATTTTCACAAGGGTGTTTTTGACATTTATGTTAACACCATTCAATGTTTCATTTTTAAATTAGGTTTATGTTAATTTAAAACCATCCTCCTTGTTTCTATAGATTTAAAATTATGATGTTATTCCATTATTTACTTTGTTGTATACTCATTGTTAATATGGTGTGATCATCACATTTTACATAATTCAGATTGGATGATGTTCACCTAGAAATTATGTTATTATGTTGAAATGGTGAAATATATTGTTATTATGTATGTTTTTACTCTAATATGGATTATTATTTTAATGTTGACTATGTATTTTTTAACTACATACCTTATCCCTCCAAATGGGTCATGGTTATGTTATCCCTTTCATTGACATGGGGAAATTTTTTAAGATTCTTGATGATTATTGACTACTAAAATAGGTAGATTATGTATTGATACTTTATATATTTTATTATAAATATTACCATTCTTTTATTAAATAATAATTTACTTAGGAAATGGTATGAAATTTCATGTTTACTCTTATGGTGAATTCATTGGACTTAATCTGGTGATGGGTGGGTCCCATAATTATATAGCCCTTTGATTCATCGACGGGTCTCATAAAACAAAATAAGTTGGGTTTTACTGCATTCCTCTTTGCATAATAGGTTAATGTCTTGGAAAAAGGCCTTGAAAACAATTTTTTAATGTTAGACATTATGAATTCTATCATTATGATATTATCATTATTGATATCCATGTTTTTATTTATTTTCATGGATATAGATTTCTCACATTTTAAAGATTATTATGGCTTCATGTTTTTGACTTATTATTTACATAATATTTATGCCATGTTCATAAAAAGATTTATTTAGTTGTATGTTTTATCTTTTTGATAATTTAAGCTCTTCACTTTATATGTTTCTATTTTCCAAGGTTATAAAGAAAATTATTACACATTATATACCTATCATGATATATTGTATGGAGAAATTTTTGGAGATATTGGAGACTTATCATGGATTAAATATTTTCTTATATAGTGGAAAATAAATGTCCATTGGTTGAGAAATATGTGGATTTTTATAGTTTATTTTGATTCTTAATTATCTAAATATCTAAAACTAAAATATCTTAGGAATGTATATAATGAAATATTTTCCTTAATTCATGTAATTATGGTATAGTGATGTCTGTAAATTTATAGTTTATATCGAATCCAATATGTAAAGTATGTGTTATTCACACCCCATATAGGAGTGTAGATCCTAAGTGTCATAGTTGGTATCAGAATAGGGTTTATATAACTTTGATATTATGATGTTTATTAAGGATAATTAAAGGGCTGATAAGTTAAGGTTGGTCACAATTTTAAATGGATAGGTAACCCTCTAGGATAGTATATGATTTAATGTTTAGGTAATAATGCACATTTTATTTAGGGATTAGGATAATATAACTATTGTAAAAACCCTTGGATAAGTATATGAAATAATTATAAGTATAGGATAATATCATGAAGTTTTGGTAAAGTATATATTGTGTGTTTCACCAAGAAATTAAATCCCTATTTAGATAAAACAAGTTCATAAAATCTCTAGAATATATTTACCTGGGGATAATAACCCCAAAAGGGTGTATTGGGTATTAATTCGATCGTCACCTGGTGCATAATAAATCGTCCTAACTATACAACAGGTTTGAAACTCCCAGGTGTAATTATTTGGTTAATATCATTATCTTTATTAAACATTATGATGGATTTAATAATGATGTTATAAAATATGGTTAGAGAACCTTATATAAAAATTACCATGGATAACCAAGGATTGAATAAAGAGAGTCATAGGTTGATTCAAAAAGTATCATATGCTAAAAAAAGGTTTTATAGGGGAATATATATATTCATATTATGGTTTCATATTCCTATTTTTGATATTATCATAAACATTTTTGTTTTAGTATTTGGTTGAAATAGTATCACAAAAATGAATCTGAGAAAGGTATGTATCAAGAAACCACTAAGTCTTATAACTGAATAAGGGAGTACATTTAAATGTTTTAGAATTTGAGTATATTCCTTTTATAAAAATGTGAGTTTACTTGTCTTATCTAATATAGGGAGTTTAGTATCAGAATAAAAATCAAATCTTGATACTCTTAGCTATTTTCATTAGTGATTGATATTTATTAATGATATTCTCGTATGTTTTAAAAGTTTTCAGGATTATGTAAAACATCTAAAGATATTTCTTTAGTATTTATATTTTAATGGTTTGGAAACACATATTAAATGGCTTTAATAACATTGAAAATTTATTTTACAATAAGTTTTTATTCTTGGTGATTAATATTTAAGAACACATGATTGTGGTATAGATAACTCTTAAATTTAAAATAATCTTGATATTGAGGTAATAAGGGGATGATTAATTTTGAGAAAAATGAGTTAAATAGAAAATATAACCTTGAATTTGATTATTAATTTAATTTAAAAGTTGTACATGATATTTTTGGTGAATTCAAACACGTTTTTTGGATTATGATACATATTTAATAGAGTTTGACCTTTTAATAGTATTGGTTAATACCATTTTTGGTTTAAATATATAGTTAATTTTTAGAGGAATATATAACTTCATTGTGGTTTATTAACATGGAGATTCAAATGGTTTGGGGAAAGGTATTTCATATAGAATATATGCTTTGAGTATACAAATAATTAGTTATATGATTTTATGAATCGATGTTTTTTTGAAGAAAGATAGGTAACTTGATATATCCTAAGAGAACGTGGTAGATTTCATATTAGTCCTTATACCCTGAATGATGAATATGTTAAGAATACCCTCACCTAATTTAATCAAGGAGTAATTATTAAAATTATAAGGATACAATTTATTTTAGTTTAAGAATAAAACACCCTAAAATTATAATATATGATTATATTTAAATGATCCAAATGTGATTGATAGCTTGCTCCACACCCAAAACCAAACTAAAACGAAACCAATATATATTTGGATAAAAAAATAAATTGTAAGTATGACCATTAAAACCTATATGTTGAATTATTGGTAATGAATAAGAGTAATATATTTATGAAATATGGGTATAATGAAAATAAATTCTACTTTTACTATAAATGAAATTCAATTAGTATAGTTAAAACAACTAAGAAAATCATTTTATGCCAAAAAATATGTTTTTCTAAAATTACAATTTTATTTCAAGAAACTAAGTATATTATTATTATAAAATAATAATATATATTGATAATATTAATAATATATTACTATTAAATTAATTATAAATTGGTTGAAAATAATAATAAAGAGTTGTTAACATTTTAAAAAGTTATGTTTCGATATGAATAGTTTTCCACTATGTTTTCATATTTTATTTAAATATTGAATTCCCAAATTTTAGAAATTTAATTTTGAAAAATAAACATAATTTTTTTTATTTATAATTACAATATAATATTAAGACCATTTTTTGGGATTTTTCTAAAAAATGTATTTTTAGGTGAATAGTGTAAAATCTTGTTTTCAAAAATACCCTGAATTTTATGAAATTATTAGTATATAAGTATGAATTTAAAATTAATGAAACATTTTTATAAGACCAAATATTTATTTTTTAACTTAATTTATAATTTTAAAAAAATTATTTAAATTTACAAAACTCATATTTGATATTTTAGGACATAAGTAATTCTTTCTCAAAAAAATATTTAATACATTATACATTTTATTTTCAAATTAATTTAATCAAATTAATAAATTGAATGAAATTAAATTAATTTTAAAATTATAATCAGGGGTTCCAAATTATATAATAATTAATTTTTTTTTAACATAACAGATAAGTTACCTTTGGTAAAAACTAGTTATCACGGTAAAAGCTAAAATGGTAAAAGTAAAGAATCTAAGAGTAAAATACCCCAACAATGATCAAAAAAATTTTGGGAAAGATTTTTTGAGTCATTTATCAAATTTATAACTTATAATATCCATTATTTATCATTTTTTTCCACTTTCCTTGATATTGACTTCCCATTATTGAAAAATTTTGGGTATTTACAAAATTGTCACCCCTTTTCACTTATAAAAGGGGATATCCTCTCATCACTTACCCTCACAAAAAATCACATTATTTTAGCTCAAAATCTACCAAAAAATATCCTACACACTCTTATACACCATAATTTGTTACTGGAATTATAAAAATTCCATCTCTCAAAGGCTTATCCCCCTTTTTAAACGAGATAATCTGAGAAGTGAGGTGTAAAATCCTAACTTCTACTTTGTTTTTCTATTTCTTGATGTTCATTTATTTTCCCTCAAATTTTATTTCACCAACTTAAAATTATAATTTTAATATAAATATTATACAGTTATGTTATTATAATTATGGTACAAGAATTAACTAGTCTCCCCTTTCCCATTAAGAAAAATGAATACATGAATTGTGATTTGTGCAGACTACCACCTCGACGATGCCATGTGTTTCATTTTACTTCACTAAATTATAAGGATTTTATAAAAGTTTAATTTAATAAATATTTACATAATTTTTATAGTTTTTATGTCTCTCAAATATTAAAACATTTTACTCATTTCTCCCATTATATGGAAAATGAAATCATCATCCATGTATACATGTGGACTAATACCTCTATGGAACAATTAATTTCATTAATCACTACCTTTATTGGATGGTAATGAGAATGGGATTAAAGTATAAATTTTATTTGTATTATATAATTAAGGTTCTTTTATGGAAAAATTCAGAAAATAATAATGATATGATCAATAAATGATTATTATTAATTCAATCGTTTAAAACGAGAGAACTAAGAGGATGATGATGTCTTCATTATAACTAATGACTTTATATAAATTATATTCTCATAATAATAATTTAAAATTATGATATATTAAACTAATAAACACTAAATAATATCATTATTCTTTTTTTATAATGATATTACAACTAAACCACCTCATAATCATCCATTAATCTTGGTAGGTTCATGTTTGGGTTGGTTTAACCACCTACTTTAACAATAATATGAATTTATATAATGAATGACTATGAGAACTTATTTAATGGAATAATATGACAAAAATATGTTCAAAAAATTGGGGTTCGGTTAAGGTTATATCAATATTTAATTCATTAATTAAGAAAATACCTTTCATTCATTAAAAATCACTGAAACATGACCATTACCGATTTCATGGTTTTTAACCAAAAATACCATGGAATGAAATTATATCCTTTATAAATATCATGTAACATCTATTAAAATACCTTTAATTTTGTTTTAATGATTAATTTTTTTACAATAATGGATACCAACACTATTTTTATGATACTAGTTCAAAGTGATAAATATTACTTTTAGCTAGTGTTGAAAATAGGTAAAAACTAAGTAATATATATTTATAGAAATATTATAAATGAGGAGTATAAATGGTTATAGTTAAGAATACGGTTATTTTTAATTTATTTAATGAACTTAATTTAATTATTCAGGATGTATGGTGCAAGTGGATAATGGATTAGGATCAAGGTAGGGGTTTTCATCTCAAATTCCACTCTTGGAGACATGTTTGGTATTATTCACCTAGTTTCATTTTTGTGTTGTATATAATAAATTTTTGTGATATCATACCATGAATTATATTTTAATCATGGTATTTTAAGTTCAATTATAATCCTCATATTTCAAGGGTTTTTTATTAAAGTGTTAATCAAGCAGTAAGGGTTTTCTTTACATCAATTCTGATTCTCTAAGACATGTTATATATTATGTATCATGTTTCCTTTATATGTTTTTATATTAATTTAATATCCCATGAATGTTTTATAAATTATTCCCTTGTAATTAATGGTATAAAATAGTTCATATCAAGTTCTTCTCTTCAAATGTCTTTTGAATCAAGTTTTACCCCAATTATAGGAATTTTTGGTAACTCAATTTTCATTTGTTGAGTTATTATCATTCACTAGAATTCATTTCATATTAGTTGGGTAAATTATTCCATTTTATTTTGTTATGTTTTATTATCTCATTTTTATATTTTTACCACATAAACCACTTTTAAAATGATTCATGCTTTATAGAGTATGTTTCCCATTAGGTATATTGATAACTCAAGTCTCCTTTCCTTGATTTATATTATTTCATCAATAACATCTTACTTCTATACTTAGGTTATCACACACTAATATTTTATTATATGTTATTTTATAAAAATAATTGTAAAAATTATTTTTAATACAAACTAATTTCTTTTTACCCTTTTTATAATGACAACTTTAAAAAAATGTATTTTGAAAATAATAAAAAAGTTTTTTACTTTAAATTTCACATGTTTTGTCTTCCAATCCCATTTCTCGAAGATAAAAATTATATGTTTTCTAGGATCCATTATTAGAGTTTATTTTTAAAATAATTTTTTTTGAAAATCTTTCGCATCACCTTTTCAAAATTTACCTTTGAAAGCTTCAAGTATTTTTCATCGATGTAAAAAATGGTTTCTAAAAGATATTTTAAGTTTTCATTTCCATTGCCCATATAATTTTCAAAACGATTTACCCAAATGGGGTTTATGTTTCATGATTTATTCTCTAACAGAAACACATAAACATATATATATATATATATATATATTATCATTTTTTGGATTAAACTCATCGTATCAAGCAATTCGATTCCTGACCCCTTTTTGTGATACTGTTCAAAACATTCTTTTTACAGGGGTGTTTTTTTCATTTATGTAAGCATCATTCTATGTTTTCGAATTGTACTAGGGTTACTTTTATTTTAAGCAATCCAAATTATTTATATATATGGATTATGATCATGTTATTCTATTATTGAATTAGGTTTATACCCATTTATCTATATGGTGTGAACATCACATTTTATATAAATTAGATTGGATGATGGTTACCTTAAAATTATGTTATTCTATTAACATGTGGAAATGTATTAGAATTTCATATATTTTTATTCCAATAAAAATTATAATTAGAAATTTGACTATTTATTTTTTAACCATCCACCTTCTCCCTCCATATGGGTTATGATCATGTTATCCCTTTCATTAAATTAGGAAAAGGTATTTAAATTCTTGATGATTATTGACTGGTAACATGGGTTGATTATGTATTGAATTTTTTTATCTTTAAATATATAGATATCCATGTTTTTATTTAGTATTATGTTCCTTAGGGAATGGTATGAAAAGTATCGTCGACTCTTATGGTGAATTCATTGGACTAAATTAAGTGGTAGGTGGGGTCTGAAATTATACAGCCCAACGATGCATCGACATATCTCATGAGAAAAAAATTATGTTTTGGTGTATGACTCTTACCATAAAAGGATAATGACTTGACATAAGTTCTTAATAATAGGGTTTTTATGTATTTCATTATACACACCATTAATATGAGATCAGTATTATTAGTATCTATATTTTCATTTGTTTTCATGGATATAGCATGCTCCCAGTTTCATGATGATTATGGCTTCATATTGTTTACCTATTATTTCCATAATATTTATGCTATGTTTATTCCATGATTTATTCAGTTGTATATTTTCCCTTTCAAAGTGTTTGAGATGACCCATTATTTTTTTCTATTTCCAAATTTTATAAATAAAATTATCACACATGTTATTCCAAACAAGATAGCTTGTCTAGAGAATTTGTGGGATATGTTTAATAATTATCATGTATTATGTATTTTTGTATATAGTGAAAAAAATGTACATTAGTTAAGAAAGACATAGGTTTTTATAGTTAAATTTTTTCCTAACTCTTTAAATCTATAAACTTAAAAGGTCTTGGGAATATATGTAATGAAATATATACTTTAATTAATGTAATTTTGGGATAAATATTTATGGGAATTTATAGTTAGTATCAAAGATGGTATGTAAAGTTACAAGAGTCTGGGGTGTCATACATAACTGAAGGCCAATAAGGGAATCAGCTACCCCAACCGACTTGGGTGGTGGAGTATAATAAATCACAGAACATACAACTATTTACCCTAGTATTGAGCTATATCCATCACCCCAAATGAGAACCTGAATGCCACTATTAAGACTAGAAACAAAGACTCAACTGAGAGATCAAGCAACCAGAATTCATCTACACTAATTATTTAGTTATTAATAATTTATCAATTTCATATAAATTGACATCAATAATTACTAAATTAAAAAATTAAATGGTTCTTATATTATGTTCAGTTAAGTCAACATCGTCTAAATTCACCATTGATAAGATATATATATATATATATCAAATGAATTAGGAAAACCTTCAACATAAGGCATGTTAATATCTCTAACAAGAATAAGAAAACTGGAAAGCCCCACTCTCAACTCGTGATAACCATTTCATTATAATTACATTACGTACTCCATTCCACAATCACATCATCATCTATATAAATATGTTGCCACAACTGAGAAAAAATACCATTTACTCATAAAATATCCATACTATAAAGTTTACATAATGATCACAATGAGTAACTATCATTCTAGATAAAATATATACATCCACATACAAATTTATAGTAATTTCATACATAAGGGAAACCAATTCCATTTCATAAAAAATAAAAGTAACACACAATGATGGGTTATAGCCTAGGCCCAAACATTTTAATTAAAATATGAAATATCACTCATTGACATCTTTGATTAACCATATAATTTTAAACAATACCGTTATTTAATTTATAAATAACATCTATTAAATATTCACCTTTTTAAAGTAAATTTAGTCAATATTACCAATGTTCAATAATCTTTTAAGAGGAACCCAATTTGATTGTATTTCCTCATCATCACACGCTTTTCATATGACTATATTTTCATTGATTTTCCAATTTTAAGTACATCAATACAACCATGAATTAATCATAACATCAATAAATATCGACAAATACTTATAATGTCACTATTCAAAAATACTAGTTATTAACAAGTTTAGAATGTATTTGAATTATAATAATTTAAATCAGTCTTCATCATTCTTTATATATTAATATGGTGATGTTAATTAATATTATTCAAGTAACATTGTTAAATATTCTTATTATTCAAAATAAACTATAAGAAGGAAGAATATTCTAATAAAATAATCCAGGAACCACTAATCCATCATTATAATTTATTGAGATTAGTTATTTAAGGTATAAATATTTCAAAAGTATCATATAAGTAGGCATAAAAGTTTCATCATCAACGTAAAATTTTTAACTTTAATTTTACCCAAATCATGAATAATAAATAAATAGTTTTAATGCATATGACATTTAGTATTTAATTCCAATAATAATCTCTATAGTATATTTTCTTATACATATTCATTAGTCATAAATGAATTAAGCATGTAATTTATTCAATATCAAGCTATGTAATTTCTACACTCATTATTTTATGTGATCAATCAACATGAAAATTTTACTTAAATAGCTTATAGATAATGAAAAATAAACAAGAGGAAATTATCTAGTGCCACCAAATTATTTAAGCATTTTAGAGATAAGTATAACTCTATTTATTTACTAATATTTATGTTTTTGAAATGTGAATAATTTTATCATCAAATAAGTTAATAATATATTTTATTTAATCATTATAGCTTTCATACAGATAAAATAAATTATTTATAACCAAACATTAATCCGTGCTAATCATTTTATATAATTATATAATTAAGATTAATACCTCATATTAACATTCTTCTATATCCTATTACTTATTATCACTAAAGGCATGAAAAAAGAATGATATTATTTCAGAAGTGTAATTCCACACTGTCTAGAATACAAAAGGTAAAAAATAGTATAATATGTGATAAAGTCTCCCCTTTCATGCACTTAATTTCTTGATGTGAAAAATTATTTTCCTCTACATACAATAATTTCACCATGGAAAATAAGTTCTCTAGCATAAGAATTCAATAATAATTAAGCTACATGAAATTATACTATCTTCCACTTAAAACTCCCAAAATTTAAAAAGTAATACTATTCATTGCCTGAGATATAACTTTCCATTTATTTTATTTTAATTTCATATTTCTATTTTATTACAGTTAATTCTATATATTTAGATAAGGAAACCAAATCATGATTAAAACACACTTGCAAAATGTAAAAGAGAAGTTAAAAATTTCCTATTTAGATTTAGAGCTTTATAATTTCTATATGATAAATCTATTATGATACACTAAACAAATTTAGGGAGATAAAAAAAGTTTCATATCACTAGGAGATTTTTAGGAAACTTAAATCACATAAACTGAGAATCACAATGATTTTTCAAATGGAACTTGCAGAACCAAATATGCTTTATTGACCATTCTCATGAAAGAAATAATAATAATAAATGGTCTCTTACTTTTGATAAAGAAATAAGGAATCAAAAGGAAATAAATATTCTAATTTTAAAATGATGAATACTGATGTATGGTGCATTTAGAACACTAAAGGCATCAACAATGAAAATCTAGATGTAATTCTCATCTAAATCAGGTGACCCTTTAATCCTATTTAACAAAGATGTGATATTATTTTTTTAATATATGGATTAATATAGAGGGGATATATATTCCATAACAACATTTCTATTATCATGTTTTAATTTATTTAATTCTTTCGTAAATTACAGTCTGGAAACATCTATGGGCAGAGGGAAGCTCACTACACGTTATAAATATATAACCATGCATATATATGTATTTATTTATACACATATATATAACGACATTTAATATCCATATTACATCATAATATATATAAAAATGTAATGTATGTGCATACATGAATGCATATATATATATATATATATATAACATTTTGCAACACAAATGTTCTTTGAAATGTTTTAAAATGACATAGAATATATATGTACAATATGTAACATATAACTAGTATTAAATATAATTAATGATTGTATAATATTTTTCTAATCATGAATTAAAAATATTTTTGATATGTAATAAAATTTATTTATGAAAAATATTTCAAATCAATGAATAATATATTGCACATAATCAAAATTTTAAAAAGGAATTAAATATAAAAAATAAAAAATCTATAAAATATCTCAAGACTCTCTTAACACTCAATAAATGACGGGGGTAGGAAAAATATAATCCTTTATAATGAATATGTTTTACCTATCTCTCTTATGGTGTTTTCATGATCACAAACACTCTCATATGTATCTAATGTTTTCATTGAGAAATATTTAGACTCCTTACATGAACATAATGTAAATCTTAAAGTATACTAAAAGGAATATTAATGTCCATGTTAAAGGGTTAGACAAATCACTTATCATGTTATTAAAACATGGAATATAGTTATAATATATTTATAAGCCTGTGAAATATTATTAATCAGATACTCGTTGAAGTGAAATGTTGTGGGATTCACTGACCAGCTAATGGAGTACCATTGAATCATCGATGGTGAAGATGGTAGCCTAATAATGCTGTAAAAAACATCAACAAGATGGTGGTGGAGCATTGGCTCACTGATGATAGATCATGAGAAGAAAAATTCTGTCTAAATGCCACCAGCCTACTACTGGCTAGTAGTGGTACAGAATTATTTAATTTTAAACTTATAAAATATTCTTTTTATCGAATTTTTCATACTATTGATTTATCATTTCAAAATAATTTAATTTCTTATTTAACTTTAATGTTTTCTTTTAAAAAAATTAAATGATAAACTCTCCCCTCATTCTAGATACTTCAATAACAATTGGTAACAAAGGTTTCTTTATATCATTATTAATAATTATTTTATTCTCAAAATTATTTTTTAATTTTATTTTTTAATCTTAATTGATATCAAAGTATTATTTTTTGATGGAATCTAATTATTATTCACATTATTATTTTTTTATGGCTTGGATTATTCCTATTGTAAAATTTTTATGTCAACCTCTCTTGGTATCATTAACTAAACCATCCTGATTTTTTTTTGCATGAATATACTCTAAATAAATAAACTGAAGATAAGTGGACTTTTAATGATGTTAATAATTTTGAACTTAATAGAAACTCTATGAATTATTTAAATTGTGGTATTGATTGAAATTAATTTAATAACATTTCTTTATGTAAAATGACTCATGAAATATGGAAATTACTATAACTTACCCATAAAGGAACCAATAAGGTTAAATACACTAATAATCTTACTAGATTATATATTTAAAATATTTTCTATGAATCCTAATGAATCCATCACTAGTATTTTTACATGATTCATTGACATTTTCAATGGTCTCAAGTCTCTTAGTGATGATTTATCTAGATAAACCCTAGAGAAAAAGATGATATGGGTCCTAAAAAGAAATTGGGCACCCAAAGTCACAACCATACACTAAGTGAATGATGTAAAGAAAATGGAAGTAGAATAAATTATCATGTCCCAATATATATATATAAAATTATAATGAAAAAAATAAGCTAATAAGGAATCCAACAAAGTCAAATAAGTAAAGTAAACAATCTCCTTCAAATATACCAACGATGATTCATCTGGTGGTGAAGTTAAATATTTTTCTCAACTAACCAGTAACATGAATAATTTATTCAAGAAGAATAAATTTTCTAATCACACCAATAATGTAAATCAAAAGGTATTACTTAAAGTTACATGATATTAATGTAAGAAAAAAATTCACATGAAGTCAGAGTACCTTGTCTACAAAAAAAGATTAATGAAAGGAAATAAGGTGAGGAGGCTTTCAAATTTATAACCTAGAGTGTAAGTGATGACTCTATGGAATCAAATTCCTTAACCTATTAGTGTGAATCATGTCCTGAGTTTCTTATAGAACATGTTGATGTAGACAATGAGGCTAATACATGTATTCCTAATTCTTCCTCTTCCTCCTCTTCTCCTAATTCTTCCCTTTCTCCTACTTCCTCTTGCCCCTCAATTCACTATAATTATGAAGACCTAAAATAAAATTCATTATCAACTGAAATTGGTTTTCATAATATTTTTTATTATACATTAAACATGCTATTAAATATAAATAATTGATTAATAAAAAAGAACAACTTCAAAAAGAGAATGAACTTGTCTTTAAAGAAAATGAATAATTATCCAAGAAAATTTAGAATCAAATGAATGTTAATAAGCTCAAATTCACAATCAAACACCTAAAAATTTATATTTCCAAATTTAATCAAGGTTAATATACACTAAATAAAATTTTATTCTCTTAAAGACATGGAAAATAACATGTTGGTCTTGATTTCTCAAATCATGAAATAACCTCAATAAATAAATCATAACCCACTTTTATTAATCGTTTCTTTTAATATAAGTTTTATAATTATAGTAAAAGAGTTGGATATTTAATCTATGAATGTGATTGTATGAATACACATTATGGGAGACCAAAATAAATCCATCCTTTATCTAATATTTCCAAAAGAAAATCTCATACTAAAAAAATATGGATTCTAAAATCTGTATTGTCTTACATTATTGGACACAATTTCATTTGGGAACCAAATACTTAAATCACTTGATTTTATAAAAAAAGTGTATTCATTTCAAAATTAAAGGATTACTGTGATATCTACATAGTGGTTAACCAAGACACATGTGTTAAGACCACTCTGAATTCAGTCAAATAGATAAACTAAAAGGAGGCAATGTCAAATTTTTTGATAACTCTAGGGGTAAGATAATTGGTGAAGGTTACATTGGTTTTTCTTACATAATTCTTAGTAAAAATGTTTTATTTTCCAAAGGATTTAAACAAAATTTACTAAAAATTAGTAAGTTGTGGGATATCAATTTTAAAATATCTTTCCAAAATAAATTTTGAAAATATTTTAACTCATAAGGAAAACTTTTATTTACCACTTCTCAGTTTCAAAATGTATATACAATCAATTTAAAATATCCCTTTGGAAAAAACATCAAATGCTTGAGTTCAAAGTTATTGAGTTGTGGATTTGTATAGAAAAATCAGTCACTATATCACACACTCACTTTTCAAACTCAATCATTATCAACTAGTAAGATATTTACCCAAGATTAACTTCAAAGATGACATGGTTTATGAATCATGCCAATATGGTAAGTTACCGTGTTGTCATGAAACATCAAATTGATATTTATTTAAATAAGATTTTGTCATCTAGGGAAGACCCTAGGACATCTATCAAGGATCGTTTACTAGTTTTGAGTGTGTATTTTTAATAAAAATTACTAAAAAATGAGTGTAATCCTTTGGTTGAGGTTTAACCTAGATATTTGGTACCCAAAATCCTCTTAAAAAGATGAGATTATAACTAAACCTTGACATAACAATTGTGTAGTAAAGTTCCTACCCCTTAGAATGATTTAATTTTTTAATGGAAAATTTAAATCTCAAATGTTTGGTAAAGAAAAGGATTATTATGTTTTCCAATAAGAATAACATAAGACGCACACTTAAAATCGCACACCAATCAGTTATGAAATAAAAAGTCTTTCAATTAAATGCGTAAAAAAAGTTAAGATACATATGAAAGAAAAATTAAAACCACAATATACACCAAACCATTAGATAATTATGTTCCATAAATTCCTCTTCAAGTGTGTAGCTCCCTCACAATGATCACCCACCGCTTACATCGACATCAGGAGGAGGAGGAAGCTTGGGTGGAACTCCTTCTTCATTAATGAACCCCATATGAGGATAGGGGGATCCTGAATTTATTGGATGAGTAGGAGACTCCTCTAGGTCTCCAAAATGGTAGAGATTTTATTCTGGTTTGAACTTGCAAATGAGGTGCCCATAGTACCTTTTTATAGTTAGAATGGGACATGGTTTTGAGAACCCTGTTTTTGAGATACCACTCATGTCTTAGTGTTGATTAGAATAAAAATAAATCACGACTAGACCAAAAGAGAAGAATTTTTTGAAGACCTATTGACTATATCTATGTAAAATTTTGCAACCATTAGATATATGGATTTAGAGATATAGTTAAAAGACCAAACTAAACTTTTGAATTTTGGAAGATTCTTTCCCTCTTCAAGTGTGTATCTCCCTCACAATGATCACCCATCGCTTATCTCGACATCAGGATGAGGAGGAATCTCAGGTGGAACTCCTTAATTATTGAACCCCATATGAGTATAGGGGGATCCAGAACTTATAGGATGAGTAGGAGACTCCTCTAGGACTCTAAAGTGGTATATCTTTTATTCTGGTTTGAACTTGAAAAGGAGGTTCCCAAGGTTCCTTTTTATAGCCAAAATGGGACATGGTTTTGAGAACCCTATTTTTGAGATACCACTTGTGTCTTAGTGTAGACTAGAATAAAAACATATCACGACTTGATGAAAAGAGAAGCGTTGTTTGAATACCTCTTGAATATATCCATGAAACATTTGGAGGCCATTAGACATATGGATTGAGAGATATGGTCAAAAGACCAAACTAAACTTTTAAATTTGGGAAGATTATTTCCCCTGGAAAAACTGGTTTGGATGCGCCACCATATCGACGAATTGGTATTTGGTTACTTGATATGAGTTGTATCCCATGAAGTTTTGGATCGGACCACAAAATTTAATCCCATTTTGTGGCACTAATATTTCTCAATATCCAAAATAGTGGACAGGTATCCTTGGGTTCCATGCAGTTTGACCCATTTCATTCTGGAACATCTCTAGGGCCTCCAAATCACATCCTCCTACAATGAATTAATCAAAAAAAGTTACATTTCCCTTTTTTAACAGTGATAAAAAAATAAATTAATAAAAAATGAAGTGAAATTTGTTATTATTTCTATAATTTTTAATACAAAACAAGTTTATCACAGTGGTATAGGGTGAAAATGAAATAGTGAATCACAGTACGATCCCCCCACACCTAAAAATTTTCACACCTAGGCAAAGACTTATATCCTAACCAAGTATCATTCCTAAATAAAATGTGTTAAGAGTTCCAAGATTATTCTAAAATGAAATTAACCATGTCTCATTTAGGAAATAAATTTTACTGTCATTTTTCTTCTCTCACATTCGAATTTGTTCAACTTCATTTGTTCACCCATGCAACATGTTTCAACCTACCTCACTTAGAAATTTTCCCTCTTCACTCAAGGAACATATAAAAGTGGATTTATTCTCTTTTCCCAGAGTTCATGTGATATTACCATATTATTTATAATATTTTAAGTTCTCTTCTAGTAGAAACTAGTGTGAAAATCAAGAGTACTTACAACAGGTTGTTCTGGGGTCCAAGGGTTGGTAGGATTTAATGTATAAAAAATATGAGGCATAAGAGGAGTTTTTAATCTCATAAGTAAAAAGCATTTCAAAATTTATCAAGTGTTCACAATGAATGAACACACTCATCCCATCACAAATTGTATCACTTCCAAATCACTATCATCATTGTCTATTTGTGTGGGTCAGAGCCGATCAGTGAATAATAATGAATAAACTTCTTCTTTTATCCATTAGTTTTTTTTATTTTGTTCAGTTTTTATTAAATGTACACAACTATTTTATTTTTTACAATTTCCATTGAAGATAAAGAGCAAAATTTTGTAAAATAATGATACAATATGCCTTGTGAACCTACTTCCCAAGGAAAATGTAGTCACCCTTTCTATCAACCCATAACAATGATTCATTCCTAATAATTCCCTTGGAAACAGCCTCTCCCCCACACTTTCTGAAAGTAAAACAATAATGACACACGATATGGGTAGGTAGGGATAAATAATCTTGTAATGTGGCTACCTAATAGGCATTTCATGGTATCTAAGGCATAAATATGGTAAAATGTCAAGGTGGAAAAAAATAGAGGTTAATTGTACAAAGGGATTTTCAAAGAACGATGGCCTCTATCATGAATGTAGAACACTTGAATCTTATGGATTCAAACATAATCAAGTAAAGTTCTAGTTTCTCTAAATGACTCTAGGCTCTCAAAAAAGTTACTAAAGGGAAGAATATTCAATAAAGAGCTTAGAATGTCTCTTGGTTAAGGGATTAAAATATTGGTCAGTTCTAATGAGGCATGGGTTTCAAAAATATTTTAAACACCTAATAATTTTTTGAAAATACAATTTTTAGAAAATGATTCCATATCAATGTTCATTTAAAAAATTATTTTCCAAAAACAATAGAGTTTTTCACACAATAGACTCAAGAATGAAAAATGATTTGATATTATTTTAAAGTGGGAATGTTTTTTCATGATAATATTAACATTCTAGAACAAAAGCAGGGGATAAAATAGGGGACAAGTGGCAATACTATTGAACAAGTGAGACAAGAAAAAAATGATGAAAATTCCAAACTAACCCAGGAATGTACCCATACCCCCACACCTAGAGCATGCAGTGTTCTCCCTGAAAAAAAAACAATGTGGGAAGGAAGGATAAAACTTGGTGGGTGTCATTCATAGGTTGCTTCTTGAACATAAAGTCCCTCCATCAGGGATTCTAGAATGGATTCATGAAAGTTATTCAGCCAATCCCCATTGACAGTGAAGGTTTGATTGGTTTCTTCATTTTGAACCTGAACAACACCAAATAGAGAGACATTAGTAATATTGTATGGTCCAAACGAGCAGGAATGAAGCTTACTAGGATGAAATTTAAGCCTTGCATTGTATAGAAGTAGCTTTTTCCCAATTCTGAACTGATGATAAAGGATAAGGCAGTCATGGGAAGCCTTGGTTCACTCCTTATAGATTCTGGAGTTCCCATATAAATATCTATGCATTTCCTCTAACTCCTGTATCTATAACTTCCTATGAGAACCTACACTAGAATGTTAGAATTGCATTGTTTAATAGCTCAGTAGGCTCAGTGCTCAATCTCAACAGGGAGGTGAAAACTATTTCCCAAAACAAGCCTATAAGGTGACATTCCAATTGGTATTTTAAAAGAAGTATGGTAAGCCCATAATGAATCCTAAAGTCTAAGACTCCAATATTTTCTACTAGGTTGAACTATTTTTTCAAGATTTCTTTTCACCTCTCTATTTGACACATTGGCTTGACCATTGGTCTATGGGTGAGACACTTGATTACCAAACCCATAATGACGCAAAAGTGATTGTATTGTTCATTTATAGAAATTACAATCCTAGTCACTGATCTTGAACCTAGGTAAGCCAAAACTACCAAAAATTTAGGTTCTCATAAATTCTAAAACTATTTTGGAATCATTTTTCCTTGTGGATCATGCGTCTACCCATTTTGAAATGTAATAAAGTGCTAGAATAATTTACATGTTTCCAAAGAAATTGGGAAATGTCCTGATAAATTCAATACTCCAAACATAAAAAATGTCATGAAAGAGAAATGGTTGTTTTGGAATTTTATTTATTTTAGAGACATTACCCATTCTTGGACAATGAGGACATGATTTAAAAAAATCATGGGTATCCTGAAAATTTTTTTTCCAAAAGAGACCAAAATCATGGACTTTGAGAGAAGTCTTTTGGGGACCAAAGTGGACCCCACAAGCATGAGTGTAGAAAAATCTTAGGACAAAATAAAACTGGTTATTGGGAACACAACGCCTAAGGACTTGATCGCTACATGTTCGCCAAAGGTAGGGGTCATCCCAAATATACCAATAGGACTCATGTTTTATACGATTAGCCTAGTTTTTATTGAAATCATCAAGAATGCAAGATGCTAGCAAAAAATTTACAATTTCGGTATACCAAGGAATAACATATTGCACTTAGTACAATTTATTATCGGGAAACATGTAATTTATTGGAATATAGGGGGATGATTCAATGTTTGAGGATGGGGGAATACTACTGATATGGTTAGCCACCACATTCTATGCTCCTTTTTATCTCTAATTTCTAGATTGAATTGTTGAAGGAGGAGAATCTAGCGAATGAGACATGGTTTGGATTTTAGTTTCTATATGATATACTAGAGTGCTGCATGGTCTGAGAATACAATGACTTTGGACCCTAAAAGGTATGACCTAAATTTATCCAAGGCAAACACTATGGAAATGAATTCTTTTTTATTTTTGTTTTAGTTTACTTGGGAATAGTCTAGTGTGTGGCAGACATAAGCTATGATGTGTGGAGATTAGTTGACTATTTATGATGAGAATACCCTAACTGTATTGTTAGAGGCATAACACATGAAATCAAATGGTAAATCCCACCTAGGTGGTTGGATTACTGGGGGTGATGTGAGAATCCATTTTGACTTATTAAAAGATTCTAAACATTCTTTATCAAAAAAATTCTTTTTATTTTTGGAGTAATCAGGAGAAGGGAAGTGCATTTTCACTTACGTCGTGAATGAAACGACGGTAAAATCCAGCATGACCTAGTAAATACCTCACATCCCATACATTTATAGGGAATAGAAAGGAAGAAATGACATACACTTTTGATTTATCTACTTGGATACCATCCCCAGAAATGATATGCCCCAAAACAATACATTATATCACCATGAAATGCCATTTCTCATAATTTAATATGATATTATTTTCAGCACAGCGATGTAGGATTGAACCTAAACTACTTGAACATTCATCAAAAGAGGATCCATAAACAGTGAAATCATCCATGAAAACTTCAATGAAATTATCCATGTAATCCAAAAAATACTAACCATACATCGCTGGAAAGTACCCAAAGCATTACACAGACCAAATGGAATACTTCTATAGGAAAATGCGCCAAAGGGGAAAGTGAAGGTTGACTTTTCCTGATCCTAAAAGGTAATATGGATCTGAAAGTATATAGAATAACAATTAAGAAAATAGTAATGGGACATCCTTGCTAGATTCTCTAGCATTTGGTCAATGAATGAAAATGGGAAATGGTCCTTCCTAGTGTGTTGGTTTACTCAGTGATAGTCTATACAGACACACCAACTATTATATACATGAGTTAGAACCAATTCATTATTTTCATTTTTGATTACTGTAAGACAATTTTTATTGAACTACTTGAATGGGACTGATCCATTGGCTATCATGGATTGGGTAAATGATTCCAGCAACCAATAATTTTGTTACTTCCTTTTTAACTACATCTAAGAGGTTTTGGTTCAATCGACATTGTTCCTACCTCACTGGTTTAGCCTCATCATTTTAAAAAATATGATGTGTACAAATTGATTGGATAATATCAAGAATTTATGAAAGTGTCCATCACAATGCTTGTTTATACTACCTCAAAAGTTCAAGCATTCGAAATTCATGCTCAAGAGGGAGTGATCTAGAAATGATGACAGACAACTTGTTTTAATTCTCAAGATATGAATATTTTAAATCTTGAGGCAGTTGTTTTAGTTCCAATTAAGGTGGATTTTGGATTCATTGGATTCTGTGAAAGTGAGAGGTCTCTAATCTCATCCAATTTCTCAATGGTATCATCCTTAGATGATGAATGATCTTTTAAAAGTTTAGCAATATCATCGATGGTTATTGGATCCTCAGTGTTAAAGAAATTATCAATTAATAAACATCCAAGAAACTTTTCTAGACCACTAAAACAATAAATACATGATTCATTACCAATAATTTCAATCAAGGATGAAAAATTAAAAAGGGGATCGGGGGAATGAAATGAAGTGTTTTCAGGGGGAGGGAGTACATCAATTGAATTTACCGGGAGAGAGGAATGTTCTTCTGAGGGGTGCTTCATTGCATCAAGGATGTTGAACTGGACTATGTCACCATGAAATTACATAGATAATGTACCATTATAGACATTAATTATGGTTTTGGTGGTTCTTATGAAATGTCTCCCCAATATAATTTGTATGTGTCCATTCATCCTATCATCTTACATTTTTAGCACATAAAAATCAATAGGAAAAAGCAAAATTTTCACCCTCACAAGAACATCCTCTAACACACCAGAAGGGTGTACTGTACACTGATTTTCTAGATGAACGAATATTCAAGTGGGCTTCAGTTCACCAACATAAAAAAAAGAGTAAATGGAGTGAGTCATCACATTAATAGAGGCACCCAAATCAAGTATAGCATTATAAAAAGAATACTCCCCTATGGTGCACGGAATCGAGAATATCCCAGGATCATTGTACTTGGTGGGAAGTGATGTCTATATCAATGCTGAGACATTACTCCCAAATATCACCTTCTCATAACCTCTAAGTCTCCTTTGGAGTGTACACATATCCTTTAGAAACTTGGAATACCTTGGAATTTTCTTGACGACATCAATCAAGGGGATGTTCACCTGCACTTTTTTAAAAGTTTCCATGATTTATTTATCAAGTTCAATTTCCTTTTGTTTTCTTGTTTGGGTGGAACTTTGGGGAAATGGAAGATAATGTTTGGGTTTGTTGGTTCATCAATAGAAACACCCTTTCATTTGGTAGGGATTCTCTCAAGAAAAGGTTTTTCCTCACTTGAACCTTTTTTAGTGGTTGGGATGGTGGTTTCCTTAGGAGTGGATGGCTATAAATGAGGGTTCATTTGGATTTTAAGTTGAGTTCCACTTCTAAGGGTGATAGAACTGACATTTCCCTTATCTATAGGGTTTATAAGAAGTTAAGATGGTAGTTTACCAGACCCATGGCTTTGGATTTCACCCACTGAGTTAGATAGTTGGCATAATTAGGTTTTGAGGTACTATATAGCTGCCTAAGTGATTTGTTGGAATTGGATATTGTTGGAATACATTTGTTTCATCATATATTCTAGGCTAGGATTGGGTTTTGGAGGGTTTTTTTGGAAAGTCCTTTGTTTTGGTTGAGGATTTATGGGTGGTGGTGGATGAATACTTTGCCCCGGTTGGTTCCGTTGTTATTGAGGTTGTTTTGAATACCCCCTTGCCTATAGGCTTGGTTTTCTTTCCACCCAGGGTTGGATAGGTAGTATGGTTATTTCTTAAATTCTTGGTTATAGGGGTGGACTAAGAAATATTTCCACACAAATCTCATAAGTTTCTCTCAATTTAATACATTGGATAGAGTAGTGGGTGTCAGAAGAACATATACCACGATAGATAGGAGGAGAAGATTGGGATTTCCCTTGGTAAAGAGGAAGTTGTCGAATAATGGTACTTACCTATTCAAACTTTGTGTCCACCTTCTTCTTGAATTCAGTACTTTTCACCTCATGTACACCTCGAATAGGTACACTATAACTCAAACCAAATTTTTGATTGTTTTGCGCCATGTTGTCAATCAGGGTTCTTATAGAAATTTGGGTCTTATCCACTGGTGCACCATCTGCAGCAGCATCGATCATATTTTGTACAATATGGACTAAAACTTCATAAAAATATTGAATTAAAATTTGATCACTTATTTGGTGGTGTGGGAAACTTGAAAATAACCTTTTAAAGGGTTACCAACATTCATGTAATGTTTAGCCTTGTGATTTACTTAAACCACATATTTCTTTTCTTATTACCATAGTTTAAGATGCTAGGAAGTATTTTTCAAGAAAAAGTCATTTCATGTCCGCCCAACCTCTAATTGGTGAATTAACATAGTAAAGCTAATATTTTGGTGTATCTTATAAATAAAAGGGTAATTATCTAAGTTTTACTTGTTCTTCATCAAAATTTTCCGGTTTTAACATAGAACACACAATATGAAATTTTTTTAAGTTATTATGTGGATCTTCTCCTGCGAGTCTATGGAATCTTGGAAATAAGTGAATTAGACTAGATTTTAGTTCAAAATTTGGTGCCTTTCCATGTATTTGAATATAGGTGGGTTGGATATCAACATAAGGTGAGGTTATTTATTTTAATGTTCTATTATTTTTATCCATGTTTTTTAAGTTTATCTTAGTTTTGATGTTGGTTCCAAAAGAAGAAGTTGGAGGATCAAGAAGAGTGTCGATGTTTTGGGAGTCCTCCTTTAAAGGGTTCTCTTTTATGTCTCTATGTCTCTGACGTAAGATCCTCTCCGGTTCAGGTTCTAATGGTGGTCGGTCTCCCAAAGTAGATTGTACCATGAATATAACCTAAAAAATAAATAAATCAGATCACAAAAAGATAGGTAAAGGTATAATATAAAACAAATAAATATTCAAAAAATTTACAAATATCTTATAAAAACACACACTAAGAACTGATGCTCTCCCTGATAATGGCATAAATATTTGACCACATTGTCATGAAATTTCAAATTTATAGTGATTTAAATAATATTTTTTATTCTGGGTAAGACCCAAGATCATATCTTAAGGAACGTTGATAGGTTTTGAGTTTGTATTTTTAATAAAAATTACTAAAAATAGGGTGGTTTTAAAAACAGTTTCAAGAAAGTAACCTAATTTAAAGAGTTTTATAGTTGAAAGACCAAGTGGATTTTAAAAATTAAGAGATAAATTAGTGATAATTTCTAAGTTACTTCATCACTTTAAGAGTTCCTCATTCTTAATTGATTATTAAGTTTTAGTGTAATTCTTTGGTTGAGGGTTAACCAATATCTTGGGTACCCACAAGCCTCTTAAAATGATGTGATTAGAACTAAAAATTGACATAAAAATTGTGTAGTCAAGTTCCATCCCCTTATAATTATTTAAGGTTTTCAAAGGAACATTTAAATCTAAAATTTTTGGGAAAGAAAAGTATTCTTATGTTTTCTAGTAGGAACAACACAAGACACGCACTTAAAATCACACACTAATCAGTCATGAAATAAAAGGTGTTTCAATTAAATGCATCAAAAAAAGTTAAGATACATATGAAATAAAAATTAAAAAAATAATATACAAAAAAACATTAGATTATTATGTTCTGAAACTCCCACTTCAAGTGTGTAGCTCCCTCACAATGATCACCCACTGCTTAGCTCAACATCAGGAGGAGGAGGAAGCTCGGGTGGGACTCCTTCTTCATTATTGATCCCAATATGTGTATAAGGGAATCCAGAACTTCTAGGATGAGGAGGATACTCATCTAGGACTCCAAAATGGCAGATATTTTATTCTTTTTTCTAACTTGAAAAATAGGTTCACATGATGCCTTTTTATAGCCAAAATGGGACATGGTTTTGAGCACCCAATTTTTGAGATACCAATTGTATCTCAGTTTTGGACTAGTAGAAATCCATATAATACTTTTCCAAATAAAAATAGTTGTTTCAAGGCCTCTTCTCTATCTTCATGCCAAAATTTTAGGCCATTAGATATATGAATTGGGAGATATGGTCAAAATACCAAATCAATCTTTTGAATTTAGGCAGATTCTGTTCCCTAGACAGAATGGTTTGGATGGGACACCAGATCAACAAATTGGGCTTTGGTTACTTGGGATGAGTTGTATCCCATGAAGTTTTTTATTGGAGAACAAAATCTTATCCCTTTTTTAGGTACTAATTTCTCTCATTATTCAAAACAATTGACAGGTGTCCTTGGGTTCCAGGCAGTTTCTCCCATTTCCTTCTTGATCATCTTTGGGGCTTTCAAATCACCTCCTCCAACAATGAATTCATTAAAACAATTAAAATTTCCATTTTTAGTAGTGATAAAAAAAAATTAATCAAACATGAAGTGAATTTTTTTATTATTTCTATAATTTTCAATACAAAACAAGTTTAACACAGTGGTTTAAGGGTGAAAATGAAATAGTGAATTGTGGTTTAATCAGTAAGCAATAAAAATCATTTTTAAAATATAAAAAAGGAATTTAATATTTTAAATATATAGAATTAATGCATCTTGATTTATTTTTACATCCTAAAATTAAAATTATAGGCGGTAAATCATATAATTTTATTTTTTTATGACTTTACAAAGTAACTCGGGCTTACTTCTTATCCCAATAAATAAAGCATCAAAATCCTTCCTCGTGTTTTCCAAAAAAGTTAAAATGTGATTTTAAAAAAAGTTATTTTAAATGTGATCATGGAGAATAATTACATAAAAAGTAATTTTATGATTTATTTTCTTCTCAAGACTATAATCATTATTTTTTCCTTCTCCTCAAAGCCCTCAGTAAAACAGGGTATTAGAGAGGTGATATTGAACTATCTAATAAATTACTCGAACTCTTTTAAATTAATTAGATTGGATAGAATATTTTTCTGGATGAGGACATGAATAAATTTTTTTATCTTAAAACATGTTCTTTTAAGACCATTTCCTAAAAATAAGTCTTATGAAAATTGGAAAAATAAAAAACTTAAAGTGGGATTTTAAAAAAAAATTAGTTGCAAATGTTTTATTCTCAATGCCAAAGAGAGTCTTGGAAATTTTGATATAAAATCAAATGAGGGTATATTTCTTGGTAAATATAACTCAATAATATAATAATGAGTATTTAATAAAAGGAAAAAACATTTCAAGAATCAATCCATGTTGTTTTTGATGATATTATTCTAAAATATATTTCTTATAATTTTTTTGAAAATAATGTTTTCAATGAACCTTTTTAATTGAAATAAGTTGAATTTAAAGTAGGATAACCTTCAAAGTCTTGACAAAAATCATTTAAAAAATCTAAAGTTCATACCCTTGAAAATTACATTGGATATTTTCAATTGATAACTCATACTATAAGATCGGTCCTAATTTATGCTGAAAATATAGCCTTTGTCTCTCTATTATAACCCCAAAATATCAATGATGCCCTTACTAATGAAAATTAAGTTATTTCCGTGCAATTGGAACTAAATAAATTCACTTAAAATGATGTATGTTCCCTTTTGTAAAGTCATAATAATCATCCATTCATAGGATCTAAATGTTTTTTTATGAATAATTTAGACAAGCTTATTAATATCTCTAAAAATAATGCCCATTTAGCAGCTAAAGGATATAACCAAGAATAAAGAATCAACTATGATGAAACCTTTACACCCATCACTCAGTTAGAATCTATTACAATCCTATTGGAAATCTCTTCTCACCTCAATTTCAAACTATTTCATATAGATATTAAAAAAAACATTTTAAAATAGTTTTGTTAATGAATTTTTTTGAGGAACTCTCACCTAGTTATAAAAATAATATACTTCAAAATCATGTTTTCAAATTAACTAAAGCTTTTTATGGTGTAAAATAATCCCCGAAGATTGGTATGAATGTTTATCAAATTTTATTTTATCAAATGGTTTTAAAATAGGGAAGTTTGATTCAACAGTTTTTTTAAAAAAATCTTAAATTAATTATTACTTGTTCAAATTTACATTCATGATGTGATTTTTGGATCAATTAATGAGTCAATTTGTTTTTAATTTTATAATTTAAAGAAAAATTAACTTGAAATGATATTTATGTGTGAACCCAATTTCTGGATAAGTTTTCAAATTTCTCAAATAAATGATATAATTTTTCTAAACCAAGAAAAATGCACTAATTAAATCTTAAAATTATTTGGCATGGATCACACAAAAGAAATTAGTTTGCCTATGAGTAAAACATGGAAGTCAATTTTGGATAAATCCGGTAAGATGGTTGAAAACAAACTTTATAAAAGAAATATTAGTAGTATAATTTATCTTATTGTGAATCCACTTGACATAATGTTCAGTATTTATCTGTGTGCTCATCTTAAATCAAATCCAAAAGAAATTTCATCTTAAGTCCATTAAAAGTATTTTTCATTATTTAAAAGGAACAAAAAATCATGGTTTATTTTATCCAAAAGGAACTTATTTTGAATTAACTTGTTTTTTTAAATGTTTATTTTGGAAGATTCCAAATAAATATTAAAAATACAAGTGGGACTTTCTACCTACTTATAAAATCCATAATCTCATGGATTAGAAAATAACAAAACTCAATTTCACTTTATATAGATGAATCAGATCACATAGTTGTTGGGAGTTATTGTGTCCAGAGAATATGGATGAAACATACTCTCTTAAACTTAATGCTTACATTTTACCATATCATAATTATTTCGGATATCACCAACACCATCAATATTTACAAAAATCATATTCATCACTCTTTTCACTAAACACATTACCCATATGCACTATTTCTTATGAGATCACATCTAAAAGGGTGATATATTATTGGAACTATTTAGGATGGAATATCAACTCATTTATATTTTCATAAAACCACTTTCTCTTAATCATTTCAATTTTATTAAGGGTGATTTAGGAATGGTTTACATGTGACACTTTTCATTTGACCATGGCTAACTTGATAGATATTTTTAAAATTGATTTTAAAAATATTGATTTATTTTTATTATTTTCTCATGGATATGATCCTTCTATCTAAATTATGCATTTAATTAAATGACAGCCTTGTATATTTATTTTTTAAATTTTCCTTAAGAAATACCTTTTGTTTTCAAATTACTTTATAAATAAAAAAATATCTTATTTTCAAAATTCAAAGTATTTTTTTCTAAAAAAAGTGCTTTTATAATATTAACACAAGTTTTTAATCTTTTTTTTACAAAAATTATATGAGGTATTTTATATATTCTCTTCTTATTTTTAATTTTTTTGTTTATCTCTCTTAAAGTAAAATTAATGATGAGTAAAAAATTATTTATATATAATTGTCTATATAAGAAATTTTTTGAAGATGTCTTTGAAAAAATAAAAATCAAAGGAATATTTCAAGGTATGTTTTATCATTCAACATATTTTCTTCAAGATTTTTCAATAAAATAATCAATCAATTGAGTTAAAATTATTATTTGAGGAAATAATCATCTTGGAAAAGTTATGCGTAGATTTTATTTTCTTTTCCCGTTATTATTTTCTATTTTTATTTTATCATTTCTCATCATTTTCATCTTTCCATCATCTTCCTATTTTTGTTACTTTTTATACCTATCTTTAGAATTACTTTTTGTTTATCTTTTAAAAACTTATCGTCTCTCTCACTCTCTAATGAATATATTATGGGTATGTTTGTAAGTTAATGAGATGTTTTCAAAATGTTTTTCAAAATTATTTCCTTATAAGTTTTCTCCATCCTCTACTTGTTTTTATTTTAGATAATAAAAAAGGGGTAGATATTTTTGAAATGTTTCTAGTAGTTTCTTGAAATTATTTTTTCATAAAGGGGGAGATGTTTTTAACTCTAAAAAAGGGAAAAAAATTAAACTTTATTTTATTTTTCATTGCTTAATTATTTCACAAATAGATATTTATTGAAATTGTGATAAATGTTTTACAATTACTTGTTTACTTCTTAAGAATATTGAATATATTATATTTTCAGGTTGAATAAAATTTTTTATATCATTTTGGTTTTTGTGACCATAAAAAAGGTTGAGATTTTTATACCTATCTCTCTCATAGTGTTTTCATGATCACAAACACTCTCTTGTGTATATAATGTTTTCATTTGAGTAATTTTAAGGATCCTTATAGGAACATAATTAAAATATTAAAGTCTATTAAAAGGAATCTTTATGACCTTGTTAAAGTCCTAGAACAATCACTTATCATGTTCTTAGAACATGGAATAGATTCAGAAGATATTTCAATGGTAATTAAATATTTTTGAAGGTCCACTATTTGAAGTGTCAAGTTACAGGTTGCACTATCTAACCGAAGGTAAATCTAGTATCCTATTGATGTTGCATAAGACCATCGTCCAGCCGATAGAGGAGTACCGGATTAATTTTGATAGATATAGAAAAGTATAATTCTATCTAAGGGTCATTGGCTAGTCACTGACTAGTGGTTTCTAGTTGGTGGTGATTATCCATAACTGCATAGATCTAGGTTACTCACTGTCCAGCTGATGAGGTTCACTAGGTAGCCGATGGAGTCAAGATAACATATCTAGAAATTCATTTATTATGGAAAAACAATCCATACAGTTTCTATTATTTATATTCAATACCCCCGAAGAATTTTATATCCTTCCCATACCTTTTGGAACCTATAAAAGTAAGTATTGGAAAGCTTGTATGATCTTTCTCTGAATAATAGTGCCTCTCTGATTGAATCACACCGAATTAATAACAAACTCAAAATCCTTTGAAATAGCTAATTTTAATTTCTAAATATCTCAAAGGATTACTCCCTTTCTCTCAATCTATCATCCAAATTGTTTTCATCTATACAAGAGATTAGGGAGTGAAATTATAACAGGTTTGCACTAATTTTTTTTCCTAATTCCCGTAACCTTCTTAAATGGGTTCTCAAGATAAAAAAGTAAGGAATAGGTTCCTTAGATACCAATAAAGAAAAATAGGGTTCCCAAAGACCATTATTGTGAAGGATGAGTTTCTTGATCACTACCAAAATCAAGGAAGTAAAAATATTGACCTCTCAACTCGAGGGGTGGAGATGTAGGGGCTCACACTAGGATATTATTGAACTCCATATAAAATTTTGTTTCCTCTAACTTTTTTTTATGTTTTTCATCCTTTAAATTAAATACACATTATTTCATATCTTTGATATTTTTTCTATCTATTGTTATTAATTACATTATTTTATTCGTATCGAATTTATCAATTAATCGATTTGTTAAATTTATTTTGTTATCGATTTATCATTTCAAAAATTATTTTATTTTGGATCTACCTTTTAATTTTTATTTAAAAAACTTAAATTGAAATTCACCTCACCCCTCTTTCTATCTAATCTGAACAACAACATACACTAGATATTTTGAATATTTTTTTAAAAATAGATTTATTTTTTGTGTTATTTTTTTTATAGAACAAATGTTGTATTCGATAGAAACAATTATATATTCTAATAAGGTCACTAAATAATAAGGATATTTTTTATAAAAATAATCTACTTAATATATTCAAATCAAGTTAAAACCTGCAGGTAAGGTCTAGTGTGCACCCAAGAAAAAAAAACTCCAAATAAAATAATAACCCAATAAAAAACAACAAAGAATGTTGAAATAATATTTGTTTGATGATAAAAATGTAATGAAACAATTGTGAAAATGATATAATTAAGATAGTTGAGAAGAATAAATCACAAAGAGTGGGGAATTAGTAAACAAACAATGAATGATCTAAGGGAATTTTTGTTATCTGACTGTGGAAATATGCTCCTACACTCTTATAGAAATTTAACTGGGTAAAAATTTATAGAAATATTGTCAAAAAAAATTTTTGATGGGTTTATTGGTGAAAACTACATACTTCAACATAACCATGATAAATGAGTGAAATTAAAATCACCAATGTCAAATTTTCATTCAAATTTGGTGTACAAATAATTTATTAAAATCTTAAAAAATTTGTCAGATGATTATGGAAAAGAAAAGTCCCCAGTATTTTGATTTGAATATAAATTTTAACTATCATTGAACCTTGAAATATATAAAAAATAATATTTCTGGTGGAAAATAATAATAATAGTAGCAATATATTTCAGAAAACATAGCGCAAGTGAAGTAAAAGAATATGATCAAATCAATCTCATTCCCTAAGAATTGTTTAACTAGAAATCATCATAATAAAAATCATCAAAAATATAGAACCCATAATAATAAAAATAATCAGAAAGAAAATATATTTTCAAAGAATATAAGTCTTCTCTATCAAGCTAGATCTTACTCTTGTAACTTTATGTCCCTATGGATCCTTGCTATCAATCCCCGTTCACCTCTACCCAAATCTTTTTGTGAGTTAATTGATGATTTTATTAATTTCAAATGAAATAATTGCATCAATAAAAGGGGGTTCCCAAATTATTTTTTCATATTCATGAATTATCATCTCCTCCTTATAACTATTCATGTGGTGCCCATCACTATTCTTTATATTCTCTAGGTAACTCGAGAAGAACTTCCCCCGAAGATGTCACTCCTCTATGTTATTATAGATTAGGTTCTATGAATTTTTCACCTGGACACAACCCTAGTCATTATTCAGTCTTTAATATTTTCAATTTTCACTCTTTTATGAATTCCTACAAACTCCTCTCATCGAGTCCAAGCCTCCCCTTACTTTAATTTTTGAGTTATGAAAATTGGGCACATGTGGAATTTAATTATCAATAAAAAATTAACAACATATAATATTTAAATTTTTGTATATTCCAAAATATTATGATCTATGGAGAAAGTATTACATGGAAGGATAAGTCTTATAAAATTACTAAATTCTTAAAAAACTGAGGCAAATTCTTACAAATTGGATTAAATTTATTATGAAATTATTGATGTAACGACGCAAAATTATTAGGTATTTCATTCTTCATTTCAACCCTTATTTGAGTGTTTTTGAGTTATTATTGGCTTGGGTGGATTCATGAGTGGTTTTAGGATAGTTTAGGATTGTTTTAGAGGATTTTAAGGGGGTCCACGATTTGAACACAATTAGGTAAAATTTTGTGCTTCTTATAAGAAATAGTGTGGATTATATTAGAAGAGTATTAGGTGGTTCACATTTAGAAAATGATTAGAGATGACCAAGAGAAAACCATATTACTTGGTATGTAAGAAAAAATCATGGTTAGAACATGGTTTTCCAAAATCTATGGCCAAACCATGTGGGTGCCTAGAGGAAGAAGAAAACATCACATGGTTGGTGCAAAATTTAGTAAATTGTGTGTCCAAACCATGCATGGGGTATTAATTAATCAAAAAATTGGATTTTAATCCAAAAACCCTATGAATCCTCTCACTTATTATCCTACACATAGGTATCTTGAACCTAGGGACTCTTGTGGATATTATTGGCCTATTATTTCTTTCTTTTATTTAATTCCATTAGATTCCATGCCACTATTATTAGGAATTTCAATGTATGTTCACTATTTCCCTCTATTCTTTGTGTTATTCCTTTATCTCTTCTTTTACCATGGAATGAGTCTTAGATTTGTGCTTCAATGGATAGATATATAAGAACTTTTATGATATAGTGGTGAATTATTGGATTATTTATGGATATGAATCTAGATCTATAGAATTATCATCTTTTACATGTGTAGATCTAGATCCACCACTGACGTTTGATCTCTTTGGGTAAGTTGAATTCAATCTAAGCATATGTGACGTTTTATTCTTGAATATTGTTTTAGAATCCGTTTTTGTGATGAATTTGGATTGATTATAGGGATCCTTGGCATGTGGGTTTGATTTGGTTAGTGTGTGGGTGTGAGTTGGGTATCAACTCTTGATGAACCTTGACATTGGCATTATTTCTCTTAAGGTGTGAAGTTCCTTACTTTGTAGAGGTATTGAATATGTTTGTTGGAATTATATGATGTTGTGTATCCTATGAGACCATGTTTTATATTTTATCACATGTGTGTTTGTGCCCCATGAGGTCATGTTTGTTTCTGATAACATGTGTGTGTGTATAGATACTGATACTCATGTGTATAATTAATGTTGTGCTTATATATTTTATGCCTACTATGGGTGATGTGTGGTCTTTGGAGGATTCACATATGGTAATAAATGAAATGTGGGCCTTCATTTTTTGGTTAGTCCTTGGAGGGGGATCATTCATGACATGTGATGATAATGGTGATGGACTAAGACATAGTTAGGGGTATGAAAACCATGAGGCTTGACCCAAGGTAGTTTCAGGATATGATAAATGTGTGGCCCAACCTGAGGTGGAAACAAGGTATGATGACCTTGTGGTTTGATCCCAAATTATGATGGAGCTTGAAAGCCTTGTGGGCCATCTCAAGACTTTTTAAACTTGTGGATTCCGAGATTCATTAGCTTGGTGGATATTGTGAGATTCATTTGGTGGCCTCATGGTCGAATCTAGTTAATGAAATATGTTATGTTTTTCCTTCTACTATGGATGTAAAGCAGGTAAGGCCAGGGCTTGTGGTGACATGGTTAGCTCATGACCACTCAGTATATGATTGATTTTTACTTTATTGTGAATTTATTTATTATCATATCATATACCCTTATGCATTTTCAATAATGTTAAGGATGCATTGCTGGTGTCTTGTTGGGTTTATACTCACACCCTACATGAGTATTTTGATGTGCATACAGACTTCATGATCAAGGATCAAAAAAAGGAAAGATCCAAGTTATTGAATGTTGAAGAGATAGTTCGTTTTTATGAAGGTAGTACTGGGAAAGACTTCAGATAGATATTTTAGTTTATTTATTTTCCTATTTTTTTCATACACATTAGTTGACCAGCCACATCGGGAGTCCCTGTTTTATTTTATTTAGGACAGTCATGTCATGTGTTATAGCATTGTGATTATCTTTTATTCTGTTATGATGTTATGAGGTATTATTTATGATTTATATATTTTTGGTGTATAGTTATTGATACAGAGGGTATAGTCTAACCACTACTCCATAGGGACCCTTGTTTCTAGTTGGAAACTTATTGCATACGGTGAGGCACATATGAGGTCATGTGGAATTCTGGGATACACTGGGTGATTTGGGTCAGTGTGTTACAAAATGGTATCAAAGGTGGTTTTTCATTTCTTCTTTATTAGATATATTTGGGGAAATATAGGAAGGATGTATGTCATGTGGAACCCAGGTAGAGGAGTTACATGTGTGTCTGTCGAATACATGTGTGGCGTACCTCTGAGTTACCATCAATGGGATTCCTTTTACAGCTATGGTTTACAGTTTCATATTGATCTTGAGTATTTGTTGATGTTATATATTTTTTGTATTTCGGTGTGTTCATGAATCATGAATACTAATGTAGGATCACATTTCATATATATATATATATATACATGTTGTGAGATGTAAGATAGTTCTTTAATTTAATGTCATATGTGTGCTATTTTTTCGATGATATATTTTTATTATCTTCTTTTGTGATATTTTTGTCCTGGAATTATTTAGTTAAACATGAGTATAATGTTATGATATATATATATATATATATTTATATAATTTTGACTAACATGAATTTATGGAGAACTGGGATTAAGCATTGGGTAGAACTAGGAGGCATGTACCTTCTAATTGTGGATAGCCTCTTAGGATAGGTTTTCCATATAAATTCCTATTGAATTTTTATAAATTTCTTGGGTTTAAATATTATTTTAGTTGCTACAAATGTTATAAGAATATTTTTTACATTATAAAAAATTCCTCCTCAATGTTGTATTATTGGACTACCTTGAGAAGTGGGCCAAGATGCTCCCATAAGGAACGACATTTTGGTTCTACCACAAGTGTGTAAGAGAATTTAGTTGAGCATACTCCCACACCTTCTCTAGTAATTTAGGTAGTAAGGAAACTTCATCCAAGAGTATTATTCTTAGTGTATTATTAGGGTGGAGAAGACCTTATTGGTGGATGGACTATGGTTGAATATACTTGGGACTTTCAGGTCCAACACCCTCCATCTTTATTATGCACCGTAAGACCTTAGGATGATGAGGACTAGATTGAATTTATTGAAGGGATCTTCAATTTAGTAGAGACTCCAGAGGATAAAAAAGTTAATTTACTACCTTCATTCTCTAGGGAACCTCTATGAGGTGGTGGGGTGTCCTGAACTAGGTAGGGAGACATGAAGCTTTGACTTAGATTACCTTCAATGACCTTTTTTAGGAGTTCTTTCCAAGTATTATGAATTTGGATCGTGCTCAGGAGTCCATGGATCTTCATCAAGACTTGAGGTCGGTGTCTTCTTACTCAGCATATTTCATGGAGTTACTTAATTTTCCTCATCTATTGGTTGGGAATGAGGTGAAAATGGATGATAAGTTTGATATTTGACTTCATCTATAACCATGGTTCCAAGTGAGTAACTTTGAACTGATGACATATAAAGAGGTTCTTTGCAAGGACCTGGAGACTGAGAATAGTGTAGAGGAAGACCAGGTTGTAGGTCTAATTTCATCATTTAGTGGAATTCAAAATGACACTTCCAATAGTAGGAAAATGAAGGCTGACAATTCACGACAGAGCGATAGTAGATATATTGATAAGAGTAGGGGTTCTTCATCACTTTTTCTGGTAAAAGTAGTGCCTTAGTGTTTCAATTTTGGATAAAGTGGGTACTATCGCAAATGTTTTCCAATGGATTGTATTAAGTATCTTTTGTGTGGAAATATGGGGAATCATTAGTGGTTCTATGTGAGAAAATTGTGGATAGGTTCTCACAAGTGTGCAGAATAGACACAGGTTGTGACCTAAGGGTCCAATCAGGGTCCTTAGTAGAAGATTCAGGCCCCATAGACTACAGTGACCTAGGAGGGTCATGTGTTGTAGGGGAGATTTCATGGTCTGTAAGTAGTGAAGATGTATATAGTTCACTAGGTACTAGTTGATGATGTTGAGGTACCCTTGAATTTTTGAGTTATGGTCTCGATTAAATCTATGCTTTCTATTGCCTTGTTTGTTATGGGAGTTTGTAATTCATGTATATCTGCTCAAATAATTGATAGACTTAACTCATCGATAAAATTATATTTTTAGTTACTATCTCTTGACATGCACTTGGGAATGAAATTGGACCATATTCAAAAATGTACATTGTGTCTGGTAGTAGTTACCAGCTACAAACACCTATGGGGATTCATTATCTTAGAGATAACTAGACTTGATGCAATATTTTGTATGGACTAGATAATGAGTAATCGAGTGCATATTGACTATTATTAGAGATGGGTATACTTTACTACACCCAGGGAGATAATTTTTTTTGAATGGTGAGTGCAATGTCGGAGTAGGTATATTGGGACTCGACCCAATCCAAATTGGACCTATTACAACATAGGTGTCTAGCATGGTTCTTGTGGTAGAGCCAGCAGTATCCTCTTTATTTCATCCTATAGTAGATCACTACCATGATGTCTTCATTGAATACTTCTCCAAAAACCCTCCTAATATAGGGGTAAACTTTGAGATTGAAATCAAGCCATGGGTGAAACCTATATCGATTCCCCCATATTATATGGTGTCAGATGAGTTGAATGAACTCAAGGATCATCTCAAGGATTTGGATGTTAAGGGTTTGATAAGACTAGTCATATCTCCTTGGGGTGATCCGGTTTTATTTGTTAAGAATGAGTAGAGTATTCTATGACTCTATGTAGACTAAATGATGTTGAATCAAGTAACAGTGAAAGAACATGTACCCTTTACCCAGGATTGATGATCTTTTTTTATCAGTTATGAGGATCTTAGTGGTTTTATAAGATTTATCTTCATTCAGGCTACCAACATCTATGGGTGGAAAGTGAGGATATTCCCAATAAAACATTTAGGAGTAGGAATAGACTATATTAGTATCTTCCCATGTTGTTTGGGTTGAAAAATATTCTAGTGGTGTTCATGGCTACTAGGAACATAATGTTTAATCAATATATCGATTCCCTCATTGTTTTATTCATAGATGATATCATAATATATTCAAGGACATAATATAGCATCTTAGGAACCTTGATATTGTATTTAATTCACTTATATAACACTGTATTTTTACCAAAATATCAAAGTTCGAATTCTAGATTCAGGTAGTTCAGTTCCTTGGGAATGTGATTTCTAAGCTAGGGATTTTAGTGGACCTAGAGAAGTTAGAATTCATGATGTCTTGGGATCAACCTAGGAATGTATTTAAGATTAGGATATTCCTCGGGATTGTGTTGTAGTATAAATCTTTCATTTAGAAATTCCCCCATTTGATATCATTGATGATGGAGATGACCAAGAAGTAGGTGAAGTTTGAGTGGTCTGATTGGTGTGAGCAGGCCTTCCTAGAGTTGAAGTGACGATTGATGGTAGATCTATTTGTTATCCTTCTAGAGCTTAGGATTGGACACATAGTGTACTATAATGACTTAGGTGTTGGGTTAGGATCTGTGTAAATGTAGATAGATCAGGTAGTTGCTTATGGGTCATGTCACTTGTGGCCCCATGAGAAGAACTACCCAATGCATGACATAGAGTTGGAAATTGTGGTCCATGATCTAATGTTTTGGTGACATTACCTCTTTGGTGAGGGTTTTACCATATAAAAAGGGAACAATGTATTGTGATATATCTTCTCTCAATAAGACCTCAATATAAGGAAACAGTGTTTGGTGGAGTGTCTACAGACATTTGACTTTGAGATGGACTATACTCTAGGAAAGGGTAATATCATTATAGATGATCCTAACAAAAAAACACCAGAGTTATAGGATCTTGGAGAGATGTCTTCATAATAGGAATAGTATCTAATAGGTTTGATGGCTGAGTGGCTAGTTAATGCATCATAGGATCATAGAGTTATGATGTGTATGAATTTAGTTATCATTTCAACATTAGTGGACATGGTAAAGTCCATCCAGGAGTCAAATACCAAGGGAGTAGTGACATAGGAATGCTTTATGGGGTATTATTTAGTCTCTAGGTGTTCTATAGATAAGGATGACGTTATCTACATTCATGGGAAGTTAGTAGTGCCATATTCATTAAGGGAGGATCTTATGAGAGACTCTCATATTTTGAAATGGTTTTTTCATCCATGGTTGAAAAAGGTGTACCACGATATCTATAAGAACCTGGACCTTATTTTTAGGTATGTTTTCCTTTTCTGGTCATTTTTTAGAAAAAGATGTTTTACGGGAGGTTGTGCAGGGGTGTACGGTTGGTGCACGGTCTGAACAAACCGTGTGGCCAGCCCAGGAAACCGTACACCCTTGATATTAGGCTCCACACGGGATGTGAACGGTTTGTCAGACTGTGTGGGAAAGCCATGTGATGTCCCTGGGTGAGACAGTGGCAACCGCACGGTTGGCACATAGTTTGTTAAACCATGCGGGGTAATCATGCGACCACTTAAAGTTAAGGTTTTTAAGTCCCAGGCCACTCAGTATTTCCCATTCCTCCACCATTATTCCTCCCACTCATGGCTCACGTAGAAGTTTCAATTTTCAGATGCCGAGGGATCTCCTTGGATCATTTTGGAGGAACATCTAAGGGGTTTCTTGGCGGATCAAATGCGGTTCTCCTCAGGTAATTACCTCTTTTGGTTCTTGAGGTTTTGGTTAGGGTTATCCCTCTTCCCCTCTTAGTTTCCTAGATCTAAAAGGGTTGCATGTAGATCTAGGGTTGTGTTTCCTTTGTTTATTAAAGGTTGACCTTTTTGTTGTTAGGGAAGGGTTTTTAGGAGGTTTTGAGGAGGCGTTCACCTGGTTTGGAGTGCGTTTGGGTGAAGATGTCGATTTCACCAAACCCTAGGAGGTAGGTGGTTTGTGCCTTTCTGTTTAAGGTCTTTGAATTGTATGTGAAAAATCGCCAATACTCATGAACGGGGTATTGTGCATTTACAATTTTTAACCTTGTTAATTTCATGTTTTGATGGTGTGTGCAATTAGAGGTTATATGTATGTGAATAGGGTTGCTTTCTATGCTTTAGAGGTGTTTCCCATTCAAGTTCTGCTTATGACTGTTTGGTTCTGCTTATCCTGTTTGGTTACTTTGTTTGTTTTCCATGCCTAGTATTGTAGGATGGAGTGATCTTGTTTATCTGACATGTTGATATGCTTTAGACTAGTAGCCAAGTAGTGCTTGAGGTTTACTTTGGCTGATACGCATTGCTATACTTGTTTGACTTACACAGGGTCGTGAGTACCTGGTGTAGTAGAACATAGGGAGAATGGATGTAATGGATTATCTAGAGTGTCTTTATAATTTTACGATGTGAGACCACGGGGGGAATTGAAGTTGAGTGCTTCCCCAGAGTATCTGTAGTTCCTCGACGTGGGCCACAGGGGGAATTGACGTTGAGTGCTTCCCCAGAGCGCCTTTAGTACGATATGATACTCTAGGGGGGATTGACGGTGAGTGCTTCCCCATAGAGTCTATGCTTATGCTAGAACTAGAGGGGTTAGACTGAGTGTGCTTCCTAGAGGGTTGCTTGTATCTATTAGGTAGGACCAGAGGGGATAGGTTGTGAGTACTTCCCAGAAGATTACCTGTTGTGATTATCTTCTTGGTTTAGTTGTTGCTTGATATCTGAAACTATGGATTGTTACTGTTGAGTACTTCCTTGTTTACTGCTTTCTGCACTTTTACCTGCCATATATTCACTGACTATTAGGCACAGATCTTGTGGTGGTTTCCTACTGGGATTCGTCTCACACCCTATTTGGGTCATGCTTTTGGGCCCAAACAGATTATATTGTTGCAGGTATAGACAATGGTAATTGCCCTTCTACTTTAGGTACTTGATTTGCTATGGAGCTGGAGAGTATGAGATCAATCTTAGGCTTACGAAGCTAAAGATGTGTTTATCTTTTTCTTTTGTACTTTGGTTTAGTACTAGTTAGATTCAGCATTCTGACTTGTTTGGATACTTTCCTAGACATATATGTAACATGCATCATTCATATATATATATATATATATATATGCTATAGTTGTTTGTTTATCAGCCTTCCACAGTTACAGTTGTTTGGTGTTATTACTACTTCGGCTATTGTATATTTTTTTCTCTTCCATTGTGTTACTCTGCCAATGAGGGAATAGTTTCCCCACATCACACCCAAGGCCCTCGCTTCTAGTCGTCAGCCTCTGGCATTCGGGGAAATGTGCTTGAGGCCATGTGACCAACTGGGTACGGGGCGCCACAGGGTGGATTTTGGAACTGGGACATTACAAAGTGGTATTAGAGGCGTTATTTTCTCTTGACTTACTATTTGGAGCCTTTATCCAGGGATAGGAAGGAATTAGTACTTGGTAATAAGCTGTGCCTTGGAGTAGCTAACCTGTGTATAGGGAAAATCCAATCTACCTTCTTTATTGCAATTTTTATGGTTTTCAATTTTATAGTTGATTTTATTTCACCGTTTGGTGATTCACATTTTTGGTGCCATTATTGTTGATGTTATTGAGGTTCTATTCTATCGCAAACCGATGAGATGATGGTATTCCATATCATGCATCATATAGGCACTTGTTAGAAATCACATGTCATGCATTCTTTCCATGCCATTTAGGGTACATTAGCAATTTCATGCTATTATGATAGATGTTGGGTAGAATATGCATGCTGTTGTGATATATGCTTTGATAAAAATACCAAATGTTTGATAGGGTATTGTTTGAGTAAGGTTTTTCTTATGATGAATGCCAAATTTTGGTTCCTGAGCTGTTATGGGCCCTCATAGACCGGAACTTGGTGGATCATCGCCTTGTCTTTTCATGTTTATAACTTTTGTAAGATTCCAAGATTTGATTCATGGGGAGTATGGGCCCTCACGAATTGGAATTTGGAACCTTCAATGTTTGTTTCAGTGTTTCTATGGGTTCTGGAGTATTTTATGAGGCTTACTGTCCAGAAAAACCTAGAATGCACGCCATGTAGTTTTGACTACATGACATGTGTTCTTCGGTTCGGGAAAAAACATTCTTTCTTAAGTACACGTTGTGTACTCTTTTAACACGCAGTGTACTCCTATATTTCAGTCCCTATTAATCTTGATCTAAGGTGTGAATTTGACCTCTCAAAGTCATACCACTTAGACGTCCTCTGGTTGTACGTCAGCCACAAGGCGGTGATCAGACACCGGATATAGCTGATCAGGGACTTCCTGCAGATCCTCCTGTTGTGCCAGTCTTGGCACCAGCAGTTATACCTGACCCAGGTGCTGATGCACAGTTCAGGGAAGGTTTTATGAGGATGATGCATACCTTTCAGGGAGAGCCACCTCCTGCCCCGTCGATGGCTGATTTGACACGGGTCTTCCAGCAACAACCTCCTCCCACCTTCTCAGGGGAAGAAGGACCTCAGGATGCAGAATAATGGAAAGAAGCCATGCTGATGATCTTTGAGAATCTAGAGACACCTCCAGAGAAGAGGTTCAAGGTTTCTACCTATATACTTCGAGATTATGCCAAGATATGGTGGGATGTGATCTCACAGGCAGGTCAGCAGCAGGTTATGGCTTGGGAGGAGTTCCAGCGCATCTTCTATGACTACTTCTATATGGAGACCCTAAGGGTCGACCGAGCCCGGGAGTTTATGAGCCTTGATCAGGGTACCCTATCAGTTATATATTATTCCTCACTTTTCACTGAGCTTCAGCGTTTCACACCCTTCATGGGAGGATATGGGTTATTCCTGGAAAGGAAGTTCAAGGATGGACACAAACAGGACATCAGTTCACAGTTGAACATCTTCCGGTTGACTTCCATCACTTCTATCATCAACCTGGTGCTAATCAAGGAGTGCAATCAGAGGGATTCTAGAGTTGTGAGCAATGGCGGATCAATATTTGGAGTTAGAATCCCTCTTACTAACAGTAGGAAGCGCCGTAGGGAGTCTTCGTGTAGTGATTCGAGGAGGTGAGACACATCTTCTGGTAGCCAAGTGGTATGCTACTAGTGTGGGAAGAGTGGGAATATGAGGCTGTAGTGCCAGAGAGACCTAGTAGAGTTCCGATCATGCAGAAAGATGGGTCACCTTCAGCGCTTCTGTCAGATCTTCTCACCCGTAGTTGGTGACAGGGGTTCTTATATAACTCCGCGTTTGGGAGCAGCACCGCTTTTTTCTCGCCAGTTTGGGAACTCGAGTTATTCTGGCCGTTCAGGCCGAGGTGGAGGTCATGGCCGTGGTGTTCAGTCACCAGTCTTTCATCGACAATAGAGTGGATCAGCTCCGAGTGGTCAGGCAGGGTCACAGAGCCATGGAGTAGGCCATACCTTTGTAGTGGAGCAGACACTACAGGAGCAGGATCCTGAACCTTCTACAGTTCGAGGTACGATCCTAGTTACCTTGGTTTTATCTTCATCGCTTTTAGATACAGGGGACTTCACAGTTATAATTCCCTCTAGTGGTGGATCATTTCAAATATGTCTTTCAAGATGACTTTTCTGTTTTGCCTCCGGAGTGTGAGGTAGACTTTTCTATTGAGCTTGTTACAGGAGTGACATCGCTGTCCATTCCTCCTTATAAGATGGATACACCTGAGTTGCATGAGCTCAAGAAGCAGCTAGAGGAGTTTCAAGAAAAGTGTTTCATCCGACCTAGTACTTCTCCTTGGGGTTCTCCTATCCTGTTTGTGAAGAAGGTAGATGGTACCCTCAAGCTTTGTGTGGATTATTGGAAGTTGAACCAGTTGACAGTCAAGAACTGATATCCCTTACCCAGGATCGATGATCTCTTTGATAAGCTTCAAGGAGCCAGAGTGTTCTTGAAGATTGACTTGAGATCTAGTTACCATCATTTGCACGTTAGACCATCAAATATACCTCTTATATCTTTACAGAGTATGTATGGTCTATACGAGTATATGGTTACGCCGTTCGGTCTCACGAATGTACCTACAGTTTTCATTGCACTAATGAACCGAGTGTTCCATCCATACATGGATTCCTTCATGTTTTTTTTCATGGATGACATCTTGGTGTACTCTCACACTCGAAACGACCATGCTACCCATCTTGAGATCATTTTGAGGACACTAAGTGAGCATGAGTTATATGATAATCTCTCAAAATGACACTTTTGGATGGACCAGATTCACTTGTTGGGTCATGTTATCTCAGAGGCAGGAGTATTAGTAGAACCAGAGAAAGTGAGAGCTGTAGTTTCTTGGGAGCATCCGAAGAACGTCTTCGAGGTGCGGAGTTTCCTAGGGATGGCTGGATACGACAGATGTTTCATACATGACTTTTCGTGCTTAGCAGCACCACTGATGAGTCTGACTAAGAAGGGTGTGAAGTTATTATGGTAAAATTATTGCGAGTCATCCTTTCAGGTGCTAAAAGTGAGGCTAACTTCAACACTGATAATAGTATTTCTAGATCCAGGAATGAGCTTTACTTTTTTTGTGATGCTTCAGGTATCGGGCTGGGAGCTGTGCTTATGCAGGGAGATGAAGTCGTTGCGTACGGGTCTTACCAGCTGAGGCCACATGATAGGAACTATCCGACGCATGACCTGGAGTTGGAAAATATTTTTCATACCCTACACTGTTGGAGACATTATCTTCTGGGAGAGCATTTTATGGTTTTTACCGACCACCAGATTCTCAAGTACATCTTCACTCAACGCGATCTGAATTTGAGACAACGAAGGTGGGTTGAGTACCTATAGTCCTTTGACTTTGATCTTGCCTATATGCTGAGGAAAGGAAATGTAGTGGCTGATGTGTTGAGCAGGAGGACTCTGATATAGGTATTTCAGGAGGCCAGTAGTGAGTGGAAGCTTATGGATCTGTTCTCTGAGATGCATTTGGAGGTGCACGATAGACAGGGGCAGACTCTCTTTTATTTTATAGCCGTTACCTCTACCCTTCTTGATCGAGTATGAATAAGGCAGCTATCTGATTCTGAAGGCCTAGTCCTATAAGAAAGTGTGTCAGGAGAGGACCTTATTCCTAGATAGACCATAGGAGAGGATGAGATATTGTGTTTCCAGGGGTGCGTATGGGTGCCAACATACATACGCAAGGAGCTGATGTGGGACTTTCATTCCTCATCTTGGGTAGTTCATCTTACTGTCACCAAGATGTATCGTGATCTACACCATCAGTATTGGTGGCCAATCATGAAGAAGGACGTTGTTGGTTTCATCATGAGTTGTTCCACCTGTCAGCAGGTGAAGGTAGAGCATCTATGTCCAACAGGGATTTTACAGTAGTTAACCATTCCCGAGTGGAAGTGGAATGACATATCGATGGAATTCATGACTGGGTTTTCGAGGTCACCTCAATGTAATGACGCAGTTTGGGTCATCATTGATAGGCTTACAGAGGTTGCTCACTTCATACCGATCAAGGAGACCTTCAGTGTTAATGAGCTGGGATGGTTGTACATCCGAGAGATTGTACATCTTCATGGAGTTCCACACTCCACAATTTCAGACAGGGATACACATTTTATTTCTCAGGTCTGGTAGGGGCTTTAGAAGGCATTGGGTACACAAGTACTTTTGAGTACATCTTACCACCCCCAGACAGATGGCCAGTCCGAGCGTACGATTCAGGTGCTTGAGGACATGCTCCGAGCATGCATTTTGGATTTTGGTGGTTCTTTGGAGAATCATATACCTCTTTTGGAGTTTTCATACAATAATAGTTTTCAAGCAACTATACAGATGGAACCTTATGGGGATTTGTACGGTAGGCCATGTCGATCAGCCTTATGTTGGCTGGAGGCAAGAGAGGCAGATTTGCTGGGACCTCATCTTGTTCAGGAGACCATAAAACAGATAGAGTTGATTTATAAGAGGATGGATACTGCACAGTCTCAATAGAAGTCTTATGCTGATCATTAGATACAACCTCTGGAGTTCGAGGTCGGGGATCAGGTTTTTCTATGTGTCACACCGAGGTTGGGACACAGAAGGATCAGGAGATAGGGTAAGCTTTCGCTGAGGTACGTTTGGCCACTTGATGTGTTGGATAGAGTTGGGATGATTTCCTATCAGTTGCAGGTTCCTCAGAGGTATCAGACTATGCATGATGTCTTACATATTTTATAGCTTCGATATTACTTTTCAGACTCATCTCATGTCTTTCAACCTGAGGAGGTTGAGCTCAAAGTGGATGTGTTGTTCAAGGAGCATCCTATCCGGATTATTGATCGCATTACAAAGGTTCTATGTGGTCAGTCAGTTCCTCTGGTATGAGTGCTATGGTAGCACGGGTGAGTATATGACGAGACTTGGGAGAGGAAGGCCGATGTACAAGCTCACTGGCCAGAGATGTTCGGGGTTTTCTTCTTCTGTGCCATTGTAGGGAAATTCAGGGACTAATTTCTTTAAGGGAGGAAGTTTGTAAGAACCCAGACCTTCTTTTCAGGTATTTTTTCCTTTTATGGTCATTTTTTAGAAAAAGAGGTTTTACGGGAGGTTGTGTAGGGGCGCACGGTTGGCGTATGGTCTGAACAAACCGTGTGACCAGCCCAAGAAACTGTGCACCCTTGACAGTGGGCTCCGCACGGGCTGCTCAAGGTTTTCAGACCGTGCAGGCAAGCCATGTGAATTCCATGGGTGAGACAGTGGCAACTACGTGGTTGGTGCATGGTTTGTCAAACCGTGCAGGGTAACCGTGCGGCCACTTAAAGTTTGGGTTTTTAAGTCCCGGGCAACTCAGGATTTCACATTCCTCCACCATTCTTCCTCCCACTCATGGATCACGTGAGAGTTGCAATTTTCAGAGGTTGGGGGAGATCCTTGGCTCATTTTGGAGGCAAATATAATGGGTTTTTTGGCGGATTGAAGGTGGTTCTCCTCTGGTAAGTCCTTATTTTGGTTCTTGAGGTTTTGGTTAGGGTTATCCCTCTTCCTCTCTTAGTTTTCTAGATATACAAGGGTTTCATGTAGATCTAGGGTTGTGTTGCATTTTTGTGTTAAATTGTGACCTTGTTTTTGTTAGGGAAAGGGTTTTTAGGAGGTTTCAAGGAGGTGTTCACCCAGTTTGGAGCGTGTTTGTGCGAAGAGGTCGATTTCTCCAAACCCTAAGAGGTAGGTGGTTTGTGACTTTCGGTTTAAGGTCTTTGAATTGTATGTGAAAAATCTATAATACCCATGAATGGGGTATTGTGAATTTACTGTTTTAAACCCCGTTAATTTCTTTCTTTGCTGATGTGTGCAAGTAGAGGTTATTTGTATGTGAATAGGGTTACTTTCTATGCTTTGGAGGTGTCACCCATGCATGTTCTGCTTATGATCATTTGGATCTTCTTAGCCTATTAGGCTGTTTTGTTATTTTTCCATGCCAAGTATTGTAGGATGGAGTGATCTTGTTTATCTGACATGCTGATATGTTGTAGACTACTATCTAAGTGGTTATTGAGGTTTACTTTGGCTGATACGCGTTTCTATACCTATTGTACTTACACAGGGTCGTGAGAACCTGGTGTAGTAAACCATAGGGAGAATGGACGTAAGGGATTCTCCATAGTGTCTTTATATTTTTACGATGTGACACCATAGAGGGAATTGACATTGAGTGCTTCCCCAGAGTGTCTGTAGTTCCTCAACGCGGGCTACATGGGGAATTGACGTTGAGTGATTCCCCATAGCACCTTTAGTACGATACGAGACTATAGGGGGATTGACAGTGAGTGCTTCCCCATAGAATCTATGCTTAAGCTGAACCAGAGGCATTAGACTGAGTGTACTACCCAGAGGGTTGCTTGTATCTGTTAGGTAGAACCAGAGGGGATAGGCTGTGAGTACTTCCCAAAGGACTACCTATTTTGATTATTGGATTTGTTTAGTTGTTGCTTGATATCTGAAACTGTGGATTGTTACTGTTGAGTACTTCCTTGTTTACTACTTTCTGCACTTTTACCTGCCATATATTCACTAAATGTTAGGCACAGATCTTGTGGTGGTTGCCTACTGGTATTCGTCTCAGACCCAGTTTGGGCCATGCTTTTTGGCCCAAACAGATTATATTGTTGCAGGTATAGATAAGGGCAAGTGCCCTTATACTTCAGGTACTTGATTTTCTGTGGAGCTGGAGAGCATGAGATCAAGCTTAGGATTGCGATGCTGAGGAGCTATATATATATTTCTTTTGTACTTTGGTTTAGTACTAGTTGTATTCATAATTGTAACTTGTTTGGATGCTTTCATAGACATATATGTAAAATGAATCATTCATATATATATATATATATATATATATGCTCCAGGTGTTTCATTATCAGCCTTCCATAGTTACTATTGTTTGGTGTTATTAGTACTTCCGCTATTTTATATTTGTTTCTCTTCAGCTATGTTACTCTACCAATGTGGGAATAGTTTCCCCACTATCACACCCATGGCCCTCACTACTAGTCGGAAGCCTCTGGTGTTTGGGGAAATTCACTTGAGGCCATGTGACCAACCGGGTATGGGGCACCTCTGGGTGGCTTACAGAACCGGGATGTTACAATATCCAATGTAGGTTTTGGTTTCTTGGTATAAAGAGGAATATTTCCTATTTTGTATTGTGATGTATTGACTTCAAGAGGGTAATGGTTGAGCATCAGTGTCTTGGTAGGTTTCATCAACCACTTCTAGTGGCTATGAAGATGTGGTAGGATGTGATGATGGAATTAGTGATGGGGTTACCCAGGACCCAAGGATCCATAATATTGTTTGGTTAATAGTTTATTGGTTGATGAAAGTAGATCATTTATTATCAATTCAAGAGAACCTTTCAGTGTATGATTTGGGGAAGTTATATATATGGTAGATTTTATTCCTTGATGGATCTCCTTTGAGAATTTTATCAAAAATATATGTGTGTTTCATATAACAGTTTTGGAAGGGGTTACATAAAGATTTGGGAACCCAGTTGAAACCAACTACTGTGTATCGTCCACATACTGATGGATGTCCAAAGATAATGATCTAAATTTTAGTGGATATGTTGTGGGATTTCATATGGGATTTCAGTTTATCATGGTACAATTATTTTTACTTGGTTGATTTTTCATACAATAATAGTTTTCATTATTCAATTCAAATGGAACTGATTGAGGATCTTTATGGTCGACCATATTTCTCAACACTGTGTTAGCATGAGGTGGGTGAGGAAGTTATTTTTGGGATGAGTTTGGTGGATAAGACCTATGAAAAATTATAGTTTATCTGAAAGTATTTAGTCACCACTCAGATTAGATTCTGATCATATATCAATAGGAGGATATAACCCTTGTAGTTTTTTTGGGCGACAGAGTTTTCTTATAGGTGACTCTTTGATTAAGGAATCAATGGTTACAGAAGAAAGGGAAGATAAATTTAAGATTTGTTGGATCATTTGTTATTACCAAGAATATAAGGATAGTGGTATGTTGTTTGGATATTACTCCATGACTTCAAGGTATACATGATGTGTTCAATGTCTCTCAACTTCAGTGGTACATGAATTATCCTACACATGTGATCGACTATGAAGAATTTGATCTAGAGGCTAGTGTATCATTGTTTGAGTATTCAGTGTGATCAAATACTGGGGTGAGAAGGTAATACAAGGAAAGATTGGTTGACTTATCAAAGTCCAATGGCTGTATGGACATATTCCATAAGATACTTCGGAGTGACAATCTCAATGGGCCTAATTGTTTGATCAGGAACTCTAGAGACACTTCTTGGGGATGAGAATTCCTTAGAGGTGTATATTGTAATGGCTAGTAATTTTCAAGTACTTTTGGCCTTAATTTAATCCCTTATTTGATTTCTTTTGAGATATTCTTTCCTTGGGTATAGTCTTGTATAGTTTCTCAATGGTTTAGTAGAGTTTTAGAGTCCTTTAATGGGGTGCATGCTCTAATCACGGTTAGGAAAACTATGTTATTCTTCAAGAAAACTCTATGGATTATTGGAAAAGAGTATATTATGGTGCATTATTAGCACATGGTTGGAGATAATAATGTGACAAACCATGTGACCCAATAAAGGGGAAAAATTGGTTCAAATTTTTCAAAAACATATATACAAACCATGTGGGTTCTCACACAATAACAAAATCACATATTTGCAGTAGTTTTTTCTAATTTGGTAGAGGTTTAAACTGCTTCCAAATGTTTCTAAAATGGTTTCCAAAAAAAATTCTAAAGTTATCCTTGGAATCCAAATTTCATTGGTTCCTTCCATTTAATAGTGGTTTCTGGGAACCATCACAGAACATTTGTTTGTCAAAGGTTTAAACAGCTGCTACAACAAATTTGGCATATTTAGTGGTGGTTAAAACCGCTACTAAATATTTATTTAAAAAAAATCAATGAAATAATATGTATCCCTAAACAGACAAAAAAATAAAAACCAAGAAATCATAATAAAATGTATCCATCCAACCTCCAACACCCGTTAAAAATATCCAACTTTATGTACATAAGAATCAATCCATTATTTAATAATATCACAATACACATGATCGAGAACAAAATATAATAAAGAGGATAAATAATGATGTAACCAAAACCATTGAAATCATTATACATAATGTACCAAATGGGCCTTTGGTTTATGGTACAAATAATATACTTTAAAATTCATTTTTAAAACCACATTTAAAATAAATAGAAATCTAAAGAACACATAAGTAACATCAAAACATAATCACAGTCATGTAATGAGTTCCCTAAAACCATACCATAGACCAAAAAACCCCATCATTACTTGGGAAAATTACTAAAATATAAAAAGGACAACTCCATAAATATTATTTGTTTCAGAACACCATGTATAAATAATTCTATTTGAGAAAACCCATCATGGAAAATTTATGAGACACATAAAGGGAATCAATTTATAAAGACACATCGATGTTGATTGTTAGGGGGTTTATGTTGTAATAAATATCATAGACCAATGAATGGGAACCACACTCTCTATCTATGTCATGGAAGATGACAAGCAGTGCCAAAGCTCTCCCATTTTGAGGATACAAATTTATCCAAGAATAAGGAAAGGAATTGAGGTTCCCTGGGGGACTTGTATATATAACCTCCCAAGAAGTTCCTGATCTCATATCACTTAATTTATTATTGGAATAAAGAAGATCGTAACCATGCATGATAGAAAATATATTAGGCTATAGAACCTTATTTCAACTACTAATTAGTGAATTGCATGGGTGAACTCATGTTTAAAATTTATAAAATTATATCATGACTTTAAAAAATCAAAACACACTCAAATTATGAAAAACCCCTTTATATGAAAAGTAAATTAATATAAAAAAATGATGATTATTGATAAAACTACCATAACTAACCTATATTATATTTTTATAGATAAGAAAACATGTTTAAAATTACTAATCACCCATGAAACTATGAAATAAAAGGAATGGAATGAAGACACTGACCTTAGTCAATGGAAACATTTCACCTTTAATGAATACATCATGAATAAGTCACAAAAGGGACTTTTAAATCCCTAGAAAGTAATAGCACCAATTTAAGATATCCCTAGACATGATACCTAACCACCATGGTAGCTAGGGTTAGAGAGGAAAAGAAGAAAATTGAAGAAACCAAGTTAAAAAGGGGGGATAATGAGTAGGAAGCCATTACCTTAAGATATGAATGAGGAATCCTTAATAAACCTCTTTAAAACCACCAAGTGATGAGTGAAGAGGGAGGGAATTAGCTGGGAGGAGATCATGGGATATATATAATTTGAAGTGGGGGATATATATAAGGGATCCCAAAACTAAAAAATGCTAAATGAAAAAAATTATCACCCATAAGTAGGTTTCACGATTCACCCATATGGTTAGAAAAATCATGTAGTAACCATGAAATATCCTCTAGAAACTCAAGGTGAGTCGACATGGTTTCTGGGAAGTTCTTTATGGTCGATGTTAACCATGTGAAGTTGCACTAGAAAAGAATTTTAGGAATTATGGCCACATGAAATAAAACAATAACCTAATCATGTCCTATACAACTGAAGTTCATGTAAGTGATTTAATCCATGAATCATCGATGTTCATGAATTCCACTAACCTATCACATAGAGACATTTGAATTAAGACATCCCAACCAAATTGATAATGAACTATCATACATAGTCATAAAATTATTTACTAATAAAAGACATGATAAGACAAGAAAAGTGATCTAGAAATAACTTACTAAGAACATATGTTGTGATTCAATGAGTTTTCTAGAAGTGATACCATTAAAAAATTATAAGAAACTATTTACACATTGAAAAAGAAAGAGATATTACCATGTACTCAACCATACCCTAGAAACAAAAAATGTTGTTACCAATCCAAAAAAATACTCCAAAATATCCAAGAATATATATTTTCATGAAATGTAAGGGAAATATATATAACCCTACCATAAACCAAAATATGGTTTATGAGTCACCAAATTAGTGTTAGGTTTTCATAAGTTTAGTTTCACATCATCTCTGAATCCAAAGTGAGCCCTAATCACTACCTAATAAACATTTCTCGACACCCTCTCCATCTCCATATCCGCTTCCTGCTATTGTCACCAGCATAAAAAATATATTGAAAATTAAACTGTGTGGTATATTTAAATTTATTATTTTAAAAATATAAGTTTATGTACTAAATGATTTTGAAGTTGTTTGATTTACTTTATCACTACCATCCATCGATAAAATATCACTAAGGACAGATCCAGTCATCTTCTGGTATATTTATATAAATTATTTCTATAAAGTGATGACTGAGAGTTGAATTGGATCATTAAAATGATTCCTACTTGGAATTCCTATCATTTAATCAAATAAAATTAACTTTAGAACATATATTTCAAAATATTCATGTAGAAAATAAAATTAAAAATCATAACATATGCATAATAATAACAAAAAATATACATAGCTATGATAATGAATGATAGTATGTATAACATAGGTGGTTGATAAATGAATGGATGACTACACATACAATCAATTTTTCCTTCAATCGTGTTATTTTCCTACTATATCATTAATTCATATACATCATCCACCCTTGAAAGACTAATAATTAAAATATCATGATGGGAAAATAGGTTTTCTTATTAATATTGATGGGATTTAATGTCAGAGGTCAGATCTTCCACTTTATCACCCATATCATACAGGTCTCTTTGATTTATGTGACTAACTACACTCGACCCTTCAACCACGACATATTCCACATAATATAAAATTTTCTATTATGATGATAAGATATATGGATCATGTAATTCATGGTCACCAACATCTATTAAGAGAGACATGTTCATAGAGGTAAATTTTAAAGAATCTCTTTTAACACCTTTGATAATATCGGCCCACATGAATTTGAATAATAGAACTAGAAAATGCATGTGGTTTTTTAATTCAATAATATCATTCGACTTTTAATAGTATCTCAATTGGTTTAATGTAAATATTCCACTATTTTTTATTTTCAAACCCTCTTCCTGATCGACTGTATGAAATTTAAATCCATTCACATTATAAGCATTGATCTTTCTAGCCTTTTTTAGAGGACCTTGGGCCAGAAACTTAAAATATAATGACAAATAAACTGGTGTATTGGTATTCATGAACTAAAAAAAGTTATATACATGATTGGATTCAAAAAATATATGTTTCAACCTAATATCTATATTTATTGTAATATTTATGAACTTACGCACCGTAAAAACCATTCTACAAGCTCTTTATTAACAGCTTTTTTTTATGTCATTGTCATTTATTGTTCGGATTCTCATTATTCTCTTTGTTTTTATCATTATCTCTTAAATAAATGAATCAATAATTTTACTATTTAGTAGCACATATCTATGTGCCTATAATAATTCAATTTTTTTCAGTGTAACATTCGATCTCCTCCCAACTAATCAGCCAATATTAGTAAATATTTTTGATTTCCCCATGTATTTGAGATTGATTCAATGTGTCATAAACACATCTGAATCGATTGGATATCGTCTAAATATCATCCAAGTATTTAGAATAAAAGGTAAGACACTCCTATACCAAATAACCTTCACACTACTATAAAATAAGCCTTTAACAGCACTAGAAATGGCCTTTATCAGTTATAGAAAAGAAATGTCAATGTGAGGGATATTAAAAGCCCAAGACTTTTATCAGTGCTCCTTAAATCACCACTAAAATAATCCTTTATCAGCACTGTATAAGCACTAATAAATTATACCCTTATCACCACTTTTAGAAGTGCTGATAAATCTGTTTTTTATCAATGATTTTAAAAGCACTAATAAAGATGTTTTTTATCAGTGCTTTCAAAAGCACTGATAAAAGGCCATACTGTAGTAGGTTGTAACAGCACACCAAAAAACCATAAGCACCAAAAGAACCAAAAACACATCATATATATCATTAAAAACAAGTCCTAATATAGAATTTAAATGAAATGAAATTTACAACACAAATTCTAGAAAAAAACACAATATTATAGACATTTCAAACATTGCTTTATACAATTACATAAATACAAATTATTACATACATTAAAAAACAATAATAACTATAAATGTTACCACAATTTCCATTTAATTCCTTTATCGAACTACAAACAATGCATGAGAAGCTTTGAAAAAACCACATCAACTCAAATAAAAGAATTCACCTGTATAAGAAAACAATTATTATTTGAGTAATACTAAGAATAAATAAATTAAATATAAATATGAAATTATACATTAATTATATGGAAAATAATTTTACTATAAAAACATCAAGATTGCCTCTATGATTGACAAGATACAGTATTGTTTCTCTTCCTACAAAGGAAGTGGAGGTAACTTGAATGAAAGTGATAAATTCACAACTATAGGGGTGAAAAGGTTTTAAGGGAGAAGAATCCTGAAAGTTGGACAGATCAACCCAACTCGAATAAAAGAATACACATATATAAGAAAACAATAATTATGAGATTAATACTAAAAATAAATAAATTAAACATAAATATGAAATGATACATTAATTCTATGGACAACGGTTTTACTATGTAAACATAAATATTACCTCTGTTATTGAGCAGAGGTAGCATTATTGATATTTTTGCGAAGGAAGTGGAGGTAACTTTAAAGAAAGTGATAAATGCATCATTTCAAGGGTGAAATTATTTTAAGGGAGAAGAAGCATGAATGTTTTATAGATAACCCCAACTCAAACAAAATAATCCACCTGTATAAGAAAAAAATTATTATGTGAGTAATGCTGAAAAGAAATGAATTAAACAGAAATATGAAAAAATACATTAATTTTATGCAAAATTATTAACTATGAAAACATCAAGATTAACTCTATGATTGAGTATAGGTAGCATTGTTTCTATTCCCGTAAAGGAAGTGGAGGTAACTTGAAAGAAAGTGATAAATGTTCCACTGCATGGGTGAAAATATTTTAATGGAGAAGAAGCATGAAAGTTGGATAGAGCACCCCAACTCAAACAAAAGAATCCACCTGTATAAGAAAACAATTATTATGTGAGTAATACTAAAAATAAATGAATTAAACATAAATAGAAAACAATACATTAATTCTATGGACAATGATTTCACTGTGAAAACATCAAGATTCCCTAACAAAACACAATCAAGTTACCCAGTTACCCAAGATTCCCTTTTATTTATGCTCAACAAAGTTTCACATTAACATGCCACTAACATAGAACATTTTCACATGCAATTCATGCCAAACAAATTACACATAGTGTGCCACTACTTACACACTCAAACTCATTTGAAAACATACGTACACAAAATCATTTCACAAACATTCCTCACACTTATTGTGTGTATTAATAATTCATTTAAAAGTTTTTTTAAAATAACCCCTAGAGGAACTGTAAGGATTTACATCAAAAACACACCCCAGTTCACATGAAAATGATACTTTAAAAATCAAATGCACCACATAACGTCATTGAACATAATTTGTAAAACTTATATAATTTAATAGATATATTAACTAATTTATAGAACACTCAAAATTAACAAAATCAGAGTTTACACCAATTCACAACCAATTCCATAGCAAGTACCTTTTAAAAAAAATTGTACAAAACCCGAAATCATTTTGAAAACATGTAATGCATACTTTAAAAAAATTTACAATTCACATAAAAAAGGTTCAACATGTTATACATGGAAAATATGTCAATTTACTTTAAGAACATACTTTTAAACCTATTCGAATTTATGCGCCTTTGAAAACATGATTTTCACCTTTAAAATAACCCATAAAACACTTCCACAGAACACCGCACTAAAACACACACACACAACATAGCCATTTTCTGTTACAAAACCCAAACCCAACACAAATCACGCCAAACCCTTCGAAAACACATTTCGTATCACTCAAACCATTTAATAAACCATTTACACATCCCAAATTTCATTTCTAAAACAAATTCTTCATTATTTAAGCACTTCATAACTCATACTCAAAAGCACACAACAAAGATAAAAAGCCCAAAATGATCTATTTCCCAAAAAACCTTTTTCAACACACGTTCGTCTTAAACATCCGTAAAAAATAATTTCATACTACTCAAACAATTAATTAAACACTTCCACTAATTTTTCGCAATAAGGACTATATAGAAACATAAAAATTTCTTTTTAGAAATTTTATTTTCAACACAAATGCATGTCAAAGCATTTCCAAAACATGTTCGCACCACCAAAATAAACTATAGAGCATGAAAAAATTAACCAACTGAGAAAATTAAATTATCTAAAATTTGTAGGGCATGGAACCACCAACCTCGGGTGGAGAAAATTCAGAAAAGTGATGAGAAACCCCATCTGCATCGCAACCAAAATTGAAAAATAGATGTCAAATGAGATTTTCGTGCAATTAGAGCACTAGTCAAATGGTGTGATTCAAGATTTGATTCACTTAGGTGGAGTACCGCCAGTGGGTGGCTTCTATAGAAATCTCCTGATATCACGATGATATTGTAAATGGTTAGGGTTTTTAAAATATATTTCGATACTTTTATCTATGCTTAAAAATAAGTGCTGATAAAGATCCATTTTCTTAGCACTTATTACTTAAGCGCAGATAAAATGAATCTTTACCGATGCTTTTTTAGCACTAATAAAGGTAGGTATTTATCAGCGCTAAAAACGTGCTGATAAATGTTAATTTTATATGCATGTTAGTTAGCGCTGAAAAATCCCCATCTTTATCTGTGCGAATAAATTGCTGATAAAGATGATTTTATCAGTGCTTATTACTTAATCACTGATAAAGGATTTATAATTACAATTATAGATAAAAATTATAAATATTTATATATACTTAATAAATATATAAAAATATAAATATAGTAAATATATTCCTTTCTAAATATATTTATTATAATTTTATAATTATTTATTTATAATTATAGAAATATTTTTAAAAAATAATATCTATATAATTATATATATTTATATAATTATCTTTATATAATTATACATATATATATTTAATAAATATATATAAATATAAATATAGTAAATACATTCATTATTTAAGTAATTTTATTATAAATTTAATAATTATTAATATATATATTTATAATTATATAAATACTTTTAAAAAATATTTATTTATTTATAATTATAAATATATAATTGTATAAATATAGTAAATGTATATTTATAAATATATTTATTTATAAATATTTTTTTACCATTATTAATGAATATCTTCTTTTAAGTGCATGCATCTATGTTAAAATTGAGTGAAATTGAATAAATTAAGAATAAGTACAGTTTAAAAATATTGAAAATATGGATAATATTGGTCTCTGGATTGTAAATAAAAATGAATTAATTACATATATTTAAAATCAATATAACACACATTTGATCTATGTTAAATTGAAAAATGAAACGACATTCAATTATATGTCGAGTACAATACAATTATAGTCAATATTTTTAATTCATATTAATTTTTAATTATAAACCATTATTCAATAGACATATGACTATTAATGTAAAGCACATAAATATTTTGTAATATATAAATCATATATATATATATTAATATATATCTATATATTTAATATATACAATTTAATAACATTAATTATTATATTTATCTAGTTAATAAAATGTTTAATAATTAATAATGTGTAATCAATCTATTCATTTTTATTAGTAATTATTTAAATAATAAAATTTGTAAATTTTTTTAATAAACATATTTTTTATTTTTTATTTATTTAATTATTTCATTTAATTTATATAAATATTAATAAGAACTAAAAATAAAGTGTTGATAAAGGATACCCATTATTAGTGCTAAAATTAAAGTGTTTGAAAAGCATACCCTATATTAGAGCTAAAAATAAAGTGTTGATAAATGATACCCTTTATCAGTGCTAAAAATACAGCTCTGATAAAGAATACCTTTATCAGCGATAAAAATAAAGCACTGATAAATGAAACATTTATCTGCGCTAAAAAAATGCGCTGATAAATGGTAAAATTTATTGTAACATTATTTAGCATCAATAAATATGCCATTTATTAGTGATTTATTTAGAACTGATAAATATCAGCGCTGTTAAAGGCATATTTTTTAGTAGTGTCTAAAATAGAGCCTTTAGGTTGATCTTTATTTTTCACATATGTTTTCAAATATACAAGATATCTGGGAAATAAAATAAATAAAACATAATTTTTTATTTTATAAAGTTCCAAGAATTGATTATTTAAAATCAGAAACATATAAATAAAGTACCTCTCAATTGGATACATCCATCGATAATGTATTGGGCAACCTAAACTAGCTTCCTCGACCAAATGCATAGTTAATGTATCACGATAGTAAAAAATGATGGAGGAAAGATCATCTCCACTACACAAAGTGTCAATAGAAATCCCTCATGAAGGTTATGAATATCAAATGGCTGTAGAGTTTTCTCACATAGTTGTCTAAACAATGTGTAAAATTGGAGTGCAACAACAGTAACTTTTTAAGTTAATAATGTACACAATGCCAATGGTAGTAATTGTTATAACAAAATATGTGAATCATGACTTTTCAATCAATGTAACCTACGATTCTTTAAGTCAGCACACATTGAGATGTTACTTGAATACCCATCAGATACCTTTATATGTTTTAAAATTAGAAGTAATGTATCTTTATCCCTATTTTTCATTGAAAATTTTTCCAGTGCATACTTTATATTCTCATCTAGACAGAGATCATGCTTTATGTTCATTGTTTGTAAGCCCTTCTGATCATTAATATGTTCCTTCAATTTTCCATCCTCATTAACCAATGTGTAGATCAAATTTTCACAATCATTCTTCTCAATATTCATAAAATCATGATTATTCCACAAAAAATTAAATTACCAATATATAAGTCTAAATAATATACTTTTTTTCCATTGTTGTGTTCCAATTTCACTTAACGATGCACTTTGCACTCATTTCCCACTATCATTAAAATGATACACTTTCACAAATTTTGTTTCAATATTTCAAAACCTATATATAACTTTGGAGGTGGTCTAAAATCAATAGAACCATTGAATTTTGACTTGTTCTACCAAAATCTATGAGATGCATCAATAAATATTCGATAACACAAGAAGAACCATTTTTTACTATGAGTTAGTCATTCGAGATTAGCATCAATGTTTCAAAAAGGATAATCCAAACCCATGTAAGTGTTCCAACCAGCTGAATTCCCATGTCCAAGGAAGTCACTAATGGTCCACAGTAGAGAATCTTACATTTTGATCATTTTTCTATAAGATGCATCATATGTATCAACACCATTGCTCCATAAATCCTATAATTCTTTAATTGTTGGTTGGAAGTATACATCAATATCATTTCTAGGAATTGTTTTTCTAGTAATAATCATTTAAATGATAAAATACATTTTTTCTACACATCCATGGAGGCAAATTGTAATTGATAAAAACAACTATCCAAATTCTATAACTGGTGCTCAAAGTTCCAAATGGGTTGAATCCATCAACAACCACTCCCTATCACATATTCATAGGATCAAATAATAAATATTGATGTAATGAATTAAATTTCTTCCATGATTTTGAATCTCTTGGATTTAACATGAACTCATCATTGTTATTATCTATAGAATGAAACTTCATGTGCTCAGTGGTTTTTGATGACATGAATAGTATTTACAATCAAGGATTTAAAGGAAATCAATGAAAAACCTTTATAGGTGTGTTCCTTTCTTATTTTTCATATTAGTATGTTGATTTAGACTTCCAACATCACCCATTGTCTACCATCAATAAGAATAACACTTTTTTCAATCCTGTCTTCTTGAATCCTCTCCCCAATAAATAATATAATCATTGGGACAAGAATTATTTTTGTATAATTCAGACCAAGATTTTTAACAAAATTTTTTATATCATAAAAAATTCTCAATGATCTTAGCTTCATGAAATGTATCATGAAACAATTACAATATCATGCACATAACCATATTTGTTATTACACACAAGCATTTTATATGGTACAACTTTAGAAAAAAATAATGTTTTAAATATTTGAAGCAACCACCATACTTCTCTTGATTTCCATCATCAACTAAACCATGAAAAACATTTTTCTACTCATTTAAGTCCTATATTACATTACTATCAACATAATCAAGAGTTGGATCAAATGATATGTCACAATCTTGATCTAGTTGCCCTATAGTTCCAAAAACATCACTTGTCAATTTTCTATTTGTAGTACCATCAACTAGTTGTTTTGATATGTTTGGATGTTGATGTTGTTATCTTTAAATTTTGAATACATCATTTATATGGTTTTTCATTTCAGTATCCATTTTTGATGAAGTTGGGAGCCCATTCTGTCGATTGACATCAATTCTCAAACTTTCTATATCATTCAATTCTCTATGCCAAATCAAAAACAAATAATGAGTAGGGAATTTCTTCAACATCAAGTGTTTAAAAACTCCATATCTCTTAAACCATATTTTAAATTTACATTTAGGAAATTTAAATCATATTCTCCCATCAATGGATCAATTGTAAATTGAAAAATCTAAAAACACCTCCAAAACCTTATCATACTGAGGTGTGTTCCTCATTAATGTGATCCTGCTTTTATCCATATATATCATAATGTTCCTACACTTTAAAAAAAAATTAAAACACATAAGTCTTACTAAGGAGTAAAATAGATAAATGGAAGTGAAAAAAACACAACCCAGGTAATTATAATAAGATTTATATAAGTAATAAAAAAGAAAAAAAAATTAAAATCAATCATGGATAGTATTATGTAAAATAGAAGTAGGAGAAAAATAATAGAATTATTAAGAATCACACAAAGATGTATCAATAAAAAACACCCCCTCATGGGATCACAAGTCTCCTTTGGCATAACTATAGTCACACAAGGCTCAAGAGGGTCTCACACATTTATAAAAAAATTCTTAAAGTTTCAATTGGTCTTTAATTGAGAGATTCATAAGCCAAGCCATTTTCACACCATTTGAGAACTATATTTCAAATGTTATTTTAAAATCATTTATCAAACCACACATTGAAAACCAATTTAGAAATCTAACTTTTTCCATAAAATCACTTTTAAAGGAAAGAGACCCATCTTTAAAGGAAGCCAACTGCTATCAAGAACCCATTTTTCAAGACAAAACTTTCACCTTTTTAAAACATTTCAATCCACTATGAGACAATTGGTCTCCAAAACATTTAAAAATTTTATTAGATTCCAATTATCATCAATTCCTAAAACATGCATCTAAAATAATATACACACATTTTAAAGACAAAACTAGTGTCGAACACCCCTTTAAATAGTTAATTACCATCAAAAAAGCCACCTGGAATTTTAACAACCACTTGGAATGTGATATTTAAAGAATAATGAACATCCATTTAGATGGTAATATATTACATGAATGGGAATGTTAAACGATGAGATAGATAAGATATATATACTATTTATTTTTTATATTATTTTTATAAAGTAATTATATCATTTTTATTATGTTTATATAATTTTAATTTATATTGGTAAAGATATTGAATAGGTAGTGAATTAATAATGAAAGATAAGTTTGAGAGTTTCTATATCATATATGAAAATAACTCTTGAAAAAATAATCTAGAATCAGACCAACATAGGATAAAAAAATGATTCTACTCTTCCCAAATAAGGATGTATACCTTTATCCCAATCCCATTTCAAACAATTTTCACATGATGAATTTAAAACATTATATATTTATAAATCATTGATATGAAACAAAATGTTTTATTTTGGTAAAAACACTTTTTTAAAAATTTCCATTCGCAAGTAATGTTAATCAAATAAAAACAATAATGACTTCAAAATACCAATGTATATCCATAAATTTCATTATCATTTCCATGATGTATAAAATAATGATTTACATTGAAATTTGGTTAATCTTACTAATGATTTTCTATGGATACTATAAACTATATTAACTACCTACTTTAAACAAAAACACATGTAGTTAAAACAACACAATTAATAAACTACTCAATTAATAAACTACTCAAAAAAAATTCTTCAAAATATTAGTTTATATGCAATGAAATATTTAAATAAATAATTTAAGGCTCAAAGTAGTAGTATCTATATACAAAATTTATGTAAAACATTGTATTAAAAGCATAAATAAATGATCTACCTAATATAAGACCAAAATAAACACCCATGAAATCACTTATAAGCATTTAATGTAAATAAGAAATTCAAAAATCAATCAATAAATAATGTTTTACTTAATTTAAAACATCACAGTTATAGGAATCATTCAAAAAAATCTCTATAAAAAGATATAATATGAAGTATTATAATAAAAGAAAAACAATTAAAACATCTAAGGGAACATACACAACATATTTATTTTCCAACTAGTTATAAATATCACCCAAATAGAATCCTCTAATCATTTAAAAATACCCCCATCAGTTTTATAAAACCACAATATATGAGTACTTTATAAAACCTATAAGCTTTAAAACATCTAGTCGGTTTAGAAAGGAAATAAATGAAATATCTACAACAATAAAAAAATTACAACCCATAAAATCTATAAAGATCTATCTATGCTGAATTAATTTTGTGAAAAACCTTATATCATATTTTTATAATAATTAATACACTTTAATAATTATAAAAAAAACTAAAACTTGAAGATTACCATTATACTTTGAGACCCAGGTGATATATACAAGTAGGCGACTATACAGTCAAGCCAATAATCAACCTCATCTATATATAAAACAAAAATTCACATCATTAGAGATTTCCAGGAGTTACTAGGAGTAAGAAAAATTGAGAGAGGGGAAATGGGAAGAAGAGAGAAGAAAAAATACCAATAAGGGAGGACTTATCACTGGGGGAGTTGAGGGAGAAGGGGGGTCGGGTAGGATGGTTCGTGGGAGAATTATAAGGTGATGGATTAGGGGAATCAAGGTCGACTACAGCTCTCACATGGGATTGAGTGAAGTTAATGGATCAGGGGAGGGATAGGTCTTGGGAAAGGGCTAAGATAAGGGAGGTAACTCAGATGAGGGAAAGGGTGGGGGCGACGGGTTGTGGGGTTGTGACTGCAGCACCGACGACGGCTCAGGGGGGCTCAAGATCATAGGGCTCAAGAGATACCCGAATGCCGGTGAGGGGGAAACCACATTGGTTATGGATCATGAGTCAGAGGGAGATTGGGGGAGAAGGATGGGGAGTGATAGAGAAGTTTATTATTTTTAATAAATACATAATATTTAGCTATGGTTTTTAAAGAACAACTATGAAATCATTTAAATTTATTTAGCGGAGGTTTACTAAACTACTACTAAACTGTGAATTTTTTGTAGTATTCGAATAGGAAGAAAGCCTCATATGGTTGGCACATGGTTTAGTAAATCATGTGAAAAAACCATATTCTGGGTATTAATTAATATGAAAAATAGATTTTAAGCCTAAAACCCCTCTGAAAACTCTAATTTCTTCTCTTATGCCTAGGGATCATAAACACAGGGACTCCAGTAGACATTTTTTGGTTAATTATTTTCCTATGTTCTTCAATTTTACTAGATTAGAAGGACCATCAATGTATTTGAATGATTTTCCTCTATTCTTCACGTTCTTCATTGATCTCCTCTTTTCCTATAGAACAAGTCTTAGGTCTAGGATTCTATGGGTAGATATATAAACCCTTTTATGATCTTATGGTGAATTATTGGATAATTGATGAATTTTTGACTGGATCTAGATAATTATCATATTTTACTTGAGCATATATAGATCCACCATTGATGGTATATCTTGTTGGGTGAGTTTAATTGAATCTAATCCTATGTCTCTTTGTCTTCTTAATTTTTATTCTATAATCCCTTATTGTGGTGAATTGGGATTAATTCAAGGGATCCTTGGAATATGGGTTTGATTCGGTTAGTGTGCGGTCATAATTTGAGTATCATATCTTGATAAACCCTAATGTTGGCATCGTTTCTCGTAAGTAAGGATATTTCTTTCCATATAGAGGATGTGTATATATTTTTTGGCATGATATGATGCTTAATATCCTTTAAGACCATGTTTCATGTTTTATCATATGTGTGTATGTGTGTATTCCACAAGACCATGTTTGTGTATGATCACATGTGTGTCTGTGTGTAGCTATTAATACTCATGTTTTTTTATATTTTTATGCCTATATGTGTTATTCCCATTGTGTGTGATGTGTGGACATCGAAGGATTTTATTTTAGAATTGAATGACAGGTGGATAATCATGGTTTGTTTATCCCTTAGAGGGGGAGCATGGACAACATCCAATGATATTGATGATGGAATAAGACACAAACAAGGGCAAAACATCCTTAAGGCTTGACCCCAGGTAGTGTCGAGATATGAATACCATATGGCCCAACCCAAGGTGGAAATGGGGTGTGTTGATCTTGTGGTCTAACCCATGATTATGAAGGGTCTCTATGGCCTTATAACTCGACCCAAGACTCCTTATCCTTATGGCAGTTGAGTTTCATTATCCTTATGGATGCTATGAGATACATGTGGTGTCCTTGTGGTTGAATCTAGTCCATGACATCTATTATTATTTTCCCTCTACCATGTAGCTAAAGTAGGTAAAATCAGGGATCACGGTATCTTGGTTAGTGCACAACTTCTTAGAACATGATTGATTGTTACTTTATTTCACATTTATTTATTATCATGTCATACACCGCTATGCATGTGCACTTATAGTAAGGATACATTGTTGGTTCCCTACTGGGTTTATACTCACACTATGCATGGGCATCTCAGTGCACATTCAGAATTCATAATGAGGGATCTAGGGAAGGGAAAGGGTCCAATGAAAGGATGCAGAAGAGATAGTGCATGGTGTCTGAGGCAGTACTGGGAAAGGATCTAGATATATATTTCAATATTTTCATTTATTTTCACATTATTTCTTATACACTATTTTACATGCCACACTAGGGGTCCCTCTTTTATTTTAGGTATGACTAATGTTCCATGTGTCATAGCGTTGTGATTATATTTTATTTCACTATGTTATTCTATGATATTGTTTATGATTTCTATATTTGTGGTTTATGGCTATTGATAAATAGGTTATAGTCTCCCCACTTCTAAATTGTGACACTCATTTCTAGTTGGTAACCTCTTGCATATGAGAAGGTGTGCATGGGGTCACTTGGAACCCCATCCTAGATAGAGTGATTTGGTTCGGGGCGTTACAACTGAAGTCTTATAAATCTAAGGAAAATTCTAAATAACAGGTTATATTCTTATAAAATTGATGTAAAATCTTACAAAATATGGACTTACTGAAATTATTGCCTCTCACTACTTATAATAACTCTTACATAGTTGAAGAAGAAGTCTTACTCTCATTAATAATACCTCAATTCTAGTAGCCTAAAATCAGTGGTTACTTTATTATCTCAACATAAGATACAATAAATCACTTCCTAAAGGACTGAATAATTTATTAGTTTTTTAAAACTAGTTACATACTAGAATTTCACATTACATTTGAAAAATTAAAATAAAACATAGTATTTTATTCGATAACACCATTATTCGCTTCAGAATATCCCTATATATTAATCATATAAGAACTTCTGACATCCTATGGAAAGAAAACATAAAAAATGGATGATATTAGATGATTTGTAAGGTTATGAATATGGGAGAATCTTACAAGGAATGTATAATATGGTAATAATAAATGATGATCAAGTAATTCCATGTAAATAATAACATGAGATAGAAACTTATCTACAAATAGTAAGTCAAATAATTACATGGACATCAATAAATGAATTCATAATGACGGAATTCATAATACCGAACATCTGAAATATACCATCAATACCTTGACCAAGACATCTAAAAATATAATCAAGGCCTTGTACGATGACATATGAATAAATGGTTAAGGACTCATCCAAAACCCAAGCTAGTTTGTCTCATGATACCTATTGATGCCTATAAGATCTATAGATGTCCCCAACCACCACTAAATAAGTCCAATTCATTCCTCATATGAATAAATAATATAGTTTAATCAACACGCATTAACAAAATCAATAATTTTCCATATTGGAAGAACTAGTCATACAAAATATCAACACTTTCCACAGTCAAACTGATCATAAACCATACATTGACAAATGATGAATGATATAATTATAGTACATCCAAAATATAATATTCAAAAAATTATTTTTACATAGATGAAAATATTTTAAATATATTACTAGAATATTTCTTAAGGAAAATACCCTTTTTTACTTGGAAAATAATTTTTAAAATATAAAAACATTGCATGTAATAAAGAACTCATTTGATTTGAAAATAACCTTGTGAACTTGTAAATAAAACTTTAAATAATTGATAAATCATAATATTAGGAAATTTCTTTCATGCCTCATAAGTTAAAAAATATTACTTTAACACTTTTGTAAGAAAAGTCATAAAATTAGCTTTTTCAGAAAATAACAGGAGGATTCCTTTTAAAAAATTTGTAAAAACTAAAAAAATGGTAAATATGATTTTTGAAAAATCATATAAGAATAAAAATAATTGAAAATATTTTTAGAAAACATGTACATGGAATATAAATATCCATAGATGAGACTTAAAAATAACCAATTCCGAATAGTGATAAGATTTTGAAATAAACTCTTACCTTAGGTTCGATTTACTTGTACATGTTTGAAACTCCAGTATAATAAATATAGATTTATTATAAATCTATTACAAATAATTAATATTATATATCATACCATTTATTCTTTACTAATAATATTTTATCACCCTTTTATTATCAATTCATTGTTAAAGTCACTGTTTTAGGTGGTAACTGCTTCATTTTTCATGTATGTTTTGATTCAGTAGTTCCATTAATTATAATTTTATCATGGTTTCATCATCTCCAAAATATTATTTATGGTATAAATATAATATATATTAAATATATAAATATTTAGAGTCATCCATAAAGATAGATAAAAATTAATTACACAGTTCATAGAGATGGTATGTCGTACATATGCGTGAATATTGTTTTCAATTTTCAATGGATGGAAAGAAAGAAATATGAATAATAATTTATCATTTAATAAAAATATTTATTTCATAAATATAATATATACTCATTATTTATATATTTATAATCATCAAATTAAATTGGTGATGAAAAATTAATTACATTGTTACATGGAGACGGCAAGTCGTGCATACACAAAAGTGATGTTTTCTCATTTTTATGATGGAAAAGAGATGAAATATGGTTGTCCCATAATCATAATGAAATATAATTATATTTAAGATATTATATTTATTATTTTATTATGGTTAAAACAAGTGAAGAGGAATCATAAGAAGAAATAAACATGGAAAATTCGGTAAAGATGATTACCTCTTCTTCAGTGGACTGCCTTTAGATATATTCTTAAGGAATTTAGGGTTGTTATTTTGGAAGGTAAATAACCACAATAAATTGTATAATTATGTTTATAAGTGAAATTTTTGGGGTTTGGTCAAGATATATGTTTCAATTTTTTTAAATAATTAAGGGAGGAGGTTTCCTTTTATAATTGAGGTGTGGGGCACTTTTGGAATTTCTTAAATATTAAATTAATATAAATCAATATCTAATTCCAAATGGATATATAGTAATTTATTTATAAAATAATATGATTATGGTTCAAAATTATCTCATTAAATAAAAATTAGGTAATTTTTAACTATGTTTTTATCCTTATATTTTGGTTTTAACCTCTTGTCAACCCTTTTTAAACTTATCATGTCAATAATGTTTTTTACTCTTTGAGGGTTAATATAATTACTATAAATAGAAAAACATCCTATAAATGTAATAAGGTTGATTTTATAAAACATATACTCATAAATTTTTGAAATATAAATTTTTAGTAATTTCATATCATTTAATAAAGTATTATTTATTATAAAATATCCATAATGTCTATCTTTAGAACTATTCATTACTTTGACTTTAATAATATTAAGAAAACACGTATAATTTGAAAAAAATATTTTATTACATTTCCATAATATTTTTTATTGTATAAAATTCATGGATCTCATTATTTATCTCAAATTATATTACTTTTTATATTTTAAATATTATTTATTTGATTTTCCCATTAATTGAATAATTACTGCATTAGCATCGTGTAAGAATTTAAGGTAATTATTTATTAACTAAAAATTGAAAAATATACCAAGATGAAGATAAATATTTTATATTTCAAAATAATTTTTTTATCTAAACATATCCTCTAGATAACCCAATATTAAAAATATTATATTTATTAAAAACAAGAGTGTGACGTGTTAGACTTTCCTTGAAATAAAATATTATAGTGGTCATAATCTCATCCAAATGGATATAAAATGGAATATAACCGAATATTTCAAGATAATGGATGAAATTTAATTATCAAATAATATTAATTCAAGTTTTAGGATCATTTTATTGTCCTTATAATTTTATTTTTAACTTTAATCACTCGATTTATCTTTTACCATGGTAACAAAAATTATTATGGTTACTATTCATATCTAACAAAAATAAAAGGGGTTATTTTACTAAATTTATAAATCTTGAATCAAAACAGGAAATATATTGTCAAAATTCAGAACAAAAAAGTTCCAGAATTAAAATTAAAATTAAACCAGCTAAATGCAATGAAAAACATTTTTTTTTGAAAATGCCTTTTTAAGTATAAAATTTTTTTTATATAAAATTTAACCTTAAAATTGATTAAAATGAACTTAATTGGATTATTAATAATAGAATAAAACTATTTTTAATTTTAAACTATTTTTTAACAAAATGATACTTCTAAAATGCTTGAAATTAAAATATTGTTTCAATAAAAAGCAGTATATTTCACTATTCATTGAAAAATCAACCTTTTTAGAAAAATCGCAAAAATTCACACTAATAAAAATTTAATATTATTATTTAAAAAATTAATTTAATTTTATCAAATAAATTTTATAATCGTGGGAAAAATTAATTATTTTATTTTCTCAAAAAAAGTTATAAAATCTATTTTTAAAGAAAATGTATAAAGTGAATTTACTAAAATTTGAGTGTTTATTTCATAAGAATTAATCAATAAATATGTATTAATTAATACCTTTATATATATATATATATATATCATATTATGGTTATTCTTATTCACACTTTCAAATTTTAATGGTTAGGTTATAACGATTGTGTTAAAATAATAATATTTTAATAATGCATCACAACTCATTTAAGCATGGTGTTGTGTGTTATATATGCTATCAAACATAGAATAATTTTAAAATATCTAGTCTGCATGCAGCATAAGATATCAAAAAAATTAAATTTATTTAAAAATAAACATACCATAAAATCTTGTGGTGTTGCATTCTTCCCTCCTTTAGAAAATTTCTTCCTCAAAATTTCCTAAATGTCACCTCATGAATATATTTATGTAGTTATTTATCATAATTTCATTAAGTTCCCATATCACCTATTATATATTATTGTTTATACAAATTAACTTTAACATCCAAATAATCTAATTACTCAACACTTGTTCTCTAGAGTCCAGAATCTTGATAGGATATTCACAATAAGATGGATCAGGTTCCAATTCTATTTCTTCAAAGCTGAGAACATGCATTAGGTCTGACATGTAAATCCTTAATAATGATATATAGAACACATCATGTACTTTAGAGAGTTTATGTGTAATTTCTAAATGGTATTCCATATCTTTAATTATTTCTAGAATTTCAAAAGTTTTTATTTACCGAGGGCTCAATTCTCATTTCTTACCGAATCTTATAACACCCTTCCACAGAGTTACTTTCAAGAAAATTTTATCACAAATTTGAAATTAAAAATAATTCCTAATGTTATCAATATAGATATTTTTATAGATTTGGTATTCCTTGATATGGTTTTGAATATTCTTTACCATTTCCATTGTTTCCCCAACAATTTCTGGTCCTGCAAGCTTCCTTTCAGCAACTTAATACCAACAATTTGGGGTATGACAAATTTTTCCAAATAATTATTCATACAGTGCCATTTGAATTCTTGAATGGAATCTATTATTATATATTAATTCTACTAAAGTTAAATATTTATCCCACATAGCTTGAAAGTCAAGTGACCATGGTCTCAATGTGTCTTCTAATGTTTGAATTTTCCTTTTGAATTACCCATCAGTTTGATGATGATAATCCATGCTTAAATAAAGATCGGAATCAAGATAATTCTAAATAATTTTATAGAATTTTGATGTAATCCATGGATCTTGATCTGACATAATTAAAATAGATGTTCCATGAGGTCATACTACTTCATTACTATAGAGTTTTGAAAGGAACTCTAGAGGTAAATCTTCTCTTATAGAGAGGAAATGTGCAGATTTGGTAAGTCTATAAAAAATAACCCATATCACATCATTCATTCTAGGATTATTTGGAAATATAATTACAATGTTCGTAGTAATGTCATCCCATTTAAATGTATGAATAATCATAGGTTTCATTAATCCTATGGATTCTATCTCTCAGCCTTCACCTATTGACAAAACAAACATCTTGATACATAATAATTAATTTCATCCTTCATATTATCCAACCAAAAATGTTCCTTCAAATATCTAAAAATCTTGGTGCTTCCAGGGAATATAGAGAAATTTAAGATATGAGAATCATCAAATAATTCCATTTTTATCTCAGGTATATATGGATGATAAGATGAATTCATATATACTTTTTTATATTATTTATTTATGGATTTAAATTGATTTATTTGATAATGTTATTGGTATATGCTCAATTATGTAGGAATGAGGCTTCACAATATTCAAAAGAAGAAATTAATAAAAAGTGTAGAATTTAGCTATTACACATTGTGACTCAGAATTACACATCATCTAGTAAGAGTTCATAGTTCGTGACAGGCCGTGATCCAAGCCATGAAACAAGATGCGAAGTCAGTAAATAAAGCTTCCAGTACACGTCGTGAATTAGCGGAACATGATGTGACTTCAGTCAAAGTAGTTACATGATAAATTATCTCCAGTACATTTCTTTAATCCTCAGTACATGATGTGTAAGTAGTTAAACCTCATTAATCGGTCCAGATGCACACAAGTCACATGGGAGATCCAAAAACCAGGGATATCTAGGCGGATTAACGGTACATTATGTTTACCTCTAGTACACATCATGACCAAATTCACCTATATAAGCAGCATCTCAGAAACACATTTCACAGTATTCTAGGATGGGATTCCTCTCTGTTTTTCATTCCCTTTGAGTTCTTTCATATTTTCCCTCTCTCAAACTCAAATTTCTTCGGTGTTTTACATTTTATTTCAATTAAAGAGACATGGATCATGTTTCCTTCAATGCTTTAAAATTCCAATTACTTCATTTTTCGATTTTTATCTTCACTTACCAACGAACACACTTTAAATTCATTTCCCCTTTCTATTTCAAGTAATCATTTAATTAAATTTGTGATTCATCTTACACAAAACCCCAATTGCATGTTTATTTCCTTTTTTAGTAAATCCAACCATTTCATGATTAGAAATTGTTCTATTTCAAATTCAATTAGCATGTTAAGAATGAATTTCATTATTTATTTAATTGCATCTTCACCCACTATGAGTAGATAAACCTCATAGTGATAGGGATCAATATTAGATGTATCTAACCCCATAATCATTCCTTAAATATAATTTTGGATACACAAATGAATTAGTAATAAGGATAAATAATAAAATTCTACCCAATTCATGTGAACATCTCAGACCATAGGATATTCAAACGGAAGACCCTATCTTGATTAAGGTAGAATAGGATACGATCACTATCCTAGGAAACATTCTAACAAAGAATCCAAACTTAATGTACTTAGGCCGTTACTGTCTCCCAATCATGTAATAGTCACTACTTAGGTAGAACTAGGTGACTTGACAAAAGTCAACTAGCAACTGCTATTTGCTTCACATCCTAAGCCTTAGGACCCTACCAAGATTAGAATTAAGTTCATCCTTTCTCCTGATATGAAAAATTGATCCCAAACCCTCCTTAAATATTTTAATTCACTTATAACCATAGAATTAGTACACTCCCAAATGCCAATCCAATTTGAAAGGACTTATACCTAAGGGTCTCAGGGCAGTGATACTCTATAGAGAAAAATTTCTCTTCATGGGACCGACCCCACACTTCTACTATACTATGACTAAGTTGTAAGTAAAGATTGGGACATAATAAATTCAATCTGACTGTAGCCTGTAAAAACCCAATGATGCATGCGGGCATGTAAAATTTTGGAACTGTTTTTGGGGAGAAATGTTGTGCTTTTTCAAGAACCCTAACACTTGAACTAGGATTACCTTTCCCTCACCATATTTTCATATCTTTCAAAGACACCCTTGAATCCTCATTTTTTTCATAATAGTGCATGTACCAAGGTACCTTGAATCGTTCAAGGAAACATGAGTTAGATGAACCTCTAACCTTTGATCCTAAGATATAAAGATATCTGTTTTCACATCATCAGTCAACAATGGATGAGGAACATCATCCAGTGGGACCTGACCCACCAAACCCTCATTAGCTAATTCTGGGAGAGCACCAGATGCACCAAGAAAATACCACCATGGATTATGGATTTCCATCAATCCATGGTGCAAAACCAAGCATTGTACATCCCCCCATTCAATATCACACTTTTGAGATTAAACCAATACCCATTCACATGATCCAGAATATGGGACAATTCAGTGGTCTCCAGAGTGAATAACCATATGATCACATTACCAACTTCTTGGAAGTCTGCAACACGTTTTGTAACTAGGGAGTCTCTTAAAATGCCATTAGAATACTCATATTCCCATTTTACTTTAGAGACAAAGCTAATGAATTTCATGAAATCCAATCCCGTGAGTAAATCATAACTTGGGATGATTTAGCAAAGAAGTTTTTGGACAAGTCCTTTCCACCAATCAAAGCCTGGAAAATTTAAAACGACATCCAAAAAATTTCTCAATCTAATGGAGAATAGACATAGGAAGTGTGGGACTTATTCAAAGAGGTCATGAGGAAGTGTCCACACCATGGATTGGATATGTGGATTCAATTGAAGACATTTTACTAAGGACTCAAGCCAGCTACATGAACTATTTTCTATGTTACACAAGATGGAGGATTTATGTTTAAAACCCCTGAAGATGGATGAGAAATTCTTGAAGAAGTGTCACAAAATGGAAGAATATGGAAAAGTGATCGTGGACCACCATAGAATGGTATCCACTAGATAGATGAGAACACCAGACTAGAATCTCAAGTTGAAGTGCTCACAAAAAAGCTTGAATATTTTCAGATTCCAGCTACACAACCTCTAACTCAACCCACTCCTTCCCCTGTAATAGAAATTCAATCATATGAGATGTGTGGTGGCACTCATCTTTACCAATATTTCAAGGCAGTATATGATGAACAAAAAGATTTTAATTATGTTAATTACAATCAACAGAACCAATCGTTTCAACAGTATTAATATTACCAACAGAGGCTTGCTCAGCTGCAACCTCAAATTAGTCAAGGATATTTTCAACCATGAAGTGGTCAAGAAAAATTATGCAATAAAGGACCACCAAGGTATCCTCTGATGAACCTTGTTCCAAGAACTCATCAACAAGTGCAATAAAAACATTTCTAATAAATAACTTAAAAACAATTCAAACCCACCCAACCAAAACCTCAACAAGCACCTCCCCCTCTTCCAAGTAACCTAGAAAACCTCATGGATACTTTCATCCAGAAGCTAGATTAGGTAATGACAACCCATGAAATAGAAATGTAAAAACAAAGAGATACTTTGAGGATTCTCGAGATTAAAATGGTCCAAATCTCCAACACCCTATCTGATAGAATAATAGGTACTTTACCTAGTAGCATTGAGACATACCCATGGGAAGAAGACAAGGTGTTAGTTTTGAGAAGTGGGAATGTTTCGGATATTCAACAACCAAGCGGTAAAGGTGGAAAGTAAAAAATAAGAACCTAAGAAGCAACCAGAAGAATATTGATAAGATGATAAGACAACATCAGTCAACCCTCAATAAAAAGTACCAAGTTAAAATAACCAAATGCCTAAGAATCCAAAGGAACAAGTTTATGTTTCCCCACATCCATAAAAACAACTTATTCCATTTCTGGAGAGAGCAAGACAAGGTAGGTAGGAGGCACAATACAAGAAGTTCCTAGATATGTTTAAGCAAATGCACATCAACATACCATTTGCATAATCCATTTTTCATATACTATTTTATGCAAAATTTCTCAAGGATATACTATACAAAAAAAGTAAAATAGAAGATATTGTTGTCATCTATTTAAATGAGGAATTATTTATTATTGTGCAATATAAAATTCCCTTGAAAATCAGAGATCCAAGAGGTTCTTCAATTCCTTGTTTTATAGGGGAATGAAAGTTTGGAGGAGCCCTGTATGATCTTGGAGCCAGTATCAATTTAATGTAGATGACTATTTTCCACAAGTTCAGACTCCAAAAACTAAAAATATATAGAGTAGAACTACAGCTAATTGACCGATCTGTAAAGTAACCCATTGGAATTCTTGATGATGTTTGGGTTAAAGTCAAAAAATCCATCTTCCTCATAGACATCCTAGACATGGACATGAAAGAAGAAGGTTATGTCCCTATCATTCTTGGAAGGTAATTCCTAGCAATAGGAAAGGATTTGTTAGATGTAAATCAAGGACATATAATCTTGAGAGTTGGAAAAGAATAGGTGGTGTTCAACCCGATCAAAGTTTCCCAAAAATCAGACAATGTTGTGGATTGTAATTCCATCTCTCTCACCCATAAAGGAGATGAGTACATGGTCATTGAGGAATAAAGTGAAGATTCACTCTCAAAGAAAGAAGAAGAATATGAATTTAAGGATGTAAGCTTTGTTTAAACACTCACAAGGGAAACCTTTCCATCCTTCATCCTCTCTATCATTCAGCCACCCCAGTTGAAACTTAAACCTCTACCCATTACACTAAAGTACTCATATTTAAGAGTTCCATCCTCTCTTCTAATCATTATCAACTCTGAACTATCACAAGAACAAAAAGATAAATTGTTTGATATTTTAAAAAGACGTAAGAAATCAATTTCCTGGGGAGTAGAAGACAATAAGAGGGTCAATCCTATTGAATGCACTCATAAAATATTATTTGAAGAAAGTGAAAAGTTGAAAAGACAACCTCAATGTCGTCTCACACCCCTGATGAAGTAACTCGTCAAAAAGTAAGTGCTAAAAATCGTGGATATAGGAATCATTTTTCCTATATCAGATAATGAATTGGTGATCCCCCTCTAAGTTGTGTCCAAAATTGGAGGACTCGTGGTAGAAATAACTGATGAAAATGTACTTATTTCTACACACACCATCACTGTATGGAGAGTCTTCATAGATTATTGATGTTTGAATTTGGAAACCAGAAAAGATCATTTTCCCTTACCTTTCAAAGACTATATGCTAGAAAGAATCACGTGGCATGAATTCTACTATTTCCTGGATCGATATTCAGGATCAATCAAATTGAAGTCAACCCCACTGATTTCCCAAATACCACTTTCACATGCCCATTTGGTACCTTTTCCTATAGGAAAATGTCATTTGGAATGTGAAATGCTCCAAAAATGTTTCAAAGATACATGACACATATTTTCATGACACGGCTGAATAATTCCTTGAAATATTCATGGATGGAAACTCAATATATGGGATATCATTTACAGTATATTGAAGAAATATGGAATTGGTCTTCAAGGCTATGAAGTGAAGTGCCTAGTCCTGAATTGGGAGATATTACATTTCATGATATAAGGAGGAATAGTCCTTGTACATAAAATCTATAAGGAAGGTATCATAGTCAATCCTGCAAAAATAAAATTCATCAAAGATATTCTATAACCCTCAACCATCAAGGGTATCAGAAGTTTTCCAGGCCATGCTAGATTTTACAGATGATTCTTGAAGGATTCCACTAAAGTGGCTCATCCCTTGACACATATTTTGTCAAATAAGTTGATCATTAATTCACTGAAGACTACTAGTAATATTTCAAAAAATTGAAGAAGAACCTAATAGCATCACCATTCATCATTTTATCCAACTGGGATAAATAATTTGAGTTGATATATGATACCAGTAACTTTTCGATTTGTGATGTGTTAGGACAATGAATTGGAAAAATATTCTATGCCATTTATTATTCAAGCCACACACTAAGTGAAGGTCAAGTCAACTACATGGATACAAAAAAATAATTCTTAGATATTGTTTATGCCTTTGATAAATTTCATTCATATCTTGTTTTATATAAATTGATTATATACATTAATAACATAGCCCTCGGGTACTTAATGAGAAAAAAGGATGTGAAACCTAGGATGATATGTTGGATCCTACTGCTATAGGAATTTGATCTCGTTATCAAGGACATAAAAGTTAAAGAGAATGTGATTATGGATTATCTATCCAGACTTCCTCTACCCATTATCAAGGAAGACGAGGAGGACGACATTGAATTGGATTTTTTATATGAAACCATGTTTAGTATCAAGGTTCAAATGTGGTTTTTGGATATTTATAATTATATTTCCATGTGATTAATACATCAAGACTTATCTTACCAAAAAAGAAAAAGATTTTTATTAGTTGTTAAGGTTTACTACTGGGATGACTCACTATTGTTCAACTGTTGTACTGATGGCCTATTAAGACGATACATCCCTGAAGAAGAAACCCACATTGTGATTGAGATGTGTCACATGTCACCAACTAGAAGACATCATGGACCTGAGTGTACAATATCCAAAATTATACAATGTGTATTTTTCTGGCCCACACTACACCAAGACGTGAGGGGTTTTCCAAAGATGTGATAGATACCAGTGGACTTGAAATATAGAAAAAATAAATGAGATTCCATAAAACCCCACTATGGAAGTAGAAATCTTAGACGTTTGGTTCATTGACTTCACGGGACTATTTCCCACATCACATGGAAAACCCTTCATTTTGGTTGGCGTTGAATACATTTCCAAATGAGTTGAAGTTGAAGCTACTGTACATGACACTAATAAAGTTGTCATGAATTTTCAAGGAAGAATGTGTTTTCATGATTTAGATTTCAAAGAATATTCATTAGTGATCGAGGAACACAGTTCAAAAACTGATCTATGAGATGAATTATAGAAAGGTATGGCATCACATACAATACAAGAACTTTATACCACCCACAAACAAGTGGGAAAGTAGAACTATTAAATAGGGAAGTTAATAAAATTTTGGAAAAGACTGTGAATAAAAATCAAAGTGATTGGAGTCTGAAACTGGACGATGCTCTATGGGCATATTTAACTGTATACAAGACCCCCATAGGCACCACACTTTTCAGACTGGTTTATGGGAAACCATGTCATCTCTCGGTTGATTGGGAGCATCGGTTATTTTGTGTGATCAATAAATTAAATCTAGATTTGGAGAAAGCTGTAGAAGCCAGGATGTTGTAATTAAATTCTTTGTAAGAGATAAAAAGAGATGCATATGAAAATAAAAGAATCTATAAGGAAAAGAAAAAAGAAATGGAATGATCAGTGTATTTCAAGGGATACCTTTGTACTTGGAAATAAGGTTATCTTATTCAAATCAAGATTGAAACTATTCTCGGTTAAGCTGAAGCCTCGATGGTCTGGTACATTCAAATTCACTCAAGTCTTTCCTTACAAAACCATAAAAATATAGAGAGAAGGTGGACCTCCATTCAAAGTGAGTGGTCAAAGGCTGAATATTTTTCAAGAACCCTTCCAAGAATGTTGTGTCATCAGCCTTAAATTAACTTATGCTTTAATGGACTCAAGCTCCCAACTTAAAAGTAAACACTGATTGGGAGGCAACCTAGGGTAGGACATATTAGACTAATTTAGATTAGGATAAGACTTAAGAGAGTCTTAAGTAGGTCAAGATATGAATACAAGGAAGGAACAATTTTTGGGATAAAACTATTCAGTACATGTTGTGTAGAAGGGGTTCATGATGTGTACCATTTTTCCTGAAAATATTTTTTTTATTTTTCCAATACACAACATGAACTAAAAGTCCAGATCGTGTACTATGTCAAATATATTTTTAAAATACATAGGTCATGAACCTAAGGTTCATGACCCAAAACCCTCAAAAAACCTGATGAATTCCCTCTTCTCTAAACCGCACCCCTGACCCTTCACCTACCTTCTCCTCCCCTCCAACCCGCTCCTCCCAACCCACAATTCCCCCTACCCACCTCTCATCCCTCCCAACCAGCGATTCCCCCTTCCCACCTCTCATCTCTACCAACCCACGATTCCCCCTTCCCACCTCTCATCCCTCCCAAACCATGATCCCCACCCCCTCCCGCGTTGCACTCAAACTACATCCCATGCCTTCATGGCTCAAACAAAAATACCCCAACCCTAATCTTCCTCCAACTCTTAATCCCCCACCTTGGAAGAATACCCACCAACCAAGCCCCCCCCCCCTCGTTTCACATGTTGAACCTTACGCACAGACTGTGGCTTGTACTACACCAGCTCCTCGGGATCAGTACACCTCAACCTCCACTTCTAGTGATAGAGACATCCACATGTACCTGATAATATATTTTTCTAACCCTCTGCATCGAGTAAATCTTCTCCAATTTTCGGAAAAACTCATGCCTACAAACAAGACACTGGACATGCACGTCCTGGCCCGGATGAATGTCACGAATGATTTCCATGACCTTTTGAAGAGGCTGAACATTGATAGCATTCTTGAAGTTCGTGCAGAGACCTTATGAGAGTGGGTTTTTGGAGTTTTTATCCACTTTTGAGATGTCTGTAGATATCCTTTGATTCCCTCTCGATGGACGGCCGCATGAGATCCCCTTTGTAGAGTTTGGTCTCGGGCGGAGTATTTACACATAGGAGTTTATCATTTTAGACATTTATCTTAAAGTTCAGTTACAACCACCTCGCAAAGATTCTTCATAGTTGTGGCATATGGTAGCCTATGACCCCCAGTCTCACCCCAACCCTCGCATCACGAAGACTACTCAACTTTAGGGTTTGGAATTGCATATCTTTCACAGATCCATAACACAAGGATGGTTTTACCGAGATGATTCACATGGTAGTGTAATCTATGTAGTTGTGTTAATTCTTACAATATCCATGGGTGTCCCATCCATTAACATGAATTCCCAATTTTACAAGGAACTTGGCTAGAGGTAGTGCGGTACTTTGATGGGAAACTCCTTTATCACTCATTTGGCCAGACACCTTGAAGTCTTTGAGCCAGAACTTCCCCTTACCTCCCTATGACATATTGATATTATCGATATTGTGATGATTCACAAGATGCAGATGTTAGTGAGGGATTATGAAGCATACTTTTGGGAACCATGTGTCCAGGAGGCAGCACCACAAGAGCCAACACCACTAGCTGAAACACCAACAGTTCCACCCATTCAGCCACACTCTACCCCAGCACCTATACCACCCATTCCTCCTCCCACCTCCACCTATACCCCATTTAATCTCCCTACATCATTCCATCCCACCCTGACTAAGATCTAGGCCACCCCTCAGGGTATCTTGGAGAACCGGCACCAGATATCCACTCACCTTCATCTTTCATTCATTGATTCCACGACATTTAACATACCACCACCACCCACCATAATCGGCCCCTTATATAATCAACCATTACTCCACCCCCTTTTTTCCACCCTGACTTGCCTATAGACCTTATTGAACCTGCTGCCTAGTGGGATTCTTAGTAGAGTAGGCCTAGCAAGTCAAGAAGCAGGGGTGAGTATAAAAATACTCAGTAGGATACCCCGAAGGCTCGAGGGAGAAACAAAGGAGGTACTGAATAGTGAGAAATAGATCGAATAGGGGAGAGTAAAGGAGTACAACAAGGAGTGAAGTAAAGAGTACAGTAAAGAGTCCAGCAATAAAGAGTCCAGCTCAACCCAACAAGAGAAAGGAGATAGACTCATCCAGACACAAGGAGCTGGAAACGGTGAGAAGATGAACTTCTCATAGAGTCTTCACTACCTATAGCAGGAGAGTGGACTCATCCAACCATGAGAAGCTAGACACAGAAAGCACGTGGCATAACCCGCACGTCTTCGCCTCTCTTGGAAGGAGAGTAACCAAAACCCAAGAAATGGGTACCAGAAACAAGGTATATACATATCTGTATGCTCAACAAGAAACCCAAACAAGGTCGTAAGGGAATCTCTATCCCGTAGCTTAGCCCAAGAAAGTGAGTTTCCAACAGTTCCAGAAGTAAAAACCATCGATGCCCAGCATCCCGCATGCCTACCCCGAACTACAAGTCAAGGGATCAAATCACTGCACCTCGAAACTATCCGCTTTGGGTGGCACTGACTCGCCAGCACGGTTTTAGGTCGCGTTACTAGGACGCGTATCAGTGGGGGAAAGTGCTCCTCGTACTTGAGAGTTCTAGGGGAACGTCAACCACACCTCGTCGTTGCCCCACAGTCGAGAGGTATCTTCAAAGTCGACAAGCGACCCCCTGCCCATCCCCGCTGGAGGGTCCCTGGAAGTCGATGGGTTCCCACTACAGGGAGACCCGGCAAGAGTCGACGGGTGCCACACTACCCAGTCCCGTAACAGAGAAATCCACTGGAGGGAGACCAGACTAAAGTCGGCGACGAGACCACTTCCCAACCCAGTTGAAGGTAACCCAGCATCGAGGACCACTGCCCAGCCCATCTGGAGGTAATACCGACATCAGGGACCACTGCCCAGCCCCGCTGGAGGTAAGCCCGACATTGGGGACCACTGCCTAGCCCTGCTGGAAGTAAACCCGGCATCAGGGACCACTGCCCAGCCTAGCTGGAGGTAAACCCGGAACTGCTCTGGCCATCCCTACTGGATGGTAACCCATTGGCCATCTCTGCTGGATGGTACAACTGGCGAGCCCTACTCGAAACAACCTCATCCCTGTTGGTAACAACCTCATCCATGCTAGTAACAACCTCCTGGGTAGAGGATCAGTGCCCGCGTAAAGTGTTGGTCACACCGAATACACAAGAACTCTACCAGGGGTCACGAAGGAATGAGAGAAACTCCCCAGGCCTCTCAGGGAGGTCATGCTCCAATCTGCTGAGTCACTATCGAAGCGGACCGAGTCAACTCATCCCAGAAAGTGGGAAAACACCCACGCTATACGAGCACACATAGTCGTAAGCGGTTCCGCAGTCCGGTGGAAGGGGCATGGTACTGAAACCCCTCATAGATGAAGAAACAGAGGAACAAAACCATCTCTGTCGGCCAAAACCATTGAGAACAGAACCAGGGGGAAAAATCAACCCTACTGGTCAAACAAACGACCACCAAGCCAGGGGAAGACTCAACCCTGTTGGTCAACAAACAAGAACATAGGAACTGTCTACGTCGCGAGAGGTCAAAAGTACGTAAAGCAGAGCACAACACGCACATGTGGCCCACACGACGTGTGGCCCCAATTCAACCCCAACCGAATGCACAAACGTTCTCAGGTACAAACAACCACATGTAGCTCCAAGCGTTCCCATATACTCCCAGAGTAAACCGCATTCCAGACCAAAGGTGACCACTAACTCCACCTTAGAGGTAACTTTTGAGGATTCAGCTTCCAGAAACACGGTCTCATTACAGATTAAGACCTCTCCACCACCCAACCCATCCCATTTACCTACCTCCACTATAGTCATCGCTTCACCAACTCCTTCTACTGTTGTAGATGCTAACCCATCTTGACAAATTGTATCACCACCTGATGGTGGGATGATTCTGTAGGAGATCTTTGGCCCAGACTCCTGATCTTTCATTTTGGGATTTGTAAATTTTTTGTAATAGGGCTTGGAATTTAGTTTTTCATTTGTTTATAACCTCGTTTTGTACTAATTTTTGATATATCTATATGAGGATTTATTTTTTCTTTCCATCCATGAATGATCAAGATTTAATATATTTCCAATTATAAAAAATTTAAGACCCAAAACACTCGAATTTCATAAAATAAATGTGGCATACATGTATCAAAATAAAACCACATCACAATATATCATTATGAACTTAAAATTTTGTATAAACACTTTGTAATAAAACTTATCCTCATTCACACAACCTCTATGTGCTACCCAATAGACTTGTGTATCATTAAAAACAATTATCAATTTTATAATCCATAATTGTACACAAGGATTAACATATAAAAAGTTCCATTACTACTTAATATACAAAGGGATCTAGCATAATATTCATTAAAAATGTATCTTCATACAGAAATCTACTAGATATATGTCATATATCATGCATAATCGTACAATATCTTTAGGGTTCATAATACTTATGTTCAAAACTTGGAAAATCTATTAAAATATTTTTAATTTATAAAATCTCATATTATGATGTACTTAACTTCTTATTGTTAAAAAAATATCTCGCTTAGAAGCCTTTATAAGAATAAAAAAATTATTTTAAATCACTGGCATTAATTAAAAATATAAATCTTACATTAATTTATTATTTTACCAATATATCCTAAAATATTTTAGGATAAAATTTAAAAATGATTTATATAAATATTTATTTATTTTAATTTTTAACGTCTCTAAGCTCTAATATTCTCTTATTAGATTCCATGAAATTATATTTTTTCAAAATATATTTCCAAGACACAAGCTCATTTGTGTAAATAAAATAGAATTTATTTTCATTATGGTAATATTAAACAAATAAAATATTTTTTGTATATAATAGATATTTAGCTTCATAACTAAAATGGCCTTATAATTTATTTTATTTACTTTAAACATATATTAATTTAAGAATACTCCCACTAACTTATTAGAAATTATATTTCCTCTAAATATATTTATGCGAAACAACAACACATTGTATAGAGAAAATAACACTTTTTTGTTTTAATGGGAACATTTAATGAAGAAAATCTTAAAAACCATATCTCATATAGAATTTTATATTCTTATGGAAATGTCTTAAAAGAAAACTCTTATTTATTAAAATATTCAAAAAATGGATTTTAGTACCCCGGTTTCTGGTATGTAACCCTTATTGATGTTTTTTATGGTTATAAAGTTTAAGGGTGATGGATGGTAGAGTTGGGAGAACTTTGGAAGTGGTTTTGGGTCAAAATGGAAGTCTCATGGGCAGTGCATGATTTTCCTCACTTATTAAAAAAACTGTGCATAATGGTCCTATTGAGGCAGTGGCTTCAGCATGGGTTGATCACGGTTAGGGAGACCATGTGAAGAAGTTTTGTGAGGTTTTACCTAGGTAGTATCTAATTCACGGTTTATCTAACCATGCAAACTAACCATGCAGATTGTTTAAGTGAGATCCTAAAAAAGTGGGTGTCACACATTTTTGTCTCTAAGTGGATCGTTTTTTCTCCTACCTAGCCCTAACATGGGATCTTGCTTCTCCTAAGGAAAAATAAGGTTCTCCCATCATTCATAAGGTAATGTTAAGGATTTCCTTATTGAATCAAAGAAAAATTCTTGAGGTATGTGATTGTTCATCATCGTTCTTGATCGGTTTCTTAGATCTACTTAGATATACTTCTCCTCTTCTCATGGTTTCTTAGATATAAACCCATTATGTGTATATATTGGTGTGTGGATTACAAATATGAACAAAATTTGGTCTTGATCTTTCTAGGAGAAGAGATCTAAGGTGGGTTCTTGGAGAATCGATTAGGTTTTCTCGTGCGTTCTTTGTTCGTTGGGGTTTTCGTCAAAACCTTCAATGTAGGAGGCTTATTTCTCAACTACACTTAGTAGAACTGATTATAGTGCTTTCAAATTGAATTTATTTTTACTGAATTGATTTTGGTTTGGTTTTTGAACACTTTTTGGAAACCTTCTTGAGTGACGATTGTGAAATTCGGAAAATTGGGGATTTTAAATGAGTGGTTTGGTTCTTTGTTTTAAAATGTGGATTTTCAAAGGGGGGTATTTTTGGGATATTGGAACATAAATGGGATTATATTTTTTCAATAAAATTGAATGTTTTATTTAAATTAATATTTTCTTGAAATTGGTTGTGCCTTGGTTTTCAATAAAAGTCTAGTTTTATTGAAGAGGTTTATTTTGGTAATAGAAATCATTGGCATAAATGGTGTTTGTGTGAGTTTATGATTAATGGGTAATTAATAAGGGATGAGTACCATTGGGGTACAATGTATGTGACCCTGGATTGGGGGTGTGTGTCATTGGGACACAATTTAATTGGACGAGAGACCGCTCATGAGTATGGAACTGTCAAACAAAGCATGCATGTGTGGGTGTGTTGTGAACTACGGAACAAGTATGCCAAATAATAAGAAGAATTGTTTTTAATCTTTGATTAGTTATTTTTATGTAAAAATAACTTATTGGAAATTGGTTTAATTTATTTTTGTTTTCACTTGGTTGTAAATGTTTTTTCTTTGATGTTTTTTATATTTGGGTATAAACTCTTTTGGTAAATTGTTTTATATAAAATGTTTTATATAAATGGGGTTAAAATTTCTATCCAAATGGTGTGAGTAGGTAAGTCATTGGGGAAAACCTACTGAGTTTTATACTCACCACTTCTTTGGCACTTTGGTGCTTTTTCAGATGCTATCTTCTGGGACAAGGGAAAAGGTAATGTTTCCCATGTTTTCAACACAACCTCATGATACTTAAGTTGTTAGGTGATTGTGGAGCTTGAAGATATATTGAGCATGGAGTCTTATGGTATCTTGAGATTATTTGTTTGTTTATCTGTTGTTTACTTTTATACTTGTTTGTTCTTCTTTTTTGGCACACTTTGATGTGGTTTTGAGATACATGAAGTTTTTTAGTTGTCTTTATTTTTTACATGCATCATTTAGTGAATGGTTTGATTATGGATTGTTGGTTTATTAGTTTGTTTCTTAAAGGGTAAATCATCCCCCACTTGTATTGGTAACCCTTTAGCATTTATTTCCAGCCTTTGGAATCTTGGGGATGTCTCTTAAGGGCAAGTGATAACTCATTGTACTCTCAAGACAATGAGAACTGGAAGGTCATTATAAATGGTATCAGCTTGTTCGGTCCTTCACAAACAAGTGGTTATCAATGTTCTTGATCTTGGAATTTAAATTACTTCTTTTATATTCTATGGGCAAAAATCTTATACAGGATTAGGATTTTCAAAATGTAAAATGTATAGCATTAAAGGATGTAGCTAACCCTTTTATGTTGAACTTCAAGTTATTAGGGATTTGGGTAAACAAGTGTTTGGAGACACTTCTATGATCTTGGAATCTCATTGTCATGGGTTTAGACAATGAGATAAGCATGACATGCATGGTAGAGGACTAACATCCCCCTAGGATTTCATATTTCATTTAGAGTAATGATTTATGGTTTTTTTCAAGGTGTATATTTTTGAAAAATGAAGAGTTTGTTTTAAAATAAAAGATTTTGAAATGAGTATATTTGGTGTATTTTGATAATGGTTTGGTTTTCAAAAGCATGAATGAATATTTCAAAATGGTTGAACAAGGAAAAAGGTTGTTTTTGGGAAACAATGTTGTGATAGTTTATGTGATATAATTTGAAATGCTAATCCATTAGTTTCTAGATAGTGAGATTGGTGGAGTTTGTTTTTGGTTTAGAAAATGGTACCTGGTAGCCATTATCAAAACCAACCCGAAGAAGCTACAGAAAATGTGGTTATGCCTGAACCATAGGTGAACCAAGATCTAGTTCAGATTATTTTTCAAGCCTTTCAAGCAATGGATATGAGGAACCAGAGGAATGAGCCAAGGCATGTGGATCCTACCATCTAGTTCATAAAGTAGAATCCACCTAACTTTTGGGGTGATGTTGAACCCGAGAAGGCAGAGGTGTGGCTCAGTAGAGTGAATTGTATCTTTGAATTCATCAGCACACCAGTAGAGATAAAGGTCAATGTGGTGATGTATATTCTAGAGGATCTAGCACGTCAGTGGTGGGATTTAGCAGTGTAGGCTAAATTAGATGAAGACCTTACATGGGAGGATTTTGAGGAAATTTTCAACAAAATATTCTATCCTCACAAGTTTAAAATCCATAAAATTATGGACTTATTTAGACTATAACAAGAGAGTATTTTTATCATAGATTATGCATATAAATTCATGAATTTAGTGAGTTATTCACCAGAAGTTGCAGCAAGTGAATCCTTGGAGGTATACATCATTAGATTGGGACTAAGGTAGGAGATTTGATTGAAGATTGTGGTGCTCAATATTACAAATTATACAGAGATGGTGAAAAGAGTGACTGTGGTTGAACATGATATCTAGGGATCTATGGTAGGAGGTATGATGATACCTATTGGGAATGTTGGGAACTGAAACACTGGGAGTAAGAAAAAAATGGACACCTATTTCCAAGGTGGAAGTGGAAATCAGAACCAGATGGCTGGATCAGTGGACTTTCCTCCATGACCCCAGAGAAAATCAGGTTGCTTTCAATATGGTTCGCTTGGATACATAAAACAAGAGTGTACAACAAAATCTAGATCATTTCATAATTTCAACAATATGGGACATCTTTAAGACTATTTTCATAGTGCTCCAAGGTCAGGTGCTCGAGACACTTCTCAGGAATCACAACCATTATATGCTTCGATGGGGCGAGGACAGTAGAATCAATCTCGTCAGCAGAACAAAGATAGCCATGGTGATTCTTGAAATACCATGACTCCTCAACTAGGGAAATACCATCATGGAAACAAGGAGAAAAATGCATCAATGAAGAAATTTTATGGAGATGATCAAGTGATTTTTGATGATCAGGTTGGACCGTCTATGGTGAGAGGTGCGATTCTTTTGGATTCTACCCTTGTGAAAGTTCTCTTTGATACTGGTGCATCACATTCTTTGATTGCTTCTCATGCTGTTGATTTTCTATGTTTAAAGTTATAAATGATGCCTTCTATTTTAAAACTCTAAAATCCTCTTAGGGAAAGAGAATTTCAAGCCTTTGTGTGTAGAGAATGTGCTATAACTGTTGATGGAGTTGAGCTGAAATAGGACTTCTTGATGTTGGAAATGGATGTTTATAATTTAATCATAGGTATGGATTGGTTGACAATGTGCAAGGCTCACATCGACTGTTATAGGATAACAGTTAATTTCATGACTAATGATGGCATTGAACATATCTTGATAGGAGAGAGGATGGTAAATAAAGGTGAAAATATCTTGTTGGCACAGATGGTTAGAACGATATCTAACCAGTTGGTGGTGCTGACTTTGGCATCAGTGGAAGAGATCGAGAGAAATAATTTTCCTTCATTTATGGATCAATTTCCAGATGTATTTCCTAAGAACTTCTAAGGGTTACCACTAATAAGGGAAGTGGAGTTTATGATTGATATCCTTCTGGGGACCAATCCTATCTCCATTTCATCTTATAGGATGGCACCAACAGAGTTATTGGAATTGAAAGTATAGTAGGTGGAGCTAAAAAGAAAGGTTTTCATTCAACCAAGTATGTCTATGTGGGTAGAACTAGTCTTGTTCATGAAGAAATAAGATGAAAATCTTCTGCTGTGTGTTGATTATCGTAATCCCAACCAAGTTACGATAAAGAGCATATATCCACTTCTAGGCATTGATGATCTGTTTTATCAATTAAGGGGAGCTCATTGGTTCTCCAAGATTGAATTTCTATCAGGATATCACTAATTGCAAGTTCAAAAGGAAGATATCCCAAATACATCTTTTTGAAGCTGATATGGACACTATGAATATGTATTCATGCCATTCGGTCTAACGAATGTACTGGTGGTCTTCATGGATTTGATGAATCGTATATTTTAGCTATATAATGACGCGTTTATTGTAGTGTTTTTGGATGACATATTGGTTTATTAAAAGACAACTATTGACCATGAGGAACACCTAGAAATAGTGTTACAAATATTTAGTGATCACCGTTTGAATTCCAAATTATCAAAGTGTGACTTTAGGATACAAGAAGTACATTTTCATACACATGTCAATTTTGAGAAAGGTGTTTCTGTTGATCCTAAAAATATAGAAGCGGTTATCTCATGGAAAAACCGAAGAATTTCTCTGAGATATGAAGTTTTCTTGGTCTATCTGGTTACTACTGACACTTTTTGTGTGATTTCTCACAACTATCTTCACCAATGATAGCTTTGACAAAGAATAATTCTCTATTTCAATGGATATAGAAATTCTAGAAGCCTTTTTGGGAACTGAAAGTTCACATTACATCATCACCTATCTTCATTTTTCTAGAATCGGGATAGGGGTATCTGGTGTACTACGATGCTTTAGGATCAGGGTTGGGCTGTGTTCTCATGAAAGGAGATCATGTGGTTGCTTATGGTTCAAGGCAATTGAGGATTCATTAGAAGAATTACCCAACACATGATTTGGAGTTAGTTGAAGTCCTCCATGCTTTCAATATACGGAGACACTATCTCTTTGGTGAGAAATTCATTGTGTTCACGGACCAAAAAATCTTGTAACACATTTTATCCCAGTGAGATTTGAACCTTAGGAAAAGGATATGGATGGAGTATCTCCAGATGTTTGACTTTGACTTGATGTATACACAAAGAAAAGGGAATTCGGCGGCGGATTCATTGAGCAGAAATTCATATGCTCATTTGGCGCAAGAAGCTTCTTATGAATGTCAGTTGATGTTGGTCCTAGCCAACATGCATGTGGAATGTGAAGACCGAGGTGATGTTGCAGTTTTATTTTCATCTACGCTTGTTCCTAATTGGGTAAAAATGGTCAAAGATGCATAAACATCTGATGCAGAATGTCTGGTTATGAGTTCAATACTCAATGATGGGGAGACCAATGAAGGCTGTAAACATTATGGGACTTTAGTTTTGTGCTTTATAGATCATATGGTTGTAACTATGGCTTTTCAAGAACAACTCCTTTCTGCTTACCACCATTTGAGAAGGGTTGTACATCCAAGTACATAGAATATGTATAAGGCATTAAAGGCACAATTTTGGTGGAGAGGCATGAAAAGAAAAGTGGATAAGTATGTCTCGTGAAGCATAACTTGTTAGCAGGTTAAAGAAGAGAATCATAGACCTATAGGTATGTTTCATTATTTACTTATCCCAATGTGAAAATTGGATCATATAGTAATGGATTTTGTTACATGTATTCCAGTAATGGTTCCAAAACACGATTCCATATGGGTGATATTGGATCAGCTTACCAAGTCAGCCTATTTCATCCCTATTCGTGAAACTCATACGATGGAGGATCTGTCAAAAATATATATTTGGGAAGTGGTAAGTAGGCATGGTGTACTAGTTTCAATCATCTCAGATAGTGATTCGGGTTTCACATCTTGTTTCTAGAAATCCTTACAGAAATACCTTGGGATTCAGTTGACTATGAGCATGGCTTATCATCCTCAGACAGATGACCAGTATGAGAGGATGATATATACGTTGGAAGACATGTTGTAGTTTTGTGTAATAGATTTTGGTGGCTCATGTGGAGAACATAAACCCTTAGTGGATTTCTCATATAATAATAGCGATTGAGCCTCAATACATATGGCTCCATTTGAAGCATTGTATGGGAGTCCTTGTCTTTATCCACTATGCTGGTGGAAATAGATGAAACATCACTTGTTGGGCCGATCCTTGTCCAAGAAACAATGGAGAATATCCAGTTAATTATAAAAAGGATGGAGATGGATCAGAGTCTTCATAAATCTTATGCGGATCACCATTGAAGGTCGTTTTCGTTTGACGTGAGTGATCATGTGTTCTTGAGGATATCTCCAAGACTTGGACATCGTCATTTCTAGAAACATGGAAAGTTATCTCTTAGATACATTGGCCCTTTTGAGATACTATAATGGGTTTGAGAGGTGTCATATTAGTTAGAATTACCACCATTGCTTAGTTCCATGCATAATTTGTTCCATGTATCTCAGTTGAAAAGTATCAGCCTGATCCTGACCATGTGATCAGATGGGATCACATTGACCTAGAGCCAAATGCTTCATTGATACATATCTCAGTATGGATTTTGGATAGGCAAGGGAAAATATTTCATGGAAAAAGAATCATTTTAGTTTGTGTTTTATAGAAGGATGGTCAGATTTAGGAAGAGACTTGGGAATGTGAGAAGGAGATGAAAGAGCAATGGCTGGAACTCTTTCAGATCTGTAAGGGTTCTCTACTTTTTTAGGACAAAAAAGACCAATGGTGGGGAGAATTTAGTACCCATGGTTTCTGTTATTTAACCCTTACTTGATGATTTTTATGGTTATAAGGTTTAAGGATGATGGATGGGAGAGTTGGGAGAACATTGGAAGTGGTTTTGAGGTAAAATGGAAGTCGCACGGGCAGCTCATGGTTTGTATAATCATGCGGCTAAATTGTGTGAAATGGTCTTCTTGAGGTAGTAGCTCCAACATGGTTATAGAATGGTTAGGGATACCATATGAGGAAGTTGTGAGAGGATCTTCCTAGGCATTATCTAATGCATGGTTAGCGCACAGTTTGTCTAACCGTGCGAACTAACTGTGCGGATGGTTTAAGTGAGATCATAAAAAAGTGGATCTCACACGTTTTTGCCTCTAAGTGGATCCTTTTTTCTCCTAACCCACCCTAACTAGGTATTTTTCTTCTCCTAAGGCTGAATAAGGTTCTCCCATTGGTCTAAAGGTGATCTGAAGGCTTCCCTTGGTGAATCAAAGTCGGATTCCTGAGGTATGTGATCATTCATCATCATTCTTGATTGGTTTCTTAGATCTACTTAGATCTACTTCTCCTCTTATATTAGTTTCTTATATATATTCCCATTATGAGTATATCTATGTTTTTTGATGCCAAATATGATTATATTTGGTCTTGATCATCCTAGGAGAATATATCTAAGGCGGGTTCTTAGAGAATCGATCTGGTTTTCTTACGCGTTCTTCGTTCGTTGGGATTTTCATCAAAACCTTCGAGGTAGGAGGATTATTTCTCAACTCCACTTAGTAGAACTGATTTTCATGATTTAAAATTGAATTTATTATTCTGAATTGATTGTGGTTTGGTTTTTTAACACTTTTTGGAAACCTTCTTGAGTGACGGTTGTGAAATCTAGAAAATTGGGGATTTTAAATGAGTGTTTTGGTTCATGGTTTTAAAATTTGGATTTTAAAAAGGGGATTTTTCTGGGTTTTGGGCACATATATGGGATTATATGTTTTTAATAAAAGGGAAAATTTTATTTAAATGAAATGTTTCTTGAAATTGGTTGTTCTTTGATTTTCAAAAAAAGTTTAGTTTTGTTAAAGGGGTTTATTTTGGTAATGGAAATCATTGGAATAAATGGTGTTGGTGTGAGTTCATGCTTAACAGAACCTTAATAAGAGATGAGTACCATTGGGGTACAAGGGATGTGACCCTAGATCGGGGGTGTGTGATAATGGGACACAAGGTAATTGGATGAGAGACCGCTCATGAGTATGGAACTATCAAACAAAGCATGCATGTGTGGGTGTGTTGTGAACTATGGAACGAGTATGCCAAATGATAATAAGAATTGGTTTTAATCTTTGATTAGTTATTTTTTTTAAATAACTTGCAGGAAATTGGTTTCATTTAGTTTTGGGTTCACTTGGTTGTAAATGGGTTTTCTTTGAACTTGTTTATATTTGGGTATAAACTGTTTTGGAAAATTGTTTTATATATACTATTTTATATAAATGGGGCCAAATTTTATATCCTAGTGGCATGAGTAAGGAATTCATTGGGAAAAATATACTGAGTTTTATACTCACCTCTACTTTGGCACTTTGGTGCTTTTGTAGATGCTATCTTCTGGGATATGGGAAAAGGTAATGTTTCCCATGTTTTTAGAACTACCTCGTGATACTTAGGTTGTCCGATGATTGTGGATATTAGAGCTTTTGGAGCATATAATATTGTGGTCTCTTGATATTCTTTGGTTTTTTATCCATTGTGTACTTTGATACTTGTTTGGTCTTCCTTTGTGTCACACTTGGATGTGGTTTTGAGATACATGAAGTTGTTTAGTTGTCTTTATTTTGTTCATGCATCATTTAGTGAATGGTTTGATTATGGATTGTTGGTTTATTAGTTTTTTTAATAAAGGTTAAATCATCCCCCACTTGTATTTTTAACCCTTATACATTTATTTCCAGCCTTTTAGCATCTTGGGGATTTCACTTAAGGCCAAGTGATGACTCATTGTACTCTCAAGACAATGAGAATTGGAAGTTCATTACATGGATGGTGGTAAATATTTCCATCACATCATAAAAAATAACATAGATAAAAAAATTTCCAAGATAAAAATAATTTTTTCTATTCTTTTCAAACCATCTTATATAATGGATCAAATCATAAACTATGTTTATAAAAAATAACATCTCATTTCATTCAATATTTTATTAATTTTAAACTTTTTTATGTATTTAAAATAATTTTTAGTGTACAATTCGTATCATTTTCCATTAAAAATGAAGAATGAATTTTTATTACATTAATAATTATTGTGGAATATCTATGTAATTTATTAAAACCATTCAGATACTATGGAAAATTACATCTCCAATTCCTAGGATTACCCAAATGGAAATATTTTTCTTCCTTCCTAACACTTATTTTAAGTATCAATGACCCAAGCTAACCAATAGACCCTCTAATAGATTTATTATTATTTTAAAATTAACTTGTATCTTTATGTAATATCATCATAGCATGAAATCTTAGACCTCACACATCCTAGTCAGTTATCCCCAATATATTAAATAGATTGGGTAAGTTCAAACCCATTCATATTATAGTTCATAATAAATTTTTAGACTCTTTTCAAATATTATTATATAATTATGTATGTATATGGATATCGAATTTAAATACATATCATCCTCTCCAAGACATGATAATACCTAATAATATTAATTACATGAGATAGAAACTAATTTTACCTCAACCAATTTTCATCTAAAAAGTTTCTTATAAAATCATGTATCACTATTTTCTTGCTTATTCTTGATATATTTTCATCAAGTTTTTTGTTATCCTAAACAAATACATGTTTTCATGTTAATTTTGTAACTTTCTTTCTATAAAAATCAGTATACAATTGGAGATATAAAAAAAATACTTCTTATACTTATTGCAATCATAGAGATCTGATTGTTGAGTGTTTTAACCAGTCTTCTATTCAGAAATGGGTTACTCCAATGTATAATATTTTTCTTCTTTCTTGAGAATAATTCTCTTGTTTTTAAACTAATCCATATGTTATTTCCATTAATATTCTCCTTTTATAACACTGATCTCAAAAACATGGTTGACTATGATGTCATTATATTTACAAAAAAAATTATCAGATGGGTATCGTGTTTTATATCTAATTATCAAAGACTTTATTAAAATTTATCCCACTAAATTAATAACAAATTTATATATAATTAATATATTCTAAAACATATTAATAAATAACATATCATACTACTAATTATTAGTGTTACTTACCCAAAATAAAATCCAATTATATTTACACATATCTGAATGAATCTCATCCATAATGTACAAAAAACTCTTTCATATAAAGTTTTAAAATCACATGAAACCAAAATATTACTCAAGATAAAGTATAGTGATATGGAACACTATCTAATCACCTTTATGATAGATCTAAAGTCACCAAGACAATGCATCCCAACCCAAAGTCCAACTATCCATGTATTAATACTCATGAGGGTCTCAATTACAATACAATCCTAATTCCTAATACATATTAATCAAAATTTTAGTTTATTATAAAATTTTAAACCTAAAAGTAAAGCATGGTATTGGTTCTCCAAAACTAAATATTATATTGTAACTACCATGTAACTCTTTATATACATGTTGTGGCATTTTTAAGAATAAATATAAACAATTTAAACTAAATCATACATTCATTCATAATACAAACACCTTGTATTTATAAATATTAAAAAATAGTATTTTTATTTATTTATTTATTTATAATTTTAATATTTAATCTTGAGATATGTATTTACAAACATTTTTAAAATTAAAAAATTATAAAAAAATTATAATCTTGATATGATTTTTTGAACATTACATAACATAATAATAAAAACAATTCATATTTATATTTTTTATAAAATATTCATATTTCTTCATTTACATGGAAAATATGTGAATTTATTCACATTAGAATGTATAATTATTTAAGAAATATAAACCCTTTTTATTAATTAATATATCAACACTTAATATTAATAATGTAAACAATTTATATTATTTTAATATCATACATTTTATATTTATTTAAATGTTTTATAAAATTCTCAAAAACCATTTTTTTTGTTTATATGAAATTATTAAATACCATATTTAATATGAAAAATTCATATTATGATTTATAAACATTTAATAAAATAATATAAATTATTTTATATTTAGCATAATTTTTATTTTATTAAAACTTTGTAAATTAGGTTATAATTTTAATATAAACAGTTGAAATTATAAACATAATATGTGTAAATTCAATTTAAACCTAGATCTCTACCACTAAAACAAATTTTAGAATGGTTTAAAAACCCTTTTGATTTAGTGCAATCCCATTGGGGCTATATTGGTGAAGGTTTTTATGATTTATTAAATTTTTAAACAAATCAAGTCATGTTTCTATTCAACACAATGTGACTCTTCATATATAGAAATGACTTTCCAAAATATAGCCATGATGTGTTTATATTGAGCCCATTGGATATGTGTTGTATTTGTTATCAGTAATTCCTGATATTAATATATATTGAGAAGAGAAGATAAGAAGATAAAGGATGGAGTACCTAAGAAACGATACCAACATGTGTTAAGTTGAGTAGATTGGGGAACACTTGAACTTTAGAGATTGATTCATAGCATTAAGATTTAATTGTTTATATATCTTTATAAAGGAAAATTTTCAATAGAGGTGAAAAGAACTGAGTTTTTTTCATTATTCATATGGTAAATAATATTAATAGCGAGATACTTCCAATTTTTATATTGAATAGATATTATTCATCTATTGTTGCTTAGAAAATCTGGTAGGAGTTAGAGGTTGTTGCTACATATTATTTTATAGGAAAATATATGTAATAGGACAAGTAAGAAGAAGGGGAGGAGTTCAGTAACACCCTGAACTAAACCACTGGGTCCGAGTTGGAGGTTCACATGACCTCATGTATGCATCCCTGTATGCAAGAGGCTACTGACTAGAAAGAAGAGTCTAACTACATTAGTGTGGAGACTATACCCCTAGTGTCATGTCATAAGACAAATAATCATAATAATAATCATCATGTTAAAAAATATAATAATATATAATCAGAGTACATAAGGAATTCTAAATATGTCATATATGTCATACAAAGAAATGGGATTCCAAGGGGATAATCCAAACTAGTGTAATAAGTGTAGATAAATAAATAAATAATTGGTAGGGTCCTTTAAAGTTTGTCCAGAACTGCTAGATGCTCCATACTCCTCCAATCAGTCATCCACATAGTACCCTTTCTCTTTAAGAAATATCTAGCCATAAAATCTACAAGCACACCAAAATTCCTGAGTAAGGTGTGTGTAAAAGTCTCATTTGGAAACCACCAATGCATCCTTAACCAAGTGTGCTCAATTATAACATGTATTCCATGAATATAATAAATGCATAGCAATAATAACATCATATAATTTAAAACTAAGTAGCCATGCCCAAACCAAGTTGTCACAAAACCTCGGTTGTACTTTCTTCAGCTCCATTTCATAATGATGATCATGAGTCATTGGAAAATGATCGTAAGGTAGTCAAAAGTTTGTCTACATAACACTCAAAATCCAAAAGTTACCAAGTGGTCATGTTACTCAGAATCCACAAGGCATCAGGTTGACACACTACTCAGAATCCTCAAGACATCAAGTTAATGGGATACTCAAAATCCACAATGCATCAAGTATTTGCACATTTCAGAGGAATCATCAAGGCATTTATTACATCCATCATATAAATCTATCATACTCCACCTTTATCATTGTCGCGCATCCATCACACTCCCTCTATAAGGGATAACCATACCACGATGGTCACATATCATGTGTACCAATCACAAATCCTCCAAAGGAAAGATGATACACAACAAGGTATAACATGATAATAAGCATAACTTAACATAACATCATAAGATAAATAAAAACACCAAAGTCAAAATGTGATCTGTAACACCCCAAGATTTTCTAGTATGTTATCTCTTCAAAGTATTTCAATAACTTGCGCTACATGCAACATTGAGTTCGAGCACACCACAACTTACAAAACTATCCATAAAAAAAGGTTTTTAATAGTATTAACCACATTTTAAATTTTATATATCATATATAATTTTATCATTCATCTTTTTTGTTTCTTAGACATAATATAAGAAAAATTCAATTTTTATGATAAAAGAGGTATTTTTCAAAAAATGCAGTTTTCCTCATTTTAATGATGAACCCTTTTTAAATCCAATATTTGAGAATTTTATATATTCAATTTAGTGAAATTAAATTCATCTTTATAATAGGGACAAAAAAATTTAGTTTGGATTAATTTTTGTTACTTTTCCGATAACTTTCATATTTTGATGAATAATGAAAAATATTAAATTTTAATTAAGAACAACTTTTTTAATTGAAATAATTTCTAATGTTAAATTATATATTTGAGTGGTTTTAAAGTATCATTAGATTATATTTTTATCATTTAATATAATTTAGGTCATTTTATTTAATTTCACATTTAAACTGGACATAAAAAAGTGTCAATCTTTTGATAGTTATTTTTTTTAAAGACGCTTTCTATTTTCACAACGGAAATTAATTTTAAATTAATTTCTTCCACTTCTATGTTTTAAATTTGGAAAAATATATTCCATATCTAGAATCATAAGGTCTGAATTGTGTAAATAGGTAACTTTTAATTTTATACATTATGAATATTTACTTCAGTAAATATTTTATTTAACATGGTTAAAGGGTAAATCCGGTAAATTAGGGTAAAAAATTATATTATAATAATATTAAATTACCCTAACACATGTCCTAACCCTGTTGTAAGATACATGTAAGACCTTGGTCATCCTTGCGTCTATTTTGGAACCCCATGGAGCTACTTGGGAGTGATAATGACATTTTATATTAATTAATCTAAAGTGAAGACAAAAATAACAGAAGCATGTATCTTTTAGTAAAACATTTTTATATGGGGTTATATAATTGATATCTTTGACTATAAATATTCATTTAAAATAAAAAGATATTTCCTACATTATGGTATTTTATTTATAATTTTTAGACATAAAATAAATATATTTATTTATGACACAATAATGATGCAGTATTTTATTTATTAACAAAAGAATCCAATAAATGATATTTTAAATATTAAAATAAATATAATTTGAAAGTTTTGATTCCATCCAAGAATTTTATAGTTTAATATGAAATTTTAGGATTGATTCAATGTATTTGTTTCTAAGTAATTAAGTTGTGATGAATTTCACAAAAACCAAATACTAAATAGTATCAAAATTGACATAAATGAGTTTTTAAAACAAATATTATATTATTAACTAATATAATAGCCCTAAAATCTAAGGCTCTTGAAAAGAACATATATAATGATAGGTATATCATTAATGAACCACTTTAGGTTCTATTGGATTTTTATAGTAAGTTGATTAACCATTTATTATAACAATACAAGAATACATGGTAAAAGTTAAACTATTTAACTAAGAGTTAAATATAAAAGATAAGGTTAATATGGTGACCCAACCTATCTAAAACCAATTGGTTGAGAGTTTTTCGACCCATACCCACATTATAATTGAAATAAATCATTTTTGATTCATTATAAACCTAAAATTATTTTATTATAAAATAATATTTTAATCTTTTCCTAAGGTGCTCCACACCTCTCTTATAAAAGGGCACTTCCCCTTCTCTCAAAATCACACCTCCAAAGTCATTTGGATCGGAAAAAACCTACCCAAATATCCTCCCAATTTCCCTCAATTCAACTTATAGGCCTTATTTTGATCATAAATCTAACCTAAGGAGCCCTTTTGATGAAATCAAAAATAAGAACATGAAGAAGAGGTAAATCTTCCATCTCCTCTTTCAAGTTCTTTTTCTTCTTTCACTTCCTCTTTATTTGTTGTTTCCATTATAAAATAATAAATCTCGTATATTCTATATACTTTTATGTTATTATAAAAATGGGACAACCATATTAATTATTCTATCCATCATATGAATGATAAAGTCGCCATACGTGCGTACATACGACTTACCGTCTCCACGTCGTGATGTAGTTTGTTATTCAAACACTTCATTATTTGTATGGGTATAATAATGAGTATAACTTATGTAAATAATAAATATAACATGTTAATTATTCTTTATATATGATATACCATCCAATTACATACGATTCCACCATCAATATAATGATATTGTCTCTCGTGCGTAGGTACGAATTACCGTCTCCACGACACGATGAGATTCATTCCCACGTTCACCATTCAACGATGATTATAAAAATATATATTATTAATAAGTATGTAATATATGAAATAATAATGATAATGGAGATATATATAAATATATATTTACTTACTTTCGTTCAATACGATATGAAAACGGAAACAACGTTTATCCGTACGTACGGCCTACCATCTACATAAATGGTGCCTTTAATTTCATATATATATCTATTATAAATATTTATATTCTAAATATATATGATACATAAATCAAGGTTTATATTCTGGAAGTATTTAAATCATGATATAAATGAAACGATCAATAATAACAAGTTAAAACATGTACGATAAAGAAAGCAATTATTACCCAGAATGTTAATTGAACATGAAAATAATTATTAAATGGGTAGTATAAAGTAATAAATGAATCATGTATGATATAATAAATATTAATATAGTCCTATTATAATTTAATAACATACTATGATCATTATACAATAGGTTAAACGTACCCTCGACCAAAGGAAAGTGCAAGGTAAGGGTTAATTTCACAATCTCTTTATTATCTGAGGTTGTTTTTACATGAGTATCTACTGGGAAATATTTATTATCCATGTACATGTTTCATAAAAATGTTTTAAAATGTTTTATTTGTAAGGTAATATTTTACTAAAACATTATTTTAAATGTTTTAAAATTTTATTCTTCTAAACCTTTCTCATTAATGTCCATGTTTTCAAAGTGGTTTTAAGGAATTATTTATATGGACATGAATATTTTAAAATGTTAATTCCTTTCAAAAGTTTCAAAGTGGTATTAGAAACTTTGATTCAAAAATATCTTTAAATTTATTCCTTCTTAAATTTTGTGACTTTTAAATGTTTTCATGAAAAAGGGTATTTCTCTCAAAGAGTTTTACAAATCAATTTCATCTATGTCAACATCCTTTGATGGATTATGAACTTGTTTGAAGTTGATTTATTATGATACAAGTATTCCATATTGTATTGAATGTTCTGTGATATGTTTGGCTGTGGATGTTTTATTTTTATACCATTCATGGTTTATGGATAAATTATTGACATTTCATATGCTAGTTTTAATATGAATGTTTATGTTATGTTTCAACATTTTCATATGAGGAATGTATTGGACATAGTAAGTGATGGGTGGAGACCACTGTATCTCCTCTATGCATCGGTAGGTCTCATGAGATAGTTAGACGTGGAATTTTCTTGAGGCCTTTCCCAATTGGTATATGGTTTTGGCTGAGGCCTTAATCATTTTTAGACATCTTGGCTGAGGCCTTGAAAAAATATTTCAGAATGTCTGGCATTATACATTCCCTCATTATAAAAATAATATTGATGGTTCATGTGGTTATTCGACTAGTATAATAACCATGACTATGTTTTATTATGACATTATTTACTTATCTCATATTTCTACCATAAAGTGTTAATATTTATTATTTGTAAAGGCATGTGTTTTTAATTATTCATTATGCCTATTGTTTATGTTATCTTCCGCTAAATTTTTCACCCTTACTGAGCATCTAATCTCACCCCTTTATTATGTTTTATTTCCCAGGATTTCCAAGAATTATATTATAATTAATATGCAGGGTTAAGATAAAAGGGAATAATTTCATTCTCAAAGAACTATCTATGCTATATTTTATGTTTGAAATTGTAATATGAAGTTGATGTGTGTAATCTATTTCCAATACATCTAAACTGATCAGTATTTTAGGACATGATTTCCTTGTATCATGCTAATGTATTAAAATAATGCACTAACTCTGGGTAACTGGGGTCAGGGCATTTACAGTTGGTATCAGAGGAAGTTTAGAAATAACCTTGGAAACTAGATTTATAAAAACTCTGATTAGAGAACATTACCGTAAGATATAATTTGAGGATTAGTATAGAAAAACATTTGGTAATGTATATATTATGTGGGTTTTCCAAGAAATATATCCATGTCTAGATACGAGCAGGTAGAGGCGGCTCTAGAATAGATGTACCTAGGAGTGAAAACTATGACAAGGAGTTTCAGGCTTGACCTGGGGTATCCTAGTACACGAAAATGGGTATTTCTTCACTCTTGGTTATGACACCCCCGAGGGATATGCTTAGGATAGTTCACAATTTATTTAAAAAGCATTATAAAGGATATATGAGTAAATATTCTAGCAAGTAAACCATTTTTATGATTATGAGACTAGAAGTGTGAAAATATTCAATTAATGTTGAGAATTTTACTAGTTTTTGGATTATACAGTATGATATGATCTAACCAAGTGTGTTTTGTCATTTAGAAATGACACCCAGTATAAGGAAAAAGAACTCTAGGAATATTCATGATCCAAAGGTTAAGAAGTATCATATCTTTCATAGTCTTAATCCATCATTTAGAAGGGAAATAGCCTCCCACGTATTCTTATCATATAAATAAATAGTATCAGGTGTTAATAAGATAAGTGAAGAATTATCTAAGTCCTATGTCTTTAAAGGGAAGAAAGATAAGAAAAGGATAGTTTAGAGAAAGATGGATAAAGGGAAGAGGGGAAAAAAGGATTTTCCCATATGTGATAACTGTGGAAAGAATCACCTTGGTAAATGCTTGAAGGGAATGAGAGTTTGTTATAAGTGTGGACAAAAAGGACACCAAGTACGTGATTTCAAGGATAAAAAAAGTTTCAAATGTACAATGATTCATCTAAAAGGAGTTAGGACACTATGTGAATCAATGTCCAAATCATTAGTGTATACCCCAAATGCTTCTATTGGATAATAATCAAGTTATGATAATACTGAAGATGAAGAGGAATGATTATATTTCTTATGTTTTTATTAAAGTATTGTGTCAATTGAGTATTGTATTAATGTTGTACGTGTTATAAGAATTATATAGTACATAAGGATTGTACTATAATACTATTTCATAAAGGACTTGAGATTGTGTGGAACCAAGAAAAGTGACTCAATAGGGGGTTAAATTTTTTTGGAAAATATATAGTTGAGGGAAATATAAACCATAATATGGTTCTGATACTGAGGTACTGATTTTAAAATAATATATGATTGATTTGGATAAATTATATTGGATATTCTTAACTACCTTGAAACTGATTAATTATTTGTATATTTCATCATTGTTGGAGTTTACAAAATTTTTAGATATAAGGAGCATATCCAGTATTCAATAATGAATAAGGGACCATGAATGTAATCAATAAGGTTTATGGAAATTCAGGGGGTTACCATGTTTTAAAATAATACATGATGAAGGTATTCACATGTTATTACGTGGAAAAAGGTATCTTCATTGTGTTTACCTTCCTTATAAATTTTTGACTTTGAGTTTGGACAAAAGTATTTTTGGATAAGTCTAAAGTTTTGAATGAATTAATTTAAACATTGGATAATATTTTTTAAGGTTAAAAAAACTTCTTAATATTATTATTTTTGGATTATTATAAAAAGGACAACCAGGAGGTCGGGCTACAACCCGTCATGTCCGGTAAGGCCGTGAGACTTGAACCCACAACCGAATGGCGACAAGGGTGCATCACCTACCACTGGCCCAAGTGATTTCCATGTTTGTATAATGTAGTTTTTTTAAAATGGGATAACAGATAAATTATAAATTCATTTTTTTTGAACCCTATACAATTAGGATTAATAGAATATTTTTGAGTTCTATTATCTTTTGGAGTGAAAGATGAGTTTGTGGTAGAAATTAGTTAACGGATGGAACTATACTTGTCAAGTATTATTTTTTATAATTATTCTATGAAGAAATTAATTCTTAACCTTTAGGGAAGTTATCATAAAACCAAAAATGTGTTATCCCAATACCTTATGTTTTGTTGAATCGATGATATTTTAAATTATCATAGATTGATGGTTTTGAGGCCCTCAATTTTACACTTGTTTGTGATTGATGACCTCAATCACTCCCTATAAATATTTAAAATTTTACTCCAATTATGTGTCTCTAATTACCACCAATGTTCTTCTAATTGAGATCATAATTGGTGGAGAACTTTTTCATTTCTCTTTTCCTCTTATTAAGACTAAATTTTATTAACCCAATTTCTAATGTGGGTTTTCCACAAAGGTATTTTTCTATTTTAACCTTTTATTTTAAAAAAAATATTTTAAATTACAAGTAAACAATTTATTGGAGGGGATAACGTAACACCCCAAGATTTCATAGTATTTTATCTCTTCAAAGTATTTCAATAACTTGCGCTACACGCAACACCGGGTTCGAGCGCACCACGACTTACCAAACTAGCCGTTCAAAAAAGAGGTTATGAATAGTATTAACCAAATTTTAAATTTTATATATCCTATATAATTTTAACATTCATATTTTATGTTTCTTAGACATAATATAAGAAAAATTCAATTTTTAAGATAAAAGAGGTATTTTTCAAAAAATGCAGTTTTCCTCCTTTTAATGGAAAACCCTTTTTAAATACAATATTTGAAAATTTTATATATTAAATTTAGTAAAATTAAATTCATATTTAGAATAGGGACATAAAAATTTAGTTTGGATAAATTTTTGGTACTTTTCTGATAACTTTCATATTTTCATGAATAGTGAAAAACACTAAATTTTAATTAAAACAACTTCTTTAGTCAAAATAATTTATAGTGTTAAATTATAAATTTGAGTGGTTTTAAAGTATAATTAGATTATATTTTTATCATTTAATATAATTTAGGTCATTCTATATAATTTCACATTTAAAATGGACATAAACAAGTGTCAATCTTTTGATAGTTATTATTTTTTTAAAACATGTTTTCTGTTTTGACAACAGGAATTAATTTTAAATTAATTTCTACCACTTCTATGTTCTGAATTTAGAAAAATGGATTCCATATTTGGAATCAGTAGGTCCAAATATTTTAAATAGTTAACTTTTATTTTTAGTCATTATGAATATTTACTTTAGTAAATATTTCATTTACCATTGTTAAAGGGTAAATCCGGTAAATTAGGGTAAAAAATAATATTACAATAATATTAAATTACCCTAACACATGTCATATCCCTATTTTAATATACAGTTTTGACCATGGGAATCCTTGGGTCGATTTTTGGACCATGTATATCCACTTTGGAGTGATAATGACGTTTTATATTAATTAATCTAAAGTAAAGACCAAAATTACAAAATCATGTATCTTTTAGTAAAACATTTTTATATGGGGTTATATAATTGATATATTAGACTATAAATATTTATTTGAAAGATAAAAATATTTCCTACATTATTATATCTTATTTATAATTTTTAGACATTAAATATATATATTTATTTATGAAACAATAATGATGAAATATTTTCCTTATTATCAAAAGAATCGAATAAATGATATTGTAAATATTAAAATAAATATAATTTTAAGGTTTTGATGCCATAAAAGAATTTTATAGGTTAATATGACATGTTATTATTGATTAGATGTATTTTTTTATAAGTAATCAAGTTTTTATGACTTTTAGAATAACCAAATACTAAATAGTGTCGAAATTGACATAAATGAGTTTTTAAAACAAATATTATATTATTAAATTCTATAACAGTCCTAAAAGTATAAGGTCCTTCCAAAGAAATTATATAAATATATTTATATCATTAATGAACCAATTTAAGTTCTCTTGGATTTTTATAGTAAGTTTATTAACCATTTATTATAATAATACAAGAATACATGGTAAAAGTTAAACTATTTAACTAAGAGTTAAATCTAAAAGATAAGGTTAATATGGTGATCCAGAAATGTCTAAAACCTATTGGTTGAGAGTTTTTATACCCATACTCACATTATACTTGAAATAAATTATCTTGGATCCATTATAAACCGAAAATTATTTTATTATAAAATAATATTTCAATCTTTTCCTAAGGTGCCCCTCACCTCTCTTATAAATGGGCACTTCCCCTTCTCTCAAAATCACACCTCCAAAGCCATTTGGATCTACCAAAACCTACCCATATATCCTCCAAATTTCCCTCAATTCAACATAGTGGCCTTATTTTTATCATAAAACTAACCAAAGGATCCATTTTGATCAAATCAAAAGGAAGAACCTGAAGAAGAGGTAAATATTTCATCACCTCTTTCAAGTTATTTTTCTTCTTCCACTTCATATTTATTTGTTGTTTCCATTATAAAATAATTACCCTAATATATTCTATATACTGTGATGTTATTATAAAAATGGTACAACCATATTCATTATTCTATCCATCATATAAATGAAAAAGTCGCCATACATGTGTACGTACAGCGTACCGTCTCCACGCCGTGGTGTAGTTTGTTATTTGAACACTTCATTATTTGGATGGGTATAATAATGAGTATAATTGATGTAAATAATAAATATAACATGTTAATGATTCTTTATATATTATATATCATCCAATTAAATTTGATTTCACCATAAATATAATGATATTGTTGCTCGTGTGTACGTACGGATTACCGTCTCCACGACACGATGAGATTCATTCACACGTTCACCATTCAACGATGATTATAAAAATTCATATTATTAATAATTTTTTAACATATGAAATAATAATGATAATGGAGATATGTATATGTATATATATATATATATTTATGTATATATGTATTTATGTACTTACATATATCTTATTCATATACTTCTGTTCAATACGATATGAAAATGGAAACAACGTTTATGTGTACGTACATCCTACCATCTCCATAAACGGTGCCTTATATTTCATATATCTATCTATTATAAATATTTATATTCTAAATATATATTATATTTAAATCAAGGTTTATATTCTGTAGTTATTTAAATCATGATCTAAATGATATGATGAAGAATAACATATTAAAACACGTACGATAAAGAAAGTGATTATGGCCCAAACTGTTAATTTAAAATGAAAATAATTATTAAATTGGTAGTATAAAGTCATAAATGAATCATGTATGATGTAATAAATATGAATATGGTTATGGTATAATTTAATAACACACTATGGTCATTATATAGGAGGTTAAACATACCCTCAACCAAAGGAAAGTGCAAGGTAAGGGTTAATTTTCACAATCTCTTTATTATCCGAGGTTGTTTTTATGTGAGTATCTACTAGGAAATATTTATTATCCTTTTTCATGTTTCATAAAAGAGTTTTGAAAGGTATTTTTTAAGGTACTCTTTTACTTAAACATCATTTTAAATGTTTTAAATATTTATTCTTCAAAACCTTTCTCATTAATGTCCATGTTTTGAAAATGCTTTTAAGGATTTATTTTTATGGACATGAATGTTTTAAAATGTTAATTCCTTTAAAAAGTTTCAAAGTGGTATGGGAAACTTTTATTCAAAAATATCTTTAAATTTATTCCTTTCTAAATTGTGTACCTTTTAAATGCTTTCATGAAAAAGGGATATTTCTTGCAAAGAGTTTTAAAAATCATTTTCATCTATGTCAACATCCTTTGATGGATTTTAAACTTGTTTGAAGTTGATTTATTATAATACAAGTCTTACATATTGTATTAAAGGTTTTGTGATATGTTTGACTATGGATGTGTTATTTTTATAGCATTCATGGTTTATGGATAAAGTATTGACATTTTGTATGCTAGTTTTAATACGAATGTTTATGTTATGTTTCAACCTTTTCATATGAGGAATGTATTGGACATAATAAGTGACGGGTGGAGCCCACTATAGCTCCTCGATGCATCGGTAGGTCTCATGAGACAATTGGACGTGGAATTTTCCAAGGGCTTTCCAAAATTAATATATAGTTTTGGCTGAGTCCTTAATTATTTTTAGAAGTATTAGTTGAGGCCTTGAAAAAATGTTTCAGAATGTCTGACATTATACATTCCCTCATTTTGAAAATAATATTTATAGTTCATGTGGTTATTCGACTGGTAGAATACCCATAACTATGTTTTATTATGAAATTATTTACTCAGCTCATATTTCTTCCATAATGTGTTCATGTTTATTATTTGTAAAGGCATGTGTTTTCAATTATTCACCATGCATATTTTTTATGTTATCTTTTGCTAAATTGTTTACCCTTACTGAGCATCTGAGCTGACCCCTTTCTTATGTTTTATTTTCCCAGGATTTCCAAGAAGTGTATTATGATTTATATGTAGGGTTAAGCTAAAATAGAATAATGGCATTCTCTAAGAACTATCTATGTTGTATTTTATGTTTGAAATTATAATTTGAATTTGATGTATGTAATCTATTTCCATGACTGCAAAACTGATCGGTCTTTTGGGACATGATTTCCTTTTATCATTCCAATGTATTAAAATAATGCACCGAATCTAGGTAACTAGGGTTGCGACGTTACATGATTCAACATAAAACATTGGATCTAGTTATTCTAACAATTCTCCTAGAAATAATATCACAACAGGTTGCAATGGATACACACACATCCACATTCCATCAAAAGTCAAGCATAGTTATCAATTATGACAATACATAAAATTATTACAAGGAAACATGCATTAAAAAACCCCCAAGAGGCTAGGAACTTCCAAACTCAAATTAATTGACGTCAACGATAAGGAAAACCCACCATATGTTCGAAAGATATTGTGTAAACCTCAATAGTTAAGAAAAAGTGATTCTGGGACTTATTATTATATTTTGTGGCATGTCAATGCTTCAGGTTCATCATGGGTTCATAGAACCAAAACCAGGTATTTTATTTTAAAAATAAATAAAATATCACATATGATGTTACTTTCTCTCTCTTTGATAATTTCAAAATTATCATTTTATGAAAATGCATGTGCTATCAGTATTCTACTCAAGAATAATTATAAAACCATATTAGATAATATATATCTCTCTATATTAATTGTAGATTATATGTGGTAATTATTTATAATTATTCTATGACAAACCTATATAATTATCCTTGATAATTTTCATAATTATCCTTTGATAATTTGATATCTTTATCATGTGATAATTATCTTTTAATTACCATCAGTTAATTTATATAATTATCTTTTGATAATTTTCATTCTAAATTGTTAATTCGGTGTAATTTAACTTTTGATAATTTTTTATAATTATCCTTTGGTAATTTATAAAAAAGTATCTTTTGATAATTTTTATAAATTATCCTTGATAATTGAATGTGATTATTTTTTGATAATTCTTTATATTTATCCTTTTATAATTTCACATTACTATCTTTTAATAATTTATTTTATATTTTTTTTAATAGTTTGAGGTAATTATATTTTGATAATTCTTCACATTATGATATTTTAATAATTTAATGTAATTAAACTTTGATAATTTTATAAATTATCAACAGATGATTTAGGTTTTATGTTTTTATTTAAAAAGAACCATTTTTCCATAATTGTAGAAGAAGAAATAAATAGAAGAAAACAAATAAAATGAAAAAAATGAAACAACCCTATTTATGCCATATGTTCCATGTTCATGGAATTAAAGAAGAAAAATACATTTTAGGGAAGAATAGGTCATGTGAGGGAACCCAAAGAGGATATATGGAGTCTTTACTGATCACATGCAAGGTTGTTTTGGGATCAATCAGACTCAATGGAATTGGCCAATGATAAAAGTCATGTGGTTTGGCTATTTCAAGATCTCCAAATGCGTATTCTTAAAAATCCTAAATCTAAATAATGATGTAGTTCATGTTTCTTCCGAAACTTCAATGTGAAGTATTTAATGACATCTCATCAAGAAATTTTCAACTTGAATGGGTCAAAAAAGAGTTGATTTAGTGTCTTCTCGGTCAAACCACATGAAGAATGGTGTTACAAGTGTGCAATGTGAAGAAGAACAAAAGAAAAATAATATAAAAATAAAATAATAATAAAATAATAATAAAATAATAATGTAAAAGGGTTAAAACACCCGACTAGGGTGTGATAAAAGCAAACACCCAACACACATAAAGGTTATGTCATTCCTAGGGTAAAATATTCATTCTATAGCTAATGGAAGCCTCATATTTTCCATCTAAAACACTATTTAGGAGATATTTCATTATATCATAAAAATCATGCACGTGTGATATAATATATTTAATATTTTTATTCTATCAATGACAACTCTCTATGGGCCCTGAAATCTTACACTGACTTCATTCCTAACTTCAAAAATATTTCATAGAATATTCGAAAGTGTCAACAGTACTTTAAACCTAAATTCACTTTTAAAAAAAATTTTATAAGTTTATTTATATTGAATATTTCAATTTACACACAAAACACTTATAAATTATTGAAAAAAGATAGTTTAATTATCCTCTAAAAATTGGTAGTATTGCATGATTAATGGAGACTAGAGTTTAATATATGTCATGATATATATCTATAAAGGTACATGGAAGCTTTTTATGATTAAAGAAGTATAATTTTATATTTATTTTTTAGAAACCATATTTGTTTTTATTATTCTTGAAGATTACTATTTATATTAAAGTTATACTTGGATGATATCATGTTAAAGAAATTGAGTTGGAACTGAAACTGGTACTACATAAATTTGAAATTAATGAAGGCATCATCATTTGAGTTTATCCATGTTGTAAAGTTCATTGTAATTTTTTTGAATAGTTTTTTGAAGGTATAATAACTTAGTGAAAATTTTCAAATCATTTTTTATAATAATTAAATAATATGAGAATGATTGTATTGAAGAAGATAAGGAAATTGATTAATTATATAATTTTTGAGTTGTAGATTTTTAGAAAATTGGAAAATTATTAGATGCATAAGAATAATCCTAAATATTCCTAAGGTGTCTAAGATTAACATTGTTATTTTTTGTTCCAAAAACTATCATGTTCCAAAATTTACATCCAAAACTTTATCTTGAAGAATAAGGTTCAGAAGATGGAAAACATTTATTTTCAATATCAAGAATAAAAATTAATGGTAATTTGTCTTGTACTAAATTAGATCTTCCATAATGGAACACATAAAATAGAATCAAATCATATTTCCTAGACCATTTCTTAGTAGAAAGTAATAGTTTGAAAGTTAAATAATAGAATAAAATGTTGAGGAAGACAAACTCCAAAGGTTTTCAAAGTTCTGTTAGAGTAACTTAGAAGCTTCAAAGGACAAGGAAGACTAAATCGATCTTACAAAAGATTGAATCAGATTTTTAGAAGATTATTCCTAGATTAAATGAGGATAAATTAAAGTAAATCAATGTTTACCAGGCTCATTTTAGAGTAGAATATATGTTATGGAAGATTAACTTGATATTTCCAAATAATATATATGATACATTTATGGTCAATTGTGATTAAAAATAATATTCAAATTGAATCATAAGACCAAATTTATATGATAATGTGTTGTCATTTCAAGGATTCAAATATCAAAATTTCTATTAAGTCGTGATTTAATTTTAAAAGTTTTTTATCTATAAAGAATGTGTTTACGTCATGATGAAATGATTCGCATTGTTGTATTATTTCATGTTTGTAAGCATTCACACATGGAAGGAAGATGTGGGTTTTGTGTATTCTAAAGGAAATAAGCTATTAAATATTTTTGAGAATACAATGTGGTAAATTCATAAAGAATTTTAGAGAATTAATTGATAAAATAATGGGGAAAATTTTATGGATATTTAAAGATGAAATTTTATAGGAAATATAAGTTGATATTTATATATAATTAAATAAGGATTTATAAGAATATTTTTATGTGATAAATTTAGATATTCAAATATGAATATTTGAAATCCATTTATAAATATCATGGATAGAGGATTTATCAAGATTTCATAGGCGAGTTTACATGTAAACTATTATGATAGTTTGAATGATATAGAAAGATGAATATCATGTTTTTTAATTCAAGGAAGTTTCTATATTTGGATATTTGAATACTGGGAATAATATATAAATTTTATTTTTGAGTTTAAAATAATGAAGATGTGTTGAAGTATATGATTTGAAGGGATACTAGCTTATTTCATTCGAAATATTTTGTGTGTTGAAGAAAAACTGAGAAACCCAATTCTATTTTAATTGATTATTTTGATCATTGAAGAAGAATAATAAGAAGAAGAGAAGAGAGATACTATGACATTGTTTTTATTGAGCATATCATGTGTCAAAGTTATTGATGAGGAGGATCGATGCATTAATAAATATCGGTGTGAAAGTGATAATATGAAACTATTTGGGATTATTGAAAAACCAAGGAAGGAGATCATATTATGAATAGTAAAATAGATACTTGAACTATCTTGGTGATAATAATTTAAAGATAATCCAACTAAATATGTTTATTAATGAAAATATTTGGATAGTTATAGTTTCTAATAAGAGAAGGATGGTTCTTGTTAATTCAAGGGGGTGTTGAGCATGTAACTTGGTTATTGTAATTTTAAAGGGTTCAAGGACATCCCCTTGAATGTGATTGATTTTGATAATAAAATATAAAATGTGTTTACATGGGAGAAGAACCACCATACATTGAGGAATAACACACATATTTTGAGTGAACCTAATAAAAGTATGTGTATATTTTTTTGTTCTTTTCTTGTTTATATTTCATGTATGAAGGTTGAGTGAGAAAAAGGGAATTTGAGAAACAAGTTCCCTAACAGTTGTAGATGTAAAAAGAGAATTTTAAATTGATAATAGTTCCTCACACAGATTCACCCACTATTAGTGTAGCTACATATATCTTATGGCAACAAAAATTGGTATCATATATTCAGGTTTAACCTCTTATTGGATTCTCAAAATTTAAAAATTTAATCATTTGAGTTTCTACTACAAATGAATCATCATGTTCTATCTTAGAGAAGATGTGTCTACTTTCGACCTAAATCAAATCTATTCCAAGAGTCGAAAGAATAAAAAGAATAAAAATATGAGAAAGATGAACATAACATCCCTTATGATTAAACAAGAATAAATGTCATCTTATGTAAAAGGTAATTATGAATAAATTATACCTGGAATATATAGAGAATATCTAGTGAAATTTTTTACTATTTAGAATATAGACAACACATCTACCATTGGTGTCTCACATTATTTACATTAATAAGAGGTAAATGATATTACTTTCAAATACTATCCTATGGATGAACCTAGTACAAGTGGGGAAGATATAACTTTAAAGGAATTATATGATGGTTTATATGTGTTTTTGAAAATATCCCTATAGAAATTACATAAAAAAGTATTCACTTTTATTTTTGTCTCTTTGAAAGACTTCTAGGAAGAGATCACCCAACTTTAAGAAGATGTAGAATGTATAGAGGAACCCATGGATCAAAATATATTATCATATATAAATCACAAGAAAAACTTTGAGGCTAAATTTACTATAAATGTGATATTTATATATCTATTCTCCAAAACTAATAAGAAATTTCCTAAATAAGACCAAGAGAAAGAAGAATCCAAGAAAGGTATTGAGGTGATTATACATAAACTAAAAGAAATAATTATTTTCAAGGATTGTTGATTGGTAATCAAAATAAATAAAATTATAGATCTTGAAATTTCCTTATAAAATAATAAGAAAATACAAAAAATCATATTGAGAAGATATTAAGATAATGTATTGAAAGAGTGAATTCCATTGAATATCATAAAAACACTCTAAATATAAAGTGTCTTGATCTTCAACTCAAATTGAAAATATGGATGTGGTTTAATATGATTCTTCCTAATAAGATTATAGAAAAGTTATTTCCATCAATAACACTGATTAGAATATTTATCCTAAAATATTTCTATTTAATTATAAGAATATATTGGTTTTATATAATGATAAACCTACTATAGGCTCAAAGAAAAAGGTGTCATTTTTTCCAAAAATGTGTTTTAGTAAAAAAAATTAATTAAAAGTGTGGGTTACAATGAAAAATATCAAAAAATATATGCTAATAAAAAATAATAGATACCCATCACTACTTCAAAGGTAGATGAAAGCAAGTGCAGAAAAATTTTCCCCTCAAAAGAAGCTCAATTAAAGGACAAATTGACAAAAAAATAGTAAGATGACAAATCTTTCTAGAATATTATTAAAAGAATAAAATCTATATTTATTTCTATTATTGGTGATATGAAATATTTAGATATAGTTTTATTGATTACTAGAATAATATTACAATTTTTATAATAAAAAGAAATATTTTATAATGGGTGAGAAAAAAAAGTTAAAGAAAAGTATATAGAAGAAAGGTAAAAATATTCTCATATCTATCATATTTGGAAACATTAAAAAGTTATATGGAATATGAAATAAGATTTTTTATAGTGATATAGAATTATATTTTAAATCAACCAAGCATGTGTCAAATTCATTTAATAAAAGAAGGGGAAAAATCTAATGAAGAAACAAATAAGGGAATATGAAGTTACCTTAAGATCAAACAAAAAATAATAATTGTGAAAAAAATATTCACAATAAGGCCAAGAAAGATGATATATGAAAAAGAAAAATTTATTTATATTATGGTAGAAAAAAGATACACCATGTACTATTGTAGTAAATCTATAAGTGTTGGGGTTAATGGATGCATGTTGGAGATATAAATAAAACAATCAATCCATGAAGAGACAAAATGATTGGTGTGGTGGAAGAAATCATTTAAAATAAATAATAACTTTAATTTCATGAGTGGTTATCTAATGATTATGATTCAATAGTTTAGGAGAAGCGTGTGGTGGCTGTAGCAAGATTGACATGTATCAAATGTTTCTTTGATCATATTTCTATATAAAAAGGAGATAATAAATAAAATGAAGATAACATCAATAATTTCATATTCTCTAATTGTTGAAGTAAATAAGGGAATACCACATAAATAAATGACTCAAATAAACAAGAAGACCATGCTTCTCATGGAGGCTACTGATTGGAAAACTAAGAAAGGAAGTATTAATATCACTCGCATTATTAGAGGTGGAAATAAAGGAGTTCTTGGGTTGAGAAACAAATATCATCTTTTTGTCTCTCACTAATGAGCATTTTAGAACCACCTTATTCCCATAAATACTATTTTTTCTATTAAAATAATTAATGGTGATGCATGAAGGGGGGTACTAGAATATATATTTTACTAAATAAATTAACAATAGGAGAAAGTATCCATATTGGATGTGATCCCAAAAATTGGTATATTAGATTTTATTTGATGAAGAGACCATCCTTGATGAAGAATTTGTTAGATATTATCCCTTGAGGGGGATAAGTTTTGTGAAAGCTTCTAGAAAAGTTATTATTTCATATGAATTTTATATTTCTATAAATTTCTTGAATTTTTCATTAAAAAGGTTTTAATATTGAATTCTACTAACTCAATTTTGATTATATCATTTCTTATTTTAAGTGGATTTAAATTGTATTTATGAATGACATGAAATGTGAGGAGTTTTTAAGAATACATGGTAGTGAATTACAAGTTTTGGTAATTTAATTAGTCACTCTTTTGTTACACCAATCGTTAATCAAGTATACTTGAAGTCGATTAATTGATTACTAAAAATTCAGTATCAGCCTTTGTATTTATTTTCAATAAGAGGGGAGTTTGATAAAATATAAGAAGACGTATTAATATGAATTTTATATTTGGTTATTGATAAAAATACAAATAGGGTCAATGTTGAACTCATTATAGATATGTTTCATTTGTTTAAATTAATTGTTGATGTCAATATGTGTTAAAAAGAGAAAATGAGAAGATGATGAGTGAAGTAACCAAGGAAGTATGTCGTCATATGTTTATTTTAGAAGACTAGAGAGAACCTTTAATCTTGGATATTGAGTCATATGAAAATTTAATTATCTATATATCTTGCTAAATGAAAGTTATCAATAAATGGGAAAATAAATGATTTGTTTTCATTATTTATATAGTAAAGGATATTAATAGTGATATACTTACAAAGATTATATTTCATGGAGATAATTCATATATTGTTTGGAAAAGTTGGTTTTTGTTATTTCATGTGAAAATCAATGAAAGATGTTGAGTAATATGAAGAGGATGAGTTTCATGGATAATGAAATTTAATATATGTCATCATATATCTCTATAAAGATACATAGAAGTTTAAAGTGATTAAGAAAGAATAATTTTGGATTAAGTTTTAAGAAAAATTCCTTGTGTTTATCATACTTGGTGACTATTCTTTATATTAAAGGTTCATCTGTATGTTATCATGATGAAGAAATTAAGTTGTATCTGAAATAGGTTTTCCATTAATTATAAATTTATGGTAGCACCATCAATTGAGTTTATTCATTCTACAAATCACCTTATAATTTTTTTAAATAGTTCTATTAAGTTATGATGACTTACCAGAATTATTTGAATCATTTTTAGATGAATTAAAGTGGATGAAAATGATTAGAGTAAAATTAAGAGGGCTTAAAATTAATTCTGGAAGTTAAGAATAATTTTGAATCTACCTTAGGTGTATAAGATTAACTTTGATCTTTGTTGTTCCAAAAACCATCATGTTCTAGAATGTCCTTTTAATGCCTTAACTTATGAAAAAAGTTTTTGATGACAAGAAAAACTAGACTTTGATATCTAGAATAATAATCAACACTCTGATGTCTTGTAGAAAATAAGATCTTTTATAATAGAACACATAAAACAAAAGTAATTTGCGTTACATGGAACATTACTCATTGTAAATTTATAGTGTAAAAGTTGAAAAATAAAAGAAAATGTTGCGTAAGATAAAATCCAAAGGTCTTTATAGTTTTCTTTAGAGTAACTTCGAATTTTAAATGGACATGGAATACTAAAATGATCTTATAAAATATTCACTTAGGGTTTTAGAAAATTAATCAGGGATTCAATGAGGACACATCATATTTAAATCAAAGTTCTTGAGACACATGTAAGATTAAACCAGATGTTATGAAAGATTAAAATAATTTTTCTAAAAGATATATATGATAAATCTATGGATATGTACTATTAAAAAGAATATGTCGGATGAATTGAAAAATCAAATTCAAACAATGTTGTGTTGTTTTTTCAAGGATTCAAGTGGTGGAGTTTTAATGTCGTGAAGAATGTGTTTACACCATGATAAAATGATTTACACCACTGTATTATTTTTTTCATGTAATCATGCACACTTGGAATAGTGATGTGGGTTTTTTGGAATTCTAAAATAACAAATTAGTCAAATATTTTTGAGAATTTATTGACTAAAAATCATAAATAATTTTGGATACTTAATTAAGAAAATAATTATGAGAAATATATGGATATTTGAAGTCTAAATTTAATGGGAAACATGAGCCAAAGTTTTTAGAGAATTAAATGATTATTTATGAGGATAATTTTGTGTGATTAATCTAGATATTCAAATATGAATATTATAAATAAATTTATAATATTATGGTTAAAGGATTTCACTAGATTTCCTTAACTGGTTTAAATGAGGGAGATTATGATATTTTGAAGGAGATAAAAAATGAATATCATGCTATGAAATTCAAGGAAGTTTCTATATAAAAATATTTGAATAATGGGAATAATACCCATGTGATATTTATGAGTTTAAAAAGAGAAAGATGTGTTAAAGCATATGAATTGAGGAGGGACTTTCCCATTTCATTTTGAATATTTTACTTTTTGAATAAAAAGAGAAAACCTAAATGGAATTGTAATATATTGTTTTAAGTGATGATGAAGAAGAGGAAGATAAGAGAGAGATCCCTATACTATTGTTATTAATTATCCCATGTGTTGATGCTATTTAAGAGGAAGAGTGATACAACCATGAAGATTAATGTATAAGTGAGAACAGGTGGTTGTTTCATATTACTATACAACTTTGGAAGAAGATAATATTTTGAATATTTTAGTGTATACTTTCACTATATTAGTGATCTGAATTCAAATAAGAGTAATGTGAATCTTGTTATTAAGAAGAAGAGCTTGTTTCACTTCACCAAAATTTGTATTTAGTGGCAGTTTTTTTCGTTTAGCAGTGGTTTAAACCGCCACAAAATCATTCTGCGGTGGTTTTTGGAAAACCACCGCTAAATTGTGTGTTGAGAAATAATTATCGGTAGTTTTTTAGCAGCATTTTAGACCGTCGCTAAATCGTTTTTAATTTTGTTTTTATTTATTTATTTTTTTATATTAGTAATTTATTTATTTATTATTTTTTTATTTTCGTATTTTTTCATTATTTATTTATTTATTTATTTACTATTTTTCATTTTATTTATCTATTTATTTCTTATTTCCACGTACATACTCATCTCCATGCATAAGTCTATGTCCATGCACAATTCCATGTCCATGCACATGCCATATATATAAATTCAGCGTTGAATGAGATTTGAACCCCTTACATCTTGCTTATTCTCCAAAGACTTTACCACTCCAGCAGGCTCTTCATGTTGTTAATAAATCAAATTTAATATACTTATATATATATATATATTGGAAAAACAAGTAATTCATAACAAATAGAGACAAACTAAATAATTATTAATCAACAATTATGAATCAATAATTATTAATCAATAATTATTAATCAATAATGATTAATCAATAATCAATAATTAATAATTAATAATATATAATATATAATATATAACATATAATATATAACAAATTATATATAAGACATAATATATAATGCATAACATAGATTACCTAATTATAATACATAATACATAATATATTATATATAATGTATATTATATATTATATATTATATATTATATATTATATATTATCTACTATATATTATATATTATATAATACATAATATATAATATATAATATATAACATATAATATATATATAAGTAATGTATAAATAATAAATTAATTAAAAAATAATTTAATATATGATAAGTAAATAAAAAATTAATAATAAATTAATTAATACTAGATAAATAAGTAAATAATAAATAATAAATAATAAATAATAAATAATAAATAACAACTAATAAATAATTAATAATTAATAATAACTAATAAATTATAATTAATCATTAAGAATTAAAAATTAAGAATTTATAATTTATATTTAAAAATTTACAAATTATTAATAAATTATTAATAAATAATTAATAAGTAATGAATATTGAATAAATAAATAAATAATAAATGAGTAATAAACTAATAATAAATTATTATTTAGTAAATTAAGAATAAATTTATAATTAATAAATAATAAATAATAAATATGAAAGAATAAATAATAAATAATAAATAAATACATAAATAAATAGATAAATAAATAATTAATAATTCATAAATAATAATTAATAAAAACTAATAATTGATAATTAATTAATATAAAATTAAAAATTCTTAATTAACAATTAATATTTTAATTTAAATATTTAATATGATATATGAAATATTTAATATTTAATAAATTATTAATATTTAATTAATATTTAATTAATAAATAATCAATAAATAATCAAATAATAATACATAATAAATAAATATTAAATGAATAATAAACTAATAATAAATTACTATTTAGTAAATTAAAAATAAATAAAAAATAAAAAATAATAAACAATAAATACTAAATACTAAATAATGAATAATAAATAAATAAATACATAAATAAATAAATAGATAAATAATTAATTAATAATAAATAATTAATAATAACTAATAATTTATAATTTATAATTAATAAATAATAATAATTAATTAATTATTAATAGATAATTAATAAATAATGAATAACGAATAAATAAATAAATAATAAACTAATAATAAATAATTAATAATTAATTAAGTAATAAATTAAAAATAAATTATTAATTAATTAATAATTAATGTGTACATAATAAATAAATAATAAATAATAATAATAATTAATATTTAATAAATAAATAAACAAATAAATAAATAAATCATAAAACGTTAAGAACCTCTGTTTCGGATGCCTTTTGGGCATTTATGGAAGATTAAAAAGAATTACAATTCTCAGAGAGTTAGTACCAAACCTAATAGGTATAGAGCTCATCAGAGGCTTCGATTTGATATATGGTAGAGCCCAAACAGATACGTGGATTAAAATTTATGGTCGTTTGAGGTTCGAGTTCGATTTTCGACTTTTCAATTTTGAATATATATTTTTTTCTTTGATTATCACATGATTTAAAGATCACTTTGTTTTTTCTCATTTGATAAACTTTTATTTGATTGGTTGTGGAGTTGAAATGGACTCTCGAATCAGAAGTTATGGTCATTTGTTGTCGAAGTTTGTTCTTCTACTTATTGAAGATTTGCTTTCAGTTTAAAAATATTATTGACTAATAATTATAAATATTAATTAATTGAAACATTATAAATATATAAAATTATAAATAATAAACTATATTTTATTGTAAATAATAATAAATAAATATTAAATTATAAATTATTTTTTAAAATTTTCTTTAATTTTGTGGCGGTTTTTTTAAAAAACTGCCATTAAAAAATGAATCTTTTTAGAATATATTTAAAGAAAAATTAAAAAAAAAATTAAAAAACTAGCTGTGGTTTTTTTGAAGCAGTTTTAAAAATAACCACTAAATTGTTGATTGAAAAAAATTTAGTAGTGCTTTTTAAAACCGCCGCTAAAACACTGTTTTCTTGTAGTGTTTGGGTCTGTTTCTAAGAGGAGAATATTGGAGTTTGATAATTTTTGTGGATGTTGTGCATGTAACATAGTTAGTTATAGGTTAAAGGTTTCAAATCCTTCCCCTTTCCCTTGGATTATTTTTATAATAAAATATTAATTATGTGTGAGGGGGATAGCAACCAATATACACTAAGCACTAGGCACAAACATTGTGTATGAACCTCCTAAAAATATATTTTCCTTTGTTTTTATTTTTCTTGTTTATATGTCATGAATATAGGTCAAGTGAGAGAAAATAACTTTAGAAACAATTACCCTAATAGGTGAAGAAGTAAAAAATAAAAGTTTAAATTTGTAAAAATTTCCTACATTAATTTACCCTCCTCCTACTCATATTTTGGATGCATCAATCCTGTGGGAATAATATTTTCCTCTATAGAAACCATTTTAGATAGAGTATTTAAAAGTCACACTCTCACACCAAATGTGTGTTATTTTTTATCTATGTCGTGGTTTTTTATATCAAAATCTAATTCCCATACATACCATGGTCAATTTTATCTAAAATTATATTGTAAAAAATGTTATTTTATAATGATATATTTTTTAAAAACATTTCCCATAACTATTTTTATAAAACCATAACATGGTATGAAAAAAAAATTTATAAATCATGACCGTTTTGTTTTGAAACATGTTATGGTTATAAAAATCACTAAAAACATGAGTTTTCTATAAAAAACCACAATTAAAGAAAAAAACATTCTTTTATCAGGTCTTCATCATATCATTTATTCAATCTAAATAAAATATAGTGGTTCTAATTCCACTATTTAGATTTATTTGGGATGAAAATTATCTAAATAATGTGTAAAAAATCATTAAAACCTATAACACTACATCCAACCATATATTATTTTAATTAAATGAAAAAAATAAGGAACACACCTCATAATTTTGAAAAAACTAAGCCTTGTAATCTTTATAAGTGATTAAGGGATGTTTCGTAAAAGTAATAAAAGTAATCCTTCCTCTAAAGGTATCTATGGGTTGTATGAATCACCAAGAATACTTCTTTGTTAGATTTTTATCTACACCATGACTTGTTAGGACCTCAATCAAATAAATAAAAAGATGATGAAATATTTTTTCACTACGGAGTCTCAATACATTGCCTCTTATGCCACATCTCATGGTTCTAACCTCCATTTATAAGCCTCATAAATACTCATTTAAATCCCCATCACAATGATGAAAAGTTCACTATATTTGACTTTTGGTGCACCTCATAATACAAAGGTTTTCATAAATTTTTTAATCACAATATTCATTATAAATATATTGTAACACTTTGACCGATTTAGGGATATAAAAACTTAACACTTAAACATTCGATAGACTTTTTAAATCATCATTAAATAATGTAAATCGTTATATTATAGCTTATATAGGGTATACAGTGGATAATATATAATAATTCCATGATGAATCTCATTTTGTGGAATAAAAAATCATGAAATGACATAAATCACATTGTGGTGGATTTTACTACATCATTGTTTTATAATTTAGTGCATAATTATTTTCATATTAAAACACTTGTATCAATACATCTACTTTGTTTCATGTCAAAATAAAATTTCAATAATGATGAAAACATCCTCAGTTCATAAATTTTATATTGTAGACCTTATTCTATTTGACTATAGCTATATCAACTCTAGTTTTTTAGTATTGGGAATATATATGGTGTCCTCCAAACATTATATAGTGGAAACATAAGGAATATATTACTATCACTTAAAAAAAGTAAATAACTAAAACTATGGAGTTAATCATGGTCAACATTATAAATGGGAATGGTCAAAAGGATGTATAACCACTAAATTATAATTCAACATTTTGGTATATTCCTATTTATAAAAGTGAATCTTTCATTTCAAGTTCAATATATACACTTCATGAAATATAAATTTCCTGTATCACTTAACTTTAATTTTTTCTCCTTTTTATTAATATTTAACCAATGAAATGATGAATTCTTTTAGTCTATTATAACATGATCACCAACTATAAATACAATAATGTAGCTTCTAATATACCATGAACACATGAAATTAACTTATAACACCCTTTTTCAAATGATATATTGTAGTACATCCCCTAAAATATGACACATCACAGTGATTTTTTTAATTAGAATGTTATTTAGTTATTATTTTAAAAAATCAAAATACCATATTTTATTTACTAACATATCATAAAATATTTTAGGATATAAAGTTACTTTTAATTTTAATTTTTCTAGAATTATCTTTTATTTATTATACGTTGAACTTCTCCAAGTTTATACATACCCCCACTAGCCTCTTAAAAACTATATTCTATCCAAAATATCATTCTAAGATACAAAAACTCTTTTGGTTTAGGAAATATTTTTTATTTCTTACAGTGGAAATATATTATAAACAAACTATTAACATCTATATCTTATATGGAATTTGATGTGGTTAGAGGGATTTTCTAAAAATAAGATTTTATTAGTTAAAATATGCCAGTATTGGGTGGTGGAAACTCTATCCCTCATATTTTAACAATTTGTTTAGATAAAATATTTTATTTTCAATAAGAAATTTTATCCCCATATCATTTTTAAACATGTTATAGAATTTAATCAAATCATAAACCATATGTATTAAAAAATATCCTTTATTGATAAAAACCATTGTTTAAAATAAAAACTCTCTTATTATATGTGATATATGATATAAAAAACACATCATATATTATGATCCACTAGATATTTAAAGTGATCCCTGGAATCCAAATCCATTATTTAAAAACCCCTTGATTGATCACTTGAATTCACACTGTAATCTCTAAGAATCTTTTTTTTTTAATTTTTAACTTCTTTATATATTCACAACAATTTTTTAATTTATAGCTGGTATCATATACCCTTCAAAATATGATTCTATAACATAAATACCTGGTGTGAAATTTTCAAAAGAGTTTCTTACACCCCTTAGAGCATTATGAACATTTCCTCCACTAATGTACAATTTTCCTACATTGAAAAAACTTCTCTTCCTTAAAATGTCATTTATTTGATTTTGAAGGTGGTGAGGACGTACCATGGAATCCCTTATCCTTTTTGAAAGAAATTTAGACCATTACATTATGTAACATCACCATGAAAATTGATCATATACCACTCTTTTTCTACTCAGTAATCCTCTATATATTGATGATATTGGGTAAAATTTTATTAAACTCATTCATGTTGTATTTCACAATAAACCTTTGGACCCTTTTCAGCAGTGATTATGGAATAAAGTATATGGAAAAAATAATCATAATTAGTGACCCCAATATTTCATATTTAGTTATATAATCAATTATATTGAGTACATGAGTTAAGGTAGAAGTACCCATAGTCATCTTACACCTAAAGAGTGTTTTTGAAATTTTTATCACTTATGTCTAGCATGTTCTTAATGTTTCCTTTTTATGTTTTATATCATCTCAAAAGTATCCATATTCTTATGTTTCTTTTTTTAATAGGATCTATAAAAACATGCATCAATGTATAGATTTGAATTGTTACTATTTTTACTATAAGTATCATTCTCTTTTTGACCAGCTTTATAATCACGAGGTTCCTCAAAAAAAATTCTCCAACATATAGAACTTTTATTCTTGATTAAGAACAACTCATAAGTTTTTATTCTAATCTATAAAGTTCATCTCATTAATATTATACTTTTCTATTATTGATCTCAAATTCATATTTGATTATTATGACTCAATTTTATCTGAAATAGAATATTTTATCAAATGAGTAGAAAATATTCAGTTAATAAATATTTTTATAAAATGTTCTCCCACTAAAATGATGACCCATTTTAAATTTAATCATATATATTTGTGTGATAAGGTACATATTTTAGTAATTAATTAGATCTATTTAAAATTCCTCTCACTACTTAACTATTTAGGTAGTTCATCATGTCAATCATATCATATATGAATATTGTATAGTTGACCAGAAAACTCCTTATCCAATACATCATATTGATAAACTAAACTATATTTCTATAGTATCGAAACATTTAGAGATTCCTATCTAAGTGTAACCTAAATAATATACCAAATACGGGCACCAAATCTTATTAGGTTCACACATAACTTGAATCCCTTACAGATGATAATCAATGGGCACCTTACTTTGGAGTAACCAACCTGGTTATATGATCATGGTATTAAGTATTGTTTCTTGATACATAGTATTTTTAAGGTTATTTAAATATGTCACCATATTATCTCATGTATATATTTTAAATATATGTTATTTTTCATTAAACTAAAAAAATTATTTATAATGCCTACACTAACCTAGTAAAACAATATAAGGGTTAAATACCATAATAAAGGGTGGATACATCTAAGAATTTTTTTTAAAACCTTTAAAAAAATATTTGATTAAAAATAGTAAATGAGAAAAAAGTTTAGAGTAATGAAAGTTTGTGAGTACAGTGAAAAGGATCCTGATATAGTAGTTTGGAGAATAAAAATAAAGTAAATTAGGATAACATTGAATAAGTAATAAGTTAGAGGAGACTAGATTGACATAATTTGGTGAAAAGTTTTTTATTATTGCAAAAATGTTTATTATGACTTTATGGAGACTATGAAGAAGAGTAATTGATATCACCTCACCATTTCTTGACTAATAAATCTTGGTTCTATTATATTTCATAAAATAATTATTTTTTAATTATCATACAATGTTTTTATTGTTATTTAATGGAAAAATAATGAGGATTAGTCATCACTTATTGGTTCATCAACTAATAATTCTTGAGAAAAAGAAAAAATATTCATCACCTTTAAAAAATTTAAGTAGTTAAAGTTTTTCCTCATGAAATAAGTAAAAATGATAATTTTACAAGATGTAATAACATGATTATTCACCCATGGATTGATCATCTCAATACTTCAATATATTTATATAAAAAAAAATTAAATTCTCAATGAATAATTTTTTTTATAATTTATTATCATCCATTGGTTCATTGATTAAAAATAAAATGAAAATTAATTTCAAATAGAGAAGGAAAATATGAACAACAAACATACTTCAATAACATGAACAAGAGTGGTATAAAAGTATCATACTATAATAATTAATTTCCCATAAATATTTTTTTCCATAAAACATATTTACCTTAGAAAAAAAGTCACAATGGGTATACATGATGGAAATAAAGAAGAAGAAGAATAAGAAAAAAAATGATGAGAAAACTTCTCTATCAAGACAGTTTCTCTCTCCTTTGTCCTTGTCTTTCACTTCTTCTCGCTCTTAAGAATACTCTATCTCGTGTCTAAAATATCAAAATATGGATTGTTAATATTTATAGTGTTTAAGTCCCCATTAATAATAACCAACATAGTTTGGCCTTCCACATCACCTTGGTTGGATTATCGTAAGGTCTAAGGCACATTCTTAATCTCCACATGCTAGAAACTTGTGTCAGGACATCAATTCTGACATCCCTAGGAATTATTTCACCCAATAAAATAAGAATAATCAAGGAACACCCACCAAATGTTTTTAATAAACCCCATAAATCATAGATACACACATATAAAATAATTTATTAATAAGGAAAAACCAAAATAATCATAAGAGTAAAAACAAAACTCATCAAACCATAATTGAAACCAATAAAAACATACAAGACATACCAATATCACCATGGTTAAAAATTTATACAAAAACCAAAAATGGGTGGGAAAGATAACAAAATAAAACTAAACAAATGAAAAGCCTAAGTATAATGATACACATGGGAGGGATCCAAATACATTGGAGAAACCAAATACAAAAAATAATCCTCAAAATATACCACCATCATGTGATAAGAAAAATACATCAATTCTCACATTCATCATAACCTGAACCATGATAATATTACTCACTATATCCATGATATACTTGTAATAAACCTAAAACACATATCATAAAGGATATATATACACCATGTTGTGTATATAGGGTTTTATAAAATAATTCCAAATTTTTATACTCTCTATACACCACACACAACCTTTAAAAATAAATCCATTACATGCTAGTCTTAAATAAAACTATGACAATGAGAATTTTATTTTAACTAAAAAAGAAATGAGACAACATTATTAAAAACAACTATTTAAATAGAATATTTTTCACACATTTTTACATCAAACATAATATGAATATCTCAAGAAAATATGGAATTTTATAAAAGGAAAATAGTTTCAATCCTTACTTTAGAGATACAAAAGTCATAGAGATGAGGAAAACAGCCTAATATTTAATAAACTTATAAAAAATTAATAATTAAAATATAATGAAATTTATTAATTCCTTTGAGTATAAATCACTTTTGATGAACATAATTTGGAAAATAAATGAACTAATTTATTCCTTAAATAAACATTACCAATTCAAAAAATAACCTTTTTCTCTAAAGGAATAAATAACTCTCTTAGGTTTTTATGAATGTCATATAATCTAAAAATATAACAAGAAGGAAAGCATATATAGTAATAAGAACTGACATAATAAACATAATAATAATTAAAATAAACCATCATGAAATAACCATAAATTAATTATCATGGGATAATCAAAACACAACTATCATGGGAACACCTAAGATCCTTGAAAAAATAGAATACATATAATTAGCAAAACTAATGTGATCCAACTACCTAAACACTCAGTTTTACTCTACCTAGAATGACAAGTAGGAAAAATCCTCAAAGTAAGGAATAGTCTTAACTTGGGGCCACTAGCTAGAGCATAAACATAAACTAGTATAATACTGGTTTCTAGATTTCCCACCTAGCTACCCAAGAATTCTCATGACATATAAATAGAGGTGGGAAATAAAAATACACTTATAACAATATAAAAAGATAAATATTTAATCAAAGGAAAATAAGTCTTCACCTTACCTCCAAACACCCTCCATAAGAGCATCCCTTTCAATCAAGAATACCCATATAACAACCATAACCATCACCCAAAACAAATTCATCAATATCACTTCATATATATCCCATTCTTAACCTTTATAAGAACAAAAATAAGTGGCTCAATTCAAGGGTGTAAAATTACCAAATCATGTAAAAATATAATTCAAGAGACACGATCTTTTTGGAATGTAATTAAATTCATCAAATGTAACTCCCTAAGATTTTAGTATACATATTTATTTTAAATATTTATTTATTAAATGGATTTTTACATAACTAAAATAAATAATAATATATTTTATAATAATATATCCATTATAAAATAAAATAGTTATCTCTTTAAACTCCAAAAATCATGGAATAAATAAATTCATATTATAAAAATGCTACTCTAACTACATTTTTTACTTTATATTCCTTGAAATTATTTGAATAAATTTTTATACCTTGATTATATTTTTAATAAAATTAAAATTATTTAACATACGGTGAAGAATAATAATGAATGATATATATAATAATATAAAAAAGGTTTTCAAATATAAGTGGTATAGTATAAAAATTATTAAATTGAAGTAAATATATAAATGATGATAATGATATAATTTAAGAAATACAATGTATTAATTAGAGATTATTATATATATATATAATAAATTAATATATAATCAATGATAAATGAATAATTTAATAGAAAAATAATATTTTGTTAAGACTGTATATATTATGAGTTACACGATATTAATTTGAAATAATTATATAAAATTTAAATAAAGTAAATAAATATAGATATTATGAAAAATAAAATGTAAATAGAAAATGAAAATGATTATAAGTTATCTATATCAATTTAAATCCAATATATTTAATTACTGATAGTAATATAAATGTATCATAGTACAATAATTTGAAATATATAAGGGAAACATATTCTAATTGTAATATAATAGTTACCATGATATATATATATATATATGGACTCTAAATATAATTTGGGACATATAAATGTTATAAAAAATAAAATATTAGTTTAAAATGAACATATATAATAATTATAAGATATGTAAATTAATTAGAAGTAATTTTTTTTGATAATTATAAATTATGGTATTTACTGGAAATGAATGTAATTATAGGTGAAGTATATTAAATAGATTATAAATGCTGATATAATTTTTACATTAGTTTGAAATATAAAAGATAAATAAAAGAATATTATAGTATTTAAAATACTTGATGATAATTATAATAAATACTTATGGTTTTTATATAATGATAAAATTCAAAATTATAATTAAGATATATAAAAATATATATTAGTGAAGAATAAATAATGGATGTAATTAATAAAGTGGGTCATAAAAATATAATAAAGATATATGAAAGATATTATAATAATAGAATGTAAAAAAAATAAAAAATATTAAAGTGGGTGTGGTCATCTTGAGTTTTTTAATTGGTTTAAAAAAAATAAGAAAATAGGATAGGGTTTTGATCATTTTAAAAAAGAGGTTCATAGAAGCATGAACCTTGTTCATGCTTATTCGGTGTGGTGGAGGAAGCACGAACCCCATTCATGCTTCCTTTAAATTTTTTTCATAGGAGTTGTGAATGGGGTCCATGCCTCCTACTGAGGAAATTTTATAGATAGGGTCTCCCCCCCACCATTTTAAATTGTTCTACTGTATACTTTTTTGTGAAGCTCTATTGGATTTCATTCTCAACATATATTTCTAGTTTTTAAGAAGGTAAATTTTATATTTAAAAGTTTAATTTTCTAATTGTTTTTATTTATTTATTTTTGTATGATTTATTTATTTAATATGTATGGATGTATGAACATATAGATATATATATTATTATCTGTTGTATGATTTAATTTCTGAATGAGTTTTTGGTTTTCATATGATTTAATTTAAATTTAATAATTTATAATATTTCAATATTGTGTTTATATAATTGAAATTTTATGTATAAAATATAATTTATATTTAGGGAAATATTATTATTTTAAAAAATATATTTTTTTAATTTAAATGGTGAGTAATTATATTTGAATATATTTATATGTATATAATCTATATTAAAGTAACATAAATTTAAATTATAATATTCCATACGCATAGGTAATTATCTAAATATTTTATAAAAAATATATTACAAAAAAATACTAGTTATATTAAGTTTCCTATTTAAATTTATTTAAATATATATATATAATATTATTATTGTTAACGGTATAAAAAAATTTCTATAAATAAAATTTTAAATTATATTATTTTTAAATTGTTATTATTCCAAGTAATAACGTATAAAAAATAATTACTTAAATTTTGGAAAGTAGAAATATGACATAAATTTTATATAGACATGTGTAATTTTATAAAATTGAAAATAACATAAGTTTATATTATTTTAATGGTTATTATATAAGTGTAAATAATATTACTTTTTTTAATTAAATTTCACAAAATTTATTATTATTAATATTTTCATTATTTATGTATAAAATAATAATACTTATATTTAGAAAACTGTAGTTTATAAAATTATATGTAATATTTATTAAAATATTAATAAATAAATTTTAATATATTTAATTTTATATATATTTTTGTTATATTGTTTAAATATATTTATATGTATATATTATTGTATAATTTATCTAAATTAAAATAAATTTAAATTATAATATTTGATACACATAGGTAAATAAAGTTAATCTACCTAAATATATAAATACATACAAACATTGAAAAGTTTAAATTTTGGAAAGTAGGTGTAGATATTTATTATATATTAGATCTAGTTATAGGTAAAGTTATATAATATATATAACATAATAATTATATCAAAAAACATATTAATATTATTGTGCGATGGTTGATCTTGATATGACAGACCAATGCATGATTAAAATTGCATGCCTTTTTTTGTGTACATGGTGATATAATCTGTAATAATTATATTTTTTTCCCTTGTTGATGACCTGCGAGTCATCCCTCTCTAAGTATGTATGGACCTGAATGTCTGCCTAAAAAATGTTATGTATTTCAAACCCCTGTACTCCCTCACTTTCATATGAGTAACTTTGTAATAAAGAGGCATTCGACAAGAGGCATTCAACAAGATGTGTTTCTGTTTGAAAGGAGACTGGGGGTTGCTGAAATATGTGATAATAGAAACTCCAAGAGTTCACCCCTAGGTTTTGGTTATTTTATCAAATAATAATAAAATAATCCATAGAATACGTCTCAAGATAAATTCATAGTTATTTAATCATAAGTAAATAAAATATTTGAAACATTTGATGATGTGGTATAAAAATATATAACATTTTATTTAATTTTATTTGGTAATCATATAACTATCAAAATACTTCAATAGTAAGTTTATTTATATTGATAAAGTTTTTAGTTGTAATTTGTCACATGTAATAGTGACAAATCTTCCTGAAATATTGAAGTTAAATAGATGTTTATATATATATATATATATATATATAATTTATTAAATATAGTTATAAGTAAAGTTACAAGATTTAGAAATAAATAAATATATCAAACAAACATGTTACCAATATAGAATTTTGATTGATCTTGAGATGACCATATAATGTATGATTAAAATTTAATGTTGTATTTTGTTTGTATCTAATTTTTTAATTTTTAATAATTTTATGATCTTGAGATGACCGACTAATATATGATTAAAATTTTATGTCGTGTTTTTTCGGTTATATAATTTTTAATAATTTCATTTTATTTTATTTTTTGATGAAATTTATTTCATACCTCTCTCTAAATATGTAAGGATCAGTGTGCTCACTTAAAATATGTTATATATCTCAAACCACTATACCCCTCACTTTAATGTGAGTAACATTGGCGTTTGTTAAGAAGTGTTTCTATTTGAAGCTGTATTTTTACACTATGCTTGAGAGGAGACTGATGGTTGTTGAAATATGAGATAATAGAGGTGCTAGGAGTCCCCATAGGTTTTTATTATTTTTTCAAATAATTATAACCCAATACATAGTAAAATGTCAAGATCAAGTTAATTATTTAATCATAACCAATATAAAAAATTTAAAATTTTCATGATGTAATATATAATATTTTATTAATTATTTTTTTCAAGGTAATCATTTTTGCACAAATATATTGTAATGATGAGTTAATTTATACCAAGAATATTTTTAGATATAGTTTTCCACCCACAATAGTGGAAAATATTCATGATTGCATGACATTGAATGAAGTTCACAAGAATATTCATAGTCGGTTAAAAATGAGGGATCGTCAATCAATTGCTTTAATTATAAATCAATATCTTCAATATCTTGAATGTTTATGGAACATTGAGTATCCTCTAGTCGAAGATGAGGATTTTTTGGATGCATCATTGTTATTTAGGAAACAATATAGTAATGGTATAATTGAATTATATGTGGTGATTTCTAATATTGATGGGGTGCAACCTACTACTACAAAACTATGTTTTGTGAGCTTTGTAGGAGTTTGTCCTTCAAAACACTCTCATTAATTATCTACTCATATGAATCATGTGATAAAAACGAATTACGAAGAATATGATCATCATTTGGAAGTAAATATAGGGGAAATCCCTGTGTGTACTCTTGATTTATTGAATCGAAGTTTATCTGATGAGGAAGTATCTAGAGAGGCATCCGGAGATGATGTGGTTGATGGTGATATGGGGAATGAACCTTATGAGGTTCCTCTGATAGATGGTAATCCACCAATTAGTGGTAATCATCCTACATTATTTAATTCATTAGTTTAAGTAATGCAACATGCACAACATTTTTATTAGGATTTAATTACACTGGCTACTGAATTCCCCATCATTATAGGGAATAGATCTGCATCAACTGATAAAACCATCTAAGTTGGGAAAGAGATTGAAGTTAAATTGTCCTTGAAAATTGTGATAAAAAAAAACACCACACATAGTATAATTTTTCAATTTTTTTTGATGGGTTGAAGGAGTAAAATATCTTATTTGATGTAAAAATTATGGGCTAGAATGTCAACTCTGAATGAGGTAAATATATGATAAATTTTATTCATATTGTAAGATAACCAAATTAGAAGGATCACAAACTTGTGTACATCCAAGCTTATCACATGATCACTCCTCACTTGATTCAGAGTTTATAACAACTTTTATTGTAGAGTTGATACAAACATGTTTGGATTTTATTTTTTCCTTATTCGATAATGAATAAAATAGTTGTTTAGATATAATTTATCCTATATAAAAGATTGGAATGAAAAAAAAAATTATGAAAGTTATGGTGATTGGTATAAAACATATGAAATGTTTTCCTATCTTATGGGATTGTTTTCTCTCAAAAATTAGATTATTTATCCTTTGTACATTGTTGAGTATGTATCCCTAGATCACCAAGTTGATCAATCAAAGGTAATGTTCAATATGATGGTTTTGGAATTCAGGCCATGTATCTCTACTTTCCCATATTATAGCAATTCATTTAAGTTAATGAAAATTTTCTTTATGAAAAATATACATGTGTTCTACTTAATTTCTCCCCACAGGATGGTAATCGTGCTCCTCTACCAATTACATTCACTATTATTGAAAAGGAGAATTTTGAATCTTGTAGTTGGTTTTTGTTATGTATACGCATTCATGTCACACAAAACTAGGGAGTGTGTCTGATATCTGATCAGAATCGAGTAATTATAGAGTCCGTTAACAGTGATGGGGTTTCATGTAGAGTACTGAATACTTATCATTGATATTTCATTAGACATATTTCTATTAATGTGAATACATATTTCAGATATGAGGTAATAAAGAATGATATCATTAAGTTGGGTATGTTTTTATGAAGTTATTTTTTTGGAAATAAAATTTAATATCCTTTTAAATACATTATTCTCTTATGGTTTCAGCATATGTGTCCCAACAAGAAAGGTTCGATCAACATATTTAAGAAACTTGAAGGGCCAATCAAGATGTGTATGATTATATGATACATATTTAAAAGTAAAAATGGTTATTAGAATATGATGGTGGAAAGAGATATGGCCATATGAACACTAATATAGTGGAGTGTATAAATGGGGTCTTTAAGGGTATGTGAAAACTGCTAATCATATGGTTAGTACTTGAGACATTTTACAGATGTGTGAATTACTTTATTGAGTAGTCCCAATAAGCTTATGAGAGAATATAAAATGGAATGTGTTTTGGTCAACACTTACAAAGTGCTATCGATTAGATACTTCATGATGCATTAGTATTTCATGTTCAAACCTTTGACCGATTACATAGTCACTTTCAGGTAAGCGAGTTCCATGACTGAGTTATAAGAAATAGTGGTCGAGTGTCATTAGTCATGTTGGAAAATAGGTACTATGATTGTGGTAACTTCCAGGCATTGAGATATCCCTATGAACATGTTGTTTTATCTTTTTCATTGGTGAACATATCATGGGATACCTATGTTGAACCATTGTATCACATGAGCACTCTATTTAACTGTTATAGTTCACCTTGGATACAGGTTAGTGACTTTCATTCTATAACCTTTCATGTTGATCAGCGAACTGTAATCCCCGATATTTCTAGGTTTCATATTATGGATTTTTCATTTATGATTTTTTTTTTCATTTTTGGTTTTTTTTTAAATTGCTGGATTGATATTACCAGGTTGTACTCCCAAGGATGACCAAAGAATACTCATATTATAAATGAGTTGGATTGGCCCCGAAAAATGGTAGGGGGGCTATGATGTAGCATTTTTCATGTAGAATGGCATACTCATAAGAGATGTGCTTAGGTGGTAAGAAAAATATCCACTTCCCATAATCCACTATCAAGTATCTATATTTTATCATGAATGCGTACATTTTTTCATATATAGATTCATCATTAATGGATCCTTTTATTTCTGAATTGATTCATTTATGACCTGTTTTATCTATAGTTTTTTTCATTTCTTGATTCAACCATAAATAGATTTTTGATTCTTCAACTATTAAAAAAATAAAAAAAAATAGAAATGAATAAAAATATGTTCATCCACTAAATAAATTGTCTTCAAATATATCCTTCAAATCACATGGTTGATTTAATATATCATGTAGCCACATTTTCTATGAAGGGTTTTCATCATGGATGAAATATATAAAAATATTTAGAAATAAATTAAATATGATTGAAGATTATTAAAATAATAATATAATATAATAATCCTATAATATCAGTCACATCTATATATTTGCCTCATTATTCAACATAATATTTGATTATACATGTTAATTGTCTAAATAATTTTTCTACTTGTAGTTTTTTAAAAATTAGTTTACAAATTTTATTTAATTAACTATAAAAAAGTAATGATGATATCAAATGTACAGGGGTCCTTCATTGCTCACATTCTAGGATAGGTGAGTTTTAAATCTGTTTTTAAAGGGACGTAAAGTGCCTACTTTGAGTGCATGAAGATCTTATCATTTCCATAATGATGCACCACCTCCCACTATAATTCCTCATATTCACTATGTAGGTTTCTGTGGTTTAGTGATGTGCGAATTCACATTTCTTGAACATCAAATAATTTTTTGTGCTCATTGATAGATAGAGTTCGGAGACACATAAATTCCATTTTATAGAGGGGAAGATGAATATTACACTTGAGGATGTGTCTATTATATTGAACATCCCCATCGATGGTGCTATTGTGACGGGCTGAGTGGGTACGGATTGGTTTTTTCTAGTTCATAGATTACTGGGCATTGAGATCCACAATGATGGTAGGTCCATCATCAGTAGTATATTACACATTCCATGGATAGAAGATCACTTTGTTCATCTATTTGATGTTGTTGATAAGATCACTATGTTGTGATTTGCACGACCATACATTTTGAGGCAGATCGGTGCCACAATATTTGTTGATCATTTGACTACATTTTTACTTTTGATGTATTTACCTTTATTAGAGGACTTGGAAAAGACAAAGCGGTATAGTTGGGGGTTTTCATGTATTTAATATACATATAGGGAACTATGAATTTTATGTATCATTGATACGATATAGATCACATGATGTGTTATTATTATACATATATGAATATGGGAACACATTCCTCACTTAGCTTCGTATGCACGTGTGTTATTGCCTGATAATATTATATAATAGTCTCCACATTGATGATGGTATGTTATTCCTTCCTTATAATGTCAAAATTAAATGTATAAATTTCTATTATTAAATATAAGTATAAAAATGTTATCTACAGGTAGATTCAAGAACATAGACATTCATATACAGCCATACAAGATGCCCATGCTTATAGAATTATACTGGATAGTCTTCTATCAGAAGACATAAGTGGTTATTAATTATATAGTTAAATAATTATTTTTTATAGTATATTTCTTCATTTATTAATTGATTATTAAAAAAATCAGATTTCATGGATGTCATATACTGATGCTATCATCCAGAGTATCTTATCATACTATACGATGATACTTCTATTGGATCATACGCCGTTCTTATGATTCATTTTAAAATTATCGAGTGGCATCATACTGGTATACTTATGAGGTAGTTCTTCTTCTATCATCTCATTCTTGCACCGCCCAGTTATTTAACTTCACTTAATCCCCTAAAGATGTCTGGGAAGTGATAATTTGACTAGAGGAGATATCATGCATGATATATTGATATGTGAGATAGATGACATGAGTCTTGATAATGAGGGGATGGCATAGTATGTATGAATTTATTTGATCAGCTAGATTATGTTCCCTAGTATTGTATGTCCCTAGTGATATTTCTTACATGAGACAGACAAGACTATCATGACTTAGTAATAATTATTCCTTTCACTTTTGAACTGTTTTTTTATTAACCTTATGTAAATACATAATTTTTTTTCATAGGATGCTCATATCACCCATTTCCTTCACATATCTAATCTAATAGAGGGAGGTGTATTTTTCATGTATATTTTTATAGAGTTGTGACAGAGTTGCTTCATCCCATGTATGAGATTTATCATGGGGTTTTCTTTGATGCGCTAGGTGATGTTGAGGCTGGTGAGCCTGACATAGATGTATCAGGGTGTGATGACCCAGTGATAGATGTAGATGTGGCATAGGAGGAGGGTATTCATCCTGATTGGCTAGATACTCCTCCAAATCCAATTTCATATGAGCCACAACCATAGAAAAAGGTACATCAAAAAACACAGTCTATTAGCTTATTAGATTTTGTTGCAAATATAGACGTTGATTGGTTTGTGTTGCATTATATATAAACCTCTAATCCATAGATATATGTTTCACAACATCTCTCTTCTTTATATTTTGGGGAGAGTTCCAGTCGACAGACACTATCCTAAGATGTAAGATATGATACAAGCAATGATACTGTAGATCCACTACCTATTACATAGGATGATGTGGAGGTAGGTGCCAAGGATGATATACAATAGTAGCATATGTTAGAGCATATACATAGATAGATATGACCTTGATGCATTATATATACACCTCGTTGTGGCCTAGAGGGGCATTCAAGCCACCGACATAGATTAGATTGTTATATGTTATATATTTTTTAAATCATTTCTTATACATTAATTATAAACATACTAATATATTACATAATTTTGAATAAATCAATAAATTCATATAATTGGAAATTCATACAAATATTTTTGAACGAATAAGTAACATTAATATCAATAACTACATTGGTAATAATTATAATTATAATTATTTATTTATATTAATACTTCTTAGTATTATTGTCCATTTTATGTATAATAAATAATATTCTTAAATTTATTATTAAATATTAATAATAATAATATTTTTAATTCAATAAATATTATAAATATTTAATAATTAATTTAAGATGATTATTTATTAAACATAATATGGATAACAATACTAAGTATTAATATAATAAATAATCATCTTAAATTAATTATGAAATATTAATTATATTATCATTTTCAATTATATAAATATTATTTATATTAATATTCAATATTATCTTACTTCTTATATAAGTAATTAATTAATAATACAACATAATATATTAATAATAATATAATTATTAACTAATAAATATTTTTATAAATATAAATTATTTTATTTACATCATTATGCAATAAGTATTACCTATAATGTTATTAATTATATTAATACCATATTAATATATTATTGATTAATAATTAATAATATAATTAATAATTAATAAATATTTTATGTATTAAAAAATTCTAATAATTATATCAAAAAAAATAACAAATATTTATAATTAAAATCTTATAAGAATAATATAATTATTAACTAGTAAATATTTTTATAAAAAAATTGTTTTATTTACATTATTATAAAATAAATATTAGCTATAATGCTACTATTTAAATTAATAACATAATAATATATTATTAATTCATAAAAAAATACAATTAATAATTAAGAACTATTTCACATATTAATATATTACTAATAATTATATCAATAAAACTTTAAATAAAGATTTATAATTAAAAATTTTATAAATATTGTTTTTTTGGTTCCAGGGGTCGGGGAAATTGGGGACATAGGTTAATATCTGTGGGATGGTTTTTTCGACTGATTTTTGGGTTCCGTGGGAAGCTAGGAACAAATCTAGGTATGGAGCCAAGATTTCAGGCCACTATTTATAGGTGCGGGTGAGGTTGCTTGTGATGGAGTTGGGGGATCTAATTAAAAATGTAGGGCACTCTGTGACTTTGAGAAGATTTCTCCCTGGTCTTTGCTCAGGTATGGTTTCCAGCCAACTCAACTAGGGCTGATGGGTTCGATGGGTCCCTCCCTATACGGGGCTGAAATTCAATGTTGATAGATCTTGCTTGAATGGGGAAATGAGAGGGGGTGGGCTAGTTTGTAACAATAGGGGCTCCATGCTTATTGGATTTAGTTCATAATTTCATGCTGGTAATTACATGGGTGCAGAAGCTAAATCCTTGGTCATGGGTATTTCCTTATGTAGGTAGTATGATATCCACATCACTGAAGTAGAGATGAATTTTTCTATGATGTTCAAGTTTCTTCAAAGTAATGGGGTAATCCCTTGGGAGCTGGTTTATCTGGTTTGGTTTTGTAAAACCCTTTCCAACCATAATATTTCTGTCAAGCACACTTGGTGTGAAGGCAATTATGAGGCCGACATGTTAGCTAGTAAGGGAACATCAGGAGAGAGACTGATTACCTACACTAGCTTGGGATCTCTACCTGATGACTTCAAACTCATTGTCAGAAATGATGCTCTTGGTCTCCATTAATTTCACCCTCCTTGATGACTTTGATTGTACGCTATATATTTTTTTTATTTTGAATAAAAAATAAATTTTCAGTATATTATTAATTATATAAAAAAATTATTAATAATATTTATATATATATAGGTTTTAATGGGGTTCTTGCCTCTTTGGCTATGGCTAGGAAGTGTGAACCACGTTCACGTTTCTCAACAAATTGGAAAAACATGATTCATGCTTCTCTAAACCCCTTTTTAAAAAATAATTGAAATTTTATCCATTTAAAAAAACATTATAAAATGTCTACCATCTTCCTCTTCTATCACGCGTGTAGCGACCCCGATGCCCAGGGTGCCTCATGAGACATGATATGCTTAACATTCCATTACAACATTACAAAAATTTATATCATGTCTCATGACTACAGAAGATCGCGAGGTTCAAGGTTCTGGGAAACCAGCTGCTCTGATAAACATCAACAGTACGTTCCATGCCTGAAAACTTTTAAACAAAACGTAGGGTGAGCAAAATGCCCAGTAAGGGGTTTTAAAAACATTTTAAGAAAAACCTTTCTCAGATAAGACCTTTTTGAAGAAAATAAAACACCTTGATAAAACTAAAACATTATCTTTTCTTAAAACATGAGATCCATTTTTCTTTGAAAACCACTTGCACAAAGAAGCACGTACTTGAAATGAGCTTAAATATAAACATGATCAGAGTGCGCAATATAAGAAAAATAAATAATGCATAATGTTACAACAAGGTTACTTTACTTCTAAAAGAATTCTGTGACTAAACAGGGAAGACATGCATATCATGGATCATGAGTAAAACGCAGATCATCTAACAGTTTACCATATGAAAACAGTTCTTGTTGCATAAAGTACATTTTCATGATCTTGGGAACTTTCAACTAGGGGTTGTCCTGTTAGTTGAACTAACCCCTGGTTAAACATTATCATTACATGCAGAGGGGATGCATAATACCGGACTTTGTCAAGACCTCACGTCATGACCATAATTTTGGTACGGGTCAAGGCCAAATGCCAATCCCGTTTCCCATGGTAGCACGAGTCAAGGCCAATTGCCAAGACCGTTGCACATGAAAGCACGAGCCAAGGCTATTCGCCAAGACCGTTGCACTTGATAGCACGAGTCAAGGATATTCTCCAGGACCGTTGCACATGATAGCACGAGCCAAGGATATTCTCCAAGACCGTTGCACTTGATAGCACGAGCCAAGGATATTCTCCAAGACCGTTGCACTTGACGTCTCATGAGACTCTTGTTCTACCCAATGCATTGGAGCGCTGTATAATTCCGGGCGCACCCGTCCATAAACATTTAAGTCCTATACATCCCTCACATATCTTGACATGGTCAATCATCCAAGGGGTTCCATACATTCATAATCGAAACTCCTTTTTACATACATAATCATAACTTGAAGGGGATCATAACGTAGATGTAAAAAGAACTAGGCCATTGGCTTCAGATTAAACATTGATGCAGATAAACTAAATCAACTTACACATTGCACATGCAGAAATAACTGGAATACTAAACATAGCAGATGGTCATGTAAAATTTCATCACATTCATTAAATAAAAACATAAATTCATAGTTCATACCTTTAAACATGCAAAACACATTCTTTATAAGTATAAGTTTCATTGAGGGTACTTAAATTTTCAGGTTAAGCCGGTCCACTGGTGCGATACACATGTTGGCTTAGCATCAATTAAAATTATTAGAAACTTATGTGTCTATAATCATATATATATATATAACCAAGTCCTGATAATAAAAGAAAGGGTTTTGGAAACTGAAATTTCGAAAACACATTCACTTGAAAACATATAATTTCTTAAGGGGGGGTTCATGCCACACATTTTTACAAAAAGTGCACGAATTGTCAAAACGCTGATAAATGAATATTTTTCAATTGGAGAAGTTATTTTGACACCAAACCATACTTAACCCTTACATGTTTTTCATACATTAAGAACATCATTTCATAATCAAATTATCATCAATTGAAAATCATAAAAAAAACCCGAAATGGTTTGTTTCATATATACATATATAAATATGTATATACATATATATATATAGTTTAAACAACACAAAAGGAAGTTAATCAAAACCCAAATAAAAATCAGATTCTTTGAAACCTTACTCCAGAATTTGGTTTCTCATGTTCAGACATAGTAGTAAAGTATGGGTATTTTTTTTATATATAAAATATATATATGTAAATACACATATACTTAGTTACGTATATACTAAATGTTGACAAAACCAAACTGAAACTGAAACATGTTTCTTACCTTGCTCGGAGGGGAGGAATGGGCGAGGCAAGAGGGACCGAAACATATGAATCTAGAAGATATACATATATATATATATATATATATATGTATACCTTGTTCATACTTATATATTTTAGCACATAAACCGAAGCTTAACCAAAAAAGAAAAAAAAAGAAAAAGAACATGACCCTTACCTATTCAAAGGGGAGGGGAGGTTTAAACGAGGCAAGAGGATCCGCAAGTGCAAACACAAGAGGTATACCTATGTGTATATATAACCCGTATACATGTACATTTATATCAAAACTGAAGTTTAAAACATAACATCCAGAGTTCGACCCTTACCAGATCGACGAGGAGGAGGAGAGGAGACAACAAAGAGTGAAATCAGGTGCATAACCGTATGATAAACACACATATATATATATATCACACCTATATAAGCGTGTATATATATAAAACGAAACTCAAATAGAAAACCGAAGAAAAACCTCTCCCTTACCTTGCTCGATGAGGAGGAGGAGAGAACGCGGTGGCGACGAGGTCTCGGAGGTTTTCCGAAGGAGGTGTTTTGGAAACAGAAACCGAAGGAACAACCCTTGCCCTTTTTTTTTCGGTGCAACTCCTGGATAAGAAGAAAAAAAGAAAGACCGCCCAGTAAGGAGGGGGCGTCGAGGTTATCAAGGCCGAGCAATAAAGGGCAGCGCCGACCTGTTGAAAGGAGGTACCCGCTGTCGGCTGGCGGAGGAAACAAAGGGCCGAACCCGCCTGGTTTAGCGGCGTGATGAGGAAGAAGAAAGTGGCAGCGCGAGGGAGAGGAGAAAACGCGAAACAGAAGGGACGGCCAGGATCAAACGCCGGTCGATCGGATGGCTGAGGAGTGGTGCGGCTTTAAAAGGGGTGGACGGTCGCGATCAAAGGGGAAGAAGATCGGACGGCCCAAGCTTGTTGCGGCGTTTAAAACCCGCGGCCCCCGATTCTCTCATTTTTTTTAACGTTTATCTTAAGAAAATACTGTTATTTTATTATTCTATTATTTTATTAAACCAGTTATGAAACCATTAATATAATCTTATTAATAAACTATTAATATCCTAAGTCAAGGGTTATTAATACCCCTATATATTAAACTATTAAACCCTTACTTTAAACATAATTTGTATTTTTATTTTTCTATATTTCTTTTTATTAAAACATATAAATACACAAATATAAGTTTTATACATAAAATAACAAAGTGAATTCAAGTATAATAAAATACAAACTTATGATTTCATAAATCATAAACTAAAAATTACATTCGGATTATTTTGAAACAGAAGAAATAGTGTTTAAAAATAATAAGTTTATCTCTAAACAGGTAGAATGTCAAAATTAGAGCAACAAAATTATTAGGTTTTAGTAAGAACATAATTGTGTAGTTTTATTTTATTATTATTATATAAAGAAATTCATAAATTAATTTTGTAAAAGGGTAAATATTCATCATTAACAATTTTATGAGAAGTTAACCGTAAATATAATTCATAAAAAAAATGAAATAGTTTTGTTGATAATTTTATAATAATCTAAATTTAACAAAATTTTAGGCCAACAAACCAAAACCATATATATATATATATATAAATTACAACTATATATATAAAAGAAAATATATAACACTTTTCAATTATTTCAAAACTATACTTAATAAGTTTTATCACGTCGACAAAAACTGAATTTAAACATTATTTGGGTAACGGTTAAAAACAAAACATTGGATATTTTGGGCAAACAACGGTCGAAAATATGGCCGTTTGAGGTCCAACGGTCAAAAATATAGCCGTTTGGGGTGCAACGGCCATATTAGGGTGCTTATAAAAAGAAAGGTTTGGTCTCGGGTGTCCCTTACCCCAAGCGACCGAAGGAGAAGCAAAGATGGTTCGTGTGATCCCCTTGGTGTTGAGCACGGTCGCGGTGGCTTCAGCAATCCTTACGTTTCTTATGATGGATGCTCGAAATCCCTACCGCATTTTCGGGCTCTTAGTAGTTTTAAGCAGTCTACCCATTATTGTAGTCGGGTTCTTGGTTGGAATTTTTGGTTAGTGAGTTTTCCTTGTAACCCGAAAATTGTAAGACCCTTCAGTGTTGAGTTCATTAAATAAAAGTTACGTGTTTTTATATTTTACATTCTGCTTGTTTTAGAGAGAGAACTTTAAAAGCACAAAGAAGAAAAAGCCCAATTTTCATTCAAGAGGTTTGAAAACTTCGGGGTGTTACATTATCTCCCCCTTCAAAGAATTGCGTCCTCGCAATTCTATCATAAAACAAAAAGGAAACTGAAACCCCAAACGTAAAACTCTACCGAAACAGCGGGTTTGGCTCGGTTAACAGGACACCAAAGTTGGCACACAGCTCCTCGGTTTCCCTAGTCCAGATGCACCTCGAACAGTGCTCCTTGAACTCCTGGTCGTGTGTACTACACACGGGCTTCCAAAGGGAGGCTCGTGCGATGCAAAGCTCGGATATGTCCGAGTAGATAAACTCCTTGACGACCTTTCTGGCCACATCCTGCTCGAGGTAGTCGAGAGGGACGGTGCGATCGAGGAGACTGATGTTCAAGACTTGGAACATATAAGCTGCACTGAGATGGCCATCCTGGGCGGCCACGAGAAAGCACGCTCTGGCAGTAAAGTTTTGTGCCAGAGTGAAACATTGGAACAGACCCTCAAAGTACATTCCCCTTCGCCTATAGTAGGGGAGTTGAGCAGCAGCGATGAGCTGAAAGACGCGATTATTCTCTCGACATAGCCGAAGAATCTCTGGACCATTTGCTAATTTGAGCAAACGCTGGCAGGACCCTCGTAGGTGGAGGAATGATGGGTAATCCACCATGCATTCCTTGATCAAAATGACTTCTACTAGCTCATCGGGTAAGGATGAGAAGTTCGCTTGTCCAGCCATCTGAAAACAAACATTGAGGGGAAACTCTTAACAACATAGATACGGTGAAGACATGAAAAGAAACAGGAAACTTCCATTTATGACAAAGTTTACACGGCAAAGTCTGAGTTCACAAGACGTACGCCACAAAGAGTGGCAAAACTTCCTAACTCTTCAAACCACACACATGATGAACATACAGGACTAAACTCATGGGAACATTTATAACGCCTCTTGAGTTTAGCGTGAGGGGTGTGGAGTTGGGAAACATCGGTGTGCACTTCTTGCCTAAGAGACACACGAGTGGACTCATTTTCCAACGCTCCGAAGTCCATTGACTGGCCCCAGAAGCCGTAGTGCAGGACTTGGCACAGATAAGCTGCTCGGAGGTCTCCAGCAGCAGCAGCTTCTTGGAAAGGGTTATCTAGCATTGTGCCAAATTCCTCTCCAGCTGTGAATACTCGGAAGAGTCCTTCGTGATACCTTCCCCGACGTGCGTACGAGGGAAACTGGGTCATCATCATTAGGAGATAATCCATCCCCATTCCCCGGTGGAGACTAAGCACCCTAGATGAGTTTGACACATCGTACAAGTGCTTACACGTCATGCGAATGTGAGCATAGTTCAGGAAGTTATCACGGCTAGCTAGAGATATGATGTTCTCTAGAGCCTCAGTGGGGAGTGACAAAAGGTCGGTAGGTGTATCAGCCATCTGAAAATTATTTTTACTTAGTTAGTCTTAGCAATATACTTATATCACCTGGTTTTCCAGAGTTTCCTGAACCCATCCTCTGATACCAACTGTAGCGACCCCGATGCCCAGGGTGCCTCATGAGACATGATATGCTTAACATTCCATTACAACATTACAAAAATTTATATCATGTCTCATGACTACAGAAGATCGCGAGGTTCAAGGTTTTGGGAAACCAACTGCTCTGATAAACATCAACAGTACGTTCCATGCCTGAAAAATTTTAAACAAAACGTAGGGTGAGCAAAATGCCCAGTAAGGGGTTTTAAAAACATTTTAAGAAAAACCTTTCTCAGATAAGACCTTTTTGAAGAAAATAAAACACCTTGATAAAACTAAAACATTATCTTTTCTTAAAACATGAGATCCATTTTTCTTTGAAAACCACTTGCACAAAGAAGCACGTACTTGAAATGAGCTTAAATATAAACATGATCAGAGTGCGCAATATAAGAAAAATAAATAATGCATAATGTTACAACAAGGTTACTTTACTTCTAAAAGAATTCTGTGACTAAACAGGGAAGACATGCATATCATGGATCATGAGTAAAATGCAGATCATCTAACAGTTTACCATATGAAAACAGTTCTTGTTGCATAAAGTACATTTTCATGATCTTGGGAACTTTCAACTAGGGGTTGTCCTGTTAGTTGAACTAACCCCTGGTTAAACATTATCATTACATGCAGAGGGGATTCATAATACCGGACTTTGTCAAGACCTCACGTCATGACCATAATTTTGGTACGGGTCAAGGCCAAATGCCAATCCCGTTTCCCATGGTAGCACGAGTCAAGGCCAATTGCCAAGACCGTTGCACATGAAAGCACGAGCCAAGGCTATTCTCCAAGACCGTTGCACTTGATAGCACGAGTCAAGGATATTCTCCAGGACCGTTGCACATGATAGCACGAGCCAAGGATATTCTCCAAGACCGTTGCACTTGATAGCACGAGCCAAGGATATTCTCCAAGACCGTTGCACTTGACGTCTCATGAGACTCTTGTTCTACCCAATGCATTGGAGCGCTGTATAATTCCGGGCGCACCCGTCCATAAACATTTAAGTCCTATACATCCCTCACATATCTTGACATGGTCAATCATCCAAGGGGTTCCATACATTCATAATCGAAACTCCTTTTTACATACATAATCATAACTTGAAGGGGATCATAACGTAGATGTAAAAAGAACTAGGCCATTGGCTTCAGATTAAACATTGATGCAGATAAACTAAATCAACTTACACATTGCACATGCAGAAATAACTGGAATACTAAACATAGCAGATGGTCATGTAAAATTTCATCACATTCATTAAATAAAAACATAAATTCATAGTTCATACCTTTAAACATGCAAAACACATTCTTTATAAGTATAAGTTTCATTGAGGGTACTTAAATTTTCAGGTTAAGCCGGTCCACTGGTGCGATACACATGTTGGCTTAGCATCAATTAAAATTATTAGAAACTTATGTGTCTATAATCATATATATATATATAACCAAGTCCTGATAATAAAAGAAAGGGTTTTGGAAACTGAAATTTCGAAAACACATTCACTTGAAAACATATAATTTCTTAAGGGGGGGTTCATGCCACACATTTTTACAAAAAGTGCACGAATTGTCAAAACGCTGATAAATGAATATTTTTCAATTGGAGAAGTTATTTTGACACCAAACCATACTTAACCCTTACATGTTTTTCATACATTAAGAACATCATTTCATAATCAAATTATCATCAATTGAAAATCATAAAAAAAACCCGAAATGGTTTGTTTCATATATACATATATAAATATGTATATACATATATATATATAGTTTAAACAACACAAAAGGAAGTTAATCAAAACCCAAATAAAAATCAGATTCTTTGAAACCTTACTCCAGAATTTGGTTTCTCATGTTCAGACATAGTAGTAAAGTATGGGTATTTTTTTTATATATAAAATATATATATGTAAATACACATATACTTAGTTACGTATATACTAAATCTTGACAAAACCAAACTGAAACTGAAACATGTTTCTTACCTTGCTCGGAGGGGAGGAATGGGCGAGGCAAGAGGGACCGAAACATATGAATCTAGAAGATATACATATATATATATATATATATGTATACCTTGTTCATACTTATATATTTTAGCACATAAACCGAAGCTTAACCAAAAAAGAAAAAAAAAAGAAAAAGAACATGACCCTTACCTATTCAGAGGGGAGGGGAGGTTTAAACGAGGCAAGAGGATCCGCAAGTGCAAACACAAGAGGTATACCTATGTGTATATATAACCCGTATACATGTACATGTATATCAAAACTGAAGTTTAAAACATAACATCCAGAGTTCGACCCTTACCAGATCGACGAGGAGGAGGAGAGGAGACAACAAAGAGTGAAATCAGGTGCATAACCGTATGATAAACACACATATATATATATCACACCTATATAAGCGTGTATATATATAAAACGAAACTCAAATAGAAAACCGAAGAAAAACCTCTCCCTTACCTTGCTCGATGAGGAGGAGGAGAGAACGCGGTGGCGACGAGGTCTCGGAGGTTTTCCGAAGGAGGTGTTTTGGAAACAGAAACCGAAGGAACAACCCTTGCCCTTTTTTTTTCGGTGCAACTCCTGGATAAGAAGAAAAAAAGAAAGACCGCCCAGTAAGGAGGGGGCGTCGAGGTTATCAAGGTCGAGCAATAAAGGGCAGCGCCGACCTGTTGAAAGGAGGTACCCGCTGTCGGCTGGCGGAGGAAACAAAGGGCCGAACCCGCCTGGTTTAGCGGCGTGATGAGGAAGAAGAAAGTGGCAGCGCGAGGGAGAGGAGAAAACGCGAAACAGAAGGGACGGCCAGGATCAAACGCCGGTCGATCGGATGGCTGAGGAGTGGTGCGGCTTTAAAAGGGGTGGACGGTCGCGATCAAAGGGGAAGAAGATCGGACGGCCCAAGCTTGTTGCGGCGTTTAAAACCCGCGGCCCCCGATTCTCTCATTTTTTTTTAACGTTTATCTTAAGAAAATACTGTTATTTTATTATTCTATTATTTTATTAAACCAGTTATGAAACCATTAATATAATCTTATTAATAAACTATTAATATCCTAAGTCAAGGGTTATTAATACCCCTATATATTAAACTATTAAACCCTTACTTTAAACATAATTTGTATTTTTATTTTTCTATATTTCTTTTTATTAAAACATATAAATACACAAATATAAGTTTTATACATAAAATAACAAAGTGAATTCAAGTATAATAAAATACAAACTTATGATTTCATAAATCATAAACTAAAAATTACATTCGGATTATTTTGAAACAGAAGAAATAGTGTTTAAAAATAATAAGTTTATCTCTAAACAGGTAGAATGTCAAAATTAGAGCAACAAAATTATTAGGTTTTAGTAAGAACATAATTGTGTAGTTTTATTTTATTATTATTATATAAAGAAATTCATAAATTAATTTTGTAAAAGGGTAAATATTCATCATTAACAATTTTATGAGAAGTTAACCGTAAATATAATTCATAAAAAAAATGAAATAGTTTTGTTGATAATTTTATAATAATCTAAATTTAACAAAATTTTAGGCCAACAAACCAAAACCATATATATATATATATATAAATTACAACTATATATATAAAAGAAAATATATAACACTTTTCAATTATTTCAAAACTATACTTAATAAGTTTTATCACGTCGACAAAAACTGAATTTAAACATTATTTGGGTAACGGTTAAAAACAAAACATTGGATATTTTGGGCAAACAACGGTCGAAAATATGGCCGTTTGAGGTCCAACGGTCAAAAATATAGCCGTTTGGGGTGCAACGGCCATATTAGGGTGCTTATAAAAAGAAAGGTTTGGTCTCGGGTGTCCCTTACCCCAAGCGACCGAAGGAGAAGCAAAGATGGTTCGTGTGATCCCCTTGGTGTTGAGCACGGTCGCGGTGGCTTCAGCAATCCTTACGTTTCTTATGATGGATGCTCGAAATCCCTACCGCATTTTCGGGCTCTTAGTAGTTTTAAGCAGTCTACCCATTATTGTAGTCGGGTTCTTGGTTGGAATTTTTGGTTAGTGAGTTTTCCTTGTAACCCGAAAATTGTAAGACCCTTCAGTGTTGAGTTCATTAAATAAAAGTTACGTGTTTTTATATTTTACATTCTGCTTGTTTTAGAGAGAGAACTTTAAAAGCACAAAGAAGAAAAAGCCCAATTTTCATTCAAGAGGTTTGAAAACTTCGGGGTGTTACAACGCGTCCTGCTGAAAGACCTGCCATTACCTTCTATTTTGTTCTTCGATTAAGCTTCACTTGAAGCCGATGGGAGAAATCAAGATCAGCGAAGGGGTGTTGTGTCTGTCAGAGTTGTGTTCATTTCTGTAAGAGTGTCGATGATTAGTTCACGATGTTGGATTCGAACAAAGATGGGGTGGAGGGTGGACAAGTTCTAGTTTGTTTTTCTATAATCATCTGATTCAAGCTCTATGCATTCATCATCGATGGATAATTCTAATTAACTCCTGAAATGATGGGTACAGCGGTGAAGCAGTTCCAATGAAGTGGAATAAGTTGCATGGTGTGGAGAGTCTTCTTGGATAGTAGCAATCATTTACAACTAGTAGGGTATTAATTGGACTCATGGATGCTTGAGAATAATTACACTAATATGAAAGAAAAATCGAGTTTTTTTATATTTATTTTTCTAAGAAAATATTTATTTAAATAACAATAGGTTATTTTTAGAACAATAATGATGAAAGGAATAATTGGTCATTCCACCTTTGTGTTTTAATCCAAAAGCAGTAAGGTCGATGCCTCCTTTTCCAAATACATTCAAAAAAACAATTAAAAATATGTATGTTTTTATATTTTTATATATATTATGTTTATTTTATTTTTATTAGAATTGTTTCCATTTATATTTGAAAGAAAAAATGTTATGTTTCCAATCAATAAATTTTGTGACATGTAAATTAGCTTTTACTTATTATGTTTATGATTTTTTTTATTTTTAATTATGTTTTATATATTAATATAGATTATCAAATATCATTTAGATTGTATTTAAATTTTATAATTTATATTCTTTCAAAGTCACCTATATGAAACATAATAATGTTTCAAGTTGGTGGATTTGGAATTATATAAATAATAAATTATAAATACAATCTAAATTAAATTTGAAGCACTTAATGAACATATAAAAAATAATTTAAAGTAACAAAAATTTCATAAAAAATTAATCTAAAGTAATTTCAGTGGCATAATATATTATTATTTTAAACCATTAAATTTGTATTTAGATTTTTTTTTACATTCCTTTAGTTTTTAATTATGTATTATATGTTTATTTTAATTAATGTTCTAAACTTAATTTTGATTTTAATTATACTATATTTAATGAGCATTTATTTTTTACTTTGTATATATTTTGTTTGAAGACAATAATATGTGTGTCATGTAAATTATATTTTTTACTATATTTATGAACTTATTTTTATGTTCAAGTTTTTTTTATATATTTAGGATTTATTTTAAATTTTATTTATATTTTTATATATTTTATATTTTATAAGATTTTAAAGTCGACTACTTGAAATTTAATAAGTTTGTATATGTTTCAAGTAGTCAACTTTGAAAGATTATAAAATATAAATTATAACTAAAATATAAAATGAAAATTGAAAGAGTGGATAAACATGTAAAAATGGTTTATAGTAGAAATAATTTCATTATTTTAATTTATAGACAATCATATTGAGGATAAAATACATTTTTACTTCAAATACATTAAATCAATATCAAACATATAAATAAATTAGTATAATCACTGTATATGATGAGGTCCCATCCCAAAATTTGGTGTGTGAATGGGATTCCTGTATTGAGATCATCGACCTCTATGCTAGGGTAGATTATGATGAGATGGAGAGGGAATTTCTAGGGTCACTGGAACCTAGAATGTTAGATGCTCTGTTTGTGACTCATCGGGAGGAGGTGTCAGCTAGATGTCATCATGTTTGCCTAATCCTCCTCTCATTACGTAAGTATAAGGACCTATTATAATCTCATGGGGGAACCATAAATCCTATGAAGGATTGAGTATAAAAGGTGGAGGCATGGTAAATGACCCCTAATAGAAGCTCAGATCAACTATTCTTAGAGAAAACTATGGATATCGTGACAGCACAAATGGATCATGTGCCACCTGATGCACATCCTCAATTGGATGAGATTGGAATGCTAGAGGGATGAAATCTACCTATAGAATAGGTGAGGCATCACATGAATTACAATGTAGTCTACATCATTGTCATCATGGATAATCAATATTGTTATCTACTAGAGAAGGTTTCTAAGAAGTAACCTCCACTCCCTGAGTAATAATGTCATCTACCTAGTGTGGAAAATCAAGGATACTATCTTGTAAAACACAATATGTTGGCATCATCCCCTATTTTTTAGTATGGTATGATTCCTGGCTAAAAACCTCATCCTCCTCTGGATCAGACATGCATATAATATGTTGTATTCAAGTATGATATAATGATGTTCAAAATGAATTAAAAGAGTACAAAAAACAAACTAATCAAAATTTATTAACTTACCAGATCCCATATCCACCTATTGTTTGAAGTAAGATACGATATAGACATCATTCTATACCATTTATCATACTCAAGATTCTATACTAAAGGGAATATCATAGTATTCATACCATTGATATGAACTAACACTCATATGTACCAGTAGTCCAAATAATCTGCATATTTTTAGTGCCATTCGACATCTTGCTTCTCTATTAGCTTCACAGAATAAAATGCTGCTGACTGTTTAGGTAAAAAGGAAATATACTAAACAAATCCAAACTGGTGTGTAAGAACTTGAATCTTCTTTTTAGGTTTTTTTTTCTTTTCTGGTTGTTTTTGAGAAAAAGAGGAGTTTCTGGAAATTTCAGGAGTACACACCGTGTACTTATATGTACACGTCGTGTACTAGGTTACCGAAGGTAGCCATGTGCTGGATGTGTAATGGCTAAGCACATCGCCATGTGTGGTGACCTGGAGACCGCCTAATGTGGGGGCCGGCTAAAGCATGTACATGCCATGTACATCTAAAGTACACACCATTTACTTCTTTTTTATTTCATTAAATTGATCGAGGTCGCGTCTAATCGATAGAACCATATTCTTCTTCGCCCGTCTAATCTAGGAGTGATTGTACGGTGAAAATCTTCATCAATCCCCTGACTCAGCATCTGTTCCTCTAATCCACTATGGTCAATTGCGTTGGAATCACCACGTTAATCTCTTCCTTATTCTAGAGCCTCGTTTCCTGATTTCTCTTCTTTCACGAGATATCCTCCGTCAAATGTTTTTATAGTTTTTGTAGATCTATGGTGTTCTAGGTTGATTCAAGTCCAAAGGTTCATGAATATCATCTGTAAAACACTGAGGTAGGTGGTTTGTTCCTTTTCGTATTTATTATTTGATTTATATGTGAAAAAGTGACTAATACCCTTGTTCGGGGTATTGAGTTTTTAGGATTGTTAGCCTTTTTATTTCCTGTTATGCCTTGTGTTCTTGAGTATAGGATTTATGATTGTAAATAGGGTTATTTTCCATGCTATGGATATGTTTTCCCATGCTTTCTTAATTCTGACTGTTTGGTCTAGCCTTGCCTATTAGGATTCTTTGTTTTCCATGCCTAGTATTATTAAGATGGAGTGGTTTTATCTGAAATGATGAGATATGTTATACACTGTTTAGCTAAGTAGTTCTTGAGGTTTACTTTGGCTACCATATATTGTTTGTGCACAATTTTATACATAGGGCTGTGGGAACCGGGTGTAGTAGACCATAGGGAGAATGGACACTGAGGGATTCTCCAAAGTGTCTATTACTTTACGTTGCGAGACCATAGGATGGATGGACATAAGTGCTACCTCAGAGTGTATATAGTTTCCCTGTTACGAGACAACAGGGGGCATTAGAGGTTGAGTACTTTCCCAGAGTGTCTATAGTTACCAATATGAGACCACATGGGTAATTGATGGTGAGTGATTCTTTAGAGTGTCTTTGCTAAAGCTAAAACATAGGGGTAATACTGTGAGTACATCCCAGAGGGTTGCTTGTGTTGATAGGTTGAACTAGAGGGTTTTGGCTATGAGTACTTCATAGAGGGTTACTTATGATTTTTTATTTCTTAACTAATAAATGAAAGTGAATGTAATTAAAATTGTAGGATTGTTTACTTTTGAGTACTTCCTTGTTTATTGATTAATTTTTCATATTGCCTACCATATATATTCACTGACTGTTAGGCACAGATCTTTGGGTGGTTGCCTATTGGGATTCATCTCACACCCTGTTTGGGTCATGTTTTTGGGGCCAAACAGATTATATTGTTGCAGTTCTAGATAAGGTCAAGTGCCCTTATACTTTAGATACTTGATTGTTGAAGAGCTGGATAGCATGGGACCAAGATGAGTCTTGTGATACAGCTGGAGTTTATCTATTTTCTATTTTTACATTGGTTTATTATTTTATTTTATCATTTTGGCATGTTTGGATGTTTTCCTTGACATATGTGTCATGCATCATTTATATATGTGTGCTCTTGTTGTTTATTACTTCTGTTGTTTACTTTTTCATGTTATTACTGCTTTCGCTATTATTATATGTTATTTCTATTGTTTTACTCTTCCAATGAGGGAATAGTTTCCCCACTATCACACTCAAGGCCCTCACTACTAGTCGGAAGCCTCTAGCAATTGGGAAAATGTGCTTGAGTCCATGTGACCAACTGGGTATGGGGCACCTATGGGTGGATCCCAGAACCGAGACATTACAAAGTAGTATCAGAGGAATTATTTTCTTCTTGAGGTACTATTTGGAGACTATAACTAGGGATAGGATGTAATAGGTAATTGGTAATAATTTTTGCATGGGAGTAGCTAAATCATGTACAGGGAAAAGCTATTTTACCTCAGTTATTGAAAATTTTCAGGTTTTGCAATTTTACAGTTGATTTGATTTCACCATTGGGTGATTCACATGATTTGTGATGTTATCATTAATAAAATTGAGGTTTTATTTCTATTGCAACCCGATGAGATGATGGTATGACATCTCATGCATCATATAGGCACTTGTTAGAAATCACATGTCATGCAGTCCTGCCATTCCATTTAGGGTGCATTAGTGATTTCATTTTGTTGTGATAGATGTTTTACTAGATATGCATGTTGTTGTGATAGATGCCTTGATAGAATACCTGATTTTTGATAGGGTATTAAATTGTGTATGGTTTAATTTGAATTAATTCCAAACTTTGGTTCTTAAGGTGTTAGGGCCCTCATGGACTGGAATTTGGTGGATCTTTGCTTTGTTATGCTTGTATATGACATGTATCAGATTCTGAGCTTTGATTCACGGGGAGTATGGGCCCTCACAGATCAGAATTTGGAACTTTAATGTTCATTTTAGTGTTATTCTGGGTTCCAGAGTAGTTTATGAGGCTTACTATCTAGAAAAACCTAGAATAAACGGCTTGTAATTATGAATACACGCCATGGGCCCTTCTGTTTAGGAAGGAACTATTTTTTTCAAGTACATGTCATGTACTTTAGGTACACGCCATGTAGTCTCTAACCATGTCATCAGTTGTGTGGATAGAGAGACGAGGTTGATAAAGCTTTGGAGAAACACATTGTGTACCAGACATACATTCCATGTTGTTTAGAATATGTATCTAGTCGTGTGGCTAACGACACGGGTGGATGAAAATCAAGAAGTACACATTGTGTCCATCAGGAACACGTTGTGTAAAGTGAGCCATGTAACCGGCCATGTGACTAACAACATGTTTCGGTAAAGTTATTTCTAGTATATTCCATGTCTAGATTAAGAATTTCGTGTAGAGTCAACCGTCTCTCCGAACGTGTGACTAACCCAGGTAGTTGAAACCTAAGCGGTACATGTTGTGTCTGGCATAAACACATCATATAGTCTTGTCTTAGGAGAACCGTGTGGGTTAGTCAGGTAGAAGAACTCCGTCCAGGAACATGATTCAAGTATATGTTGTGTCTTGGAGAAACACATCGTGTATATAGGATGTTACACGACTAGTTTGGGAAGATGTACACACCCATGTGAAGGCTTAAAGGAACACACCGTGTAAGGGTTATATGTGTTGTGTATCTATGTTTTGAAAAATTGGAATGCTTTCCTTCTCTTGTTCCCTTCTTGCACTTCTAGTTTTGGGTCCTTGATAATCTTGATCTAAGGTGTGCACTTGACCTTACAGAGTCATGCCACCGAGACGTCCTCAAGTTTTATGCCAGATTCAGGTCAATGACCAGACACCAGACAAGGCTGATCAAGGACTACCAGTAGATCCTCTGGTTGTGCCAGTCTTGGCACCAGCCATCATTCCAGACGTAGGTGCTGGCACACATTTCCAAGAGGGCTTCATGAGGTTCATTCAAACCTTATATGGAGTACCGCATCCTACCCCTTCTATGGTAGAGATGATGCAAGTTTTCCATTAGCAGCATCCTCCCACCTTTGTAGGGGAAGGAGGACCTCAAGCTATTGAGTCATGGTTAGAATCCATGCTTTCTATCTTCGAGCATCTGGAGATGCCTCTAGAGAAGATGGTTAATCTCACTACTTATATGCTTTGGGACTCCGCCAAGATATGGTGGTATGTGATCTCACAGGTGGGACGCCATTAGGTTATGGCATGGGATGAGTTTCAATGTGATTTCTATGACCACTTCTACCCGGAGACATTAAGGGTCGATCAAGCCCGAGAGTTCATGATTCTGGAGCAGAGTACTCTCTCAGTCATGGAGTATTCTTCTTGATTCACAGAGCTTCAGCTCTTCACACCCATCCTAGGAGGTGATAATTTATTCCTAGCGAGGAAGTTTGAGGATGGTCTCAGGCACAACATTCGATCTCACATGAATATCTTTAGGTTGACTTCCATCACTTCTATATTTAAATAGGCACTGATCACAAAGTGTAATATTAGGGATTCTGGAGCATTGATTTAGGGAGGTTTGGAATATGGAGTTAGTACCCCTCAGAATGATAGCAGGAAGCACTACAGGGAGTCTACACGTGGAGATCAAAGATGGAGGGATAATTCTTCTGGTGGCCAAGTGGTGTGCAACCAGTGTGGGAAGAGCAGACATACGAGGCTACTTTTCTCTAGATACCCAATGGAGTGTCGATATTATGATAGGATAGGTCATCTTCAACATTTATATAAGTTTTTCTCACTATCATATGGTGATATGGGTTCTTCTATGACTCCTTGTTCAGGAGCAGCACCACTAGTTTCTTATCAGTATGGGAACTAGAGTTCTTTTGGCCATTCAGGCTGAGGTGGAGGTCACGGTCGTGGTAGCCACTATGTAGGATTTTAGCGAAAATAGGGTGGATCAGCTCAGGACGGTCAGGCAAGGACACAGGGCCACAGTACAGACCATTCTTTTGATGTGGAGAAGACCTAGTAGGAGTAGGATCCCAGACCCCTCTACAGTTCGAGGTACGATCCTAGTTACCTCAGTTTTATCTTATGCACTTTTTGATATAGGGGATTCCCATAGTTTCATATCTCTGTATGTTTTGGAGAGCCTTGGGATCTATATCTTTACTTCTTCTGTTGTCTTGACGTTGGAAACTCTATTGGGGACAAGAACGACTAGTGTACGACAGTGAAAGGAGTGCCCTCTAGAGGTTTCGGGTGTCATTTCTTGTGGGACCTATATGTCTTAGAGATGATGGGATATGATTTCATTCTCGGAATATACTGGTTAGTTCCCTTCTAGGAAGTTGTCGATTACTATCATCGTAGGGTGATTTTCACATTACCAGAGGGTGGATCGTTTCTTTATAAGGGAGAGGGGGATGTCAAAGTGAGTAGAGCAGGACCCGAGTATCATGGGTTGGGATGAGTTAAAGCCCAGATTGCTAGTCTATATCAAGATGACCAGGGTACTTCACATATGGACTTTCCTCCTTTGGTGGATCATTTCATGGATGTATTTACAGAGGACTTTTCAGGTTTGCCTCTAGAGTGAGAGGTGGAATTTTCTATTGAGCTTGTGCCAGGAGCAGAACCGGTGTTCATTACTCCTTATAAGATAGCGATACTAGAGTTACAGGAGCTCAAGAAGTGGTTGGAGGAGTTGTAGGAAAAGGGATTCATCTGACCGAGTACTTCTCTTTGGGGTTCGCCTATCCTGTTTGCAAATAAGGAAGATGGTAACATCAAACTTTGTGTGGATTACCGGAAGTTGAACCAGTTGACGGTCAAGAACCGATATCCCATGTCAAGGATTGATAATCTCTTTGATCAGATTTGTGGAGCCCAGTTGTTCTTGAAGATTGAATTGAGATTTGGTTCACATAAATTGAAAGTTAGACCATCAGATATACCTCTTATACCCTTTCATAGTGGGTTTGGTCTATATGAGTATGTGGTTATGTAGTTCTGTCTAATGAACGTGCATGCAGTTCTCATGGCACTGATGAACCGAGTGTTCCATCCAAACCTGGATTCTTTCGTGGTAGTTTTCTTGGATGATATCTTGGTGTACTCTCACACTCGACATGACCATGCCAAACATCTTAATATCGTTTTGAGTACACTGAGAGAGCATCAGTTATATTCTAAGCTCTCAAAATTTCACTTTTGGATGGACCAGATTCACTTCTTGGATCATGTTATCTCAGAGATAGGAGTGTTAGTAGACCTAGAAAAAGTGAGAGTAGTAGTTTCCTAGGAGAATCCAAATAACTTCTTTGATGTGAGGAGATTTTTAGGGCTAGCTGGTTACTACATATAACGACCCATACTTTACATACATGGTTATTACTTCAAAATTTAAGCATACTTATTACAAAATATAAAAAAAATTATGAAAGGACCGTATAGGTATAGTGTCTTTAGAAACTGAGAAACATAAACAACTGGTTCATAAATCATCTACGTTGTCTCCCATTTATTTCATCATATCTAGAGTCCCTTTTTAGCAAATCCCACTTAATATCCTTCTTCCTGACCTGGGGAAAAGAAAACATACAAAAGGGTGAGCTCAAATGCTCATTAAGGGTAAACAAAAGAAATATCAAACATATCATATTTATAAGAACATAACATTTTGAAAATATTATCTTGCAAAAGAGATCATAACATGAGATAAATCATAGAAGTGAAATGTAATTCTAATAATCATAAATTAAACATGAATCTTTGTGGCATACACACATAATCATAGAAAATCATTTCTTAGTAGTCAAGACTAATTTCCAAGATTATCTTAGCGGACAAAGTCCTTTTCTGAACCAAGTTCACTCCTCGTTTCAGTCCTGTTTCACTGAACCGGGTTAACCTGCCGTTCTAGCCATGTCTATCTCATGAGATATAAATCTTTACCCAATTCATTAGAGGGAGATATAGGTCCCACCCATCTCATAATGATACCATTCTTATGTGTGACACAAAATCATAAACCATACATCATAGCATAACCCATGTAATAAAAATGGGATTCTTAAACATCACGTCATCATAACATAATCCATAAAATGATATCGAAAAAATAATTCCATCATAACATAATCAAATCAATGTAAAAATTGGGATACAAACAGAACCCTATATTATATTAGATGGAAAATAATTTTGATAAAACACTTGAACTCCATTCTTGAGGAAAATATCCTTTCTACTTCAAAAACATTTTCCTTTCTTAACATGTCATATAATTTTGAACTAAAATAAGTTGATTAAAAATAAAATTGAAAACTTGTAAAGTAATCTTCATGGAAATAATTTTCTAAAAATACATTCATTCTGTATAAGTTAAAAAAACATTCTTCCCGTACTTTGGCCGAAAAAGTCGAAAAGTACCTCGTACGAAAAATGACAAAAGATTCCTTTCATATATTTTACTAAAAACTGACCGAAGGGTAAAATTGGATTTAAATAATTGTAAGTGGATGGAAATAATATTACATATTGAGGAAACATGGATGTGGATGATAAATATTCCCCAGTAAATTCTGAAGTATAAACAATCTCAGATAAAAATGAGATTGTGAGATTTTCCCTTACCTTAAGTCTAATTTGCTTCGTAAGTGTACGAACCTCCTGTATAATGATTTAAATAATTTCATTGAATTAATACAGAATCATACTTATTTTTTTATATCATATATGGTCATATTCTTAGCTTCTTATTAGAAATATTTCATTGTTACTTGTTATTCGGGTGTTTATTGCTTTATGTTCGTATGTGTGTTTTGTAGAATAAATTCTTATTCCTCTTTTTAGGTTCTAGACACCTAATTTCCAGAATGGTATTAGTGTAATATATATCATATTTATTCATTCAATTCATTTATATAATCATTATGCAATGAATATCATGTATAACGAGTCGCATCACATCGTGGAGACGGTATTCCGTACGTACGCACGAGCGATGATATCGTTCCCAGGATTGTGCAATTGTATTGGAGTCTATGTATACTATTTCAGAATCAATATCACTTTAAAATAATCATATATAGTCATTATTTACACCATTATACCCATCCAAGTAAGGTGGTGGTGGAAAATAGATTACACCACGGCGTGGAGACGGTATTCCGTACGTACGCACGCGCGGTGATTTCATTTTCCGTAGGATGGATAGATGGTAAAATAGGGTTGTTTCATACTTACAATAACATATTAGTATATTATTGATACTGATGTTATTACTTCATAATGAAACAACTAAATAATAAGAAGTATAAGAAGAAATAAAGTTGAAAGAATCGGTAACGGACATTACCTCTTCTTTGAAGCGCCTCTTTCAGACCTCCTCTTAGGGCACTAAAATTTGTCTTTGAATAAGACCAGGACATCTAGGATGTTTCTAGGGAAGTGGGAAAGTGAAATGGTTAGGGTTTGGCCGAGCTTGAAGGCTCAAATTGGTGTGAGGAGGAGAGGTAGGAGGTGCCCTTTTATAAGGGAGGAGAGGGGCACCTTTGGAAATATAAGAAATATTAGTTTATATTAAATCCCAACCCCACTTAAAAACTTCCCAAATGACTCATATCCTAAGATTATATGAGATATGTTTTTAATCTCATCAACCAATAAAATTTAGACATGTTAGGAATTTATTTTAAACATTATCAACTTGATTTATCCTTAGTTATTAATTTTATTTTATTTGTGGTAATAATATTCTAAATTTTAAATTATTATAAATAATTACATATGTGTTGTGAATTTTCCATAATTTGACAATTTATGACATTTTAGACCATATAAATTTTAATTTATAATTTTTAAATATTTTTGTGATTTTTAAACAATTTTATAATATGTTATTTTTATAAAATAACAATAGTGTCAATTTTGACACTATTCATTTATTTGAATTTAAATAAAATATATACAGAAGATATGTTCGAAATAAAAGCTTTAATAGATTCATAAAATGTCTTATGTATCTAAAAAATTAGTGGAGCACATTAAATAGTTCATATAATATTTATTCTAATATTTTTAAAACCATTTATTTGATATTTTAATTAATAAAATAATTTCAACATCACTATTGTGTCATAATTAATGGTAATTATTTAATCCCTAAAAATTATAAATAAATTTATATGATGTAGATAATTGTATTATATTTCTAGAGATTATTTATGTTCAGAGTTTCATTAAGTTTATCACTAAATTAAAATTATTATACTTATAAGATTTAAGAAAGTGACATGTTGTCACTTTCTTTGGTTTTAATAATAATTAAATTATTTTCATGGAAAAAAGTCCATTAAATGAATCTAATCCGACCCTTAGGTGATATGGGTCGACTTTTAGTCATCTAATAGGATTTTGGCAGGTGTTAGGGTAATTTTATAATCTTATATTTACCCTTAATTACCCGATTTACCTTTAACTATGGTAAATAAAATTTACCGTAGTTACTATTCATAATGCCCAAAAATAAAAAGTAGCCTATTAACATAATTCGGACCCACTAATTCCAAATATGGAATCCATTTTTCAAAATTCGAAACACATAAGTTGCAGTAATTAATTTAAAATTAATCTTGTTGTTAAGAAAATGGGTTTTAGAAATTAAAACATTGCTAAAGATTGAAATGTATTTACCTATGAATTCAATGTGAAATTAATGATAATGAAATATATTATATTAAATGGTCAAAATATATTCTATTTATACTTTAAAACCATTCAATATTATAATTTAACCATATAAATTATCTCAATGAAAAAAGTTGTTTTTAATTAAAAATTCACGTATTTTTACTATTCATCAAAATATGAAAGTTATCAGAAAAATATCAAAAATTTATCCAAAGTAAATTTTTATATCCTGATTCCAAATAAAAATTTTATTTTGTCAAATTGAACTTATAAACATGTCAAAACTAGATTTAATGTGGGTGCGCCATCAAAAGGAGGAAAAACTGCATTTTTTGAAAAATACTTATTTTAGCTGAAAAATTTATTTTGTTCTCTTACCATGTTCTAGAAAATGTGTAAGATGAATAATAATGTTATAAAACTCAAAATGTAGTTAATACTATTCATAACAGCTAGTCCATAATAATATATCGTTGTTTAGTGAAACCTGGTATTGCGTACTACAAATGCTATCGAGGAAGGTCGTGATTGCGTGTAATGCAAGCCAAGTCAGTATTGTGTGTTGTGAAAGATTCCTTTGGTGTTGCATATAAAATAATACATAAATAAAATATTTCTCATAAAATATCAGGGTGTTACATTCTACCCCCCTTAAAATGAATTTTGCCCTCGAAATTTGTCACTTCATTACAAACAGATGAGGATACCTCTCCCTCATCATATCCTCAAGTTCCCATGTAGCTTCTTCTAATTGGTGGTTCCTCCATAAAACTTTCACCAAGCGAGTGGTCTTGTTCCGTAGGACTTTTTCGCTACGATCCAGAATCTCTATCGGCTGTTCTTCATAAGAAAGATCTTGCTCCAGCGGTACAACTTCTGAGCTGAGTACATGTGAAGGATCGGGTATGTACTTTCTTAGGAGAGATACATGGAACACATTGTGAACTTGAGATAGATTTGGTGGAAGCACCAATCGGTAAGCTACCTTCCCAACACGATCCATAATTTCAAAAGGACCGATTTATCTAGGGCTTAACTTTCCCTTCTTTCCAAATCTCATGACTCTCTTCCAAGGAGATATTCGTAAGAACACTTTATCACCCACTTAAAACTCTAGGTCTTTTCTTCGGTTGTCGGCATAACTTTTCTATCGACTCCAAGATGCTCTTATGTGTTGTTGAATAGATCTGACCTTTTCTGCCATCTCATCAACAAAATCAGGTCCTAATAGATTTCTTTCCCCAACTTCATCCCAGCAAGTTGGAGTTCTGCATTTCTTTCCATATAGAACTTCATAAGGAGCCATCTGAATACTGGAGTGAAATCTAATATTATAATAAAATTCCACCAAAGATAGGTGTTGATCCCAACCAACTTTGAAATCCATAGAGCAGGCTCTCAACATTTCTTCTAGAGTTTGAATTGTCCTCTCAAACTGACCGTCTGTATGAGGATGGTAAGCAGTCTTGAAACTCAACTCTGTATCTAGAGCATGCTGAAGACTTCTCCAGAATTTCGATGTAAACCTCAGATCCCGATCAGATATAATGGAAAGTGGTACTCCATGCAATCTTACCACTTCCTTTAAATATATCCTATCAAGCTGATCAAGAGAAAAATCTTCTCTAATAGCAATGAAGTGTGCCGACTTCGTAAGATGATCAACTATAACCCAAATAGAATTATTGACTTTGGATGTTTTAGGAAGTCCAGTGACAAAGTCCATAGTTGTGTTTTCCCATTTCCATTTTGGTATAGGTAATGGTTGTAACATCCCCTTAGAATTTTGTGTCTCAGCTTTAACTTGCTGACAAACCAAGCATCGAGTGACATATTCAACAACATCTCTTTTCATGCCATCCCACCAGAAGTACTCTTTCAGGTCCCTATACATATTTGTACTTCCAGGATATATAGATAATGAAGAACGATGAGCCTCATCTAGTAGCTCCTTCTTTAATTTTGGGATGGGAGGAACACAAACTCGATTCCTGAACTTTATTATCCCATCACAATCAAGGTTGAATTCAGGAACATTTCTCACCTTATTTTGTAACTCAACATCTTCTTTATATGCCTCTTTAATCTTCACATGTATAGATGGTTGAACATTCATTTGAGAAAGATAAGATTTTTCCCATTCCATTATAATTACAAGATCCATCCTTTATAAATCCATAAATATTGGATCTTTTATGATCCTCATCATGGATAAGATAGCATGGTCTTGTCGACTTAATGCATATACTACCTTGTTTACTTTACCAGGGTGGTAATGAATTGACCAGTCATAATCCTTAATCAGCTCCAACCATCTTATTTGATGCATATTCATCTCCTTTTGTGTGAAAATATACTTTAAAATTTTATGATCAGTATAAATATCACACCTTTCACCATAAAGGTAATGCCTCCAAATCTTTAATGCAAAGATTACCCCAGCTAACTCCAAATCATGAGTTGGGTTATTTTGCTCGTGGATTTTCAACTATCGTGAGGCATAAGCTATAACCATATCATTTTTCATGAGAACACACCCCAGTCCCTTCTTGGATGAATTATTGTAGATCACAAACCTTTCTCCACTGCAAGGTAGTGTGAGCACAGGTGCACTGGCTAACCTTCTTTTTAGCTCTTTCGAATTCTCTTCACATCCCTTCGTCCAAACAAACTTAACTCCTTTCCGAGTCAACTTGGTGAGTGGGTTAGATAACCTTGAAAAATCTTTCACAAAACGTCAGTAATATCCAGCCAAACTAAGAAAACTTCGGATCTCAGTTACTATTGTTGGTCTCTACCATCTTTTGATAACCTCTGTTTTTGCTGGATCCACAGATATCCCCTATTTTGAGATTATGTGACCCAAAAATGAAATTTTTTGAATCCAAAATTCACACTTGGAAAATTTGTCATAAATCTTATCCTTTCTTAGGGTCTTTAATAAAATTCTCAAGTGATCTTCATGTTCTTCCTTTCTCTTTGAATAGATAATAATATCATCTATAAAGACTACCACAAAATGATCAAGATAGTCTCTCAAGACTCTATTCATCAGATCCATGAAGATAGCAGGGGAATTAGTAAGACCAAATGGTATCACTATAAATTCATAGTGTCCATACCTTGTACGGAAATCCGGCTTTGGTATATCCTCCCTTTTGACCCTTAATTTATGATACCTTGAACAAAGATCAATCTTGGAAAAGTATTGAGCTCCGCGTAGTTGGTCAAATAGGTCATCAATGCGTGGGAGAGGATATTTTTTCTTGATAGTGGTCTTGTTAAGTTCTCAATAATCAATGCAGAGTCTCACTGATCCATCATTCTTTTTAACAAACAGAATAGGTGCTCCCCAAGGTGACGCACTAGGCCATATGAATCATTTATCAAGATTCTCTTGGAGTTTCTTCTTCTATTCCTACAACTCAATTGGGTCCATTCTATAAGGTGTATTTGAAATAGGCAAATCACCTGGTACGAGTTCTATTGAAAACTCAACTTCATGATTTGGTGGAAGACCTGGAAATTCCTCCGGAAAGACATCATCAAACTCCCGTACAATGGGCATATTATTAATCGTGAGTTTCTCTCCAACCATTTGAGATAAATAACCTTCATTTAGTGGAATCAAGACCCATAAGATGGAAGAAATTTCCACTGGAAGGTTATGTTCATCCTTGCATCGATAGACGATCATAGATTGATCTAGAATATGAAATGTGACTTCCCTTCTTTGGCAATTGATATGAGCTCCATATAAAGAAAGTCAATCCATGCCAAGAATCACATCAAATTCCACTATAGGAAGTATCACAAGATTTGCAGGAAGCACTTTCCCACAAACTTCAATTAGAGAAGAATTGTAAACTTTTGATGCGACTGTTATGCCATTAGGAGTTGTCAAAGCCAAATCAACATGTAATTGTTGAGGTAATATGGAAATACCCTTAGAAAATTCTTCAGAAATAAAAGAGTGGGTGGATCCAGAATCAAATAAAACATTTTCTACTTTAGAGTGGATGGTAAGTGTACCTCTCACCACTTTGTTTTCGTACTCCACATCATCGATAGTAATTTCATGTGACTTTCCTTTGTCTTTGGAATTAATATTTTGTTGACGTTGATCATCATTATCAACCCTTGGATTTGGGCATTGATTGGCATAATGCCCCATCTCCTTGCACTTGAAACATTGAAGTGTAGTAGGTTCATTTTGTGTATCCCTTCCTTTGTTTGTATCATTAGGCATCTTCTTCCATTTATTTCAACATTCAATTGCCTGATGACCTTCTTTTCCACACTTATAACATTTTCTTGTCCCCTTAAGAAAATTTCCTCCATGTTTCTTTCCACACTTTGAGCATAAGGTAAAACTCATCTTCTTTTCAGTGTGGTCTTTAGATTTTCCTTTGAATTCCATTTTCCTCTTCTTATCAAACCCATGTGACTGATGGGTTACACCGATCTCCATCTCAACCTCGAGAGCACATCGAACAATTTCCTCGTCGCTATTGAAGTCCCTTATGGCTAACGCCCTTAAAATACTTGGTTTTAAGATACTAAAGAATCGATTGATCTTACTCTCAGGTTGGATAATAATTCCGGAAGCGTACCTTGCATGTCTTGTAAAATTTTCTTCATATGTACCAACGGATTCATCATCCTTTTGCTTCAATTCAAGAAACTCCTTCTCCATCTTTGTTCGAAGAATATGAGGGAAATACATATTTAAAAATAAGTTCTTGAACTCGTCCCATTCCATGGACTCAATTTCATCACTTTGCCTTGTATTCTTAATAATATTCCACCATTGATCATCATTACCTTCCAAATGATACACTACTAAGATGAATTTTTCATGTTCAGAACATTGAAGAACTGAAAATATCTTTTCAGTGGTACTCATCCACTGTTCATCCACTAGTGAATCAGAAGACCCACTGAATGAAGGTGGATGCTGCCTCATGAAGGATTCAACAGAATGTTGCTCCTTCATTTGCTTGTTTGGAAGTCCTGTATGATTCATAGCTTAAGAAAGTTGTGTGAGCATGGCTTTAAGATTTTTCATTCCATCTCTCATAACGTTTGGTTGCTTAGGGGGACAATCATTGCATTTCCCATCGCATTCACCATTAACACGGTTCCTTTGGGTTCTATCCATTGACTAAAACCAAGAAGAATAGTGTGAGAAACACTAATTATAATAGGAAAACCACATAATCAAGAATAAAATTTCACACTTAAGGTATTATCAGAGGTTGTTCATGTCCATTTCTAAAACACTAATACTGTGTTCTATGATTAGACATATCCTTAGGTTTCTTACAAAGGTTTTCACATCCTAGTTTCCAAAGGTTGACTATACCTTTCCTCTGATACCAACTATAATGAACCATACTTTACATACATGGTTATTACTTCAAAATTGAAGCATACTTATTACAACATATAACAAAACCATGAAAGGACCATATAGTTATAGTGTCTTTAGAAACTGGGAAACATAAACAACTGGTTCATAAATCATCTACGTTGTCTCCCATTTATTTCATCATATATAGAGTCCCTTTTTAGCATATCCTACTTAATATCCTTCTTCCTGGCCTGGGGAAAAGAAAACATACAAAAGGGTGAGCTCAAATGAGCAGTAAGGGTAAAAAAAAAAGAAATATTAAACATATCATATTTATAAGAACATAACATTTTGAAAATCTTATCCTGCAAAAGAGATCATAACATGGGATAAATCATAGAAGTGAAATGTAATTCCAATAATCATAACTTAAAACATGAAGCTTTGTGGAATACACACATATTCATAGAAAATCATTTCTTAGTAGTCAAGACTCATTTCCAAGACTATCTTAGTGGACAAAGTCTTTTTCTGAACCGAGTTCACTCCTAATTTCAGTCCTATTTCACTAAACCGGTTTAACCTACTGTTCCAGCCATGTCTATCTCTTGAGATATAAATATTTACCCAATGAATTGGAGGGAGATATAGGTCCCACCCATATCATAATGACACCATTCTTATGTGTGCCACAAAATCATAAACCATACATCATAGCAAAACCCATGTAATAAAAATGGGATTCTTAAACATCACGTCATCATAACATAATCCATAAAAGGATATCGTAAAAATAATTCCATCATAACATAATAAAATCAATGTAAAAATAGGGATATAAACAGAACTCTATATTATCTTAGATGGAAAATAATTTTGATAAAACACTTGAACTCCATTCTTGAGGAAAATATCCTTTCTACTTCAAAAACACTTTCCTTTCTTAACATGTCATATAATTTTGAACTAAATAAAGTTGATTAAAAATAAACTTGAAAACATGTAAAGTAAACTTCATGGAAATAATGTTCTAAAAATTCATTCAGGCCGTATAATTTAAAAAAACATTCTTCCTGTACTTTGGCCGAAAAAGTAAAAAGGTACCTCGTACGAAAAACAACAAAAGATTCATTTCATATATTTTACTAAAAACTGACTGAAGGGTAAAATTGGATTTAAAAAATTGTAGGTGGATGGAAATAATATTACATATTGAGGAAACATGGATGTGGATGATAAATATTCCCCAGTAAATTCTCAAGTATAAACAATCTCGGATAAAAATGAGATTGTGAGATTTTCTATTACCTTAGGTCTGATTTGCTTTGTAAGTGTCTGAACCTCCTGTATAATGATTTAAATATTGTCCTTGACTTATTAAAGAATCATAATTATTTTTATGATATCATATATGGTCATATTCTTAGCTTCTTATTAGTAATATTTCATTGCTACTTGTTATTCGGGTGTTTATTGCTTTATGTTCGTATGTGTGTTTTGTCGAATAAATTATTATTCCTCTTTTTATGTTATAGGCACCTCATTTACAGAATGGTATTAGTGTAATATATATCATATTTATTCATTAAATTCATTTATATAATCATTATTAAATGAAGATCATGTAGAACGAGTCACATCACATCGTGGAGATGGTATTTCGTACGTACGCACGAGCGATGATATCGTTCCCATGATTGTGGAATTGTATTGCAGTGTATGTGTACTATTTCAGAATTAATATCACTTTACAATAATCATATATAGTCATTATTTACACCATTATACCCATCCAAGTAAGGTTGTGGTGGAAAATAGATTACACCACAGCGTGGAGACGGTATTCCGTACGTACGCACGCACGGTGATTTCGTTTTCCGTAGGATGGATAGATGGTGAAATAGGATTGTTTAATACTTATAATAAAATATCATTATATTATTGATACTGATGTTATTACTTCATAATAAAACAACTAAATAAGAATAAGTAGAAGAAGAAATAAAGTTGAAAGAATCAGTAACGGACATTACCTCTTCTTTGAAGCGCCTCTTTGAGACCTCCTCTTAGGGCACTAGAATTGGTCTTTGAAGAATACCAGGACCTATAGGATGTTTCTAGGGAAGTGGGGAAGTGAAATGGGTAGGGTTTGGCCGAGCTTGAAGGCTCAAATTTGTGTGAGGAGGAGAGGGAGGAGGTGCCCTTTTATAAGGGAGGAGAGGGGCACCTTTGGAAATATAAGAAATATTAGTTTATATTAAATCCCAACCCCACTTAAAAACTTCCAAAATGACTCATATCCAAATATTATATTATATAGGGTTGTAATCTCATATACCAATAAAATTTAGACATTTTAGAAATTTATTTTAAACATTACAACTTGATTTATCCTTATTTATCAATTTAATTTTATTTGTGGTAATAATATTCTAAATTTTAAATTATTATAAATAATTACATATGTTTTGTGAATTTTCCATAATTTGAAACTTTATGACATTTTCTACCATATAAATTTTAATTTATAATTTTTAAATATTTTTGTGATTTTTAAACAATTTTATAATATGTTATTTGTATAAAATAACAATAGTGTCAATTTTGACACTATTCATTTATTTGAATTTAAATAAAATATATACAGAAGATATGTTCAAACTAAAAGCTTTAATAGATTCATATAATGTCTTATGTATCTATAAAATTAGTGGAGAACATTAAATAATTCATATAATATTTATTTTAATATTTTTAAAACCATTAATTTGATATTTTAATTAATAAAATAATTTCAACATCACTATTGTGTCATAATTAATTATAATTATTTAATCCCTAAAAATTCTAAATAAATTCATATGATGTAGATAATTGTATTATCTTTCTGGAGACTATTCATGTTCGAAGTTCCATTAAGTTTATCACTAAATTAAAATTATTATACTTATAGGATTTAAGAAAGTGACATGTTGTCACTTTCTTTGGTTTTAATAATAATTAAATTATTTTTATGGAAACAAGTACATTAAATGAATCTAATCTGACCCTTAGGTGATATGGGTCGACTTTTAGTCATCCAATAGGATTTTGGCAGGTGTTAGGATAATTTTATAATCTTATATTTACCCTTAATTACCCGATTTACCTTTAACTATGGTAAATAAAATTTACCGTAGTTACTATTCATAATGCCCAAAAAATAAAAGGTAGCCTATTAACATAATTTGGACCCACTGATTCCAAATATTGAATCCATTTTTTAAAAATTCAAATCACATAAGTTGCAGTAATTAATTTAAAATTAATCCTGTTGTTAAGAAAACGGGTTTGAGAAATTAAAACATTGCTAAAGATTGAAATGTATTTACCTATGAATTCAATTTGAGATTAATGATAATGACATATATTATATTAAATGGTAAAAATATATTCTATTTATACTTTAAAACCATTAAATATTATAATTTAACCATATAAATTATCTCAATGAAAAAAAGTTGTTTTTAATTAAAAATTAGCGTATTTTTACTATTCATCAAAATATGAAAGTTATCAGAAAAATATCAAAAATTTATCCAAAGTAAATTTTTATATCCTGATTGCAAAGAAGAATTTTATTTTGTCAAATTTAACTTATAAACATGTCAAAAACTAGATTTAATGTGGGTACGCCATAAAAAGGCGGCAAAACTGCATTTTTTGAAAAATACTTATTTTACCCGAAAAATTTATTTTGTTCTCTTACCATGTTCTAGAAAATGTGTAATATGAATAATAATGTTATAAAAATCAAAATTTAGTTAATACTATTCATAACGGAAAGTCCATAATAATATATCGTTGTTTAGTGAAACCCGGTATTGCGTACTACACACGCTATCGAGGAACGTCGCGATTGCGTGTAATGCAAGCCAAGTCAGTATTGTGTGTTGTGAAAGATTCCTTTGGTGTTGCGTATAAAATAAGACATAAAAAAATATTTCTCATAAAATCTCAGGGTGTTACATTCTACCCCTCTTAAAATGAATTTCACCCTCGAAATTCATCACTTCATTACAAACAGATGAGGATACCTATCCCTCGTCATATCCTCAAGTTCCCATGTAGCTTCTTCTAATTGGTGGTTCCTCCATAAAACTTTCACCAAGAGAGTGGTCTTGTTCCGTAGGACTTTTTCGCTACGATCCAGAATCTCTATCGGTTGTTCTTCATAAGCAAGATCTTGCTCCAGCGGTACAACTTCTGAGCTGAGTACATGTGAAGGATCGGGTATGTACTTTCTCAGGAGAGATACATGGAACACATCGTGAACTTGAGATAGATTTGGTGGAAGCGTCAATTGGTAAGATACCTTCCCAACACGATCCAGAATTTCAAAAGGACCGATATATCTTGGGCTCAACTTTCCCTTCTTTCCAAATCTCATGACTCTCTTCCAAGGAGGTATTCGTAAGAACACTTTATCACCCACTTAAAACTCTAGGTCTTTTCTTTGGTTGTCGGCATAACTTTTCTGTCGACTCTAAGCTGCTCTTATGTGTTTTTGAATAGATCTGACCTTTTCTGCCATCTCATCAACAAAATCAGGTCCTAATAGCTTTCTTTCCCCAACTTCATCCCAGCAAGTTGGAGTTCTGCATTTCTTTCCATAGAGAGCTTCATAAGGAGCCATCTGAATACTGGAGTAAAAGTTATTATTATAAGAAAATTCCACCAAAGATAGGTGTTGATCCCAACCAACTTTGAAATCCATAGACCAAGCTCTCAAAATGTTTTCTAGAGTTTGAATTGTCCTCTCAGACTGACCGTCTGTCTGAGGATGGTAAGCAGTGCTGAAACTCAATTCTGTATCTAGAGCATGCTGAAGACTTCGCCAGAATTTCGAGGTAAACCTCGGATCCCGATCAGATATAATGGAAAGTGGTACTCCATGCAATCTTACCACTTTCTTTACATCTATCCTGGCAAGCTGATCAAGAGAAAAATCTTCTCTAATAGCAATGAAGTGTGCCGACTTCGTAAGACGATCCACTATAACTCAGATAGCATTATTGCATTTGGATGTTTTAGGAAGTCCAGTGACAAATTCCATAGTGATGTTTTCTCATTTCCATTCTGGTATGGGTAATGGTTGTAACATCCAATTAGACTTTTGTCTCTCAGCTTTAACTTGCTGACAAACCAAGCATCGAGAGACATATTCAGCAACATCTCTTTTCATGCCATCCCACCAGAAGTACTCTTTCAGGTCCTTGTACATCTTTGTACTTCCAAGATGTATAGAGAATGAAGAACTATGAGCCTCATCCAGTAGCTCCTTCTTTAATTATGGGATGGGAGGAACACAAACCCGATTCCTGAACTTTATTATCCCATCACAATCAAGGTTGAATTCAGGAACATTTCTCACCTTCTTTTGTAACTCTACATCTTCTTTTTGTACCTCTTTAATCTTCATGTGTATAGATGATTGAACATTCATTTGAGAGAGATAAGATTTTTTCCTTTCCATTATAATTACAAGATCCATCCTTTGTAAATCCATAAATATTGGATCTTTTGTGATCCTCATCATGGAAAAGCTAGCATGGTCTTGTCGACTTAATGTGCCTACTACCTTGTTTGCTTTCCCAGGGTGGTAATAAATTGAGCAGTCGTAATCCTTAATCAGCTCCAACCATCTTCTTTGACGCATATTCATCTCTTTTTGTGTGAAAATATACTTTAAACTTTTATGATCAGTATAAATATCACACCTTTCACCATAAAGGTAATGCCCCCAAATCTTTAATGCAAAGATTACCGTAGCTAACTCCAAATCATGAGTTGGGTAATTTTGCTCATGGATTTTCATATGTCGTGAGGCATAAGCTATCAACATTTCATTTTTCATGAGAACACACCCCAGTCCCTTCTTGGATGCATCACTGTAGATCACAAACCTTTCTCCGCTGCAAGGTAGTGTAAGTATAGGTGCACTGGCTAACCTTCTTTTTAGCTCTTTAAAATTCTCTTCACATCCCTCCATCCAAACAAACTTAACTCCTTTCCGAGTCAACTTGGTGAGTGGGTTAGATAAACTTGATAAATCTTTCACAAAACATCGGTAATATCCATCCAAACCAAGAAAAATTTGGATCTCAGTTACTGTTGTTGGTCTCGACCATCTTTCAATAACCTCTGTTTTTGCTGGATCCATAGATATCCCCTCTTTTGAGATTATGTGACCCAAAAAATGCAACTTTTTGAAGCTAAAATTCACACTTGGAAAATTTGGCATAAATATTCTCCTTTCTTCGGGTCTTTAATACAATTCTCAAGTGATCTTCATGTTCTTCCTTTCTCTTTGAATAGATAATAATATCATCTGTAAAGACTACCACAAACTGATAAAGATAGTCTCGGAAGACTCTATTCATCATATCCATGAAGATAGCAGGGGCATTAGTAAGACCAAATGGCATCACTATAAATTCATAGTGTCCATACCTTGTACGGAAAGCCGTATTTGGTATATCCTCCCTTTTAACCCTTAATTGATGATACCCTGAATGAAAATAAATCTTGGAAAAGTATTGAGCTCTGCGTAGTTGGTCAAATAGGTCATCAATGTGTGTGAGAGGATATTTGTTCTTAATAGTGATCTTGTTAAGTTCTCGATAATCAATGTCGAGTCTCATTGATCCATATTTCTTCTTAACAAACAGAACAGGTGCTCCCCAAGGTGACACACTAGGGTGTATGAATCCTTTATCAAGATTCTCTTGGAGTTGGTTCTTCAATTACTACAACTCAATTGGGTCTATTCTATAAGGTGTCTTTGAAATAGGCAAAGCACCCGGTACAAGTTCTATAGAAAACTCAACTTCACGATTTGGTGGAAGACCTAGAAATTCCTCTAGAAAGACATCATCAAACTCCCGTACAATGGGAATATTATTAATCGTGAGTTTCTCTCCAACCATTTGAGATAAATAACCTTCATTTAGTAGAATCAAGACCCATAAGATGGAAGAAATTTCCACTGGAAGGTTATGTTCATCCTTGCATCGATAGACAATCATAGATTGATCTGGAATATGAAATGTGACATCCCTTCTTTAGAAATTGATATGAGCTCCATATAAAGAAAGCCAATCCATGCCAAGAATCACATCACATTCTACTATAGGAAGGATCACAAGATTTTCAGGAAGCACTTTCCCACAAACTTCAATCGGAGAAGAATTATAAACTTTTGATGCGACTGTTGTGCCATTAAGAGTTGTCACAGCCAACTCAACATCTAATTGTTGAGGTAATACGACGATACCCTTAGAAAATTCTTCACAAATAAAAGAGTGGGTGGATCCAGAATGAAATAAAACATTTTTTACTTTAGAGTGGATGGTAAGTGTACCTATCACCACTTCATTGTCGTACTCCACATCGCCGATAGTAATTGCATGTGACTTTCCTTTGTCTTTGGCATTAAGAGTTTGTTGACGTCGATCATCATCATCAACCCTTAGATTTGGGAATTGATTGGCATAATGACCCATCTCCTTGCACTTGAAACATTGAAGTGTAGTAGGTTCATTCTGTGTATCCCTTCCTTTGTTTGCATCATTAGACATCTTCTTCCCATTATTTCGACATTCAATTGCCCGATGACATTCTTTTCCACACTTATAACATTTTCTTGTCTCTTTAAGACAATTTCATCTATGTTTCTTTCCACACATTTAGCATAAGGGAAAACTCATCTTCTTTTTAGTGTGGTCTTTAGATTTTCCTTAGAATTCCATTTTCCTCTTCTTATCAAACCCATGTGACTGATGGGTTACACCGATCTCCATCTCAACCTTGAGAGCACATCAAACAATTTCCTCGTAGCTATTGAAGTCCCTTATGGCTAACACCCTTCGAAGACTTGGTTTTAAGCCACTAAAGAATCAATCAATCTTACTCTCAGGTTGGATAATAATTCTGGAAGTGTACCTTGCAAGTCTTGTAAAATTTTCTTCATAGGTACTAACGGATTCATCATCCTTTTTATTCAATTCAAGAAACTCCTTCTCCATCTTTGTTCGAAGAATACGAGGGAAATACTTATTGAAAAATAAGTTCTTGAACTCATCCTATTACATGGACTCAATTTCATCCCTTTGCCTCGTATTCTTAATAAGATTCCACCATTGATCAGCATCACCTTCCAAATGATACACTGCTAAGATGACTTTGTCATGTTCAGAACATTGAAGAACTAAAAATATCTTTTCAGTGGTACTGATCCATTGTTCATCCACTAATGGATCAGAAGACCCACTGAATGAACGTGGACGCTGTCTCATGAAGGATTAAACAGAATGTTGCTCCTTCCTTTTCTCGTTTGGAAGTCATGCATGATTCATAGCTTGAGAAAGTTGTGTGAGCATGGCTACAAGATTTTTCATTCCAGCTCCCATAATGTTTGGTTGCTTAGGGGGACAATCATTGCATTGCCCATCGCATTCATCATTAACACGGTTCCTTCGGGTTTCAGTCATTGACTAAAACCAAGAAGAATAGTGTGAGCAACACTAATTATAATAGGAAAACCACATAATCAAGAATAAAATTTCACACTTAAGGTATTATCATAGGTTGTTCTTGGCCATTTATAAAACACTAAGATTTTGTTCTATGCTTAGACATATCCTTAGGTTTCTTACTAAGGATTTCACATCCTAGTTTCCAAAGGTTGACTATACCATTCCTCTGATACCAACTATAAGGACCCATACTTTACATAAATGGTTATTACATCAAAATTGAAGCATACTTATTACATCATATAATAAAACCATGAAAGGACTGTATAGGTATAGTGTCTTTAGAAACTGGGAAACATAAACAACTGGTTCATAAATCATCTACGTTGTCTCCCATTTATTTCATCATATATGGAGTCCCTTTTTAGGAAATCCTACTTAATATCCTTCTTCTAGACCTGGGGAAAAGAAAACATACAAAAGGGTGAGCTCAAATGCTCAGTAAGGGTAAAAAAAAGAAATATCAAACATATCATATTTATAAGAACATAACATTTTGAAAATCTTATCCTGAAAAAGAGATCATAACATGGGATAAATCATAGAAGTGAAATGTAATTCCAATAATCATAACTTAAAACATGAAGATTTGTGGAATATACACATAATCATAGAAAATAATTTCTTAGTATTCAAGACTCATTTCCAAGACTGTCTTAGCGGACAAAGTCATTTTCTGAACCGAGTTCACTCCTCATTTCAGTCATGTTTCACTGAACTGGTTTAACCTGCCGTTCCAGCCATGTCTATCTCATGAGATATAAATCTTTACCCATTTCATTGGAGGGAGATATAGGTCCCACCCAACTCATAATGATACCATTCTTATGTGTGCCGCAAAATCATAAACCATACATCATAACATAACCCATGTAATAAAAATGGGATTCTTAAACATCACGTCATCCTAACATAATCCATAAAAGGATATCATAAAAATAATTCCATCATAACATAATCAAATCAATGTAAAAATAGGGATATAAACAAAACCCTATATTATCTTAGATGGAAAATAATTTTGATAAAACACTTGAACTCCATTCTTGAGGAAAATATCCCTTCTACTTCAAAAACATTTTACTTTCTTAACATGTCATATAATTTTGAACTAAAATAATTTGATTAAAAATAAACTTGAAAAATTGTAAAGGAATCTTCATGGAAATAATGTTCTAAAAATCCATTCATGTCGTATAAGTTAAAAAAACATTCTTCCCGTACTTTGGCCGGAAAAGTCAAAAAGTACCTCGTACGAAAAACGACAAAAGATTCCTTTCATATATTTTACTAAAAACTGACCGAAGGGTAAAATTGGATTTAAAAAATTGTAGGTGGATGGAAATAATATTACATATTATGGAAACATGGATGTGGATGATAAATATTCCCCAGTAAATTCTGAAGTATAAACAATCTCGGATAAAAATGAGATTGTGAGATTTTCCCTTACCTTAGGTCCGATTTGCTTCGTAAGTGTCCGAACCTCCTGTATAATGATTTAAATAATGTAATTGACTTATTAAAGAATCATACGTATTTTTATGATATCATACATGTTCATATTCTTAGCTTCTTATTAGTAATATTTCATTGCTACTTTTTATTCGGGTGTTTATAGCTTTATGTTCATATGTGTGTTTTGTAGAATAAATTCCTATTCCTATTTTTAGTATATAGACACCTCATTTCCAGAATGGAATTAGTGTAATATATATCATATTTATTAATTCAATTCATTTATATAATCATTATGCAATGAAGATCATGTAGAATGAGTCGCATCACATCGTGGAGACGGTATTCCGTACATACGCACGAGCGATGATATCGTTCCCATGATTGTGGAATTGTACAGGAGTGTATTTATACTATTTCATAATTAATATAACTTTACAATAATCTTATATAGTCATTTTTTACACCATTATACCCTTCCAAGTAATGTGGTGGTGGAAAATAGATTACACCGCGGCGTGGAGACGGTATTCCGTACGTATGCACGCGCGGTGATTTCATTTTCCGTAGGATGGATAGATAGTGAAATATGGTTGTTTCATATTTATAATAACAAATAAGTATATTATTGATACTTATGTTATTACTTCATAATGAAAAAACTAAATAAGAAGAAGTAGAAGAAGAAATAAAGTTGAAAGAATCGGTAACGGACATTACCTCTTCTTTGAAGCGCCTCTTTGAGACCTCCTCTTAGATAACTAAAATTGGTATTTGAAGAAGACCAGGACCTCTAGGATGTTTATAGGGAAGTGATGAAGTTAAATTGACAGGGGTTGGACGAGCTTGAAGTCTCAAATTGGTGTGAGGATGAGAGGGAGGAGGTTCCCTTTTATAAGGGAGGAGAGGAGCACCTTTGGAAATATAAGAAATATTAGTTTATATTAAATCCCAATCCCACTTAAAAACTTCCAAAATAACTCATATCCAAATATTAGATAATATATGGTTTTAATCTCATCAAACAATAAAATTTCGACATTTTAGGAATTTATTTTAAACATTATCAACTTGATTTATCCTTATTTATCAATTTAATTTTATTTGTGGTAATAATATTCTAAATTTTAAATTATTATAAATAATTAAATAAGTGTTGTGAATTTTCCATAATTTGACACTTTATGACATTGGAGACCATATAAATTTTAATTTATAATTTTTAAATATTTTTGTGATTTTTAAACAATTTTATAATATGTTATTTTTATAAAATAACAATAGTGTCAATTTTGACACTATTCATTAATTTGAATTTAAATAAACTATATACAGAAGTTATGTTCGAAATATAATCTTTAATAGATTCATCAAATGTCTTATGTATCTAGAAAATTAGTGGATCACATTAAATAGTTCATATAATATTTATTTTAATATTTTTAAAACCATTTATTTGATATTTTAATTAATAAAATAATTTCAACATCACTATTGTGTCATACTTAATAATTATTATTTAATCCCTAAAAATTATAAATAAATTCATATGATGTATATAATTTTATTATATTTCTGGAGACTATTCATGTTCGAAGTTTCATTAATTTTATCACTAAATTAAAATTATTATACTTATAAGATTTAAGAAAGTGACATGTTGTCACTTTCTTTGGTTTTAATAATAATTAAATTATTTTCATCGAAAAAAGTCCATTAAATGAATATAATCCGACCCTTAGGTGATATGGGTCAACTTTTAGTCATACAATAGTATTTTGGAAGGTGTTAAGGTAATTTTATAATCTTATATTTACCCTTAATTACCCGATTTACCTTTAACTATGGTAAATAAAATTTACCATAGTTACTATTCATAATGCCCAAAAATAAAAAATATCCTATTAACATAATTTGGACCCACTGATTCCAATCCATTTTTAAAAATTCAAAACACATAAGTTTCAGTAATTAATTTAAAATTAATCTCATTGTTAAGAAAACGGGTTTTAGAAATTAAAACATTGCTAAAGATTGAAATGTATTTACCTATGAATTCAATGTAAAATTAATGCTAATGGAATATATTATATTAAATGGTAAAAATATATTCTATTTATACTTTAAAACCATTCAATATTATAATTTAACCACATAAATTATCTCAATGAAAAAAGTTGTTTTTAATTAAAAATTAGCGTATTTCTACTAATCATCAAAATATGAAAGTTATTAGAAAAATATCAAAAATTTATCCAAATTAAATTTTTATATCCTGATTCCAAAGAAGAATTTTATTTTGTCAAATTTAACTTATAAACATGTCAAAAACTAGATTTAATGTGGGTGCGCCATCAAAAGGCGGCAAAACTGCATTTTTTGAAAAAATACTTATTTTACCCGAAAAATTTATTTTGTTCTCTTACCATGTTCTAGAAAATGTGTAAGATCAATAATATTGTTATAAAACTCAAAATTTAGTTAATACTATTCATAATGGCTAGTCCATAATAATATATCATTGTTTAGTAAAACTCGGTATTGCGTACTACACACGCTATCGAGGAAGTTCGTGATTGCGTGTAATGCAAGCCAAGTCAGTATTGTGTGTTGTGAAAGATTCCTTTGGTGTTTCATATAACATAAGACATAAAAAAATATTTCTCATAAAATCTCAGCATGTTACACTACATACGTTTCTTACAGGACTTCTCACGCTTAGCAGTGCCACTGAAGAGCCTGACTAAGAGGGGTGTGAAGTACTTGTGGTCAGATTCTTGCGAGTTAGCCTTTTAGGAGATGAAAGTTAGGTTGACATCAGCATCAATACTAGTATTTATAGAGCTAGTAAAGAGCTATACTATTTATTGTAATTCATTATGTATCAGGCTGGGAGCAGTGCTTATGCAGGGAGAAGGAGTCGTTGCATACGGGTCATGGTAGTTGAGGTCACATGAGAGGAACTACCCAACGCACGATCTTGAGTTGGATGTAGTTTTTCATGCTTTACGTTGTTGGAGAAATTATCTTTTGGGATTGAATTTTTTGGTTTTCACCCACTACAGAAGTCTCATGTATATCTTCACTCAGTGTGATCTGAATCTCAGATAGCGAAGGTGGGTCAAGTACCTTCAATCCTTTGACTTTGAACTTGCATATATGCCTAGAAAAGTCAACATAGTAGCTGATGTGTTGAGAAGAAGAACTCATACACAGGCAGTTTATGAGGCCAGCAGTGAGTGGAAACTTATGGCTCTCTTCTCTAAGATGCATTTGGAGGTTCATGATAGAGAGGAGTAGACATTTCTTTCTTCTGTGGCTATTACCCATAATCTACTTGATCAAGTGTGAATGAGGTAGATATTAGATTCTAAAGGCCTAGTCCTACAGGAGAGTGTGTCAGGAGAGGACCATATTCCTAAATGGATGATAGGTGAGGATGAGATCTTGTGTTTTCATGGGCATGTGTGGGTTCCAGGAAACATATTTAAAGAAATGATGCAGGACTTTTATTCCTCATTTTGGGCAGTTCATCCTAGTGTCACTGAGATGTATCGAAATCTGCTCCACCAGTATTAGTGACCAGGTATGAAGGGGGATCTTGTTGGTTTTGTTATGATGTGTTCTATCTGTCAGCAGTTGATGGTGGAGCATCAGTGACTAGTAGGGATTTTGCATTAGTTAACCATTCCCGAGTTGAAGTGGAACGATGTCGTGATGGGATTCGTGATAGATTTTCCGAATTCGCCTTTAAGGAATGATTCAGTTTGGGTTGTCATTGACAAACTCACGAAGGTTTCTCACTTTTTACCGATCAAGGATAATTTCAGTTTTGATGAGCTAGGAAGGTTGTACATCTGAGAGATTGTGCATTTACATTGAGTTCCACACTCCATTGTTTCAAAGAGGGATGTTCATTTTACTTCTTGGGTTTGGAAGTTTTTATAAAAGGCTTTGGGTACACAGGTACTTCTGAGTATAGCTTACCACCTCCAGATAGATGGCCAGTCTGATCATATGATTCAGGTGTTGTAGAACATGATTCGAGCATGCGTTCTAGACTTTGGAGGTTCTTGGGAGAAACACATACCTCTTGTGGAGTTTTCCTACAATAATAGTTTTTAAGAAACTATTGAGATTACAATTTATGAGGCTTTGTATGGTAGTCCTTGTTGATCACCCTTATGTTTTCCGGAGGCAGGAGAGGTAGCTATGATGGGACCACGTCTTGTTCAGGAGACCACGGAACAGGTGGAGTGGATTCGGAAGAGGATGGCTACTTCACGGTCATGGAAAAAGTATTATACCAATCGACAGAGATGACCTCTGGAGTTTGAGGTCGGAGATCATGTTTTCTTACATGTCACACTGAGGTTGGGATACAGGAGGATTAAGAAATAGGGTAAGCTTTCACTGAGGTATGTCAGTCTATTTTAGGTGTTGGAGAGAGTCGGTCTGATTGCCTATTAGTTGTAGTTACCTCAGAGGTATCGGGATATGCATGATTTCTTCCACGTTTCTCAGCTCTGACATTACTTCTCAGACCCGTCTCATGTTTTCCAACCCGAGGAGGTTGAGTTAGAGGTTGATGACTCATTTTAGGAGAATCCAATCTTGATTTTTGATCAAAGTGAGAGGGTTCTCTGTGGATAGTATATTCCTCTTGTGCAAGTTCTATGGTAGCACAGGCGAGTGCAGGACGAGACCTAGGAGAGGGAGGCCAATGTATGATCACAGTGGCCAGAGCTGTTTGAGGATTCTTCTTCAATTCTGTCTTTCTAGGGAAATTCGGGGATAAATTTATTTAAGGGGGAAGTTTATAAGAACCCGGATCTTATTTTCAGGTATTTTTTTATTTTCTAGTTGTTTTTGATAAAATTAGGAGTTTCTAGAAATTTCAGTAGTACACGTCGTGTACTTATATGTACACGTTGTGTACTAGGTTACCGTTGGTAACCATGTGTTGGTCATGTAACGGTTGATCACATATTCATTTGTGGTGACCTGAAGACCGCCTAAAGCAGGGGCTAGCTAAGGCAAGTACATGTCGTTTACTTCTAAAGTACACACCATGTACTTTTTTTTCATTAAATGGACCAGGGTCGCATCTAATCGACATAACCATATTCTTATTTTCCTTTCTCACCTAGGAGAGACCATACCGAGTGAATATTCATTGATCCCCCGACTCGTCGTCCATTCTAGGAATTGACTTCCATCGATTGCATTGGAATCTCCATGGTAAGATATTCCTTCTTCTAGAGCCTCGTTTCCATATTTCTACTCTTTCACAAGATATCCTTGGTTTAAATGTTTTAGTATTTTTGTAGATCTATGACATCCTATGGTGATTCAAGGCCTGAGGTTCACGAATATAATATGTACAACACCAAGGTAGCTGGTTTGTGCCTTTTCGTAGTTATTCTTTGAGTTATATGTGCAAAAGTGACCAATACCCTTGTTTAGGGTATTACATGTTTATGGTTGTTAGACCTATTATTTCATGCTATTCCTTGGTTGCTTGATTAGAGGATTTATGATTGTAAATAGGGATATTTTCCATGCTATGGATTTTTTTTCTCATGATTGATTGATTTTGACTGTTTGGTCTAGACTTGCCTATTAGACTGCTTTGTTTTCCTTGCCTAGTATTGTTAGGATGGAGTGGTTTTGTCTAACATGATGTGATATGTTGTAGACTATTTAGCCAAGTAGTTCTTGATATTTACTTGGGCTGCCATATACCATTTGTGCATGATATTTTACACATGGATGTGGGATCCTGATGTAGAAGACCATAGGGAGAATGGATGATGAGGGCTTCTCAAGAGTGTATGTTACTTTACATTGTGAGACTATAGGGGGGATGGACATAATTGCTCCCTCAGAGTGTCTGTAGTTTTCTCATTATGAGACCATATGGGGAATTGGACGTTGATTTCATCCCTATAGAATTTATAGTTACCAATACGAGACCACAAGGGCAATTGACAGTGAGTGCTTCCTCAGAGTGTCTTTGCTAAAGCTGAACCAGAGAGGTTAGACTGTGAGTACTTCCTAGAGGGTTTCTTATGTTTATTGGTTGAACTAGAGGGGTTAGGCTGTTAGTACTTACCTAAGGGCTACTTATGATTGTTTATTGCAAAATTAATAAATGAAAATGGATAATTGAAATTGTAGGATTGTTTACTTTTGAGTACTTCCTTGTTTATTGCTTCATTTTGCATATTGCTTGCCATATATATTCACTGACTGTTAGGAATAGATCTTTGGGTGGTTTCCTATTGGGATTATTCTCACACCCTATTTGGGTCATTATTTTGGGCCCAAATAGATTATATTGTTGCAGGTCTAGATAAGGGTAAGTTCCCTTCTACATTAGATACTTGATTGCTGAGGAGCTGGAGAGCACGGGACCAAGCTGAGGTTTGCGATGTAGCTGGAGTTTGTCTATTTTCTTTTTTTACTTTGGTTTAGTACAGTATTTATGCATTGTGACTTGTTTGGTTGTTTTCTTAGACATATTTATCATGCATCATTTATATATGTGTTCTCTAGTTGTTTATTACTTCCGTTGTTTACTTCTTGCATGTTATTACTACTTTCGCTAATGTTATCTGTTATTTCCGCAACGTTACTCTTCCAATGAGGGAATAGTTTCCCCACTATCACACCCAAGGACCTTGCTGCTAGTCGGTAGCCTCTGGCATTTAGGGAAATGCGCTTGAGGCCATGTGACCAACCAGGTACGGGGCACCTCTAGGCAGCTCCCGGAACCGGGATGTTACATGGTGCATTACTCTATTCGGTTGGTGCTACTCAAAAATGTTAAAGTGAATGAGAGGGACTACATCCATGGAATCTGGAATCCCATTAGAGCATTATGCGGTCATCTAGTCTAATAGATCCCAATATGGAACCCATGTAATCTGAAATGAAATGTGACATTTATTAAAAAATTTGTTACTAAAAAAATATATAAGATTATGAAATTGATTAGTCAAGGAAAAACTGTATATTTTTTCATCGTTGAGTACTATATTGTCCAACATGATATGATATACACCCAATTTGTGCCTCAATATCTCGAAAAAATGGTGTTCTTAACTCCACCAATAACATATACCATAGAAAGTGATAAATAATAAGAAATTAAATTTAATAACTCATAGTAGCATCATGAAATAATAAATATGAGTGATTATATCAGCATTCATACAGATCATCATACAACACATCTATATGAATCTTCTCACCATCAATAATAGGGAAGTGGGGAGGTATGTTCTCCCATGCCCATATTTGAATAGGGAGACACATCCTTAGAGATCAATGTGATCTGATCAGTATGTTGTGTATAATGCTCTGTAAGTGTATTCCAAGAATGAAAATCCCCATTTGTATCTTCTAGCCTGATCAAAATCATCAAGTAGCCCTAGATATATCATGTGCACATGCATACCAGAGTGATCAGTGCACAATGTCCCTCCAATAAGTCGTAAGATATATGCATGGGTGTGATGCATGATAGTATTCTCGTCAGCGTCAATGGGTAAATGTGAAAAGTGCATCCCAAGACAGATCATAGTTATCAACCCACCATTTGTAGAATAATCATTTCCCAAAATTTTGACACCTATCAATCATTGTACAAGTTCAGGCCAGTCTCAATGGGTTGGTCCTATAACAACATCCCCCAAGATAGGAATATCGAGAATAACTTCTGCATCCTCAAGGGTGATGGTCATCTCTCCCTCAGGAAAGTGGAATGTGTGTATCTTAGGTCTCCATCTCTTGGTGAGAGTAGTAAGGAGGCGATGATCAATGCATGTAAAATAAAAAAAATCCATATAATCCATCATGGTATAGATATTTTATAATGGAAGCTGGAGGCATAATTTGATGATAATAGTGTGCTCTATGCACCTTGATCCGTCGAACCTCATGGCCTACTATCACGTTATGTGAAACATTCCTATACTACTCAGTGAGAAGCATAGTATCCTCTATCTCTATGTATAAAAATGAAATAAGTCTTGAGTGTAAAATATAAATATAATGTTATGGATAGAAGAATATTATGACTGGTGGAATGTAAGACATGACATGTCTATTCATTAATCACTCAATAATAATTAATTAATATTTTTTATTAATTAATTATTTATTAGTTAATCAATATTTAAGAATTGATTCCCTACAGGCACATCCTAGTGGTTTCATCCTTATGGTGGTGTTTGGGGGGTGTCGGTTTGGAGCCTCCCCATGCGCATTTAGTGTAGATTTTGTTTGTTTCTCCCCCTCACCACACAAATGTAATAATAGTTAAGCATTGGTTAATCCTATATTAATTATTCCTTAATCATTCATTAATCACTGATTAATCAATACTTAATTAATAGATATTAAGTACTTACTTTATGGTTATTTTATAGTTTATCATTAATTAATTATTATCTAACCATTCTTTAATAATTAGATAATCAATATTTAATCATTAGTAAATAATTCTTTAATAATTTGTTAATCATTCTTTAAGCATTAATTGATCATTATTTAATTATTTATTAATAATTATTTAATAATTAGTTAATCATTCTTTAATCATTAGTTAATCAATATTTAATCATTAGTTAATACTTCTTTAATCATTATTTAATCATTCTTTAATCATTAGTTAAGAATTATTTAGTCATTATTTAATCATTAGTTAATCATTTTTTAATTATTAGTTAATCATTATTTAATAATTAGTTAATAATTATTTAATAAATATTTAATATTCAGTTAATAATTATTTATTCATTAGTTAATCATTCTCTAATCATTAGTTAATCATTGTTTAATCATTAGTTATTCCTTTGTTATTAATTAGTTATTTATTAGCTAATCATTAGTTAAACATTATTTAATACTTAATTAATTATTCCTTACTCATTAGTTAATCATATGGTATTCATTAGTTAATTATTATCTAATCATTATCCAATAATTATTTAATCCTAAGTTATTCATTAGTTGATGAACACTTAATCATTACTTTAGCATTAGTTAATCATTGCTTTTTTAATAGTTAATTATCATTTAACCATTATTTTACTGATATTTATTCATCATCTAGTAAATATTAATTCCTAATTATATGACTAATATTTAAAAACTACTAATTTACACTAAATAATAATCTTATTATAATAATAAATCCATTATTAATACAAATTTTAAATTTTTTATTCAAAATTCATAAATAAATATTAATATTTTATTTACTAATAATAACTATTGTTTCTAAACTATATCTATCTAACTAAACTACATAGTAAATAAAATATTTATAACTAATTAAAAACGAATCAATTAAAAAAATAAATAAATTTAAAATAAATAAGAAAAAAATACCTCAAAATGACGCTTTGAAAAATTTGGCACTCCATTTAGGCCATCGAAACTACCGCACACAAAGGAAAAATCATTGGGTTAATTGTAGAGAGATATAAAGTTCAATTAAAGAGAGAGGGTGTGAAATTAGTGAGCATAAGTGGGGGTGTTGGTTCCCTATTTATAGGGTATTTGGGGAAAGGCAACATCACTAATGTTACCATTCCCCTTTATTTTTTTAGAAAGGCAGCATCTCTAATGCTGCCCTCTACCTTAATTTAGGTGAAGGGAGGAACCTCCAATTCCACCTTTTCCACATCATTTATCTAAATTGATGAGTGGAAAATGTTTTATATGTCTTTCCCCCTTTCTACATATCCGAAATGTGGCATCGCCAATGTCTCTTTTCCACATTAATTTTCAAAAACAAATATTAACCTATCCTTATTTCAAATAATATTTTTTTTTAAAATGTATTGTAAAAACTCATAAAAATCACACTTGTGGAGTCTACATATATATCTTTTGGTGAGTATGGGTGGACATATATTAGATATAGATGAACTTATCATTATACGAAGGTTTTCTTCATAATTTAAATAAAAAAATTGCAATAAACAAAATTTATATTCACAGTGGAGATAAGATTATAAATGGATCCCCTCCTCCTCAGATTTCCACCAACAAATCCCTATCAAAAAAATATACATGTATTTCCTTTATAGTAAGAGTGAGAGAGATAATGGGCAAGTGATATTAGGAGTTTTACAAGAGATATTCTATTAGAAACATAAGGTAAAAGAAAAGTATTTTAAAAAAAATGTATTGAATTTTCAAAACCATTTTAAGGGAATATTTTAGAAATAAATTTCTTTATTTATCCTTATTAGTTAGGGGAAATATATTTAAAAAAATATATTTTTAGAATTTAGATAATCCTTTCTTTTTTAAATAATAATATTGATTTCAAGTTGATTTTAAGGATTTTTAAAGTTATTATTTCATGTTTAAGGGGGGCCTCTTATTTCAAAATTATCTTCTTATGTATAAAATATTTTTTTAATTAAAAAGTTAGATTTTAAGGATCTTTAAAAAAATTATCATTTTATGTAAGAGAAATTTTATTTTAAAATTTGAAATTCTATTTTAAATTTTAATAAAAATCTCTCTCAATTTTTAGTTAATCTCATAGTTTTTTCTTATTTATTATTTGATGTAAAGGAAAATATTTTAATGTAAAATAATTTGTCTTAAAATATTTGAATCATATATCTTTATAAGGTAATTGTTCTAAAATAATTAATTCTAAATTAAATTTTTATACTAATAAGTTTTAGAAGTTTTCATTTTATTTGTAAAATATTTATTTTAAAAACCTCATAGTTTTTATTAAAGATCATTTTACTTTTAATATTTATGAATTAATTTCATTCGTGGATATTGGTAAATTTTAAAGTATTGTATTTCCATGAAATATTTAACTCTAAATAGTGTTAAATGTTTTTTTTAAAACACATCACTTAAATATTTCATTTAAATATTTATTTCAATGAATTTGTAGTTGCTTCTGACCCATTTCATTGTTTCTTTTAATTGGTATATTTATTTTAAAAAAAAGTGTGTTTATTATTTATTTTTCTATGATTAATCGTGTAAATATTTATATACCTTATATTTTAATAAACTAATTTTAAACATAGATGTTAAATTTTTTAAAGTAAAGTTTTCTTGGAAAACCTAGTGAAAAGGGGGTTAAGCTATAAAATGTTTTATTAAAATTAAGCACATGGACATCATAAAAATATGAATAATGGGTTGTGAACCCAAACCTCCAGGGAATTTTTATACCATGTGATGTTTAGGCCCTATACAACCTTCAATGTTCCAGGTTTCCATACAGTTTTATTTTCTAATTTTTTGAAAACTCTTTCTGAAAAAATCCTGAGATTTATCCTATAGGGGAAAATTTTGAAATTATATTCAAAAGTAAAATTAGGTATTGAAAATGAATTTCATGAATTTATAAAATGTTCAAAATTCAAAATTATTTCATAGTATTTTAAAAATATTCCAAATAAATCTTTTTGAATTACTCACAATTATATAAAAGATTATGAAAACCATTTCTCTTTCAATAAGGAAATGAAATTTTATTCCTCAAAAAAATATTTTTAAAAATTTAATGTATTAAATTTTAATGAAAAAAATTATGGGGGTTTTCAATTATTTTAAAAGGGGTCTATTTTAAAAATTCTTACTGAGAAAGCTTGTGCTCACCCTAAGTTTTCAAAAAAATCATAGGGCATAACAATGACCATGAGAAATTATAAAGACAGGATTAACTTGAACGATGTTTAAATAAAAATTAAAGAGTTTTTTTAATTCCCATTTAAATTATTAACATGAGTTTTAGTTTTAATTAGAAGTTATTAATCCTATAAAACTCTATACATAAAAATATTCTTCAATATGTGGCGACTCATCCTTTGGTTTTGAATTAATTTTGAGTAACTTATTTACTAGTGAATAAAATTAAAAAGGAAGGTTGGTATTTTAGCATCGGACTCAAGAGTGTGGATCGAGGTCCTTACATCAAATATCACATTTTAAATCCAACCAAAATACCTTTCTTCATTGGAAAAAAACAACTCAAGTGTAACTTACTAGTGGAAATCACCCTCCAAAGAGGCCAACCATAGCCTAACCCTTTTTAAAATCATGATAAAATGTGGTGTTAAATCATTAGAATTCATAATGAATCAATTTATAAAATATTCCCTAATTAAATCTGGTAAAAACCTAGGTTGTAATTTAAAAAAAACACTTATTATGTTCAGTTAATATGAAAATATATTTTAAAAACTTAAGCATGATAATTTCTCCTAGCTCTAAGTGTAAATAAAATTACATTCCAAATATATTCATTATAAAATAAAAGTATTTATTTTATATAAATTTTATATCATTAAAAACATGTATTATAATAAATTAAGTACTTATTGTTTCAATTTTAAACAAGATTCATGGAGCTAACTACTATAAATTGTTAAACTCATTGGAAATGATTATCATTGTGCTTAAAGAAGATCAAGAATCCATTAATAAGTAAATATGAACCCTAAACCAAATAAATTCCTAAATAAATTCATGAAATACGAAATACCTAACTTTTATGGATATGGAGAAGAAAAAATTTAAGTAAAAATAAATAAAAAGAGGTTAAAGGAAGAGATAAAGAGGATTAGATCACTTTACCTTGAATATTAAATACCAAAGGATGAATAAATTCACAATAAGGGAAGGACATGGGAGGAGGGTAAATTAGACATTGGTTGGAAGCTCATAAAAACCAAATATGTGAAATGAATGAGTGTGGGGGGATTTAATTCAATCAGGTGTTGATTATGAATTTTATAAATTTTATTATTTAGGAAACTCACATGGTTTGGTTGCATGGTTTAGTAAATTATGCACCAATTGTGCAACATATATTAGACTCGGGTTACTATAATTATACTATTAGTCCACATAGTTAATATTAACCATGTGTAAAGTATTTTCTAACCACTAGAATAGAATTTCACACAATGTGTTATTAGGCTACATGGTTACTCCTAACCCTGCATTAACTGTTCATTCATTCACACTATGTAAGATTAGGATGCATGGTTATTATAAACCATGTAATGACTACGCATTAATCATGTGTCCTATAAATTTCCTTTAATTTTAAAAAAACAAATTAATCTTGGACCTCTAAAATTCAATGAAACCCATTTACTAAATATAATAATAAGAAAAAATGACATCATGGATGTCACAATTATTCCCACTATATTACTTCACACCCCTAGAATGTCATCATGAAATCTATTAATCAAAGGAAATATAGGGTTTAACTTCCTCATTAAAGATAAAGCTTTGAATATGGAGGGAACCCACAACACTTGTAATATACATGTAAATATAAGGGACTTAAAACTAGATTACCTAATAGGGATCAAAGCCAATGATCCCTTGGTATTTTATAAGGTAGGGTTTTGGTTGAGGAGAAAATATCCTACTTAGTTTATGAAAGATTAATAAAAACATACACATATATGTTTCCTCTAATTTCTAGTTACTATAGAAAATATCCAAGACATAACATATTTGGATTAGCGTAAATGTATTATTAGTAGGAAACAATGTATATCACCAATGGTGGTCTCCTCGCTATATTAAGGATTCCTCTAATACACTAACTCCTTGATGAACCAAGACATGATAAGGGGATTCATCGGGTTGTTCTCCATCAGAGTATCCAACTACTCAAGGAAAAAATAAACAACTCTATATAATTAAAGATAATTATAAAATTCCATCATTAGTGATTTTATAATTATTTGATGAATCACTAAACATTAATGGAATTTTGACCTCTACCTATTTCCCATTGCTAATAATTATCATTACGGACAAAAGACATTACTCGCATAAATGGAAACTAGGAAAATGTTATTTTGAAAAGGAAACACATAAAATGGGACAAAACATTATAAATTAAAGGAATGATATGAACTACCAACAAGTAGATTTTATATTAATAATACTATTCTACTTATCCAACACCAATATTATTTTATGTAAAACTTGAGGATATTTTGTTAGGGTAAAAATAGATTTACTTGAATTAAATGATTCTTCTCTATAGAAACTTCAAAAATGACCAATTAAACCAAAAATATGTAAGGTTCTTGGAGATTCTTGATATGAAGGATTGTCATGACCTAACATGCCCTATTTATGGCACACTAAGGATTTACACCCTGAAGAAGCTGATGAGAATAAATGGGATGAACTTTTTGATACCACCACCAACCTAACTAGACTCAATATGCTTTCACTTTCTAGTATTGGAATTCCATTCACCACTTTCAGGTATATAGGAAATATCAATTACTTTAGACACACTAGTCATAATGGCCTCAACTCTAACACCTTATTTCACTTCCTCTATGTAGGAGGACAGTTCAAATAAAAAAAACTTCAACAAAAGTCCTTGAAAAATAATAATTTCATAACAATGATTTTTGAGTGTGTTATCTGATACTAGTTCAGGTAAGTATAGTTATAGATTGATGAAGAGGCAATCACACTTCAATACCAGTTTGTCCCAATATTTTAGGTAATTTAATTTCATTAAATTTATTATTTCAGGAAAATAATATTGAATGAAAAAATATCCGACCTTTCTAATAAGTGTTCAATTGTGATGTGGTATTAATGATTAACTTCATTCACTTTCATTTTGTTCCTTCAAGTATAAATGTGGAAAAATTGAGCTTAATAGACCCTAAATTATTTTGAAGGTTTAAGATCTTCTCAATATTATATATCCAATCCTATAATTCATTTGAACTTTCTAACCATAAAAGTTAAGAGGACTAAACTTCTAAAACTCTTGAATATAGTCTCTATGTTGGTTTAGGTTTGGTATAACACTATGCACCATAGATAAAAAAATATGAGACAACCAACTCATATAAACTATAATCAATTTTAGGGTTCACTTATGAATAAGTGGCCAAAAATCTCTCTTTAATTTCCAAAAAAACTTGTTTGGAGAATACACTAAAATAATAGGAAATTCAAAACACAATCAAGATATGCCTAAAAATTTCAAACTATATAAAACTAATATATAAAAAATGAATCAATTTTAATACACCAAGAAAAATCCACTTACGCCATAATAGTATCCATCATCTACTTATCAAAAATTAAAAATGTAATAAAATAATAAAACTCTTATTATGAAACCATCCTAATTTTCTTTCTATCATATTTATAAAACATAAGAAAACTATTTTTTATATACAAAAAAAATTAACAAAAAATATTCACAAAAAACTCTTTTTTGGAGTAAATCACAATAAATTCCTCAAAACACCTTTTAATAATAAAAAAATTAAAAATAAACATTTAAAAGAATTTACATGTCATGACCCGTCTATCGGGGCCTGTGTCGTGACTACCCCAAGCCCACCTTCCATAGGCCAGGGGCTGGTGACTAGCACCAAAAGGTGTATTCCCTAAAATCGGGAAGGCATTGCCTTTATAACCTGTAAACTCACACAAATAATCACAAAGCAGGATAAAAGCACAAAGTAAAACTATATGTAGTAAATAGTGTGTGTATAGAAAGTAAAAAGGGGCCATAATACAAGCCCAACTGTAAAGTAAAAGTAAACAGAAAAGTACAGGTATAACTGAAAACAGCTCCTGTGAACACCCGCCAAGGATCCTACCTAAAGGATAGGTATAGTTCTCAAATGGTCGTCTCTGCAGTACACCTCGTCTAAAGTCCACCTCTGAGCTACCTCCAGTCCTGGTACCCTCGTCCTTAGTAAATGTTGTCTATCGTTTGCACCAAACACAACAAGGTGTGGGAATAGCCCATGCAGGGGTAAGTATAATGATACCCAGTAAGGTCCCCAAGACCCTCAAAGGTCACACAAAATCCCAAAGGATAAACATCAAAATATGAAAATAACTAACAACCCTACTTAGGTATATACCCATACATATACCAAATTTTTCGAGTAAACCCATCTCAATCGTGAGGAAACACAAGGCCCAACTCAAAAGCCCAAAACCCAACTATTCCACGAAGGAAAGAATATCACAAAGATAATGACTTAGCTCATACCAGGTATAACTTAGGCATGGTAGTAATGATGATTATATGTAACTACTGAATCATATTACTCTATTAAGAGGCATACCCACATAGGATCCTAGTACAGCACACCCATGTATGATCCTAGAGTAGTCCCACGTGGATTCCTGGAGTGGATCCATGTGGGATCCTGGAACACAGACCCACGTAGGATCTCAAAACATAGACCAATGTAGGATCCCAAGGTACAAACCCACATAGGATCCCTTTCTCATGTTAGAGTCAGCCATAGGGTTCCCGCACCAAGGTCACTTGATTCTGGGAGGGTCCGATCCTCAAGCCACAGGTCGGTGCTCCCATAGCCACAAAGTCCCATGAAGAAGTATCACCAAAGGACCACTACGTAAAAGGGTTCTCAACACAACATACATTGTGTCAATTGGATGCTCGGTCTGTAAGTTAATGGTCTTTTAGTCCTGAGGGCTCTGTTGGATTTGTGTTCGATCCAACTCGACTGTACCCCAACTTTATCCAAAACTCATGTGGGGTATACGAAAAGGACTGTCATGATCTATGGTTTCTAGAGCCATAGATGGTTCATCAAACAGACTCCCATAGGTCAAGTTATAGCTGAAAGAGTGAAAAGGGGTCGAAGCTGGTCAGGATCTGATCCGACCCAGTCAGACCGACCCGACCCGACCCGGCCTGCTGGGTCTGGCCCGATCCCCCGGTGTGACCTAGACCGCCGGTGCAGCCTGGCCTGCTGTGGATCATAGTTGGGTGTCCCTGTAGTGGGGTCCGCCCTAGCCGCCACCCAAGGGGGAGGCGCCCCCTGGGTACCCTGAATGGTTACGTCGTTCGGGTTGGTGGCCGATCGGCTGACGCCACATGGCGCCGGAAGCAGGCATGTGGGACCTGGGGTCCTGCTCGGCTCCCTGGCTAGCCGGACGGCCCACCCACCTGTGTGGCACGGTCTCACACCGTGCCTCCACGAGCGGCCGACAGCGATCCGACCACCCCTTCTTTGTCGTCGCAGCCTCATGTCACGGCCCCTGCACGCCTGGAGGCCCGAACGCGTGCCGCCACCCCCTTCACGCGGTCGCCCAAAAGTCGGCCTCCGCCCTTGCTCCACCGCGGCTGACGGGCTGCGTCCCTTCTCTGGCAGTGCGGTCGCGTCGCCACCATCATTGCAGTCAGCCGAAGTGTCATTCGCCGCTCTCGAGCCCTTCCGGCACTGGTCGCCAGCACCGGTTTCCAGTGATGTTCCTCGGGTCATCTGGTGCGCCTTGGTGGCCCATTCTTCATTCTATAGACTCCCACACACATCTCAAGACGTTTTCATTGATTCAAGACCACCACATCCAAGATTCACTCAACCCAAAAACAAGACGCAAAGAACACCAAAATCCACAAAGGTTGAGAGGGGTTCGGTCCGTGTTTGTTTGGACCGCACCCTCATCCTTAGAATGGTAACAAGTGGTATAGTTGTTCTTAAAACAAGAATAATGACAATAATAGGGTAAGGGGTACACAAAAACAACAATCCCTACCTCGAATATTTGTTAACGTCGGTGAGGAGTGGGAAAGACGGATGTCAATTCGTCATTGTTAAAGTCGTTCCTCGTTGGAGATCCTTTGATGAATTTCTTTGTTGGAGGAATTCCTTTATTGAATAATGTTCTCCAAAGCTCTCCCCAATTCCCCCTTTTCCAACACTTTCCCCCAAAACTCAAGAAAATAGGGAGACAACCTATTAAATTAAGTTTATTAATTTAATTAGAGTTGGAACATTAATTAATTTGATGTTGGCACAATTAATTGTAAAAGAAACCAAGAGTTACCTCCCTCATTTAAGAGCGAGTTCAAGGGTCAGGTGGTCCCCACCATTGAATTCAATTTGAGAGTTTTCAAGCTCGGGTGGTCCCTACCACCAAAAACAAATTGGTAGGATTAAATTTCAAAAATAAAATAAAGCTAGTTTATTTTATTTTCTCCCACAAAATGCAAAAAAACTAACTTCCTCTCTCAACCTAATTCGGTCGAGGTGAAGGTCTCCTTAAGCGAATACTCGCGCTACGATCTAAACGGTGTCCTCAGATTTCAATTCTGAGCACTGGTTCAAAAGTTACAAAAACTCTCTTGCGCGTTTACTGAACGTACCTGAAAAAAAAAGTTCAGAAATTCATTCTAGGCATTCTGGTCCTCGGAATCACGTGCCATCAATTTTCACGGACTCGAATATTTCCATATAATTTAAAAAAAATACTTGTAATTTCCCTTTCCTTACATTCTCTCCACCTCAGGGCTTTGCATCCCCGAAATCCACATCACAAAAACTAGGAAAACAAGTGGGGGTACTGTGGACGAATTTGAGCCTCCCACTCCGACGTGTTGTCTTGGAGGTTCTCATGCTGCCAACATACGCACACTAAAGGTATCGACCACCCACGAAAGGAACCACTCCTGTCAATCCTCAATTTATACTGGAACCTCCATAAACATCTCCCCATCATTGATGTCCAGATCATTGTGGTTGATGATGTGAGATGGGTTTTGCACGTATCTCCTCAGCTGGGATAGGTGAAAAATTTTGTTCACTCGGTGCAGCTGAGGTGGAAGAACTAAGCGATAAGCCGCCTCACCAACTCTAGTGAGGACTTGAAAGGGTCCGATGAACCTCATAGATAACTTGTCGCCCCGGCCAAATCTCCGCAAACCTTGTCAAGGTGAGACCCGTAGAAAGACATGGTCACCATCCTCGAACTTCAGAGGTCTTCGTATCCTATCAGCATAAGACTTCTGCCTGCTCTATGCAGTCTTCATCTGCTCTTGTCTGATCTGCACCTTCTTCATGGTAGCATGTACTATCTCTGGTCCCATGAGTAATGATTCCCCTGGGTCAGTCCAGCACAAAGGTGGTCTACAAGGTCGGCCGTACATAGCCCCTAATGGTGTCATTCCAATGGTAGAGTGATAGCTTTTGTTGTATAAAAACTCCAACAAGGGCAAGTGATCCTCCCAGATGCGACCGAAGTCAAGGATGCAATCACGCAGCATGTTTTCAAGGGTCTGAATGGTCCACTCAATTTAGCCATCCGTCTGAGGATGGAAGAAGGTGATCAAACGAAGTTACATCCTGAAATCCTCCTGCAACCACTTCCAAATCTGGGAATTGAAACATGCATCATGATTGGAGACAATCGTCGAGGGTACTCTATGTAGCCTCACAATCTCTTGCACATAGAGGGTTCCCAAGCTCTTTACTGAACCCTATTCTCTGATCGATATGAAGTGGGCCTACTTGGTGAGTCGGTCGACAATCTCCGAGATAGAATCATGACCCCTGGATTTATGTGGAAGTCCTATCATGAAGTCCTTGGATATTCTGTCCCACTTCCACTCTGGGACCTCTAAAGGCTAAAGTAAGCATGCTGGTACCTTATGCTCCGCCTTCACTTACTGACAAGTGAGGCACTGAGAAACAAACTCTACTAATGTTTTCTTCATTCCCGGCCACCAGTGCTGTCTTTGGAGGTCCTGGTACATCTTCTTGACTCCTAGATGTACCGCTATAAGGGATGTTTAGAACTCCCTCAACACTTCCTCCCTAAGAGACACTGGTACCATGGTACGTCCTCTAAAAAGGATGTCGTGCTCCCCACCTTCAGAAAATCAATCAGGTGTCTGTCCTATGGATATATGATCACATCAAGCCTCACAGTTAGTGTCCCCATGCTGCGGCTCACTGACTCGCTGAAGGAGTGGGGAAATGATTGTAAGAGACTGAAGAAAAACTTCTCCATCTCGATCCACAAAGGATATCTGTAAAGCAGCCAGCTTCTCTATTGCCTCACCTAGAAGTTGTATACCAGATCTCCTGCTAAGTGCATCTGCTACAACATTACCCTTCCCAGGTGTATAGAAAATCTCTAATTCATAGTCCTAGAGGAAATCAAGACAATGTCACAGTCTCAGGTTCAGGTCCTTCGGGGAGAAGGTATACCTGAGACTCTGGTGATCAGAGTAGACCGTAAAATGCTCGCCCATCAGATAGTGTCACCACGTCTTCAAAGCAATGACCATTGCTGCTAACTCAAGGTCATGGGTAGCATAGTTCTTCTCATGTTGTCTCAGCTGTTGAGAACCATATGCAATAACTACTCACTCCTTCATCAGGACACATCTGAGTCTGGTACCTGATGTGTCACAGTAAACTACCTACCCAATGCTCTCCTATGGAATCCTCAAGATGGGGGCAATATTCAACCTCTACCTCAGCTCTTGAAAACTCCATTGGCATCTCTCCTAACACACGAAGTGTTGACCCTTCTTCATCAATACTGATAAAGGTGCTGCAACTCTGGATAAATTTGGCACAAATCTCCGATAGTATCCGGCCAAACCCAAGAAACTTCGTACCTCTGTCACACTCTTGGGTGGATCCCAAGCATGTGCTGCCTCAATCTTCACTAGATCCCACACAAATCCTACCTTCGAGATGACATGTCTGAGAAAGTGAACCTCTCGGATCCAGAACTGGTACTTCGAGAGCTTACCATAAAGCTAGTTCCCTCGGAGTGTGTCTAGAACTACCTGAAAATGATAGGCATGCTCCTCCTCAGTAGCCGAGTATATCATAATTTCATCGATGAAGACTACTACAAAGAAATAAATTTATGGCTGGAAGATCCTATTCATGGGTCCCATGAACACTTCTAGAGTGTTGGTCATGCCGAACGACATGACCAAAAACTCATAATGGTCGTACTGACATCTGAAAGTCATCTTCTGCACATCCTCATATCGTACTCTAAGTCGGTGATAGCCTGATATGAGGTCTATATTTGAGAACCATCGGGCTCCCTTCAGCTAATCAAAGAGGTCTTCAATCCTTGAGAGTGGGTACTTATTCTTCACGGTCACCTAGTTCAGGTGTTGATAGTCAACACAAAGTCTCAAGCTCCTATCCACCTTCTTGGCAAAAAAAATTAGGGTTTCCCAAGGTAAAACACTGGGCCAGATGAATCCCTTCCCCTGTAAGTCCTCCAGCTATACCTGCAACTCATGAAGCTCCGCAGGAGCCATCCAATACATTGGTGTAAATATTGGTGTCATCCTGGGGTACAAGTCAATGTAAAATTCCACCTCTCTGTGAGGAGGTTGACACGGAACATCATCAGGGAAGACATCCGCATACTGGTCCACCACTAAAGGATATCTCGAACTCTCCACATCAACCTCTTTAAGGGTAAGTCTATCCAACTGATGAGTGATCGGCTGCACTCTCCTCTGAGTAAGTCTACACAATGCTGCAAAGGCTCCCTTCTCATTGGTGGAGGTAAACCTAGTCCCATCCTCGCGGATACACTGCACTTTTCACCTAATGTAGTTGATTTGGGCATGAACTATAGATAACCAATCCATACCCAAGATACTTCATGATGCATCAGTATTTCATGTTCAAACCTTCGACCGAGTACATAGTCACTTTCAGGTAATAGAGTTCCATGACTGAGTTATAGGAAATAGTGGTCGAGTGTCGTTGGTCATGTTGGAAAATAGGTACTATGATTGTGGTAACTTCCAGGTATTGAGATATCCCTATAAACATGTTGTTGTATCTTTTTCATTGGTGAACATATCATGGGATCTCTATGTTGACCCAGTGTATCACTTGATCATTCTATTTAACTGTTATGGTTCACCTTGGATGCAGGTTAGTGACTTTCATTCTATTAGCTTTCATGTTGATCAAACAACTATAATCCTTGATATTTATAGGTTTCGTATTATGGATTTTTCATTTATGATTTTTTTTCATTTTTGGATTTTTTTCAATTTTTGGATTGATATTACCAGGTTTTGATCCTGAGGATGACCAAAGTATACTCGTATCATAAATGAGTAGTATTGGCCTCGAAAAATGGTATGGGGACTATGATGTAGCATTTTTTATGTAGAATGGAATACTCATAAGAGATGTCCCTAGGTAGTAGGACAAAGATCCACTTCCCATAATACATTATCAAGTCTCTATATTTTATCATGAATGTGTACATTTTTTCATATATAGATGCTTCATTAATGGGTCCTTTTATTTCTGACTTGCTTCATTTCTGACTTGTTTTATCTCTAGTTGTTTTCATTTTTTGATTCAATCATAAATAGATTTTTTATACTTCAACTATTAAAAAAATAAACAAAAAATAGAAATGAATAAAAATAGGTTCATCCACTAAATGAATTGTCTTCAAATAAATCCTTCAAATCACATGGTTGATTAAATAGATCATGTAGCCACATTTTATATGAAGGTTTTTCATCATGGATGAAATATATAAAAATATTTAGAAATAAATTAAATACGATTGGAGATTATTAAAATAATAAATTAATATAATAATAATATAATATCAGTCACATCTATATGTTTGCCTCATTATTCATCATAATGTTGGATTATAAATGTTAATTGTCTAAATCATTTTTCTTCTTGTATTTTTTTGAAAATTAGTTTACAAATTTTATTTAATTAACTATAAAAAAGTAATTATGATATCAAATATACATATGGTGGGTCCTTCATTGCTCACATTCTAGGATGGTTGAGTTTCAAATCTGTTTTTAAAGGGACGTACAGTGCCTACTTTGAGTGCATGGAGATCGCATCATTTCCATCATGATGCACCACCTCCCAATACCATTCCTTATCTTCACTGTGTAGGTTTCTATGGTGTAGTGATGTACGAATTCACATTTTTCAAACATCAAATCATTTTTGTGCTCATTGAGAGATAGATTCCGGATACACATACATTCCATTTTATAGAGGTGGAGATGACTATTACACTTTAGGATGTGTCTATTATGTTGCACATCTCCATCGACAGTGCAGTTCTGACGGGCTGAGTGGGTGAAGATTGGTTTTTCCTAGTTTATAGATTACGGGGCATTGAGATCCAAATGATGGTAGGTCCATCATCAGTAGTAGATTACACATTCCATGGATAGAAGATCACTTTGTTCATCCATTTGATGATGTTGATAAGATCACCGTGTTGTGATTTGCAAGACCATACATTTTTAGGCTGATCGGTGCCACAACATTTTTTGATCATTCGACTACATTTGTACTTTTGATGTATTTACCTTTATTGGAGGACTTGGAACAGACAAAGTGGTATAGTTGGGGGTCTTCATGTATTTCATATACATACAGGGCACTATAAATTGGATGTATCATCGATAATATGCAGATCACATGATGTGTTATTTTTATACATATATGAATATGGGATCACATTCCTCACTTAGCTTTGCATGCATGTGTGCTATTGCCTGATAATATTATATAATAGTCTCCACATGAATGATGGTATGTTATTCCTTCCTTATAATGTCAAAATAAAATGTATAACTTTCTATTATTAAATATAAGTATAAAAATGTTATCTACAGGTAGATTCAAGCACATAGACATTCAGATACAACCATATATGATGCCCGTGCTTATATAATTATATTGGATAGTCTTCTATCAGAAGACATAATTGGTTATTAATTATATAGTTAAATCATTATTTTTTATAGTATATGCCTTCATTTATTAATTTATTATTCAAAAAAAATCAGACTTCATGGATGTCATATACTGATGGTATCATCCAGAGTATCTTATCATACTATACGATGATACTTCTGTTGGATCATACGCCATTCTTATGATTAATTTTCAAATTATTGAGTGGCATCATACTGATAGAGTTATGAGGTAGTTCAGCTTCTATCAGCTCATTCCTACACCGCCTAGTTAGTTAACTTAACTTAGTTCCCTAAAGATGTCAGGGAAGTGAGAATTTGACTGGAGGATATATCATGCATGATATATTGATATGTGAGATAGATTACATGAGTCCTGATAATGAGGGGATGGAACAGTATGTATGCATTTATTCGATCATCTGGATTATGTTCCCTAGTACCGTATGTCCCTAGTGAGATTTCTTACATGACACAGACATGACTATCATGACTTGGTAATAATTATTCCTTTCACTTTTGAACTATTTTTTATTAACCTTATGTAAATATATAATTTTTCTCATAGGATGCTCATATCATCCATCTCCTTCACATCTCTAATTTAATAGAGGAGCGTGTATTTTTTCAGGTATATTTTTATAGAGTTTTGACAAGTTGCTTCATCCCATGTTTGAGATTTATCATGGGGTTTTCTTTGATGCGTGAGGTGATGTTGAGGCTGGTGAGCCTGATATAGATGTTTCAGGGTGTGATAACCCTGTTATAGATGTAGATGTGGCATAGGGGGAGGGTATTCATCCTGATTGGCTAGATACTCCTACAGATCCAATTTCATATGATCCACAGCCATAGAGAAAGGTTCATCAACAAACACAGTCTATTAGCATATTAGATTTGTTTGCAAATATAGACGTTGATTGGTCTGTGTTGCATTATTTATAAACCTCTAATTCATAGATATAAGTTTCACAACATCTATCTTTTTCATATTTTGTGGAGAGTTCCAGCCAACAGACATTATCCTAAGATGTAAGATATGATACAGGCAATGAGACTGTAGATCCACTACCTATTACATAGGATGATGTAGAGGTAGGTGCCAAGGATGATATACAAGAGTAGCATATGTTAGAGTATAGACATAGACAGACACGACCTAGACGCATTATATATACACCTCGTTGTGGCATAGAGGGGCATTCAGGCCACCGACATAGATTAGATTGATATATGTTATATATTTTTTAAATCATTTCTTATACATTATTTAGAAACATACTAATATATTACATAATGTTGAATAAATCAATAAATTCATATAATTGGAAATTCATACAAATATTTTTGAACGAATAAGTAACATTAATATTAATAACTACATTGGTAATAATTATAATTACTATTTTTTATTTATATTAATACTTCTCGGTATTATTGTTCATATTATGTATAATAAATAATATTCTTAAATTTATTATTAAATATTAATAATATTATTATTTTTAATTCAATAAATATTATTAATATTTAAGAATTAATTTAAGATGATTATTTATTATACATAATATGGATAACAATGCTAAGTATTAATATAATAAATAATCATCTTAAATTAATTATTAAATATTAATAATATTACCATTTTCAATTATATAAATATTATTTATATTAATATTCAATATTATCTTATTTCTTATGTAAGTAATTAATTAATAATACAACATAATATATTAATAATAATATAATTATTAACTAATAAATATTTTTATAATTTAAATTATTTTATTTACATCATTATGTAATAAATACTACCTATAATGATATTATTTATATTAATACCATATTAATATATTATTAATTAATAATAAATAATATAATTAATAATTAATAAATATTTTATGTATTAAAAAATTTCGAATAACTATATCAGCAAAAAAAATCACAAATAGTTATAATTAAACTCTTATACAGATAATATAATTATTGACTAGTAAATATTTTTCTAAATACAAATTGTTTTATTTACATTATTATACAATAAATATTAGCTATAATTCAACGAATTAAATTAATAACATAATAATATATTATTAATTTATAAAAAATAATACAATTGATAATTGAAAAATATTTCACATATTAATATATTACTAATAATTATATCAATATAAATTTTAATAAAGATTTGTAATTAAAAAAAATTTAAATATTGTTTTTTTTTGTTCTAGGGGTTGGGGAAATTGGAGACATAGGTTAAGATATGTGGGACGATTTTTTTGACTGCCTGTTGGGTTCTGTGGGAAGCTAGGAATAAATCCAGGTACGGAGCCAAGATTTCAACAACTATTTACAGGTGCGGGTGAGGCTGCTTGTGATGGAGTTTGGGGCTCTAATTAAAAATGTAGGGCACTCTATGACTTTGAGAAGATTTATCCCTGGTCTTTTCTCAGGTATGGTTTCCAGCCAACTCAACCAGGGATGATGGGTTTGATGGGTCCCTCCCTATACGGGGCTGAAATTGAATGTGGATGGATCTTGCTTGAATGGGGAAATGAGAGGGGGTGGTCTAGTTCGTGACAAAAGGGGCTCCATTCTTATGGGATTTAGTTCCTACTTTCATGTTGGTAATTACATGGGTGCAGAAGCCAAATCCTTGGTCACAGGTATTTCCTTATGTAGGTAGTATGATATCAACATCACTAAAGTAGAGAAAAAATTTTATATGATGTTCAAGTTTCTTCAAAGTAATGGGTTCGTCCCCTAGGAGTTGGTTTATGTGGTCTAGTTTTGTAAAACCCTTTCCAACCATAATATTTCTGTCAAGCACACTTGGCGTGAAGGGAATTATGTGGCCGACTTGTTAGCTAGTAAGGGAACATCATGAGAGAGACTGATTACCTACACTATCTTGGGATCTCTACCCGATGATTTCAAACTCATTGTCAGAATTGATGCTCTTTGTCTCCATTACTTTCACTCTCCTTGATGACTTTGGTTGTACGCTTTTTTGATTTTGAATAAAAAAATAATTTTCAGCATATTTTTAATTATATAAATAAATTATTAATAATACATATAAATATATATAAATAGGTGTTAATGGGGTTCTTGCCTCTTTGGTTATGGCTAGGAAGTGTGAACCCCGTTCACGTTTCTCAATGAATTAAAAAAACATGATTCACACTTATCTAAACCCCTTTTCAAAAAATTATTGAAACTTTATCCATTTAAAAAAACATTAAAAAAAGTCTATAATATTTCTCTTCTATCACACGTCATGAATAAAGACCTTCCATTACCTTCTATTTTGTTCTTCGATTAAGTTTTACTTGAATTCGACAGGAGAAATCAAGAGCAGCGGCAGGGTTTTGTCTCTATCAGAGTTGTGGTCATTTCCATAAGAGTGTTGACGATTAGTTCACGATGTTGGATTCGAACAAATATGGGGTAGAGGGTGAACAAGTTCTAGTTTGGTTTTCTATAATCATTTGATTCAATCTCTATGCATTAATCATCAAAGGCAAATTCTAATTAACTCCTGAAATGATGGGTATAGTGGTGAATCAGTTCCGACGAAGTGGCATAAGTTGCATGGTGTGGAGAGTCTTCTTGGATAGTAAAAATCGTTTATAATTAGTAGGGTATTCATTGGACTCATGGATTCTTGAGAATAATTACACCAATATCCAAGCAAAATCAAGTTTTTTTATATTCATTTTTCTAAGAAAATATTTATTTAAATAATAATAGGTTATTTTAAAAACAACAATGAATAAAGGCATAATTGGTCATTCCACCTTTGTGTTTTAATCAAAAATCAGTAAGGTCGATGCCTCCTTTACCTAATACTTTCAAAAAAACAATTAAAAAATTAAAAATACATATGTTTTTATATTTTTATATATATTATGTTTATTTTATTTTTATTAGAATTATTTCCATTTATATTTGAAAGTAAAAATGTTATGTTTTCAATCAATAAATTTTGTGACATGTAAATTAGCTTTTACTTATTATATTTATTGTTTTTTTTAATTATGTTTTATATGATAATCCAGATTATCAAATATCATTTAGATTGTATTTAAATTTTATGATTTATATTCTTTCAAAGTCACCTATATGAAACATAATAATGTTTCAAGTTGGTGTATTTGAAATTATATAAATAATAAATTATAAATACAATCTAAATTAAATTTGAAACACTTACTGAACATATAAAAAATAATTTAAAGTAACAAACATTTCATAAAAAATTAATCTAAAGTAATTTTAGTGGCATAATATATTATTATTTTAAACCATTAAATTTTTATTTATAAATTTTTTTACATTCCTTTCATTTTTAATTATTTATTATATGTTTATTTTAATTTATTTTCTAAATTTAATTTTGACTTTAATTATACTATATTTTAAGTGCATTTATTTTTTACAATGTATATATTATGTTTGCAGACAATAATATTTGTGTCATGTAAATTATATTTTTTATTATATTTATGAACTTATTTTTATATTCAAGTAATTTTTAGATATTTAGGCTATATTTTAAATTTTATTTAAATTTTATTTAAATTTTTTATATTTTATATTTTATAATATTTTAAAGTCAACTTCCACTACAGGAAATATAGGCATTTGCGACGGGTCATTTGCGACGGGATCCCGTCGCAAATGTCGTTTTGCAACGGGGATCCGTCGCAAATCGCCCGTTGTGGAAAACGCCGTCGCAACAAATTTTTTTTGCGACGGGCCCGTCGCAAAAACACTTATTTGCGAAGGGAAAAGGACCCGTCGCAAATAGATTTGTGGTTTTTTTAAAAAACTTATTTGCGACGGGCCCGTCGCAAATAGTTCCTTCAAAACAACCATTTGCGACGGGCCCGTCGCAAATAATAATAAAAAATTTAAAAAAATTTAAAAATTATTTATTAATATATAAATCAATAAACCTATTTATATTGATATAAATATAATATTTATTTTTAAAATATGTTTTAGAAAGGATGAATAAAAATCAAATATGAATGTATAAGATGTTCAGTAAATGTGGGTTATAAAATATTTTACAAAATATTTTTAATTAATAATTACATAATTTTTATCAATTAATAGTCATTTAATAACTCTTTGAATATAAAAAAAATAAAAAAATTAATGAAAGATGGAAAATAAGAAGAAAATGAAACCCAAACTTCAAACAGCCATAACTTTTGATCCGGGACTCCGTTTGAGCTCTACAGCATATCAAATCGAAGCTTGCGACGATCTCTACAGCCCTATGGACCGGTGGAATCCGTCCAAGGTTTTTTCGAAGCCCAAAAAGGCCCCGAAGGCCTCCAAAACTGAGTTTTTAGTCGGGGCACCCCGGTTTTTCACCGTTCAAATAGCTATAACTTCTGATCCCAATGACCGATAAACCTCTACCATATATCATGTCGAAGATCATTTAATGTTCTTCGATTTGACTGATTGTGGAGCTGAAACGGACTCTTGGATTAGAAGTTATGGTCCTTTTAACATTCAAATGGCTATAACTTCCGATCCGGATGTCCGTTTGGCCTGTACCGCATATCATATCGAAGATCTTTTCATGTTCTTAGATTTGACTGGTTGTGGAGTTGAAACGGACTTACGGATTAAAATTTATCGTCATTTTAACATTCTCAGAGGATTTTCACCCCCTCATTTCTATGTATTCATTCATAACTATACATATATATATATATGTGTGTGTGTGTGTGTGTATGTGTGTGTGTGTATTGTATATATGTATTTATTTATTTATTTATAAATACACATAAAAACACATATTTTATAAATTTATTTAAAACTAAGCTTATAAATATATATTAATTAATATACAAATAAATATACGAATAAAAAATTATAACTACATATATATATATATCTATATGTATATATATATACAAATAGAATAAATATATATTAATATACGAATAAATATATATTAATATACGAATAAATATATATTAATATATGAATAAATATATATTAATATACGAATAAATATATATATTAATATATGAATAAATATATCTATATATATATATATATTTATTCATTCATATAACCAAATATATTTATATTAATATAAATCTATATTAATATATGGCTAAATATAACTATATATATATAACTATAATTATTCCTAATTATGACTAATTATTATTAATTATTCCTATTTATTATTAATTATTTCTAATTATTATTAATTACTCCTAATTACCATTAACTATGAACAATGAATACTAATAATTTAAATTTATTAAATAACAAAACAATCTAAACATAATTAAATTACAACTAATTAAAAAAAATTAAAACTAATAAAAAATTAAAAATAAATATTAAATTAAAAATAAAATAAATACCTTCAAAATTGATCTGAGGTTGATCTCCGATAATTGTTGAAGACTTCAATATCAAATCTGCAAAAAAAAATTAAACTTAAGAAACTATGAACTCTAAAATTAGAGAAGTTGAGAGTGAATGGAAAAAAAACGGCTGGGTGTATTTATAAGTTAGATTATTTGCGACAGGACTATTTGCGACGGGTTTCTCGTCGCAAATAATACTATTTGCAACGGGACCCGTTGCAAATACTTTAGCCCGCATTTATTACGGTCAACGGTTAAATAGTTATTTGCGACGGGACCCGTCGCAAATAATAACCTGCCGACATACTATTTGCGACGGGGGTATATTCCCATCGCAAATAGTTTCTACCGCCGCCGGTTATTTGCGACGGGGGTATATTCCCATCGCAAATACTTTTTACCACCGCCGGTTATTTGCGACGGGTGGGATTTCCCCGTCGCAAATAAGTAGTTATTTGCGACGGAAAAATCCTCCCGTCGCAAATAAGTTTTTAACAAGACTATTTGCGACAGGATTTATTCCCATCGCAAATAACCCGTCGCAAAACGCCCTTTTTCCCGTAGTGTTCTTGAAATTTAATAAGTTTTTCTATGTTTCAAGTAGTCGGATTTTAAAGCTTATAAAATATAAACTATAACTAAAATATAAAATGAAAATTGAAAGATTGGTTAAACATATAGAAATGGTTTATATTAGAAATAATTTCATTATTTTAATTGATAGACAATCATATTGAGGATAGAATACATTTTTGTTTCAAATACAATAAGTCAATATCACACATATAAATAAATTAGTATAATCACTGTTTATGATGAGGTCTCATCCCAAAATTTGGTGTGTGAATGGGATTCATGTATCGAGATCATCGACCTCTATGCTAGGGTAGATTATGATGATATGGAGAGGGAATTTCCTGGGGCGCTGGAACCTAGAATGTCAGATGCCCTGTTTGTGACTTGTCAGGAGGAGGTGTTAGCTAGATGTCATCATGTTCGCCTAATCCTTATCTCACTAAGAAAGTATAAGGACCTATTATCATCTCATGGGGTAACCATAAAGACTATAAAGTCTTGAGTGTAAAAGGTGGAGGCATGGGAAATGGCCCCTGATAGAAACTCAGATCAACTATTCTCAGAGAAAACTGTGGATATCATGACAACACAAATGGATCATGTGCCACCTGATGCACATCCTCAATTGGCTGAGGTTGGAATGCTGGAGGGATGACCTCTACCTATAGAATAGGTGAGGCCTCACGTACATCACAATGTAGTCTACATCATTGTCATCATGGATAATCAACATTGTTATCTACTGGATAAGGTTTCTGAGCAGGAACCTCCACTCCCTGAGTAATAATGTCATCTACCTAGTGTGTAAAATCAAGGATACTATATTTTAAAACACAATATGTTGGAATCATCCCCTATGTTGTAGTATGGTATGATGCCTGGATAAAAACCTCCTCTTCCTCTGGATCAGACATGCAGATAATATGTTGTATTCAAGTATTCTATAAAGATGTTCAAAATGAATTTAAAAAAAGTACAAAAAACAAACTAATCGAAATTTATTAACTTACAAGATCCCATATCCATCTACTGGTTGAAGTAAGATACGGTATAGACATCATTATATACCATTTCTCATTCTCGATATGCTATAATAAAGGGAATCTCATAGTAATCATACCATTGATATGAACTAACACTCATATGTACCAGTATTCCAAATAATCTGCATGTTTTTAGTGTTATTTGACATCCTGCTTCTCTATTAGATTCAAAAAATAAAGTGCTGCTGATTGTTTAGGTAAAAAGGGAATATACTAAACAAATCCAAACTGGTGTGTAAGAACCTGAATCTTCTTGTTAGGTATGTTTTTCTTTTTTGGTTGTTTTTTAGAAAAAGAGGAGTTTCTGGAAATTTTAGAAGTACACACTGTGTACTTATATGTACACGCCATGTACGAGGTTACCACAGGTAGTTGTGTGCTAGCCGTGTAATGGCCGAGCACATGGTTGTGTGTGGTGACCTAGAGACTGCCTAATGTGGGGGCCGGCTAAGGCGTGTACATGTCGTGTACTTCTAAAGTACAAACCATGTACTTTCTTTTTATTTCATTGAATGGATTTTGGTCATGTCTAATCAACAGAACCATCTTTTTCTTCGCCCATCTCATCTAGGAGTGACTGTACGGTGTAAATCTTCATCTATCCCCTGACTCAAGATCCGTTCTCTGAATCGACTGCTGTCAATTGCTTTGGAATCACCATGATAAGTTATTCATTCTTCTAGGGCCTCATTTCCTGATTTCTCTTCTTTCATGAGATATCCTCGATTAAATGTTTTTAGAGTTTTTGTAGATCTACGATGTTCTAGGGTGATTCAAGGCCTAAGGTTCATGAATATCATCCGTACAACACCAAGGTAGGTGGTTTGTTCATTTCCGTAGTTATTCTTTGAGTTATATGTGAAAAAGTGACCAATATCCTTGTTCTGGGTATTGCGTTTTTAGGGTTATTAGCCTTGTTATTTCCTGTTATGCCTTGTGTTCTTGAGTATAGGATTTATGATTGTACATAGGGTTATTTTCCATGCTATGGGTATGTTTCCCCATGTTTTCTTGATTCTGACTGTTTGGTCTAGCCTTGCCTATTAGGATGCTTTGTTTTTCATGCCTAGTATTGTTAGGATGGAGTGGTTTTATCTTACTTGATGAGATATGTTGTAGACTATATATCTAAGTAGTACTTGAGGTTTACTTTTTCTTCCATATGTCGTTTTTACATAATTTTCTACACATGGTTGTGGGAACTTGGTGTAGTAGACAATAGGGAGAATGGACACTGAGGGATTCTCCAGAGTGTCTATTACTTTACGTTGTGAGACCATAGGAGGTATGGACATAAGTTCTACCACAGAGTGTATGTAGTTTCCTTGTTACAAGACCATAGGGGAATTATACGTTGATTACTTCCCCAGAGTGTCTATAGTTACCGATACGAGACTATAGGGGTAATTGACGGTGAGTGCTTCCTTAGAGTGTCTTTGCTAAAGCTAAACTAGAGGGGTTAGACTGTGAGTACTTTCCAGAGGGTTTATTGTGTTGATTGGTTGAACCAGAGGGGTTAGGGTGTGAGTAATTACTAGAGAGTTCCTTATGATTTTTGATTTCTTGAATAATAAATGAAACTGGATGTAATTGAAATTGTAGGATTGTTTACTTTTGAGTACTTCCTTGTTTATTGCTTCATTTTTCATATTGTCCGGCATATATATTCACTAACTGTTAGGAACAGATCTTTGGGTGGTTGCCTATTGGGATTCATCTCAATACCTATTTGGGTGATGTTTTTGGGCCAAAAAAGATTATATTGTTGTAGGTCTAGATAAGGTCAAGCACCCTTCTACTTCAGATACTTGATTGCTGAGGAGCTGGATAGCATGGGACCAAGCTGAGTCTTGTGATGAAACTGGAGATTATCTATTTTCTTTTTTACTTTGGTTTATTATGGTATTTCAGCATTGTGACTTGTTTGGATTTTTTCTTAGACATATGTTTCGTGAATCATTTATATATGTGTGATCTAGTTGTTTATTACTTATGTTGTTTACTTCATTCATGTTATTACTGATTCTGCTATTGTTATCTGTTATTTATGTTGCGTTACTATGCCTATGTGGGCATAGTTTCCCCAGTATCACACCCAAGGTCCACACTACTAGTCAGCAGCCTTTGGAATTTGGGTAAAAGTGCTTGAGTCCATGTGACCAATTGGGTACGAGGCACCTCTGGGTGGCTCTTGGAACCAGGACGTTACAAAGTGGTATCTGAGGAATTATTTTCTTCTTAACGTACTATTTGGATCCTATAACCAGGGATAGGATAGAATAGGTAATTGGTAATAAGTTGTTCCTAGGAGTAGCAAACTCTTGTACAGGTAAAAGCTAATTTACCTCAGTTATTGAAATTTTTCTGGTTTTGAAATTTTACAGTTGATTTGATTTCACCGTTGGGTGATTCACATGCTTTATGCTATTATCGTTGATAAAATTGAGGTTCTATTTCTGTTGCAACCCGATGAGATGAGGGTATGCCAACTCATGAATCATATAGGAACTTCTTAGAAATCACATGTCATGCATCCTTGCCATTCCATTTAGGGTGTATTAGTGATTGCATTTTGTTGTGATAGATGTTGTGCTAGATATGCATGTTGTTGTGATAGATGCCTTGATAGAATACCTGTTTTTTATAGGGTATTAAATTGTGTATGGTTTCGTTTGAATGAATTCCAATCTTTATTTCTTGAGGTTTTATGGGCCCTCATGGACTGGAATTTGGTGGATCCTTGCTTTGTTATGCTTGTATATGACATGTATAAGATTCCAAGCTTTGATTCGCGGAGAGTATGGGCCCACACAGATCAGAATTTGGAACTTTAATGTTTATTTTAGTGTTTTTCTGGGTTCCAAAGTAGTTTCTGAGGCTTACTATCTGGAAAAAAACCCAAAATACACATCGTGTAATTTTGAATACATGCCATGGGTCCTTCTGTTCGGGAAGGAACTATTTTTCTCAAGTACACATCGTGTACTTTAGGGATACACCATAGAGTTTCTAACTATGTCATTGGTTGTGTGGGTAGAGATACGTGGTTGAGAAAGCATTGGAGGAACACATTGTGTACCAAACATACACGCCATGTTGTTTAGACTATGTATCTGGCCGTGTGGCAAATGACACGGGTGGATGAAAATCAGGAAGTACACATTGTGTCTATCAGGAACACGCTGTGTAAAGTGAGCCATGTGAACATCCATGTGAATAACAACACGGTTTGGTGAAGTTCATTATAGTACACACCATGTATGGAATAAAAATTCCATGTAGATTCAACCATGTCTCCGACCATGTGACTAACCCGAGCAGTTGAAACCTAAGCGATACATGTCATGTCGGGCATAAACATGTCATGTAGTCTTGTCTTAAGAGAACCATGTGGGTTAGTCATGTAGAAGAACTTGGACCAGGAACATTATTCAAGTATATGATGTGTATTGGAGAAACACGCCATGTATATAGGGTGTTACATTACTAGTTTGGGCAGATGTACACACCCATGTGAAGGCTTAAAGGAACATGTCGTGTAAGGGTTATACGTTCCATGTATCTGTGTTTTGAAAAACTGGAATGCTTTCCTTCTCCTGTTCTCGTCTTGCACTTCCAGTCTTCGGTCCTTGATAATCATGATCTAAGTTGTGCACTCGACCTTACAAAGTCATGCCACTGAGATGTCCTCCAGTTGTATGCCAGATTCAGGGCAGTGATCAGACAGTAGACATGGCTAATCAAGGACTACCAGTAGATCCTCCAGTTGTGCCAGTCTTGGCACCAGCCATCATTCCATACATAGGTGTTGACACACAGTTCTGAGATGAATTTATTAGGTTCATTCAAACCTTCCGTGGAGTACCGCATCGTACCCCTTCTATGGTAGAGCTAACGCGGGTTTTCCAGTAGCAGCATACTCCCACCATTGTAGGGGAAGGAGGACCTCAAGTTGTAGAGTCATGGTTAGAAGCCATGCTTTCTATCTTAGAGCATCTGGAGATTCCTCCAGAGATGAGGGTGAAGCTCACTACTTATATGCTTTGGGACTCCGCCAATAGATGGTGGGATGTGATCTCACAGGTGGGATGCCAGTAGATTATGGCATGGGATGAGTTCCAACGTGCCTTCTATGACTACTTCTACCTGGAGAATTTGAGGGCCGATTGAGCCTAATATTTCATGATTATGGAGCAGGGTACTCTCTCAGTCATGGAGTACTCTTCTTGATTCACAGATCTGCAGTGCTTCACACCCATCCTAGGAGGTGATAATTTATTCCGGGTGATGGAGTTTGAGGATGGTCTCAGGCATGACAATCGATATCAGGTGAATATCTTCATTTTGACTTCCATCACTTCTATAGTCAACCAGGCACTAATCACAGAGCGCAATATGAAGGATTCTGGAGCTGTGAGTCAGGGTGGTTTGACATCTGGAGTTAGTACCCCTCATAATAATAGTAGGAAGCACCGTAGGGAGTTTATATGTGGAGATCATAGTAGGTGGGATACTTATTCTGGTGGTCAGGTGGTGTGCAACCCTTGTGGGAAGAGAAGACATACCAGACTACTTTTCTCAAGAGACCCAATGGAGTGTCGATCTTACGACAATATGGGTCATATTCAGCATTTACATAAGTTTTTATCACCAGCAGATGGTGACAGGGGTTCTTCTATGACTCCTTGTTCAGGAGCTGCACCACTAGTTTCATATCAGTCTGGGAACTAGAGTTCTTCTGGCCGTTCAAGCTGAGGTGGAGGTCGTGGCCATGGTAGCCAGTCTGTAGGCCTTCAATGAAAACTGGGTGGATTGGCTTAGGTCGGTCAGGCAAGGTCATAGGGCCACAGTATAGGCCATGCTTTTGAAGTGGAGCAGACCTAGTAGGAGTAGGATCCTAGACCCTATATAGTTCGAGGTACGATCCTAGTTACCTCAGTTTTAGCTTATGCACTATTTGATACAGGGGATTCCCATAGTTTCATATCTTTGGCTATTGTGGAGATCCTTGGGATCTATATCTTTACTTCTTCTGATGTCTTGACATTGGACACTCCGTTGGGGACAAGAATAAATAGTGTGCGACAGTGCAAGGAGTGCCCTCTAGATGTTTGGGGTGTCATTTCTTATGGGACCTATATGTATTAGAGATGATGGGATATGATTTCATTCTCATAATAGACTGGTTAGTTCACTTCCAGGAAGTTGTTGATTACTATCATCGTAGGGTGAGTTTCATATTACCAGAGGGTGGATTGTTTCTTCATAAGGGAGATGGGGATGTATAGGCGAGCAGAGAAAGACCCGAGTATCATGGGTTGGGAGGAGTTAAAGCCCAGATTTCTAGTATATATATGGATGACCAGGGGACTTCATAGATGGACTTTCCTCCATTTTTGGATCATTTCAGTGATGTCTTTACAGGGGACCTTTCAGGTTTTCCTCCAGAGTGAGAGGTGGAATTTTCTATTGATCTTGTTCTAGGAGCATAACCAATGCTCATTCCTCCTTATAAGATAGCCACACTAGAGTTACAGAAGCTCAAGAAGGAGTTGGAGGAGTTGTAGGAAAAGGTTTTCATCTGACCCAGTACTTCTCTTTGGGGTTAGTCTATCATGTTTGAAAAAAAGGTAGATGGTAACCTCAGACTTTGTGTGCATTACCGGAAGTTGAACCATTTGATATTCAAGAACCGATATCCCTTGCCGAGGATTGATAACCTCTTTGATCAGTTTTGTGGAGCCTGGGTGTTCTTGAAGATTTAATTGAGATCCGGTTCTCATCAATTTCATGTTAAACCATCAGATATACCTCTTATAGCCTTTCAGAGTATGGTTGGTCTATAAGAGTATGTGGTTATGCCATCGGTCTAATGAACGCGCCTGTAGTTTTCATGGCACTGATGAACCGAGTGTTCCATCCATACCTGGATTCTTTCGGGGTAGTTTTCTTGGATGATATCTTGGTGTACTCTCACACTCGACACAACCATTCCACACATCTTAAGATCATTTTGAGTACACTAAGAGAGCATCAGTTATAAGCTAAGATCTCAAAATTCTACTTTTGGATGGACCGGATTCACTTCTTGGATCATGTTATCTTAGAGATAGGAGTATCAGTAGACCCAGAGAAAGTGAGCGGAGTATTTTCCTGGGAGAAGCCGAAGAACTTATTTATTGTGAGGAGTTTTTTAGGGATAACTGGTTACTATAGATGTTTCATACAGAACTTCTCACGCTTAGCAGTGCCACTGAAGATCCTGACTAAGAGGGGTGTGAAGTACTTGTGGACAGATTATTGTGAGTCATCCTTTTAGGAGCTGAAAGGTAGGTTGACTTCAGTATCGATACTAGTATTGATAAATCTAGGAAAGATCTATAATTTTTACTGTAATGCGTTAGGTATCGGGGTGGGAGAAGTGCTTATTCAGGGAGAAGGAGTCGTTGCATACAGGTCTTGGTAGTTGAGGCCACATGAGAGGAACTACCCAACACACGATCTTGAGTTGGCTGCAGTTTTTCATGCTTTACACTGTTGGAGACATTATCTTTTGAGAGTGAATTTTTTGGTTTTCACCGACTACAAAAGTCTAATGTATATCTTCACTTAGCATGATCTGAATCTTAGATAGCGAACGTGGGTTGAGTACCTTTAGTCCTTTGACTTTGAACTTGCCTATACGCGTAGAAAAGGCAATGCATTAGCTAATGTGTTGAGCAGAAGAACTCATACACAGGCAGTTCAGGAGGCCAGCAGTGAGTGGAAACTTATGTCTCTGTTATCTAAGATGCATTTGGAGGTGCATGATAGAAAGGGGAAGACATTTCTTTCTTCTATGGCTATTACCTATACTCTACTTGATCGAGTGCGAATGAGGAATCTATCATATTCTTAAGGCCTAGTCCTACGGGAGAGTGTGTCAGGATAGGACCCTATTCCTAAATGTACGATAGGCGAGGATGAGATCTTGTGTTTTCATGGGTGTGTGTGGGTTCCAGCAAACATACGTAAGGAAGTGATGTATGAATTTTATTCCTCAGTTTGGGAAGTTCATCCTAGTGTCACCGAGATGTATCGAGATCTGATTTATCAGTATTAGTGACCAGGTATGAAGGGAGATCTTATTGGTTTTGTTATGAGGTGTTCCACCTATCAGTAGGTGAAGGTGGAGCATCAGCGACTAGTATGGCTTTTGCATCAGTTACCCATTCCCAAGTTGAAGTTTAACGATGTCGTGATGGGCTTCGTGATAGCTTTTCCAAGGTCACCTTGAATAAATGATGAAGTTTGGGTGGTCATTGACAGACTCACAAAGGTTTCTCACATTTTACTAATCAATGAGACTTTCAGTGTTGATGAGCTGGGAAGGTTGTACATCTAAGAGATTGTACGTTTACATGGAGTTCCACACTCAATTATTTCAGAAATGGATGCTTGTTTTACTTCTCGGGTCTGGCAAGTTTTACAGAAGTATTTGGGTACACAGGTACTTCTGAGTACAACTTACCACCCCCAGACAGATGTCCAATATGAGCATACTATTCTAGTGCTGGAGGACATGATTCGAGCTTGCATTATAGACTTTGGAGGTTCTTGGGAGAAACACATACCTCTTGTGGAGTTTTCCTACAATAATAGTTTTCAAGAAACTATTCAGATGACACCTTATGAGGCTTTATATGGTATTCCTTTCTGACCACTCTTATGTTGGCTGGAGGCAGGAGAGGCAGCTATGCTGGGACCTCATCTTGTTCAGGAGACTACGGAACAGGTGGAGTTGATTCAGAAGAGGATGGATACTGCACGATCATGGAAAAAGTATTATGTCGATCGATGGAGATGACCTCTGGAGTTTGAGGTCGGAGATCATGTTTTCCTACGTGTCACACTGAGGTTGGGATATAGGAGGATTATGAGATAGGGTATGATTTCACTGAGGTACGTCAGTCCATTTGAGGTGTTGGAGCGATTCGGTCTGATTGCATATCATTTGCAGTTACCTCAGAGGTACCGGGATATGCATGATTTCTTCCATGTTTCTCAGCTCTGACGTTACTTCTCAGACCCATCTCATGTTTTCCAACCCAAAGAGGTTGAGTTAGAGGTGGATGCCTCATTTGAGGAGCATCAAATCTGGATTGTTGATCGAAGTGCGAGGGTTCTCCGTGGCTGGTATATTCCTCTTGTACAAGTTCAATGGCAGCACGGTCGAGGGCAGGATGAGACCTAGGAGAGGGATTCCAATGTATGATCACAGTGGCCAGAGTTTTTTTAGTATTCTTCTTCAATTCCACCTTGCTAGGAAAATTCAAGGATGAATTTATTTAAGGGGGATGTTTTTAAGAACTCATATCTTCTTTTTAGGTATGTTTTTCTTTTCTAGATGTTTTTGAGAAAAAGAGGAGTTTCTAGAAATTTCAGGAGTACACGCCATGTACTTATATATACACAATGTGTAATAGGTTACTGTGGGTAACCATGTGTTAGTTATGTAATGGCTAAGCACATATTCATGTGTGGTGACCTGAAGACCGCCTAAAGCAGGGGTTGGAAAAGTCAAGTACACACCATGTACTTCTAAATTAAATGCCATGTACTTTCTTTTTATTTCATTAAATGGACTAAGGTTGCATCTAATCGATAGAACCATCTGCTTCTTTGCATGTCTCGCCTAGGAGCGACCGTACGACATGAATCTTCTTCGATCCGTCAACTCGTCTTCCATTCTCTAAATTGACTTCTGTCGATTGTGTTGGAATCTCCACGGTAAGATCTTCCTTCTTCTAGAGACTCATTTCCATATTTCTACTCTTCCACGAGATATCCTCTGTTTAACGTTTTTAGAATTTTGTAGATCTACGACATTATAGGGTGATTCAAGGGATGAGGTTCATGAATATCATATGTACAACACCGAGGTAGGTGGTTTGTGTCTTTCTGTAGTTATTCTTTAAGTTATATGGGAAAAAGTGACCAATACCCTTGTTCGGGGTATTGCGTGTTTATGGTTGTTAGCCCTGTAATTGCCTGATATGCCTTGGGTGCTTGAATTGAGGATTTATGATTTTAAATAGGTATATTTTCCATTCTATAGATTTTTTTTCTCATGCTTGATTGATTTTGACTGTTTGTTCTAGCCTTTCCTATTAGGCTGCTTTGTTTCCCATGCCTAGTATCGTTAAGATGGAGTGGTTTTATCTGACATGATGTGATATGATTTAGACTATTTATCCAAGTAGTTATTGATATTTACTTGGGCTGCCATATACCATTTGTGTATGGTTTTTTACATAGGGTTGTGGGAACCTGGTGTAGTAGACCATAGGGAGAATAAACGCTGAGGGCTTCTCCAGAGTGTGTTACTTTACGTTGCGAGACTATAGGGGGGATGGACATAAGTTCTCCCTCAGAGTGTCTTTAGTTTCTTCATTACAAGACCATAGGGGGAATCAGACGCTGATTTCTTCCCCAGAGAATCTATAGTTACCGATACGCGGCCACAAGGGGAATTAACGGTGAGTGCTTCCTTGGAGTGTCATTTCTAAAGCTAAACCAGAGGGGTTAGACTATGAGTACTTCCCAGAGGGTTTCTTGTGTTGATTGGTTGAACCAGAGGTGTTAGGATGTGAGTAATTCCTTGAGGGATACTTATTATTGTTGATTGCTAAATTAATAAATGAAAATGGATAATTGAAACTGTAGGATTTTTTACTTTTGAGTACTTCCTTGTTTATTGATTCATTTTACATATTTTATGCAATATATATTCACTGACTATTAGGCACAGATCTTTGGGTGGTTGCCTATTGGGATTCATCTCACACCCTGTTTGGGTCATTCTTTTGGGCCCAAACAGATTATATTGTTGCACGTTTAGATAAGGGTAAGCACCCTTCTACATTAGATAATTGGTTGCTGAGGAGATGGAGAGCATGGGACCCATCTGAGGTTTGCGATGCAGCTGGAGTTTATCTATTTTCTATTTTTACTTTGGTTTAGTATAGTATTTCTACATTGTGAATTGTTTGGTTGTTTTCCTAGACATATGTATCATGCATCATTTATATATATGTGCTCTAGTTGTTTATTACTTCTGCTGTTTACTTCTTGAATGTTATTACTGCTTCCGCTAATGTTATCTGTTATTTCCATTGCGTTACCCTGCCAATGGGGGCATAGTTTCCCCACTATCACACCCAAGACCCTCACTGCTAGTCAGAAGCCTCTAGCATTTGGGGAAATGTGCTTGAGGCCATGTGACCAATAGGGTAGGGGGCACCTCTGGCCAGCTCCCTGAACCAGGACGTTACATGGTGCATTATTCTATTCAGTTGGTGCCACTCAAAAATGTTAAAGTGAGTGAGAGGGACTATATCCATGGCATTGGGAATCCCATTAGAGCATTATGCGGCCAGCTAGTCTAATAGATCCCAATATGGAACCCATGTGATCTGAAATGAAATGTGACATTTGTTAAAAAAGTTGTTACTAAAAACAAAAAAAAATATTACGAAATAGATTAGTCAAGGAAAAACTGTATATTCTTTCATCATTGAGTACTAGATTGTCCAACATGATATGATATACACCCAAGTTGTGCCTCAATATCTTGAAAAAATGGTGTTCCTAACTCCACCTATAACATATAACATAGAAAGTGATAAATAATAAGAAATTAAATTTAACAACTCATAGTAGCATCAGAAAACAATAAATATGAGTGATCATATTAGTATTCATACAGATCATCATACAACACATATATATGAATCTTCTGGCCATCAATAATAGGGAAGTGGGGAGGTATGTTCACCCATGCCCACATTTGAATAGGGAGACACATCCTTAGAGATCAATGTGATCTGATTTTCATGTTGTGTATAATGCTCTGTAAGTGTATTCCAAGTATGAAAATCCCCATTTGTATCTTCTAGCCTGATCAAAATTCTCATGTAGCCCTAGATATATCATGTGAACATGAATACCAGAGTGATTAGTGCACAATGTACCTCCAATAATCCGCAAGATATATGCACGGGTGTGATGGATGATAGTCTGATCGTCAGAGTCTGTGGGTAAATGTGAAAAATGCATCCCAAGACAGATCATAGTTATCAACCCACCATTTGTAGAATAATCATTTCCCACAATTTTTACACCTATCAATTATTGTACAAGTTCAGGCCAGTCGCAATGGGTGGGTCCTATAACAACATCCCCTAGATAAGAAGACCGAGAATGACTTCCACGTCCTCAAGGGTGATGGTCATCTCTCCCTCAGAAAAGTGGAATGTGTGTATCTTAGGTCTCTATATATTGGTGAGAGTAGTAAGGAGGTGATGATCAATGCATGTAAAATAAAAAAAATACATAGAATCCATCATGGTATAGGAATTGTATAAGGGCAGCTGGAGGCATAATTTGATGATAATAGTGTGCTCTATGCACCCTAATCTGTCGAACCTCATGGCCTATTATCACGTTGCATGAAACATGCCTATACTACTCAGTGAGTAGCATATTATCCTCTATCTCTATGTATAAAAATGAAATAAGTCTTGAGTGTAAAATGTAAATATAACGTTATGGTTAGAAGAATATTGTGACTAGTAGAATGTAATACATGACATGTTTATTCATTAAACACTCATTAATCATTAATTAATCTTTTTTTATTAATTGGTTATTTATTAGTTAAACAATAGTTAAGTATTGATTCCCCACAGGCACATCCTAGTGGTTTCATCTTTATGGTGGTGTTTGGTGGGTGTCAGTTTGGAGCCTCCCCATGCGCATTTAGTGTAGATCTTGGTTGTTTCTCCCCCTCCCCACACAAATGTAATAATATTTAAGCATTTGTTAAGCCTATATTAATTATTCCTTAATCATTCATTAATCACTAATTAATTAATACTTAATTAATAAATATTAAGTACTTACTTTATGGTTATTTTATAGTTGATCATTAATTAATTATTATCTAATCATTCTTTAATAATTAGATAATCAATATTTAATTATTAGTAAATCATTCTTTAATAATTTGTTAATCATTATTTAATAATTAATTGATCCTTATTTAATCATTTATTAATAATTATTTAATCATTATTTAATCATTAGTTAATTAATATTTAATCATTAGTTAATACTTCTTTAATCATTAGTTAATCATTATTTAATCATTAGTTAAGAATTATTTAGTCATTATTTAATCATTAGTTAATCATTATTTAATTTGTAGTTGATCATTATTTAATAATTAGTTAATAATTATTTAATCAATACTTAATATTTAGTTAATCATTCATTATTCATTAGTTAATCATTCTCTAATCATTATTTAATTATTATTTAATCATTAGTTAATCCTTTGTTATTAATTAGTTATTTATTAGCTAATCATTAGTTAAATATTACTTAATACTTAATTAATTATTCCTTACTCATTACTTAATCATATGGTATTCATTAGTTAATTATTAGCTAATAATTATCTAATAATTATTTAATCCTAAGTTATTCATTAGTTGATGAACACTTAATCATTACTTTAGCATTAGTTAATCATTACGTATTTAATAGCTAATTATCAGTTAACCATTATTTCACAAATATTTATTCATCATCTAGTAAATATTAATTCTTAATTATGTGACTAATATTTAAAAACTACCAAGTTACACTAAATAATAATCTTATTATAAAAATAAATCCATTATTAATACTAATTTTTAATTTATTATTCAAAATTCATAAATAAATATTAATATTTTATTTACTAATAATAATTATTATTTATAAAATATATCTATCTAACTAAAATACATAGTAAATAACATATTTACAGCTAATTAAAAATGAATCAATTAAATAAATAAATAAACTTAAAATAAATAAGAAAAAAATACCTCAAAATGACGCTTCGAAAAATTTGGTACTCCCTTTAGGCCATCAAAACTACCACGCACAAAGGAAGAAGCATCGGGTTAATTATAGAGAGATAGAAAGTGGAATTATAGAGAGAGGGTTTGAAATGAGTGAGCATAATTGGGGGTGTGGGTTCTTTATTTATAGTGTATTTTGGGAAAGGCAGCATCACCGATGTTGCATTTCCCATTTATTTTTTTGAAAGGCAAAATCTATGATGCTACCTTCAACCTTAATTTAGGTGAAGGGAGGAACCTCTGATTCCACCTTTTCCACATAATTTTTCTAAATTGATGAGTGGAAAAGGTGGTATCATCCTTTCCCCCTTTCCACATTTCTAAAAGGTGTCATCATTGATGTCTCCTTTCCACGTTAATTTTCAAAAAAAAAATTAACCTAGCCTTATTTCAAATAGTATTTTAAAATAAATGTATTAAAAAAACTCAGAAAAATCACACTTGTGGAGTATACATATATATATTTTGGTGAGTATGGGTGGAAATATATTAGATATAGATGAACTTATCATTATACAAAGGTTTTTTTAATAATTTAAATAAAAAAATAGCAATAAACAAAATTCATATTCACAGTGGATCTGAGCTTATAAATGGATCCCCTCCTCCTTAGAGTTCCACCAACAAATCTCTATCAAAAAAATATACATGTATTTCCTTTATAGTAAGAGTGAGAGAGATAATAGGAAAGTGATATTAGGAGTTTTTCAAGAGATATTCGGTTAGAAACATAAGGTAAGAGATAAGTATTTTCAAAAAAAAATGTATTGAATTTTCAAAACCATTTTAAGGGAATATTTTAGAAATAGATTTCTTTATTTATCCTTATTATTTAGGGGAAATATATTTCAAAAAAATCCATTTTTAGAATTTATAGAATCCTTTCTTTTTAAAAAAATAATTTTGATTTCAAGTTGATTTTAAGGAATTTTAAAGTTATTATTTCATGTTTAAGGGGGTCCTATTATTTAAAAATTATCTTCTTTTGTATAAAATATTTTTTTAATTCAAAAGTTGGTTTTTAAGGATATTTAAAAAAATTATCATTTTATGTAAGGGAATTTTTTTTTAAATTTTAAATTCTATTTTAAATTTTAATAAAAATCTCTCTCGATTTTTAATTAATCTCAAAGTTGTTTCTTATTTATTAATTTATATAAAGGAAACTATTTTAAGGTAAAATAATTTGTCTTAAACTCTTTTAATCATATATCTTTGTAAGGTAATTGTTCTAAAATAATTAATTCTGAATTACATTTTTATACTAATAAGTTTTAGAAGTTTTCATTTTATGTGTAAAATATTTATTTTAAAAACCTCACAGTTTTTATTAGAGATCATTTTACTCTTAATCATTATGAATTGATTTCATTCATGAATATTGGTAAATTTTAAAGTATTGTATTTACATGAAATATTTAACTCTAAACAGTGTTAAATGTTTATTTTAAAAAACAAATCACTTACATATTTCATTTAAATATTTATTTCTTGGAATTTATAGTTGCTTCTGACCCATTTTATTATTTCTTTTAATTGGTATATTTATTTTAAAAAAGTGTGTTTATTATTTATTTTTCCTTGATTAACCATGAAAATATTTATATACCTTATATTTTCATAAACTAATTTTAAACATAGATGTTAAATTTTTTGAAGTAAAGTTTTCTTGGAAAACCTAGTGAAAAGGAGGGTAAGCTATAAAATGTTTTAATAAAATTAAGTACTTGGACATTATAAAAATATGAATAATGGGTTGTGAACCCAAACCTCAAGGGAAATTTTCTACCATGTGATGTTTAGGCCCTATAAAACCTTCAATGTTCCAGGTTTCCATATGGTTTTAGATTCTAATTTTGTGAAAACTTTTTATGAAAAATCATGAGATCTATCCTATAGTGGAATATTTTGAAATTATATTCAAAAGTAAAATTTTGGTATTCAAAATGAATTTCTTGAATTTATAAAATGTTCAAAATTCAAAATTATTTCATAGTATTTTAAAAATATTCCAAATAAATCTTTTTGAATTACTCACAATTATATAAAAGATTATGAAACCCCTTTCTTTTTCAAAAAAAATGAAATTTTATTCCTAAAAAAAATATTTTTAGAATTTTATTTTATTAAATTGTAATGAAAAATATTATGGCGGTTTTCAATAATTTTAAAGGGGATCTATTTTAAAAACCCTTACTGATAAATCTTGTGCTCACCCTAGGTTTTCAAAAAAATCATAGGGGGATTAACTTAAACGGTTTTGAAATAACAATTAAAGAGTTTTTTTAATTCCCATTTAAAATATTAGAATGAGTTTTAGTTTGAATTATAAGTTATTAATCCTCTAAAACTCTATACATTAAAAGATTCTTCAATATGTGGTGACTCATCCTTTGGTTTTGAATTAATTTTGAGTAACTTATTTACTACTAAAGAAAATTAAAAAAAATAAGGTTTTTATTTTATCATCGGACTCAAGAGTGTGGATCTAGGTCCTTACATAAAATATAATATTTTAAATCCAACCAAAATACCTTTATTAATTGGGAAAAACAACTCAAGTGTAACATACTAGTGGAAATAACCCTCTAAATAGGCCAAGCATAGCCTAACCCTTTTTAAAATCATGATAAAATGTGATGTTAAATCATTATAATTCATAATGAATAAATTTATAAAGTATTCCCTAATTCAATTAGGTAAAAACCTAGGTTGAAATTTAAAAAAACACTTATTATGTTCAGTTAATACGAAATTATATTTTCAACACTTAAGCATGATAATTTCTCCTAGCGCTAAGTGTAAATAAAATTAAATTCCAAATATATTCATTATAAAATAAAATTATATATTTTATATAACTTTTATATCATTAAAAACATGTATTACAATAAATTAAGTACTCATTGTTTCAATTTTAAACAATATTCATGGAGATAACTACTATAAATTGTTAAACTCTTTGGAAATGATTTTTATTGTGCTTAAAGAAGATAGAGAATCCATTAATATGTAAATATGAACCCTAAACCAAATAAATTTCTAAATAAATTCATGAAATAAGAAATAACTAACTTTTATGGCTATGGAGAAGAAAAAATTTAAGTAAAAAGAAATAAAAAGAGGTTAAAGGAAGAGATAAAGAGGTTTAGATCACTTTACCTTGAATATTAAATATCAAAGGATGAATAAATTCTCAATAAGGGAAGGACATGTGAGGAGGGTAAAGGAGACATTGGTTGGAAGCTCATAAAAACCAAATATGTGAAATGAAGGAGGTTAGGGGGATTTAATTCAATCAGGTGTTAATTATGAATTTCATAAATTTTATTATTTAGGAAACTCACATGGTTTGGTAGCATGGTTTAGTAAATTATGCAACAATTGTGCAACATACATTAGACTTGGGTTACTATACTCGTACGATTAGTCCACATAGTTAATATTAACCATGCTTAAAGTATTTTCTAACCACTATGATATAATTTCACACAATGTGTGATTAGGATAAATGGTTACTCCTAACTGTGAATTAACTATTCATTCATTCACAATATGTAAGATTAGGATGCATGGTTATTATAAACTATGTACTGACTACGAATTAATCACATGTCCTATAAATTTCCTTAAATTTAAAAAAAACAAATTAATCTTAGACATCTAAAATTAAATTAAACCCATTAATTAAATATAATAATAAGAAAAAAAATGACATCATGGATGTCACAATTATCCCCACTATATTACTTCATGCCCCTAGAATGTCATCATGAAATCTATTAATCAAAGGACATATGGGGTTTAACTTCCTAATTAAAGATAAAGCTTTGAATATGGAGGTAACCCACAACACTTGTTATATACATGTAAATATAAGGGACTTAAAACTAGATTACCTAATAAGGCTCAAATACAATAATCCCTTGGTATTTTACAAGGTAGGGTTTTGGTCGAGGAGAAATTTCCTACTTATTTTATGAAAGATGAAGAAAAACATACACAGATATGTTTCCTATCATTTCTAGTTTCCATAGATAATATCCAAGACATAACATATTTGGATTATCATAAATGTATTATTAGCAGGAAACAATGTATATCACCAATGGTGGTCCCCCCGCTATATTAAGGATTCCTCTAATACATTAACTCCTTGATGAACCAGGACATGATAAGGGGATTCATCGGGTTGTTCTCCATCAGAGTAGCCAACTACTCAAGGAAAAAAATAAAAAACTCTAAGTAATTAAATATAATTATAAAATTCCATCATCAGAGATTTTATAATTATTTGATGAAGCACTAAACATTAATGGAATTTTTACCTCTACCTACGTCCCATTGCTAATAATTATCATTACGGAAAAAAGACATTACTCGCATAGATGGAAACTAGGAAAATGTTATTTTGAAAAGGAAACACATAAAATGGGACAAAACATTATAAATTAAAGTAATGATATGAACTACCAACAAGTCAATTTTATATTAATAAGACTATTCTACTTCTCCAACACCTATATTATTTTATTTAAAACATGAGGATATTTTGTTAGGGTAAAAATAGATTTAATTGCATTAAATGATTCTCCTCTATATAAACTTCAAAAATGAACAATTCAACCACAACTATTGAAGGTTCTTGGGGCTTCCTAATATGAAGGATTATTATGACCTAGAATTCCCTATTGATGGAATACCAAGGATTTACACCCTGAAGAAGCTGATGATAATAAATGGGATGAACTTTTTTATACCACCACCAACCTAACTAGACTCAATATGATTTCACTTTCTAATATTGGAATTCCATTCACCACTTTTGGGTATATAGGAAATATAAATTACTTTAGACACACTAGTCATAATGGCCTCAACTCTAATAGCTTATTTCACTTCCTCTATGTAGGAGGCCAGTTCAAATAAAGAAAACCTTCAACAAAAGTCCTTGAAAAATAATAATTTCTAACCAATGACCTTTGAGAGTGTTATATTATACTAGATCAGGTAAGTATGGTTCTAGATTGATGAAGAGGCAATAATACTTCAATACCGGTCAGTCCCTATATTTTAGGTAATTTAATTTCGTTACATTTATTATTTCCAGAAAATAATATTGAATCAAAAAATAGCTGACCTTTCTTATAAGTTTTTAATTGTGATATGTTATGAATGATTAAATTCCTTCACTTTCATTTTGTTCCATCAAGTATAAATGTGGAAAAATTGAGCTTAATAGACTCTAAAATATTTTGAAGGTTTAAGATCTTCTCAATATTATATATCTAATCCTATACTTCATTGGAAATTTCTAACCATAGAAGTTAAGAGGACTAAACTTATAAAACTCTTGAATATAGTCTTTATGTTGGTTTAGGTTTGGTAGAACACTACGCACCATAGATGAAAAAGATGAGACAACCAACTCATATAAACTTTTATCAATTGTAGGGTTCACTTACGGATAATTGGCCAAAAATATCTCTTAAAATTCCAAAAAAAACTTATTTGGAGAATACACTAAAATAATAAGAAATTCAAACCACAATCAAGATATGCCTAAAAATTTCAAACTATATAAAACTAATATATAAAAAATTAATCAATTTTAATACACCAAGAAAAATACACTTATGCCATAATAGTATCCATCATTTACTTATAAAAAATTCAAAATGTAATAAAATCATCAAACTCTTATTATGAAACCATATTAAGTTTATTTTTAACATCTTTATAAAACATAAGAAAAATAATTTTTATATACAAAAAAATTAACAAAAAAAATCACAAAAACTCTTTTTTGGAGTAAATAACTATAAATACCTCAAAACACCTTTTAATACTAAAAAATATAAAAAATAAACATTTAAAAGAATTTACATGTCACGACCCATCTATCAGGGCTTGTGTTGTGACTACTCCAAGCTCGCCTTCTATAGGCCAAGGGCTGACGACTAGCACCAAATGGCATATTCCCTAAAATCGGGAAGGCATTGCCTTTATAACCTATAAACTCACACAACTAAGAACAAAGCAGGATAAAAGCACAAAGTAAAACTATATATAGTATATAGTGTGTGTACATAAAGTAAAAAGGGACCAGAATACATGTCCAACTGTAAAGTACTAGTAAACAGAAAAGTACAAGTAAAACTGAAAATATCTCCTGTGAACACCTGCCAAGGATCCTACATGAAGGGTAGGTACAGCTCTCAAAAGGTCATCTCTGCAGTAAGCCTCGTATAAAGTCCACCTCCGAGAAACCTCCAGTCCTAGTACCCTCATCCTTAGTCAACGTTGTCTGTCTTTTGCACCAAACACAACAAGGTGCGGGCGTAGCCCGTGCAGGGGTAAGTATAATGATACTCAGTCGGGTCCCCGAGACCCTCAAAGGTCTCACAAAATCCCAAAAGGATAAACCTCAAAATGTGAAAATAACTAACAACCCTACTTAGGTATATACCCATACATATACCTAAGTTGTCGAGTAGCCCCACTTCAATCATGAGGAAACACGAGGCCCAACTCAAAATCCCAAAACCCAACTGTTCCACGAAGGAAAGAATATCACATAGATAAAGACTCAAATCATACCAGGTATAACTTAGGTATAATAGTAATGATTATTAGATGTAACTACTGAATCATCTTACTCTGTTAAGAGGCAAACCCACGTAGGATCCTAAATCATCAGACGCACATAGGATCCTAGTACAGCACACCCATGTAGGATCCTAGAGTAGTCCCATATGGATTCCTAGAGCAGATCCATGTGGGATCCTGGAACACAGACCCACGTAGGATCCAAAAACACATACCCATATAGGATCCCAAGCCACAAACCCATATAGGATCCCTTTCTCATGTTATAGTCAGCCACAGGGTTCCCGCACTAAGCTCACTTGATTCTGAGAGGGTCTGCTCCTCAAGCCACAGTTCTATGCTCTCACAGCCATGAAGTCCCATGAAGAAGTATCCCCAAATGACTACCATGTAAAACAGGTCTCAACATAACAGACGGTGTGTCAATCGGACGTCCGGTCTGTAAGTTAATGGCCTTTTAATCCCGAGGGCCCGGTTGGATTCGTGTTCGATCCAACCCGGCTATACCCCAACTTTATCCAAAAATCATGTGGGGAATAACAAAAGGACCATCATTATCCAAGGTTTTCGTCACCACAGATGGTTCTTCAAACAGACGCTCGTAGGTCAATTTATAGCTGAGATAGTGAAAAGGGGTCGAAGCTGGTCCGGGTCCGGTCCGACCCGATCAGACCGAACTGACCCGGCCCACTGGGTCTGGCCCGACCTACTGGGTCCGGCCCAATCTGTCGGCACAACATGGCCCACCGGCAAGGTCTAGCCCATTGGGCGGCCCGCTGTGGCTCGTGGCTGGGTGGCCCTACGGTCGGGTCTGCCCTGGCTGCCACCAAAGGGGGAGGTGCCCCATGGGTACCTCGAATGGTTGGGTCGTTTGGGTTGGGTGGCCGACCGGCTAGCACCACGTGGTGCCGACAACTAGCACGCATGACCCGGGGTGCCACTCGGCTCCTTGTCTAGTCGAACAGCCAGCCCACCTGCGTGGCACGATCATGTGTCGCGCCACCACCAGCGGTCGGTAGTGAGCCAGCCGCCCCTCCTTTGCCACCGCAGCCTCATGTCACGACCCCTGCATGCCCGGAGGCACAGATGTGTGCTGCCACCCCCTTCACACGGTTGTCCAAAAGCCGGCCACCGCCCTTGCTTTGCCACAACCGATGGGCCGCGACCCTTCTCCAGCAGTACGGTCACGCCGTCGTAGTCATCACGGTCGGCCGGAGTTCCGGTCGCCGCTCCCGAGCCCTTCCATCGCCGATCACTGACACTGGTTGTCGGTGATGTTCCTCGGGTCGTTGGGCATGCCTCAGTGGCATGTTATTCATTGTAAAGACTCCTGCACTCGTCTCATGACATTTCCATCGATTCAAGACCACCACGGCTTGCATTCTATCAACCCAAAAACAAGCTGCGAAGAACACCAAAATCCACAAGGGTTGTGGGGGGGTTGGGCCGTGTTCGTTTGGCCCACACCCTCCATGTTAGAATGGTAACAAGCAGTATAGCTGTTATTAAATCAATAAGAATGACAAGAACATGGTAAGGGGTATACAAACACAACAATCCCTAACTCGAATATTCGTTGACGTTGGTGAGGAGAGGGAAAGATGGACGTTGGTTCGTCGTTGTTGAAGACATTCCTCATTTGAGATCCTTCGATGAAGTTCTTCATTGGAGGACTTCCTTTGTTGGAGAATGTTCTCCAAAGGTCTCCCTAATTCCCCCTTTGCCAACACTTTCCCCCCAAAATCAAGAAAATAAGGAGACAATCTATTAAATTAAGTTTATTAATTTAATTAGAGTTGGAACATTAATTAATTTGATTTTGGCACAATTAATTAGAAAAGAAACCAAGATTCACCTCCCTCATTTAAGAGGGAGTTCAAGGGCCATGTGGTCCCCACCATTGAATTCAATTTGGTAGTTTCAAGCTCAGGAGGTCCTCGCCACCAAAAACAAATTGGGAGGATTAAATTTCAAAAATAAAATAAATCTAGTTTATTTTATTTTCTCCCATGAAAAGAACAAAAACTAACTTCCTCCCTCGACCTACTGCGGTCAAGGTGAAGGTCTCCTTAAGAGAATACCCATGCTACGAGCTCAATGGTGTCCTCAAATTTCAATTCCGAGACCCGGTTCAAAAGTTACAAAAACCCGCTCGCACGTTTACTGAACATACCTGAAAAAAAGTTCAGAAATTCATTCCAGGCATCCTAGGCCTTGGAATCATGTGCCGTCAATTTTTGAAGACTTGAATATTTCCATATAATTTAAAAAAAATACTTGGAATTTATGTGTATTTACATTCTCCCCACCTTAGGGCTTTTCATCCCTGAAATCCACATCACAAAAGCTAGGAAAACAAGTGGGGGTACTGAGCATGAATTTGAGCCTCCCACTCCCACGTGCCCTCCTGGAGGTTCTCGTACTGCCAACATACATGCACTAAAGGTATCAACCACCCACTAAGGACTTGATCTGGTCGATCCTCAATTTCTACAGGAACCTCCATAAACGTCTCCCCATAATTGATGTCTAACTCGCCATGGTTGATGAAGTGAGATGGGTCGTGCACGTATCTCCTCAGCGGGGATACGTAGAAAACTTCATCCACCCGGTGCAGCTGAAGTGGAAGAACTAAGCGGTAATCCACCTCTCCAACTCTGTTGAGGACCTAAAAGGGTCTGATAAACCTCGGAGATAACTTGCTGCCCTGACCAAATCTCCACAAACCTCATCGAGGTGGGACTCGTAGAAAGACCTGGTCACCATCCTCAAACTCTAGAGGTCTTTGTCTCCTATCAGCATAAGACTTTTTCCTACTCTATATAGTCTTCATCCACTCCTAGATGATCTAAACCTTCTCTATGGTATCCTGTACCATCTCTGGTCCCACAAGTGCTAATTCCCCTGGGTCAATCTAGCACAAAGGCAATCTGAAGGGTTGGCCGTACAGAGCCTCGAGTGGTGTCATCCCAATGGTGGAGTGATAGTTGTTGTTGTATGCAAACTCCACCAAGGGCAAGTGATCCTCCCAGATGCGACCAAAGTCAATGATGAAAGCATGCAGTATGTTCTCAAGGGTCTGAATGGTCTTCTCAATATGGCCATCCGTTTGAGGATGGAAGGCGGTGCTCAAACGAGGTTGTGTCCCGGAAGACTCCTACAACCCCTTCCATAGCTGGGAAGTGAAATGTGCATCACGATCAGAGACAATTTTCAAGGTTAATCCATTTAGCCTCACAATCTCCTGCACATAGAGGCATCTCAATATCTCTACTAAACCCTGCTCTTTGATCGATAGGAAGTGGGCCAACTTGGTGAGTAGGTCGACAATCTCCCATATAGAATCATGACCCCTGGATATACGTGGAAGTCCTATCACAAGGTCCTTGGATATTCTCTCCCAGTTACACTCTGGGACCTCTAAAGGCTAAACTATGCCCGCTGGTACCTTATGCTCCACCTTCACTTACTGACAAGTGAGGCACCAAGAGACAAACTCTACTACTGATTTCTTCATTACCATCCACCAGTGTTGTCGTCAGAGGTCCTGGTACATCTTCGCCACTCCTGGATGTACCGCTAGAGGGGATGTTTAGAACTCCCTCAACACTTCCTCTCTAAGTGACACTGGTACCATGGTACGTCCTCTGAAAAGGATTTTGTGCTCCCCACCTTCAGAAAATCCATCAGGTGTTGGATATATGAGCACATCGAGCCTCACAGTTAGTGTCCCCAAGATGCACCTCCCTGACTCACTAAAGGAGTAGGGAAATTATTGTAAGAGACTGAAGAAAAGCTGCTCTATCTCGATCTACAAAGGATATCTGAAAAGCGGCCAGCTGCTCTGTCGCCTCACCTAGCAGTTGTATACCATATCTCCTGCTGAGTTCATATGCTACAACGTTCCCCTTCCTAGGTTTATAGACTATCTCGAAGTCATAGACCGGGAGGAAATCAATCCAATGTCATTGTCTCAGGTTCAGGTCCTTATGGGAGAAGATATACCTGAGACTCTGGTGATCATAGTAGACCATAAAATGCTCGCCCATCAGATAGTGTCTCCACATATTCAAAGCGATGACCACTGCTACTAACTCAATTTCATGGGTAGCGTAGTTCTTCTCATGTTGTCTCAGATGTCAAGAACTGTATGAAATAACTACTCGCTCCTTCATCAGGACACATCTGATCCTGTTCCGTGATGCGTTGCAGTAGACTACGTACCCAACACCCTCCTCCGGAAGCCTCAAGATTGGGGCACTAGTCACCCTTTACCTCAGCTCTTGAAAACTCTGCTGGCATCTCTCCGAACACATGAAGGGTTTGACCGTCTTCATCAACACTGATAAAGGTTATGAAATTCTGGAGAAATATGAAACAAATCTCTAATAGTATCCGGCCAAACCCAGGAAACTCCATACCTCTGTCACACTACTGGGTGGCTCCCAAGTATGTACTACCTCAATCATCACTGGATCCACCACAACTCCAGCCTCTGAGATGACATGTCTGAGAAAGTGAACCTCTCGGATCCAGAACTAGCACTTTGAGATCTTACCATAAAGTCAGTGCCCTCGGAGTGTGTCCAGAACTACCTAAAAATGATAGGAATGCTCCTCCTCAGTAACCAAGTAAATCAGATTGTCGTCGATGAAGACTACTACAAAGCGATCAATGTATGGATAGAAGATGATGTTCATGAGTCCCATGAACACTGCTGGAGTGTTGGTCACACCGAACGACATGACCAGAAACTCATAATAGTCATACCAACATCTGAAAGTCATCTTCTACACATCCTCATCTCGTAATCTGAGCCGGTGATAGCTTGATCTGAGGTCTATCTTCAAGAACCATCGTGCTCCCTTTATCTGATCAAAGAGGTCGTCAATCCTCGAGAGTGGGTACTTGTTCTTCATAGTCACCTGGTTCAGGTGTCGATAGTCAACACAAAGTCTCAAGCTCCCATCCACCTTCTTGGCAAACAAAATCGGGGTTTCCCAAGGTGAAACATTGGGCCAGATGAACCCCTTCCCCTATAAGTCCTCCATCTATACCCACAGCTCATGAATGTAACGTCCCAGATCCGGGTGCCACTCAATGGGTTCCCTGAACCTGGTTGGTCACATGACCTCAAGCGTATTTCTCTAAATGCCAGAGGCTTCCGACTAGCAGCGAGGGCCTAGGTCTGATAGTGGGGAAACTATTCCCTCATTTTTCAAAGTGTAGCGCAGCGGAAAAGATAAATAACATGCCACAACGAAAGTAGTAGACAGTATACAACTGAAATGGACCACTGAGTAAAAGAGAATCAGCATTCATATATATAAAAATGCAGCATGTCACAAATTCTATGAAAGCATTCAGAATAGGATACACTGCAAAACAATACAATACAACTCAAAAATCATGGTACAACCAAACAAAAACAAAGCAGAGTAAATATAATGTCGTAGCATCGCAAGCCTAAGCTCGGTCTCATGCTCTCCCACTCCTCTGCTACAATCAAGTACCTGTATAGGGACCCTTTCCCTTATCCACACCTGCAGAAATGTAATCTGTTTTGGCCAAATACATGACCCAAACAGGATGTGAGAAATAAATCCCAGTAGGCAACCACCAAAGGCACGTGCCCAGCTATCAGTGAAAATGTGCAACAGAAGTGTGCAGTAGTAAATGAAATAAACTAAGCAGTACTAAAAAGTAACTAACTTTACCAGTAATATTTCCATTTTAATATTCATTTAACCATGCCAAGCTCATGCTTTAACTTGGAAGATATAACATATAAAAATCACCATGGTGAATATTCATGATAACATTGTCCTCAGACATACCATCCTTACCCTCAGGTAACTATAATCAAAACCCGCAGGTGAATGCCCACAGGAAAAACGAATATTTCCCTCAGGCGTATGAGGTGTCACCCACAGGCACATAATCTACTGCCCATAGGCATAACGAATATTTCCCTCAGGCTAAAAGAACCACTGCCCTCAGGCTAAACGGGACACTGCCCTCAGGCTAATCAAGTAACTGGGTCAAGCCCAACACCTAAGCAAGAAATTTATATACAATTCCTCTTAAGGAAAATGCAATTCACAATATAATCATGGCATACCCTCGGGTATCCTGGCCAAATGGATAAACCGAGGAATGCACCCCCGGGGTGGTCCTGGATCCAAGAAGTGATCCCAAATAGTAGATTAAACTTATCATTAGATTATCTACACAATTCTAGATATCTTTTCAGGAAAGGCCTCAGCCATACAACACCCCAATCATGGGATCATAGCACAACTGTACACAAAAACACATAGCAGTTGGAATTTAAACACCATACCACCTACCACAATCGTCTCTGATCGGTATACATGAATGAAGCCTCCTGAATCGTTTAAGAATTAAGTAGATCTGAGGTGAACATAATCTCGTTCAAATGAAAATAACCTTCCCTCAGGAAAGAATTGGTAAAAAAGGATCCAGGAAAAGGAACAGCTTGCCCGTGCGGTTCCAAGGAGATCGATGACGTAAGAATCGGGTTCACAGTGTGTGGTCGGGAGATCCTCCAAGCTCTGTCCATCTCTCCTACTCTCCTACAGCGTTTTAAGCTTCATCTGTGAACAGAGGAGGCTACTGCCTGTTTTAAGTGAAAAAAACAAACTACATGACATGTACTCTCAAGTACATGGTGTGTACGTCTCATTTTTTTAATTGTTCCTCTGGAGACTTCTTTCCACCGCAGCATTGTTCATCTGTCGACGTGAGTACATGACATGTATTCCTGATTACACGGCGTGTACTTTCACTCCGCTGGCGGCTGCCTCCACCGCCTTACTGTTCACCTGCAGACTGAATACACAGCGTGTAAATACCTTATACACAGTGTGTAGTCAGTTTTTACACCCTTCATCCCCGACAGGCCTACATGCCCTGTGTACTATTCCCACATGGCCAAAGTACATGGCGTGTGGAAAAGTACACAGCATGTACCCGTAAAATTTGGGATTTTCCCCCATTTTCGTTATTTTCTCAAAAACACTTAAGGAAAAAGGAAAAGAAGAAACTCGTACCTCAAAAATAAGAATTGGGTTCTTACAAACTTCCCCCCTTAAAGAAATTCATCCCCGAATTTCCCTTCCAAGGATGGTGAAGATAAATCTCAGAACAACTCTGGCCACTGAGCACATATATCGGTCTCCCGCTCCCATGTTTCATCCTACACTCGGCCATGCTGCCATAGCACCCGTATGAGAGGAACTAACCAGCCTCAGAGAACCTTCATGATCCTATCAACAATACGAATCAGATGCTCCTCAAAGGACGCATCGATCTGAAGCTCAACCTCCTCAAGATGAAAGACATGAGACGGGTCTGAATGATAATGGCACAACTGAGATACATGGAAGATGTTGTGCATGGCCCGGTACCTCTGTGGTAACTGCAACTGATAGGCAACCGACATGACTCTCTCCTGAATATAAAACAGCCCCACATACCTTGGTGAAATTTTACCCTATCTTATGATCCACCTGAGTCCCAACTTCGGTGAAACACACAAGAAAACCTGATCCCCGACCACAAACTCTAGGGGTCGTCTGCGGCGATTAGCATAAGATTTCTGACGAGAATGTGCAGTAGCCATCTGCTTCTGAATACACTGGACCTGCTCAGTAGTCTCCTGTATGAGACGTGGTCCCAGTAAAGCTGCCTCATCTTCCTCTATCTAGCACAAAGGTGATCGGCATGGCCTACCATATAAAGCCTCATAAGGTGCCATCTCAACAGTTTCCCGAAAACTGTTATTGTAGGAAAACTCGACTAGGGGTATATGCTTCTCCCAAAAGCCCCCAAAGTCCAGGACGCAAGCATGTAGTATGCCCTCAAGCACCTGTATCATATGCTCTGACTGGCCATCGGTCTGAGGGTGGTAAGATGTGCTCAGAAGCACCAGTGTAACCAGTTCCCTCTAAAAACTCTACTAGAAACGAGATGTAAAGCAGGTGTCCCTATATGAAATGATAGAATGAGGAACCCCAAGAAGTCATAATACCTCTCTGATATAAAACTTCTCGAGCTCGTCAACACTGAAGGTCTCCTTGATCAGTAAAAAGTGATCCACCTTCGTGAGTCTATCCATAACAACCCACATAGCATCATTGCCTCGAGGTGACCTCAGCAACCCGGTCATGAAGTCCATCACGACATCATCCCATTTCCACTATGGGATGGGTAACTTCTGTAACAGTCCGGCTGGCCTCTGATGCTCCGCCTTCACCTGATGACAGGTGGAACATCTAGTAACAAAACCAGCTACCCTTATCTTCATACCTGGCCACCAATACTGACGTCTCAAGTCACGATACATATTTGTGACTCCAGGATGAACTGCCCAAGCTGAATCATGAAACTCCTGCATCATATCCTCGTGTATATCCCCTGGAACCCATACTCATCCATGGAAACACAGTACCTCATCATTTCTTATCATCCATCTAAGAGGAGGGTCCTCACTTGCCACCGAATCCCATAGAACTAGGCCTTCTGAATCCGATAGTTGTCTCATCCTCACTCTATCCAGGAGGGTAGAAGTCATAGCTAAGGAAGAAAGATAGGTTTTCCCCTAACTCTCATGCTCCTCCAAATGCATCTCAGAGAACAAACCCATAATCTACCACTCACCACTGGCCTCAGGAACTGCATGTATCTGAGTCTTCCTGCTCAGTCTGTCAGCAACTGCATTACCCTTACCAGGTGTATAGGCAAGATCAAAGTTGAAGGACTGAAGGTATTCGACCCACCTTCGCTGTCTCAGATTTAGGTCACACTGGGTAAAGATGTATTTGAGACTTTTGTGGTCGGTGAAAACCACAAAATGATCTCCTAAGAGATAATGTATCCAACAGCGCAATGTATAAATAACTGTAGCCAACTCGAGGTCCTGCATCGGATAATGCCTCTCATGTGGCCTCAACTGCCGAGACCTGTACGCAAAAATTTGATCGCCCTGCATCAACACTACTCCCAGCCCAATACCTGATGCATCACAGTAAATTTTATAGCTCTTCCCTTGATCTGGAAGTATCAGTACTGGTGCTGATGTCAACCATCCCTTCAGCTCATGAAAGGTTGTCTCACAAAATTTTGACCAAAAGAACTTCATACCTTTTTTAGTCAAACCCTTTAATGGAACTACTAAGGGGGAGAAGTCATGTATAAAGCACCTGTAGTAACCAGCCATCCCAAAGAAACTTCGTATCTCAAACACATTCTTAGGCTGCTCCCAGGAAACTACTGCTCTCACTTTCTCTGGGTCTACCGCAACTCCTGCCTCTGAGATTATATGACCCAGAAAGTGTATCTGGTCCATCCAAAAGTGGCACTTTGAGAGCTTAGCATATAGCTGATTCTCTCTTAGTGTACTCAAAACGGTCTCAAGATGGGCGGCATGGTCGTGTTGAGTGTGAGAATACACCAAGATATCGTCCACGAATACTACCACAAAAGAGTCCAGATAAGGGTGGAACACACAATTCATCAGAGCCATGAAAACTACCGGTGCGTTCGTGAGTCCGAACGGCATAACCAAGTACTTGTATAGACCAAATCTACTCCGAAAATATAAGCGGTATATCTGATGGTCTAATGTGTAACTGATGATATCCGGATCTCAAGTCAATCATTGAGAACACTCATGCTCCACGAATTTGATCAAAAATATCATCAATTCTTGGTAAGGGATATCGGTTCTTGACCTTCAGCTGGTTCAACTTCTGATAATCCACACAAAGTCTAAGGGTACCATCTGCCTTCTTCGCAAAAAGGATAGGAGAACCCTAAGGAGAAGTACCAGGTTAGATGAAACCCTTTGACTGTAACTCCTCTAACTGTATCTTGAGCTCCTAAAACTCTGTTGTAGCCATATGATAAGGAGTAATAGACACTAGTGCTTCTCCTAGAACAAGATCAATAGATAAATCCACCTCTCACTCCAAAGGCAGACCTGAAAAGTCATCCAGGAAGACATCCCTGAAACGATCAACCACTGGAGGGAAATCCTGGAGACAATTCCCCTGATCATCCAGATATAAACTCACAATCTGGGCTGCCACAGCACCTAGCCCACTATTCTTAGGTCCAGCTCGGCTTGCCTGGACATCCCATTCGCCCTTGTATAGAAACTCTCCACCCTCTGGTGACGTGAAACTCACCCTACAATGATAGCAATCTACAAAGGCTCGAAAGTGTACCAACCAGTCCATCCCGAGAATGACATCATAAGCTTTCATCTCTAAGACATAGAGGTCCCATAGAAAGTGACACCCACCAACCTCTAGGGGACACTCCCTGCACTGACGCACACTAGTCGTTCTAGTCCCCAACGAAGTGTCTAGCGTCGTAATATCTGAAATAAGAGGAAACACAGAGCCCAAGGCTCTCCACAATGGGCACAAATATAAATCTATACATAGCACTCGTATCGAAAAGTATAGAATACAAAACAGAAGCAACTAGAATAGTACCTCTGACAGTGGAAGGTCTGGGATCCTGCTTCTGTTGGGTCTGTTGCACTACATATGTCTGCCCAATGCTGTGACCCTGCAACATAGCCTAGCTACCCTGAGTTGTCCCGCCCTACTGCCTCTTAGATCCTGGTGTCTGGCTACCATATCCACAACCACCAGCTCTGCCTGTACATCCCGATGTATCCCAATTTCCTGAATGGTAAGAATATGCTAGCCTTGCTCCCACACTCGGAGTATGCACAGAACCCTTCTCACTAGCCACTGGTGGAAAAGCCCTAAAAAAACGTTGCAGATGACCCATCTTGCTTCAGGATCAACACTCTACTGGGTCACATGGACACTGCAGTCTCTTGTGCCCCTCTTTGCCACACTGGTAGCACATGACCTGGCCACCTGACAAATTCCTATGGCTAGTACCACCACCGTGAGAGAAATCCATCTGTCTATTCCTCTTACCGGTAGAAATAGTACCAAAAATTGGTGTTGAACCACCCTGGCCCACACCACTAGCTTCCCGCAGGTTCCGCTCAGTAATCAGTGTCTGGTTCACAATGGCATGTACCATAGGAAACTTGAAAATGTTCACTAGCACTTGGATGTCATACCGAAGACCATCCTCAAAGAGTCGAGCCCTAAACACCTCATTACCTACCAGAACGGGTGCAAAACTCTGAATCTCGGTGAAGTGGGAAGAATAATCCATCACTGACATAATGCCCTACTATAGATTCATGAACTCTTGAGCTCGATCTGCCCGTAGCGTATCAGGAAAGAAGAAGTCATAGAAGACTGCCTGAAAATCTTCCCACGCCATGTCATGGTGATGCTCAGACTGGGTGTAACATTCCACCACTTCTTGGAAAAATCATGCAGCATGTAAGTAGCGATTTTGATCCTCCACGCTGGAGGCGTCTCCAGATGCTCGAAAATAGTCTACATCGAACCCAACCATGACTCCGCAGCCTGTGGTCCGCCATACCCTGAAAAAGTGGGAGGATGCTGCTTCTAGAATATATAAGTCAGCTCTGTCATAGATGTGGTGGCCTACGGTGCTCCCTAGAAGGTCTGCATAAACCGGATGAAGACTTCATGGAACTGTGCCTCTATGCCTGTGTCTGGTATAACAGTTGGCACCGCATCTGGCTCTACTGGAGGTTCCATTGGTATCCCATGACCTACCATATCTAGATTATACTCGTTTCCACTCTCCTAGAAAATAACTTGAGGTCTTCTTGGTGGAATGACTCTACAAGGTCAAAAACACACCTTAGATCAAGATTTATTAAGGAATGAAAACAATGAGTGTAAGAAGGGAACAAGGAAAAGAAAACTTTTAAGTTTTACAAAACAAGACTACATGGAATGTATAATACCTACACGACGTGTTTCCTCAAGTCTTTCACATGGGAATGTACTCTGCCAAAACTGGTCATGTAACACCCCAAACACATGGTGTTTTTTCCATACACATGGAGTGTACTTAAATTTTCCTCCCTGCCCGAGTCCCTCTACACAGCTTAGTCACACGGCTCTCCTTTAAACAAAACTACATAGCTTGTATAGGTCTACACAGCGTGCACAGAACGAGCTTAACCGACCCGTGTTTTCCTTCACACAGCTGGATGCACAACTTAGACTACACGATTTGTTTCAGCAAGACACGACGTGTATGACTTAAATTCCAACTGCCTGTGTTGTTAGTGACACGATCGGCTACTCAGCTAACACTACATGGCGTGTTACACCCGCACACGGCGTGTACACCACTCTTTCTTCCCAGCCACAAGACCAAGTCCACATGGTATTTCCCCGGTCAAGACTACATGTGTGTCCCATAGGTACACGACATGTTCAAGAAGAGGTAACACCGAACCGTGTTTGTTAGCTACACGGTCGGGTCCCCAGGTTACACTACACGGCGTGTTAATCATTGAAACAGAGTGTATAAGAAAATATTTCCTTCGTCCATGTGGTTAGTTACATAGGCGGATATAGGGTCCACACAACACGGCATGTGAAATAACTACACAGTGTGTGCCCTCTAGAACTTCCCCATCCCGTGTCTCTGCCCACACAGCCTATGACACGGGTAGCAACTACACGACGTGTACTCAAAATTTTTTCTCTTCTTCTCGAATAGAAGAGTACATGGTGTGTAGTCAAAACTACGTGGCGTGTATTCTAGGTTTTTCTAGACAGCAATCCTTAGAAACTACTCTGAAACCCAGGAAACACTAAAGACAACACCAAAGTGCCAAATTCCGATCCGTGAGGGCCCATACTCCCTGCGAATCAAATCTTGGCATCTTATACATGTTATAACCAGTTGATGATACACCAAATTCCGGTTAATGAGGGCCCATTCTCCTCAAGAAAAAAATTGTGGCATTCATTATATCAAAATCTTACACAAAAATACCCTATAAAATAGAAGGTATTTATTAAAGTAGCTATCACAACAAAATGTTTTTCTAGCACAACAACTATCGCAACAATGTGCAATTTCTAATGCACCTACATGGCATGGAAAGAATGCATAACATGTGATTTCTAGAATGTGACTAAATGATGCATGAGATGGAATACCCTCATCTCATCGAGTTACAAATAAATAGAACCCAAGTATAACATATAAACAGCACAATCACAAGTGCGTCACCTAACAGTGAAAATCAAATCAACTGTAAAATTGCAAAACCAATGATAATTGTAATAACCGAGGTAGACTGGATTTTCCTTGTACACGGGTTAGATACTACTAGGCACAAAATATTACCAACTACCATTTACGTCCTATACTTGACTATAGGATCCAAATAGTAAGTCAAAGAAATGAACTCCACGGATACCACTTTGTAACGTCCCAGATCCGGGTGCCACTCAACGGGTGCCCCGAACCCAGTTGGTCACATGACCTCAAGCGCATTTCCCCAAATTCCAGAGGCTACCAACTAGTAGCGAGGGCCCAGTTTTGATAGTGGGGAAACTATTACCTCATTTGTCAAAGTGTAGCGCAGCGGAAAAGATAGATAACATGTAACAGCGGAAGTAGTAGATAGTATACAACTGAAATGGAAAACTGAGTAAAAGAGAATCAGTAGTCATATATATAAAGATTCAGCATGTCACTAATTCTATGAAAGTAGTTAGAATAGGATACACTGTAAAAAAATACAATACAACTCAAAATACAAGGTACAACCAAACAAAAACAAAGCAGAGTAGACAGAACGTTGCAGCATCGCAAGCCTAAGCTCAGTCCCATGCTCTCCCACTCCTCTGCTACAATCAAGTACATGTATAGGGACCCTTTCCCTTATCCACACCTGCAGAAATGTAATCTTTTTGGGCTGAAGACATGACCCAAATAGGGTGTGAGAAATAAATCCCAGTAGGCAACCACCAAAGGCTCGTGCCCAGCTGTCAGTGAAAATGTGCAACAACAGTGTTCAGTAATAATGCAATAAAGTAAGTAGTACTCAAAAGTAACTAACTTTACCAGTCATATTGTCATTTTAATATTCATTTAACCATGTCAAGCCTGTGCTTTAACTTGGCAGGTATAACGTATAAAAATCACCACGATGAATATTCATGATAAAATTGTCCTCAGACATAACATCCTTACCCTCAGGTAACCAGAATCGAAACCCGTAGGTGATTGCCCATAGTCAAAACGAATATTTCCCTCAGGCGTAAGAAGTGTCGCCCACAGGCACAGAATCTACTACCCACAAGCATAACGAATATTTCCCTCAAGCTAAAAGAACCACTGCCCTCAGGCTAAACAGAACACTGCCCTCAGGCTAAGCAAGTAACTGGGTCGAGCCTAATACATAAGCAAGAAATTATATACAATTACTCTCAAGGAAAATGCAATGCACAGTATAATCATGGCATACCCTCGGGTATCCTGTCCAAACAGCTAAACAGACGAATGCACCCCCAGGGTGGTCCTGGATCCAAGAAGTGATCCCAAACAGCAGATTAAACTTATCATTAGATTATCTAAAAAGTTCTAGATATCTTTTCAGAAAAGTCCTCATCCATACGACACCCCAATCATGGGCTCATAGCACAACGGTACACAAAAACACACAACAGTTGGAATTTAAACACCAGACCACCTACCTTGATCGTCTCTGATTGGTATAATTGAACAGCGCCTCTTGAATCGTCCAAGAACGACGTAGATCTGAGTTGAACATAATCCCGTTCAAACGCAAATAAATTTACCTCGGGAAAGAAGTGGTAAGAAAGGATCCAGGAGAAGGAATATCTTACCCGTGCGGTTCCAAGGAGATCGATGGCGTAGGAATTGGGTTCCCGGTCTGGAGATCCTCTAAGCTCCGTTCATCTCTCCCTCTCTCCTCCGGCGTTCTAAGCTTCCTCTGTGAATAGAGAAGGCTAATGCCCATTTTAAGCAGAAAAAAACTACACGTTGTGTACTCTCAAGTACACGGTGTGTATGTCTCATTTTTTTAATTGTTCCTCTGGCGGCTTCTTTCCATCACGGCACTGTTCATCTGTCGACATGAGTACACAACGTGTATTCCCAATTACATGGTGTGTACTTTCGCTCCACTAGCGGCTACCTCCACCACCTTACTATTCACCTGCTGACTGAATACACGGTGTGTAAATACCCTATACATGACGTGTAGTTAGTTTTTACACCCTTCAACACTGACAGGCCTACACACCCTGTGTACTCTTCCCACATGTCTAAAGTACACAGCGTGTGGAAAAGTACATGGCGTGTACCCATAAAATTTGGGATTTTTCCCCATTTTCTTTATTTTCTCAAAAACACATAAGGAAAAAGGAAAAGAAGAAACTTATACATCAAAAATAAGAATCGGGTTCTTACAACAAAGCTCTGCGGGAGCCATCCGATACATTAGTGTAGATATCGTTGTTGTCCCAGGGTGCAATTCAGTGCAAAATTCTACCCCTCTGCACGGAGTTAGACCCGAAACATTATCAGGGAAGACATCCGTGTACTGGTCCACCACTACAAGATAGCTCGGACTCTCCACATCAACTGATCTGAGGGTAAGGCTAGCCAACTGATGAGTGATCGGCTGCACTCTCCTCTGAGTAAGTATATATTATGCTGCAAAGGCTCCCTTCTTACTGGTGGAGGTAAACCTAGTCCCATCCTCACAGATAAACCGCACTTTTCGCCTAATTCATTTGATATGGGCATGGACTATAGATAACCAATCCATACCCAAGGTGACATCGTAATTCCTTTACGCCGCTACTAGAAGATCACATCCAAAGCTCTCGCCTCCTAGAGTAAGCTCACACTGCCAGCACCAGTGTGTAATCATTGAATCCTCTCTTATAGGAGTCTCTAGTCGTAAGGATCGAGCCAATAGATCCGCCAGAATCTCCGAGCTCCGAACAAGGAAAATGGAAATAAAAGAATGTACGGAACCTGTGTCTATAAGTATTGCAAATAAGGTGGAGTAGACATAGATCTTACCTCATATCATCTTTATAGTGTCGTGGTCATAGGCCTCAGCTTCCTAGAGCTGAGCTCGCCCCTGTCCACCTGCTCCCTGTGGTCGGGTTGGACCACCTGGTGGTGGTGGCAGTAACACCTCGAATCGTCACCCGCCGCCTGTTACACAGCCAGCTCCTCAACCACGTCTGCCTACTCCCTGAGGACCTCCTCGGTCAAACTTCTGTCTCTACCTAGGAATTCCTTCGACTGTTTACTGATCATCCGTACAGAGGGTCGAGCAGTCATGAGCCATGTGACCCTGCCCTCCGCATGCATAACATTTCTTTCTCCTCGCATGACTAGCTCTATCTTGAGTGCCCCGCACAATCAACCCTAAATCTTGTGGTCGTCCACCTGTAGGTTTGGTCCTCCTGGACCTCTGTGACATCTATCTACTGCCATCTGCAGAAGACTTCTCTACGTGATGCCCAGTGGTGGGTCTTGCTGCTGGTGACTGTTCAGTAAGAAAACTCTCCACTAAGAGGGCTCACTCTAACACTCATTCCTGCGTCAAGATGCTGAGAGAAATCATAAAAGCCCTAATCTCCCACCTAAGTCCCTACTCAAAGGTCCATGCCATGAAGAATGGGTCCCGCACCATATCAGTGGAGTAGCGCGAGAGGTTAGTGAACCTCGCAGTGTACTAGGCCACAGTCATGTTACCCTGCTGCAGATGAAGAAGCTCTTGTATATGCACTACGAAAAGGGTCTTTGGGATAAACTATGCCCGAAACAGGCTCTCAAAGTCTGCCTAGATAAATGTCACCTCATCGTGAACCTGAAGCATCAAGTTCCACCATCTTCCTACTACTTTCTATAGAATACTGACAGCAATGATTAGCATGAGATCAGGTGGTGTTTCTACTAGTCGGAAGACTCTCACCACAGCCTCCAGCCAATCCTCGGCCGCCTGTGGGTCCGTCTCACCCCTGAAACTGAGCCTCTAGCACTAGAACTCATGCAACGTTCTCAAGCAGCATGCACTCTCTACTGTTGGGGATGGTGGCTATCACACCCTGACCTGGCACTTATTATATTTTCATTTATTTTAGGTCTTTCTTTGATTTTCAGTTTGAATCGATTATATTTTAAAAGGGGTTTTGTGATCTTACACGGGTGTGCGCCTGTACGTGCGACCGTGCCTAGAGCCTAATCGTAATTGGAAGATGTTTTGTTATTTAAATGTCTTATTATTTGGGTGTGTGACCTTGCACACGACCGTGCACGTTGCCGGACCCGACTTGGGTTGTTGCGTTTTGAGGATAAATGAGTGTTTTGGCTTGGTAGTTTTTGGCGCATTGGCAAGGAATGGGAGAAGCCGCATGGCTTCGTTAGATGTTCGTGCGCCTACTAAATGCGCTAGTAATCATTTAATTGGCGAGTTTAATAATACATTAAGTGCAAAATAAAATATGAAAAATGATTAATTAATTTAAGAGTTGTTTTAATATTGTTATTATTATTATTATTATTATTATTATTGGGGATTATTCTTCTTATTATTATTATTTCAGTTATTATTTTAACTATATAGATAATATTAAAATATTTTAATGGTTATAAAATTTCCGCCATGTCACTTATGTCGTTACTATTATTATTAATTTTGTTAAGGTTTTAATTAGGTTGTAACTATTGTTATATATGTATATATATATATATATATATATTAAGTTATGGTTATGATGTTATTTTACATTATGTTTGTTAACAGTAGTATTACTATTCTTATTATCAATAATAATATTTTATATTAGTTTAGAGTTTTATTTTAGGTTTTATTATATCCCTATTATTATTTCTTTTTATTTTATTATTATTATTTATTTATTTTTCTTTCATTTATCTTTTTTCCCCTCTTTTCTCCTTACCCCTTTTCTCCCTCTCTCTACGCTTCTCCACTCCCCGCGCGGACCTCCTTTCTTCCCCCTTCTGTTTCGTGCAGCAATCCCCCCTCCCCTTCAAACCCTAGTGCGCCCCTCCAGCCGCGCATGAACTGGAGCCCTCCTCTCCTCCTACGAACAGCAGCCCCATGTCGTCGCTTCCTCGCGCCGAACCCATGCCGCCCAGCCTCCCGGCCAAACCACCTTCCAGTAGTGCTCTCCTCTCGTGGGCCTCCCTTCCGACGTTGTTTCCCCCCCCCCTCCTTTCTGATTTTTTCCTCGCGCCGACACCTCTTCATCATCCCTCTCCGGCAGGGTAAGTCCGATCCTTGTTTTCCAATGCCTTCCTTGCTTCTGCACACCAAGCCATGACCCCTGTCCTCCTTCCCTGCTCTCACCGGCCAGCCGCTCAGACTTCTTATCACAGGTTCGTTTTACCTCGGGTGTTGTTTGTTCAATTCGTTTAAGCTGTGGTTAGGTTCTATATTAATTTTGGTAAAATTGTTGATGCAATTATGCAGTGTTTGTTTGTTTTGTTTTAGTTTTTTTTTTGGAGTCCATATTGATGTTTCTGGTTAAAATGTTTTAATTAGAGTGAAATTGAGGTTGCTCGTAGTGTGACTGTCATGCCACAGGAGTTTCGCATCGAACTGCGAAGTTGGTCTACGTTGAGGTAAGTGGTTCCACTTCTATTTATTATTTGATTAATTAATTTACAAGGTTAATGTGTTTAGAGTTTTATTTAATTAATGTGTGTGGTGCGAAGATTATTTTCATTGAAGTTTATTTTGCATAGAAATTGTTTAGTAGAATGTTTCCATAATATGTGTACTTGATGTTGAAATCACCTCTGGTTAATTGTTAACATTTTTTTTAATTGTGAGGTTAGTTCATTAATTAGTTTCTTTGATGTGATTAAATTTTTATTTGAGTTTTAGTATGTCTTGATTTGTTTATTAGTGTGTTTAAGTGGTATGAGTATGTTGTTGTTGTGGAAACCCATGTCAGACTATTCACTAGTGTTTTTTATGTTGTGCAGTTACTTTATTAGGGTGTGCAAGGGGTGCAATTGGTGTTTTGGGGTAGTGTCGGTATGCGTTCTGTTATGAATGAGCATTTGAGTGGATTTTCATTGTTTTAGTCATGCGACATGTTTTCAAATGGGTTGGAAAGTTTTTCCGGTGGTTTCTTTAATCATGTGTGTGATGCAGATTTGGTTCCTGAGGTGGCATTGTGTGCATGTGGTTTTGTGAGGGGAGTTTGGGTCGGTCTAGTGTGTAAAGTGGTGTTTTACTCTTAAAAATTTATTTATGAAAATTTGAATTGTTTTATTAAATAACTATTAAGGGTGAAAATTGTTTTGGGTAAATCGTGTGAATTTTTTTTTCTTGCTTAAAGTCGTGCGACGTGTGTGGAATTTGTTTAATAAATTCAGTTAGTGGCGTGTTTGATAATGAAAGTGATTTCTTTGATTGTGCAGTTGTTTTAATTGGTAGTGTAACTGATGCAGATATATCTTTGAGATATTTTTAGTGTGCTTCTTATTTCAAATGGCTTTTGGGTGTGCAAATGGTGGTTTTGGTGTGTGTAGGACTTTGTATGGTTTGAGTATATTGTTATAACATGTGACATGAACTCTGAACTACTTGAGCACAAATGGGAAGCCTGGGTAGCTAGGAGGGTGAACTAGACTAGTGGGCTAGTATTTTAGAGGTGACTCGACCTAGTTTCACTAGTAGGACTGACGATTGCAACACTAACTAAACATATGGTTTTCCGAGGGTCGTGGTCTTCTAAGCCACGTTTTCTGAGGGTCGTGGTCTTCTAAGCCACGTTTTCTGAGGGTTATGGCCTTCTAAGCCATGTTTTTTGAGGGTCGTGGTCTTCTAAGCCACGTTTCACCGAGGCACAAAGATCTAGGGACCCAAGCTAGCTAACACCCACGCGGCCTCTCTCATATTAGTGCTCATTGGTTACTTTACGCGCATTGGTGTGACACTTTGGTTATTTTAAAAGTAAGTGTGTGTGTGTGTTTTAATTTAAGTTGTTCCTTTTAAAACTGTTTTCTCTGAACCTGTTTTCTCTAAATTTGTTCAAGATTTTAGTACTTTTCTTTAATTAAAGTTGCAAATGTATTTTTCATTTAATAATTCTGCGTGGAACCTTTTCTCAGTGGCATTTTACTAGGCTTTTAGCTCACACCCTACATACACCTTTGGGTGTATGTAGATTTTGTTTCTTTTTCTTTCCAGGTTGAGGCATCGGGCTTAGCATTGGTGGTTCGGGTTGTCAGTGGCATCATCGTGTTGGTTTGATGACAGTGTCTTGGGAATGTGACTCCTCATGTCGCACAGAGGTTTGTGTTGGGAGTTTTGGTTTCCTTTGATGTAGTCTCTTTTGGGTTTTTAGTTCAAGTTGTAAACTTTAAATCTGAACTTGGTATAAGGGTCTGTTTGGTTGTCAGCTTTTAGTTTCAATTTAATCAGCTTGTTGTCTGTTTTATATTTTTTCATCTGGGTAAATCATTCCCAAGTTTATTTTTGATACCCGGGCACTTGTGCCAGCCCATGGGGATCGGGAACGCCCTTCGGGTCTTGCCACGGACCGGGTCGGGCGCCAGGTCGGATGGCGACCCGGCCTGGTTCGTGACAAAATGGTATCAGAGGCAGGTTTTTTTCTTGTTATTTGGGGTATCAGGTAGATCGGAGATAGGATTGTCGGTAATCGAGTGGTAGGTGCGGGAAGAGTGTCGTGAACTCTTGCTCGTTCCGATCCTCGAGTAACCAAGGGCAGTCCATGATCTAAGTTTTGTCTTTGGTATTTGTGGATGGAGGATGACAATAGGAGTAAACCGGTACTGCGTGCGGTCTCACATGGAGTAGCAACCCATGTGATGCCCGAGAGTGCGTTTCGACACTCCTAGTGGTTGGTGCTTACCTAGGGCATGGTCTGCTAAACCATGTAGCCGGGTTAGACATGACCACTAGTCCTCCACCCAGGTGTTTAATGTTTGCGATATCTTGCTTCAATTTTGGGATTTATGTGAAATTGTTTTCCTTTAAAAAGGGAAGCAGACTTTGTTGGTGCTCTTATTTTATTTTGGGGTGCGTTTCTCTTGGACCTTGTTTTTGAAATTTGGCGTTGATTTATCGAAGTTGATTTTCTAAAAGAACGTTTTGAGTAATTTGAAATTGAAGTGAGTTATTTTTGAAATGGGAAGCATTTTTAAAATGAGTCTTGAATTTTTGAAATGGTTTGAAAAAAAAATTATTTTCGGATATTGAGAATGTTTTGTTTTGAAAGTGGGGTAACCTTGTTTCTTTCCAGTGGTATTCCTATTGGTGCTCGCATGTGCGTGTGGACTTAATTAATGGTTAGTTGATGAATCGTGTAGACGGGTGCCTGAGTGGCACGAAAGTTCATATTTGCGAGGCACCATGGAATATCAGTGGTGGTTGATTGATCTCTAAATTTTCTTCTTGTTTCCTAGAAAGTGGGCCTTTTTTTAAATGAGTTTTTGTGCACAAATGGTTTTGAAAACGGAAAAAAATATCTTTTAGTTTAGAGTAAAGATGGATTTTCAAAATAGCTTTTGGGCTTGTTGTGCGGTGCTTGGTTTTTCAAGTGAGTGTTTTTCTTTGAAAATGAATTGATGTTTTAAATTGGAATTACTGAAATTGTGTTCGACGTGTGGATGCTTATTTTGTGATGTGTTCGGATTTTTGGAAGGCTGTTTTGCGTTTCTTGTTTAGGATATGTCCCTAGAAATGTCCCATGGGTTTCCAGCAAGCCTCTCAGTTCTTGGCCCGGCCCAGACTCTCAGTGGAGTGGTAGAGTTGGGTTCTGCTCGGTGGCGTCAGCTGTTCATAGACATCGATGTCAGTGGATGTTGTTGAGTTCTTTGGGGAAGTTGGAAGTGTCTCTAGTTTTGGAGGAACTCCAAATTTTGTGCCGATGTAAGATTGTCTCGAGTACGTCTGGTGGAACGGGACTAAACTAGTGAATCCTGGTCGTTCCATTTTCGTTGCAAATGAGGATGTCGTGAGCGATCCTCAAGACTAGCCTCATTCCACGGTTGTACCTAAAGAAGAGAAGTCAAGGAAGGTGGTTGATCTCGTAGGTACTCGACTAGTCAACAGGTGGAGAAGGATGTGCGTTTGGCCTTTTTGATGGGCTAGCTTCATGTTCCCAAAAGGTTGTGTCAAACGATCAGTTTAAAGTTCGAAATAGTTGTTGGTCCTGTTTATACTGTGGTAAGTGCGGGTTCCTCGCCCAATGAGGAGTGTGAACCAAAGGGGTATGTTCTTGTAGTGCCTCTCTTGTCAGGTTGCGTCGCGTGTTTGACAGACCGCTCAACCTCTTATCTCTAGGATGGTTAGTTGGACACTCTAAGTCTTTCGCTGTAATTCTCAGTTGGTATGTTGACGGAGTTGCCTCTTGGGACACGGGAAGAAGTATGCAGGTTGCTTTTTTAGCAGAGAAAGTTCCAGTCAGAGGTGACCAGCTTATGACTGCAAGGCGATAGATGCTTCAGATATCAGTGCCTCATCCATAGGTCTCGGGGTGAATCTTTCACGCAGTAAAAAAAACTCATCGGGCGTGGGACGGGTGTGGTCTAACTTTAGTCCGCAATGTCGGGATGGGTACAACTTAAATTTCCCTATTGCGGTACCCTCTCCGAAGGCATCATTCTTGTTGAGAGGGGCAGGGATCCCTTTTCTACTTTTCATGGTCTTATTTTATGCGAGTTCCTCTTGGGCCTTAAAGAGGTTCAGAAAATCTGTATTCCTTTAAAGCCAGTAGACGTGCTCCGTAAACCTTCTTGAGGTCGGAGATGCTCATGTCTTGTGGAATTGTTGTGCGCCTGTCTGATTCACCTCCTGGTTAGGTGTTTCTGCTATCAAAGATATCTCATGTGGCAGAGTGTTGTCACCAGTAAAAATAATCAATTCAGGTCGGCCCATGTGGTGGGTTCGCGATGAAGGGTTCAGTCAATGTGGTTTAAAGTAAACTGGGAATGCCCGCACGGGTTTCACGGTGTTAGGATATTTTAAAATGGTGGGGAGACCCTGTGCGGGTCTCGCCAATGTCCTATCTTGTTTTGTCTAAACATAGGGGACTTTGAGGGTCAAGCCAGGGTTAGAGGTGTCTGGGTTTGGGAGTTATTTTGATTTGGAGAACCAATGTCTGACGAGAACCCTAATATGGTGGGGAGACCACCATAGGATGTACTTGTGGAAGACTCTGTTTTCAAAGTTCGCTTGGCGGAGCAACCCCTTGCTTCTGCTCCACCCGACCTCGACCATGCTAATTGGATAACTTGAGTAGTGGGTCGCTTGACGAGCGTTCTTGGAGATCTTGAGTGACCCTGGTGATCCCTACATTAGGAGTCGGGGTGTTCCATGTTGTAGTTCTATTTTGAGGTGAATTCCTAGTTGTTGGTCATTTTGCTTGGTGATTCTGGTTTTGAGAAATTGGAGTTTCAGGTCATGGGTTTTTGAATGCCCGGTCATTAGGTGATTGAGGTTTTGTTTTATGGGTCTTCGAGGTATCGTTTGGAACCCTTAGTTGACCTAGTATTTTGGGACTTTTTGGGGGCAGAAAGTGTCATGGTGGGAAGAATTGTCACACCCTGACCTGACACTTATTATATTTTCATTTATTTTAGGTCTTTCTTTGATTTGCAGTTTGAATCGATTATATTTTAAAAGGGGTTTTGTGATCTTACACGGGTGTGCGCCCGTACGCGCGACCGTGCCTAGAGCCAAATCATAATTGGATGATGTTTTGTTATTTAAATGTCTTATTATTTGGGTGTGTGACCTTGCACACGACCGTGCACGTTGCTGGACCCGACTTGGGTTGTTGCGTTTTGAGGATAAATGAGTGTTTTGGCTTGGTAGTTTCTGGCGCGTTGGCAAGGAATGGGCGAAGCCACATGGCTTCGTTAGATGTTCGTGTGCCTACTCAGTGCGCTAGTAATCATTTAATTGGCAAGTTTAATAATACATTAAGTGCAAAATAAAATATGAAAAATGATTAATTAATTTAAGAGTTGTTTTAATATTGTTATTATTATTATTATTATTATTATTATTGGGGATTCTTCTTCTTCTTCTTATTATTTCAGTTATTATTTTAACTATATATATAATATTAAAATATTTTAATTGTTATAAAATTTCCGCCATGTCACTTGTGTCGTTAATATTATTATTAATTTTTTTAATGTTTTAATTAGGTTGTAACTATTGTTATATATGTGTATATATATATATATTAAGTTATGGTTATGATGTTATTTAACATTATGTTTGTTAACAGTAGTATTACTATTCTTATTATCAATAATAATATTCTATATTAGTTTATAGTTTTATTTTAGGTTTTATTATATCCCTATTATTATTTCTTTTTATTTTATTATTATTATTTATTCATTTTTCTTTCCTTTAACTTTTTTCCCCTCTTTTCTCCCTAACCCTTTTCTCCCTCTCTCTACGCTTCTCCACTCCCCACGCGGACCTCCTTTCTTCCCCCTTCTCTTTCGTGCAGCAATCCCCCCTCCCCTTCAAACCCTAGCGCGCCCCTCCAGCCGCGCATGAACTGGAGCCCTCCTCTCCTCCTACGAACAGCAGCCCCACGCCGTTGCTTCCTCGCGCCGAACCCACGCCGCCCAGACTCCCGGCCGAACCACCTTCCAGTGGTGCTCTCCTCTCGTGGGCCTCCCTTCCGACTCTGTTCCCCCCCCTCCTTTCTGATTTTTTTCCTCGCTCCGAAACCTCCTCATCATCCCTCTCCGGCAGGGTAAGTCGGCTCCTTGTTTTCCAATGCCTTACTTTCTGCCGCGCACCAAGCTGTGACCCCTGTCCTCCTTCACCGCTCTCACCGGCCAGCCGCTCAGACTTCTTATCACAGGTTCTTTTTACCTCGGGTGTTGTTTGTTCAATTCGTTTAAGCTGTGCTTAGCGTCTATATTAATTTTGGTAAAATTGTTGATGCAATTATGCAGTGTTTGTTTGTTTTGTTTTAGTTTTTTTTTGGAGTCTATATTGATGTTTCTGGTTAAAATGTTTTAATTAGAGTCAAATTGAGGTTGCTCGTAGTGTGATTGTCATGCCGCAGGAGTTTCGCGTCGAACTGCGAAGTTGGTCTACATTGAGGTAAGTGGTTCCACGTCCATTTATTATTTGATTAATTAATTTGCAAGGTTAATGTGTTTAGAGTTTTATTTAATTAATGTGTGTGGTGCGAAGTTTATTTTCATTGAAGTTTATTTTGCCTCGAAATTGTTTAGTAGCGTGTTTCCATAATATGTGTACTTGATGCTGAAATCACCTCTGGTTAATTGTTAACATTTTTTTTAATTGTGAGGTTAGTTCATTAATTAGTTTCTTTGATGTGATTAAATTTTTATTTGAGTTTTAGTATGTCTTGATTTTTTTATTAGTGTGTTTAAGTGGTATGAGTATGTTGTTGTTGTGGAAACCCATGTCGGACTATTCACTAGTGTTTTGTAAGTTGTGAAGTTACTTTATTAGGGTGTGCAAGGGGTGAAATTGGTGTTTTGGGGTAGTTTCGGTATGAATTCTATTATGAATGAGAATTTGAGTGGATTTCCGTTGTTTTAGTCGTGCGACATGTTTTCAAATGGGTTGGAAAGTTTTTCCGGTGGTTTCTTTAATCATGTGTGTGATGCAGATTTGGTTCCTGAGGTGGCATTGTATGTGTGTGGTTATGTGAGGGGAGTTTGGGTCGGTCTAGTGTGTAAAGCGGTGTTTTACTCTTAAAAATTTATTTATGAAAATTTGAATTGTTTTATTAAATAACTATTAAGGGTGAAAATTATTTTGGGTAAATCGTGTGAATATTTTTTTTGTTGCTTAAAGTCATGTGACGTGTGTGGAATTTGTTTAATAAATTCAGTTAGTGGCGTGTTTGATAATGAAAGTGATTTCTTTGATTGTGCAGTTGTTTTAATTGGTAGTGTAACTGATGCAGATTTATCTTTGAGATATTTTTAGTGTGCTTCTTATTTCAAATGGATTTTGGGTGTGCAAATGGTGGTTTTCACGTGTGTAGGACTTTGTATGGTTTGAGTATATTATTATAACATGTGACATGAACTCTGAACTACTTGAGCACAAACGGGAAGCCCAGGTAGCTAGGAGGGTGAACTAGACTAGTGGGATAGTATTCCGGAGGTGACTCGACCCGGTTTCACTAGCAGGACTGAAGATTGCAACACTAACTAAACATATGGTTTTCTGAGGGTCGTGGTCTTCTAAGCCACGTTTTCTGAGGATCGTGGTCTTCTAAGCCACGTTTTTTGAGGGTCGTTGCCTTCTAAGCCACGTTTTCTGAGGGTCGTGGTCTTCTAAGCCACATTTCACCGAGGCACAAAGATCTAGGTACCCAAGCTAGCTAACACTCACGCGGCCTCTCTCATATTAGTGCTCATTGGTTACTTTACACGCATCAGTGTGACACTTTGGTTATTTTAAAAGTAAGTGTGTGTGTGTGTTTTAATTTAAGTTGTTCCTTTTTAAAACTTTTTTCTCTGAACCTGTTTTCTCTAAAGTTGTTCAAGATTTTAGTACTTTTATTTAATTAAAGTTGCAAATGTATTTTTCATTTAATAATTGTGTGTGGAACCTTTTCTCGGTGGCATCTTACTAGGATTTTAGCTCACACCCTACATACACCTTTGGGTGTATGTAGATTCTGTTTCTTTTTCTTTCCAGGTTGAGGCATCGGGCTTAGCATTGGTGGTTCGGGTTGTTAGTGGCATCATCGTGTTGGTTTCATGACGGTGTCTTGGGAATGTGACTCATCATGTCGCACAGAGGTTTGTGTTGGGAGTTTTGGTTTCCTTTGAGGTAGTCTCTTTTGGGTTTTTAGTTCAAGTTGTAAACTTTAAATCTGAAATTGGTATAAGGGTCTGTTTGGTTTTCAGTTTTTAATTTCAATTTAATCAGCTTGTTGTCTGTTTTATATTTTTTCATCTGGGTAAATCGTTCCCAAGATTATTTTTGATACCCAGGAACTTGTGCCGGCCCGTGGGGATCAGGAACGTCCTTCGGGTCTTGCCGCGAACCGGGTCGGATGGAGACCCGACCTGGTTCGTGACAGTGGCATAGGTGTCCCAACAGATAATGGTATTGTTGGTGCCTCTACTGAAAAAGGGCCATGCACCAAGGCCTCGTCATTCAGTTGGCTATCATGACCTGCTCTACCTAGAACCTATGCTGGCTGTCTACATGGAGAGATCCTAAAAAAACAAGTGTGTCACGGTCAATAGGTTATACTTGGTGAGCTGACTTAAAGATATCACAAAGAAAACTTTTCAGAATACACATGCAATTAGTGTTTTCGTTCACTGAGTCAGAAATCAGAAGTTAGGGTCCTGGTGTATGGATATGTCGATCGCTGCACCAACACTAGATTCCCTAAACTGATAACCACACTCATAACACTTAACAATATTACCTTTAAAATATTAGATTCCAATGTTCTACGGTTGAACCGACTCCTTTGATACCAATTTGTCATGACCCGTCCCTCGAGGCCCATGCCGTGACTACCCCAAGTCTGCCTTCCATAGGCCAAAGGATGACGACTAGCACCAAAAGGTGTATTCCCTAAAATTGGGAAGGTATTTCCTTTATAACCTGTAAACTCACACAACTAAGAACAAAGAAGGATACAAGCACAGAGTAAAACCATATATAATAAACAGGGTGTGTACAGAAAGTAAAAAGGGGCCAAAATACAGGCCCAACAGTAAAGTACAAGTAAACTAAAAAGTACAAGTAAAACAGAAAACAGATCCTGTGAACACCCGCCAAGGATCCTACCTGAAGGGTAGGTACATCTCTCAAACGGTATTCTCTATGATATGCCTCATATAAAGTCCACCTCTGAGCTACCTCCAATTTGGGTACCCTCATCCTCAATAAACGTTGTCTATCGTCTGCACCAAACACAAAAACGGTGTGGGTGTATCCCATGTAGGGGTGAGTATAATGATACTCGGTAGGGTCCCTGAGACCCTTGAAGGTCAAAAAAAATATACAAATGATAAACCGCAAAATATGAAAATAACTAACTACCCTACTTAGGTATATGCCAATACATATACCTAAGTTGTCAAGTAAACCCATCTCAATCATGAGGAAACACGAGGCCCAACTCAAAATCCCAAAACCCAATTGTTCCATGAATGAAAGAATATCACAAAGATAAAGACTCAACTCACACCAGGTATAACTTAGGTATGGTAGTAATGATGATTAGATGTAACTACTGAATCATCTTACTCTGTTAAGAGGCAGACCCACGTAGGATCCTAAATCATTAGGCCCACGTAGGATCATAGTACAGAAGACCCACGTAGGATCCTCGAGTAGTCCCACGTGGATTCCTGGAGTGGATCCATGTGGGATCCTATAACACAGACCCACGTTGGATCCCAAAACACAGACCCACGTTGGATCCCAAGGCACAGACCCATGTATGATCCTTTTCTCATGTCACAGCCATCCATAGGGTTCCTGCACTAAGCTTTGTTGATTCCAAGAGGGTGTGATCCTCAAGCCACAGGTCGATGCTCCCACAACCACGAAGTCTCACGAATAAGTATCCCCAATGGACCTCCATGTAAAAGGGGTCTCAACGTAATAGAGGGTGTGTCAATCAGACACCCGGTCTGTAAGTTATTGGCATTTTAGTCCCGAGGTCCCGGTTAGATTCGTGTTCGATCCAACCCAGCCATACCCCCAACTTTATCCAAATCTCAAGTGGGTTATACCAAAAGGACTCTCTCGATCCAAGGTTTCTAGCGCAATAGACAATTATTCAAATGGATTCCCATAGGTCAAGTTATAGTCGAAAGAGTGAAAGAGGTCGAAGCTGGTCGGGGTCCGGTCTGACCCACCCGCTGGGTCCGGCCCGGCCTGTTGGTGTGACCCGGCCCTTGGTGTGGCCCAAAATGGGTGGCACATGGCTGGGTGGCCCCACGATGGGGTCCACCCTAGCCTCCACCTAAGGGGGAGGCGCCCCTTGGGTGCCCCGAATGGCTCGGCCGTTCGGGTTGGGTAGCCGACTGGCCAGCGCCACGTGGCGCCAAAAGTTGGCACACAAGACCCGGGGTCCCGCTCGGCACCACAGCTGGCCGAACGACCAGCCCACCTGCGAGGCGCGGTCATGTGCCGCACCACCACCCATGGCCGACAGTGATTTGGTCTCCCCTCCTTCGCCACCATGGCCTTGTGCCGCGGCCCCTGCACGCTCGGTGGTTCGGACGCACGCCACAACCCCCTTCACATGGTCGGTTGAGCACCGGTTGTTTCCCTTCTCCAGTGGCACGGTCGCACCGCCACCGTCGTCGTGGCCGGCCGGAGTGTCGGTCACCACTCCTAATCCCTTCTGGCGCTGGTCTCCAACACTGGTTGTCAGCGATGTTCCTCAGGTCACCGGGTGAGCCTCGGCGGCCTGTTCTTCATTCCGTAGACTCCCTCACTCATCTCAAGATGTCTCCATCAATTCAAGACCACCACTGTCAGGATTATCTCAACCCAAAAACAAGCCGTGAAGAACACAAAAATCCACCAAGGTTGCAGAGGGGTCGGTCCATGTTCGTTTGACCCGCACCCTCCGTGTTAGAACGGTAGAATGTGGCATAATTGTTCTTAAATCAAGAAGAACGACAAGAACGGGGTAAGGGGTATACCAAAACAGCAATCCCTACCGTGAAGATTCATTGACGTCAGTGAAGAGAGGGAAAGACAGACATTGGTTTGTCGTCATTGAAGACGTTCCTCATTGGAGATCCTTCGATGGAGTTCTTCGTTGGAGGACTTCCTTTGTTGGGGAATGTTCTCCAAAGCTCTCCTCAATTCCCCCTTTTCCAACACTTTCCCCCCAAACTCAAAAAAATGAGGAGAAAACCTATTAAATTAAATTTATTAATTTAATTAGATTTGGAACATTAATTAATTTGATGTTGGCACAATTAATTGGAAAAGAAACCAAAATTCACCTCCCTCATTTAAGAGGGAGTTCAAGGGTTGGGTGGTCCCCACCACTGAATTCAATTCAGGAGTTTTCAAGCTTGGGTGGTCCCCACCACCAAAAACAAATTGGGAGGATTAAATTTCAAAAATAAAATAAAACTAGTTTATTTTATTTTCTTCTATGAAAATCACAAAAACTAACTTCCTCCCTCGACCTACTGTGGTCAAGGTAAAGGTCTCATTATGAGAATACCCATGCTGCGAGCTCAACGGTGTCCTCAGATTTCAATTCCGAGCACCGGTTAAAAAGTTACAAAAACTTGCTTGCATGTTTACTGAACTTACCCGAAAAAAAAGTTCAGAAATTCATTCCAGGCACTCCGGGCCCCAGAATCACGCACCGTCAATTTCCACGGACTTGAATATTTCCACATAATTTAAAACAAATACATGTAATTTCTGGGTCTTTACATTACAAGCCAAAAAAATTAATGAAGATCAAATAAAATTCATAAAACTCCACAATAAAATCCTCAAAACATTTTACATAACCACTCTTTCATATTAATCCATAGCCTTTATAAACAGCCCTTAATTTACAATTTAAAAATATTGATAACACTACCCGAAAAATATAAAACTAAACCATTTAAAGTATGTTCATTATGGTTATCATCATGAAAATCTAAATTCAATCAAATTAAATAGCATTAATAACCCATAGAAATCATCATAATTCATATTAAATCAAAAATAGAATGGATTATAAAAATTTCATAATCATAAATAATCAAAATATAAACATTTGAAAAACTTGAAATTTTGAATAGTTTAACCACACGGTCTAGAAAACTATACACTAACCAAATTAAGACTACTAGAATTTTCCTTGAACTAGTTTAATAGTCTTTGAACAGTTTTCCAGACCATGCACGGTAATAATCTGGCCCTAGGTTATTTCCCATTTTCCACTCAATTTCATGGATTTTCTTAAAATAACTTATAAATCTTCAATATAATACATGAATTCTCAAATAAAGTCTAAATTTATTGAGAAAAAGCATGAACAAGTCTCAAATTTGAGACATCAACATCCAGAATACCCATGGAAACTCGAAGTTCAATATGAAAAGTGTGATAAAAACATTTAATTATACCTACATCTCAAGATCTGATGGTCCTATCTTTTGGCTACCAAAACACTCCAAATATCATATATAAAAATAATCTCTAATTCCATTTTATCACTAACTGAATCAGGTTGAACTACCATGTTATGCGATCTAGCCTAATATAAGTCTCTAGGTATATTATTGATCATTATGAGCTAGAAACTAATGTCAAGGCATTAATATATACACCATTGGGCACAACTGTTCTCATTAAAACAAGAATAGGTAAGAAACTCCCAACAAAAAAATCAATATGAATCCCTTATATGTGTGATATATATGCATATAAAATAATTTGTTTCTATAATTAAGTGAAACAAACAAGGAATAAGACTAAAAAAACTCTTTAAACCATAAGTGAAACCAATATATATATCAATACAACCCAACATCATCACAATTAAACTTTTATATAAAAACCAATAATGGGTCAAAAGGATAAAAAAATAAAACTCAAAGAATGGAAAGTCGAAGTGGCATGATACACATGGGGAGAACCAATATACATAGAAGAAAAAATATATAAAAAACTCCCAAAATATATCACCATCATGCTATGAGAAAAAACACTTCACTTTTCACCTCTATCGTAACCTAAACATTAATGACAAGAGATTTCACTATGTATTTTCCTTAAATAAATATTTCATTCGACAAATTTCTTCACACACAACACCGAACTAAAATCAGCCACAAAATTTTAGATGAATATTATTAAAAAACATTATGAATTATAAAACCTATAGTAAATAAAAATATTGAAATAAATTATAAATTCATACAAAATAATATTAAGAACACCTAAATTTTTAAAAGGTAACTCTTCAATAAAAGAGATTTTTCTTTATATATTGTACTTTCATATAAAAGATAAATATATAAATTTTAGAATTTGAATTTTTTAAAAATAATTTCATTTTTTAATTTATCATATCAAAATTATCATAAGATTATTTTTTGGGGATTTTTCTAAAATAATTGATTTTTAAGTGAATAGTGAACATTAAAATTTTTACCAACATTTTAAATTTTATAAATTTATAAATATATGAGAAGGACCTATAGGTTTATAAAAAAATTTAATTGATTAAATATTTATTTAAGGAGTAAAACTATGTATTTTAAAATATCATTTATAAAATATGCGTTCAATGTTTTAGAATAAAAGTAACATATTATTCCAATTTAAAAACTATTTTCAGTCATTTATAATTAAACATTTTAACGGTAACATTCAGTTTTTTCTTGATTTGGAAGACACATGATTATTATTTTTTTATAACAAACTAATTTATATGATTTATTTCAATGAAATTGATAAATTTATAATATACATAAATTTTAAGTTTAAAAATAAACTTTTTCTAAAAACAATTTTTATACGTTATGTGCGCTGATACTAAAATTATCTTTTCTAACCCTTATAAATTTTATTTGATTAAATTATTTTCACATTTTAGATCAATATTTTAATATTATTTAATATTTTTATTTTTATTTTTGGTCATAAAATTAAGTTACCAAGGTAAATATTAGTTAATGTAGTAAAAAAGTTATTTTTTAAAGAATGATACATTTCTAAATATTGTGTTTTTAAAAATTTAATGTGTCTATTTAAAATTAATACTCTAATATAATGTTTAAAAATATATACATATAAGTTAAACACTAATTTAATTGGTAATCAATGTTAAATAACATTAAGAACACTGAATGATTAAAACAACATTTTTCCTACAAAAACGATTTTTTAACACATTATATATTTTTGTTTAAAATTAAATTTTCACATATTTAGATATTTAATTAGATTAATTGAAGTCAAAATTAATAATCATCACTTCAAAATTTTATAATAATGGTCATCGTATATGTTTCGTGATAAAATAATAACCATGATTAATATTTAATCAAGATTAACAAGTGTTAAAATGGGTAATCTAATATGGATTGAATTTTAATAGATCAATTGGAATCTTAGACCATATAGAATAATTTTTCATGTTTTAAAGTCATACATAAATTTCTCACCAACATTTACCCACAAAAATCTCATGCAATTCCATTCTAACCCCTTATCTAACATCCTTTTCCAAATATGTGTCACCCCTTTCACCTATAAAAGGATCTCACTTTCTCCCTCTTCAAGTCACACCTCTAGTATAAAATTGCCATGAAAATGTGATCAATTTACCTCTTATATAGTCCCTACATTTGTATTTAACTCCCTACCCTATAACACCCAGAATTTTTATGAATTAAGTTTTTTTGAATAAATTATCTTTCTTGATGGCTTGTATTGAATGCTACACCGAGTTATGATTGTACTATAAAAACACTAAGTTATCCTTTAACTAAATCCAACAATTATATTATATTTTATTGCACAAAAAAAATATTCTTTTCTTATGTTACATACAATATCGTGTTCCTTCTATAGCTTACATTACATACAAGACCGAGTTTTACCGAACAACAATATATTATTAAAATATTATTATTTAATATAATAAGATATAACAAAGCCATTAAATTGAAAGTTATTAATTGGATTAAATAAATTATTAAAATATATAGTTTAAAAAAATATATAATTAAGTCATTGGTTACCAATTAATTATAAATTAATATAAAAACCACTTGTATATGAAGGGAATGTTTTTATAAAAATCTATTTTTATGATCACAAAGGAGTCTTATCCTAATAAATTAAATGAATTACTATTATTGAATGATATTAGTGATATTTATATATTATTTATTCAATAGTTTTTTATACATTCAATGAATATATTTTATATTCATAAGATAAGAATAAATACAATTCTATGCATAAAAAACTACATTTTTCTAAAGGAAGTTTTTCCTCCTTTAAATGGAGTACCTATTTTAAAACTAAATTTTATAAATTTTATAAATTTTAAATGAAAAATTAAAGTTCATTTTTTAAATAATTATTTAAAAATTATATTATGGTGAATTTTTAGTATTTTTCTGAGAAGTTTTATTTTTTGGATGAATAGTGAAAAATACTAAATTTTCATTAAAAACTATTTTTCATCTAATTTATTTACATATTTAAATTATATTTTAATTGGGTTTTAAAGTATAATTATATAAATTATACATAAATTAATCTAATTTATATCACTTTAAAAAAATTCACATTGAAATTGGATATAAAAACATTTCAAACATTTGAAGTTTTTCACTTTAAAAACTTGTCATTTTATCCCCTATGTGAGATTAATTTTAAATTAATTTCTACCAATTATGTGATTATAATTTGGAAACATGGATTAAATATTATGAATTATAATAATTTATAATTTATAATAACTTAAAATTAGTTTTTTACCAAAAATATTAGTGAAATTAATTAAAATTAATTACAGTGATCAAGGTAAAAACGAGTTTACTTAAAAACTAAACTTAGAATATAAGGTGTAATAATAAACCTTAACTTATTAAACACCCATTTAATGAAAATATTTAAACCTTAAACCTTTATGGATCTACTTTTTTGTTTCATTTAATCCTTTTGCTAGGTAAAAACATGGGGATCACACAAATTATTTTCAAAAATGTCAAGTGGATCTTTTCTATCACTTATAAAAAGGCACTCACCCCCTCACTTATTCACACATATCAAGCCCATTGTATCATCAAAACCATGATCAAATAATCTCTTAATATCCCTACCCTCATTCTATAATCCTAAATTTTTTCATAAATCCAACCAAAGAATTATTTTGGTGAAAACCAAAAGGAGTTACCCAAAGAAGAGGTAACATCCTTTAACAAGCACTTTTGTTTTATTTATTTATCTACCCATCAATCATTATTATTATATGATTACATAATAACCTAATTATAATCAATATAATTATATGTTATTATGTTAACGGTATAATCTAAACTCACACACACTTCCATCAATAGGATACATAATCATCATTTGTGTGTACGACGGACCACTGCCACGCGAAATGGTGTCATTTATTCTTCCATTACCTACTTTCAAGGTAGGTAATAATGATTGAATTACTATTTTTATACGATATTTATGATATTTATGATTTAATTATACTTATTTAATTATTATATAACATATACCTTTATGATTTCCATTTTTGTGGGAATAAAACAACTTTGTTTGTGGACTTGTGGACTATCACCTCCTCAAAGAGATGTGATTCGTTCACACTTTATATGGAATGTATTAAGTATGGATTTAATAAAAATATGTGATATATATGGAATTATATTTCTACTGTAAACATAATATATATATATATATCATTTACATTTTTTTCTTTCAAAATATGGTAAGAAAATGCAAACAGCGTTCACACGTACGTACGACATACTGTCTCCATGAACGGTGTATTACATTTCATACTTATATATTTAATCTATTATTACAAATAATTATATTATAAATATTTATTATATTTATATAATTTTTTTACATTATTTAAATAATTAAATCATGATCAAAGTATGAGGATCAAGAAAAACAAGTCAAAACATATACGAAAAACAAAGTGGATATTACCAAAAACGTAACTTTAACATGGAATTATTAATAAACGAGTAATATAAATTAATAATAAAATAATATATAGTATTATATATAATAATATGGTTATTTTTTAGATTTATAATAAACTTATATTTATTATACATGAGGTTTTAATTTGTACTAAGAAATTCAAGACTTAAGGTAAGAGTTTTCTCGTCTCACTTTTATTTCTATGATATATATGTTATATTCACCAATTATTGTTATTTAATGGTATATATTCTACCATATGAAATTTTATATCATTAATTTAATTTATTTCATAATATTAAAGGTTTTAATTGATGTTATTGTTTCACAGATGTCAAGATTCAAAAGTTACCCAAGTAGTAAGGGGATTTCTAATCTCAACTATGTCTTTTTCACCACTAGTTTATTTTATGTGTTGTATATATTTTCCATGAATATATTATATGATTATTATCCTTAAATTTATTTTTATTTACATATCCATTTTATGATCTCTATTTCATTAGGTTTACGGTTCAAAAGTTACTAAATTGGTAATGTAATTTTGTCTCAATTTTCCATCTTTGAGACACATGTTATGCTATGAAAACATATTATTTTAGGAGGTATACATAATAACCTTTGAAAAGTTATTTCATGAAAATAAATCTTTTAATGATAATTTATTATTCATTTAATGTTATCATTTCATGGTAATTATGATTCGGATTTACCAAAGTGGTAAGAGTTTATTGCTATAATCTCATTGTTTATCAAGATTGTTTATGATTATGATTCCATTGATGAAATATTATGATCCATATCTCAATAATACTCATGAAATTTATTATAACATGTTTATTTAGGATATATTCAAGTAATATTACCATTTTCCCACTATTTTGTACTTAATATAATTACGAAAATGTTTTTAATGGAATCTGGATTTATCTCTCTCTTAGGTCGGAAATTTGTGTTATTTCAAAATTTATTTTCTAAACAATTTTTTAAAATGTTGTTAAATTTTATTTTAAGCTCATTTTCAAGGAAATATTTTAAAAAAAATTATTTATAAAAGTGTTTTAAAGTGTTTTAAAATCTTCCTTTATAAGGTTTAAAGGTTATTTTTAATGAAAAAGGTTTTCAAAATGTTTTATGTTTTAAAAATAATTTTTCTAATTGGAATGGATATTTTCCTCAAGAAATGTTTCTAAAAGATCCTTCAAAATTATTTTTCACCTAAAATGAGATACGTTTTTATATTTTATTCTTTATTATGGATATAATCCAAGGACACCATTCTTACCCTTTCTTGGAATGGTTTATGTTTAAGATGAAAAGTTTTTTATGAAACCTACTTCTATTACATGGGTTATACCATGATAAAATGTTTATAATACCCATTTCATTTCATGGGTTATGATATGATGTTTATGAAACCTATCTCTTTTTATGGATCATGATATGTTGAATTTTTTATTATCTTATGGAACACATATATATGATTTCATTATGTGATAGGTTGTACCTATATCTACCTATAATGCATTGGGAAAATATTTATAAATCTCATGAAATAGACAGAACTGGAACGAGGAGTGAACTCGATTTAGTAATACAGGGCTGAAACGAGGTGTGAACTCAATTCAGTAATATAGGTTGGAATGAGGTGTGAACTCATTTAAGTAATAAAGGGATTAAATGAGGAGAGAAATCAATTCATTAATACAGGTCTTGAATGAGTATTGAACTGGGTTTAGTAATACAGGGCTAGAATGAGTAGTGAAATTGGTTCAGTTATAAAGGGAAGGAACGAGGAGTGAACTTGATTCAGTAATACAGGGCTGGAATGGGGAGTGAACTTGATTCATTAAAGGAATATTTCTACTATGATGGTCTTGGTAGTGATCCTTAACTAATATGAATTTATTTTCTATGCTTATGTATATAACATAAATTCCATGTCTTATTCCTATGTTATGATTTTGTGGATTATTCTCTTGATTCCCTTGTGATTCGTGTCTTATAAACTACCAATATTTATTCCATGACTCATGTATGTGATCTTTGATATGTAGGGTATGATATTTAAATGTTATTATCATGTTCTCATACCCTTATTATCATGTTATGCTTATTTATATCCTTTATTTACCCTTACTGGACCTCTGAGCTCACTCTTTATTATATATCATTTCCCTAGGTTATGAAGAAATGTTTTAAGTAGGAGTAATAAATGGGAATATCTTTGTGGGAAACATTAAATATCTTTCACAAGAATAAAATATTGTGTTAAAAGTTTCCAAAGACACTAAACTATTATGGTCCTAGGGCATGTACTTTTGTAATGAGATGAATATTCATCTAAAATGAGGTAATATCCATGTATGTTAAGTTTGGGATTCAATATTTGGTATCAAAGTAAATGTTTAGTCAGCCTTTGGAAACTAGGATGATAAAACCTTAGTGAGATCCCTAATAACATTTCTCTAAGGATAAGTTAAAGGATGAGGCAAGTATAGTAAAATTTCTAGGAATTTTTTTAAAGGATAGTGTGATTGGTTTCTTAGTAATATATCCTTGTCTAGATAATATAAGTGGATGTTGCTCTGGAATATATGTACATTGAGTTAATAACACTAAAAAATATATATTAAGCTAGACTTGATCGGAAACCGGTGCATGACAATGGGTCTTGCTGCACACCTAGTTTGACACTCCTGGGTGATATGATTTTGGAATTTACAAACTCTTCATGAACCGTCATGAAGGATTTAAATAGAATTTGGCTATAAATAAACTAGGATAAACATAAGGTTAAATAGATTTAAAATATTATGTCATGATTTAGACACCATATAAGTGATTTTTCATAGTTATGTGATTTTTACCTATGATCAGTGTTTCTCACACTATGTTTTTGGTTTTATTAAATGGATGGAACCCGAAGGAACCATTTTAATGATGAATGCAATAGATAATGAAATTATTGTCCTAATTAGAAAATGAATGTTATGTGAGATGGAATAAAAAACTTTTCTACTATGATCACATAAATTTCTCAACCTATGAATCATGTTGAACATCCAAATTAGAAAAGGAGGGAATAATAATATGTTGAGTCTTTAATGAGGAAACACACACGTTATTTTTTTGGTTTCACTGATGAATTAATTGCTAAGAAATGAATCAGTACCATTAAAAAGATATCTTTCATTCTCCCCTGTTCAATGCATGAAAAAGTCACTCTGGTGGTATGCCATCTAAAAGTTGAGGTGGATCAATGGTGGAATATTATTAAGAATACAAGGATACAAGGAGAAATTTACTCCATGGATTGGTATGAGCTCAATAAATTATTTTTCAATAAGTAATTTTATCTTATTATTCATAAAAATGGAGAAGTGATTCCTATATCTTACAAATAAGGTTGATGAATTTTTTGGTGCCTATGAAGCAAATTTTACAAGGCTTGTGAGGTACTATTCGGTTATTATCATCCAACCTGAATGTAAGTTTGATCAATTCTTTGGGGGCTCAAAACCAGGTCTCTGAATGGAATTAACCATAAAATACTTTATAAGCTATGAATAAATTGTTATATGTTCTATCAAGGTAGAATTTGAGGTTTTAGTTAAATATCAATCACTTGGTTTTGACAAGAAAATGAAGATGGAGTTCAAAGGAAAATCTAAATACCATGGAGAGAAAATAATGAGTTTTCCATTATGCTCAATGTGTGGGAAGAAGCATGGAGGAAATTTTCTTAAGATGACTGCTAAAGGTTTTAAGTGTGTAAGGGAATTTCCTCAGGCAACTGATTTCCAAAGTGATGGCAAGAGGTTAGCTAATAATGTGAATAGAGACAAAGCTACATAGAATTAACCTTCCACACTCCAACATTTCAATTTTATGGAGTTTGGGTATTATGAAAATCAATTCCCCAATCTAAGTGCGAATTTAGAAAGTAATCCAAAAAAAACTATAATCCAAAAAACCTCTAAGGAAAAAGGAAAAAAAAGGAAAAGCTTATAAAATCAAAATATATGAATTGAATAATGATAATTAGGTCACACTAACCCATCTCTCTTTAGTTCGGAATTTCATGTTTTATTTTGTATAAATAAGCCTTATGAAAATCTTAGTGTTCACCCTTTAGTGAAGTTTCATGTGATTATCTCCCTATACATGGATTATGGAACAATAAAATTGCATTTAATATTCATTCGATACAAGGATGAACGCAAGTTTCCAATGAAAATGTTTTTCGTATAATATAAGATCTTATTTAAGGAATAAAGTGTGAATTATAAAGGGCATAAGGTTAACCATTTATGAAATGGTTTAGTTGAACTTTGAATGAGGTTTTGAAGATTAAAATATTATCTCACCATATGAGGTTTTATGTATATTAGATAAACTGTGGTAACCATTTTTTGTGATATTAACTAAATACAGGTGGATTGACTTATCATTCTACCTCATGATATATTACTGCTTCAGGAATGAAAAATTTACCTTCATTTCTTAGATTAATAGATAAAGAGGAAATCGATCAAGGCACTACCAAAGAGTTATATTGTGTATATAAAAAGGAATGAAATAAATTAATTATATTTCCTTATGTTTTTATATAGTATAATAATTCCTCAACTCTAGGGAAAATATATCAAAAAAATATTTATCCAAATACCTTCATTTTTTTGAACTGATGGTCTTATAAATCATCATGGATTTATGGTTTTGAGGCCTTTAAATTTACATTGATCATTCAATTTCTTGTGATATCAATGACCTCAATCACTCTCCATAATTATTTATGTTTTTCTTTCATGTACAATATTTAATTCTCACTTATGTTATTCTATGTGGAAACCTAGTTATGAGTTACTTTGGGTAACCATTATGTTTCCGACTTTACCCATTTAAAGGAATTTTTAGTATTAATTTTTATGATTTGGGTTTTTATGAAATGAACTTCCAAGTATTAAAACTTTTATGAACTAGACAAATTTTGAGGATGAAATTCATTTTAAGGGAGTAGAATGTAACAACCCGAGATTTTATGAATTAATTTTTTTTTGAATAAATTAAATTTATTTGATGGATTGCATTGCACACTACACCAAGTTATTATTTTTGTATACGCAACACCAAGTTATGATTGCACTAAATGAAACACTTAAATTATCTTTTAGTAAACACAATATTCTGTTTTTATTTTTTTTACACACAATACAGAGTTCCTTCAATAGCTTGCATTAAACGCAGGACCGAGTTTTACCGAACAATAATATATTATTAAAATAGTATTACTTAATATAATAAGATATATCATAGATATTAAATTTGAGGTTATGAATAGAATTAAATTACTTATGATATATTTTACACAAATATATAATGAATTCATTTGTTACAATTAATTATAAATGAATATAAGAACCAATTAAATATGAAGGGAATGTTTTTATAAAAAAATTATTTTTATGCTCACAAAAGAATTTTATTATAATAAATTAAATTAATTACTATTATTTAATGGTGTTAGTGATATTTATATATTATATATTCAATCAAATAAATTTTATATTCATCAAATATATTTAATAATCACAAGATAAGAAAAAAATCCTATTTTATACATAAAAAGCAATATTTTTCTAAAGGTAGTTTTTCCTCCTTTTAATTAAACACCTATTTAAAAAATAAATTTTTGAACTTTCATAAATTTTATATGAAAAAATAAACTTTTTTTAAAATTGTAACATCAAAATTATCTTATGGTGAATTTTTGGTATTTTTCTGAGAAGATTCTTTTTTGGATGAATAATGAAAAATACTGAATTTTAATTGAAAACTATTTATTCATCTAATTTATTTATATAGTTAAATTGTATTTTAGTTTTGTTTTAAATTATAATTAGATAAATTATACATCAATTAATTAAATTTAGTTCATTGTAACTAATTTCATTTTGGAATTTGATACAAAAACATTTCAAACTTTTGAACTTTTTCACTTTAAAAATTCATCGTCTCATCCCGTCTGTGGGATTAATTTTAAATTAATTCCTAACAATTATTTTATTATAATTTGGAAAAATGGATTCCATATTTTTAATCAGCATAATATATAATTTCTAATAAGGTAAACTTAGTTTTTGACCAAAACTATTAGTTAAAATAATTAAAATTAATTATAGTGATTAAAGTAAAAACGAGTTTACTTAATAACTAAACTTAGAATATAAGGTTTAAAAATGACCCTAAAATTATAAAAAATCAATTTTATTTCCATATTTATACCTTAATTTATCTAATTTTTTGTGTCATGAAATCCACTTTTTAGGTAAAAACAAGGGGAACACACAAATTATTTTTAAAAATGCCAAGTGTGTTCTTTCCCCGACTTATAAAAGGGAACTCACCACCCACACTTATTCACACATCTCAAGACATTTTATCTTGAAAAAAATGAAAAAATAATCTCCCAATATCCATAAACTCATCATATAATCCTCACTTTGGGAATAAATCCAACCAAAGAAGTATTTTGGTTAAATCCAAAAGGACTTACCCAAAGAAAAGGTAATATCATTCAATAAAAACTTTTGTTTTATTTCTTTCTCTTCCTAATAAATTATTATTATTACATGATTATGTAATAAAATAAGTATCCTAAATATACTTATTTTTTTATCTTAAGGTTATGATATATACTCACACACACTTCCATCAAATAGGATACACAATCAGCATTCGTGTGTATGGCGGACTACCGTCTCACGAACTGATGTCGTTCGTTCTTCCATCACCAACTTCAAGGTTGATAATAATGATGAAATTATTATTTTTCTATGATTTATATGATATTTATGATGTCTTTATGATTCCTTAATAATTATATAACATATACCTTCATGATTTCCATTTTTTGGGAATATGATAACTTCATTTGTGGAATTATAGACTACTACATCCTCAAAGAGATGTGATTCGTTCACGCTTTACATGGAATGTATTAAGAATGTATTTAATAAAAATATTTTATATATATGAAATAATAATTATACTTTAAATAATATATATATATATATCATTTACTTTTATTTCTTTCAAAATAAGACCGGAAAATGAAAACAACGTTCATGCGATGTACCACCTACTGTCTCCATGAACGGTGTATTTCATTTCATACTCATATATTTTAAATATTATTAAAAATACTTATATAATGAATTTATATCATATTTATATCATATTTCACATTATTTAAATAATTAAATCATGATCTAAGTAAGAGGATCAAGAATAACTAGTCAAAACCCATACGAAAAACAAAGTGGATATTACCTGAAACATAACTTTAACATGGAATTGTTAATAAACAAGTAATATAAATTCATAATAAAATAATATTTGGTATTAGATATAATAATATGGTTCTTTGGTATATTTATAATAAATTTATATTTATAATATATTATTTTTTAACATGTACTAAGAAATTTAAGACTTAAGGTAAGGGTTTTTTGTCTCACTTTTATTTTTGTGAGATATATGTTATATTCACCACTTATTCTTATGGTGTGGTGTATATACTTCCCTATGAAATGTTATATCATTAATTTACTTTATTTAATTATATTAAAATTTTCAATTTATTTTATTATTTCATGGATCTCATGATCTAAAAGTTACTCAAGTAGTATGGGGTTTTTTAGTCTCACTTTTATTTTTACAAGACTTATGCCTTATTCACCACTCATTTATTTTGAGTGGTGTTCATACTCTCCATTAATTTATTATATGATTATTATACTTAAATTTATGGGTATTTACATATCCATTTTATGATCTCTATTTCATGGGTTTTATATTTTAAAAGTTACTAAATTGGCAAGGTAATTTTTCCTCAATTTGACTTCTTTGAGACACATGTTATGTTATGCACCTATATTCTTTTAACAGATGTATCTACTGCCCTTTGACAAGTTATATCACAAAAATATCTATTTTCATGATATTTTTTTATGTAATTTTATTCTTTCATGGGAATTATAAATCAAAGTTACCAAAGTGGAAAGAGTTTATTGCTATAATTTCACCATTTATAGAGATTGTTTTTTATTATAATTCCATTGATGAAATATTATGATCCATATCTCAAGAATAATCATGAATTTTCTTTTCCTATGGTTATTCATGATATCTTCAATTAATGGTACCATTTTTTCACTCTTTTTTACTTAATATAATAAGAATTTTTTTAAGGGAATCTGAGTTTATCTCTCTCTTCGATAACAAATATGTGTTCTTTTAAAACTTGTTTACAAATTTTTTTTAAAATATATTTTAATCCCATTTTCAAGGTAAATTATATTGAAAATTTTTTATGTTTAAAAAGTGTTTAAAAGGGTTTTAAAAGATTCTTTTATAAGTTTTCAAGGTTATTTTTAAATAAAATGGATTTCAAAATGTTTTATGTTTGAAAAAGGGATTTATCAAAGAGGAAAGGGTATTTTTCTCAAGAAATGTTTCTAAAATATCTTTTAAAATTATTTTTCATCTAATATGACATCGTTTTTTATAGTTTATTCTTTACTGGGGATATGATCCAAGGATACCATTCATACCCTTTCTTTGAATGGTTTATATTAAATTTGAAAAGCGGTTTATGAAACCTGTTTCTCTTCTATGGGTTTGTAGTGACTCGGGTTTTTGGTCCTGTTAGACTTTGGAATATTTCTATGAATAATTCCAGAGCTAGCCGCGAAGACGGCGTGCGATTCCGAGGCTCGGTGTGCTCGAAATTAATTTTATAAAAATATTAAGTATTTTTATACTATGCTTGTGGTGGGGGTGTTATATCTCCTAAAAAGTAGCTCATAATGGAAATCTGAGGGCACGGTTGCGTCCGGAACGTGTCGTTTACCCTAGGTGAGGTGTAAACTTTGCGGGCGTGGGCCTGCGGTGAGAAAAGCCACCAGGGGCGTTTTCGTAATTAAATAGAGAAGTTAGTGTGTGTGCGTTGGCTCAAATAACTTCTGAAAGAAGTCTCGGATGGAAAATCGGAGTCCGACGTTGCATTCAGAACGACGCATTTACCCTAGGGGTGACCTTACTTTTGTTCGAATCGGGCGTCGGGTCCGAGGCGGGTTTGGCGCCGGCGGGCGGCTGATATAAATATCACCCCCCCCCCTTTTATCATTCCTCTCGACGTTCTTCATCGTTCTTCGCCGCCGCTCCGCCGAATCGAGCAAACGAAGCACCCACGAGCTTGGAATTTGACGGCGGACGTTCCAGGAGCGCAGAACAGAAGCTCTGGAGCGCGGATCTAAGGCAGAACATCGGCGTTCCGCCCGCGAGGTAGGTGGATTTGAGTTTTAACCCCCGATCCCGTTTTTGCTGCATTTTTATGCAAATTGAAGCCGTAGCAGTGTATATCGGGTCCCAAGGGTCGTGTAGACTCCTCCGGATCATAAAACGGACCACCGGGGTGCCCCCGGCGGTCCGCGGAAGATCCGTCGGCGCGACACCGGCGCGGCGGCGCGCCGGGAAGCGCGGAGGCGCTGTGCGCCGCGCGGCGGAGGACCGTTGGCCGGCGCGGGCCGGTGGCGGCAGCGGCCGGACCGGCCAGGGTGGTCCGGTTCGGGCCGGCCGGACCGGCCAGGTGGGGCTGGTCCGGTCCAAATTCGACTGGGGGTTCTAAAAACCCTCGTTCTGTGTAACCCAGAGGTCCGATTCGCGCGCCGTCTGTGGCAACGCGACCCTGGGATTGAGACAGACCTATTGGGATAGGTTTGGGTTTTTTTTCGGGCTGGTTCCGTGACCCGGGGTCACGAAACGTCGAATAATAATAATATTTTAATTATTATTCCACTTTGACCGGCCGTAACTTTTTCCTGGAGTGTTCGTTTGACGCGTCGTCAGTGGCGTTGAGTCCCTGATGGTACAACGGACTTTTTGGGTTGGTTTTCGAGTGTTGGGGCTGAGAACGGGGTGCGGGCCCCATGAGGCCGGGTTTTGGCTTTTGTGGAAAAATGCAGCTTTTGCACCAGGAGTCCGATTTTGGCTGATGAATAGTTGATCCTGGGTGATTTTCCGAGAGGATCGCAATGGTGCAATCCGTTCGATGAGTTTCGGAATCCAGGTGTGGGCCCCACCCGAGCTGGCTTCGGTTTATAGTACCTTTTTCACCGGGTGTCCGTTTCGGACGAGCGAGTAGTCAATTCCGCTTGTTTTTCTGAGGGGATCGTCGTGGTATGATCTGGTCGATGGGTTTCGGGATTGTTGTGTGGGCCCCACACGAGCCAGCTATGGTGAATAGTGCCTTTTTCACCGGTGCTCCGTTTCAGGCGAGTAAATAGTCTATCCTGCATGTTTTTCCACGTGGAACGCGATGGTGGCCTCATTTTTGGCCTAGGAGGTCCGCAGTGTGGCGTTGTGGCGGGTCGCTCGGGTTAGCGACGTTTGGACCAACAGTGGTTGAGGGTTCTCCCTTGGTTCGTTCCTACGAGGGTTCGCGCAGCATCACAACCTTCGTATGGGTTTGTGATCCTCTCGATGGGATGTTGAAACTGTTAGAGTTGTGGCATCCCTCTGGTGGGCCGGAGGAGGATCCTCTAGCATCTTTACCCTAGATTGGTTTCTTGGTATCACTATGACCGCTTATTCACGGGTGCCGATCCCCTATCTAGCAGTTTAATCCCGTAGGGTTTGTGGCATCATCAGTAATATGATCCCCTACACGGTGGTTCGTGCTCAGTAGGGTTGTGGCATCGTCGGTTTTACGATCCCCTACTCAGTATGAGGTTTATAGTAGGGTTGCGGTATTGTTGGTTATATGATCCCCTACTCAGCGCTTGGTGTTGGTAGGGTTGCAGTATCGCTGGTTATGTGATCCCCTACTCAGCGCGTGGTTTCGGTAGGGTTGTGGCATCGTCGGTTCGATCCCCTACATTGCAAGTTATACCAGATAGGGTTCCGGTATCGTCATGACCACCTTTATATGGGCGATGATCCTCTATCTGAGTGATGTGCTTCTGTCAAGCGCCAGATCGGGTTGTGGTATCCCCCTGCAGATCCAGGGTGTGATCCCCTATCTATGAGAACTACGTATGCCAGATCGGGTTGTGGTATCCCCCAGCGGACCCTGAGAGTGATCCCCTATCTATGATCTACGTATACCAGAGTGGGTTTTGGTATCCCCTAGCGGACCCTAGCGGCGATCCCCTATCTGAGGAGTTTGGTGGTTATGTTGTTTCGGTGAGTTATCCTCAGTGATGCCAACCGATGAGCGTGATCTCTCGGGTGAGCGTCTGAGGGGTTTGTGAGAAACTCGATGGAGTGTATCTCTCGGATGAGTGTCATTTGGGATAGCAGTGATCTTGGGGTGTACTCTTCTGGTTGGGGACAGTTGCTGGCGATGAGGTCGGTAACTCTTGTGGCTTGGTGAGTGAGCTGAGTATATCTGGATTGTTCAAGGTGTATGTTTGGGCATACACCTGAGCTGAGATGACTAGTTGTGTTTAGCCGAGGATGGTCATGAGATGGAGTTTCTCTCTCGTCTGGGTTCCCTCTGGCTGGGATGAGCGGACTGTTGCCTTTTAGCTGCTCTCTTTGGTTTTGGGTTTTTGGGGTGCCTATTGAGTATGTTTATACTCACCCCTACACGGGCTTTCCCGTACATGTTTGTGTCTTGCGCAGACCACAGGCCTTTCGACAGAGTCCCAGGAGGACCCAGAGCGGGCGGTGCTAAGTGAGTGAGACTGACCGGGGTGTTTGCCGGTGCGGTGTCGAGGGAGCTTCCCGGCGGTGTTTTTGGTAGCGTTCCCCTTATTCAGAGCAGGTTGGACGCGCTTTTGTAGTTTCTTTTGGTGGGCCCTGTTTTGCCCTTTTTGTACTTCTGTTGTACTCTGGTTTGGGATAGATGTATGAATGCATTTTCTTTTCAGTTTTATATATCTCTACACTTTTGCATGGAGGTGTATGTGGGTGCGTGTATACATGTACCTTAGGCTAATGCCTCCCATGTGTGTGATAGCCTACTCGGCGCTAGTCGCCAGCCCCTGGCCTATTGGAGGCGGGCTTGGGGAGTCGCGGCTCGAGCCCCGTTGGGTCGGGTCGTGACAGGGTTATACCATGATAAAACATTTATGAAACCCACTTCATTTCATAGGTTATTTAATTATGAATTTATTATGAAAACTATTTTTCTCCATAGGTTATGATATGATAAAAATTTTATAATAACTATTTCATTTCATGGGTTATGATATGATGTTTATGAAACCTATATCTTTTTATGGGTTATTATATGATGAGTGTTTTTGTTATCTTATGGAACACATATGTATGATTTCATTATGTGATAGGTGTGACCTATATGACCCTAAAATTAATTGGGAAAATATTTATAAATATCCTGATATATATAGGACTGGAATGAGTATTGAACTCAGTAAATTAATATAGGGCTAGAATGAGGAGTGAACTTGGATCAATAATATAGGGTTGGAATGATGAGTGATCTTTTTTTAATAATACAGTACTGGAATGAGGAGTAAAATCATTTCAGTAATACATGATTGTAATGAGTAAAATCATTTCAGTAATAAATGGCTGATATGAGGAGTGAATTCAATTCAGTAATATAAGGCTATAATGATGATTGAACTCTGTTCGATAATACAAGACTGTAACGGGGAGTGAACCTGGTTTAGTAATGGATTTTTTCCACTCTGGTGGTCTTGGAAGTTATCCTTGACTAATATGAAATGATTTTCTATGCTTATTTATATTTTAAAAATTCCATATCTTATTCCTATGTTGTGATTTTATGTCTTGTTATCTTGATTACTATATAATTCATGTCTTATGAACTGTCAATATTTATTCCATGACTAATGTATATGATATTTTATATGTAGGGAATGATCTTCAAATGTTATTCTCATTTTCTCATACCCTTATGCTCATGTTATTCCTAAGTATCTCCTTTATTTACCCTTACTGAAAATCTAAGCTCACCCTTTCTTATGTTTACTTTCTCTAAGTTATGAAGAAATGTTTTTAGTAGGAGTACTAAATAGGAAGATATTTGTGGGAAACATTGAAGATATTTCACGAGACTAGAAGATTGGGTTCAAAGTTTTCAAAGACACTAAAATATTATAGTCCACAGGCATGTACTTTTTTATGTTCTCAATATTCATCTAAAATGATGTAATATCCTTGTATGTTAATCTTGGGTCACTATATACCCTTAAAAAAGTGTCTCAAGTCCTTTATTTTCAAAGGATACTTCAATATAATTTCCAAATTCTTAGTATAAGTATTACTTACCCTTTTACATCCTTTATTTCTCCTTCCCATACACCCTTCTCCAAAACATTCAAACTATATTTATATAATCACATTATTATAAATAATATACTTATATATTATTATATTTATGGTATAACCATTATCTATTAACCTCCCATTCAATAGAAAAAATAAAAATATTTCTCATGCATGTGTGTGGATTTTCGCCTCCATGAACAGCACATTTAATTTTTCATAACCACATTTCAAGTTTGGTTATAGAAATGGGTTTAGTGAATATATATTTTATTTATTTCATTATTTATATTCTATAAATATAAATTAGTCATTCTATAATTAATTTTTGAAATAAGCGGTCATTGTAAAACTAACCGCTTAAAACAAACATACCAAGAGGAAAAGCGGTTTATTTATAAGTTACAACTTCTTTTTAAATTATCTTATTCTTATAACTCATACAAATTTTTATTAATTACCTTAATAACATTAAAAATCATTATAAATTTTTTATAATTATATTGTAATAAAATAATATATTTTGTAGTCATACTCACAAATAGATTGTATCATGTCCTTGTTAGGGAAATTTAACCACCTACATGAATAATACTATAAATATATATCAATGATGTATTTGGAAAATAAATATTGGATAATAATTAGTAAATAGTTATTTTTTTGGTTTTTTAATGTCAATATAAACATTTAACTCGTTAATTTAGACAACATCATATGCTCGCTATAAATTACTAAAACAAGCTCGACACTGACATCATCATCATGAATAATAAAAAAATACATATGAAATGAAAATATAATATTATAAATAATTAAAAATAATCAATAATTGTACCTTTTATGATCTTTAAATGATTATATTTAGCAGAATAATGAATAAAAACACAATAATTATGAAACTAGTTCAAAATGATCAAGATTACTCACACCCAATATTGAAAATGGAAAATAACTAACTAATATACATTTAGATAATAATTATAAATTATGTTTATAAAAGTTTATATATGTGTAAATTTTTTTGAAATAGTTTATTAAAATATTTATGTTCTTATATAGGATCTTAGAGTGAATTTAAATAAGAAACGAAATAAGGTAAGGATTTTTCATCTCAAATAATTTCTTTGTGGAACATTTATGTTATAAACTGTGTTTTTCATTGTATAGTGAATTTTATACCCATGGATTTATTTTTATCATAGTTGTTTTTATTCATGGAAAATATTAAGCCAAATCAATTCTTTTTCATTAAATTTTATTTGAACCAGTTATTACCTCAGTTGCGGGGCTTTTTTGGTAACTCAATTTTAATTCAATGAGTTATAATATTTCATATTGAAATTTTCTTGGGTTCTTCCACCCAAATATTTTACTATATGGTATTTTCAATTCCTATTTTTGAAAATAAAGCTTTAACATAAAATGAATTTTTACTCTATGGGTTTTTAACAAAGGTGTTTTCAAAGTATTAAAAAGGTTCTTTTTCTTTCATTATCAAATGTTTCATCTTTAGCTCCACATTCCCTAAAGAAAAATTTATTTAATTTTCAAGACTCAATTATTGAATATTATTTTTAAAAGTGAATTTTTTAAAAATATTTCACTTTTACTTTTTTAAAATAACTTTTGAAAGGACACATAACTTCATCTTTTTTGATAATATTAAAAATATTTTCTAAAATATTAGTTCAAGTTTTGTTTCATGTGAAAACATTTTTATTCCACCTTTATAATTTGATATTAAATTTTCTCTATAATTTTTCATGTTTTCTAAAATAAACTATTTTTCTTAAGTTTTTATAATATATTTATTTTAAAATTTATTCAAAATGACAAGGATATTTCTTATTTCTGAAGTGATTTGTCTAAAACATTAAAAAATTGTTTGTCAATTCATTATCATTTAGTGAAACTTATAATTTATCAAGGATGTTATTCAAATTTTATCATAAAAATTATTTCTCTATATAACTTTTTTAATGTTTTTCTATCAAATATATGATCCTTCACTTCCATTGTATTTCTAATCATCCACTGTGAATAGTCATAACATTTCTTACAATGCCTTTTCATTATGAACAGTCTATATTTCCTTCCATTGATTTGAAGTTCCTAGTCAGGATCCAAGTATCACTGAGGGGGGGGGAGGGGTGAATCATTGATATCTTTTTCTTTTTAAGTTTCCTTCTTTTTGAAACAACTTTACCCTCCTGTTAAAGATTTTATTCCCTAATGAACACACACAACCACAGGAACACAAGATTTACAGGGTTCACTACTCAACAAGAGTAGCTACGTCCTTGGTATGGTATGGAAACAATCCAGTACCACAAAATCCACTAGAAAACAACATTTGATGTGGAATACAACGAGTAGGATATACCCTTACACTCGTGTAGCACTTTGAAAACAATACGATAATGTGTGTGCTCCCTCTTAGCACAAATAGGGTAATGTAATGGTTCTGTGCTTCTTAATGAACTTTCACAAATCAAATCTTTCAAAACAATTATTCACTCTACTACCCATAAGCTGGTAAGAACCACCTGGTGCAAATAGATTGTGCTCCACCTATTTGTGCGCCACTCAGCTTGCACTCCACCTGCTTGCGCGCTACTCAGCTTGCATGCCTCCCTACTTGCGCGCCACTCAACTTGCACGCCTCTCTGCTTGCGTGCATCCCTGCTTGCATGCCACCTGTTTGCGCGCCACTTACTACTTGCACGCCACTATTGTGCACAGCTCACAACTTACATGTCACTTTTGGATTATACACAACACACTTCTTGAAGACTCATCCTTGCTTGTGCACATCCCTGCTTGCGCGCCACTTCTGCTTGTGTGCCACCCTACTTGCGCGCCTTATAAATAACCCTCAGCTTGCGCGCCACTAACAACTTGTGCACCACTTCTATTTGTGATCCACTTTCTACTACTTGAAAAATCAGATTTGAGAGTTTTTTCTTAAGTTTTGAGCATTAAAAAATGAGGAGGCTATTCTTCTATTTATAGTCATTTTGGTGATTTGTGTGGCACATACACTTGTGCGCCGCTCCATCACTTGCGCGCCACTCCATCACTTGCGCGCCGCTCCAGCACTTGCGCGCCGCTCCAGCACTTGCACGCCGCTCCAGCACTTGTGCGCCGCTCCAGAACTTGCACGCCGCTCCAGCACTTGCGCGCCGCTCCAGCACTTGTGCGCCGCTCCAGCACTTGCGCATCGCTCCAACACTTGCGCGCCCCTCCAGCACTTGCGCACCGCTCCGGCACTTGCACGACACTTTCTTTCCTTTGTCATATTTTGATATGAGGATGTTTAAATATGTCTTGCATGAAACATACACTTGTGCACCACAAATACTTGCACGCCACACTTGTGCACCACTTTTGACTTGCGCGCCCCTTTCTTTCTTTTTCCAAAAACACTTCTTTACTCTCTCTATCCTTCATAAGGTTTTCATCACAAGTTCCCAAAACTTATGATATTTGTGAAATACAAATCAGAAAAGAATCATCATAGCTAAAATGGAAAGTACTGAAACTTCCCTATCTTCTATCAGCATCATTCCTTCCGATCAGAATTATATATGACTAGCATCATAATTTCTCCCTCTTTCCATAGTAAGTCTTGCATCACAAGTTCTCCTAAATTATGATATTTTTTAAATACATATCATAAAATCATCATCTGGTTTTCAAATTTTTTATAAAGTGATTTGATTTATCTTATTTGACAACAAAAAACAAAACTCTGTAAAAGAAAACTCTTCTTACATCCTTATCCATAAATCTTGGTCCCAATAATCTCCCCCTTTGGATTTTTTTGTCAACCAAGATTCATAAATCACTAAACTTTGTAACCTTAATCAATGGATTACTTATCAAAAATTCTAATCCTATGTGAGCTAACTCATTGTAGGAAACAAGAATTATTGACAGCTAAAACCATGCTGTCCAAAAGTAGTGACTGTGAAATCTAATGATCGTATCTCCTCAACCTTATTCAGAACATCTTTCAAGATTTTACTTCAGCATTCATCACTTCTTCAACTTTCCAAGAAAAAAACATTGTTTCCTACAACCACTCCAACAAATAGTTAGAATAGTTCACACACATACATGCTGGATTCACAGCTTACCCACAACTCCCCCTTTATGCATGCATCTATAAGGATAGATTTATGAAACAATTATCCCCCTTGACAACACTATCCATAGGCAAGATGATAGTGGGGACAGAAACACATACCTTAACCTTGATGATGAGGTTGGACACCCATGTTCAACCTTAATTTTGCAAATGGTTCTTTCGATAAAGGTTTGGTGAATATATCAGCAACTTGTTCAGATGTAGGAACATACTCCAGCCTTAATTCATTATTCTCCACCTGCTCTTTGATGAAGTGGTAATTTATATCAATGTGTTTTAAATAAGAATGTTGTGCCGGATTTGTTATAAGATTTATTGCACTCTGATTGTCACAACCCAAGAGCAATGGTAGCTTTACTTCAACTAGTAGATATTTTAACTGAGTCTTCATCCACATTAGTTGAGTTGCAGCTTGATTAGTAGCAACATACTCCACTTCAATTGTGCTAAGATTTACTAAATTATGTTTCTTGGTATTCCAACTAACACAACTTTTCCCCAGAAAGAAAACTCCACCATATGTGGATCTTTGATCATCCACATTTCCTGCCCAATCAGCATTAGAATACCCGAATAGATCAATATTTCCTGATCTATCGTACCTTATTCCAAAATTTTTTGTGCCTTTGATATATCTAAGAATTATTTTTCTAGAAATCAGATGTGATTATTTAGGATCACTTTGAAGTCTTGCACATAAAGTGATAGCATAGACGATGTTGGGTCTTGAGGTAGTCAAATACAACAGACTTCCAATCATCTTTTGAAACTCTTTCTGATCAACTTCTTTGCCTTCTCTATCTTTAGAAAACTTGGTTCCCACTGAGATAGGTGTGGACACTGGTTTTGAATTTTCCATGCCAAACTTATTCAGAAGTTCCTTAGCATATTTTTCTTGAGACAGGAAGACATGATTCCTTTTCTGTGAGATTTGTAGCCTAAGAAAGTATTTCATTTCACCTAGGATGGACATCTCAAATAACTTCTTCATCTCCTTAGAAAATCTTTCACATGATCTTTCATCATTCCTAGAAAAGATAAGGTCATTGACATAAACAATAATGATCAGTGAAAACTCCTGACACTCCTTGATGTAAAGATTGTTATCAACTCTACCTTTCTTAAAATTCACCTTCTTCAAGAAAGTATCTAATTTAGAATACCATGCCATTAGAGATTGTTTTAGCCCATACAAATCCTTCTTCAACCTAAACACATAGCATTCATCTTTTCCAATAACAAATCCACAAGGTTGATCAATTTAAACTTCCTCATCAAGTTCACCATTCAAGAATGCGAATTTTACATCCATTTGAAAGATTTTGCAACCTCCTTGTGCAACAATGGAAAGAAATATTCTGATTGTTTCTAATCTTGCCACTAGAGTAAAGGTTTCATAAAAATCAATGCCTTCAATTTGTGAATACCCTTTTCAAACCAATCTTTCTTTGTTTCTTATTACTTTACCCTCTTCATTCAGCTTGTTACGGAAAACCCACTTTGTACCAATAATGTTCTTGTTTTCCATCTTGGGTACAAGTTCCCAAGTATTATTCTTCTCTATGTAATCAAGCTCTTAATTTATAGCATGAACCCATTTTGGATGCTCAAATGCTTCATTTGCATCATTCGGTTCAACTTTCAAATAAAGAGAAGTATGTGATATATCATTCGTTGTTATTCTTGTTTGAACCCTCTAATTCTTATCTCCAATAATGTTCTGAGCCTCCACTTGCTTCCTCAACCTAGGATGATTTGTTTGAACTCCATCCTCATCACTTTAGATCTATGAGTCGTATTCCTCTTCTTGAGTAGGATTAACACAGTCTGCATCATTATCAGAATTGTTGACAAAATATTCTCTATCCTTCTCGACTTCTACATCAACATATGACTTCTTTTCTTTCTCAGCATTTTAAACAACTTTTACATCTGAAGAATCAATAAATATTCATGTTTATTTATTGAGGCATCTATATCCTCTTCCTTCTGGAGCATAGCCAATAAAAATTCTTCCATATCCTCTTTGCTCAAACTTTCCCAGGTTTCCACCTTTCTTCTTTATAATACATGGACTCCCAAAGACTCTAAAGTGTTTCAAACTTGGAGTTTTTTCATAGAACATTTCATATGGAGTCATATCTAAGATTGGCCTATAGAAACATCAGTTCTGAATATACACAACAGTTCTCATGGCTTTCCTCCAATAATAATGAGAAAGACTATGTTCAAGTAACATAGTTCTCCTCATTTCCACCAGACTTCGATTCTTTCTTTTAGCAACCCCATTTTGTTGAGGTGTGTATGGTGAACTGAACTCATGCCGAATTCCATGTTTCTCAAGGTAACTTACAAACTCTTCATTCTTATACTCTCCACCATTATCAATTCTAAACTTCTTCACTGAATACTCACATTCCTTCTCTGCTTTCCTCCTAAAACTCTTAAACTTTTTTAGAGCATCTAACTTATGTCTCATGTACATAACACAAGTAATGCAATTAAAGTCTTCAATGAAAGTAATGAAGTACTTATCTCCATTTGTAGATTTATTTCTCATTGGTCCACAAATATCAGAGTGTATGAGTTCCAATGGTCTTTTTGAGCGAATTTCAACTCTCTTATGAATAGAGTTTTAATCTTCCCTTTCTCACAAATAGTGCAACATCAATCTCTTCTTCTTGGTAAATCAGGCATATCTCGAACACTATCTATCTTTGATAACTTTCACATATTTCTATGACACATATGTCCCAACCTTTTATGCCATAACTGATTTTCATCCACTACACCCATGTAACAAGAGTTCTGCACTTCACCAACATGGAACAAATTCCCTCTTGTACGTTGGCCTCTTGTAACTATGTTTCCATAATTTTCACTTTTAAAAAAAATCCATCTTTTCTAAAGATAACTTTGTTGCCCTCATCACAGAGTTGTGACACACTAAGTAGGTTATGTTTCAACCCATAAACATATATTGTTTTCCTAGATTTCATCTTTTATTTTCCAATAATAGTTGATCCAACACCTTTGATCCTTAGAGATTCATCATTTCCAAATGTCACTGTTTTTTATTTGAAGTATTTCACATTATTCATCAGCTTTAAGTCTCCTGTCATATGAGAGGAACATACACTATCAAGAATCCATATACGTTCTCCTTTTGTATCTTTAAATGTATTTTCAACAATAAGAGCTTTTTGTTGTTCCATTTCCTCCACTTTCTATTGTGCTTCCTCCAATTTCCTAGCCAAGTCAATGTGTTCTGGCTAGACAACCATGCACTTTTTATTTTCGGACTTATCATACCTGACCCTTTTATCTTTCAAAAACTCTAGTTTTTGACAATTATTAAGAATATTTTGTTTCTCTGGTAACACAATAAAGTAGCCCTTGGAAAGATGTCCAGTTCGATCACATCTTTCACAAATATTTTCCAATAGTTGGAACTTATTCTCAACTTTCACACCAGTCTTCTCAGATATCTTATGAAATTTATTTGGAGACTTTCTATTTTGAAACTATTGAATCCCCCTCAATCCTTGTCCTTAAAAAATTGTGGAATAGTTGTAAAGTTTTTGGTTGAACTAACACATATTTTCCATGTGTTCGAATCCACCAGAATACCAGTAGTAACCATAGAAATAATATTTTCCTTTGAAACTTATATACTGACCAGATTTGTGAACACACTTTTCAACAACCTTTTTAATAGAACTATGTTGACCATCAATATTGATGTTTTCATTTGTAACTTTCTTCCTCGGTTCAAATTTATCAGTACCAGAAGAATTATATATCTTTCTTGACTCAAGATTTTTATGCACTTCTGATTTTTCAGCATTGCTAAATTTTTCCACATACATGGTCTTTCTATCCTTGTTATTATTAGAAACAGTTCCATATTTCATTTCAACCTTTGAAGGTATCTTTTGTGGATCCTTATTTGGTTTATTCTTATTGGAACATTCACCAACTTTTGTGATAGACTTTTTGAAACTGGTACTCATTTCTTCATCTTTATAAAGTTTTTGTTGGACAAGTTCCAACTCTTCTTATTTTTTCCTTTAACTTTACTTCAATATGATCATTGGAGTTATTTGTATTCTCAAGATAATTCTTCATATTATCAATCTCTTTTTCCATAATGATTTTCTCATCAGTAAAACCTTCTTGATTGTTTAATGTGGAATTTTCATTTATCAACTTCTTGTTTTCATTCTCAAGCCTTCTGACCTTTCTCAAACATTCCTTCAACTCTTCTTTAAGATACTATTCAAGTTGAGTTTCTTCTTCTTTAGTACTACTGCTCTCATAATCATCATTATTCACTATTGCAAAAAAGGCACTCTCCCTAGCTTTCTCAGCAATAGAATTTTCAGATCCAGTCTCACTATCATCATCTTCTTCACTTTTCGAAAACAGACTTCTTCTTTTTTATTTGAAGAACTTTTTATCCTTACCTCTTCTAGAATATTTATCTTTTCCATCCTATTTATTACAAGACCTTCTTGGTCTTCTATCTTCTTCATCACTGTCTTCATATTTCCCTTTTTGAGGGAAATTAGATACAAAGTGTCCAACAGCTCCACATTCAAAACATTTCAAAGGGAGTTTCCCTTTGTATTTCCCTATGCCTCTTTTAACATTTTTATAAAACAAGGTTAAAATTTCATCAAAATTTTGACATACCTCATTTTCAGATTTGGATTCACCAACTTCTTATTCAGTATGAATTTTCTTTGACCTCTCTTTCTTTTCTTTCTTGAAAGACATTTCTCTATCGTCTTTTTCTTTGCTCTTCATGGTCTTCTCCCTTCTCATCTCATAAGTGATTAGAGTACTATGAAAATCATCAATAGATAATGTTTCAGGGTCTCTATATTCTAATGAAGATTCTTTATCATCGAACTTGTCAGGAATAATTCTAAATATTTTTTTCGACAACTGTAGAATCCTCCAACATTTCACCAAGACATCTGATTGTACTGACAATATAATTTATCCTGGTAAATAAATCCACAACAGATTCAGATACTCCCATTTTCAAGTATTCATACTTTAGTCTCCAAATTTTTATTTTATCCTTCTTCACTTTTGTATTTCCTTCATAGATGTTCTTTAGTTTGTCCTAGATTCTTTTGGCTGTAGCAACACCTTTCACTCTTAAAAATTCACTCTCAGAAAGAGATGAGAGTAATGTATTTTTAGCTCTTCCATCATTCTCAAGATTCTTCTTATCGATAGAAGTAAGAGGAACCCTGTCATCAATAGAAATAAATCCATCTATTGTAGTTTCAAGGACTTCATATCCAAGAGACATAAGATAAGGCATCATTCAGTCCTTCCAGATGTGATAGTTATTTCCATCAAAAATCAGAATCCCCTTACTATTCACGCAATTTATATTCTTCATCACAACTTCTCTTCAACCACTTTAGGAAAGAATAAACGAAGGGAACCTGTCCCTCTAATACCAATTGAAGTTCCCAATCAAGATCCAAGTATCACTGAGAGGGGGAGGTGGTGAATCAGTGATATATTTTTCTTTTTAAGTTTCCCTCTTTTTGAAACAACCTTCACCTCCTGTTAAAGAGTGTATTCCCTGCTTAACACACACAACCACAAGAACACAAGATTTACAAGGTTCACTACTCAACAAGAGTATCTACGTCCTTGGTATGGTATGAAAAAAATTCAGTACGAAACAATCCACTAGAAAACAATCCTTTGATGTGGAATACAATGAGTAGGATATACCCTTACACTCATGTAGCACTTTGAAAACAATCCAATAGTGTGTGTACTCCCTCTTAGCACAAATAGGGTAATGTAATGGTTCTATGATTCTTAATGAACTTTCACAAATCAAATCTTTAAAAACAATTCTTCACTTTCCTACACAGAAGCTGGTAAGAACCTCCTGGTACAAACCGCTTGTGCGCCACCTATTTGTGCACCACTCATCTTGTGTGCCACCTGCTTGCGTTCTACTCAGCTTGCACACCTCCCTTCTTGTGCACCACTCAGCTTGTGCACCTCCCTGCTTGGGTGCCTCCCAGCTTGTGTGCCACCTGTTTGCATGCCACTTACTACTTGTGTGCCAATATTGTGTATAGATCACAACTTGCATGCCACTTTTGGCTTATACACAACACACTTCTTGAAGACACCTCCCTGCTTGCACATCGCCTTGCTTGCGTGCCACTTCTTCTTGTGTTCCACCCTACGTGCGCGCCTTATAAATAACCCCCAACTTGCATGCCACTGACAACTTGCATGCCACTTCTGTTTGTGATCCACTTTATACTACTTGCGCAATTAGAGCTTAAATTTTTTTCTTAAGTATTGAGCATTAAAAAATGAGGAGGCTAGTCATCTATTTATAGGCATTTTGGTGACTTGTGCCCCACATACACTTGCACGCTGCTCCAACACTTGTGCGCTACTCCAGCACTTGTGTGCCACACTTGCACACCACTTTTGAATTGTGCACCGCATTATTTCTTTTTCCAAAAACACTTTTTTACTCTCCATATCCTTTATAAGGATTGAATCACAAGTTCTCCAAACTTATGATATTTTTGAAATACAAATCAGCAAAGCACCGTCATAGTTACAATGGAAAGTACTGAAACTTCCCTATCTTCCAGCAGCATCATTCCTTCTAATCAGAATTGTATATGACTAGCATCATCATTTCTCCCCCTTTCCATCGTAAGGCTTGCATCACAAGTTCTCCTGACTTATGATATTTTTAAAATACATATTAGCAAAGCATAGTCTGGTTTTCAAGTCCTTTACAAATTGAATTGATTTAGATTTTTTGAAAACAAAAAACAATACTCTGTAACAACAAACTTTTCTTACTTCCTTATCCATACAACTTGGTTCCAACATGATTTAAGGGTGTTAATATAGTTTTTATTCCTCAATTGATTGGTAATATTATTGTATTAACCATATACCCTTTATTTATATGGTATAAATACTATATGCTTTATTATATTGATTGAATAGTATTTTCCTAAAAAGACACTGAATATATTTGGATTCCATTTGTTTCCATATATTCTTTATAATTTTTTGAATGAAACCAATTTTCTTTCCATGGGTTATTTATGGTATTAAAATTGAATTGTTTTAATTGGAAAGTTTTTTGAAGCCCATTATTATTCATGGGTTTTAATGATGTGATGATTAGATAGTTTCTTATAGAACATGTGTGTATGGTTAATCTTTAAGTGACAGGTGGGAACTATATAGCCCTCCAATGCATTGGAAGAAGCTTTAAATCTCCTGAGATAATTTTAAAACAAGTAGTGATACTCAATCCAAAATGGGAAATAGGTTGTGATGTGAGATTCACTCTGGGAAATGGGTGAGTGAAGCCTGGTCCACAAAGGAAAATAGGTTATTTAAGCCTCATCCACTAAGGTAAACATGTTATGATACATGATCGACTATGTTATTATTTATATGCTTATTAATGTGCCACAATTCTCAAGTGTTCCTTGTTTTATGATATTTGGAATTTTTATGAGGCATTTTTATATTATTCATTGATTTATGATCTATTATTTATTGGGTATGACTTTCTTATATATCTGAATTATACCCATATGTTCATCTTATTCTCACTTATGATCTTTGATCTTTATCACTTAGGTTTACCCTTACTAAGCATCTGATCTCACCCCTTTATAATGTTTCCATTTTCCTAGGTTATGAAGATAAGAAAAATATGAAATGTGTAGAAGAGTATCTTAAGAATAGAATTTTTGGAAGATATTGAAGACTTGTTATGGATTAATCAGTTGCTTATATAGTGGGTAAAACATCCATTAGTTGAAAAATAAATGATTTTTATTAGTTAATTTTATTTACTAATTCTCTAAAACTCTAAAACTAAAAGGTATTGGGAATGTATTGTAATGAAATATTTTCTCTATTTCTTTTAATTATATGGTTATTTCAGAAAAATTTCATACGAACTATGCTATGATCTCCCACTACTTATGTGTAGTGCCTATACTAGTTATTATTTACTTCTCTATATTTTATTGTTTGTAATTCTTCCTTATTGTTTTTTTGGTATATTTAACCTCTCACTTCACATCCTAAAAACTAAATTACTGATTTTCCTCTATGATAGTCAAACTGCATTCACTGGATCCATTTATTCCCTCACAATTAGCATCATAGCTTGTAATAGGTCTAAGTTATGTCATCCTCTAAGTTAAAAAGTTGAGAAGTTTGATGGTGAGAATGATTTCAATATATAGAGAATTAAGATGTTTGGACTTATAGTCCATAATATACTTGAATACTCCTTACACAATCCTATAAAACTCATAATTACCATTTCTTCTGATGGTCAGTCTGCCACATCATTTGTAGATATCGACCCTAGTGTTTTAGAAAACGCTCATTATACGTTACTCTTAACCTTAGGAGAAAAAGTTCTTTATGAAGTTTCCCATGAAACCAATTTTAAGGAAATATGTTTAAAACATGAACATATATATATATGAACAAAAACTTGCTTATTCATCTTTATAGAAAAATGATACTTTATACTTTTAAGATGAATCCTATTTCATATTTTTGTATTCATTATGAAAAGTTTAATAAAGTTCTCCTAAATTTAGATAATATAGATATCAAAGTTAAAAATAAAGATCAATATATTATGATTTTAACCTTTATTAATGATTATTTTATTTTGTTAAAATATTTGATGATGTCTGGTCATGATTCCATAACATTAGAAGATGTTAAGGATATTTTTTTGTCTCATGATATTCAAACGTGTTGTTTAAAGGAAGAGGGTAATGGGTTTAAAACCAAAGAACAAATGTTGATTGTTAGTTGTATGAACAGAAACAATGAGAAAGAGTATATGGAACTGATTTAATAATTTTTGGTGTTTTATATGTGGTGGATACAACCATATTAAAAGGTATTTTACATGTTTGAAAAATGATGATAATATGGACCAGAAAAATATGGTGTGTCCAGGTTTTGAAACTATGTATATTCTTTATCTTAGTTTAGAAATAATTCAACTATAAATAGGTACAATGTCTAGGTAGTATCATTTCTGAATTTCTAGGATTGGACCTTCTATGTTTGTAGAGGCCACCAATGGTACAAGGCGATTCTTTGGTATAGTCTAAGCCGTTCAGGCTTAGGTGGATATCTTTCTCCTATCAACTTCTTAGTTTTGGTTTTAGAGTGTTTCTACTACCTTTTACTACTAGAAGTATTTTGATCTTTTCAAAGTTTTCATGTTCACTCTATTTTTTCCCCAATGAGGGTTGTGTGTTTATAGGTATCTGCATGCTTGGGAGTTGATGGATTCAATGGAGACTTGGGTAATTTTGGTAACTTGTGTTTTTTTAACAAAGTTGCTTCATTTTATTTTTGATAATGATTTAGTAGTATGATATCAGTATAATAGTAGGTATGGGTATGTCATGTGCCACCATGGAATGCACTAGGAGTGTTCATTATGGGTGGATACTGTAGTATTAGGTTTATTTTTGGTTAATAAACATTTTTCTGAACCTACTGGTAGGCTAGATAGGCCTTGTAAGAACACAATTTGTTAATTTTTATAGTTTAATTTGAAAGGTGGATATTTGTTTAAATTAGTTTTCAAAATTAAATAATTGGTTCATTTTTTCCATGAAAAATTATTTGAGTTTATTATTATTAAGAAAATTGTATTTCATTTGCTAAATTCTATTTATAGGCCTTTATATAGGCTTGCGGTACATTTGGGACTTAATGTGAACTATTTTCTACTAGGTTATTGGGATTCTGTTTTACTGGGGTTCTTAGGTTTGGTTTCATTTTGGAGCTTCTTTGGGTGGTCTCCTGGTTGTTGATCACTACTTGATCAAACGACACCTAGTGTGGATTTTGTGTTTTCTTAGTGATCTGAATCATTATTTTTTATCCTATATATTGTTTCCATGTGTCACAAGTTTTGTTCAATCCATTTCACCTATATGATCTTCTTGATTCGTTTGTGCTCCCTTAGCCAAACACATGTACCCCTCATCTGCCACACCTAACACCAGCTTCTTACCTAACCTTTATTTCCCTACACCTTATTTATTTATTTTTAAGAGAGTGATATATGTGCTTATGTTATATCTTAATAAGCTTCGAGTTCCCTAGTTCTTCGATGCCCCATTTTAGAGTAAAGATAGTTTGGGAGAGAGGTATAAGTATCACTAATCCTCTTCCACACCTATGTAGCCCATGTTCTGGTAATCATCTATTGTGAAGAGATTAACCCTTGGGATATCTGTCTAGACAGCATAATTTTCAAGATTCTAAAACTATGCCAGTGTTGTTTCTCCTTCAAGGGATCTTGGATCTAGCCTTGTGATATTGTTCCTTTTATTTTTCGACTCTGCATTGTTTTTCTTTATTCTTCTTAGTCTGTGTTGGGGTTAGTGTGTGTGATTCTATCCTACCTGGGGGTGTATATTACCATCCATGGTCTCGTTTTTTTCATGAGTCCCAAGAGTCACAAGGAACTCATGCACGGATAGTTTATATGGTCTTCTTGTGTTTCTCTTTATTGTTTCATCTCTATTATATACCTATTCATTTTTTACATTATAATAAATCATTATGGTGGTGTTCTTATCATGTATTAATATAAAACTGGTCCAAACCATATAAATCTCATGTGTTATTTACTTTTCCACTTTTTCTTGTTTTTTTCCATTTTTATTATTTTTTTTATTTCTTTGAACCAATCACTTCACATCCTAAAAACCAATTTACCATTTTTCCTCTATGAGAGTCAAACTGCCTTCACTAGAAATGTTATATCCCTTATAATAATTGAATAAAAACTCATTCTGTAATCAATGGTAATTAAAAAATTAAATCAACACTTTAAAATAAAAAATCCATTTTAATTATAATTCAATATATATTTTTAATATATTCATCTTAAGATAGTGGAATGACTTTTTTAGTGATAGAGACATGGAAGGGTAGTCAATAGTGGTGGTTGTAGAGCCCATGCTTTCATGAATTTGTGGAATTTTCACTGGAGGATGTTTGGTTTGGTAGTGGTGTTCATGGATTCAAGCATTAGAGGTAGCATATCTATGTTAGTGAAAGTGGATTCATCCAACATAGAAAGCAGGCATGAACGGTGGTAGAGGATTGGACTGACATTGGGTGTTCAATTTTGGGTTCTCAATTCCCTTAGACCTTAGGGTCACATTTGGTCTTTGACCACTAGGCCTTCAGATCATCTCCAGTCCTTTGGATCATTGGGCCTCTAGGAAACTCTAAGTTGTAGGTGACATGATTAGGCCAGTCTTTTTCTTAAAGCATTGGTAGGTAGTACAATACGCTGTGAAAATATCATTGGGTGGGAAACCTCAAAAAAGGTATGGGTGTGTTGAAATCCACCATCAACCATCAATATTGAAGGATGGATGGTCACCCAACCTCATGGATTTCTATATATTTTTTTCAGTCACGTGGTGTGGAGTATCATGTTGTTGTTAAACTATGATCACAAGAATCATAAAGTGGGTGGATCGAAAGAGTGATGGGTGTGCTGGAATCCATATTCTGGTCCTCTCCGACACTACAATATGGGATATATTGTATCTATTCATATTTTTTCATACCATCATGGTGCATCTTTTGGAAGGGGTGATGTAAAACCCTTAACCAAAAACATTAGTGCAATTACTCTGGAAGGGGGGCGATGACACATCTGATTGGCTCTTTTTATGGAGTTTTCTACCCCTAGGGCATTCAGTTCATTATCTTTAATAGGGTAATTTTATGGTCTTATGGGTCAATGGGTCCTTTGGACCATGTTAATGCCTTCGGGTCATGTATCTCTAAGGCCTTCGTGACTTTGGTCCCATGATCCATGTATTGGGTCCCCCCTAACCGAGTTTAAAAGGTATTTTCATTCTTTTATAAAATATTTCTTTCCCCTCCACCTATTTTAAAAAAATTAATTCCACCTCAAATATATATTCTCAAAAATATCTAATCAATCCATAAAAGATCATCCCAAGAATTCTAAAACCATTCAAATACTTATAAAAATAATCATAAACATATAATGAATATTCTTCCAAAGTATTTAATAATTATAACATAGAATAATTAACAATTTGAACCACCAAGAATTAATGTTTTACACTGATTATTCAATGACCACCACATGTTTGCACAGAATATCAATATATAATGAATTAGGAAATAAAACACCATTTAAATAACAAAATCATTAATAAAATATATAAAAATGACATGGAAACATTATGAAATAAGACCACATCAAATTCACCTATATATGTCCATTGATTATCCCTGAGTAATTAATTCAACAATCTTAACAAAATGGAATTTAATATCAAAATTAATAATTATATTTCACAAAAGAAAGAAATTTTAGAATGTGTTTTTCTCCATAAAATTTCACTAGAAAAAATGAGTTATTCCACCCACAAAATTAAAATATTTTGAAAAATATGATTTCTTATTTTAAAATAATGATCAAATTTGAAATTATTTAAATGAATTTAACCATCCTCATTAAAATTCTCAAATTTATCTTTCAAAATTAGATTTTTCTCTATAGTAAACACACACACAACATAATAATTGATCGATAATTAAACATTGAAATAATTAATTTAATAATACCAAAAAATAATGATAGATAAGTGAGTTTAATAAATAAATAAAAAAAATTCATAATTAAAAGAAATTAATTCCTCAACTTCAACACAACATAGCTCAACCATGGATTAGAATTACATTTTCCAAACAACTTGAATGAAGAATTTATAAACTTAATTCAAATCAAGAATTTAAAATTCACTTGAAAAATGTATATATACATACAAAATTTCACCAATAATGTATTTTTAAGATGGAAATAAAAAATATGTTATTATATTAAATACATGGAGAAAATAAATTGTTTTATCACTCCAAATAAATCAAAATAATCTCAAATTTTTAGAAAAAATCACTCATTGATAATGAAAAATAACACTCAAGAATAAGAAATTTCAAAAAACAAATAAAGTAAATTGTACTTGAACTCTATGAAATATGGTTTAACACAATAAATATCATTCCCATACACTTAAAACACAACATTTTCCCATATGTTGAACTCTAGGGTGGAATTGACATTAACACCCAAAGTTCAAAAAGATTTTTCAATTATAGTATCTCAAAGTAAGCACAACGGCCTCACAAAATCTCAAATCAATATGTTTTCCATAAAATACATAAAATTATAAAAAAATTAGTATGTACATGTATGTTAATGATGGAAGTTCAAAAAGATACCTACTTACATCCAAAAAATTATATAAGAAACTAATTTCAATATAAAACAAATTCAATGTCGCATTGACAATCATTTCAATAAAATATCTAACTATAAAATAGGGGTAGCATAAAACATATTTCCATAACATTAACTACTAAAACATAAATGAAAAAATTTAAAATAATAATCTCTTGATAGTGGTAGCTTTCTCTACTAAAATTAATCCAAGTCACTCAATTTTCTTACTATAGAAATGAGCCTGATTATTTTAATAAAGAACCTAAAAAATAAAAACTAATCGTAACATTAGAATACATCAGTTAAGGTTCATTTAAGATGAAACTAGGAAAAAAATAATAGATAAAATAAATGATAGAGCTCTAAGTAGCATGGGAAACAACTAAACTCATTTTTTAACACCATGAATAACTATCTGGTTTCTCTCGATTTAGAGCCTAAAAAGAAAATTTTATTAATCATTAATACCCAATATTGAATTTAAAAAATGATCAGATTAAGTGGATTAAATAGGAGTTAAACCCACATCTATACAAGGTAATTTTTGAATCCTTAAGTGCTCCAATGAACTTGATATTTCTCTTTTAAAATAAAGTGGTAGCATGTAGAACAGATGGAACCAAGTGGAAAACTCCCTCCTTTTCATCATTTGTAATCAACTAGGTTTCTTTCATTAAAATTATAAAATATAAAAAAGATAAATATTATATTTAATCGTTTAAACTCAATCATAATGCAACAAAGATTATAGTAATAAAAGGTGTGGCATTGTTCTCCAAGTCATATTCAAGGAATGATTTGTAAGTTTTTTATAGCCAATATGCGGAACTTTCATCCAAATTAGCATGTGAAATTCCTATTTAATCAATTTAATTAGTTGAAACTCTTGAAGAAAAGAGTGATAGATTTTAATATAGTAGCTAAAAAAACAAATTAAAAAAAATAAAAGGCTTTATTGGAAGAAATTATACCACATACTTCCTTCTATGAAACACTAGTTTTAAAATCCCTAGAAGGGTATCCCTAAAAACTAACTATGGTCAGATGTAGGGTCTAGTTTCTTGGAATAAAAACATTAAATTTTGGTCACTTATTTATTTTTAGGTAAAATAGTTGTACAATGGGCTCCAAAACTTATAGGGAATAAACTGTGTTCTCTAGTAGTTCTCAAACACCCCAAGAAGACCCCCTTATAAAAGATAGATAGCAGGTTGACCTCTTTTTCTGCTAATTTTTTATTTTTTTCCACTTAAAAATTCAAGTGATATTTGGACCATTTTATATTAATTTAAAGTTAAAGTAATAAATAGATTATTTCAAATGTTGTTACATTTTTCTAATAACTTTACTTACCAAAAACACCCTTAAAATCCATGTAAATTGGTATAGATACATGTGGTTTTAACAAACCAGTTTTAGAAAAAAGGTTTTACAATTTGTTTTGAGTAGAATTAATATCGTCATATTCAAATTTCATTTTATCTTCCCCAATTTTATTAGCTTTATAATATAATTCAACACACCTAGTTTCCATTTCAACATCAAAAATATATGAATAATCAATTAAGTAATTCATTAATTAATTAACAAGGAATAAATAATTTGTTATTATATTCTGAAATTTTAGAAATAGGAATAGTCATTTTCAAGTCATATTCCAAAATAAATCAACAACTAAATCATTTTTATCACTCACTAAATCATGATAAATACTCATGAAAAGATCAAATAATGTGTGTTTAACCATTACCTCAAGTTAAAACTATAAAACTTGATCCCCTAAAGAAAATTTAATATATTTTAGAAATTTAATTTCATCCTTGGGGAATGAAAACTCCAATTCTTTCCTATTAAAAAGAAATCATAAAAATTAAATATTTGTGTAATCCTTCCCTAAATGATTAAATTAATCTTTCATTCATCATTAAATGATATAGGGAAATCACTAGTTATAGGATCAAGTATTGATTGTTTATTAATTAATTTTTTTTATAATCCACTCCCACATACTCTTCATTAAGATCCATTTGAAAAATTATTGGGTTCACACATGTTCTAAACAATAAAGTTCACATTGAAAATCATATTCAATATATTCAAAATAATTTTTTTCGGTTTGATTCTTACTTCCTCAAATCCCCCAACTTCAATCTCTCACTAATCAAGAAACATTTTAGGGAAATGGATCAAGCTAATACTGAAATATGAATCCCCATCATCAAATTTTCCCTCAGACTCATATAATTCACCCTCAAAAATACTATGAAGGAAGATCTTTCCATTACTATATAGAAAATTTAAAATAATATATTCCTATTCAAACTCACTCTCACTCTTACATTCAACATTTTTATTATCTTCAAAATTAATTCCAATTTCTTGAAATTATTTCAGAATTTAGTATTCTTTAATCTTTTCTTTTAACTCAAAAAATATGATTTTGTAACTTTTTAATGCAAGAATCATGATCTTGATTATGTTTAGAACATTTCTTTAAAAATAATTTTTCAAAAAATTATTTATGTTCATTTTATATCCCAATTTTTTGATTTCCCACATATTGAAGGGGTATTTTATGATTATTATGTAATTACTCATATGAAATGTGTCTATAAAAACCACAACATGTGAAAAAAAATCTTATATTGGCATTTATAACACTAAAAACAAGCGTTGGTTAGCAGCAGTTTATTCATAGCAGTTCAAGTAACCACTACAAAATAAATCCTTTCAAAAAAATATATATAATATAGTAGTTGTTTCACAAAACCGACATGATATTTTTTTTTCAATTATCGGCTATTTAAATTAATCTATCATTAAAAAGTTTCAAAAACCTTAATCCCTCCCCCTCACCTACTCCCTTTGTGAAACCCCAACCCCTCCCCCCCCCCCCACCTCCCCCGACCTCCTTCTCCCCTCTCCCTGGCAGTGACCTTGAGCCTTCAACCCCATTCCCCCCACTACTCTTTCTCTCCTATCCCCAGTGGCGACCCCAAACCCATGACCCTGAGCCCACAACCCCAAAACCCCATGAAACCCCCTCTGACCCAGACCCTTGCAACCCCTCCCCCTCCAAAATCCCCCAACCCAGCTCGGTTCCCCTCTTTGGAAGTGACGTGGACCCCCCCCCTCTATCCTTCTTATGCTTGGCTCAAATCCCCTCCTCAAAGGCAATGCAAACCCCCCTTAAATTTGTCATTATCCTCACCCTAAATTTATTATTGAGTATCATTATAGTGTATAATACCATCCCACCCCTTGTAATTATAGTGTTATGTATGATACAATATCTTGAATTTTTATAAAATATAATTTATTATAGATAAATTTTTATATAAAACTCATCCTAAAAACAATATGGTGTATATTCCCACATAAGTCTTGATCCTTGAAAAAAAAAATACAAGATTCTATCACTGGTTTATTTTTTTAATGTGTTCAGTTGTGTTAAGAATTCATAAATAGTTACTATTGGCACCGTAAAACCCATCCCTAAAATTTTCCAGATGCTTCCATACATGATCCAAGATCGTAGTCCATTTCGCAAGCTTCAATTTGGTAGGTCGTAGGGCCCGAACAAAGTTATGGGTTAGGAGTTATGGACATTTGAAGTTGGGTTGGAAAACTAGTTCATGAAGCCCATTCACAAATCCCCCTCCACGATCACAGAGCACCACCGCAAATTAAGGAGGCGGGATGCTCCACGAACCCCTTTGACGTTCGTGAACCCTCCGCAAAGAAAGGAGGCGGTGACGCTCCACGAACCCCTGTGACGTTTACGAACCTGCCACGAAGCAAGGAGGTGGTAATGCTCCACGATGTCCTCTGACATTCGAGAGCCATCACGAAGCAAAAAGGGGGTAACGCTCCATGAACCCCTGTGACGTTCGCGAACCCGCCGCGAAGCAAGCAGACGGTAACGCTCCTCGAATCCATCTGACGTTCGTGAGCTGTCACAAAGCAAGGAGGCGGTAATGCTCTGCGATGCCCTCTGACGTTCGTGAGCCATCACGAAGCAAGGAGTCGGTAATGCTCCGTGAGCTACTGTGGAATTCACGAACCATCCGCGATGTAAGGAGGCAGTAACGCTCCGAGAAGCCCTCTGACATTCGTGAGCTGTCGTGAAGCAAGGATAAGGTAACGCTCCGCGATCCGCTTTGACGTTCGCAAACCGTCGCGGAGCAAGCACCGTCATCGTGCTGAGAGATCTCTTCTTCACAACGCTTGTCCCCTATAAATACCCATCTCACCCCCATTCTTCAAATGGCAACTCCACCCATTGGTCAGTCGATCTCCTGGTTTGTGTAGCTCCTCTTTCCTTTGTGAAGCTGCTCCGCGAGCCCCTGCTCCGCGAGCAGCTTCCTTCATGTTGCTGCTCCGTGAGACCATGCTCCACGAACCCATGCTCCGCGAGACCATACTCCGTGAGACCATGCTTAGTGATCCCATGCTTCGTGAGCCCATGTTCTGTGAGACCATGCTTCGCGAGACCATGCTCTGGGAGCCCATGCTCCATGAGTCCATGCTTTGCGAGAACCCATGCTCCCCGAGCCCCTTTGCTCTGCGAAGTTACTTCGTGAATACCTATCCTTTGCGAAGCTCCTACCTTCACGCCCATCGGTCCATACCGTGGGGGCTTCACCCCCACACCCCCATGAAAAATAGAGAGTTGCACCGTGAACTTTTCTGGCCGAGACGTCGACATTTTCCATTGCGTACCCACCTTCCACCTGTGGAATACCATGATTTGAGAGACTCCTCTGCACACCATGAAACACCTTGAGTTGAAATATTCCTCTTGGTTCCATTCCCATGTCGTGAGTTGATATCTTTATCATTAATTCCCTGAGTACCTTGAGTCAAACCATTCCTCAGGTAACTCTTCCAAACCCTATCACTTGCCTCCTATGCTAGGTTGAACCAGAAAGGGTCGCCCTTGCGTAAGACCCAACATCATCTATTTCTAGGCACCTTATGCCAATAGTCCATTATAAAGGACTCTAAACTGTAGTATACCCCATGTTTCTAACATAGGATGCCTCCTACTCAATATAAGAGATTCCTTATGCTCCAAGCATGAGATGCCAACAGTCCATTCTACAAGACTCTAAACTGTAGTATGCCCTATGTTCCTAACATAGGATGTCTCTTACTCAATATAAGAGATACCTTATGCTCCAAGTGGGAGATGACAACAATCCTATCTACATGAATTTAAACTGTAGTAATCTCTATGTTCCTAACAAAGGATGCCTCTTTCTCAAAATAAGAGATGCCTTATGCTCCAAGCATAAGATGCCAATGGTCCTATCTACATGACTTTAAACTGTAGTGCACCCTATTTTCCAAACATAGGATACCTCTTTCTCTATACGAGAGATGCCTTATGCTCCAAGCATGATATGCCAACAGTCCTCTCTACACGACTATAAATTTTAGTACTCCCTATGTTCCAAACATAGGATGCATCTTACTCAATATAAGAGATGACTTATGCTCCAATAATGAGATTCCAACAGTCCTCTATAAATGACTATAAACTATAGTAATACCTATGTTATAAACATAGGATGCCTCTTACTCAATATAAGATATGCCTTATGCTCCAAGCATGAGATGCCAACAGTCCAATCTACATGTCTTTAAACTGTAGTAATCCTTATATGACAAACATAGGATGCCTCTTCCTCCAAACAAGAGATGCCTTATGCTCCATACATAAGATGCCTAATAGTCATATCTACATGACTTTAAACTATAGTACTCCTTATGTTCCAAACATAGGATGCCTCTTACTCAATATAAGATATGCCTCATGCTCTAAGCATGAGATGCCAATAGTCCTCTCTACACGACTATAAACTGTAATATTCCTTATGTTCCAAATATATGATGCCTCTTGATCTAACCAAGAGATGCCTTATGCTCCAAGCATGAGATGCCTAATGCCATGATTACAGTGGCGTAATTTCAAGAGAGTTGGAATCCGTTCAAACATTCCATCACTCCACCTCACGCTTTGTGTGTCCTTCATTCAGATCTTTATCCACTTCCATGTCTAAAGGGAACCCCTAACAGCCTGGTCCCATGCCGCATTAGCTCACCTACCGTCCTGGGCCAACACCCCGGAAGACTTTTGACAACACTTTGAGTCAGGTCCTGTGTTTCGAACATGGTCAAAAGTCGACCCTCATTTGTTTTTCCCCATGTCAGACCAACATGGTATGGATGCTGTGTTTCGAACATGGTCAACAGTTATCCTCCATCGTCATGCCACCCTCATTGTGTTCTGAATGTTGGGCATGTAATTCACACTTTCCATATCCATTTGTTAGGACAGATTCCAATGCCCCTTGGAATTATCCCTCTTGTGTGCTAGCGCATAGGTGAATACCTCAACCCACCAGTGATTTGGGATGACCTCATGGCTAGACATGAGGAAGACATTACAGTCAGCTTCCTTGCGTAAGCCCCATCCACCATTGCCACTCCACAGCGGCACCCGGGCAACTTCCTTGCGTAAGCCCCATCCACCATTGTCGCTCCACAGTGGCACCCGGGCAGCTTCCTTGCGTAAGCCCCATCCACAATTGCCGCTCCATAGCGGCACACAGGAAGCTTCCTTACATAAGCCCCATTCACAATTTCCTCTCTATAGCGGCACCCAGGCAGCTTCCTTGCGTAATCCCCATTCACTATTGCCGCTCCATAGCAGCACCCGGCCAGCTTCCTTGCGTAAGCCCCATTCACTATTGCTTCTCCATATCGGCACCCGGGCAGCTTCCTTACATAATCCCCATTCACGATTTTCACTCCATAGCAGCACCCGGGTAGCTTCCTCACATAAGCCCCATTCCACATTGTCGCTCCATAGTGGAACTCGGGCTGCTAACCATGCATAAGACTCAATTTCTTCTTTGGTCCGCTCCATGCATAATCCCCACTCCACTTCCCACGGACGCCCCTTTCGGGATGTGGTCGTCAGGTGTTTGTTGCCTCTTGTTTCTCACACTGAGCATGACTCACATGGGATTAGAGTAAGCATCGACCATGACATCATTTCCATCCTGCATGACGTTAAACTGTATTCCCCCTCCCAAACTACGGGGAATTTTATCCATGTCAAGGCATGGTATGTAGGAAGCCTCCATGGGGTTCAAGACCCAACACCTTGGGTCGCCTCAGAGTTTAAGACCCAACCCAACCCGAACTACGGGGACTTTGATCCATGTCAAGGCATGGTACGTAGGAAGCCTCCATGAGGTTCAAGTACACCACCCATAGAACCCCAAACCCACCTTCATGTCGGTTAGCCGACGCCACCCGAACTATGGGGACTTTGATCCATGTCAAGGCATGGTACGTAGAAAGCCTCCATGAGGTTCAAGCCCACCACCCATTGGACCTAAGGTCCACCTTCACGTCAGTTCACCGACGCCACCCGAACTACGGGGACTTTGATCCATGTCAAGGCATGGTACATAGGAAGCCTCCACGAGGTTCAAGACCCAACACCTTGGGCCGCCTCAGAGTGTAAGCCCCAACCCAACCTGAACTACGGGGACTTTGATCTATGTCAAGGCATGGTACATAGGAAGCCTCCATGAGGTTCAAGCCCACCACCTGGTCATTCCGACCCCCTTCACGTCAGTTCTCCCCCGTCCCGCATGACGTTAAACTGTGTTCACCACCCGAACTATGGGGACTTTGATCCATGTCAAGGCATGGTATGTAGGAAGCCTCCAAGAGGTTCAAGTCCTAACACCTTGGTCTACCTCAGAGTGTAATCCCCAACCCAAACTGAACTATGGGGACTTTGATCCATGTCAATGCATGGTACGTAGGAAGCCTCTACAAGGTTCAAGCCCACCACCTGGTCATTCCAACCTCCTTCACGTCGGTTCACCCCCATCCCACATGACATTAAACTATATTCTCCACCTAAACTATGTGGTATTTGATCCTTGCTAAGGCAGGGTACGTAAGAATCCTCACGAGGTTCAATCCCACCACCCGATCGTTCCGACCACCTTCACGTCGGTTCACCAACACCCTGGGCAGCCTAGAGTGTAAGCCCCAATCCATCCACCTGAACTACGTGGACTTTGATCCATGTCAAGTCATGGTATGTAGGAAGCCTCCATGAGGTTCAATCCCACCACCTGATCGTTTCGACTATCTTCACGTCGGTTCACCAACACCTTGAGAAGTTTAGAGTTAAAGCCCCACATCTATCCTGAACTATGTGGTCTTTGATCCTCGACAAGGCACGGTATGTAGGAAACCTCCTTGAGGTTAAATCCCACCATCAATCTGGGCCCCAGGTCCCCATTCACATCAGTTCGACCCCATCTAGCAGTAAGCTATTGTGACCTCGATCAACAGTAAGCTGTTGTGACCCTATTCGGCGGTAAGCCATTGACATCCTTATCTAGCGGTAAGTTGTTGCGACCTCCTTCATCATTAAGCCTTTGTCAACCTCATTCTGCGGTAAGCCGTCGTTCGATGAACTACATGGTCTTTTATTCCCTGCCACAGGGATACATAGGAAGCCTCCCTAAGGCTCAAGCCCGTCACTCATGTCTCATCTTGATCTCTCCCTCGAGCCTATGTGTCTCAGGAAGGTCATTCCCCAACCCGGAGGTTCCACTTCCTTTGGGTCCCATCCATGTGTCCATTCTCATGGGCCGCCTCTTCAGGTGTCCCATCGTCCCATCTGAACTACGTGGACTTTGATTCCCTACCACGAGGATACGTAGGAAGTCTCTTCGAGGCTCAAGACCAACACTACCGTCATCTTCACGACGGTCCCATCTCATTCCCCCTCCACTTCATTCAACTCTCCATCATTCATCCTGATTCTCACCCGGGCCACCACATCCTAGTGGGATCATTACATTCACCTCCTCACTGCTCCTAATAGTACTTGGGCCACAATTCACGCGTGAGCCCCAGCATGTCTTCGGTTCATTGTCATTTGTGTACACCCCAATTCATCACCCCTTCTAACTACGTGGGTTTTGATCCCCATAATCTACACAGGGTACATAGGAAAACTACATGAGGTTCAATCCCAGCCAATGGTAAACCTTGGTGTTCCCCATTCTGGGGTGCACTCTCCCTGATCCGCCCTCAATGGTGTTCAGATCAGCCATTATGGTGTGACATCTCCCCTCCATGGGGCGTACCAACTCAGATCCGTCCTCATTGGGAGTTCTGATCCATCCATCTTCCAGGTGTTTTATCCTTGGGATGTACCAATCTGATCCATCTCTATGGGACATTCATATCACTCGCATTCCATCCCCACAAGACATTAAACTCATGGCCTACCTTTTGATAAACACGAGATGCTTGAGGAAAACCTCAGAAGACACGCCTTTGGCATAGCCATCTCTGCCAGACGTTAAACTCACGGAATACCCCATGTTAAACATGGGAAGCTGAGGAAAACCTCAGAGACATGCCTATGGAATATGATTCCCTGCATTCGACATGGGATGCCTCAGGTTATGCACCCTTGATATGCCCTCTTATGAGGAAGAATGATGGTTCCCCAATGTCCATGCATCCAGAGATTCCCTGACATGCCTAATGTTGTCATCTAATCTGACTAAAGGTTGCTACCATGTCAAGACCCCATGGAATGTCCTAATGGAAGTAGTGTAATTAACTGGCTTCCATGAAGATATGGCATCAGGAACGAGATTCATGAACCACGACTTAATCTATGAGGGAAACTCGGACTAGGTGACGAGTTCTGAGGAGGAATCCACGGAAGGAATAACTGACATCCCATCATCCCGTTTTGATCAAGGAGAAGACGTCCCTGAATAAGGAACGGATGTCACCCGACTTTGGAAAGCAGGAATACAGGGTAACAAAAACCACGCCCCCTCGTCCCCGAATGAGACGGACGCGCGTGCCCCCGACGAAAGCGTCAGAAACAGTTACATACACCATAACTAGGATAGAAGTTGAAATATTAGAAAGTGAAATTAAAAATTGAGTTGAAATATGTAAAATTAATTACATAGATTCACCATACCCCTCTTAGAGTGAATACACAATCTATTGGTCATTTGTTAATGATTAAATAATATCCTGAGAGTGGTATTACTAATAAAGTTTATTATGAAGTGATAGATACATATATTATGAATAAGTATTGTTTTGTTAATTAATATATAATAATGTTAGTTTTTTTAAATCAAAATATTTGAATTCAATATGTGAATATGGATGATTTTGGGTTCATAAACAATTATAATATCTTATATATAAATATATATAGAAATAAGGATATAGAGTACCAATGGTACTCTTTATTTTTATGATGATTGTGGGTTCTTGCATACAAATTCATATAATTTATAATTATTTTGTACATAAATTACTTGGAGATACTATGATCACTAGTCAGTGTCAATCAAGACACAAACATCATTTTATAATCCATATTAAAAGGGTTTCAAATTTTTATTGTTAATTATAACATTAATGAGTTAAAATGGGTTTGTTGAGATGGTCATATTCTCATGTATTGTGGATGGAACCCTTTTAAATATGAATCTATCATCAAAAAATCAAATAAAAATAAAAATAATGTAAAATAACTATATATACCACAAGTAATCAATGATCTATATCAATAAAGTATAATTGATGGTGATCGCTAAGAAATAGTTATATTTCTCTTTCCTCTAATGTTTTTATATCGGTCACTAGAATCTACATGTACTATGTTAGAATTGATAGATCACAAAAATTTGTTTTATCGCCCTATCATTTAATATTAATAAGGAAGAGGTATAAAGAGAGAATAATCTCGTATTGGTTCTTTAAAACTACCAAAAAAATATATGGATCACATTATTTACTTTTCATTACATCATTAAATAACATTTCATAAGAGATACATCTAATTTGTAGCTACCAAAATTTATGGATTTTTTTATATAATAATTTATTAACATTCTTATGATTATATATTTATTATCAATGATTATATGAATCATTATAATGATTAGTATTGCAATAATAACCAATATGGAAATATTAATTGCAACATTATATTACATAAACTATATCAAATATCTATTGTATAATATGATATAGGACTCTAATAAAAACCCTAGGATTCAGTTATGATTATAATTTTGTGTTCGATATATATAATATTTAAATAATATATTAAAATATAATAGTGATTCATACAATAAGATTCACCCATTTTATTGAATATTTATTTGTTTCACACAAGCAATAAAGTCCTTTAATAATTCTTTTCTATACTTCACAATTTCATGGGAATCCCTCTAAACTCCATTAAAAATGGTTTATAAAAAACATTCAGTTTTTGAACAAAAAATTTTCCAATAATTTTAATCAATTTTTTACAACATAAATTTGTAATAATATGGTCCTTATCCATTGGAAAAATAGGAATTCCAAGAACAAAACAAATCAGGATCCTATCTGATCAGCATCTCAGAGCACGCCACCACTACTGTCATCTTTTGTGAATCCTAGTGATTCTATTGTACCATAGACTACTAGAGAGGCATTTGTTTCCCTAGATTTCATTAGTATCCCACCACATGATTCACCTCCTATGATGGATCAGTTACTCACCCCTCTATCTGGGGTATATTGGAGAGTTACCATTACTGGTATGTATTTCATTTTTCAAAAAAACTTTATATTTTATTAATTGTTTAATGCATTTGTCAAATAGATAAAGATAAACATGGAAGGGATACAAATATAAACAAGTCACATGTATGGGACATAAAGGACTTAAATATTATCATTCTATTTGATGAGTTTGGGGTGCCTATTGGTGATGCTAACAGAATATATGGGTTGATTCTTGGGTAGCTAGCTTGCGAGACGGTGATCTTTTCCATTAATTATAAAGATTGGAGGCATATTCCTACAGCTTGGAAAAATGGAGTTTTTAACATGAATAAATGTATGGGAAAGTTATTGAATTTATTTCTCATGAGAAATGGAAGATATTTTTTGATATCAATAGAGATGCATCTCATGAGGTAATTGTATATTTTACAGCATCTTAATAATATAACCATAATAAAATTATAAGTTTTATTAATGTTTTTATTTTTATTCATTATTATGTTTATCATTTTATTATAACTCAAGGTTTTTTCTAACTTGTTTAAATTTTTTTTATAAAAGGATAATGAATTAGTTCACACTATTAGTTGAATGGAGATGTGGTTTAAAGTGAATAGGAAACCCAATGCTAGTTTTGTAACTTTTCATTACCATTTAATATTATTTCACTACCATAAAAATGTAATAATGAAAATTATATTATAATAACTAACAAGCCTTAAACCCAATTAGATGGGGCCAGATACATGGATCAAACGATGTCAATTTTGTGTCGTTTGATACATCTACCCATCCCCAATTAATTGGAATTTAGGCATGTTTGTTGTTATAATAAAATTTTCAAAATTATGTTTTTATAATTTTGAAATAATAATAAATACTAATGAAAGTTTTATTAATTAGATAACATTATAAAGTTCAAATATTTTTAAAAAATAATGTTTAATATTTTTTTATTAACATGTTAAAATTAAATAGGGTTGGGATGTAAACCCTTCACAATCAGCATCAGTTTCCAAAAACAATGTAGTTTGAATTGTTTTAAGGAAGGAGTATCCCAAACATGTACGGGGGATGGTTATGGGCCTCCTCATTTAGCTACCTTTAGTGGGGTGGTGTCATCTGTTTCTACTACACCTGGTGGGGGTTTGAGTAGTGTCGCTGATTGAGAATCACAAAGAGAAATTTCAATATTGACATAAAAAGTGAAAGAACAAGATTTTTATACGCAAACACAAGATCAATGGCGGTCATAAATGGAAAATGATTTAGTTTATATATTTTTTGCAGATGACTAGAAAGATCCCCAAGGAAATTTCCAGCCTTATAGCTCATCCCACTGAGGTAATTTATAAATTCCATATATCATTCATACATTTTAAAAGAATACATAAAACAAATATAATCTTTTTAACTACAATTTCTGATAACCGTCACTAAAAAAATTATTTTATCTATTTAGCAGTGGTTCCGGATAAATGCTACTAAATAATTTAACAATGGTTATATCAACTTATCCAATGTTATTTTTTATTGTTTTTTGTTAAAAAAACTATTTCCAACTGAATAAAGGCATGTCGCTGAGTACCCAAAAAAACATATAAAAACAATCTCTCAACTATAAAAATAACCACTTAATGGTTTTTGAACATGAAATACCCCAAGGTTTAGAAAGTAAAATTCTCTTTATTTAATAAAATTTGAGCACTGAAAGATATAAAATAACTGATCTATATTTTAGTAATTAATTAAACTTATATTAGAAATAGTACTAAATCGTTAATTTTATTAATAATATATTAATTATAAAAATATAATTTTTTTAAAAATATTTATTGATTACAAAATTTATCATAGTAAAACAACCATATATTGACTTTTGAAATATAGTAATTGATGCCACATCAATCTGAGCTACAATTTTCCTGTGATTCTCGTAAATACGTTTTTAGTGTTTTAAAACACTAAAATGCACATTTAACAACCAAAACAATAAAAATGATCTATTATTAACATGAAATCATGGGAAAACCACCATTGAATTATTTGTGACATGTATAACCAAACAACACATTCATTCAACATGTGGTGTGCACTGAATGACTCAATAATAAATTTTAGAAAATATTAAAGTTTTCGAAACATGCGTTAGGGAGTAAAACCAAGAAAAATACTTTTTATTGCCTTGAAATCATAGGATAATGACTGTATATTTAATTTTGAAATATAGGAACTGACATCATGTCATTATGAACTACAGTTTCCCTGTTATGGTCGAAAATGCGTTTTTAGTGTTTTGAAACACTAAAACATGCATAGAATAGTCAAAACCATAGAAAATGACCTCATATTGATGTAAAATCATGGTAAAATCACCTACGAGTTTTTTTATGTGTATTCATAGAAAACATGTCAATATGATATGTGTTGTGGTTAGAATTACTTGGTATACACTTGTGAAAGGTACAAAAGACTTTAAAAACAAGCATCAGGGAGTCCAAATTAGGAAAATGATGTCATATTTACCTAAAATTATGGTACAATGACCCTATATTTAATTTTGAAATTTATTAATTGAAAACATGTCATTTTGAATTATAGTTTACCCGTTATGGTCATAAATGCATTTTTAGTGTTTTAAAACACTAAAAAATGTGTGGAATTGTAAAAACCATAGAAGCAAACTCATATTGATGTAAAATCATGGGAAAACCACTAATTAGTTTTTTATGTGAATTTGTAGAAAACTCGTCAATCCGAAAAGTGATGTGGTCATAATTACTTTGTATACACTTTTGAAAGGTACAAAAGCCATTAAAAATAAGTGTCAGGGGGTCAAAACCATACAAACAATGTAGGATTGCTCTAAAATAAAGGGAAAATGACCATATATTTAATTTTAAAATTTGGGAACTTATGAAACATCATTACGAATTACAGTTTTTCCATTATGGCCGTAAACATTTTTTTAGTGTTTTAAAACAATAAAATGTCCGTGGAATGCTCAAAACCATAGAAAACAACCATAGATTGATATGAAATCATGTAACAACCGCCAATGAATTGTTTTTGACATGTAAATATAGAAAAAATTTCAATCCTACATTTTTTTTGGGTTTTAATTACTCGATATACACTTTTAAAAGGTACAAAATCCTTTAAGAACAAGTGTTATGGGGTCAAAACTAGGAAAATGATGTCAAGTTTCCCTTAAATCATGGTACAACAACCATATATTTAATTTTTAAATATAGGAATCGATGAAACATCATTCTTAATTATGGTTTTACCTTTATGTCCATAAACATGTTTTTAGTGTTTTAAAATACAAACACGTGCATGGAACTATCAAAACCATGCAAAACAACCTCAGATTTATGTTAAATCATGTAATGACCACCACTAAGTTTTTTTTGACATGTATTCATATAAAACATGTCAATCTAATGTGTGATGTGCTCTAAATTACTCTGTATACACTTATAAAAGGTACAAAAGCCTTTAAAAACAAGTTTCGGGGGTCAAAACTAGGAAAATAATGCCAAATTTCCCGAAAATCATAGGAAAAATACCATATATGTAATTTTGAAATGTAGTAAACAACGACACATCATTCCAAATTTCAATTTTCCCATTATGGTCGTAAATGAATTTTTAGTGTTTTGGGCCACTAAAACATGCCTGTAATGGTAAAAAAAAAGAAAATGACCTCATATTGATGTGAAATCATGGAAAACCCACCAATGAGTTATTTTTTATTGGTACATGTTGGAAACACATTAATCTAATGTATGGTGCGGTCAAAATTACTGGTATACACTTCTGAAAGGTGCTGAAGCCTTTGAAAACAAGTATCGAGGAGTTAAAACTAAGAAAATGATTTTGTATTTCCCTAAAATCATAGGACCACAAATTTATATTTAATTGTGAAATTTATGAACTGAAATCACATCATTCCAAATTAGAGATTTCCCGTTATGGTTGTAAATATGTTTTTAGTGTTTCAAAACACTAAAACATGTGTGGAATGGTAAAAACCATATAAAATGACCTCATATTGATATGAAATCATAGTAAAACCACCTATGAGTTTTTTATGTGTACTCACAAAAAAATGTCAATCCGATGTGTGGTGTGGTTGGAATTACTTAGTATACACTTCTGAAAGGTATAAATGTCTTTAAAACAAGTGTTGGGGGTCAAAACAAGGAAATAAATGTCATTTTTCCCTGAAATCATAGGATAAAAACTATACATTTAATTTTTAAATGTAGGAACTGACTACACATCATTCCAAATTATGGTTTCCCCGTTATGGACATAAACACATTTTTAGTGTTTTAAAACACTAAAACTTGCGTGAAACAATCAAAACCATATAAAACGACCTCATATTGATGTGAAATCATGGTACAACCACTGTTTAGTTTTTTTTGAAATATAATACATTTTGTGATATCAAAATCTTTAAAAAAATATTAATTAAATTTCAAGCACACCGCACATCGCTTTAAAAGTAAATTAGAATATTTACTCATCCCTTTTCAGTTTCAACTATTGAATCTCATCTTAAATTGGTATGTTTATGTTCTAAAAGTTTTTATCATTATATATTATTTGTTTTATATTAAAATATATTTTTTTGATTAACAAAATAACAAATTTTATGTATAACATTCTGAAAATATATTGTATCCTTATTCTTTCACATTTCTTTTCTTAAATGTTATGGTTTTCATTAAGGTGACAAATATTGATAGTAGGTAGAATGTTGACCATTCTGATCCACAAAATTATTTATAAGTAAGTCTTGATGGTTCTTAGTTTACATGGTATGTTAAAATTTTATCAATTATTCTACTATAATTCTGATTTATTATGTGTAGTTTTAATTTTTGTTTACTTTTTTGTTACAACTGGTGAGATGATGTGGTTGATTTCAGTTCATGACATGATGTGGAGGTAGACAGGTGTAGTGGAGGTTGTGACATGTATGTATATTGGGAATTTTTATTGTTTTACATATTGTATATGTATATTGGGTTAACTTAAATTGAGGTTATGATGACTGGATGTTTTTATGTATGATATATATATGATGTTTTTGTCATATATTTACATTTCAGTTCATTATATGTCAATTTTTTATTATTTTTTTAAAGGAATATAATTTTTTAACACCTCAATATTCCACGGTATGCTTCTCTTTGAATAATACAATAGCTTGTGTTGTACGGAACTTTGTGTTCTAGCACACCACTACCAATCAAACTAGCCGTTTAAAAAGTAGTTATGAATAGTAATAACCTCTTTTGAAATTTTAAAAATTTATTTTTTCAAAATGGACTTAATTTTTGGATTCTGAATATCAAAAAAATATTTGGGTTAATTTTGGGTATTTTTCTTAAAACTTTAAATTTTTGATAAATAGTGAAAAACACTGCATTATTGTTTAAAATCAACTTTTTATTTAAATAATTATTTTAAATTTAAATTTATTTTAAATTCAAATTGAAACATAATACCTATATTAGTCCAATATAATTCATCAGATTCATTTTATAATAATAGTAGATATATAAAATTTTGTTGAACTTTTTAACGTCTCTTACCCACATTCTAGGCACATTTGCAAATTTGCATAAAACGTAATTTTACTGTTTTTGTGAATTGAAATTAAAAAATCTGACAAACACGGTTTTCATTAGTAAGTAAAATTTTTTTCAATAAGATGGAAATAATTTTTGGGGAATAGTAAATTTTGAATTTTATTTACCACGGTTAAAAGTAAATAGTGTAATTAAAGGTAAAAATAATATGATAATAATATAAAATAACTCCAACACATGTCTTAATTCTATTGGATAAGTGTATTTCAACCAAAATCAACCTTAGTACAAAACTAAGATCTTTTTTTATCCTTTTGGGTTAGATTAGGACATTTATTATATTTTATTTAAAGAATAGTTAAAAGTGTTAAATTCAAATTTTAATAACTAAACCATTTTTAATATAGTGTTATACATAAGATAAATTAGACTATAAATATTCATTATAAATATAAAAAAATTTCCTACATAATAGTATTTTATTTATAAATTTTAGACATTAAATAATTAAATTCATTTATGACACAATGACGATGCGGTAATTACCTTACTAATGAATGATTAAAATAATTGATATTATAAATATTAAAATAAATGTAAATTGAATTTTTTGATGATATCCATGAATTTTAAAGGTGAATATGACATGTCAGGGTTGGTTAAATGTGTTTTTCTCTAAGTAATCAAGTTTTTATGACTTTCACAAAAAAATAAATACTAAATAGTGTCAAAATTGACATAAATGAGTTTTTAAAAAAATACTATTTTATTAAATTATATAATAGTCCTAAAAATGTAAGATTTGTCCAATGGACTTATATAATTTTATATATGTCATTAATAAAATTCTTAGGTTCTCTTGGCATTTTATGGTAACTATATTAACCATTTAGTATAAAAATATAAGAATACATGGTAAAAGTTAAACTATTTAACTAAGGGTTAAATCTAAAAGATAAGGTCAATATGGTCACCTAAAAATGTCTAAAACCTATTTGATGATATTATTTCGACCCAAACCCACCTTATCCTCTAAATAAATCCATTTTGAGCTATTATAAACTGAAAGTCATTTTATAATAAATTAATATTTCAAGCTTTTCTTAAAGTGTCCATCACCTCTCTTATAAAAAAGTACTTACCCTTCTCTTAAATTCACACCTCCAAATCCATTTGGATCAGCCAAAACCTTCTCATATATCCTCCCAACTACCCTCAATTTAACCTAAAGGCCTTACTTTTATCAGAAATCCAATCTAAGGATCCCTTTTGTTCAAATCAAAAGGAAGAACCTGAAGAAGATGTAATTATTTTATCACCTCTTTCAAAGTTCTTTTATCCTTATACTTCATCTTTCTTTGTTGTTTCCATACTAAAATAATAAATTCAGTACCTTATACATACTAATATTTTATTAAAAATAGGTTACAACCATATTTATTATTCAATCCATCCTATAAATGAAAAAGTCACCATACGTGCGTACGTACTGCTTACCATCTCCATGTCGTGGTGTAGTTTGTTATTCAGAACTTCATTATTTGGATTGGTATAATAATGATTATAATTGATGTAAATAACAAATATAAAATTTTAATTATTATATATATATATAATATACCATCCAATTACATATTATTTCACCATCAATAGAATGATATTGTCACTCGTGCGTACGTAAGGCTTACCATCTCCACGATGCGATGAGATTTCATTCCCCATCGTAACCATTCAAGAATAATTTTCATTTGATGATTACAAAATAATGATTAATAACTTAATATCATTTTGGATATGAATCAAATACATCATATCCATAACAAACATGACTTATCTAACAAAACATATGAAGTAAAATGAATCAGTTAACACCCAAAATAATGATAATATTGAAATATTATTAACAAATAAATATTAGAGGATCATATATGATATCATATTTATGTATGTGGTTATTTTATAATTTAATAACAATTATTTAACCATTATAAAAGAGTTTAACGTACCCTAAACTAAGGAAAAGTACAATTTAAGGGTTAATTTTACAATCTCTTTATTATCCGAGGTTGTTTATACATAAGTATCTACTGTGACTTCTTTATCATCCACATATGTGTTTCTTAAAAATATATTTCAAAACATTTTTATTATTTCCTAGACTATGGGTTAAAGTCATTTATACCCTTTTTTTACTTTTTATAAAAAAAAATTAAAGGAATCTTTTCTTTGGTTTCCAAACAAGGTACTTTATAACCTTTTCGACAAATTAAGGAAAGAATGTTTTTTAAAGTATACTGTGGGTGCGGCTATTTTCTGCTGTTATAACACCTTTGAAGCTTACCTTACACGATTATATGAATATTTTCAAAATAAATGTTTTCTTTTATAATTATGTGACTTTTAAATGATTTCAAAGTTAAAAGAGATATTTTTATCAACTGGTTTTTGTATTGATTTCATATATGTCAACCTCTATTGTTAGATTTCATGTTTAATTGAAGTTGATTTATTATGATACAATAATCTATATCGTATTGATAGTTTTATGATATTTTTATATGTGGATGTACTATTTTTATGTCATTCATGGTTTATGGTTAAAGTATTAAAATTTCATATGCTAGTTTAATATAATGTTTATGTTATGTTTCACTGATTCCATATGAGGAATGCATTGGACATATTAAATGATGTGTAGGGCCCACTATATCCCCTTGATGCATCAGTAGTTCTCATGAGACAAACTATTGTCTTGGCACAAGGCCTTGAAAATATTTTTATTTTTATTCTTGGCATGAGGCCTTGACTATGTGGTTATGATGTCTGGCATTATGCATTCCATCATTATGAGATTAGCTATTGAAATTACATGTGATTATTCTTATAGTAGAATATCCATGTGAATAATTAAATGGAATTATTTGATTTATCTTTTCCATATTATACTGAATTTTATGTTTAAAAGGCTTGTGTTTTAGTCTTATACATTGGCTTAAATGTTTGTGCTTATTTATGATAGTTTCCACTATATAGTTATCCTTACTAAGCATCTAAGATCACCCCTTTCTTATGTTTAATTTTCCTAGGATACAAAGAAGTATATTATGACTAGCCTACAGGGATAGGCTAAGGGATATGAGTGCGTTCAAAGGAGACATAATGTTTATTTTTCATTTCATGATATAATGTAAAAATTATGTGTGTATCTAGTACTTCTAAGGCTACTAAACTGACCGGTCTTTCAGAACTTGATCTCTTGTGATCATGCCAATGTTATGTAATAATGAACTAACTCTATGTAACTAGGGTCGGGGCATTACAGTTGGTATCAAATGAAGTTTAGTACAAACCTTGGAAACTAGATTTAGAAAAAGTCTAATTAGAGAACATTACCCTAAGATAAACTTTGAGGATTAGTATAGAAGAATATCCAAAAAAAATTGGTAATGTAGATATTATGTGGGTTTTCCAAGAAAAATATCTATGTTTGGATACTACAAGTGGACGTGGTTCTGGCACAGATTTACCTAGGAGAGAAAACTCTAACAAGGAGTTTCAGGCTTAACCCGGGGTATCCTGGTACATAACAACGGGCCTTACCATGCACCTAGTTTGACACTCTTGGGGGATATGCTTAGGATAATTCACATTTTCTTTTCAAAACATTATAAAGGATTTATGAGTAAATAATTCCCCAAAGAATAAATTTTTATGAATATGGATTATATGCATAAATTGTTCAATTTATGTTTGGTATTTTACAAGTTTAGAATTATTTATTGTGATTCATAAACTAATCTAGTATATGCCATTGTTTATAAATGGATCCTAGTGGAAGGAATGGAAATTGTATCAACACATGTAATCCATGAAGGCATTTTTCTCCTATTGAAGATAATTATAGTGGAGATGGTGATTCAATTTGTTCTGAATATCTTATAACCATACTGGGAAAACCCACTCAGGTTATGAATAATAATCTTACTCATATGGAGCACCCTAATCCACAATTCAAAGAATCAATGTTAGACCTCTTAATGAAGAAAAAACCACTAACATTAAATGGGACTAAAAATTCATTTGTAGCTGAGCAATGGATAATTTCCTTAGAGAAAATATTTCATGATTTGTAGAGTAGCGGAAGGGAAAATGTTTTCATTGCAGTTTATCGCCTCTCAGGAGATGCAGATCAATGATGGTCATTAATTCAAAACAAAGAGGATGAATAAGTATGAAATATAGAATGGAGGGAGTTTAAAGAGCTTTTCTTAGAAAAATACTTTTCTCGTGAGCATCGAGCGGATATGGAAAGGCAATTTCTGAGTCTGAGGCTAAAGGAGGATGATAATGTCAAAAAGTATGAGGCAAAATTTACAAGGTTATCAAGGCATGCTGCAGATTATATACATAACCCAAGAAGTAAGATTTATTGATTCCTTGATGGGTTAAAACCATTTCTCCATCGATCATTTGTCTCATAATCCTTATCATTGTATGAAGATATAGTCTCATGTGCTATCAAGACAGAAAAAAAATTCTCTAAGTCTTATGACATTAAATTGAAGCAAGAGAAGAAGATATATTTTGAACAATTTGGGAAAGGAAATAAGGGGAAGAAGGGAAAATTTGACTTTCCATACTGCATTAATTGTGGGAAGAAACACTTGGGTACATGCCTAAAGGGGATGGGATTTTGTTACAAGTGTGGGGAAAAAGTCCACCAAGCTCATGATTGTAAGGGGAAGAAATAGGTTGTTGATGTTCAATGCTACAATTGTAAATAAATGGGGCATTATGTAAATTAATTTCCTAAGATTAAAGGAAAATTACCTTATAAAAGGCCAAGGGTGTAAGGACAAGCTTATGCGATCACTACTACTGAGGTTGAAGTTCCTAATGACGTAGTGGAAAGTAATTTAATCATTTCCTCAAAATTAGCCAATGATTTATTTGATTCTGGATCGTCGCATTCTTTCATAGCTTCCCAGTTTTTCAATAAAATTATATATTTTCAATTTGACTTAACAAGGGATTTTTCAGTCAAAACTCATAAGGGAAGTATCATATAAACAAAAAAAATTCAATCAGTTACCATTATGGCATATAAACGTGATTTATCTACTAATCTTATTATCATACTCATGATTGAATTTGATATAATCCTCGGTATAGATTGGATTTTGGAACCATGATGCGAAAATATATTGTAATAAGATGTAGGTTACAATTTTTTATGATGATAAGGAATCCCATATCTTTAGAGAAAAAACATCCCCCTATGATTCTCATCTAGATCCAACCCCAATAGCTCTACTAAATTCAATTATTGGGGAGGAAGGTAGTAAAATAACTATGGGTGAGGAAAATAATGTTCAAATAGATAATGTGCCTATTGTGCAATAATATGTTGATGTGTTTCCAGAGGATTTACCTGGACATCCTCCAGAATGAGAAATTGAGTTTTACATTGAATTAATTCCTGGTTCAAGGCCCATATCAAAGACCCATTATATAATGGCCACTGTAGAATTAATGGAACTAAAGAAACAACTAGATTAATTGAGTAATAAAGTATTTATTCTCCCTAGTGTTTCTCCATGGGAAGATCCTATTCTTTTTGTTAAGAAAAAAGATGGATCTATAAGGTTGTGAATTGACTATAGGGAGATCAATGCTATAACCATAAAGAAAAAGTATCCCCTAATTCGTATTGATGATTTATTTGAACAACTTCATGGAGATCAATATATTTTGAAGATTGAACTTTGATCTGGATATCATAAGTTGTGCGTGAAGAAGGAAGACATTCCAAAGACATCATTTCTAACCAGGTATGGGTATTATGAGTTTACAGTCATGCCTTTTGGACTGATTAATGCACCATCTGTTTTCATGGATCTAATGAATAGATTTTTCAAGGAATATCTTAAGAACTTTTTAGTGGTATTTATTGATGATATCTTGTTATACTCTAAAATATATGAAGATCATGAAAATCACTTGAGCACTATTCTAAAAACTCTTAGAAGAAATGAATTATATGAGATGTTTAGCAAGTGTTCTTTCTAGCTTTAGGAAACTTATTTTCTTGGCCATATTGTCTCTATAGATGGAATCTCTTTTGATCCTTCAAAGACCAGGGAAATCCAAGAATGGGAAGCACCAATGAGTATAATTGAGGTATGCAGTTTTATTGGTTTAGTAGGTTACTATCGGCATTTCGTCAAGAATTTTTCCCAATTGGCTAACCCATTAACCAAGATCACATGTAAAGGGGTTAAATTTATTTGGAAAAAAGAGTGTGGAGAATGTTTTGAAGAGTTGAAAATAATATTATTCAATGATTCAATCTTGAATATACTATCGGGGAATGATGGGTTTTTTATTTATAGTGATGCTTCAAAGAAAGGACATGGGTGTATCCTTATGAAGAATGATAGATTTATTGCCTATGCATCACAGCAGCTAAAAATTCGTAAACAAAACTATCTGACTCATGATATTGAGTTAGTAGTTATAATATTTTCTCTAAAGATATGAAGGCACTACCCCTATAGTGAAAAATGTGAGATATATACTAATCAAAAGAGTTTAGAGTATATTTTCTCACAGAAATAACTCAACATGAGGCAAAGGAGATGTCTCTAACTACTCAAATATTATGATTTCATTATACACTACCACCCAGGGAAGTAAAATAAGGTGGCAGATGCTTTGATCAGAAAGGGTCATGGAGTTTTGAATAATATGAGAGTTGAAAGGGATCCTATGTTCATTGATCTATTAAAGATGGATATGGTAATAATCATGGAAGGTGAAACATCAATACTTTTTCAAATGGTTGCTAAACCATATTTACTAGAAAGGATAAAAAGTTCTCAGACTGATGATGAGGAGTTTCAAAAGCAAATTAAAGCTATGAATGATGGGAGATTGGTTGACTTCATATATGAAGATGGAATTTTGAAATTTGGGAAGATCCTTTGTGTTACCGATATACCTAATCTAAAAATGGACTTGTTGGATGATTCTCATAGATCCAATTTCTCTATACACCCTGATATCACTAAGATGTATAGAGATTTGAAGGAACATTTTTGGTCGGACAACATGAAGAGGGAGATTTCTGATTATGTGTCAAGATTTATGGTTTTTCAATAGGTGAAGGCTGGAAGAAAACATCATGGAGGAGTTATGAAACCTCTTCCCTTACGTAAGTGAAAATGGGATGATATTATGATGGACTTTGTCATGGGGCTACCAAAGACTCCTAGAAGGAATGATTCAATATGGGTCATTATTGATCTTCTTACAAAGTCAGTACATTTTCTTGCGATAAGAGAATATTTACCACTTGAAAATTTATAAAAACTACATATTAATGAAGTTTTAAGACTTTATAGTGTACCCCTATCTATTTTTTCTGATCATGATCCATGTTTTACATCAAGATTTTGGAAAAATATTCATAAATCCCTATAAACTGAACTTCGTTTGAGCACTGGCTACCACCCTCAAACTGATGGACAATCAAAATGGACTATTGCAACCTTATAAGACATGTTGAGATCTTTCTCACTTGAGTTTCAAGGTATGTGTGATTAGTATTTACCTATGGTAGAATTTTCCTATAACAATAGCTTCTATTCAAGTATTCAGATGGAACCATATGAAGTGTTATATAAAAATAGATGTCGCACATCAACTTTTTATGATGATGTTGGTGAAAGAAAACTCGTAGGCCTAGAACTTGTTGAGGAAACAATTTAAAAGGTGAATATTATCTAAACCCACATCAAAGCAGCTCAAATTAGGCAAAAGAGCTATGTCGATAACTGAAGGAAGGATTTGGAATTTCAAGTAGGAGGTCATGTTTTCTTGAAGGTATCTCCATGGAAGGGTGTTATACGATTCAGTAAGATGGTTAAATTAAGTCCCAGGTACATCAGACCTTTCAAAATTTTAGAATTAATTAGAGTTGTAGCTTACTGTTTGGAAATGCTGCCAAGTCTATCTAAAGTTCATGATGTGTTCCATGTATCACTTTTGAGAAAATACATGCCATACCCAATGCATGTGCTCACCTATGAAGAAATAGAACTGGAACCTGATCTATCTTATTATGAAGAGTCTATAAAGATTCTTGATACCATATAACCAGTGTTGAGAAACCAAACAACTTTTCTTGTAAAAGTTCTTTGGAGAAACCATAAAATGGAAGTGGCAACATGGGAACCTGGGAAATTTATGATGAAGAACCACCCAAATCTTATTATGAAGAAATATTCTATAAATTTTGAGGACAAAATTATTTTAAGAAGGGAATAATGTAACACCCCAAGCTTCTACGGTACACTTCTCTTTGAATTATACAATAGCTTTCTTTGTACACAACTTTGAGTTCTAGCACACCACTACCAATCAAACTAGCCATTTAAAAATAAGTTATTAATGGTAATACCCACTTTTTGAAATTTTATAAATTTTATTTTTCAAAATGGACTTCATTTTTTATTCAAAATATCAAAATTAGCTTAGGGTGAATTTTTGTTATTTTTCTGAAAACTTTCAATTTTTGATGAATAGTGAAAAATACTGCATTATTGTTTAAAATTGACTTTTTATTCAAATAATTTTTTTTAATTTAAATTTATTTTAAAGTCAAAATATATAAATAATACCTATATTAGTCCAATTTAATTCATTAGAGTCATTTTATAATAAGATTATATATATAATTTTATTGAACTTTTTAACGTCTTTTACCCACCTTCTAGGCACATTTGAAAATTTACATAAAACGTAATTTTACCACTTCTGTGAATTGAATTTCAAAAATACAATATAAAATATTTTCATCAATAAGTAAAATGTGGTTCAATAGGTTGAAAATAATTTTTTTTGAATAGTAACTTTTGAATTTTATTTACCATGGTTACAAGTAAATAGGGTAATTAAAGGTAAAAATAATATAAAAATAATATAAAATTACCCCAACACATGTCCGAATTATATTGGATAAGTGTATTTTGACAAAAATAAACCTTAGGACAAAAATAAGATCCTTTTTGATCCATTTGGTTTAGATTAGGACATATATTAAATTTTATTTAAAGAAGAGTTAAAAGTGTTAAATTCAAATTTTAATAACTAAACCATTTTTAATATATGTTTATACATAAGATAAATTAGACTATAAATATTAATTATAAATATAAAAATATTTCCTACATAATAGTATTTTATTTATAATTTTTAGACATTAAATAATTAAATTCATTTATGACACGATGATGATGCAGTAATTACCTTACTAATGAATGATTAAAATAATTGATATTATAAATTTTAAAATAAATGTAAATTGAAACTTTTGATGCCATAAAGGAATTTTCTAGGTGAATATGACATTTTAGGGTTGATTAAATGTATTTTTTTCGAATAAATCAAGTTGTTATGACTTTTACAAAAAACAAATACTAAATAGTGTCAAAATTGACATAAATGAGTTTTAAAAAAAACTATTTTATTAAATGATATAATAGTCCTAAAAACTAATATTTGGCCAAAGTACTTATATAATGTTATATATGTCTTTAATTAACCAATTGAGGTTCTCTTGGCATTTTATGGTAACTATATTAACCATTTAGTATAAAAATACAAGAAGACATGGTAAAAGTTAAACAATTTAACTAAGGGTTAAATCTAAAATATAAGATTAATATGATGACCTAAACATGTATAAAATATATTGGATGAGATTATTTTGACCCATAACTATCTTATCCTAGAAATAAATCCATTTGGAGCTATAAGAAACTGAAAATCATTTTATAATAAATTAATATTTCAAGATTTTCCTAAAGTGCTCATCACCTCTCTTATAAAAGGGTACTTTTCCTTATCTTAAATTCACACCTACAAAGTAATTTGGCTCAGAAAAAACCTACTCAAATATCCTCCCAACTATCATCACTTAAACCTATAGGCCTTACTTTGATCAGAAATCCAACCTAAGGAGCCCTTTTTTCAAATCAAAAGGAAGCACCTGAAGAAGAGGTTATTATTTTATCACCTCTTTCAAAGTTCTTCTCTTCTTATACTTCCTATTTCTTTGTTTCTTCCATACTAAAATAATAAATCTAGTACCTTATACATAATGAGATGTTATTATAAATATGGTACAAACATATTCATTATTCTATCCATCTTATGAATGACAAAGTCATCATACGTGCGTACATACGGATTACCGTCTCCACGTATAGTTTGTTATTCAACACTAAATTATTTGGATGGGTATAATAATGAGTATAATTGATGTAAATAATAAATATAACATGTTAATTATTATTTATATATAATATACCATCCAATTACATTCAATTTCACCACTAATAGAATGATATTACCGCTCGTGCGTACGTACGGCTTACCATCTCCACGACGCGATGAGATTTCATTCCTCATCATAACCAATCAAGAATAATTTTCATTTTATGATTAAAATATAATGTTGAATAAATTAATATCATTATGGATATGAATCAAATTAATCCTATCCATAAAAAACATGACTTAAATAACAAAACATATGAAGTAAAATGAATCATTTAACACCCAAAACAATGATAATACTAAAATATTATTAACAAAGCAATTTTAGAGGATCATATATGATATCATATTTATTTATATGGTTCTTGTATAATTTAATAACAATTATTTAACTATTATACATGAGTTTAATTTACCCTCAACTATGGAAAATTACAAGGTAAGGGTTAATTTTACAATCTCTTTATTATCTGAGGTTGTTTATACGTAAGTATCTACGGGGACTTATTTATCATCCACATCCATGTTTCTTAAAAATGTATTTCAAAACAATTTTACTATTTCATAGAATATGGGTTAAAGTCATTTATACCCTTGTTTTAATTTTTATAAAATGTTTTGAAAGTAATCTTTATGTAGTTTTCCAAACAATTTACTTTATGACCTTTTCGACAAATTAAAGAAAGAATGTTTTTTTAACTTATATGGAGGGTGTGGATATTTTATACTATTATAACACCTTTGAAGCTTCCCTTAAAATCTTATATTAATATTTTCAAAATAAATGTTTTATTTTATAATTATGTTACTTTTAAATGATTTCAAAGTATAAAGAGATATTTATCTAAAATAGTTTTTGTATTGATTTCATATATGTCAACATCCGTTGTTAGATTTTATGTTTAATTGAAGTTGATTTATTATGATACAATACTCTATATTGTATTGATAGTTTTATGATATGTTTGACTGTGGTTGTGCTATTTTTATGTAATTAATGGTTTATGGTTAAAGTATTAACATTTCGTATGTTGGTTTAATATGAATGTTTATGTTATGTTTCACCCCTTTCATATGAGGAATGCATTGTATGCAGTAAGTGATGGGTGGGGCCCTCTATAGCCCCTCGATGCATTGGTAGGTCTCATGATACAAACTAGTGTCTTGGAACAAGGCCTTAATAATATTTTTATTTTTAGTCTTGGCACAAGGCCTTGAATATGTGGTTATGATGTCCGGTAATATACATTCCATCATTATGAGATTAGTTATTGATATTACGAGTGATTATTCGTCTAGTTGAATATCCATGTGAATAATTAAATTGAATTATTTTATTTATCTTTACCATTTTATGTTGAAGCTTATGTTTAAAAGTATTGTGTTTTAGTATTATACATTGGCTTAAATATTTATGCTTATTTATGATAGTTTCTGCTATATAGTTATACTTACTGAGCATCTGAGCTCACCCCTTTCTTATGTTTAATTTTCCCAGGATGTGAAGACATATATTATGAATAACCTATAGGGATAGGCTAAGGAATATGAGTGTGTTCAAAGGAGACACAATGTTTCCTTTTCATTTCATAATATAATGTAAAACTTATATATGTATCTGTTACATCCAAGTCTACTGATCAGTCTTTTAGGACTTGATCTCTTGTGATCATTCCAATGTTATGTAATAATGCACCGACTCTGGATAACTGGGGTTGGGGCGTTACAAATTTAGTGGTATTTTTATATAACTACCACTAAATACATTGAATAAAAAATGTTTAGCGGTAGCTACGATTAACCATCGCTAATATGTTCCATAATGGTTTCTTTTATTTTATTTTCATTTTCCCCAGATATTTTTTTTAAAAAATTATGCTAAATAAAAAAATACCCCTGCTAAATTCTCTAAAAATGACACTTAAAAAAACTTCCTCTAAATTATAAAAACCGTTATGAAATTAATAGAGGTCGTTCAATATGTGGTAGTTTTAATAACCATTGTTAAATGATGAGGAGGCAGTTTAAACTACCACTAGTTGAAAAAATAAATCCGCTACTTACCCTTTTTTGTAGTTTAATTCCTAAATACTTTCATTGATTGTTTTTATTCAGAATTAAAGGTTCTAAAAATTATTCCAAATTTAGTAATAGAATTTTAATCTCAAAATATATATAATTATATCTTAAAATTGATTCAAGTGAGGTGGTATTGAATAATAGTAGTACACACAATGTAATTTCAGTAATAAAATTTCTAGAGTATTTTCAAGAAGCTCAAGTAGTCATTTTTTTTAATAAAAATATATTAATAAGGCATTGATCCATTCCCCGATAATGGTTCCAAAATTTTTATAGTTTGTTCAGTTGAAAAACTTATTTTCAATACATACACTAACCTAACATAGCGGTAATAGGGTTGAATCCTACAAGATAATTTCTTTTATTTCAATCAATTAATTCCATATCAAATATATATTCTCAAAAAAAATATCCAATCAATCCACTAAGGATCCCTCTAATAATTCATAAACCATTCTAACACCAATAAAAATCATCAACACATATAAATAAAATTGTACCAAAGAATTTAAGAATTATAATAGAGAATAATTAACCATTTAAACCACCAAAAATTAATTTTTCAATATAATTATTCAATGAACACAACATGTCCACACATAATATCAATATATGATGAATTAATCAATAAAACCCCATTTAAATCACAAAATAATAGATAAATGATATAAAATATATGGAAAACATGCGCAAAACAAGGCCACATAAAATTACCCTACACTTATTCTATTTCTTATCCCAAAGTAATTAATTCAATAAATGTAACAAAATTTAAATTGATATAAATATGTATAATTATATTAAACAAAATGAAGAAATTTTAGAAAGTGTTTTTCTCCATAAAATATCACTAGAAAAAATGAGTTATTTCTCTATCAAGATAAAAATATTTTGGAAAAAATATGATTTCTTATTTTAAAAAGAATAAGAAAATTTGAAATTATCGAAAGGGGATTGAACCAGCCACATTCAAATTCTCATTTTATCTTTAAAATTTAAATTTTTCTTTATGGTAAACACACACAAAATACAATAATTGAACCATAATTAAACATAGAAATAATTAATTTTATAATTCTATAAAAGCATGATAAATGAGTGAGTTTAACAAATAAATAACAACTTAGCCTAATTAAAACAAAATCATCCATAAACTTTCACACAACATAATTCAACTGTGGATTATAATTAAATTTTCCAAAAAACTTGACTATAGAATTTAGAAACTTAATTCAAATCAAGAATTTAGAATTCAGTTGAAAAATTTAAAACATACCTCCAAAATTTCATTAATAACTTATTTTAAAGAGAGTAATAAAAAATATTTTATCAAGTTAAATCCATGGTTAAAATAGAATGATTAACAACTCCAAAGAAAGAAAGAAAATTTAATCTAGTTTTAAAAAATCACTCAGTAGTAATGAAAACTATCACTCTATAATAATCAATTTTGAAAAACAAATCAAGGAAATTGGACTTGAACTCCCTAAAATATAGTTTAACACGTATAAAAACCATTCCACCACACTTAAAACCCAAAATTTTCCTTTAAATTGAACTCTAAGGTGGAAGATACATTACCTGAAGTTCAAGAAGATTTAGCAATTATAGTAGGTCAAAGTAATCACAAGGGCCACAATAAAGGTAAAATCATCCTGTTTGCCACAAAATTCAGAAACTTATCAAAAAATTAGTATGTACATTCATTTTAACAATGAAATCTCAAAAAGATACAAAGTTACATCCAAATCAATATGTAAGACACTCATTTCAATATAAAACAAATTGAAACTTGACTGGACACACATTTCAGTAAAATATCTAGCCATAAAATAGGGTTAGCATGCAACATGTTTCAACAACTCTAACAACCAAAACATAAATGAACGAATTTAAAATAATAATCCCTTGAAATTGGTAGCTTTATCCCTAAAATTAATCTATGTCACTCACCTTCCTTACTATAGAGACCAACCTGATTATTTTAATAAAGAACCTAAAAAATAAAAAACTAATCAAAAAATTATAACACATCAATTAAGGTTCATTTAAGGTGAAACTAGGATAAAAAGAGTAGATAAAGTGAATGATGGATCTCCAATTAAGGTCGGCGACAGTGGAACTCCTTCTTTAACATTATAAATAACAATCTATTTTGTATGAGATCAAAACCTAAAAATAAAAATTAATTAATCATTAAAACCCAACATTGAAATTTAAAAAAAATATCAACCAGATAAAGTGGAGTGAAGAAGAGTGAAACCCAAATCCATAAATGGTAATATTTTAAGCCTTATGTCTTCAAATGAACTTGAAATTTCTCTTCTAAAATAAAGTGGAAACAAGTAAAATAGATGGAATCAAGTGAAAAACTCCCTCCTTTTCATTTTTTTCTTAATCAACTAGGTTAATCCCATTAAAATCCTAAAAGATAAAATTTTTATACATTAGATTTCATCATTTAAACTCAATCATAATGCATCCATGTTCACCATTAGAAAGGGAATGGGATTATGCTTTAAGGAATATTCAATTAATGATTTACAAGTGTTTTATAGATAATATTATAAATTTTATCCAAAAAATCATGTGAAATTCTTATTTAATCAGTGTAATGAGTGGATACACTTGAAAAAATGGGTGATAGGTTTTAATATATTATCTCAAAAACAAATAAGAATAAAAAAATATTTATTAAAATAAGTAAACCATGGGTTTCCTACCATGTATCACTAGTTTTAAAATCCCTAGACTAACATCCCTACAAATCTAACTATGGTCTAATTTAGGGTCTAGTTTCTTGGCATGAATCCACCACAAGTTGGTCAATTATTTATTTTTAGGTGAAATATCAATTGATGGGATCCAAAACATCTATGGATGAAACTTTGTTTCTCATTATCTCCTAAAAACCCCTAGAAGAACTCCTTTACAAATAGATATAGCAGGTAGACCTATTATGTAGTTAAAAAATAATTTTTTCCACTTTAAAATTCAAGTTTGATTTAGACCACTTTATATCCTTTTAAATTTGAAGCAACAAATAGGGTATTTTCAATGATTTTGCATTGTTATCAAAAATTTCCTTACTAAAATATCATTTAAAATCCATTGAAACAAATGTGAATATAGGTGATTTTAACAAACTAGTTTTAGAGAGAGGGTTTTACATGTTTTTTTTAGAATAATTAAGATCATCATATTCAAATTTCATTTTATCTCTCCCAGTTTTATCATCTTTATAACATAATTCAGTACAACCATTTTCCATTTCAACATAAAAAATAGATGAATAATCTGACAAGGAATTCATTAATAAATAAGGAATAAAAACTTTTTTATTAGAATCCGAAATTTGATAACTTTGTTTAGTCATATTTAAGTCATATTATAAAAAATTAACACCTAATTCATTTAATCACTCACTAAATCTAGAAAACTACTCTTTAAAAGATCAAATAATGTGTGTTCCACCATTACCTCAAGTTCAAACTATAAAAGTTCATCCCTTAAAGATAATATAATATATTTTAGAAATTTCATTTTAGCCTTAGGTAAGGAAAACTCCAAGTTTTTCCTATTAAAAATAATGCATAAAAATTAAAGATTTATGTAATACTTCCCTAAATGATTAAATTATATCTTCATTTATCTTGTAATGCTAGAGGTAAATCACTAATGAGAAGATCAATTATTGAGTATTCATCATTTAATTTTTTTCATAATACACTCTCACATCCTCTTCATTAAGATCTATTTGAAAAATTATTGGGTTCGCACTTTTAAAACAAGAAAGATCGCATTGAAAAGTATATTAAAAATATTCAAAATAAATTTTTCAGTATGGTTCCTTCTTCCTTAAATCCCTCAACATTAATCTCTCATTAGTCAAGAAAAAATTCAGAAACAATCTCAAATTATTATTGAAATATGAATCCCCATATCAAATTTTTCCTTAATATCATCTACTTTACCCGCAAAACTCCTATGAAAGAATATTTTTTCATTATTAGGTGGAAAAACTAAAATGGTATATTCTTATTCAAACTCACTCTCACTATCACATTCATAATTTTCATTATCTTCAAAATTAATTCCAATTTCTTTGAATAATTCCATCATTTATTAGTATTTCATCTTTTTATCTAACTCTAAAATTTGGTTTTGTAACTTTTGAATGCAAGACTCGTGATCTTGATTAAATTTATAACTATTCTTTATCAATAACTATTCAAAAAATTATGCATTCTCATTTACTATCCAAAATTTTTTATTTTATATATATTAAATGGGTTTTCATGATTTATTATATAAGAACTCATATGAAAAAAATAAATATGTTGATATTTCCAATTCCTAAATACTTTAATTAATTTTTTTTATTTAAACCCAAAGTCTCTAACTAGTATTCTATGTTCATTAATGGAATTTTAATCTCAATAAACATAGAATTCCATCTTAAATTTGATTACAGTCACGTGATATTACATAATAGCAACAAACACAATGTAATTTATGTAATACAGTTTCTAGATTCTTTTTATGTATCTCAAAGAGTTTATTTTAATAAAAAATATTAATAATGAATTGATGAATTCTCTTATAATGGTTCTAAAAAATTTATAGGTTGTTTAAATAAAAAATATATTTTCAATACATGTACTAACCTATTATAGTAATAATATGGTTGAATCCAACAAGAAAGTATGGATGTGTTTTAGGATTTTTTAAAATATTTATCAAACCAGACAAGTAAAAAAATTGGATGTGAAAAATGTATGGAGTGATGAAAGTGTGTGAGAATAGTGCAAAGAAGCATAAATAATAGTTTAGAGAAGCAAGTGAAAGTAGACAAGGATAATAGTGAACATGTGATTAGTTAGGGTATATTGGATTGGCATACATTGATGAAAAGATTTATGTTTATGAATCAATTTTTATCATGAGTTTATATAGTCTATGAATAAGTGTAATTGATATCACCTCACCACCACTTGAGTAATAAATTTTTGTTTTATTATCTTCCATCAAATAATGATTTATTAATCTATATCCAATGTATGGATTATTCTTTCATGGAAAAATAATTAAGATTAGTCTTCACCTATAAATATGCTAGCTAATACTTCTCAAGAAAATGAAATAAAACTCATCGCATGTTGGTACATGAAGAAATAAAATTTTAATCATGTGAAATAATTAAAATTGATAATTGAACGTGATATAATCACACTATTGTTCACCCAGTGGTCCATCATCTTAATCTGTCGATTTATTTATGTTTAATGAATTAATTTATTGATAAATAAAATTTTTATTGGTTATATTCATCCATTGGTTCTTTTATAAACAATAAAAGGAAGAATAATTTCAAATAGTGAAAGAAAATTTGGGAAATATATTAGAGTTCATTCTATAAAACCAACTAAATTTATACTTTTAATTACTGGAATATAAATAAATTATCTTATCACATAACGATAAGGGAATTTTTGAAATTATTTATTTTTAACCACAAGTATATATTATAAATTATATCATTTTTTAAGTGGGTATGTTTATATAATGGAGAAACATACTCTAGAATTATCTCAAGCCTTATAGAGTGAAAATAGTATCCTTCTTCCTCTTAAGAAAATAGAGAGAATTAGAGACATTATCACAATCAACGATGAATAGTGTGAAACACTTGGTTACTCTACTCTATCACTTAGAATATAAAGGACGCTAATTGAATATCATGGAGTAAATATGGATACATTTAGAGGAATTCTCACCTCAATTCTCTATCGCAATAACAATACTACAAGGGAAGTGATGAAATTTGGATCAATGATATTATCATGGGTGAGGTAATACCTAATTTAAATTAATTATAAATTAAATTTGTATGATATATCTTAGATATTTTGAGTAGCATTCATTAAGTTATTCATATTTATCCATTGATTATGATAAAAACCCAAAATTGATAACCCTCTCAATGATTCTTCTATTCTCTAGAACCTTTAAGTAATATTAGAGTAGTCAAATTCAAATTTTTAATTATTTATAATTTATTTTATTAATTACATGCATTGGTTTATTTGTATTATTATAAAAAATTTCATTATAAGTCCAAATATTGAGATGATTTAATAATCTAAGTGTGTATGGAGAAGAACGGGATATAAATAGATAAAGAATGCTCAAAGAACCCATATGGAGGTGCTGAGGTCATTGGCTATAAGACACAGTTACATGGCATGTAATAGTAAATTACACATTGTGTAAGGGGTTTTCACAACATAAGGAACACACTACATAAATCAGAGTGTGTTGTGTGGGTTAGCATGTGGCGTTATTGAACACCATGCATTTACTGCTAGCATGACACATGGTTTGGAAGGAACTATATGATGTGAAGCTTGCACATACACATCATGTAACCACAGACAAATTACACACTACATAATTTATAACGAGTTATGTGGGTTAGTACTTGGAATTATCACATTACATGTATTAAATTCCTTCATATAATATAGAAATACATGGACTACACAACATGTGGATAGAATGTACACATCGTGTGACATGTGTCCCTCCACACCAGGGAACACGTCGAGTGATTTTCATCATATTGTATGGGTCAAAATGTGGTATTAATAAATATCACATAAAATCTACCAATACACAACATGTAACTATCCATTCCATATTGTGTACTACAGGTTCATTATAGTGGAACATCACGCATAAGTTAATGGCATGTTTTTTGGTTATACACATCACAAAGACTACACGGTTTTACCATATTGAAAAATACATCATGTATTTTGAGAAACTCCATGTGGTGTTACATGTAATGTATCATGTGGTAAATGGTTCAAACATCATGTGGTGAATTAAATTCTAGTAAGTGATTTAATGTTACATGAGAAATACACACTATGTGGCCTCCAAGTAAATTTCATGTACCTAATTATTTTAAAATTAAAATTAAATGTATTTAATTTATTTAATAATAATTGATTATATTCTTAAAATATCTATAGAATCAGTATTTAGGAATAATTTAAGATAATAAATTGATTTATTTAATTAATTATTAGAAAGTTAATTTAAGAAAATTTATATTAATTAGAACAACTAGGCATGGAATCAAGTAATAATAAATATGATTTTCATTTCATATAGTGAATGATCATGAGCTATGACCAGTCAGTTTATGTATTGGATTTAATTTTAAAATTTTATTATTTATTACATATTTTATTGTGTGATATTTACTATTAAATTAAATATGATAATTTGGGAATCATCTCTCCCGAATTTATTATGTATGGGCTTACATGTCCATAAATTATTTTATATAGCCCTAAACCCCTGGTACCTCTCACTTGTGTGAGTAAACATTTATAAATGTTATAGTTCTTAGCTATAGAATACAGTTCAAGACCCAAGTCAAGATGGATCCAACCAAGTAAATGCATAAAATAATGGAGAAATGTTGTAACTCAATCCAATTAAAGGCTTAAGAAGTTAATTCCCCATGGATAAGTTTTGTTTATCACTACTCAATAAACCAACTAGTAGATAATGACCCATGATCAATTCACATATTCATTTTAATTTTTCAATACATGGTTATTTACTTATTAATGTGATTCATAGTTTATTTTGATGATTAAACACAATAAAATAATATAAATAAATTAAAAATCATTCATAAATAAAATAAAATAAATTGTATAAGTTTAATTTAATATATATAGTTGATTAATTATGTAAGTTCCACATATATTAATTAACTAAGGAAAATATAATAAAACTTATATTGGTAAAATTGATATGCATAAATAATTTTATCATACATGGTTAAATATTATGTAATTCTCACATAAAATTAAAAAACATCTGAAGTATAAAATAAAGGATATGTATGCATAAGTAAAAAAACCCCTCAACTAAAATATTATGTTATCAAATTGTCTTACATCACTTGAGTTAGAATAAAACCATATCTTAAAGTACATGTCTGGCCCCTGTTAGGGTACTTTAAATTATTAGAGAGTTCTAATGAAATTCTTGGGTTAACTTAAACAAGTTATAATTAAGAGTTGTTTCCACAATAATACTTGATATAACTTGAAATCAATTGTTAAGGAAGTTTGGGTTTGTGATTTTAGGACTAGGGAGTCTACTCAACAGATCAAGTAGGTGTGAGTTAATGAATTTGGAAATAAAATTCAACCTAAATACCTTCGAGTAATTTGATAAGCCCTGTGTATGGGTTGTAAGAAAGGAAATATGGGTTTTACACTAGAATATATGAGTGAATAAATATTCAAAACCAATGGTGATGGTTATTGGGATTTGATAAAATAGTTAGAGAATTAATTAAAAAATTTATTATGTCATAATTACTAATCAAGATAAAGTACTAAATAAATTATTTCATTTAATATAGACAGTGGAAAGCCACAATACACTATCATTGCATTTAATTTTGTAGATATAACTGATGAAAAATTCCAAGAATGGTACAAGATCCTATTAATTTTACTACACCAAGGAAATTATATATGCTAGAGTCCTCTATTCATGACCAGTCACCTTAGGGACCAAGTGAGGGTGAAAAGGATGCCTACACGAGGTACATGTAGGATGAATCATTTGTATTTTTCATAATTTTTTTTCTATATATGGAGAATTGAAGATAAAACATAAATGCATGGATTCATACACCATGTTGACTCATCTCCAAGAACATGAAAAAGAAAAAAGAGAGGTGAAAGATAAATAATATTTCCATGGAACTATACAAGTGTAGACTAGAAGATGGATACCAAGATAGTGATCACATAATCTATATGATGAAGTATATTGATTAATTAGTAAATTTATTTTTCCATGTGGATAATAAATTATATATTAATCTCACTCTATCATTCTTACCGCCCAAATTATCCAAGTTCATAAAAAGTTATAAAATCAACAATATGGAGAAAATGCTCAAGAATATTTTGACTGTGGTTCACTAAGTTAATAGAGATATTTTGGAATTTGGTTCTTCAATATTTATGGAGAATGAAGTGAAGTACAATATTGAAATACTAATAAAAATTATAGAGTCAGTGGTTCCATTACAACATCCATTAAAGAAACAAAATATCCATAGGGAGAGAAATTAAAAGGAGGCTATATGCTTCACTTGTGGAAATAAAATTCATTAGAAAAGGAATTATAATGAATTGAAGAAGAAGATAAAAAATATTACACTTCAGTTATATTCATCATTATATGTAATATTTATGTTTAACTTATTAGGTATTTAATACAATATGTGACTTACATATTTGTATTCAATTACAAGAACCAAGAAAGTTCATAAATATTACAAGAATTAAGGATATATTCAAGTTTTTAATGGATCATGAATCATACCTCAACTACAGAAGATTGTGAAATCAAATTTCTAAGTGGATAGAATCTCATAAAACTATTGTTTTTTGTTGGGTGTTACCAAAAACATTTATCTTGGTGTCCAGTTTTAGATAGAATGATACATTATGTCATGTTTTAATTTAATGTTTTTATGTTATAAAATACTTAATTAATGGTTTGATTATACTTGAATCAAATATAACTAATATTAGAAATTAATGATAAATATAAAATAGGACGAAAGTTTGAAATTCTCCATCAAGATTGTGTGGTCATTGTGAGAGGGGAGTGGATCAGTGTGACCTTTTTACTAAATTATTTTTTACATTTTAATTTCCCCTCATAATATTCAAACTTTTTTATCAATTAATATATATATATATATATATATATACTTATGATTACCTAATAAATAATTACCATATTCAAAGTAATAAAGAGATAAAGAGAGCATCATGTAGTATTTTTACATGGTTAGACCCCGATGTGGGAATTTACACCTTGATGTATTCCAGTCAATTCTGAGACATGGATAGCCACTATATAACTCAATTTAATATAATTCATGTTATATTTTAAAAATCCTGAATAGTCACCCAACTATTTTAAAATCTCCAGATTACTTAATTTCTCCCAAAAGGTTTAATTATACTAGATCTCACCAATGTACAAGAGTTCCTTCTAAACAAACTCATGAATAATATTTTCAAGCTACTTTACGATGATACCACATCATTGTAAAACCTAATGTCATTATGTATTGTGAAATTCAAATGCAAATTTTTTTTTCTTGAAGTAGGTTATATTTAGAGGATTTGGATTTGGATCATAATTTCAAGAGTTTGATCATCTTGAGGATATGTTTTTGGATATGGATCAAGGCCTAGGAAGTGTATCAAGTGATCAAGTGAGTTTTGGAGTAGGGTTGAGGTGGACACTCCCCTTTTTTAGTTGAAGGAATTCAATCGCACTACGACCCATAGGTTGTGTCGCGATGACCTAAAGCATGAAGGTGTTATGGTTGGGGTGTGAGGGAAAAACTCCATGAAAGGGGGGTATAGGGAATCATACCACAAAGAATAGGTGGGACACATAGTGAATACTTGGGCCTCACCTAGGTGAATGGTGTCCCCATATGACCCATAGGGGTAATTCCAAAATGGTGTTTGGTGAGGGGATAGCCCCTCTATCTGGGGGTGGTCACACCATGAGCTAAGAGGATCATGTTGTGAGGTGGGTTGGTTAAGAGTTGGCCCCTCTATCTGGGGAAGTCACGCCATAGCCCATAGAGGTCACACCATGATAGATATACGTAAGGGTTTTGATCCATCTTCCAGTGTGATGGTATCTTTTTGACCCTTATGGTCACGCAATGAACCTTATGGTCACACCATAACTGACCTTTTGGGTGGTTTTTTTAGTAGGGATAGACCACTAATTTACTATTTTGGGTTCCTGGTCAAGCAATATGTGAAAGGGAGTCTGTTATCCCCCTCTCATTTACCCTATTACCCCCCCCCCCTTGATCCTAGGTATTTTTTGTAGTGTTTTTTATAGATATTCAAGGTATGGTTTCCTCTCCTGCCCTTCATTCCTATTTTCCTTTTATTTCTAGGATTTTTTATGTATCTGGGCTAGTGTTTCAGTGAATATTCCACCATATCATTATGGAATTGTTCTTATGTGATGTGGATTATTCATGTGGTGGATAAAGGATGCCTCATAAGGATTATCACAAATGGTTTCTTATCATTTAATTAGGGGTATTTCACCCTATGAATTTTCCTTGGTTTATTAATGAAATTTAGTAAAATTAACCATTTATTTGAGTAATTAAATTTGGGTTTTGTTTGTTTTAGGTATAAGTGTGTGTTAGGAGTAAACCACACCTCATTTCTCATAGTTTTGGTGTTATTATGCTGCCAGGTGAGTTTTTAGGAAATTATGTCTATTTAAATAAAATTGAAAAACTAATTATAAATTTTTATAAATAATTAAATTTGGAGTTGTGAATTGAGACAGGTTCTTAGGAGGTGATATAGGAATAGATAAGGCTTGGATGGTCTTGGGTGATGGCTACGAAGATTTTATTAAAGGGAATAACTTTGTATGCCATAGGTGGTCCTTGACCATCTCCCTATAGTTTATATAAATGTCTTGTGTGCATGTGATTTGTGGTCTCACCACTGATGGGCGATTGACCATAAAATTAAATTAATTTTTTTAATTTTTTTTAAGGTAATTCCTTGGCCAAAACGACCAAAGAACAAATTTTATTAAAATAAAGATTTTAAAAGTCTAAAGTATAGGACCATTTTAGAATATTTTTCATAAAAGGGAATAAGAGAAGCCGGGAGGTCTCCACATCAGGTAATGTATTGATTAACTCCCAAGTTGGTCAAGCCATCATCAACCATGTTTGCTTCCTGATAAACATGTTTGATGATGTAGTTCAGATCAGTGAGCAATTGGTTGAATTCCATTCAACGGGTAGTAATCGGCCAAGCTAAATGAGTTATGCCATTCCAAATTGCTTAAACGATGGTTGTCGAGTCACCTTCAATCCATAGGTTGTTCCAACCATAAACCATGGAAAATTTAATTGCATGAATCAAGCCCATCATCTCAGCTTCAAGGGGGGAGGCAATGCCACAATGACCCATGAAGAAGCCTAGAATCTGTCCGAGGTGGTTCCTGAAGATAGTGCCACACCCTGCAAGTCCCGGATTTCCCTTGGAGGTTACATCTATGTTGATTTTGATCCATCCAGGGAGAGGAGCTCTCTAGAACACCTCCATAGTGCAGTGTGGTTGGAAAAAGTTATTGTTGATCCTTATACATTTTAGGATTCCAAAACTGTGCACGGTATTGTGGGAATGACCTTTTTAATCAAAGCAGCTCCTTGTATGGAAATAAGGATCTAGGTATGACCTGCATTAAGATTGAGTGAGTAGTTGTTATGAATAATTGCATTCCAATCATACCAGATCGCATGGTGAAGTTTAGAAACTTCCACAAGGAAAAGTTTTTTGATTTGCTGAGAGCCTTCCATCTCTGCACATTTCATAAGTTTATTTTTGACAGAGTTAAGAATAAACCATATACAATCAAAGATGTCAAAAATATAGTTCCAAAGAGCAGAAGAAATAGAAGAAGAAAGGAAGAGGTGGTTGTCATCTTCTTTATGTTGATTACAAATTTCACATTTAGAGAAAAGTTGAATTCCAAATGATTGAAGGTAGATATCAGTGGGAACTCTATTGTGAGAAAGGCACCAGATGAGACTGAATCTTGAGGGCTTTATCTAAGGTTTGTTGAAGTTTTTAATCCAGTTATAATCATTCTCATTGTTACAGCACATATGAGTGTATTAATTTTTGGAGGTAATCATTCCATTGTGATCTGGCTCCCAAATTAAGAAATCATTATTGTAAGATAAAGGTTAGTCATCAATGAGATTCAAAGTAGTATCTAGGAGATGATCTTGTTGAGATTTTAAAGAATCTTTGATAGATCTGTTGGTGTTTTCAAGAATTTGAACAGGTGAAATCATAAAGATTAAAGGTGTTCTAGTCTAGTTATCTAGCCAAAATTTCATGGAGTAATCTCTGGAGACCATCCATCTGGAGTTATTCATAATGTTGGTGAAGAATTGTTTGATGGTAGGTCAGATGGATGAATTAATAAAGCTCAAATTTCCAGTCTTAAGTTTACCAAGAAATCTATTTTTGAGAAAAGATAGGGATTCAGAAGAATTGTGAAGAAGATTCCCAGTAAGTTGAGCTTGAAGGGATTCATTAAAGTATTTTAGGTTTTTTATACCAATGCCACCATTCTTAGTAGGCTTTCAACAAGTTGACCAAGGGACCGTCATATGTTTTATTTCAAGAGTAATACCAGTCCATATGAAATTTTTAATAGTTGTGTTCATTTTTTTATATGACCAATGGAAAATTTGTAGACTATCATAGAGTAGACCATCTTAGATACAATAGTGGATGTAACAAGGCAAGTCCTACCTTCCATAGAGAGAGATTTTCCCTTCCAAGAGGAAAGATGATTAAGAACTTGATTAACAATAATGAAAAAGTGGAAAGCTTTGGGTCCACCCCAAAAAATGGGGACACTAAGGTAAGTGAAGGGGAGAGAGCCTTCTTTTAGACCCAAATAACTAATAATATTGCATTTTCTGTTGGGGGAAAATTCTTCCCAAAAAAGATACAGGATTTGTTCCAACTTATGGTTTGAGCAGAAACCTCTTCATAGTGGGAGAGAGTAGTTT